>JAYKTQ010000420.1:0-1200000 GCA_036010785.1 Ammospiza maritima maritima
CTTCCTAGGGTTAAGGTTTGAGTTACGCCTGGGGTAAGGTTTCTATTAACCAGAAAGCCCTGAGTTCCAAGAACAGAGCAGCTGCGAAGGACTAGCCAAGAAGAGCGCAAAAATACCACAACGTGCCTGCCTCCACAGCTTTTTCCTTGGGGACATGCCTAATTCCTGGCTGATTTGCCTTTCTCGTCTTAGGGTTGGGGTTCGGCCTAGGGCTAGGATTTTTTTAACTAGGAAGCCCTGAGTTCCAGGCTTACTGCATCTGCCAAAGGCATCCCAAAGGGAGTGCAAAAGTGCCACAACATGGCTGCTTTCACGGCTTTTCCTTAGGAAGAACCCTAATACGCGGCTGATTTACCTTCCTAGGCTTACTGTTAGGCTTAGGCCTAGGACTTTTAAACCAGGAAGCCCTGGGCTCCAGGCACACTGCAGCTGCGAAAGGCATCCCAAGGGGAGCGCAAAAGTGACACAACTTGGCTGCCACCACTGATATTTCCATGAGACCATCCCGAACCATAGGGCTGATTTTCCTTCCTAGGGTTAAGGTTTGAGTTACGCCTGGGGTAAGAGTTCTATTAACCAGAAAGCCCTGAGTTCCAAGAACACAGCAGCTGCGAAGGACTAGCCAAGAAGAGCGCAAAAGTACCACAACATGCCTGCCTCCACAGCTTTTTCCTTGGGGGACATGCCTAATTCCTGGCTGATTTGCCTTTCTCGTCTTAGGGTTGGGGTTCGGCCTAGGGCTAGGACTTTTAAAATCAGGGAAGCCCTGAGTTCCAGGCACACTGGAGCTGTGAAAGGCATCCAAAAGGGAGTGCAAAAGTGCCACAACATGGTTGCTTTCACGGCTTTTTCCTTGGCAAGAAGCCTAACACCAGGCTTATTTCCCTTCCCAGGGTTACTGTTAGGCTTAGGCCTAGGGCTAGGATTTTTAAAACTAGGAAGCCCTGGGCTCCAGGCACACTGCAGCTGTTCAAGGCATCCCAAGGGGAGTACAAAAGTGCAACAACATGGCAGCTTTCACAGCTTTTTCCTTGGCACCATCCCTATAACCTAGGCTGTTTTATCTGCCTAGGGTTAGGGTTAGGGTTGAGCCTAGGGCTTGGAGTTTTTTAACCAGGAAGCCCTGAGTTCCAGGCTTACTGCATCTGCCAAAGGCATCCCAAAGGGAGTGCAGAAGTGCCACAACATGGCTGCTTTCACGGCTTTTCCCTTAGGAAGAACCCTAATACCCGGCTGATTTACCTTCCTAGGGTTACTGTTAGGCTTAGGCCTAGGACTTTTAAAACCAGGAAGCCCTGGGCTCCAGGCGCATGCAGCTGCGAAAGGCATCCCAAGAGGGCCGCAGAAGCGACACAACTTGGCTGCCTCTGCTTCTATTCTCATGAGACCATCCTGAACCATAGGCTGATTTTCCTTCCTAGGGTTAAGGTTTCAGTTAGGCCTAGGGTAAGAGTTCTATTAACCAGAAAGACCTGAGTTCCAAGAACACAGCAGCTGCGAAGGACTACCCAAGAAGAGCGCAAAAGTACCACAACGTGCCTGCCTCCACAGCTTTTTCCTTGGGGACATGCCTAATTCCTGGCTGATTTGCCTTTCTCGTCTTAGGGTTGGGGTTCGGCCTAGGGCTAGGATATTTTTAACTAGGAAGCCCTGAGTTCCAGGCTTACTGCATCTGCCAAAGGCATCCCAAAGGGAGTGCAGAAGTGCCACAACATGGCTGCTTTCACGGCTTTTCCCTTAGGAAGAACCCTAATACGCGGCTGATTTACCTTCCTAGGCTTACTGTTAGGCTTAGGCCTAGGACTTTTAAAACAGGAAGCCCTGGGCTTCAGGCACACTGCAGCTGTTAAAGGCATCCCAAGAGGGCCGCAGAAATGACACATCTTGGCTGCCTCTGCTTCTATTCTCATGAGACCATCACGAACCATAGGCTGATTTTCCTTCCTAGGGTTAAGGTTTGAGTTACGCCTAGGGTAAGGGTTCTATTAACCAGAAAGCCCTGAGTTCCAAGAACACAGCAGCTGCGAAGGACTTCCCAAGAAGAGCGCAAAAGTACCACAACATGCCTGCCTCCACAGCTTTTTCCTTGGGGACATGCCTAATTCCTGGCTGATTTGCCTTTCTCGTCTTAGGGTTGGGGTTCGGCCTAGGGCTAGGACTTTTAAAATCAGGAAGCCCTGAGTTCCAGGCACACTGGAGCTGTAAAAGGCATCCCAAAGGGAGTGCAAAAGTGCCACAACATGGCTGCTTTCACGGCTTTTTCCTTGGCAAGAAGCCTAACACCAGGCTGATTTTCCCTTCCCAGGGGTTACTGTTAGGCTTAGGCCTAGGGCTAGGATTTTTAAAACTAGGAAGCCCTGGGCTCCAGGCACACTGCAGCTGTTCAAGGCATCCCAAGGGGAGTACAAAAGTGCAACAACATGGCAGCTTTCACAGCTTTTTCCTTGGCACCATCCCTATACTTAGGCTGTTTTATCTGCCTAGGGTTAGGGTTAGGGTTCAGCCTAGGGCTTGGAGTTTTTTAACCAGGAAGCCCTGAGTTCCAGGCTTACTGCATCTGCCAAAGGCATCCCAAAGGGAGTGCAGAAGTGCCACAACATGGCTGCTTTCACGGCTTTTCCCTTAGGAAGAACCCTAATACCCGGCTGATTTACCTTCCTAGGTTTACTGTTAGGCTTAGTCCTAGGACTTTTAAACCAGGAAGCCCTGGCTCCAGGCACTCTGCAGCTGCGAAAGGCATCCCAAGGGGAGTGCAAAAGTGCCACAACTTGGCTGCCACCACTGATATTTCCATGAGACCATCCCGAATCATAGGCTTATTTTCCTTCCTAGGGTTAAGGTTTGAGTTACGCCTGGGGTAAGGTTTCTATTAACCAGAAAGCCCTGAGTTCCAAGAACACAGCAGCTGCGAAGGACTACCCAAGAAGAGCGCAAAAGTACCACAACGTGCCTGCCTCCACAGCTTTTTCCTTGGGGACATGCCTAATTCCTGGCTGATTTGCCTTTCTCGTCTTAGGGTTGGGGTTCGGCCTAGGGCTAGGATTTTTTTAACTAGGAAGCCCCTGAGTTCCAGGCTTACTGCATCTGCCAAAGGCATCCCAAAGGGAGTGCAAAAGTGCCACAACATGGCTGCTTTCACGGCTTTTCCCTTAGGAAGAACCCTAATACGCGGCTGATTTACCTTCTAGGCTTACTGTTAGGCTTAGGCCTAGGACTTTTAAAACCAGGAAGCCCTGTGCTCCAGGCACACTGCAGCTGCGAAAGGCATCCCAAGGGGAGCGCAAAAGTGACACAACTTGGCTGCCACCACTGATATTTCCATGAGACCATCCCGAACCATAGGCTGATTTTCCTTCCTAGGGTTAAGGTTTGAGTTACGCCTGGGGTAAGGGTTCTATTAACCAGAAAGCCCTGAGTTCCAAGAACACTGCAGCTGCGAAGGACTAGCCAAGAAGAGCGCAAAAGTACCACAACATGCCTGCCTCCACAGCTTTTTTCCTTGGGGACATGCCTAATTCCTGGCTGATTTGCCTTTCTCGTCTTAGGGTTGGGGTTCGGCCTAGGGCTAGGACTTTTAAAATCAGGAAGCCCTGAGTTCCAGGCACACTGGAGCTGTGAAAGGCATCCAAAAGGGAGTGCAAAAGTGCCACAACATGGTTGCTTTCACGGCTTTTTCCTTGGCAAGAAGCCTAACACCAGGCTTATTTCCCTTCCCAGGGTTACTGTTAGGCTTAGGCCTAGGGCTAGGATTTTTAAAACTAGGAAGCCCTGGGCTCCAGGCACACTGCAGCTGTTCAAGGCATCCCAAGGGGAGTACAAAAGTGCAACAACATGGCAGCTTTCACAGCTTTTTCCTTGGCACCATCCCTATACCTAGGCTGTTTTATCTGCCTAGGGTTAGGGTTAGGGTTCAGCCTAGGGCTTGGAGTTTTTTAACCAGGAAGCCCTGAGTTCCAGGCTTACTGCATCTGCCAAAGGCATCCCAAAGGGAGTGCAGAAGTGCCACAACATGGCTGCTTTCACGGCTTTTCCCTTAGGAAGAACCCTAATACGCGGCTGATTTACCTTCCTAGGGTTACTGTTAGGCTTAGGCCTAGGACTTTTAAAACCAGGAAGCCCTTGGCTCCAGGCACACTGCAGCTGCGAAAGGCATCCCAAGGGGAGCCCAAAAGTGACACAACTTGGCTGCCTTCTGCTGCTATTCTCATGAGACCATCCCGAACCATAGGCTGATTTTCCTTCCTAGGGTTAAGGTTTGAGTTACGCCTAGGGTAAGGGTTCTATTAACCAGAAAGCCCTGAGTTCAAGAAGACAGCAGCTGCGAAGGACTAGCCAAGAAGAGCGCAAAAGTACCACAACATGCCTGCCTCCACAGCTTTTTCCTTGGGGACATGCCTAATTCCTGGCTGATTTGCCTTTCTCGTCTTAGGGTTGGGGTTCGGCCTAGGGCTAGGACTTTTAAAATCAGGAAGCCCTGAGTTCCAGGCACACTGGAGCTGTGAAAGGCATCCAAAAGGGAGTGCAAAAGTGCCACAACATGGCTGCTTTCACGGCTTTTTCCTTGGCAAGAAGCCTAAACACAAGTCTGATTTCCCTTCCCAGGGTTACTGTTAGGCTTAGGCCTAGGGCTAGGATTTTTAAAACTAGGAAGCCCTGGGCTCCAGGCACACTGCAGCTGTTCAAGGCATCCCAAGGGGAGTACAAAAGTGCAACAACATGGCAGCTTTCACAGCTTTTTCCTTGGCACCATCCCTATACCTAGGCTGATTTATCTGCCTAGGGTTAGGGTTAGGGTTCAGCCTAGGGCTTGGAGATTTTAACCCGGAAGCCCTGAGTTCCAGGCTTAGTGCATCTGCCAAAGGCATCCCAAAGGGAGTGCAGAAGTGCCACAACATGGCTGCTTTCACGGCTTTTCCTTAGGAAGAACCCTAATACGCGGCTGATTTACCTTCCTAGGCTTACTGTTAGGCTTAGGCCTAGGACTTTGAAAACCAGGAAGCCCTGGGCTCCAGGCACATGCAGCTGTTAAAGGCATCCCAAGAGGGCCGCAGAAGTGACACAACTTGGCTGCCTCTGCTGCTATTCTCATGAGACCATCCCGAACCATAGGCTGATTTTCCTTCCTAGGGTTAAGGTTTGAGTTACGCCTAGGGTAAGGGTTCTATTAACCAGAAAGCCCTGAGTTCCAAGAACACAGCAGCTGCGAAGGACTACCCAAGAAGAGCGCAAAAGTACCACAACATGCCTGCCTCCACAGCTTTTTCCTTGGGGACATGTCTAATTCCTGGCTGATTTGCCTTTCTCGTCTTAGGGTTGGGGTTCGGCCTAGGGTTAGGATTTTAAAATCAGGAAACCCTGAGTTCCAGGCACACTGGAGCTGTGATAGGCATCCAAAAGGGAGTGCAAAAGTGCCACAACATGGCAGCTTTCACAGCTTTTTCCTTGGCACCATCCCTATACCTAGGCTGTTTTATCTGCCTAGGGTTAGGGTTAGGGTTCAGCCTAGGGCTTGGAGTTTTTTAACCAGGAAGCCCTGAGTTCCAGGCTTACTGCATCTGCCAAAGGCATCCCAAAGGGAGTGCAGAAGTGCCACAACATGGCTGCTTTCACGGCTTTTCCCCTTAGGAAGAACCCTAATACCCGGCTGATTTACCTTCCTAGGTTTACTGTTAGGCTTAGTCCTAGGACTTTTAAAACCAGGAAGCCCTGGGCTCCAGGCACTCTGCAGCTGCGAAAGGCATCCCAAGGGGAGCGCAAAAGTGACACAACTTGGCTGCCACCACTGATATTTCCATGAGACCATCCCGAATCATAGGCTTATTTTCCTTCCTAGGGTTAAGGTTTGAGTTACGCCTGGGGTAAGGTTTCTATTAACCAGAAAGCCCTGAGTTCCAAGAACACAGCAGCTGCGAAGGACTACCCAAGAAGAGCGCAAAAGTACCACAACGTGCCTGCCTCCACAGCTTTTTCCTTGGGGACATGCCTAATTCCTGGCTGATTTGCCTTTCTCGTCTTAGGGTTGGGGTTCGGCCTAGGGCTAGGATTTTTTTAACTAGGAAGCCCTGAGTTCCAGGCTTACTGCATCTGCCAAAGGCATCCCAAAGGGAGTGCAAAAGTGCCACAACATGGCTGCTTTCACGGCTTTTCCCTTAGGAAGAACCCTAATACCCGGCTGATTTACCTTCCTAGGGTTACTGTTAGGCTTAGGCCTAGGACTTTTAAAACCAGGAAGCCCTGGGCTCCAGGCACTCTGCAGCTGCGAAAGGCATCCCAAGGGGAGTGCAAAAGTGCCACAACTTGGCTGCCACCACTGATATTTCCATGAGACCATCCCGAATCATAGGCTTATTTTCCTTCCTAGGGTTAAGGTTTGAGTTACGCCTGGGGTAAGGTTTCTATTAACCAGAAAGCCCTGAGTTCCAAGAACACAGCAGCTGCGAAGGACTACCCAAGAAGAGCGCAAAAGTACCACAACGTGCCTGCCTCCACAGCTTTTTCCTTGGGGACATGCCTAATTCCTGGCTGATTTGCCTTTCTCGTCTTAGGGTTGGGGTTCGGCCTAGGGCTAGGATTTTTTTAACTAGGAAGCCCTGAGTTCCAGGCTTACTGCATCTGCCAAAGGCATCCCAAAGGGAGTGCAAAAGTGCCACAACATGGCTGCTTTCACGGCTTTTCCCTTAGGAAGAACCCTAATAAGCGGCTGATTTACCTTCCTAGGCTTACTGTTAGGCTTAGGCCTAGGACTTTTAAAACCAGGAAGCCCTGTGCTCCAGGCACACTGCAGCTGCGAAAGGCATCCCAAGGGGAGCGCAAAAGTGACACAACTTGGCTGCCACCACTGATATTTCCATGAGACCATCCCGAACCATAGGCTGATTTTCCTTCCTAGGGTTAAGGTTTGAGTTACGCCTGGGGTAAGGGTTCTATTAACCAGAAAGCCCTGAGTTCCAAGAACACTGCAGCTGCGAAGGACTAGCCAAGAAGAGCGCAAAAGTACCACAACATGCCTGCCTCCACAGCTTTTTCCTTGGGGACATGCCTAATTCCTGGCTGATTTGCCTTTCTCGTCTTAGGGTTGGGGTTCGGCCTAGGGCTAGGACTTTTAAAATCAGGAAGCCCTGAGTTCCAGGCACACTGGAGCTGTGAAAGGCATCCAAAAGGGAGTGCAAAAGTGCCACAACATGGTTGCTTTCACGGCTTTTTCCTTGGCAAGAAGCCTAACACCAGGCTTATTTCCCTTCCCAGGGTTACTGTTAGGCTTAGGCCTAGGGCTAGGATTTTTAAAACTAGGAAGCCCTGGGCTCCAGGCACACTGCAGCTGTTCAAGGCATCCCAAGGGGAGTACAAAAGTGCAACAACATGGCAGCTTTCACAGCTTTTTCCTTGGCACCATCCCTATACCTAGGCTGTTTTATCTGCCTAGGGTTAGGGTTAGGGTTCAGCCTAGGGCTTGGAGTTTTTTAACCAGGAAGCCCTGAGTTCCAGGCTTACTGCATCTGCCAAAGGCATCCCAAAGGGAGTGCAGAAGTGCCACAACATGGCTGCTTTCACGGCTTTTCCCTTAGGAAGAACCCTAATACGCGGCTGATTTACCTTCCTAGGCTTACTGTTAGGCTTAGGCCTAGGACTTTTAAAACCAGGAAGCCCTTGGCTCCAGGCACACTGCAGCTGCGAAAGGCATCCCAAGGGGAGCCCAAAAGTGACACAACTTGGCTGCCTCTGCTGCTATTCTCATGAGACCATCCCGAACCATAGGCTGATTTTCCTTCCTAGGGTTAAGGTTTGAGTTACGCCTAGGGTAAGGGTTCTATTAACCAGAAAGCCCTGAGTTCCAAGAAGACAGCAGCTGCGAAGGACTAGCCAAGAAGAGCGCAAAAGTACCACAACATGCCTGCCTCCACAGCTTTTTCCTTGGGGACATGCCTAATTCCTGGCTGATTTGCCTTTCTCGTCTTAGGGTTGGGGTTCGGCCTAGGGCTAGGACTTTTAAAATCAGGAAGCCCTGAGTTCCAGGCACACTGGAGCTGTGAAAGGCATCCAAAAGGGAGTGCAAAAGTGCCACAACATGGCTGCTTTCACGGCTTTTTCCTTGGCAAGAAGCCTAACACAAGTCTGATTTCCCTTCCCAGGGTTACTGTTAGGCTTAGGCCTAGGGCTAGGATTTTTAAAACTAGGAAGCCCTGGGCTCCAGGCACACTGCAGCTGTTCAAGGCATCCCAAGGGGAGTACAAAAGTGCAACAACATGGCAGCTTTCACAGCTTTTTCCTTGGCACCATCCCTATACCTAGGCTGATTTATCTGCCTAGGGTTAGGGTTAGGGTTCAGCCTAGGGCTTGGAGATTTTAACCCGGAAGCCCTGAGTTCCAGGCTTAGTGCATCTGCCAAAGGCATCCCAAAGGGAGTGCAGAAGTGCCACAACATGGCTGCTTTCACGGCTTTTCCCTTAGGAAGAACCCTAATACGCGGCTGATTTACCTTCCTAGGCTTACTGTTAGGCTTAGGCCTAGGACTTTGAAAACCAGGAAGCCCTGGGCTCCAGGCACATGCAGCTGTTAAAGGCATCCCAAGAGGGCCGCAGAAGTGACACAACTTGGCTGCCTCTGCTGCTATTCTCATGAGACCATCCCGAACCATAGGCTGATTTTCCTTCCTAGGGTTAAGGTTTGAGTTACGCCTAGGGTAAGGGTTCTATTAACCAGAAAGCCCTGAGTTCCAAGAACACAGCAGCTGCGAAGGACTACCCAAGAAGAGCGCAAAAGTACCACAACATGCCTGCCTCCACAGCTTTTTCCTTGGGGACATGCCTAATTCCTGGCTGATTTGCCTTTCTCGTCTTAGGGTTGGGGTTCGGCCTAGGGTTAGGATTTTTAAAATCAGGAAACCCTGAGTTCCAGGCACACTGGAGCTGTGAAAGGCATCCAAAAGGGAGTGCAAAAGTGCCACAACATGGTTGCTTTCACGGCTTTTTCCTTGGCAAGAAGCTTAACACCAGGCTGATTTCCCTTCGAAGGGTTACTGTAAGGCTTAGGCCTAGGGCTAGGATTTTTATAACTAGGAAGCCCTTAGATCCAGGCACACTGCAGCTGTTCAAGGCATCCCAAGGGGAGTACAAAAGTGCAACAACATGGCAGCTTTCACAGCTTTTTCCTTGGCACCATCCCTATACCTAGGCTGTTTTATCTGCCTAGGGTTAGGGTTAGGGTTCAGCCTAGGGCTTGGAGTTTTTTAACCAGGAAGCCCTGAGTTCCAGGCTTACTGCATCTGCCAAAGGCATCCCAAAGGGAGTGCAGAAGTGCCACAACATGGCTGCTTTCACGGCTTTTCCCTTAGGAAGAACCCTAATACCCGGCTGATTTACCTTCCTAGGTTTACTGTTAGGCTTAGTCCTAGGACTTTTAAAACCAGGAAGCCCTGGGCTCCAGGCACTCTGCAGCTGCGAAAGGCATCCCAAGGGGAGCGCAAAAGTGACACAACTTGGCTGCCACCACTGATATTTCCATGAGACCATCCCGAATCATAGGCTTATTTTCCTTCCTAGGGTTAAGGTTTGAGTTACGCCTGGGGTAAGGTTTCTATTAACCAGAAAGCCCTGAGTTCCAAGAACACAGCAGCTGCGAAGGACTACCCAAGAAGAGCGCAAAAGTACCACAACGTGCCTGCCTCCACAGCTTTTTCCTTGGGGACATGCCTAATTCCTGGCTGATTTGCCTTTCTCGTCTTAGGGTTGGGGTTCGGCCTAGGGCTAGGATTTTTTTAACTAGGAAGCCCTGAGTTCCAGGCTTACTGCATCTGCCAAAGGCATCCCAAAGGGAGTGCAAAAGTGCCACAACATGGCTGCTTTCACGGCTTTTCCCTTAGGAAGAACCCTAATACCCGGCTGATTTACCTTCCTAGGGTTACTGTTAGGCTTAGGCCTAGGACTTTTAAAACCAGGAAGCCCTGGGCTCCAGGCACATGCAGCTGCGAAAGGCATCCCAAGAGGGCCGCAGAAGCGACACAACTTGGCTGCCTCTGCTTCTATTCTCATGAGACCATCCTGAAACATAGGCTGATTTTCCTTCCTAGGGTTAAGGTTTGAGTTACGCCTGGGGTAAGAGTTCTATTAACCAGAAAGACCTGAGTTCCAAGAACACAGCAGCTGCGAAGGACTAGCCAAGAAGAGCGCAAAAGTACCACAACGTGCCTGCCTCCACAGCTTTTTCCTTGGGGACATGCCTAATTCCTGGCTGATTTGCCTTTCTCGTCTTAGGGTTGGGGTTCGGCCTAGGGCTAGGATATTTTTAACTAGGAAGCCCTGAGTTCCAGGCTTACTGCATCTGCCAAAGGCATCCCAAAGGGAGTGCAGAAGTGCCACAACATGGCTGCTTTCACGGCTTTTCCCTTAGGAAGAACCCTAATACGCGGCTGATTTACCTTCCTAGGCTTACTGTTAGGCTTAGGCCTAGGACTTTTAAAACCAGGAAGCCCTGGGCTCCAGGCACACTGCAGCTGCGAAAGGCATCCCAAGGGGAGCGCAAAAGTGACACATCTTGGCTGCCTCTGCTTCTATTCTCATGAGACCATCCCGAACCATAGGCTGATTTTCCTTCCTAGGGTTAAGGTTTGAGTTACGCCTGGGGTAAGGGTTCTATTAACCAGAAAGCCCTGAGTTCCAAGAACACTGCAGCTGCGAAGGACTAGCCAAGAAGAGCGCAAAAGTACCACAACATGCCTGCCTCCACAGCTTTTTCCTTGGGGACATGCCTAATTCCTGGCTGATTTGCCTTTCTCGTCTTAGGGTTGGGGTTCGGCCTAGGGCTAGGATTTTTTTAACTAGGAAGCCCTGAGTTCCAGGCTTACTGCATCTGCCAAAGGCATCCCAAAGGGAGTGCAGAAGTGCCACAACATGGCTGCTTTCACGGCTTTTCCCTTAGGAAGAACCCTAATACGCGGCTGATTTACCTTCCTAGGGTTACTGTTAGGCTTAGACCTAGGACTTTTAAAACCAGGAAGCCCTGGGCTCCAGGCACATGCAGCTGTTAAAGGCATCCCAAGAGGGCCGCAGAAGTGACACAACTTGGCTGCCTCTGCTGCTATTCTCATGAGACCATCCCGAACCATAGGCTGATTTTTCTTCCTAGGGTTAAGGTTTGAGTTACGCCTAGGGTAAGGGTTCTATTAACCAGAAAGCCCTGAGTTCCAAGAACACAGCAGCTGCGAAGGACTACCCAAGAAGAGCGCAAAAGTACCACAACATGCCTGCCTCCACAGCTTTTTCCTTGGGGACATGCCTAATTCCTGGCTGATTTGCCTTTCTCGTCTTAGGGTTGGGGTTCGGCCTAGGGTTAGGATTTTTAAAATCAGGAAACCCTGAGTTCCAGGCACACTGGAGCTGTGAAAGGCATCCAAAAGGGAGTGCAAAAGTGCCACAACATGGTTGCTTTCACGGCTTTTTCCTTGGCAAGAAGCTTAACACCAGGCTGATTTCCCTTCGAAGGGTTACTGTAAGGCTTAGGCCTAGGGCTAGGATTTTTAAAACTAGGAAGCCCTTAGATCCAGGCACACTGCAGCTGTTCAAGGCATCCCAAGGGTTGTACAAAAGTGCAACAACATGGCAGCTTTCACAGCTTTTTCCTTGGCACCATCCCTATACCTAGGCTGTTTTATCTGCCTAGGGTTAGGGTTAGGGTTCAGCCTAGGGCTTGGAGTTTTTTAACCAGGAAGCCCTGAGTTCCAGGCTTACTGCATCTGCCAAAGGCATCCCAAAGGGAGTGCAGAAGTGCCACAACATGGCTGCTTTCACGGCTTTTCCCTTAGGAAGAACCCTAATACCCGGCTGATTTACCTTCCTAGGGTTACTGTTAGGCTTAGGCCTAGGACTTTTAAAACCAGGAAGCCCTGGGCTCCAGGCACATGCAGCTGCGAAAGGCATCCCAAGAGGGCCGCAGAAGCGACACAACTTGGCTGCCTCTGCTTCTATTCTCATGAGACCATCCTGAAACATAGGCTGATTTTCCTTCCTAGGGTTAAGGTTTGAGTTACGCCTGGGGTAAGAGTTCTATTAACCAGAAAGACCTGAGTTCCAAGAACACAGCAGCTGCGAAGGACTAGCCAAGAAGAGCGCAAAAGTACCACAACGTGCCTGCCTCCACAGCTTTTTCCTTGGGGACATGCCTAATTCCTGGCTGATTTGCCTTTCTCGTCTTAGGGTTGGGGTTCGGCCTAGGGCTAGGATATTTTTAACTAGGAAGCCCTGAGTTCCAGGCTTACTGCATCTGCCAAAGGCATCCCAAAGGGAGTGCAGAAGTGCCACAACATGGCTGCTTTCACGGCTTTTCCCTTAGGAAGAACCCTAATACGCGGCTGATTTACCTTCCTAGGCTTACTGTTAGGCTTAGGCCTAGGACTTTTAAAACCAGGAAGCCCTTGGCTCCAGGCACACTGCAGCTGCGAAAGGCATCCCAAGGGGAGCCCAAAAGTGACACAACTTGGCTGCCTCTGCTGCTATTCTCATGAGACCATCCCGAACCATAGGCTGATTTTCCTTCCTAGGGTTAAGGTTTGAGTTACGCCTAGGGTAAGGGTTCTATTAACCAGAAAGCCCTGAGTTCCAAGAAGACAGCAGCTGCGAAGGACTAGCAAGGAAGAGCGCAAAAGTACCACAACATGCCTGCCTCCACAGCTTTTTCCTTGGGGACATGCCTAATTCCTGGCTGATTTGCCTTTCTCGTCTTAGGGTTGGGGTTCGGCCTAGGGCTAGGACTTTTAAAATCAGGAAGCCCTGAGTTCCAGGCACACTGGAGCTGTGAAAGGCATCCAAAAGGGAGTGCAAAAGTGCCACAACATGGCTGCTTTCACGGCTTTTTCCTTGGCAAGAAGCCTAACACAAGGCTGATTTCCCTTCCCAGGGTTACTGTTAGGCTTAGGCCTAGGGCTAGGATTTTTAAAACTAGGAAGCCCTGGGCTCCAGGCACACTGCAGCTGTTCAAGGCATCCCAAGGGGAGTACAAAAGTGCAACAACATGGCAGCTTTCACAGCTTTTTCCTTGGCACCATCCCTTTACCTAGGCTGATTTATCTGCCTAGGGTTAGGGTTAGGGTTCAGCCTAGGGCTTGGAGATTTTAACCCGGAAGCCCTGAGTTCCAGGCTTACTGCATCTGCCAAAGGCATCCCAAAGGGAGTGCAGAAGTGCCACAACATGGCTGCTTTCACGGCTTTTCCCTTAGGAAGAACCCTAATACGCGGCTGATTTACCTTCCTAGGCTTACTGTTAGGCTTAGACCTAGGACTTTTAAAACCAGGAAGCCCTGGGCTCCAGGCACATGCAGCTGTTAAAGGCATCCCAAGAGGGCCGCAGAAGTGACACAACTTGGCTGCCTCTGCTGCTATTCTCATGAGACCATCCCGAACCATAGGCTGATTTTCCTTCCTAGGGTTAAGGTTTGAGTTACGCCTAGGGTAAGGGTTCTATTAACCAGAAAGCCCTGAGTTCCAAGAACACAGCAGCTGCGAAGGACTACCCAAGAAGAGCGCAAAAGTACCACAACATGCCTGCCTCCACAGCTTTTTCCTTGGGGACATGCCTAATTCCTGGCTGATTTGCCTTTCTCGTCTTAGGGTTGGGGTTCGGCCTAGGGTTAGGATTTTTAAAATCAGGAAACCCTGAGTTCCAGGCACACTGGAGCTGTGAAAGGCATCCAAAAGGGAGTGCAAAAGTGCCACAACATGGTTGCTTTCACGGCTTTTTCCTTGGCAAGAAGCTTAACACCAGGCTGATTTCCCTTCGAAGGGTTACTGTAAGGCTTAGGCCTAGGGCTAGGATATTTATAACTAGGAAGCCCTTAGATCCAGGCACACTGCAGCTGTTCAAGGCATCCCAAGGGGAGTACAAAAGTGCAACAACATGGCAGCTTTCACAGCTTTTTCCTTGGCACCATCCCTATACCTAGGCTGTTTTATCTGCCTAGGGTTAGGGTTAGGGTTCAGCCTAGGGCTTGGAGTTTTTTAACCAGGAAGCCCTGAGTTCCAGGCTTACTGCATCTGCCAAAGGCATCCCAAAGGGAGTGCAGAAGTGCCACAACATGGCTGCTTTCACGGCTTTTCCCTTAGGAAGAACCCTAATACCCGGCTGATTTACCTTCCTAGGGTTACTGTTAGGCTTAGGCCTAGGACTTTTAAAACCAGGAAGCCCTGGGCTCCAGGCACTCTGCAGCTGCGAAAGGCATCCCAAGGGGAGCGCAAAAGTGACACAACTTGGCTGCCACCACTGATATTTCCATGAGACCATCCCGAATCATAGGCTTATTTTCCTTCCTAGGGTTAAGGTTTGAGTTACGCCTGGGGTAAGGGTTCTATTAACCAGAAAGCCCTGAGTTCCAAGAACACAGCAGCTGCGAAGGACTACCCAAGAAGAGCGCAAAAGTACCACAACGTGCCTGCCTCCACAGCTTTTTCCTTGGGGACATGCCTAATTCCTGGCTGATTTGCCTTTCTCGTCTTAGGGTTGGGGTTCGGCCTAGGGCTAGGATTTTTTTAACTAGGAAGCCCTGAGTTCCAGGCTTACTGCATCTGCCAAAGGCATCCCAAAGGGAGTGCAAAAGTGCCACAACATGGCTGCTTTCACGGCTTTTCCCTTAGGAAGAACCCTAATACGCGGCTGATTTACCTTCCTAGGGTTACTGTTAGGCTTAGGCCTAGGACTTTTAAAACCAGGAAGCCCTGGGCTCCAGGCACTCTGCAGCTGCGAAAGGCATCCCAAGGGGAGCGCAAAAGTGACGCAACTTGGCTGCCACCACTGATATTTCCATGAGACCATCCCGAACCATAGACTGATTTTCCTTCCTAGGGTTAAGGTTTGAGTTACGCCTAGGGTAAGGGTTCTATTAACCAGAAAGCCCTGAGTTCCAAGAACACAGCAGCTGCGAAGGACTAGCCAAGAAGAGCGCAAAAGTACCACAACATGCCTGCCCCCACAGCTTTTTCCTTGGGGACATGCCTAATTCCTGGCTGATTTGCCTTTCTCGTCTTAGGGTTGGGGTTCGGCCTAGGGCTAGGACTTTTAAAATCAGGAAGCCCTGAGTTCCAGGCACACTGGAGCTGTGAAAGGCATCCAAAAGGGAGTGCAAAAGTGCCACAACATGGTTGCTTTCACGGCTTTTTCCTTGGCAAGAAGCCTAACACCAGGCTTATTTCCCTTCCCAGGGTTACTGTTAGGCTTAGGCCTAGGGCTAGGATTTTTAAAACTAGGAAGCCCTGGGCTCCAGGCACACTGCAGCTGTTCAAGGCATCCCAAGGGGAGTACAAAAGTGCAACAACATGGCAGCTTTCACAGCTTTTTCCTTGGCACCATCCCTATACCTAGGCTGATTTATCTGCCTAGGGTTAGGGTTAGGGTTCAGCCTAGGGCTTGGAGTTTTTTAACCAGGAAGCCCTGAGTTCCAGGCTTACTGCATCTGCCAAAGGCATCCAAAAGGGAGTGCAAAAGTGCCACAACATGGCTGCTTTCACGGCTTTTCCCTTACGAAGAACCCTAATACGCGGCTGATTTACCTTCCTAGGGTTACTGTTAGGCTTAGACCTAGGACTTTTAAAACCAGGAAGCCCTGGGCTCCAGGCATGTGCAGCTGTTAAAGGCATCCCAAGAGGGCTGCAGAAGTGACACAACTTGGCTGCCTCTGCTTCTATTCTCATGAGACCATCCCGAACCATAGGCTGATTTTCCTTCCTAGGGTTAAGGTTTGAGTTACGCCTAGGGTAAGAGTTCTATTAACCAGAAAGACCTGAGTTCCAAGAACACAGCAGCTGCGAAGGACTAGCCAAGAAGAGCGCAAAAGTACCACAACATGCCTGCCTCCACAGCTTTTTCCTTGGGGACATGCCTAATTCCTGGCTGATTTGCCTTTCTCGTCTTAGGGTTGGGGTTCGGCCTAGGGCTAGGATTTTTTTACCTAGGAAGCCCTGAGTTCCAGGCTTACTGCATCTGCCAAAGGCATCCCAAAGGGAGTGCAGAAGTGCCACAACATGGCTGCTTTCACGGCTTTTCCCTTAGGAAGAACCCTAATACGCGGCTGATTTACCTTCCTAGGCTTACTGTTAGGCTTAGGCCTAGGACTTTTAAAACCAGGAAGCCCTGGGCTCCAGGCACTCTGCAGCTGCGAAAGGCATCCCAAGGGGAGCGCAAAAGTGACACAACTTGGCTGCCACCACTGATATTTCCATGAGACCATCCCGAACCATAGGCTGATTTTCCTTCCTAGGGTGAAGGTTTGAGTTACGCCTAGGGTAAGGGTTCTATTAACCAGAAAGCCCTGAGTTCCAAGAACACAGCAGCTGCGAAGGACTAGCCAAGAAGAGCGCAAAAGTACCACAACATGCCTGCCTCCACAGCTTTTTCCTTGGGGACATGCCTAATTCCTGGCTGATTTGCCTTTCTCGTCTTAGGGTTGGGGTTCGGCCTAGGGCTAGGATTTTTTTAACTAGGAAGCCCTGAGTTCCAGGCTTACTGCATCTGCCAAAGGCATCCCAAAGGGAGTGCAGAAGTGCCACAACATGGCTGCTTTCACGGCTTTTCCCTTAGGAAGAACCCTAATATGCGGCTGATTTACCTTCCTAGGGTTACTGTTAGGCTTAGACCTAGGACTTTTAAAACCAGGAAGCCCTGGGCTCCAGGCACATGCAGCTGTTAAAGGCATCCCAAGAGGGCCGCAGAAGTGACACAACTTGGCTGCCTCTGCTGCTATTCTCATGAGACCATCCCGAACCATAGGCTGATTTTCCTTCCTAGGGTTAAGGTTTGAGTTACGCCTAGGGTAAGGGTTCTATTAACCAGAAAGCCCTGAGTTCCAAGAACACAGCAGCTGCGAAGGACTAGCCAAGAAGAGCGCAAAAGTACCACAACATGCCTGCCTCCACAGCTTTTTCCTTGGGGACATGCCTAATTCCTGGCTGATTTGCCTTTCTCGTCTTAGGGTTGGGGGTCGGCCTAGGGCTAGGATTTTTTTAACTAGGAAGCCCTGAATTCCAGGCTTACTTCATCTGCAAAAAGCATCCCAAAGGGAGTGCAGAAGTGCCACAACATGGCTGCTTTCACGGCTTTTCCCTTAGGAAGAACCCTAATACGCGGCTGATTTACCTTCCTAGGGTTACTGTTAGGCTTAGGCCTAGGACTTTTAAAACCAGGAAGCCCTGGGCTCCAGGCACACTGCAGCTGTTCAAGGCATCCCAAGGGGAGCGCAAAAGTGACACAACTTGGCTGCCTCTGCTGCTATTCTCATGAGACCATCCCGAACCATAGGCTGATTTTCCTTCCTAGGGTTAAGGTTTGAGTTACGCCTGGGGTAAGGGTTCTATTAACCAGAAAGCCCTGAGTTCCAAGAACACAGCAGCTGCGAAGGACTTCCCAAGAACAGCGCAAAAGTACCACAACATGCCTGCCTCCACAGTTTTTCCTTGGGGACATGCCTAATTCCTGGCTGATTTGCCTTTCTCGTCTTAGGGTTGGGGTTCGGCCTAGGGCTAGGACTTTTAAAATCAGGAAGCCCTGAGTTCCAGGCACACTGGAGCTGTGAAAGGCATCCCAAAGGGAGTGCAAAAGTGCCACAACATGGCTGCTTTCACGGCTTTTTCCTTGGCAAGAAGCCTAACACCAGGCTGATTTCCCTTCCCAGGGTTACTGTAAGGCTTAGGCCTAGGGCTAGGATTTTTAAAACTAGGAAGCCCTGGGCTCCAGGCACATGCAGCTGTTCAAGGCATCCCAAGGGGAGTACAAAAGTGCAACAACATGGCAGCTTTCACAGCTTTTTCCTTGGCACCATCCCTATACCTAGGCTGATTTATCTGCCTAGGGTTAGGGTTAGGGTTCAGCCTAGGGCTTGGAGATTTTAACCCGGAAGCCCTGAGTTCCAGGCTTACTGCATCTGCCAAAGGCATCCCAAAGGGAGTGTAAAAGTGCCACAACATGGCTGCTTTCACGGCTTTTCCCTTAGGAAGAACCCTAATACTCGGCTGATTTACCTTCCTAGGGTTACTGTTAGGCTTAGGCCTAGGACTTTTAAAACCAGGAAGCCCTGGGCACCAGGCACACTGCAGCTGCGAAAGGCATCCCAAGGGGAGCGCAAAAGTGACACAACTTGGCTGCCACCACTGATATTTCCATGAGACCATCCCGAATCATAGGCTTATTTTCCTTCCTAGGGTTAAGGTTTGAGTTACGCCTGGGGTAAGGTTTCTATTAACCAGAAAGCCCTGAGTTCCAAGAACACAGCAGCTGCGAAGGACTACCCAAGAAGAGCGCAAAAGTACCACAACGTGCCTGCCTCCACAGCTTTTTCCTTGGGGACATGCCTAATTCCTGGCTGATTTGCCTTTCTCGTCTTAGGGTTGGGGTTCGGCCTAGGGCTAGGATTTTTTTAACTAGGAAGCCCTGAGTTCCAGGCTTACTGCATCTGCCAAAGGCATCCCAAAGGGAGTGCAAAAGTGCCACAACATGGCTGCTTTCACGGCTTTTCCCTTAGGAAGAACCCTAATACCCGGCTGATTTACCTTCCTAGGGTTACTGTTAGGCTTAGGCCTAGGACTTTTAAAACCAGGAAGCCCTGGGCTCCAGGCACATGCAGCTGCGAAAGGCATCCCAAGAGGGCCGCAGAAGCGACACAACTTGGCTGCCTCTGCTTCTATTCTCATGAGACCATGCTGAAACATAGGCTGATTTTCCTTCCTAGGGTTAAGGTTTGAGTTACGCCTGGGGTAAGAGTTCTATTAACCAGAAAGCCCTGAGTTCCAAGAACACTGCAGCTGCGAAGGACTAGCCAAGAAGAGCGCAAAAGTACCACAACATGCCTGCCTCCACAGCTTTTTCCTTGGGGACATGCCTAATTCCTGGCTGATTTGCCTTTCTCGTCTTAGGGTTGGGGTTCGGCCTAGGGCTAGGACTTTTAAAATCAGGAAGCCCTGAGTTCCAGGCACACTGGAGCTGTGAAAGGCATCCAAAAGGGAGTGCAAAAGTGCCACAACATGGTTGCTTTCACGGCTTTTTCCTTGGCAAGAAGCCTAACACCAGGCTTATTTCCCTTCCCAGGGTTACTGTAAGGCTTAGGCCTAGGGCTAGGATTTTTAAAACTAGGAAGCCCTGGGCTCCAGGCACACTGCAGCTGTTCAAGGCATCCCAAGGGGAGTACAAAAGTGCAACAACATGGCAGCTTTCACAGCTTTTTCCTTGGCACCATCCCTATACCTAGGCTGATTTATCTGCCTAGGGTTAGGGTTAGGCTTCAGCCTAGGGCTTGGAGTTTTTTAACCAGGAAGCCCTGAGTTCCAGGCTTACTGCATCTGCCAAAGGCATCCAAAAGGGAGTGCAAAAGTGCCACAACATGGCTGCTTTCACGGCTTTTCCCTTAGGAAGAACCCTAATACGCGGCTGATTTACCTTCCTAGGGTTACTGTTAGGCTTAGACCTAGGACTTTTAAAACCAGGAAGCCCTGGGCTCCAGGCATATGCAGCTGTTAAAGGCATCCCAAGAGGGCTGCAGAAGTGACACAACTTGGCTGCCTCTGCTTCTATTCTCATGAGACCATCCCGAACCATAGGCTGATTTTCCTTCCTAGGGTTAAGGTTTGAGTTACGCCTAGGGTAAGAGTTCTATTAACCAGAAAGACCTGAGTTCCAAGAACACAGCAGCTGCGAAGGACTAGCCAAGAAGAGCGCAAAAGTACCACAACATGCCTGCCTCCACAGCTTTTTCCTTGGGGACATGCCTAATTCCTGGCTGATTTGCCTTTCTCGTCTTAGGGTTGGGGTTCGGCCTAGGGCTAGGATATTTTTAACTAGGAAGCCCTGAGTTCCAGGCTTACTGCATCTGCCAAAGGCATCCCAAAGGGAGTGCAGAAGTGCCACAACATGGCTGCTTTCACGGCTTTTCCCTTAGGAAGAACCCTAATACGCGGCTGATTTACCTTCCTAGGCTTACTGTTAGGCTTAGGCCTAGGACTTTTAAAACCAGGAAGCCCTTGGCTCCAGGCACACTGCAGCTGCGAAAGGCATCCCAAGGGGAGCGCAAAAGTGACACAACTTGGCTGCCTCTGCTGCTATTCTCATGAGACCATCCCGAACCATAGGCTGATTTTCCTTCCTAGGGTTAAGGTTTGAGTTACGCCTAGGGTAAGGGTTCTATTAACCAGAAAGCCCTGAGTTCCAAGAAGACAGCAGCTGCGAAGGACTAGCAAGGAAGAGCTCAAAAGTACCACAACATGCCTGCCTCCACAGCTTTTTCCTTGGGGACATGCCTAATTCCTGGCTGATTTGCCTTTCTCGTCTTAGGGTTGGGGTTCGGCCTAGGGCTAGGACTTTTAAAATCAGGAAGCCCTGAGTTCCAGGCACACTGGAGCTGTGAAAGGCATCCAAAAGGGAGTGCAAAAGTGCCACAACATGGCTGCTTTCACGGCTTTTTCCTTGGCAAGAAGCCTAACACAAGGCTGATTTCCCTTCCCAGGGTTACTGTTAGGCTTAGGCCTAGGGCTAGGATTTTTAAAACTAGGAAGCCCTGGGCTCCAGGCACACTGCAGCTGTTCAAGGCATCCCAAGGGGAGTACAAAAGTGCAACAACATGGCAGCTTTCACAGCTTTTTCCTTGGCACCATCCCTTTACCTAGGCTGATTTATCTGCCTAGGGTTAGGGTTAGGGTTCAGCCTAGGGCTTGGAGATTTTAACCCGGAAGCCCTGAGTTCCAGGCTTACTGCATCTGCCAAAGGCATCCCAAAGGGAGTGCAGAAGTGCCACAACATGGCTGCTTTCACGGCTTTTCCCTTAGGAAGAACCCTAATACGCGGCTGATTTACCTTCCTAGGCTTACTGTTAGGCTTAGACCTAGGACTTTTAAAACCAGGAAGCCCTGGGCTCCAGGCACATGCAGCTGTTAAAGGCATCCCAAGAGGGCCGCAGAAGTGACACAACTTGGCTGCCTCTGCTGCTATTCTCATGAGACCATCCCGAACCATAGGCTGATTTTCCTTCCTAGGGTTAAGGTTTGAGTTACGCCTAGGGTAAGGGTTCTATTAACCAGAAAGCCCTGAGTTCCAAGAACACAGCAGCTGCGAAGGACTACCCAAGAAGAGCGCAAAAGTACCACAACATGCCTGCCTCCACAGCTTTTTCCTTGGGGACATGCCTAATTCCTGGCTGATTTGCCTTTCTCGTCTTAGGGTTGGGGTTCGGCCTAGGGTTAGGATTTTTAAAATCAGGAAACCCTGAGTTCCAGGCACACTGGAGCTGTGAAAGGCATCCAAAAGGGAGTGCAAAAGTGCCACAACATGGTTGCTTTCACGGCTTTTTCCTTGGCAAGAAGCTTAACACCAGGCTGATTTCCCTTCGAAGGGTTACTGTAAGGCTTAGGCCTAGGGCTAGGATATTTATAACTAGGAAGCCCTTAGATCCAGGCACACTGCAGCTGTTCAAGGCATCCCAAGGGGAGTACAAAAGTGCAACAACATGGCAGCTTTCACAGCTTTTTCCTTGGCACCATCCCTATACCTAGGCTGTTTTATCTGCCTAGGGTTAGGGTTAGGGTTCAGCCTAGGGCTTGGAGTTTTTTAACCAGGAAGCCCTGAGTTCCAGGCTTACTGCATCTGCCAAAGGCATCCCAAAGGGAGTGCAGAAGTGCCACAACATGGCTGCTTTCACGGCTTTTCCCTTAGGAAGAACCCTAATACCCGGCTGATTTACCTTCCTAGGGTTACTGTTAGGCTTAGGCCTAGGACTTTTAAAACCAGGAAGCCCTGGGCTCCAGGCACTCTGCAGCTGCGAAAGGCATCCCAAGGGGAGCGCAAAAGTGACACAACTTGGCTGCCACCACTGATATTTCCATGAGACCATCCCGAACCATAGGCTGATTTTCCTTCCTAGGGTTAAGGTTTGAGTTACGCCTGGGGTAAGGGTTCTATTAACCAGAAAGCCCTGAGTTCCAAGAACACTGCAGCTGCGAAGGACTAGCCAAGAAGAGCGCAAAAGTACCACAACATGCCTGCCTCCACAGCTTTTTCCTTGGGGACATGCCTAATTCCTGGCTGATTTGCCTTTCTCGTCTTAGGGTTGGGTTTCGGCCTAGGGCTAGGACTTTTAAAATCAGGAAACCCTGAGTTCCAGGCACACTGGAGCTGTGAAAGGCATCCAAAAGGGAGTGCAAAAGTGCCACAACATGGTTGCTTTCACGGCTTTTTCCTTGGCAAGAAGCCTAACACCAGGCTTATTTCCCTTCCCAGGGTTACTGTTAGGCTTAGGCCTAGGGCTAGGATTTTTAAAACTAGGAAGCCCTGGGCTCCAGGCACACTGCAGCTGTTCAAGGCATCCCAAGGGGAGTACAAAAGTGCAACAACATGGCAGCTTTCACAGCTTTTTCCTTGGCACCATCCCTATACCTAGGCTGATTTATCTGCCTAGGGTTAGGGTTAGGGTTCAGCCTAGGGCTTGGAGTTTTTTAACCAGGAAGCCCTGAGTTCCAGGCTTACTGCATCTGCCAAAGGCATCCAAAAGGGAGTGCAAAAGTGCCACAACATGGCTGCTTTCACGGCTTTTCCCTTAGGAAGAACCCTAATACGCGGCTGATTTACCTTCCTAGGCTTACTGTTAGGCTTAGACCTAGGACTTTTAAAACCAGGAAGCCCTGGGCTCCAGGCATATGCAGCTGTTAAAGACATCCCAAGAGGGCTGCAGAAGTGACACAACTTGGCTGCCTCTGCTTCTATTCTCATGAGACCATCCCGAACCATAGGCTGATTTTCCTTCCTAGGGTTAAGGTTTGAGTTACGCCTAGGGTAAGAGTTCTATTAACCAGAAAGACCTGAGTTCCAAGAACACAGCAGCTGCGAAGGACTAGCCAAGAAGAGCGCAAAAGTACCACAACATGCCTGCCTCCACAGCTTTTTCCTTGGGGACATGCCTAATTCCTGGCTGATTTGCCTTTCTCGTCTTAGGGTTGGGGTTCGGCCTAGGGCTAGGATTTTTTTACCTAGGAAGCCCTGAGTTCCAGGCTTACTGCATCTGCCAAAGGCATCCCAAAGGGAGTGCAGAAGTGCCACAACATGGCTGCTTTCACGGCTTTTCCCTTAGGAAGAACCCTAATACGCGGCTGATTTACCTTCCTAGGCTTACTGTTAGGCTTAGGCCTAGGACTTTTAAAACCAGGAAGCCCTGGGCTCCAGGCACTCTGCAGCTGCGAAAGGCATCCCAAGGGGAGCGCAAAAGTGACACAACTTGGCTGCCACCACTGATATTTCCATGAGACCATCCCGAACCATAGGCTGATTTTCCTTCCTAGGGTGAAGGTTTGAGTTACGCCTAGGGTAAGGGTTCTATTAACCAGAAAGCCCTGAGTTCCAAGAACACAGCAGCTGCGAAGGACTAGCCAAGAAGAGCGCAAAAGTACCACAACATGCCTGCCTCCACAGCTTTTTCCTTGGGGACATGCCTAATTCCTGGCTGATTTGCCTTTCTCGTCTTAGGGTTGGGGTTCGGCCTAGGGCTAGGATTTTTTTAACTAGGAAGCCCTGAGTTCCAGGCTTACTGCATCTGCCAAAGGCATCCCAAAGGGAGTGCAGAAGTGCCACAACATGGCTGCTTTCACGGCTTTTCCCTTAGGAAGAACCCTAATATGCGGCTGATTTACCTTCCTAGGGTTACTGTTAGGCTTAGACCTAGGACTTTTAAAACCAGGAAGCCCTGGGCTCCAGGCACATGCAGCTGTTAAAGGCATCCCAAGAGGGCCGCAGAAGTGACACAACTTGGCTGCCTCTGCTGCTATTCTCATGAGACCATCCCGAACCATAGGCTGATTTTCCTTCCTAGGGTTAAGGTTTGAGTTACGCCTAGGGTAAGGGTTCTATTAACCAGAAAGCCCTGAGTTCCAAGAACACAGCAGCTGCGAAGGACTACCCAAGAAGAGCGCAAAAGTACCACAACATGCCTGCCTCCACAGCTTTTTCCTTGGGGACATGCCTAATTCCTGGCTGATTTGCCTTTCTCGTCTTAGGGTTGGGGTTCGGCCTAGGGTTAGGATTTTTAAAATCAGGAAACCCTGAGTTCCAGGCACACTGGAGCTGTGAAAGGCATCCAAAAGGGAGTGCAAAAGTGCCACAACATGGTTGCTTTCACGGCTTTTTCCTTGGCAAGAAGCTTAACACCAGGCTGATTTCCCTTCGAAGGGTTACTGTAAGGCTTAGGCCTAGGGCTAGGATTTTTATAACTAGGAAGCCCTTAGATCCAGGCACACTGCAGCTGTTCAAGGCATCCCAAGGGGAGTACAAAAGTGCAACAACATGGCAGCTTTCACAGCTTTTTCCTTGGCACCATCCCTATACCTAGGCTGATTTATCTGCCTAGGGTTAGTGTTGGGGTTCAGCCTAGGGCTTGGAGTTTTTTAACCAGGAAGCCCTGAGTTCCAGGCTTACTGCATCTGCCAAAGGCATCCAAAAGGGAGTGCAAAAGTGCCACAACATGGCTGCTTTCACGGCTTTTCCCTTAGGAAGAACCCTAATACCCGGCTGATTTACCTTCCTAGGGTTACTGTTAGGCTTAGACCTAGGACTTTTAAAACCAGGAAGCCCTGGGCTCCAGGCATATGCAGCTGTTAAAGGCATCCCAAGAGGGCTGCAGAAGTGACACAACTTGGCTGCCTCTGCTTCTATTCTCATGAGACCATCCCGAACCATAGGCTGATTTTCCTTCCTAGGGTTAAGGTTTGAGTTACGCCTAGGGTAAGAGTTCTATTAACCAGAAAGACCTGAGTTCAAAGAACACAGCAGCTGCGAAGGACTAGCCAAGAAGAGCGCAAAAGTACCACAACATGCCTGCCTCCACAGCTTTTTCCTTGGGGACATGCCTAATTCCTGGCTGATTTGCCTTTCTCGTCTTAGGGTTGGGGTTCAGCCTAGGGCTAGGATTTTTTTACCTAGGAAGCCCTGAGTTCCAGGCTTACTGCATCTGCCAAAGGCATCCCAAAGGGAGTGCAGAAGTGCCACAACATGGCTGCTTTCACGGCTTTTCCCTTAGGAAGAACCCTAATACGCGGCTGATTTACCTTCCTAGGCTTACTGTTAGGCTTAGGCCTAGGACTTTTAAAACCAGGAAGCCCTGGGCTCCAGGCACTCTGCAGCTGCGAAAGGCATCCCAAGGGGAGCGCAAAAGTGACACAACTTGGCTGCCACCACTGATATTTCCATGAGACCATCCCGAACCATAGGCTGATTTTCCTTCCTAGGGTGAAGGTTTGAGTTACGCCTAGGGTAAGGGTTCTATTAACCAGAAAGCCCTGAGTTCCAAGAACACAGCAGCTGCGAAGGACTAGCCAAGAAGAGCGCAAAAGTACCACAACATGCCTGCCTCCACAGCTTTTTCCTTGGGGACATGCCTAATTCCTGGCTGATTTGCCTTTCTCGTCTTAGGGTTGGGGTTCGGCCTAGGGCTAGGATTTTTTTAACTAGGAAGCCCTGAGTTCCAGGCTTACTGCATCTGCCAAAGGCATCCCAAAGGGAGTGCAGAAGTGCCACAACATGGCTGCTTTCACGGCTTTTCCCTCAGGAAGAACCCTAATACCTGGCTGATTTACCTTCCTAGGGTTACTGTTAGGCTTAGACCTAGGACTTTTAAAACCAGGAAGCCCTGGGCTCCAGGCACATGCAGCTGTTAAAGGCATCCCAAGAGGGCCGCAGAAGTGACACAACTTGGCTGCCTCTGCTGCTATTCTCATGAGACCATCCCGAACCATAGGCTGATTTTCCTTCCTAGGGTTAAGGTTTGAGTTACGCCTAGGGTAAGGGTTCTATTAACCAGAAAGCCCTGAGTTCCAAGAACACAGCAGCTGCGAAGGACTAGCCAAGAAGAGCGCAAAAGTACCACAACATGCCTGCCTCCACAGCTTTTTCCTTGGGGACATGCCTAATTCCTGGCTGATTTGCCTTTCTCGTCTTAGGGTTGGGGGTCGGCCTAGGGCTAGGATTTTTTTAACTAGGAAGCCCTGAGTTCCAGGCTTACTTCATCTGCAAAAAGCATCCCAAAGGGAGTGCAGAAGTGCCACAACATGGCTGCTTTCACGGCTTTTCCCTTAGGAAGAACCCTAATACGCGGCTGATTTACCTTCCTAGGGTTACTGTTAGGCTTAGGCCTAGGACTTTTAAAACCAGGAAGCCCTGGGCTCCAGGCACACTGCAGCTGCGAAAGGCATCCCAAGGGGAGCGCAAAAGTGACACAACTTGGCTGCCTCTGCTGCTATTCTCATGAGACCATCCCGAACCATAGGCTGATTTTCCTTCCTAGGGTGAAGGTTTGAGTTACGCCTGGGGTAAGGGTTCTATTAACCAGAAAGCCCTGAGTTCCAAGAACACAGCAGCTGCGAAGGACTTCCCAAGAAGAGCGCAAAAGTACCACAACATGCCTGCCTCCACAGTTTTTCCTTGGGGACATGCCTAATTCCTGGCTGATTTGCATTTCTCGTCTTAGGGTTGGGGTTCGGACTAGGGCTAGGACTTTTAAAATCAGGAAGCCCTGAGTTCCAGGCACACTGGAGCTGTGAAAGGCATCCCAAAGGGAGTGCAAAAGTGCCACAACATGGCTGCTTTCACGGCTTTTTCCTTGGCAAGAAGCCTAACACCAGGCGGATTTCCCTTCCCAGGGTTACTGTAAGGCTTAGGCCTAGGGCTAGGATTTTTAAAACTAGGAAGCCCTGGGCTCCAGGCACATGCAGCTGTTCAAGGCATCCCAAGGGGAGTACAAAAGTGCAACAACATGGCAGCTTTCACAGCTTTTTCCTTGGCACCATCCCTATACCTAGGCTGATTTATCTGCCTAGGGTTAGGGTTAGGGTTCAGCCTAGGGCTTGGAGATTTTAACCCGGAAGCCCTGAGTTCCAGGCTTACTGCATCTGCCAAAGGCATCCCAAAGGGAGTGTAAAAGTGCCACAACATGGCTGCTTTCACGGCTTTTCCCTTAGGAAGAACCCTAATACTCGGCTGATTTACCTTCCTAGGGTTACTGTTAGGCTTAGGCCTAGGACTTTTAAAACCAGGAAGCCCTGGGCACCAGGCACACTGCAGCTGCGAAAGGCATCCCAAGGGGAGCGCAAAAGTGACACAACTTGTCTGCCTCTGCTGCTATTCTCATGAGACCATCCCGAACCATAGGCTGATTTTCCTTCCTAGGGTTAAGGTTTGAGTTACGCCTAGGGTAAGGGTTCTATTAACCAGAAAGCCCTGAGTTCCAAGAACACAGCAGCTGCGAAGGACTAGCCAAGAAGAGCGCAAAAGTACCACAACATGCCTGCCTCCACAGCTTTTTCCTTGGGGACATGCCTAATTCCTGGCTGATTTGCCTTTCTCGTCTTAGGGTTGGGGTTCGGCCTAGGGCTAGGATTTTTTTAACTAGGAAGCCCTGAGTTCCAGGCTTACTTCATCTGCAAAAAGCATCCCAAAGGGAGTGCAGAAGTGCCACAACATGGCTGCTTTCACGGCTTTTCCCTTAGGAAGAACCCTAATACCCGGCTGATTTACCTTCCTAGGGTTACTGTTAGGCTTAGGCCTAGGACTTTTTTAAAACCAGGAAGCCATGGGCTCCAGGCACATGCAGCTGCGAAAGGCATCCCAAGAGGGCCGCAGAAGTGACACAACTTGGCTGTCTCTGCTTCTATTCTCATGAGACCATCCTGAACCATAGGCTGATTTTCCTTCCTAGGGTTAAGGTTTGAGTTACGCCTGGGGTAAGGGTTCTATTAACCAGAAAGCCCTGAGTTCCAAGAACACAGCAGCTGCGAAGGACTAGCCAAGAAGAGCGCAAAAGTACCACAACATGCCTGCCTCCACAGCTTTTTCCTTGGGGACATGCCTAATTCCTGGCTGATTTGCCTTTCTCGTCTTAGGGTTGGGGTTCGGCCTAGGGCTAGGATTTTTTTAACTAGGAAGCCCTGAGTTCCAGGCTTACTTCATCTGCCAAAGGCATCCCAAAGGGAGTGCAAAAGTGCCACAACATGGCTGCTTTCACGGCTTTTCCCTTAGGAAGAACCCTAATACGCGGCTGATTTACCTTCCTAGGCTTACTGTTAGGCTTAGGCCTAGGACTTTTAAAACCAGGAAGCCCTGGGCTCCAGGCACACTGCAGCTGCGAAAGGCATCCCAAGGGGAGCGCAAAAGTGACACAACTTGGCTGCCTCTGCTGCTATTCTCATGAGACCATCCCGAACCATAGGCTGATTTTCCTTCCTAGGGTTAAGGTTTGAGTTACGCCTGGGGTAAGGGTTCTATTAACCAGAAAGCCCTGAGTTCCAAGAACACAGCAGCTGCGAAGGACTAGCCAAGAAGAGCGCAAAAGTATCACAACATGCCTGCCTCCACAGCTTTCTCCTTGGGGACATGCCTAATTCCTGGCTGATTTGCCTTTCTCGTCTTAGGGTTGGGGTTCGGCCTAGGGCTAGGATTTCTTTAACTAGGAAGCCCTGAGTTCCAGGCTTACTTCATCTGCCAAAAGCATCCCAAAGGGAGTGCAACAGTGCCACAACATGGCTGCTTTCACGGCTTTTCCCTTAGGAAGAACCCTAATACGCGGCTGATTTACCTTCCTAGGGTTACTGTTAGGCTTAGGCCTAGGACTTTTAAAACCAGGAAGCCCTGGGCTCCAGGCACATGCAGCTGTTAAAGGCATCCCAAGAGGGCCGCAGAAGTGACACAACTTGGCTGCCACCACTGATATTTCCATGAGACCATCCCGAACCATAGGCTGATTTTCCTTCCTAGGGTTAAGGTTTGAGTTACGCCTAGGGTAAGGGTTCTATTAACCAGAAAGCCCTGAGTTCCAAGAACACAGCAGCTGCGAAGGACTACCCAAGAAGAGCGCAAAAGTACCACAACATGCCTGCCTCCACAGCTTTTTCCTTGGGGACATGCCTAATTCCTGGCTGATTTGCCTTTCTCGTCTTAGGGTTGGGGTTCGGCCTAGGGCTAGGACTTTTAAAATCAGGAAGCCCTGAGTTCCAGGCACACTGGAGCTGTGAAAGGCATCCAAAAGGGAGTGCAAAAGTGCCACAACATGGTTGCTTTCACGGCTTTTTCCTTGGCAAGAAGCCTAACACCAGGCTGATTTCCCTTCCCAGGGTTACTGTTAGGCTTAGGCCTAGGGCTAGGATTTTTAAAACTAGGAAGCCCTTAGATCCAGGCACACTGCAGCTGTTCAAGGCATCCCAAGGGGAGTACAAAAGTGCAACAACATGGCAGCTTTCACAGCTTTTTCCTTGGCACTATCCCTATACCTAGGCTGATTTATCTGCCTAGGGTTAGGGTTAGGCTTCAGCCTAGGGATTGGAGTTTTTAAACCAGGAAGCCCTGAGTTCCAGGCTTACTGCATCTGCCAAAGGCATCCCAAAGGGAGTGCAAAAGTGCCACAACATGGCTGCTTTCACAGCTTTTCCCTTAGGAAGAACCCTAATACCTGGCTGATTTACCTTCCTAGGGTTACTGTTAGGCTTAGACCTAGGACTTTTAAAACCAGGAAGCCCTGGGCTTCAGGCACACTGCAGCTGTTAAAGGCATCCCAAGAGGGCCGCAGAAATGACACAACTTGGCTGCCTCTGCTTCTATTCTCATGAGACCATCCCGAACCATAGGCTGATTTTCCTTCCTAGGGTTAAGGTTTGAGTTACGCCTAGGGTAAGAGTTCTATTAACCAGAAAGCCCTGAGTTCCAAGAACACAGCAGCTGCGAAGGACTAGCCAAGAAGAGCGCAAAAGTACCACAACATGCCTGCCTCCACAGCTTTTTCCTTGGGGACATGCCTAATTCCTGGCTGATTTGCCTTTCTCGTCTTAGGGTTGGGGTTCGGCCTAGGGCTAGGATTTTTTTAACTAGGAAGCCCTGAGTTCCAGGCTTACTTCATCTGCAAAAAGCATCCCAAAGGGAGTGCAGAAGTGCCACAACATGGCTGCTTTCACGGCTTTTCCCTTAGGAAGAACCCTAATACCCGGCTGATTTACCTTCCTAGGGTTACTGTTAGGCTTAGGCCTAGGACTTTTTTAAAACCAGGAAGCCATGGGCTCCAGGCACATGCAGCTGCGAAAGGCATCCCAAGAGGGCCGCAGAAGTGACACAACTTGGCTGTCTCTGCTTCTATTCTCATGAGACCATCCTGAACCATAGGCTGATTTTCCTTCCTAGGGTTAAAGGTTTGAGTTACGCCTGGGGTAAGGGTTCTATTAAACAGAAAGCCCTGAGTTCCAAGAACACAGCAGCTGCGAAGGACTAGCCAAGAAGAGCGCAAAAGTACCACAACATGCCTGCCTCCACAGCTTTTTCCTTGGGGACATGCCTAATTCCTGGCTGATTTGCCTTTCTCGTCTTAGGGTTGGGGTTCAGCCTAGGGCTAGGATTTTTTTAACTAGGAAGCCCTGAGTTCCAGGCTTACTTCATCTGCCAAAGGCATCCCAAAGGGAGTGCAAAAGTGCCACAACATGGCTGCTTTCACGGCTTTTCCCTTAGGAAGAACCCTAATACGCGGCTGATTTACCTTCCTAGGGTTACTGTTAGGCTTAGGCCTAGGACTTTTAAAACCAGGAAGCCCTGGGCTCCAGGCACACTGCAGCTGCGAAAGGCATCCCAAGGGGAGCGCAAAAGTGACACAACTTGGCTGCCTCTGCTGCTACTCTCATGAGACCATCCCGAACCATAGGCTGATTTTCCTTCCTAGGGTTAAGGTTTGAGTTACGCCTGGGGTAAGGGTTCTATTAACCAGAAAGCCCTGAGTTCCAAGAACACAGCAGCTGCGAAGGACTAGCCAAGAAGAGCGCAAAAGTACTACAACATGCCTGCCTCCACAGCTTTTTCCTTGGGGACATGCCTAATTCCTGGCTGATTTGCCTTTCTCGTCTTAGGGTTGGGGTTCGGCCTAGGGCTAGGATTTTTTTAACTAGGAAGCCCTGAGTTCCAGGCTTACTTCATCTGCAAAAAGCATCCCAAAGGGAGTGCAGAAGTGCCACAACATGGCTGCTTTCACGGCTTTTCCCTTAGGAAGAACCCTAATACCCGGCTGATTTACCTTCCTAGGGTTACTGTTAGGCTTAGGCCTAGGACTTTTTAAAACCAGGAAGCCATGGGCTCCAGGCACATGCAGCTGCGAAAGGCATCCCAAGGGGAGCGCAAAAGTGACACAACTTGGCTGCCTCTGCTGCTATTCTCATGAGACCATCCCGAACCATAGGCTGATTTTCCTTCCTAGGGTTAAGGTTTGAGTTACGCCTGGGGTAAGGGTTCTATTAACCAGAAAGCCCTGAGTTCCAAGAACACAGCAGCTGCGAAGGACTAGCCAAGAAGAGCGCAAAAGTACCACAACATGCCTGCCTCCACAGCTTTCTCCTTGGGGACATGCCTAATTCCTGGCTGATTTGCCTTTCTCGTCTTAGGGTTGGGGTTCGGCCTAGGGCTAGGACTTTTAAAATCAGGAAGCCCTGAGTTCCAGGCACACTGGAGCTGTGAAAGGCATCCAAAAGGGAGTGCAAAAGTGCCACAACATGGCTGCTTTCACGGCTTTTTCCTTGGCAAGAAGCCTAACACCAGGCTGATTTCCCTTCCCAGGGTTACTGTAAGGCTTAGGCCTAGGGCTAGGATTTTTAAAACTAGGAAGCCCTGGGCTCCAGGCACATGCAGCTGTTCAAGGCATCCCAAGGGGAGTACAAAAGTGCAACAACATGGCAGCTTTCACAGCTTTTTCCTTGGCACCATCCCTATACCTAGGCTGATTTATCTGCCTAGGGTTAGGGTTAGGGTTCAGCCTAGGGCTTGGAGATTTTAACCCGGAAGCCCTGAGTTCCAGGCTTACTGCATCTGCCAAAGGCATCCCAAAGGGAGTGTAAAAGTGCCACAACATGGCTGCTTTCACGGCTTTTCCCTTAGGAAGAACCCTAATACCTGGCTGATTTACCTTCCTAGGGTTACTGTTAGGCTTAGACCTAGGACTTTTAAAACCAGGAAGCCCTGGGCTTCAGGCACACTGCAGCTGTTAAAGGCATCCCAAGAGGGCCGCAGAAATGACACAACTTGGCTGCCTCTGCTTCTATTCTCATGAGACCATCCCGAACCATAGGCTGATTTTCCTTCCTAGGGTTAAGGTTTGAGTTACGCCTAGGGTAAGAGTTCTATTAACCAGAAAGCCCTGAGTTCCAAGAACACAGCAGCTGCGAAGGACTACCCAAGAAGAGCGCAAAAGTACCACAACGTGCCTGCCTCCACAGCTTTTTCCTTGGGGACATGCCTAATTCCTGGCTGATTTGCCTTTCTCGTCTTAGGGTTGGGGTTCGGCCTAGGGCTAGGATTTTTTTAACTAGGAAGCCCTGAGTTCCAGGCTTACTTCATCTGCCAAAGGCATCCCAAAGGGAGTGCAGAAGTGCCACAACATGGCTGCTTTCACGGCTTTTCCTTAGGAAGAACCCTAATACGCGGCTGATTTACCTTCCTAGGCTTACTGTTAGGCTTAGGCCTAGGACTTTTAAAACCAGGAAGCCCTGGGCACCAGGCACACTGCAGCTGCGAAAGGCATCCCAAGGGAGCGCAAAAGTGACACAACTTGTCTGCCTCTGCTGCTATTCTCATGAGACCATCCCGAACCATAGGCTGATTTTCCTTCCTAGGGTTAAGGTTTGAGTTACGCCTGGGGTAAGGGTTCTATTAACCAGAAAGCCCTGAGTTCCAAGAACACAGCAGCTGCGAAGGACTAGCCAAGAAGAGCGCAAAAGTACTACAACATGCCTGCCTCCACAGCTTTTTCCTTGGGGACATGCCTAATTCCTGGCTGATTTGCCTTTCTCGTCTTAGGGTTGGGGTTCGGCCTAGGGCTAGGATTTTTTAACTAGGAAGCCCTGAGTTCCAGCTTACTTCATCTGCAAAAAGCATCCAAAGGGAGTGCAGAAGTGCCACAACATGGCTGCTTTCACGGCTTTTCCCTTAGGAAGAACCCTAATACCCGGCTGATTTACCTTCCTAGGGTTACTGTTAGGCTTAGGCCTAGGACTTTTTTAAAACCAGGAAGCCATGGGCTCCAGGCACATGCAGCTGCGAAAGGCATCCCAAGGGAGCGCAAAAGTGACACAACTTGGCTGCCTCTGCTGCTATTCTCATGAGACCATCCCGAACCATAGGCTGATTTTCCTTCCTAGGGTTAAGGTTTGAGTTACGCCTGGGTAAGGGTTCTATTAACCAGAAAGCCCTGAGTTCCAAGAACACAGCAGCTGCGAAGGACTAGCCAAGAAGAGCGCAAAAGTACACAACATGCCTGCCTCCACAGCTTTCTCCTTGGGGACATGCCTAATTCCTGGCTGATTTGCCTTTCTCGTCTTAGGGTTGGGGTTCGGCCTAGGGCTAGGACTTTTAAAATCAGGAAGCCCTGAGTTCCAGGCACACTGGAGCTGTGAAAGGCATCCAAAAGGGAGTGCAAAAGTGCCACAACATGGCTGCTTTCACGGCTTTTTCCTTGGCAAGAAGCCTAACACCAGGCTGATTTCCCTTCCCAGGGTTACTGTAAGGCTTAGGCCTAGGGCTAGGATTTTTAAAACTAGGAAGCCCTGGGCTCCAGGCACATGCAGCTGTTCAAGGCATCCCAAGGGGAGTACAAAAGTGCAACAACATGGCAGCTTTCACAGCTTTTTCCTTGGCACCATCCCTATACCTAGGCTGATTTATCTGCCTAGGGTTAGGGTTAGGGTTCAGCCTAGGGCTTGGAGATTTTAACCCGGAAGCCCTGAGTTCCAGGCTTACTGCATCTGCCAAAGGCATCCCAAAGGGAGTGTAAAAGTGCCACAACATGGCTGCTTTCACGGCTTTTCCCTAGGAAGAACCCTAATACCTGGCTGATTTACCTTCCTAGGGTTACTGTTAGGCTTAGACCTAGGACTTTTAAAACCAGGAAGCCCTGGGCTTCAGGCACACTGCAGCTGTTAAAGGCATCCCAAGAGGGCCGCAGAAATGACACAACTTGGCTGCCTCTGCTTCTATTCTCATGAGACCATCCCGAACCATAGGCTGATTTTCCTTCCTAGGGTTAAGGTTTGAGTTACGCCTAGGGTAAGAGTTCTATTAACCAGAAAGCCCTGAGTTCCAAGAACACAGCAGCTGCGAAGGACTACCCAAGAAGAGCGCAAAAGTACCACAACGTGCCTGCCTCCACAGCTTTTTCCTTGGGGACATGCCTAATTCCTGGCTGATTTGCCTTTCTCGTCTTAGGGTTGGGGTTCGGCCTAGGGCTAGGATTTTTTTAACTAGGAAGCCCTGAGTTCCAGGCTTACTTCATCTGCCAAAGGCATCCCAAAGGGAGTGCAGAAGTGCCACAACATGGCTGCTTTCACGGCTTTTCCCTTAGGAAGAACCCTAATACGCGGCTGATTTACCTTCCTAGGCTTACTGTTAGGCTTAGGCCTAGGACTTTTAAAACCAGGAAGCCCTGGGCACCAGGCACACTGCAGCTGCGAAAGGCATCCCAAGGGGAGCGCAAAAGTGACACAACTTGTCTGCCTCTGCTGCTATTCTCATGAGACCATCCCGAACCATAGGCTGATTTTCCTTCCTAGGGTTAAGGTTTGAGTTACGCCTAGGGTAAGGGTTCTATTAACCAGAAAGCCCTGAGTTCCAAGAACACAGCAGCTGCGAAGGACTAGCCAAGAAGAGCGCAAAAGTACTACAACATGCCTGCCTCCACAGCTTTTTCCTTGGGGACATGCCTAATTCCTGGCTGATTTGCCTTTCTCGTCTTAGGGTTGGGGTTCGGCCTAGGGCTAGGATTTTTTTAACTAGGAAGCCCTGAGTTCCAGGCTTACTTCATCTGCAAAAAGCATCCCAAAGGGAGTGCAGAAGAGCCACAACATGGCTGCTTTCACGGCTTTTCCCTTAGGAAGAACCCTAATACCCGGCTGATTTACCTTCCTAGGGTTACTGTTAGGCTTAGGCCTAGGACTTTTTTAAAACCAGGAAGCCATGGGCTCCAGGCACATGCAGCTGCGAAAGGCATCCCAAGGGGAGCGCAAAAGTGACACAACTTGGCTGCCTCTGCTGCTATTCTCATGAGACCATCCCGAACCATAGGCTGATTTTCCTTCCTAGGGTTAAGGTTTGAGTTACGCCTGGGGTAAGGGTTCTATTAACCAGAAAGCCCTGAGTTCCAAGAACACAGCAGCTGCGAAGGACTAGCCAAGAAGAGCGCAAAAGTACCACAACATGCCTGCCTCCACAGCTTTCTCCTTGGGGACATGCCTAATTCCTGGCTGATTTGCCTTTCTCGTCTTAGGGTTGGGGTTCGGCCTAGGGCTAGGACTTTTAAAATCAGGAAGCCCTGAGTTCCAGGCACACTGGAGCTGTGAAAGGCATCCAAAAGGGAGTGCAAAAGTGCCACAACATGGCTGCTTTCACGGCTTTTTCCTTGGCAAGAAGCCTAACACCAGGCTGATTTCCCTTCCCAGGGTTACTGTAAGGCTTAGGCCTAGGGCTAGGATTTTTAAAACTAGGAAGCCCTGGGCTCCAGGCACATGCAGCTGTTCAAGGCATCCCAAGGGGAGTACAAAAGTGCAACAACATGGCAGCTTTCACAGCTTTTTCCTTGGCACCATCCCTATACCTAGGCTGATTTATCTGCCTAGGGTTAGGGTTAGGGTTCAGCCTAGGGCTTGGAGATTTTAACCCGGAAGCCCTGAGTTCCAGGCTTACTGCATCTGCCAAAGGCATCCCAAAGGGAGTGTAAAAGTGCCACAACATGGCTGCTTTCACGGCTTTTCCCTTAGGAAGAACCCTAATACTCGGCTGATTTACCTTCCTAGGGTTACTGTTAGGCTTAGGCCTAGGACTTTTAAAACCAGGAAGCCCTGGGCACCAGGCACATGCAGCTGCGAAAGGCATCCCAAGGGGAGCGCAAAAGTGGCACAACTTGGCTGCCTCTGCTGCTATTCTCATGAGACCATCCCGAACCATAGGCTGATTTTCCTTCCTAGGGTTAAGGTTTGAGTTACGCCTAGGGTAAGGGTTCTATTAACCAGAAAGCCCTGAGTTCCAAGAACACAGCAGCTGCGAAGGACTAGCCAAGAAGAGCGCAAAAGTACTACAACATGCCTGCCTCCACAGCTTTTTCCTTGGGGACATGCCTAATTCCTGGCTGATTTGCCTTTCTCGTCTTAGGGTTGGGGTTCGGCCTAGGGCTAGGATTTTTTTAACTAGGAAGCCCTGAGTTCCAGGCTTACTTCATCTGCAAAAAGCATCCCAAAGGGAGTGCAGAAGTGCCACAACATGGCTGCTTTCACGGCTTTTCCCTTAGGAAGAACCCTAATACCCGGCTGATTTACCTTCCTAGGGTTACTGTTAGGCTTAGGCCTAGGACTTTTTTAAAACCAGGAAGCCATGGGCTCCAGGCACATGCAGCTGCGAAAGGCATCCCAAGGGGAGCGCAAAAGTGACACAACTTGGCTGCCTCTGCTGCTATTCTCATGAGACCATCCCGAACCATAGGCTGATTTTCCTTCCTAGGGTTAAGGTTTGAGTTACGCCTGGGGTAAGGGTTCTATTAACCAGAAAGCCCTGAGTTCCAAGAACACAGCAGCTGCGAAGGACTAGCCAAGAAGAGCGCAAAAGTACCACAACATGCCTGCCTCCACAGCTTTCTCCTTGGGGACATGCCTAATTCCTGGCTGATTTGCCTTTCTCGTCTTAGGGTTGGGGTTCGGCCTAGGGCTAGGACTTTTAAAATCAGGAAGCCCTGAGTTCCAGGCACACTGGAGCTGTGAAAGGCATCCAAAAGGGAGTGCAAAAGTGCCACAACATGGCTGCTTTCACGGCTTTTTCCTTGGCAAGAAGCCTAACACCAGGCTGATTTCCCTTCCCAGGGTTACTGTAAGGCTTAGGCCTAGGGCTAGGATTTTTAAAACTAGGAAGCCCTGGGCTCCAGGCACATGCAGCTGTTCAAGGCATCCCAAGGGGAGTACAAAAGTGCAACAACATGGCAGCTTTCACAGCTTTTTCCTTGGCACCATCCCTATACCTAGGCTGATTTATCTGCCTAGGGTTAGGGTTAGGGTTCAGCCTAGGGCTTGGAGATTTTAACCCGGAAGCCCTGAGTTCCAGGCTTACTGCATCTGCCAAAGGCATCCCAAAGGGAGTGTAAAAGTGCCACAACATGGCTGCTTTCACGGCTTTTCCCTTAGGAAGAACCCTAATACTCGGCTGATTTACCTTCCTAGGGTTACTGTTAGGCTTAGGCCTAGGACTTTTAAAACCAGGAAGCCCTGGGCACCAGGCACACTGCAGCTGCGAAAGGCATCCCAAGGGGAGCGCAAAAGTGACACAACTTGTCTGCCTCTGCTTCTATTCTCATGAGACCATCCCGAACCATAGGCTGATTTTCCTTCCTAGGGTTAAGGTTTGAGTTACACCTAGGGTAAGGGTTCTATTAACCAGAAAGCCCTGAGTTCCAAGAACACAGCAGCTGCGAAGGACTAGCCAAGAAGAGCGCAAAAGTACTACAATATGCCTGCCTCCACAGCTTTTTCCTTGGGGACATGCCTAATTCCTGGCTGATTTGCCTTTCTCGTCTTAGGGTTGGGGTTCGGCCTAGGGCTAGGATTTTTTTAACTAGGAAGCCCTGAGTTCCAGGCTTACTTCATCTGCAAAAAGCATCCCAAAGGGAGTGCAGAAGTGCCACAACATGGCTGCTTTCACGGCTTTTCCCTTAGGAAGAACCCTAATACCCGGCTGATTTACCTTCCTAGGCTTACTGTTAGGCTTAGGCCTAGGACTTTTTTAAAACCAGGAAGCCATGGGCTCCAGGCACATGCAGCTGCGAAAGGCATCCCAAGGGGAGCGCAAAAGTGGCACAACTTGGCTGCCTCTGCTGCTATTCTCATGAGACCATCCCGAACCATAGGCTGATTTTCCTTCCTAGGGTTAAGGTTTGAGTTACGCCTGGGGTAAGGGTTCTATTAACCAGAAAGCCCTGAGTTCCAAGAACACAGCAGCTGCGAAGGACTAGCCAAGAAGAGCGCAAAAGTACCACAACATGCCTGCCTCCACAGCTTTCTCCTTGGGGACATGCCTAATTCCTGGCTGATTTGCCTTTCTCGTCTTAGTGTTGGGGTTCGGCCTAGGGCTAGGATTTTTTTAACTAGGAAGCCCTGAGTTCCAGGCTTTCTGCATCTGCAAAAGGCATCCCAAAGGGAGTGCAATAGTGCCACAACATGGCTGCTTTCACGGCTTTTTCCTTGGCAAGAAGCCTAACACCAGGCTGATTTCCCTTCCCAGGGTTACTGTAAGGCTTAGGCCTAGGGCTAGGATTTTTAAAACTAGGAAGCCCTGGGCTCCAGGCACATGCAGCTGTTCAAGGCATCCCAAGGGGAGTACAAAAGTGCAACAACATGGCAGCTTTCACAGCTTTTTCCTTGGCACCATCCCTATACCTAGGCTGATTTATCTGCCTAGGGTTAGGGTTAGGGTTCAGCCTAGGGCTTGGAGATTTTAACCCGGAAGCCCTGAGTTCCAGGCTTACTGCATCTGCCAAAGGCATCCCAAAGGGAGTGCAAAAGTGCACCAACATGGCTGCTTTCACGGCTTTTCCCTTAGGAAGAACCCTAATACGCGGCTGATTTACCTTCCTAGGGTTACTGTTAGGCTTAGGCCTAGGACTTTTAAAACCAGGAAGCCCTGGGCTCCAGGCACACTGCAGCTGCGAAAGGCATCCCAAGGGGAGCGCAAAAGTGACACAACTTGTCTGCCTCTGCTGCTATTCTCATGAGACCATCCCGAACCATAGGCTGATTTTCCGTCCTAGGGTTAAGGTTTGACTTACGCCTAGGGTAAGGGTTCTATTAACCAGAAAGCCCTGAGTTCCAAGAACACAGCAGCTGCGAAGGACTACCCAAGAAGAGCGCAAAAGTACCACAACATGCCTGCCTCCACAGCTTTTTCCTTGGGGACATGCCTAATTCCTGGCTGATTTGCCTTTCTCGTCTTAGGGTTGGGGTTCGGCCTAGGGCTAGGATTTTTTTAACTAGGAAGCCCTGAGTTCCAGGCTTACTTCATCTGCAAAAAGCATCCCAAAGGGAGTGCAGAAGTGCCACAACATGGCTGCTTTCACGGCTTTTCCCTTAGGAAGAACCCTAATACCCGGCTGATTTACCTTCCTAGGGTTACTGTTAGGCTTAGGTCTAGGACTTTTTTAAAACCAGGAAGCCATGGGCTCCAGGCACATGCAGCTGCGAAAGGCATCCCAAGAGGGCCGCAGAAGTGACACAACTTGGCTGTCTCTGCTTCTATTCTCATGAGACCATCCTGAACCATAGGCTGATTTTCCTTCCTAGGGTTAAGGTTTGAGTTACGCCTGGGGTAAGGGTTCTATTAACCAGAAAGCCCTGAGTTCCAAGAACACAGCAGCTGCGAAGGACTAGCCAAGAAGAGCGCAAAAGTACCACAACATGCCTGCCTCCACAGCTTTTTCCTTGGGGACATGCCTAATTCCTGGCTGATTTGCCTTTCTCGTCTTAGGGTTGGGGTTCGGCCTAGGGCTAGGACTTTTAAAATCAGGAAGCCCTGAGTTCCAGGCACACTGGAGCTGTGAAAGGCATCCAAAAGGGAGTGCAAAAGTGCCACAACATGGCTGCTTTCACGGCTTTTTCCTTGGCAAGAAGCCTAACACCAGGCTTATTTCCCTTCCCAGGGTTACTGTTAGGCTTAGGCCTAGGGCTAGGATTTTTAAAACTAGGAAGCCCTGGGCTCCAGGCACATGCAGCTGTTCAAGGCATCCCAAGGGGAGTACAAAAGTGCAACAACATGGCAGCTTTCACAGCTTTTTCCTTGGCACCATCCCTATACCTAGGCTGATTTATCTGCCTAGGGTTAGGGTTAGGGTTCAGCCTAGGGCTTGGAGATTTTAACCCGGAAGCCCTGAGTTCCAGGCTTACTGCATCTGCCAAAGGCATCCCAAAGGGAGCGTAAAAGTGCCACAACATGGCTGCTTTCACGGCTTTTCCCTTAGGAAGAACCCTAATACTCGGCTGATTTACCTTCCTAGGGTTACTGTTAGGCTTAGGCCTAGGACTTTTAAAACCAGGAAGCCCTGGGCACCAGGCACACTGCAGCTGCGAAAGGCATCCCAAGGGGAGCGCAAAAGTGACACAACTTGTCTGCCTCTGCTGCTATTCTCATGAGACCATCCCGAACCATAGGCTGATTTTCCTTCCTAGGGTTAAGGTTTGAGTTACACCTAGGGTAAGGGTTCTATTAACCAGAAAGCCCTGAGTTCCAAGAACACAGCAGCTGCGAAGGACTAGCCAAGAAGAGCGCAAAAGTACTACAATATGCCTGCCTCCACAGCTTTTTCCTTGGGGACATGCCTAATTCCTGGCTGATTTGCCTTTCTCGTCTTAGGGTTGGGGTTCGGCCTAGGGCTAGGATTTTTTTAACTAGGAAGCCCTGAGTTCCAGGCTTACTTCATCTGCAAAAAGCATCCCAAAGGGAGTGCAGAAGTGCCACAACATGGCTGCTTTCACGGCTTTTCCCTTAGGAAGAACCCTAATACCCGGCTGATTTACCTTCCTAGGGTTACTGTTAGGCTTAGGCCTAGGACTTTTTTAAAACCAGGAAGCCATGGGCTCCAGGCACATGCAGCTGCGAAAGGCATCCCAAGGGGAGCGCAAAAGTGACACAACTTGGCTGCCTCTGCTGCTATTCTCATGAGACCATCCTGAACCATAGGCTGATTTTCCTTCCTAGGGTTAAGGTTTGAGTTACGCCTGGGGTAAGGGTTCTATTAACCAGAAAGCCCTGAGTTCCAAGAACACAGCAGCTGCGAAGGACTAGCCAAGAAGAGCGCAAAAGTACCACAACATGCCTGCCTCCACAGCTTTCTCCTTGGGGACATGCCTAATTCCTGGCTGATTTGCCTTTCTCGTCTTAGGGTTGGGGTTCGGCCTAGGGCTAGGATTTTTTTAACTAGGAAGCCCTGAGTTCCAGGCTTTCTGCATCTGCAAAAGGCATCCCAAAGGGAGTGCAAAAGTGCCACAACATGGCTGCTTTCACGGCTTTTTCCTTGGCAAGAAGCCTAACACCAGGCTGATTTCCCTTCCCAGGGTTACTGTAAGGCTTAGGCCTAGGGCTAGGATTTTTAAAACTAGGAAGCCCTGGGCTCCAGGCACATGCAGCTGTTCAAGGCATCCCAAGGGGAGTACAAAAGTGCAACAACATGGCAGCTTTCACAGCTTTTTCCTTGGCACCATCCCTATACCTAGGCTGATTTATCTGCCTAGGGTTAGGGTTAGGGTTCAGCCTAGGGCTTGGAGATTTTAACCCGGAAGCCCTGAGTTCCAGGCTTACTGCATCTGCCAAAGGCATCCCAAAGGGAGTGCAAAAGTGCACCAACATGGCTGCTTTCACGGCTTTTCCCTTAGGAAGAACCCTAATACGCGGCTGATTTACCTTCCTAGGGTTACTGTTAGGCTTAGGCCTAGGACTTTTAAAACCAGGAAGCCCTGGGCACCAGGCACACTGCAGCTGCGAAAGGCATCCCAAGGGGAGCGCAAAAGTGACACAACTTGTCTGCCTCTGCTGCTATTCTCATGAGACCATCCCGAACCATAGGCTGATTTTCCGTCCTAGGGTTAAGGTTTGACTTACGCCTAGGGTAAGGGTTCTATTAACCAGAAAGCCCTGAGTTCCAAGAACACAGCAGCTGCGAAGGACTACCCAAGAAGAGCGCAAAAGTACCACAACATGCCTGCCTCCACAGCTTTTTCCTTGGGGACATGCCTAATTCCTGGCTGATTTGCCTTTCTCGTCTTAGGGTTGGGGTTCGGCCTAGGGCTAGGATTTTTTTAACTAGGAAGCCCTGAGTTCCAGGCTTACTTCATCTGCAAAAAGCATCCCAAAGGGAGTGCAGAAGTGCCACAACATGGCTGCTTTCACGGCTTTTCCCTTAGGAAGAACCCTAATACCCGGCTGATTTACCTTCCTAGGGTTACTGTTAGGCTTAGGTCTAGGACTTTTTTAAAACCAGGAAGCCCTGGGCTCCAGGCACATGCAGCTGCGAAAGGCATCCCAAGAGGGCCGCAGAAGTGACACAACTTGGCTGTCTCTGCTTCTATTCTCATGAGACCATCCTGAACCATAGGCTGATTTTCCTTCCTAGGGTTAAGGTTTGAGTTACGCCTAGGGTAAGGGTTCTATTAACCAGAAAGCCCTGAGTTCCAAGAACACAGCAGCTGCGAAGGACTAGCCAAGAAGAGCGCAAAAGTACCACAACATGCCTGCCTCCACAGCTTTTTCCTTGGGGACATGCCTAATTCCTGGCTGATTTGCCTTTCTCGTCTTAGGGTTGGGGTTCGGCCTAGGGCTAGGACTTTTAAAATCAGGAAGCCCTGAGTTCCAGGCACACTGGAGCTGTGAAAGGCATCCAAAAGGGAGTGCAAAAGTGCCACAACATGGCTGCTTTCACGGCTTTTTCCTTGGCAAGAAGCCTAACACCAGGCTTATTTCCCTTCCCAGGGTTACTGTTAGGCTTAGGCCTAGGGCTAGGATTATTAAAACTAGGAAGCCCTGGGCTCCAGGCACACTGCAGCTGTTCAAGGCATCCCAAGAGGAGTACAAAAGTGCAACAACATGGCAGCTTTCACAGCTTTTTCCTTGGCACCATCCCTATACCTAGGATGATTTATCTGCCTAGGGTTAGGGTTAGGGTTCAGCCTAGGGCTTGGAGTTTTTTAACCAGGAAGCCCTGAGTTCCAGGCTTACTGCATCTGCCAAAGCCATCCCAAAGGGAGTGCAAAAGTGCCACAACATGGCTGCTTTCACAGCTTTTCCCTTAGGAAGAACCCTAATACCCGGCTGATTTACCTTCCTAGGGTTACTGTTAGGCTTAGACCTAGGACTTTTAAAACCAGGAAGCCCTGGGCTCCAGGCACACTGCAGCTGCTCAAGGCATCCCAAGGGGAGCGCAAAAGTGACACAACTTGGCTGCCTCTGCTGCTATTCTCATGAGACCATCCCGAACCATAGGCTGATTTTCCTTCCTAGGGTTAAGGTTTGAGTTACGCCTAGGGTAAGAGTTCTATTAACCAGAAAGCCCTGAGTTCCAAGAACACAGCAGCTGTGAAGGACTAGCCAAGAAGAGCGCAAAAGTACCACAACGTGCCTGCCTCCACAGCTTTTTCCTTGGGGACATGCCTAATTCCTGGCTGATTTGCCTTTCTCGTCTTAGGGTTAGGGTTAGGCCTAGGGCTAGGATTTTTTTAACTAGGAAGCCCTGAGTTCCAGGCTTACTGCATCTGCCAAAGGCATCCCAAAGGGAGTGCAGAAGTGCCACAACATGGCTGCTTTCACGGCTTTTCCCTTAGGAAGAACCCTAATACGCGGCTGATTTACCTTCCTAGGGTTACTGTTAGGCTTAGGCCTAGGACTTTTAAAACCAGGAAGCCCTGGGCTCCAGGCACACTGCAGCTGCGAAAGGCATCCCAAGGGGAGCGCAAAAGTGACACAACTTGGCTGCCTCTGCTGCTATTCTCATGAGACCATCCCGAACCATAGGCTGATTTTCCTTCCTAGGGTTAAGGTTTGAGTTACGCCTGGGGTAAGGGTTCTATTAACCAGAAAGCCCTGAGTTCCAAGAACACAGCAGCTGCGAAGGACTACCCAAGAAGAGCGCAAAAGTACCACAACGTGCCTGCCTCCACAGCTTTTTCCTTGGGGACATGCCTAATTCCTGGCTGATTTGCCTTTCTCGTCTTAGGGTTGGGGTTCGGCCTAGGGCTAGGATTTTTTTAACTAGGAAGCCCTGAGTTCCAGGCTTACTTCATCTGCAAAAAGCATCCCAAAGGGAGTGCAGAAGTGCCACAACATGGCTGCTTTCACGGCTTTTCCCTTAGGAAGAACCCTAATACCCGGCTGATTTACCTTCCTAGGGTTACTGTTTGGCTTAGGTCTAGGACTTTTTTAAAACCAGGAAGCCATGGGCTCCAGGCACATGCAGCTGCGAAAGGCATCCCAAGAGGGCCGCAGAAGTGACACAACTTGGCTGTCTCTGCTTCTATTCTCATGAGACCATCCTGAACCATAGGCTGATTTTCCTTCCTAGGGTTAAGGTTTGAGTTACGCCTGGGGTAAGGGTTCTATTAACCAGAAAGCCCTGAGTTCCAAGAACACAGCAGCTGCGAAGGACTAGCCAAGAAGAGCGCAAAAGTACCACAACATGCCTGCCTCCACAGCTTTTTCCTTGGGGACATGCCTAATTCCTGGCTGATTTGCCTTTCTCGTCTTAGGGTTGGGGTTCGGCCTAGGGCTAGGATTTTTTTAACTAGGAAGCCCTGAGTTCCAGGCTTACTTCATCTGCCAAAGGCATCCCAAAGGGAGTGCAAAAGTGCCACAACATGGCTGCTTTCACGGCTTTTCCCTTAGGAAGAACCCTAATACGCGGCTGATTTACCTTCCTAGGGTTACTGTTAGGCTTAGGCCTAGGACTTTTAAAACCAGGAAGCCCTGGGCTCCAGGCACACTGCAGCTGCGAAAGGCATCCCAAGGGGAGCGCAAAAGTGACACAACTTGGCTGCCTCTGCTGCTATTCTCATGAGACCATCCCGAACCATAGGCTGATTTTCCTTCCTAGGGTTAAGGTTTGAGTTACGCCTGGGTAAGGGTTCTATTAACCAGAAAGCCCTGAGTTCCAAGAACACAGCAGCTGCGAAGGACTACCCAAGAAGAGCGCAAAAGTACCACAACATGCCTGCCTCCACAGCTTTTTCCTTGGGGACATGCCTAATTCCTGGCTGATTTGCCTTTCTCGTCTTAGGGTTGGGGTTCGGCCTAGGGCTAGGATTTTTAAAATCAGGAAGCCCTGAGTTCCAGGCACACTGGAGCTGTGAAAGGCATCCAAAAGGGAGTGCAAAAGTGCCACAACATGGCTGGTTTCACGGCTTTTTCCTTGGCAAGAAGCCTAACACCAGGCTTATTTCCCTTCCCAGGGTTACTGTTAGGCTTAGGCCTAGGGCTAGGATTTTTAAAACTAGGAAGCCCTGGGCTCCAGGCACACTGCAGCTGTTCAAGGCATCCCAAGAGGAGTACAAAAGTGCAACAACATGGCAGCTTTCACAGCTTTTTCCTTGGCACCATCCCTATACCTAGGATGATTTATCTGCCTAGGGTTAGGGTTAGGGTTCAGCCTAGGGCTTGGAGTTTTTTAACCAGGAAGCCCTGAGTTCCAGGCTTACTGCATCTGCCAAAGCCATCCCAACGGGAGTGCAAAAGTGCCACAACATGGCTGCTTTCACAGCTTTTCCCTTAGGAAGAACCCTAATACCCGGCTGATTTACCTTCCTAGGGTTACTGTTAGGCTTAGACCTAGGACTTTTAAAACCAGGAAGCCCTGGGCTCCAGGCACACTGCAGCTGCTCAAGGCATCCCAAGGGGAGCGCAAAAGTGACACAACTTGGCTGCCTCTGCTGCTATTCTCATGAGACCATCCCGAACCATAGGCTGATTTTCCTTCCTAGGGTTAAGGTTTGAGTTACGCCTAGGGTAAGAGTTCTATTAACCAGAAAGCCCTGAGTTCCAAGAACACAGCAGCTGCGAAGGACTAGCCAAGAAGAGCGCAAAAGTACCACAACGTGCCTGCCTCCACAGCTTTTTCCTTGGGGACATGCCTAATTCCTGGCTGATTTGCCTTTCTCGTCTTAGGGTTAGGGTTAGGCCTAGGGCTAGGATTTTTTTAACTAGGAAGCCCTGAGTTCCAGGCTTACTGCATCTGCCAAAGGCATCCCAAAGGGAGTGCAGAAGTGCCACAACATGGCTGCTTTCACGGCTTTTCCCTTAGGAAGAACCCTAATACGCGGCTGATTTACCTTCCTAGGGTTACTGTTAGGCTTAGGCCTAGGACTTTTAAAACCAGGAAGCCCTGGGCTCCAGGCACACTGCAGCTGCGAAAGGCATCCCAAGGGGAGCGCAAAAGTGACACAACTTGGCTGCCTCTGCTGCTATTCTCATGAGACCATCCCGAACCATAGGCTGATTTTCCTTCCTAGGGTTAAGGTTTGAGTTACGCCTGGGGTAAGGGTTCTATTAACCAGAAAGCCCTGAGTTCCAAGAACACAGCAGCTGCGAAGGACTACCCAAGAAGAGCGCAAAAGTACCACAACGTGCCTGCCTCCACAGCTTTTTCCTTGGGGACATGCCTAATTCCTGGCTGATTTGCCTTTCTCGTCTTAGGGTTGGGGTTCGGCCTAGGGCTAGGATTTTTTTAACTAGGAAGCCCTGAGTTCCAGGCTTACTTCATCTGCCAAAAGCATCCCAAAGGGAGTGCAACAGTGCCACAACATGGCTGCTTTCACGGCTTTTCCCTTAGGAAGAACCCTAATACGCGGCTGATTTACCTTCCTAGGGTTACTGTTAGGCTTAGGCCTAGGACTTTTAAAACCAGGAAGCCCTGGGCTCCAGGCACATGCAGCTCTTAAAGGCATCCCAAGAGGGCCGCAGAAGTGACACAACTTGGCTGCCACCACTGATATTTCCATGAGACCATCCCGAACCATAGGCTGATTTTCCTTCCTAGGGTTAAGGTTTGAGTTACGCCTAGGGTAAGGGTTCTATTAAAGAGAAAGCCCTGAGTTCCAAGAACACAGCAGCTGCGAAGGACTACCCAAGAAGAGCGCAAAAGTACCACAACATGCCTGCCTCCACAGCTTTTTCCTTGGGGACATGCCTAATTCCTGGCTGATTTGCCTTTCTCGTCTTAGGGTTGGGGTTCGGCCTAGGGCTAGGACTTTTAAAATCAGGAAGCCCTGAGTTCCAGGCACACTGGAGCTGTGAAAGGCATCCAAAAGGGAGTGCAAAAGTGCCACAACATGGTTGCTTTCACGGCTTTTTCCTTGGCAAGAAGCCTAACACCAGGCTGATTTCCCTTCCCAGGGTTACTGTTAGGCTTAGGCCTAGGACTTTTAAAACCAGGAAGCCCTGGGCTCCAGGCACATGCAGCTGTTAAAGGCATCCCAAGAGGGCCGCAGAAGTGACACAACTTGGCTGCCTCTGCTTCTATTCTCATGAGACCATCCCGAATCATACGCTGATTTTCCTTCCTAGGGTTAATGTTTGAGTTTCGCCTAGGGTAAGACGTCTATTAACCAGAAAGACCTGAGTTCCAAGAACACAGCAGCTGCGAAGGACTACCCAAGAAGAGCGCAAAAGTACCACAACATGCCTGCCTCCACAGCTTTTTCCTTGGGGACATGCCTAATTCCTGGCTGATTTGCCTTTCTCGTCTTAGGGTTGGGGTTCGGCCTAGGGCTAGGATTTTTTTAACTAGGAAGCCCTGAGTTCCAGGCTTACTGCATCTGCCAAAGGCATCCCAAAGGGAGTGCAGAAGTGCCACAACATGGCTGCTTTGACGGCTTTTCCCTTAGGAAGAACCCTAATACGCGGCTGATTTACCTTCCTAGGGTTACTGTTAGGCTTAGGCCTAGGACTTTTAAAACCAGGAAGCCCTGGGCTCCAGGCACACTGCAGCTGCGAAAGGCATCCCAAGGGGAGCGCAAAAGTGACACAACTTGGCTGCCACCACTGATATTTCCATGAGACCATCCCGAACCATAGGCGTATTTTCCTTCCTAGGGTGAAGGTTTGAGTTACGCCTAGGGTAAGGGTTCTATTAACCAGAAAGCCCTGAGTTCCAAGAACACAGCAGCTGCGAAGGACTACCCAAGAAGAGCGCAAAAGTACCACAACATGCCTGCCTCCACAGCTTTTTCCTTGGGGACATGCCTAATTCCTGGCTGATTTGCCTTTCTCGTCTTAGGGTTGGGGTTCGGCCTAGGGCTAGGATTTTTTTAACTAGGAAGCCCTGAGTTCCAGGCTTACTTCATCTGCCAAAAGCATCCCAAAGGGAGTGCAGAAGTGCCACAACATGGCTGCTTTCACGGCTTTTCCCTTAGGAAGAACCCTAATACCTGGCTGATTTACCTTCCTAGGGTTACTGTTAGGCTTAGGCCTAGGACTTTTAAAACCCGGAAGCCCTGGGCTCCTGGCACATGCAGCTGTTAAAGGCATCCCAAGAGGGCCGCAGAAGTGACACAACTTGGCTGCCTCTGCTGCTATTCTCATGAGACCATCCCGAACCATAGGCTGATTTTCCTTCTTAGGGTTAAGGTTTGAGTTACGCCTAGGGTAAGAGTTCTATTAACCAGAAAGCCCTGAGTTCCAAGAACACAGCAGCTGCGAAGGACTACCAAGAAGAGCGCAAAAGTACCACAACATGCCTGCCTCCACAGCTTTTTCCTTGGGGACATGCCTAATTCCTGGCTGATTTGCCTTTCTCGTCTTAGGGTTGGGGTTCGGCCTAGGGCTAGGACTTTTAAAATCAGGAAGCCCTGAGTTCCAGGCACACTGGAGCTGTGAAAGGCATCCAAAAGGGAGTGCAAAAGTGCCACAACATGGTTGCTTTCACGGCTTTTTCCTTGGCAAGAAGCCTAACACCAGGCTGATTTCCCTTCCCAGGGTTACTGTTAGGCTTAGGCCTAGGGCTAGGATTTTTAAAACTAGGAAGCCCTGGGCTCCAGGCACACTGCAGCTGTTCAAGGCATCCCAAGGGGAGTACAAAAGTGCAACAACATGGCAGCTTTCACAGCTTTTTCCTTGGCACCATCCCTATACCTAGGCTGATTTGTCTTTCTCGTCTTAGGGTTGGGGTTCGGCCTAGGGCTAGGATTTTTAAAATCAGGAAGCCCTGAGTTCCAGGCACACTGGAGCTGTGAAAGGCATCCAAAAGGGAGTGCAAAAGTGCCACAACATGGTTGCTTTCACGGCTTTTTCCTTGGCAAGAAGCCTAACACCAGGCTATATTTCCCTTCCCAGGGTTACTGTTAGGCTTAGGCCTAGGGCTAGGATTTTTAAAACTAGGAAGCCCTGGGCTCCAGGCACACTGCAGCTGTTCAAGGCATCCCAAGGGGAGTACAAAAGTGCAACAACATGGCAGCTTTCACAGCTTTTTCCTTGGCACCAGCCCTATACCTAGGCTGATTTATCTGCCTAGGGTTAGGGTTAGGGTTCAGCCTAGGGCTTGGAGTTTTTTAACCAGGAAGCCCTGAGTTCCAGGCTTACTGCATCTGCCAAAGGCATCCCAAAGGGAGTGCAAAAGTGCCACAACATGGCTGCTTTCACAGCTTTTCCCTTAGGAAGAACCCTAATACCCGGCTGATTTACCTTCCTAGGGTTACTGTTAGGCTTAGACCTAGGACTTTTAAAACCAGGAAGCCCTGGGCTCCAGGCATATGCAGCTGTTAAAGGCATCCCAAGAGGGCTGCAGAAGCGACACAACTTGTCTGCCTCTGCTGCTATTCTCATGAGACCATCCCGAACCATAGGCTGATTTTCCTTCCTAGGGTTAAGGTTTGAGTTACGCCTAGGGTAAGAGTTCTATTAACCAGAAAGCCCTGAGTTCCAAGAACACAGCAGCTGCGAAGGACTACCCAAGAAGAGCGCAAAAGTACCACAACGTGCCTGCCTCCACAGCTTTTTCCTTGGGGACATGCCTAATTCCTGGCTGATTTGCCTTTCTCGTCTTAGGGTTGGGGTTCGGCCTAGGGCTAGGATTTTTTTAACTAGGAAGCCCTGAGTTCCAGGCTTACTGCATCTGCCAAAGGCATCCCAAAGGGAGTGCAGAAGTGCCACAACATGGCTGCTTTCACGGCTTTTCCCTTAGGAAGAACCCTAATACCCAGCTGATTTACCTTCCTAGGCTTACTGTTAGGCTTAGGCCTAGGACTTTTAAAACCAGGAAGCCCTGGGCTCCAGGCACACTGCAGCTGCGAAAGGCATCCCAAGGGGAGCGCAAAAGTGACACAACTTGGCTGCCACCACTGATATTTCCATGAGACCATCCCGAACCATAGGCTGATTTTCCTTCCTAGGGTTAAGGTTTGAGTTACGCCTAGGGTAAGGGTTCTATTAACCAGAAAGCCCTGAGTTCCAAGAACACAGCAGCTGCGAAGGACTTCCCAAGAAGAGCGCAAAAGTACCACAACGTGCCTGCCTCCACAGCTTTTTCCTTGGGGACATGCCTAATTCCTGGCTGATTTGCCTTTCTCGTCTTAGGGTTGGGGTTCGGCCTAGGGCTAGGATTTTTTTAACTAGGAAGCCCTGAGTTCCAGGCTTACTTCATCTGCCAAAGGCATCCCAAAGGGAGTGCAAAAGTGCCACAACATGGCTGCTTTCACGGCTTTTCCCTTAGGAAGAACCCTAATACCCGGCTGGTTTACCTTCCTAGGCTTACTGTTAGGCTTAGGCCTAGGACTTTTGAAACCAGGAAGCCCTGGGCTCCAGGCACACTGCAGCTGTTCAAGGCATCCCAAGGGGAGCGCAAAAGTGACACAACTTGGCTGCCACCACTGATATTTCCATGAGAGCATCCCGAACCATAGGCTGATTTTCCTTCCTAGGGTTAAGGTTTGAGTTACGCCTAGGGTAAGGGTTCTATTAACCAGAAAGCCCTGAGTTCCAAGAACACAGCAGCTGCGAAGGACTACCCAAGAAGAGCGCAAAAGTACCACAACATGCCTGCCTCCACAGCTTTTTCCTTGGGGACATGCCTAATTCCTGGCTGATTTACCTTTCTCGTCTTAGGGTTGGGGTTCGGCCTAGGGCTAGGACTTTTAATATCAGGAAGCCCTGAGTTCCAGGCACACTGGAGCTGTGAAAGGCATCCAAAAGGGAGTGCAAAAGTGCCACAACATGATTGCTTTCACGGCTTTTTCCTTGGCAAGAAGCCTAACACCAGGCTTATTTCCCTTCCCAGGGTTACTGTTAGGCTTAGGCCTAGGGCTAGGATTTTTAAAACTAGGAAGCCCTTAGATCCAGGCACACTGCAGCTGTTCAAGGCATCCCAAGGGGAGTACAAAAGTTCAACAACATGGCAGCTTTCACAGCTTTTTCCTTGGCACCATCCCTATACCTAGGCTGATTTATCTGCCTAGGGTTAGGGTTAGGGTTCAGCCTAGGGCTTGGAGTTTTTTAACCAGGAAGCCCTGAGTTCCAGGCTTACTGCATCTGCCAAAGGCATCCCAAAGGGAGTGCAAAAGTGCCACAACATGGCTGCTTTCACAGCTTTTCCCTTAGGAAGAACCCTAATACCTGGCTGATTTACCTTCCTAGGGTTACTGTTAGGCTTAGGCCTAGGACTTTTAAAACCAGGAAGCCCTGGGCTCCAGGCACACTGCAGCTGCGAAAGGCATCCCAAGGGGAGCGCAAAAGTGACACAACTTGGCTGCCTCTGCTTCTATTCTCATGAGACCATCCTGAACCATAGGCTGATTTTCCTTCCTAGGGTTAAGGTTTGAGTTACGCCTAGGGTAAGAGTTCTATTAACCAGAAAGACCTGAGTTCCAAGAACACAGCATCTGCGAAGGACTACCCAAGAAGAGCGCAAAAGTACCACAACGTGCCTGCCTCCACAGCTTTTTCCTTGGGGACATGCCTAATTCCTGGCTGATTTGCCTTTCTCGTCTTAGGGTTGGGGTTCGGCCTAGGGCTAGGATATTTTTAACTAGGAAGCCCTGAGTTCAAGGCTTACTGCATCTGCCAAAGGCATCCCAAAGGGAGTGCAGAAGTGCCACAACATGGCTGCTTTCACGGCTTTTCCCTTAGGAAGAACCCTAATACGCGGCTGATTTACCTTCCTAGGGTTACTGTTAGGCTTAGGCCTAGGACTTTTAAAACCAGGAAGCCCTGGGCTCCAGGCACACTGCAGCTGCGAAAGGCATCCCAAGGGCAGCGCAAAAGTGACACAACTTGGCTGCCACCACTGATATTTCCATGAGACCATCCCGAATCATAGGCTGATTTTCCTTCCTAGGGTGAAGGTTTGAGTTACGCCTGGGGTAAGGGTTCTATTAACCAGAAAGCCCTGAGTTCCAAGAACACAGCAGCTGCGAAGGACTAGCCAAGAAGAGTGCAAAAGTACCACAACGTGCCTGCCTCCACAGCTTTTTCCTTGGGGACATGCCTAATTCCTGGCTGATTTGCCTTTCTCGTCTTAGGGTTGGGGTTCGGCCTAGGGCTAGGATTTTTTTAACTAGGAAGCCCTGAGTTCCAGGCTTACTGCATCTGCCAAAGGCATCCCAAAGGGAGTGCAGAAGTGCCACAACATGGCTGCTTTCACGGCTTTTCCCTTAGGAAGAACCCTAATACCCAGCTGATTTACCTTCCTAGGCTTACTGTTAGGCTTAGGCCTAGGACTTTTAAAACCAGGAAGCCCTGGGCTCCAGGCACACTGCAGCTGTTCAAGGCATCCCAAGGGGAGCGCAAAAGTGACACAACTTGGCTGCCACCACTGATATTTCCATGAGACCATCCCGAACCATAGGCTGATTTTCCTTCCTAGGGTTAAGGTTTGAGTTACGCCTAGGGTAAGGGTTCTATTAACCAGAAAGCCCTGAGTTCCAAGAACACAGCAGCTGCGAAGGACTTCCCAAGAAGAGCGCAAAAGTACCACAACATGCCTGCCTCCACAGCTTTTTCCTTGGGGACATGCCTAATTCCTGGCTGATTTGCCTTTCTCGTCTTAGGGTTGGGGTTCGGCCTAGGGCTAGGACTTTTAATATCAGGAAGCCCTGAGTTCCAGGCACACTGGAGCTGTGAAAGGCATCCAAAAGGGAGTGCAAAAGTGCCACAACATGATTGCTTTCACGGCTTTTTCCTTGGCAAGAAGCCTAACACCAGGCTTATTTCCCTTCCCAGGGTTACTGTTAGGCTTAGGCCTAGGGCTAGGATTTTTAAAACTAGGAAGCCCTTAGATCCAGGCACACTGCAGCTGTTCAAGGCATCCCAAGGGGAGTACAAAAGTTCAACAACATGGCAGCTTTCACAGCTTTTTCCTTGGCACCATCCCTATACCTAGGCTGATTTATCTGCCTAGGGTTAGGGTTAGGGTTCAGCCTAGGGCTTGGAGTTTTTTAACCAGGAAGCCCTGAGTTCCAGGCTTACTGCATCTGCCAAAGGCATCCCAAAGGGAGTGCAAAAGTGCCACAACATGGCTGCTTTCACAGCTTTTCCCTTAGGAAGAACCCTAATACCCGGCTGATTTACCTTCCTAGGGTTACTGTTAGGCTTAGACCTAGGACTTTTAAAACCAGGAAGCCCTGGGCTCCAGGCATATGCAGCTGTTAAAGGCATCCCAAGAGGGCTGCAGAAGTGACACAACTTGGCTGCCTCTGCTTCTATTCTCATGAGACCATCCCGAACCATAGGCTGATTTTCCTTCCTAGGGTTAAGGTTTGAGTTACGCCTAGGGTAAGAGTTCTATTAACCAGAAAGCCCTGAGTTCCAAGAACACAGCAGCTGCGAAGGACTACCCAAGAAGAGCGCAAAAGTACCACAACGTGCCTGCCTCCACAGCTTTTTCCTTGGGGACATGCCTAATTCCTGGCTGATTTGCCTTTCTCGTCTTAGGGTTGGGGTTCGGCCTAGGGCTAGGATTTTTTTAACTAGGAAGCCCTGAGTTCCAGGCTTACTGCATCTGCCAAAGGCATCCCAAAGGGAGTGCAGAAGTGCCACAACATGGCTGCTTTCACGGCTTTTCCCTTAGGAAGAACCCTAATACGCGGCTGATTTACCTTCCTAGGGTTACTGTTAGGCTTAGGCCTAGGACTTTTAAAACCAGGAAGCCCTGGGCTCCAGGCACACTGCAGCTGTTCAAGGCATCCCAAGGGGAGCGCAAAAGTGACACAACTTGGCTGCCACCACTGATATTTCCATGAGACCATCCCGAACCATAGGCTGATTTTCCTTCCTAGGGTTAAGGTTTGAGTTACGCCTAGGGTAAGGGTTCTATTAACCAGAAAGCCCTGAGTTCCAAGAACACAGCAGCTGCCAAGGACTTCCCAAGAAGAGCGCAAAAGTACCACAACATGCCTGCCTCCACAGCTTTTTCCTTGGGGACATGCCTAATTCCTGGCTGATTTGCCTTTCTCGTCTTAGGGTTGGGGTTCGGCCTAGGGTTAGGATTTTTAAAATCAGGAAGCCCTGAGTTCCAGGCACACTGGAGCTGTGAAAGGCATCCAAAAGGGAGTGCAAAAGTGCCACAACATGGTTGCTTTCGCGGCTTTTTCCTTGGCAAGAAGCTTAACACCAGGCTGATTTCCCTTCCCTTGGTTACTGTTAGGCTTAGGACTAGGGCTAGGATTTTTAAAACTAGGAAGCCCTTAGATCCAGGCACACTGCAGCTGTTCAAGGCATCCCAAGGGGAGTACAAAAGTGCAACAACATGGCAGCTTTCACAGCTTTTTCCTTGGCACCATCCCTATACCTAGGCTGATTTATCTGCCTAGGGTTAGGGTTAGGCTTCAGCCTAGGTCTTGGAGTTTTTTAACCAGGAAGCCCTGAGTTCCAGGCTTACTGCATCTGCCAAAGGCATCCCAAAGGGAGTGCAAAAGTGCCACAACATGGCTGCTTTCACAGCTTTTCCCTTAGGAAGAACCCTAATACCTGGCTGATTTACCTTCCTAGGGTTACTGTTAGGCTTAGACCTAGGACTTTTAAAACCAGGAAGCCCTGGGCTTCAGGGACACTGCAGCTGTTAAAGGCATCCCAAGAGGGCCGCAGAAATGACACATCTTGGCTGCCTCTGCTTCTATTCTCATGAGACCATCACGAACCATAGGCTGATTTTCCTTCCTAGGGTTAATGTTTGAGTTTCGCCTAGGGTAAGAGGTCTATAAACCAGAAAGACCTGAGTTCCAAGAACACAGCAGCTGCGAAGGACTAGCCAAGAAGAGCGCAAAAGTACCACAACATGCCTGCCTCCACAGCTTTTTCCTTGGGGACATGCCTAATTCCTGGCTGATTTGCCTTTCTCGTCTTAGGGTTGGGGTTCGGCCTAGGGCTAGGATTTTTTTAACTAGGAAGCCCTGAGTTCCAGGCTTACTGCATCTGCCAAAGGCATCCCAAAGGGAGTGCAGAAGTGCCACAACATGGCTGCTTTCACGGCTTTTCCCTTAGGAAGAACCCTAATACGCGGCTGATTTACCTTCCTAGGCTTACTGTTAGGCTTAGGCCTAGGACTTTTAAAACCAGGAAGCCCTGGGCTCCAGGCACACTGCAGCTGCGAAAGGCATCCCAAGGGGAGCGCAAAAGTGACACAACTTGGCTGCCACAACTGATATTTCCATGAGACCATCCCGAACCATAGGCTGATTTTCCTTCCTAGGGTTAAGGTTTGAGTTAGGCCTAGGGTAAGGTTTCTATTAACCAGAAAGCCCTGAGTTCCAAGAACACAGCAGCTGCGAAGGACTACCCAAGAAGAGCGGAAAAGTACCACAACATGCCTGCCTCCACAGCTTTTTCCTTGGGGACATGCCTAATTCCTGGCTGATTTGCCTTTCTCGTCTTAGGGTTGGGGTTCGGCCTAGGGCTAGGATTTTTTTAACTAGGAAGCCCTGAGTTCCAGGCTTACTTCATCTGCCAAAGGCATCCCAAAGGGAGTGCAGAAGTGCCACAACATGGCTGCTTTCACGGCTTTTCCCTTAGGAAGAACCCTAATACCCGGCTGATTTACCTTCCTAGGGTTACTGTTAGGCTTAGGCCTAGGACTTTTAAAACCAGGAAGCCCTGGGCTCCAGGCACATGCAGCTGCGAAAGGCATCCCAAGAGGGCCGCAGAAGTGACACAACTTGGCTGCCTCTGCTGCCATTCTCATGAGACCATCCCGAACCATAGGCTGATTTTCCTTCCTAGGGTGAAGGTTTGAGTTACGCCTCGGGTAAGGGTTCTATTAACCAGAAAGCCCTGAGTTCCAAGAACACAGCAGCTGCGAAGGACTACCCAAGAAGAGCGCAAAAGTACCACAACATGCCTGCCTCCACAGCTTTTTCCTTGGGGACATGCCTAATTCCTGGCTGATTTGCCTTTCTCGTCTTAGGGTTGGGGTTCGGCCTAGGGCTAGGATTTTTTTAACTAGGAAGCCCTGAGTTCCAGGCTTACTGCATCTGCCAAAGGCATCCAAAAGGGAGTGCAAAAGTGCCACAACATGGTTGCTTTCACGGCTTTTTCCTTGGCAAGAAGCCTAACACCAGGCTGATTTCCCTTCGAAGTGTTACTGTAAGGCTTAGGTCTAGGGCTAGGATTTTTATAACTAGGAAGCCCTTAGATCCAGGCACACTGCAGCTGTTCAAGGCATCCCAAGGGGAGTACAAAAGTGCAACAACATGGCAGCTTTCACAGCTTTTTCCTTGGCACCATCCCTATACCTAGGCTGATTTATCTGCCTAGGGTTAGGGTTAGGGTTCAGACTAGGGCTTGGAGTTTTTTAACCAGGAAGCCCTGAGTTCCAGGCTTACTTCATCTGCAAAAGGCATCCCAAAGGGAGTGCAGAAGTGCCACAACATGGCTGCTTTGACGGCTTTTCCCTTAGGAAGAACCCTAATACCCGGCTGATTTACCTTCCTAGGGTTACTGTTAGGCTTAGGCCAAGGACTTTTAAAACCAGGAAGCCCTGGGCTCCAGGCACACTGCAGCTGTTAAAGGCATCCCAAGGGGAGCGCAAAAGTGACACAACTTGGCTGCCACCACTGATATTTCCATGAGTCCATCCCGATCCATAGGCTGATTTTCCTTCCTAGGGTTAAGGTTTGAGTTACGCCTAGGGTAAGAGGTCTATTAACCAGAAAGCCCTGAGTTCCAAGAACACAGCAGCTGCGAAGGACTAGCCAAGAAGAGCGCAAAAGTACCACAACATGCCTGCCTCCACAGCTTTTTCCTTGGGGACATGCCTAATTCCTGGCTGATTTGCCTTTCTCGTCTTAGGGTTGGGGTTCGGCCTAGGGCTAGGATTTTTTAACCAGGAAGCCCTGAGTTCCAGGCTTTCTGCATCTGCCAAAGGCATCCCAAAGGGAGTGCAGAAGTGCCACAACATGGCTGCTTTCACGGCTTTTCCCTTAGGAAGAACCCTAATACGCGGCTGATTTACCTTCCTAGGCTTACTGTTAGGCTTAGGCCTAGGACTTTTAAAACCAGGAAGCCCTGGGCTCCAGGCACACTGCAGCTGTTCAAGGCATCCCAAGGGGAGCGCAAAAGTGACACAACTTGGCTGCCTCTGCTGCTATTCTCATGAGACCATCCCGAACCATAGGCTGATTTTCCTTCCTAGGGTTAAGGTTTGACTTACGCCGGGGGTAAGGGTTCTATTAACCAGAAAGCCCTGAGTTCCAAGAACACAGCAGCTGCGAAGGACTACCCAAGAAGAGCGCAAAAGTACCACAACATGCCTGCCTCCACAGCTTTTTCCTTGGGGACATGCCTAATTCCTGGCTGATTTGCCTTTCTCGTCTTAGGGTTGGGGTTCGGCCTAGGGCTAGGATTTTTTTAACTAGGAAGCCCTGAGTTCCAGGCTTACTTCATCTGCCAAAAGCATCCCAAAGGGAGTGCAAAAGTGCCACAACATGGCTGCTTTCACGGCTTTTCCCTTAGGAAGAACCCTAATACGCGGCTGATTTACCTTCCTTGGGTTACTGTTAGGCTTAGGCCTAGGACTTTTAAAACCAGGAAGCCCTGGGCTCCAGGCACATGCAGCTGTTAAAGGCATCCCAAGAGGGCCGCAGAAGTGACACAACTTGGCTGCCTCTGCTGCTATTCTCATGAGACCATCCCGAACCATAGGCTGATTTTCCTTCCTAGGGTTAAGGTTTGAGTTACGCCTAGGGTAAGAGTTCTATTAACCAGAAAGCCCTGAGTTCCAAGAACACAGCAGCTGCGAAGGACTACCTAAGAAGAGCGCAAAAGTACCACAACGTGCCTGCCTCCACAGCTTTTTCCTTGGGGACATGCCTAATTCCTGGCTGATTTGCCTTTCTCGTCTTAGGGTTGGGGTTCAGCCTAGGGCTAGGATTTTTTTAACTAGGAAGCCCTGAGTTCCAGGCTTACTTCATCTGCCAAAGGCATCCCAAAGGGAGTGCAGAAGTGCCACAACATGGCTGCTTTCACGGCTTTCCCCTTAGGAAGAACCCTAATACGCGGCTGATTTACCTTCCTAGGCTTACTGTTAGGCTTAGGCCTAGTACTTTTAAAACCAGGAAGCCCTGGGCTCCAGGCACACTGCAGCTGCGAAAGGCATCCCAAGGGGAGCGCAAAAGTGACACAACTTGGCTGCCACCACTGATATTTCCATGAGACCATCCCGAACCATAGGCTGATTTTCCTTCCTAGGGTTAAGGTTTGAGTTACGCCTAGGGTAAGGGTTCTATTAACCAGAAAGCCCTGAGTTCCAAGAACACAGCAGCTGCGAAGGACTAGCCAAGAAGAGCGCAAAAGTACCACAACATGCCTGCCTCCACAGCTTTTTCCTTGGGGACATGCCTAATTCCTGGCTGATTTGCCTTTCTCGTCTTAGGGTTGGGGTTCGGCCTAGGGCTAGGATTTTTTTAACTAGGAAGCCCTGAGTTCCAGGCTTTCTGCATCTGCAAAAGGCATCCCAAAGGGAGTGCAGAAGTGCCACAACATGGCTGCTTTCACGGCTTTTCCCTTAGGAAGAACCCTAATACGCGGCTGATTTACCTTCCTAGGTTTACTGACAGGATTAGGCTTAGGACTTTTAAAACTAGGAAGCCCTTAGATCCAGGCACACTGCAGCTGTTCAAGGTATCCCAAGGGGAGTATTAAAGTACCACAACATGGCAGCTTTCACAGCTTTTTCCTTGGCACCATCCCTATACCTAGGCTGATTTATCTGACTAGGGTTAGGGTTAGGCTTCAGCCTAGGGCTTGGAGTTTTTTAACCAGGAAGCCCTGAGTTCCAGGCTTACTGCATCTGCCAAATGCATCCCAAAGGGAGTGCAGAAGTGCCACAACATGGCTGCTTTCACGGCTTTTCCCTTAGGAAGAACCCTAATACGCGGCTGATTTACCTTCCTAGGCTTACTGTTAGGCTTAGGCCTAGGACTTTTAAAACCAGGAAGCCCTGGGCTCCAGGCACTCTGCAGCTGCGAAACGCATCCCAAGGGGAGCGCAAAAGTGACACAACTTGGCTGCCACCACTGATATTTCCATGAGACCATCCCGAACCATAGGCTGATTTTCCGTCCTAGGGTTAAGGTTTGAGTTAGGCCTAGGGTAAGGGTTCTATTAACCAGAAAGCCCTGAGTTCCAAGAACACAGCAGCTGCGAAGGACTAGCCAAGAAGAGCGCAAAAGTACCACAACATGCCTGCCTCCACAGCTTTTTCCTTGGGGACATGCCTAATTCCTGGCTGATTTGCCTTTCTCGTCTTAGGGTTGGGGTTCGGCCTAGGGCTAGGATTTTTTTAACCAGGAAGCCCTGAGTTCCAGGCTTACTGCATCTGCCAAAGGCATCCCAAAGGGAGTGCAGAAGTGCCACAACATGGCTGCTATCACGGCTTTTCCCTTAGGAAGAACCCTAATACGCGGCTGATTTACCTTCCTAGGGTTACGGTTAGGCTTAGGCCTAGTACTTTTAAAACCAGGAAGCCCTGGGCTCCAGGCACACTGCAGCTGCGAAAGGCATCCCAAGGGGAGCGCAAAAGTGACACAACTTGGCTGCCACCACTGATATTTCCATGAGACCATCCCGAACCATAGGCTGATTTTCCTTCCTAGGGTTAAGATTTGAGTTACGCCTCGGGTAAGGGTTCTATTAACCAGAAAGCCCTGAGTTCCAAGAACACAGCAGCTGCAAAGGACTAGCCAAGAAGAGCGCAAAAGTACCACAACATGCCTGCCTCCACAGCTTTTTCCTTGGGGACATGCCTAATTCCTGGCTGATTTGCCTTTCTCGTCTTAGGGTTGGGGTTCGGCCTAGGGCTAGGATTTTTTTAACCAGGAAGCCCTGAGTTCCAGGCTTACTGCATCTGCCAAAGGCATCCAAAAGGGAGTGCAGAAGTGCCACAACATGGCTGCTATCACGGCTTTTCCCTTAGGAAGAACCCTAATACGCGGCTGATTTACCTTCCTAGGGTTACTGTTAGGCTTAGGCCTAGGACTTTTAAAACCAGGAAGCCCTGGGCTCCAGGCACACTGCAGCTGCGAAAGGCATCCCAAGGGGAGCGCAAAAGTGACACAACTTGGCTGCCACCACTGATATTTCCATGAGACCATCCCGAACCATAGGCTGATTTTCCTTCCTAGGGTTAAGGTTTGAGTTACGCCTCGGGTAAGCGTTCTATTAACCAGAAAGCCCTGAGTTCCAAGAACACAGCAGCTGCGAAGGACTACCCAAGAAGAGCGCAAAAGTACCACAACATGCCTGCCTCCACAGCTTTTTCCTTGGGGACATGCCTAATTCCTGGCTGATTTGCCTTTCTCGTCTTAGGGTTGGGGTTCGGCCTAGGGCTAGGATTTTTTTAACTACGAAGCCCTGAGTTCCAGGCTTACTGCATCTGCCAAAGGCATCCCAAAGGGAGTGCAGAAGTGCCACAACATGGCTGCTTTCACGGCTTTTCCCTTAGGAAGAACCCTAATACACGGCTGATTTACCTTCCTAGGGTTACTGTTAGGCTTAGGCCTAGGACTTTTAAAACCAGGAAGCCCTGGGCTCCAGGCACACTGCAGCTGTTAAAGGCATCCCAAGGGGAGCGCAAAAGTGACACAACTTGGCTGCCTCTGCTTCTATTCTCATGAGACCATCCCGAACCATAGGCTGATTTTCCTTCCTAGGGTTAAGGTTTGAGTTACGCCTGGGGTAAGGGTTCTATTAACCAGAAAGCCCTGAGTTCCAAGAACACAGCAGCTGCGAAGGACTACCCAAGAAGAGCGCAAAAGTACCACAACGTGCCTGCCTCCACAGCTTTTTCCTTGGGGACATGCCTAATTCCTGGCTGATTTGCCTTTCTCGTCTTAGGGTTGGGGTTCGGCCTAGGGCTAGGACTTTTAAAATCAGGAAGCCCTGAGTTCCAGGCACACTGGAGCTGTGAAAGACATCCAAAAGGGAGTGCAAAAGTGCCACAACATGGTTGCTTTCACGGCTTTTTCCTTGGCAAGAAGCTTAACACCAGGCTGATTTCCCTTGCCAGGGTTACTGTTAGGCTTAGGCCTAGGGCTAGGATTTTTAAAACTAGGAAGCCCTTAGATCCAGGCACACTGCAGCTGTTCAAGGCATCCCAAGGGGAGTACAAAAGTGCAACAACATGGCAGCTTTTACAGCTTTTTCCTTGGCACTATCCCTATACCTAGGCTGATTTATCTGCCTAGGGTTAGGGTTAGGGTTCAGCCTAGGGATTGGAGTTTTTTAACCAGGAAGCCCTGAGCTCCAGGCTTACTGCATCTGCCAAAGGCATCCCAAAGGGAGTGCAAAAGTGCCACAACATGGCTGCTTTCACGGCTTTTCCCTTAGGAAGAACCCTAATACCTGGCTGATTTACCTTCCTAGGGTTACTGTTAGGCTTAGACCTAGGACTTTTAAAACACGGAAGCCCTGGGCTCCAGGCACACTGCAGCTGTTCAAGGCATCCCAAGGGGAGCGCAAAAGTGACACAACTTGGCTGCCTCTGCTGCTATTCTCATGAGACCATCCCGAACCATAGGCTGATTTTCCTTCCTAGGGTTAAGATTTGAGTTACGCCTGGGGTAAGGGTTCTATTAACCAGAAAGCCCTGAGTTCCAAGAACACAGCATCTGCGAAGGACTACCCAAGAAGAGCGCAAAAGTACCACAACGTGCCTGCCTCCACAGCTTTTTCCTTGGGGACATGCCTAATTCCTGGCTGATTTGCCTTTCTCGTCTTAGGGTTGGGGTTTGGCCTAGGGCTAGGATTTTTTTAACTAGGAAGCCCGGAGTTCCAGTCTTACTTCATCTGCCAAAGGCATCCCAAAGGGAGTGCAGAAGTGCCACAACATGGCTGCTTTCACGGCTTTCCCCTTAGGAAGAACCCTAATACCCAGCTGATTTACCTTCCTAGGGTTACTGTTAGGCTTAGGCCTAGGACTTTTAAAACCAGGAAGCCCTGGGCTCCAGGCACACTGCAGCTGCGAAAGGCATCCCAAGGGGAGCGCAAAAGTGACACAACTTGGCTGCCACCACTGATATTTCCATGAGACCATCCCGAACCATAGGCTGATTTTCCTTCCTAGGGTTAAGGTTTGAGTTACGCCTCGGGTAAGCGTTCTATTAACCAGAAAGCCCTGAGTTCCAAGAACACAGCAGCTGCGAAGGACTACCCAAGAAGAGCGCAAAAGTACCACAACATGCCTGCCTCCACAGCTTTTTCCTTGGGGACATGCCTAATTCCTGGCTGATTTGCCTTTCTCGTCTTAGGGTTGGGGTTCGGCCTAGGGCTAGGATTTTTTTAACTACGAAGCCCTGAGTTCCAGGCTTACTGCATCTGCCAAAGGCATCCCAAAGGGAGTGCAGAAGTGCCACAACATGGCTGCTTTCACGGCTTTTCCCTTAGGAAGAACCCTAATACCCAGCTGATTTACCTTCCTAGGGTTACTGTTAGGCTTAGGCCTAGGACTTTTAAAACCAGGAAGCCCTGGGCTCCAGGCACACTGCAGCTGTTCAAGGCATCCCAAGGGGAGCGCAAAAGTGACACAACTTGGCTGCCTCTGCTTCTATTCTCATGAGACCATCCTGAACCATAGGCTGATTTTCCTTCCTAGGGTTAAGGTTTGAGTTACGCCTGGGGTAAGGGTTCTATTAACCAGAAAGCCCTGAGTTCCAAGAACACAGCAGCTGTGAAGGACTACCCAAGAAGAGCGCAAAAGTACCACAACGTGCCTGCCTCCACAGCTTTTTCCTTGGGGACATGCCTAATTCCTGGCTGATTTGCCTTTCTCGTCTTAGGGTTGGGGTTCGGCCTAGGGTTAGGATTTTTTTAACTAGGAAGCCCTGAGTTCCAGGCTTACTTCATCTGCCAAATGCATCCCAAAGGGAGTGCAAAAGTGCCACAACATGGCTGCTTTCACGGCTTTTCCCTTAGGAAGAACCCTAATACGCGGCTGATTTACCTTCCTAGGGTTACTGTTAGGCTTAGGCCTAGGACTTTTAAAACCAGGAAGCCCTGGGCTCCAGGCACATGCAGCTGTTAAAGGCATCCCAAGAGGGCCGCAGAAGTGACACAACTTGGCTGCCTCTGCTGCTATTCTCATGAGACCATCTCGAACCATAGGCTGATTTTCCTTCCTAGGGTTAAGGTTTGAGTTACGCCTAGGGTAAGAGTTCTATTAACCAGAAAGCCCTGAGTTCCAAGAACACAGCAGCTGCGAAGGACTACCCAAGAAGAGCGCAAAAGTACCACAACGTGCCTGCCTCCACAGCTTTTTCCTTGGGGACATGCCTAATTCCTGGCTGATTTGCCTTTCTCGTCTTAGGGTTGGGGTTCGGCCTAGGGCTAGGACTTTTAAAATCAGGAAGCCCTGAGTTCCAGGCACACTGGAGCTGTGAAAGACATCCAAAAGGGAGTGCAAAAGTGCCACAACATGGTTGCTTTCACGGCTTTTTCCTTGGCAAGAAGCCTAACACCAGGCTGATTTCCCTTGCCAGGGTTACTGTTAGGCTTAGGCCTAGGGCTAGGATTTTTAAAACTAGGAAGCCCTTAGCTCCAGGCACACTGCAGCTGTTCAAGGCATCCCAAGGGGAGTACAAAAGTGCAACAACATGGCAGCTTTCACAGCATTTTCCTTGGCACTATCCCTATACCTAGGCTGATTTATCTGCCTAGGGTAAGGGTTAGGGTTCAGCCTAGGGATTGGAGTTTTTTAACCAGGAAGCCCTGAGTTCCAGGCTTACTGCATCTGCCAAAGGCATCCCAAAGGGAGTGCAGAAGTGCCACAACATGGCTGCTTTCACGGCTTTTCCCTTAGGAAGAACCCTAATACGCGGCTGATTTACCTTCCTAGGGTTACTGTTAGGCTTAGGCCTAGTACTTTTAAAACCAGGAAGCCCTGGGCTCCAGGCACACTGCAGCTGCGAAAGGCATCCCAAGGGGAGCGCAAAAGTGACACAACTTGGCTGCCACCACTGATATTTCCATGAGACCATCCCGAACCATAGGCTGATTTTCCTTCCTAGGGTTAAGGTTTGAGTTACGCCTCGGGTAAGGGTTCTATTAACCAGAAAGCCCTGAGTTCCAAGAACACAGCAGCTGCAAAGGACTAGCCAAGAAGAGCGCAAAAGTACCACAACATGCCTGCCTCCACAGCTTTTTCCTTGGGGACATGCCTAATTCCTGGCTGATTTGCCTTTCTCGTCTTAGGGTTGGGGTTCGGCCTAGGGCTAGGATTTTTTTAACCAGGAAGCCCTGAGTTCCAGGCTTACTGCATCTGCCAAAGGCATCCCAAAGGGAGTGCAGAAGTGCCACAACATGGCTGCTATCACGGCTTTTCCCTTAGGAAGAACCCTAATACGCGGCTGATTTACCTTCCTAGGCTTACTGTTAGGCTTAGGCCTAGGACTTTTAAAACCAGGAAGCCCTGGGCTCCAGGCACACTGCAGCTGCGAAAGGCATCCCAAGGGGAGCGCAAAAGTGACACAACTTGGCTGCCACCACTGATATTTCCATGAGACCATCCCGAACCATAGGCTGATTTTCCTTCCTAGGGTTAAGGTTTGAGTTACGCCTCGGGTAAGGGTTCTATTAACCAGAAAGCCCTGAGTTCCAAGAACACAGCAGCTGCGAAGGACTACCCAAGAAGAGCGCAAAAGTACCACAACGTGCCTGCCTCCACAGCTTTTTCCTTGGGGACATGCCTAATTCCTGGCTGATTTGCCTTTCTCGTCTTAGGGTTGGGGTTCGGCCTAGGGCTAGGATTTTTTAACTAGGAAGCCCTGAGTTCCAGGCTTACTTCATCTGCCAAAAGCATCCCAAAGGGAGTGCAAAAGTGCCACAACATGGCTGCTTTCACGGCTTTTCCCTTAGGAAGAACCCTAATACGCGGCTGATTTACCTTCCTAGGGTTACTGTTAGGCTTAGGCCTAGGACTTTTAAAACCAGGAAGCCCTGGGCTCCAGGCACTCTGCAGCTGTTAAAGGCATCCCAAGAGGGCCGCAGAAGTGACACAACTTGGATGCGTCTGCTGCTATTCTCATGAGACCATCCCGAACCATAGGCTGATTTTCCTTCCTAGGGTTAAGGTTTGAGTTACGCCTAGGGTAAGAGTTCTATTAACCAGAAAGCCCTGAGTTCCAAGAACACAGCAGCTGCGAAGGACTACCCAAGAAGAGCGCAAAAGTACCACAACGTGCCTGCCTCCACAGCTTTTTCATTGGGGACATGCCTAATTCCTGGCTGATTTGCCTTTCTCGTCTTAGGGTTGGGGTTCGGCCTAGGGCTAGGATATTTTTAACTAGGAAGCCCTGAGTTCCAGGCTTACTTCATCTGCCAAAGGCATCCCAAAGGGAGTGCAGAAGTGCCACAACATGGCTGCTTTCACGGCTTTCCCCTTAGGAAGAACCCTAATACCCAGCTGATTTACCTTCCTAGGCTTACTGTTAGGCTTAGGCCTAGGACTTTTAAAACCAGGAAGCCCTGGGCTCCAGGCACACTGCAGCTGCGAAAGGCATCCCAAGGGGAGCGCAAAAGTGACACAACTTGGCTGCCACCACTGATATTTCCATGAGACCATCCCGAACCATAGGCTGATTTTCCTTCCTAGGGTTAAGGTTTGAGTTACGCCTAGGGTAAGGGTTCTATTAACCAGAAAGCCCTGAGTTCCAAGAACACAGCAGCTGCGAAGGACTACCCAAGAAGAGCGCAAAAGTACCACAACATGCCTGCCTCCACAGCTTTTTCCCTGGGGACATGCCTAATTCCTGGCTGATTTGCCTTTCTCGTCTTAGGGTTGGGGTTCGGCCTAGGGCTAGGACTTTTAAAATCAGGAAGCCCTGAGTTCCAGGCACACTGGAGCTGTGAAAGGCATCCAAAAGGGAGTGCAAAAGTGCCACAACATGGTTGCTTTCGCGGCTTTTTCCTTGGCAAGAAGCCTAACACCAGGCTGATTTCCCTTCCCAGGGTTACTGTTAGGATTAGGCCTAGGGCTAGGATTTTTAAAACTAGGAAGCCCTTAGATCCAGGCACACTGCAGCTGTTCAAGGCATCCCAAGGGGAGTACAAAAGTGCAACAACATGGCAGCTTTCACAGCTTTTTCCTTGGCACTATCCCTATACCTAGGCTGATTTATCTGCCTAGGGTTAGGGTTAGGGTTCAGCCTAGGGCTTGGAGTTTTTTAACCAGGAAGCCCTGAGTTCCAGGCTTACTGCATCTGCCAAAGGCATCCCAAAGGGAGTGCAAAAGTGCCACAACATGGCTGCTTTCACAGCTTTTCCATTAGGAAGAACCCTAATACCTGGCTGATTTACCTTCCTAGGGTTACTGTTAGGCTTAGGCCTAGGACTTTTAAAACCAGGAAGCCCTGGGCTTCAGGCACACTGCAGCTGTTAAAGGCATCCCAAGAGGGCCGCATAAATGACACATCTTGGCTGCCTCTGCTTCTATTCTCATGAGACCATCCTGAACCATAGGCTGATTTTCCTTCCTAGGGTTAATGTTTGAGTTTCGCCTAGGGTAAGAGGTCTATTAACCAGAAAGACCTGAGTTCCAAGAACACAGCAGCTGCGAAGGACTAGCCAAGAAGAGCGCAAAAGTACCACAACATGCCTGCCTCCACAGCTTTTTCCTTGGGGACATGCCTAATTCCTGGCTGATTTGCCTTTCTCGTCTTAGGGTTGGGGTTCGGCCTAGGGCTAGGATTTTTTTAACTAGGAAGCCCTGAGTTCCAGGCTTACTGCATCTGCCAAAGGCATCCCAAAGGGAGTGCAGAAGTGCCACAACATGGCTGCTTTCACGGCTTTTCCCTTAGGAAGAACCCTAATACGCGGCTGATTTACCTTCCTAGGCTTACTGTTAGGCTTAGGCCTAGGACTTTTAAAACCAGGAAGCCCTGGGCTCCAGGCACTCTGCAGCTGCGAAAGGCATCCCAAGGGGAGCGCAAAAGTGACACAACTTGGCTGCCACCACTGATGTTTCCATGAGACCATCCCGAACCATAGGCTGATTTTCCTTCCTAGGGTTAAGGTTTGAGTTACGCCTAGGGTAAGGGTTCTATTAACCAGAAAGCCCTGAGTTCCAAGAACACAGCAGCTGCGAAGGACTACCCAAGAAGAGCGCAAAAGTACCACAACATGCCTGCCTCCACAGCTTTTTCCTTGGGGACATGCCTAATTCCTGGCTGATTTGCCTTTCTCGTCTTAGGGTTGGGGTTCGGCCTAGGGCTAGGATTTTTTTAACTAGGAAGCCCTGAGTTCCAGGCTTACTTCATCTGCCAAAGGCATCCCAAAGGGAGTGCAGAAGTGCCACAACATGGCTGCTTTCACGGCTTTTCCCTTAGGAAGAACCCTAATACCCGGCTGATTTACCTTCCTAGGGTTACTGTTAGGCTTATGCCTAGGACTTTTAAAACCAGGAAGCCCTGGGCTCCAGGCACATGCAGCTGCGAAAGGCATCCCAAGAGGGCCGCAGAAGTGACACAACTTGGCTGCCTCTGCTGCTATTCTCATGAGACCATCCTGAACCATAGGCTGATTTTCCTTCCTTGGGTGAAGGTTTGAGTTACGCCTCGGGTAAGGGTTCTATTAACCAGAAAGCCCTGAGTTCCAAGAACACAGCAGCTGCGAAGGACTACCCAAGAAGAGCGCAAAAGTACCACAACATGCCTGCCTCCACAGCTTTTTCCTTGGGGACATGCCTAATTCCTGGCTGATTTGCCTTTCTCGTCTTAGGGTTGGGGTTCGGCCTAGGGTTAGGATTTTTAAAATCAGGAAACCCTGAGTTCCAGGCACACTGGAGCTGTGAAAGGCATCCAAAAGGGAGTGCAAAAGTGCCACAACATGGTTGCTTTCACGGCTTTTTCCTTGGCAAGAAGCCTAACACCAGGCTGATTTCCCTTCGAAGGGTTACTGTAAGGCTTAGGCCTAGGGCTAGGATGTTTAAAACTAGGAAGCCCTTAGATCCAGGCACACTGCAGCTGTCCAAGGCATCCCAAGGGGAGTATAAAAGTGCAACAACATGGCAGCTTTCACAGCTTTTTCCTTGGCACTATCCCTATACCTAGGCTGATTTATCTGCCTAGGGTTAGGGTTAGGCTTCAGCCGAGGGCTTGGAGTTTTTTAACCAGGAAGCCCTGAGTTCCAGGCTTACTGCATCTGCCAAAGGCATCCCAAAGGGAGTGCAAAAGTGCCACAACATGGCTGCTTTCACAGCTTTTCCCTTAGGAAGAACCCTAATACCTGGCTGATTTACCTTCCTAGGGTTACTGTTAGGCTTAGACCTAGGACTTTTAAAACCAGGAAGCCCTGGGCTTCAGGCACACTGCAGCTGTTAAAGGCATCCCAAGAGGGCCGCAGAAATGACACATCTTGGCTGCCTCTGCTTCTATTCTCATGAGACCATCACGAACCATAGGCTGATTTTCCTTCCTAGGGTTAATGTTTGAGTGTCGCCTAGGGTAAGAGGTCTATTAACCAGAAAGACCTGAGTTCCAAGAACACAGCAGCTGCGAAGGACTACCCAAGAAGAGCGCAAAAGTACCACAACATGCCTGCCTCCACAGCTTTTTCCTTGGGGACATGCCTAATTCCTGGCTGATTTGCCTTTCTCGTCTTAGGGTTGGGGTTCGGCCTAGGGCTAGGATTTTTAAAATCAGGAAACCCTGAGTTCCAGGCACACTGGAGCTGTGAAAGTCATCCCAAAGGGAGTGCAGAAGTGCCACAACATGGTTGCTTTCAAGGCTTTTTCCTTGGCAAGAAGCCTAACACCAGGCTGATTTCCCTTCGAAGGGTTACTGTAAGGCTTAGGCCTAGGGCTAGGATTTTTATAACTAGGAAGCCCTTAGATCCAGGCACACTGCAGCTGTTCAAGGCATCCCAAGGGGAGTACAAAAGTGCAACAACATGGCAGCTTTCACAGCTTTTTCCTTGGCATCATCCCTACACCTAGGCTGTTTTATCTGCCTAGGGTTATGGTTAGGGTTCAGCCTAGGGCTTGGAGTTTTTTAATCAGGAAGCCCTGAGTTCCAGGCTTACTGCATCTGCCAAAGGCATCCCAAAGGGAGTGCAAAAGTGCCACAACATGGCTGCTTTCACAGCTTTTCCCTTAGGAAGAACCCTAATACGCAGCTGATTTACCTTCCTAGGGTTACTGTTAGGCTTAGGCCTAGGACTTTTAAAACCAGGAAGCCCTGGGCTCCAGGCACACTGCAGCTGTTCAAGGCATCCCAAGAGGGCCGCAGAAGTGACACAACTTGGCTGCCTCTGCTGCTATTCTCATGAGACCATCCCGAACCATAGGCTGATTTTCCTTCCTAGGGTTAAGGTTTGAGTTACGCCTGGGGTAAGGGTTCTATTAACCAGAAAGCCCTGAGTTCCAAGAACACAGCAGCTGCGAAGGACTACCCAAGAAGAGCGCAAAAGTACCACAACATGCCTGCCTCCACAGCTTTTTCCTTGGGGACATGCCTAATTCCTGGCTGATTTGCCTTTCTCGTGTTAGGGTTGGGGTTCGGCCTAGGGCTAGGATTTTTTAACTAGGAAGCCCTGAGTTCCAGGCTTACTTCATCTGCCAAAAGCATCCCAAAGGGAGTGCAGAAGTGCCACAACATGGCTGCTTTCACGGCTTTTCCCTTAGGAAGAACCCTAATACGCGGCTGATTTACCTTCCTAGGGTTACTCTTAGGCTTAGACCTAGGACTTTTAAAACCAGGAAGCCCTGGGCTCCAGGCACACTGCAGCTGTTCAAGGCATCCCAAGGGGAGCGCAAAAGTGACACAACTTGGCTGCCACCACTGATATTTCCATGAGACCATCCCGAACCATAGGCTGATTTTCCTTCCTAGGGTTAAGGTTTGAGTTACGCCTAGGGTAAGGGTTCTATTAACCAGAAAGCCCTGAGTTCCAAGAACACAGCAGCTGCGAAGGACTTCCCAAGAAGAGCGCAAAAGTACCACAACATGCCTGCCTCCACAGCTTTTTCCTTGGGGACATGCCTAATTCCTGGCTGATTTGCCTTTCTCGTCTTAGGGTTGGGGTTCGGCCTAGGGTTAGGATTTTTAAAATCAGGAAGCCCTGAGTTCCAGGCACACTGGAGCTGTGAAAGGCATCCAAAAGGGAGTGCAAAAGTGCCACAACATGGTTGCTTTCGCGGCTTTTTCCTTGGCAAGAAGCTTAACACCAGGCTGATTTCCCTTCCCTTGGTTACTGTTAGGCTTAGGACTAGGGCTAGGATTTTTAAAACTAGGAAGCCCTTAGATCCAGGCACACTGCAGCTGTTCAAGGCATCCCAAGGGGAGTACAAAAGTGCAACAACATGGCAGCTTTCACAGCTTTTTCCTTGGCACCATCCCTATACCTAGGCTGATTTATCTGCCTAGGGTTAGGGTTAGGGTTCAGCCTAGACCTTGGAGTTTTTTAACCAGGAAGCCCTGACTTCCAGGCTTACTGCATCTGCCAAAGGCATCCCAAAGGGAGTGCAGAAGTGCCACAACATGGCTGCTTTCACGGCTTTTCCCTTAGGAAGAACCCTAATACGCGGCTGATTTACCTTCCTAGGGTTACTGTTAGGCTTAGGCCTAGGACTTTTAAAACCAGGAAGCCCTGGGCTCCAGGCACACTGCAGCTGCGAAAGGCATCCCAAGGGGAGCGCAAAAGTGACACAACTTGGCTGCCTCTGCTTCTATTCTCATGAGACCATCCTGAACCATAGGCTGATTTTCCTTCCTAGGGTTAAGGTTTGAGTTACGCCTAGGGTAAGAGTTCTATTAACCAGAAAGACCTGAGTTCCAAGAACACAGCATCTGCGAAGGACTACCCAAGAAGAGCGCAAAAGTACCACAACGTGCCTGCCTCCACAGCTTTTTCCTTGGGGACATGCCTAATTCCTGGCTGATTTGCCTTTCTCGTCTTAGGGTTGGGGTTCGGCCTAGGGCTAGGATTTTTTTAACTAGGAAGCCCTGAGTTCCAGGCTTACTGCATCTGCCAAAGGCATCCCAAAGGGAGTGCAGAAGTGCCACAACATGGCTGCTTTCACGGCTTTTCCCTTAGGAAGAACCCTAATACCCGGCTGATTTACCTTCCTAGGGTTACTGTTAGGCTTAGGCCTAGGACTTTTAAAACCAGGAAGCCCTGGGCTCCAGGCACACTGCAGCTGCGAAAGGCATCCCAAGGGGAGCGCAAAAGTGACACAACTTGGCTGCCACCACTGATATTTCCATGAGACCATCCCGAACCATAGGCTGATTTTCCTTCCTAGGGTTAAGGTTTGAGTTACGCCTGGGGTAAGGGTTCTATTAACCAGAAAGCCCTGAGTTCCAAGAACACAGCAGCTGCGAAGGACTACCCAAGAAGAGCGCAAAAGTACCACAACATGCCTGCCTCCACAGCTTTTTCCTTGGGGACATGCCTAATTCCTGGCTGATTTGCCTTTCTCGTCTTAGGGTTGGGGTTCGGCCTAGTGCTAGGATTTTTAAAATCAGGAAGCCCTGAGTTCCAGGCACACTGGAGCTGTGAAAGGCATCCAAAAGGGAGTGCAAAAGTGCCACAACATGGCTGCTTTCACGGCTTTTTCCTTGGCAAGAAGCCTAACACCAGGCTGTTTTCCCTTCCCAGGGTTACTGTTAGGTTTAGGCCTAGGGCTAGGATTTTTAAAACTAGGAAGCCCTTAGATCCAGGCACACTGCAGCTGTTCAAGGCATCCCAAGGGGAGTACAAAAGTGCAAAAACATGGCAGCTTTCACAGCTTTTTCCTTGGCACCATCCCTATACCTAGGCTGATTTATCTGCCTAGGGTTAGGGTTAGGGTTCAGCCTAGGGCTTGGAGTTTTTTAACCAGGAAGCCCTGAGTTCCAGGCTTACTGCATCTGCCAAAGGCATCCCAAAGGGAGTGCAGAAGTGCCACAACATGGCTGCTTTCACGGCTTTTCCCTTAGGAAGAACCCTAATACCCGGCTCATTTACCTTCCTAGGGTTACTGTTAGGCTTAGGCCTAGGACTTTTAAAACCAGGAAGCCCTGGGCTCCAGGCACACTGCAGCTGCGAAAGGCATCCCAAGGGGAGCGCAAAAGTGACACAACTTGGCTGCCACCACTGATATTTCCATGAGACCATCCCGAACCATAGGCTGATTTTCCTTCCTAGGGTGAAGGTTTGAGTTACGCCTGGGGTAAGGGTTCTATTAACCAGAAAGCCCTGAGTTCCAAGAACACAGCAGCTGCGAAGGACTACCCAAGAAGAGCGCAAAAGTACCACAACGTGCCTGCCTCCACAGCTTTTTCCTTGGGGACATGCCTAATTCCTGGCTGATTTGCCTTTCTCGTCTTAGGGTTGGGGTTCGGCCTAGGGCTAGGATTTTTTAACTAGGAAGCCCTGAGTTCCAGGCTTACTTCATCTGCCAAAAGCATCCCAAAGGGAGTGCAGAAGTGCCACAACATGGCTGCTTTCACGGCTTTTCCCTTAGGAAGAACCCTAATACGCAGCTGATTTACCTTCCTAGGGTTACTGTTAGGCTTAGGCCTAGGACTTTTAAAACCCGGAAGCCCTGGGCTCCTGGCACATGCAGCTGTTAAAGGCATCCCAAGAGGGCCGCAGAAGTGACACAACTTGGCTGCCTCTGCTGCTATTCTCATGAGACCATCCCGAATCATAGGCTGATTTTCCTTCCTAGGGTTAAGGTTTGAGTTACGCCTAGGGTAAGAGTTCTATTAACCAGAAAGCCCTGAGTTCCAAGAACACAGCAGCTGCGAAGGACTACCCAAGAAGAGCGCAAAAGTAATACAACGTGCCTGCCTCCACAGCTTTTTCCTTGGGGACATGCCTAATTCCTGGCTGATTTGCCTTTCTCGTCTTAGGGTTGGGGTTCGGCCTAGGGCTAGGATTTTTTAAACTAGGAAGCCCTGAGTTCCAGGCTTACTGCATCTGCCAAAGGCATCCCAAAGGGAGTGCAGAAGTGCCACAACATGGCTGCTTTCACGGCTTTTCCCTTAGGAAGAACCCTAATACCCGGCTGATTTACCTTCCTAGGCTTACTGTTAGGCTTAGGCCTAGGACTTTTAAAACCAGGAAGCCCTGGGCTCCAGGCACACTGCAGCTGCGAAAGGCATCCCAAGGGGAGTGCAAAAGTGACACAACTTGGCTGCCACCACTGATATTTCCATGAGACCATCCCGAACCATAGGCTGATTTTCCCTACTAGGGTGGAGGTTTGAGTTACGCCTGGGGTAAGGGTTCTATTAACCAGAAAGCCCTGAGTTCCAAGAACACAGCAGCTGCGAAGGACTACCCAAGAAGAGCGCAAAAGTACCACAACATGCCTGCGTCGATAGCTTTTTCCTTGGGGACATGCCTAATTCCTGGCTGATTTGCCTTTCTCGTCTTAGGGTTGGGGTTCGGCCTAGGTCTAGGATTTTTAAAATCAGGAAGCCCTGAGCTCCAGGCACACTGGAGCTGTGAAAGGCATCCAAAAGGGAGTGCAAAAGTGCCACAACATGGCTGCTTTCACGGCTTTTTCCTTGGCAAGAAGCCTAACACCAGGCTGTTTTCCCTTCCCAGGGTTACTGTTAGGTTTAGGCCTAGGGCTAGGATTTTTAAAACTAGGAAGCCCTTAGATCCAGGCACACTGCAGCTGTTCAAGGCATCCCAAGGGGAGTACAAAAGTGCAACAACATGGCAGCTTTCACAGCTTTTTCCTTGGCACCATCCCTATACCTAGGCTGATTTATCTGCCTAGGGTTAGGGTTAGGGTTCAGCCTAGGGCTTGGAGTTTTTTAACCAGGAAGCCCTGAGTTCCAGGCTTACTGCATCTGCCAAAGGCATCCCAAAGGGAGTGCAAAAGTGCCACAACATGGCTGCTTTCACAGCTTTTCCCTTAGGAAGAACCCTAATACCCGGCTGATTTACCTTCCTAGGGTTACTGTTAGGCTTAGACCTAGGACTTTTAAAACCAGGAAGCCCTGGGCTCCAGGCACACTGCAGCTGCGAAAGGCATCCCAAGGGGAGCGCAAAAGTGACACAACTTGGCTGCCACCACTGATATTTCCATGAGACCATCCCGAACCATAGGCTGATTTTCCTTCCTAGGGTTAAGGTTTGAGTTACGCCTAGGGTAAGGGTTCTATTAACCAGAAAGCCCTGAGTTCCAAGAACACAGCAGCTGCGAAGGACTTCCCAAGAAGAGCGCAAAAGTACCACAACATGCCTGCCTCCACAGCTTTTTCCTTGGGGACATGCCTAATTCCTGGCTGATTTGCCTTTCTCGTCTTAGGGTTGGGGTTCGGCCTAGGGTTAGGATTTTTAAAATCAGGAAGCCCTGAGTTCCAGGCACACTGGAGCTGTGAAAGGCATCCAAAAGGGAGTGCAAAAGTGCCACAACATGGTTGCTTTCGCGGCTTTTTCCTTGGCAAGAAGCTTAACACCAGGCTGATTTCCCTTCCCTTGGTTACTGTTAGGCTTAGGACTAGGGCTAGGATTTTTAAAACTAGGAAGCCCTTAGATCCAGGCACACTGCAGCTGTTCAAGGCATCCCAAGGGGAGTACAAAAGTGCAACAACATGGCAGCTTTCACAGCTTTTTCCTTGGCACCATCCCTATACCTAGGCTGATTTATCTGCCTCGGGTTAGGGTTAGGGTTCAGCCTAGACCTTGGAGTTTTTTAACCAGGAAGCCCTGAGTTCCAGGCTTACTGCATCTGCCAAAGGCATCCCAAAGGGAGTGCAGAAGTGCCACAACATGGCTGCTTTCACGGCTTTTCCCTTAGGAAGAACCCTAATACGCGGCTGATTTACCTTCCTAGGGTTACTGTTAGGCTTAGGCCTAGGACTTTTAAAACCAGGAAGCCCTGGGCTCCAGGCACACTGCAGCTGCGAAAGGCATCCCAAGGGGAGCGCAAAAGTGACACAACTTGGCTGCCACCACTGATATTTCCATGAGACCATCCCGAACCATAGGCTGATTTTCCTTCCTAGGGTGAAGGTTTGAGTTACGCCTGGGGTAAGGGTTCTATTAACCAGAAAGCCCTGAGTTCCAAGAACACAGCAGCTGCGAAGGACTACCCAAGAAGAGCGCAAAAGTACCACAACATGCCTGCCTCCACAGCTTTTTCCTTGGGGACATGCCTAATTCCTGGCTGATTTGCCTTTCTCGTCTTAGGGTTGGGGTTCGGCCTAGGGCTAGGATTTTTTAACTAGGAAGCCCTGAGTTCCAGGCTTACTTCATCTGCCAAAAGCATCCCAAAGGGAGTGCAGAAGTGCCACAACATGGCTGCTTTCACGGCTTTTCCCTTAGGAAGAACCCTAATACGCAGCTGATTTACCTTCCTAGGGTTACTGTTAGGCTTAGGCCTAGGACTTTTAAAACCCGGAAGCCCTGGGCTCCTGGCACATGCAGCTGTTAAAGGCATCCCAAGAGGGCCGCAGAAGTGACACAACTTGGCTGCCTCTGCTGCTATTCTCATGAGACCATCCCGAACCATAGGCTGATTTTCCTTCTTAGGGTTAAGGTTTGAGTTACGCCTAGGGTAAGAGTTCTATTAACCAGAAAGCCCTGAGTTCCAAGAACACAGCAGCTGCGAAGGACTACCCAAGAAGAGCGCAAAAGTACCACAACGTGCCTGCCTCCACAGCTTTTTCCTTGGGGACATGCCTAATTCCTGGCTGATTTGCCTTTCTCGTCTTAGGGTTGGGGTTCGGCCTAGGGCTAGGATTTTTTTAACTAGGAAGCCCTGAGTTCCAGGCTTACTGCATCTGCCAAAGGCATCCCAAAGGGAGTGCAGAAGTGCCACAACATGGCTGCTTTCACGGCTTGTCCCTTAGGAAGAACCCTAATACCCGGCTGATTTACCTTCCTAGGCTTACTGTTAGGCTTAGGCCTAGGACTTTTAAAACCAGGAAGCCCTGGGCTCCAGGCACACTGCAGCTGCGAAAGGCATCCCAAGGGGAGCGCAAAAGTGACACAACTTGGCTGCCACCACTGATATTTCCATGAGACCATCCCGAACCATAGGCTGATTTTCCTTCCTAGGGTTAAGGTTTGAGTTACGCCTAGGGTAAGGGTTCTATTAACCAGAAAGCCCTGAGTTCCAAGAACACAGCAGCTGCGAAGGACTACCCAAGAAGAGCGCAAAAGTACCACAACATGCCTGCGTCGATAGCTTTTTCCTTGGGGACATGCCTAATTCCTGGCTGATTTGCCTTTCTCGTCTTAGGGTTGGGGTTCGGCCTAGTGCTAGGATTTTTAAAATCAGGAAGCCCTGAGTTCCAGGCACACTGGAGCTGTGAAAGGCATCCAAAAGGGAGTGCAAAAGTGCCACAACATGGCTGCTTTCACGGCTTTTTCCTTGGCAAGAAGCCTAACACCAGGCTGTTTTCCCTTCCCAGGGTTACTGTTAGGTTTAGGCCTAGGGCTAGGATTTTTAAAACTAGGAAGCCCTTAGATCCAGGCACACTGCAGCTGTTCAAGGCATCCCAAGGGGAGTACAAAAGTGCAACAACATGGCAGCTTTCACAGCTTTTTCCTTGGCACCATCCCTATACCTAGGCTGATTTATCTGCCTAGGGTTAGGGTTAGGGTTCAGCCTAGGGCTTGGAGTTTTTTAACCAGGAAGCCCTGAGTTCCAGGCTTACTGCATCTGCCAAAGGCATCCCAAAGGGAGTGCAAAAGTGCCACAACATGGCTGCTTTCACAGCTTTTCCCTTAGGAAGAACCCTAATACCCGGCTGATTTACCTTCCGAGGGTTACTGTTAGGCTTAGACCTAGGACTTTTAAAACCAGGAAGCCCTGGGCTCCAGGCACACTGCAGCTGCGAAAGGCATCCCAAGGGGAGCGCAAAAGTGACACAACTTGGCTGCCTCTGCTGCTATTCTCATGAGACCATCCCGAACCATAGGCTGATTTTCCTTCCTAGGGTTAAGGTTTGAGTTACGCCTAGGGTAAGAGTTCTATTAACCAGAAAGCCCTGAGTTCCAAGAACACAGCAGCTGCGAAGGACTACCCAAGAAGAGCGCAAAAGTACCACAACGTGCCTGCCTCCACAGCTTTTTCCTTGGGGACATGCCTAATTCCTGGCTGATTTGACTTTCTCGTCTTAGGGTTGGGGTTCGGCCTAGGGCTAGGATTTTTTTAACTAGGAAGCCCTGAGTTCCAGGCTTACTGCATCTGTCAAAGGCATCCCAAAGGGAGTGCAGAAGTGCCACAACATGGCTGCTTTCACGGCTTTTCCCTTAGGAAGAACCCTAATACCCGGCTGATTTACCTTCCTAGGCTTACTGTTAGGCTTAGGCCTAGGACTTTTAAAACCAGGAAGCCCTGGGCTCCAGGCACACTGCAGCTGCGAAAGGCATCCCAAGGGGAGCGCAAAAGTGACACAACTTGGCTGCCACCACTGATATTTCCATGAGAGCATCCCGAACCATAGGCGGATTTTCCTTCCTAGGGTTAAGGTTTGAGTTACGCCTAGGGTAAGGGTTCTATTAACCAGAAAGCCCTGAGTTCCAAGAACACAGCAGCTGCGAAGGACTTCCCAAGAAGGGCGCAAAAGTACCACAACATGCCTGCCTCCACAGCTTTTTCCTTGGGGACATGCCTAATTCCTGGCTGATTTGCCTTTCTCGTCTTAGGGTTGGGGTTCGGCCTAGGGTTAGGATTTTTAAAATCAGGAAGCCCTGAGTTCCAGGCACACTGGAGCTGTGAAAGGCATCCAAAAGGGAGTGCAAAAGTGCCACAACATGGTTGCTTTCGCGGCTTTTTCCTTGGCAAGAAGCTTAACACCTGGCTGATTTCCCTTCCCTTGGTTACTGTTAGGCTTAGGACTAGGGCTAGGATTTTTAAAAATAGGAAGCCCTGGGCTCCAGGCACACTGCAGCTGTTCAAGGCATCCCAAGGGGAGTACAAAAGTGCAACAACATGGCAGCTTTCACAGCTTTTTCCTTGGCACCATCCCTATACCTAGGCTGATTTATCTGCCTAGGGTTAGGGTTAGGGTTCAGCCTAGGTCTTGGAGTTTTTTAACCAGGAAGCCCTGAGTTCCAGGCTTACTGCATCTGCCAAAGGCATCCCAAAGGGAGTGCAGAAGTGCCACAACATGGCTGCTTTCATGGCTTTTCCCTTAGGAAGAACCCTAATACCCGGCTGATTTACCTTCCTAGGGTTCATGTTAGGCTTAGGCCTAGGACTTTTAAAACCAGGAAGCCCTGGGCTCCAGGCACACTGCAGCAGCGAAAGGCATCCCAAGGGGAGCGCAAAAGTGACACAACTTGGCTGCCTCTGCTTCTATTCTCATGAGACCATCCTGAACCATAGGCTGATTTTCCTTCCTAGGGTTAAGGTTTGAGTTACGCCTAGGGTAAGAGTTCTATTAACCAGAAAGCCCTGAGTTCCAAGAACACAGCAGCTGCGAAGGACTAGCCAAGAAGAGCGCAAAAGTACCACAACATGCCTGCCTCCACAGCTTTTTCCTTGGGGACATGCCTAATTCCTGGCTGATTTACCTTTCTCGTCTTAGGGTTGGGGTTCGGCCTAGGGCTAGGACTTTTAAAATCAGGAAGCCCTGAGTTCCAGGCACACTGGAGCTGTGAAAGGCATCCAAAAGGGAGTGCAAAAGTGCCACAACATGGTTGCTTTCACGGCTTTTTCCTTGGCAAGAAGCCTAACACCAGGCTTATTTCCCTTCCCAGGGTTACTGTTAGGCTTAGGCCTAGGGCTAGGATTTTAAAAACTAGGAAGCCCTGGGCTCCAGGCACACTGCAGCTGTTCAAGGCATCCCAAGGGGAGTACAAAAGTTCAACAACATGGCAGCTTTCACAGCTTTTTCCTTGGCACCATCCCTATACCTAGGCTGATTTATTTGCCTAGGGTTAGGGTTAGGGTTCAGCCTAGGGCTTGGAGTTTTTTAACCAGGAAGCCCTGAGTTCCAGGCTTACTGCATCTGCCAAAGGCATCCCAAAGGGAGTGCAGAAGTGCCACAACATGGCTGCTTTCACGGCTTTTCCCTTAGGAAGAACCCTAATACGCGGCTGATTTACCTTCCTAGGGTTACTGTTAGGCTTAGGCCTAGGACTTTTAAAACCAGGAAGCCCTGGGCTCCAGGCACACTGCAGCTGCGAAAGGCATCCCAAGGGGAGCGCAAAAGTGACACAACTTGGCTGCCACCACTGATATTTCCATGAGACCATCCCGAACCATAGGCTGATTTTCCTTCCTAGGGTGAAGGTTTGAGTTACGCCTGGGGTAAGGGTTCTATTAACCAGAAAGCCCTGAGTTCCAAGAACACAGCAGCTGCGAAGGACTACCCAAGAAGAGCGCAAAAGTACCACAACATGCCTGCCTCCACAGCTTTTTCCTTGGGGACATGCCTAATTCCTGGCTGATTTGCCTTTCTCGTCTTAGGGTTGGGGTTCGGCCTAGGGCTAGGATTTTTTAACTAGGAAGCCCTGAGTTCCAGGCTTACTTCATCTGCCAAAAGCATCCCAAAGGGAGTGCAGAAGTGCCACAACATGGCTGCTTTCACGGCTTTTCCCTTAGGAAGAACCCTAATACGCAGCTGATTTACCTTCCTAGCGTTACTGTTAGGCTTAGGCCTAGGACTTTTAAAACCCGGAAGCCCTGGGCTCCTGGCACATGCAGCTGTTAAAGGCATCCCAAGAGGGCCGCAGAAGTGACACAACTTGGCTGCCTCTGCTGCTATTCTCATGAGACCATCCCGAACCATAGGCTGATTTTCCTTCTTAGGGTTAAGGTTTGAGTTACGCCTAGGGTAAGAGTTCTATTAACCAGAAAGCCCTGAGTTCCAAGAACACAGCAGCTGCGAAGGACTACCCAAGAAGAGCGCAAAAGTACCACAACGTGCCTGCCTCCACAGCTTTTTCCTTGGGGACATGCCTAATTCCTGGCTGATTTGCCTTTCTCGTCTTAGGGTTGGGGTTCGGCCTAGGGCTAGGATTTTTTTAACTAGGAAGCCCTGAGTTCCAGGCTTACTGCATCTGCCAAAGGCATCCCAAAGGGAGTGCAGAAGTGCCACAACATGGCTGCTTTCACGGCTTTTCCCTTAGGAAGAACCCTAATACCCGGCTGATTTACCTTCCTAGGCTTACTGTTAGGCTTAGGCCTAGGACTTTTAAAACCAGGAAGCCCTGGGCTCCAGGCACACTGCAGCTGCGAAAGGCATCCCAAGGGGAGCGCAAAAGTGACACAACTTGGCTGCCACCACTGATATTTCCATGAGACCATCCCGAACCATAGGCTGATTTTCCTTCCTAGGGTTAAGGTTTGAGTTACGCCTGGGGTAAGGGTTCTATTAACCAGAAAGCCCTGAGTTCCAAGAACACAGCAGCTGCGAAGGACTACCCAAGAAGAGCGCAAAAGTACCACAACATGCCTGCGTCGATAGCTTTTTCCTTGGGGACATGCCTAATTCCTGGCTGATTTGCCTTTCTCGTCTTAGGGTTGGGGTTCGGCCTAGGTCTAGGATTTTTAAAATCAGGAAGCCCTGAGTTCCAGGCACACTGGAGCTGTGAAAGGCATCCAAAAGGGAGTGCAAAAGTGCCACAACATGGCTGCTTTCACGGCTTTTTCCTTGGCAAGAAGCCTAACACCAGGCTGTTTTCCCTTCCCAGGGTTACTGTTAGGTTTAGGCCTAGGGCTAGGATTTTTAAAACTAGGAAGCCCTTAGATCCAGGCACACTGCAGCTGTTCAAGGCATCCCAAGGGGAGTACAAAAGTGCAACAACATGGCAGCTTTCACAGCTTTTTCCTTGGCACCATCCCTATACCTAGGCTGATTTATCTGACTAGGGTTAGGGTTAGGGTTCAGCCTAGGGCTTGGAGTTTTTTAACCAGGAAGCCCTGAGTTCCAGGCTTACTGCATCTGCCAAAGGCATCCCAAAGGGAGTGCAAAAGTGCCACAACATGGCTGCTTTCACAGCTTTTCCCTTAGGAAGAACCCTAATACCCGGCTGATTTACCTTCCTAGGGTTACTGTTAGGCTTAGGCCTAGGACTTTTAAAACCAGGAAGCCCTGGGCTCCAGGCACTCTGCAGCTGCGAAAGGCATCCCAAGGGGAGCGCAAAAGTGACACAACTTGGCTGCCACCACTGATATTTCCATGAGAGCATCCCGAACCATAGGCGGATTTTCCTTCCTAGGGTTAAGGTTTGAGTTACGCCTAGGGTAAGGGTTCTATTAACCAGAAAGCCCTGAGTTCCAAGAACACAGCAGCTGCGAAGGACTTCCCAAGAAGGGCGCAAAAGTACCACAACATGCCTGCCTCCACAGCTTTTTCCTTGGGGACATGCCTAATTCCTGGCTGATTTGCCTTTCTCGTCTTAGGGTTGGGGTTCGGCCTAGGGTTAGGATTTTTAAAATCAGGAAGCCCTGAGTTCCAGGCACACTGGAGCTGTGAAAGGCATCCAAAAGGGAGTGCAAAAGTGCCACAACATGGTTGCTTTCGCGGCTTTTTCCTTGGCAAGAAGCTTAACACCTGGCTGATTTCCCTTCCCTTGGTTAATGTTAGGCTTAGGACTAGGGCTAGGATTTTTAAAACTAGGAAGCCCTTAGCTCCAGGCACACTGCAGCTGTTCAAGGCATCCCAAGGGGAGTACAAAAGTGCAACAACATGGCAGCTTTCACAGCTTTTTCCTTGGCACCATCCCTATACCTAGGCTGATTTATCTGCCTAGGGTTAGGGTTAGGGTTCAGCCTAGGTCTTGGAGTTTTTTAACCAGGAAGCCCTGAGTTCCAGGCTTACTGCATCTGCCAAAGGCATCCCAAAGGGAGTGCAGAAGTGCCACAACATGGCTGCTTTCATGGCTTTTCCCTTAGGAAGAACCCTAATACCCGGCTGATTTACCTTCCTAGGGTTCATGTTAGGCTTAGGCCTAGGACTTTTAAAACCAGGAAGCCCTGGGCTCCAGGCACACTGCAGCAGCGAAAGGCATCCCAAGGGGAGCGCAAAAGTGACACAACTTGGCTGCCTCTGCTTCTATTCTCATGAGACCATCCTGAACCATAGGCTGATTTTCCTTCCTAGGGTTAAGGTTTGAGTTACGCCTAGGGTAAGAGTTCTATTAACCAGAAAGACCTGAGTTCCAAGAACACAGCATCTGCGAAGGACTACCCAAGAAGAGCGCAAAAGTACCACAACGTGCCTGCCTCCACAGCTTTTTCCTTGGGGACATGCCTAATTCCTGGCTGATTTGCCTTTCTCGTCTTAGGGTTGGGGTTCGGCCTAGGGCTAGGATTTTTTTAACTAGGAAGCCCTGAGTTCCAGGCTTACTGCATCTGCCAAAGGCATCCCAAAGGGAGTGCAGAAGTGCCACAACATGGCTGCTTTCACGGCTTTTCCCTTAGGAAGAACCCTAATACGCGGCTGATTTACCTTCCTAGGCTTACTGTTAGGCTTAGGCCTAGGACTTTTAAAACCAGGAAGCCCTGGGCTCCAGGCACACTGCAGCTGCGAAAGGCATCCCAAGGGGAGCGCAAAAGTGACACAACTTGGCTGCCACCACTGATATTTCCATGAGACCATCCCGAACCATAGGCTGATTTTCCTTCCTAGGGTTAAGGTTTGAGTTACGCCTGGGGTAAGGGTTCTATTAACCAGAAAGCCCTGAGTTCCAAGAACACAGCAGCTGCGAAGGACTACCCAAGAAGAGCGCAAAAGTACCACAACGTGCCTGCCTCCACAGCTTTTTCCTTGGGGACATGCCTAATTCCTGGCTGATTTGCCTTTCTCGTCTTAGGGTTGGGGTTCGGCCTAGGGCTAGGATTTTTTTAACTAGGAAGCCCTGAGTTCCAGGCTTACTGCATCTGCCAAAGGCATCCCAAAGGGAGTGCAGAAGTGCCACAACATGGCTGCTTTCACGGCTTTTCCCTTAGGAAGAACCCTAATACCCGGCTGATTTACCTTCCTAGGGTTACTGTTAGGCTTAGGCCTAGGACTTTTAAAACCAGGAGGCCCTGGGCTCCAGGCACACTGCAGCTGCGAAAGGCATCCCAAGGGGAGCGCAAAAGTGACACAACTTGGCTGCCACCACGGATATTTCCATGAGACCATCCCGAACCATAGGCTGATTTTCCTTCCTAGGGTGAAGGTTTGAGTTACGCCTGGGGTAAGGGTTCTATTAACCAGAAAGCCCTGAGTTCCAAGAACACAGCAGCTGCGAAGGACTACCCAAGAAGAGCGCAAAAGTACCACAACATGCCTGCGTCGATAGCTTTTTCCTTGGGGACATGCCTAATTCCTGGCTGATTTGCCTTTCTCGTCTTAGGGTTGGGGTTCGGCCTAGTGCTAGGATTTTTAAAATCAGGAAGCCGTGAGTTCCAGGCACACTGGAGCTGTGAAAGGCATCCAAAAGGGAGTGCAAAAGTGCCACAACATGGCTGCTTTCACGGCTTTTTCCTTGGCAAGAAGCCTAACACCAGGCTGTTTTCCCTTCCCAGGGTTACTGTTAGGTTTAGGCCTAGGGCTAGGATTTTTAAAACTAGGAAGCCCTTAGATCCAGGCACACTGCAGCTGTTCAAGGCATCCCAAGGGGAGTACAAAAGTGCAACAACATGGCAGCTTTCACAGCTTTTTCCTTGGCACCATCCCTATACCTAGGCTGATTTATCTGCCTAGGGTTAGGGTTAGGGTTCAGCCTAGGGCTTGGAGTTTTTTAACCAGGAAGCCCTGAGTTCCAGGCTTACTGCATCTGCCAAAGGCATCCCAAAGGGAGTGCAGAAGTGCCACAACATGGCTGCTTTCACGGCTTTTCCCTTAGGAAGAACCCTAATACCCGGCTCATTTACCTTCCTAGGGTTACTGTTAGGCTTAGGCCTAGGACTTTTAAAACCAGGAAGCCCTGGGCTCCAGGCACACTGCAGCTGCGAAAGGCATCCCAAGGGGAGCGCAAAAGTGACACAACTTGGCTGCCACCACTGATATTTCCATGAGACCATCCCGAACCATAGGCTGATTTTCCTTCCTAGGGTGAAGGTTTGAGTTACGCCTGGGGTAAGGGTTCTATTAACCAGAAAGCCCTGAGTTCCAAGAACACAGCAGCTGCGAAGGACTACCCAAGAAGAGCGCAAAAGTACCACAACGTGCCTGCCTCCACAGCTTTTTCCTTGGGGACATGCCTAATTCCTGGCTGATTTGCCTTTCTCGTCTTAGGGTTGGGGTTCGGCCTAGGGCTAGGATTTTTTAACTAGGAAGCCCTGAGTTCCAGGCTTACTTCATCTGCCAAAAGCATCCCAAAGGGAGTGCAGAAGTGCCACAACATGGCTGCTTTCACGGCTTTTCCCTTAGGAAGAACCCTAATACGCAGCTGATTTACCTTCCTAGGGTTACTGTTAGGCTTAGGCCTAGGACTTTTAAAACCCGGAAGCCCTGGGCTCCTGGCACATGCAGCTGTTAAAGGCATCCCAAGAGGGCCGCAGAAGTGACACAACTTGGCTGCCTCTGCTGCTATTCTCATGAGACCATCCCGAACCATAGGCTGATTTTCCTTCTTAGGGTTAAGGTTTGAGTTACACCTAGGGTAAGAGTTCTATTAACCAGAAAGCCCTGAGTTCCAAGAACACAGCAGCTGCGAAGGACTACCCAAGAAGAGCGCAAAAGTAATACAACGTGCCTGCCTCCACAGCTTTTTCCTTGGGGACATGCCTAATTCCTGGCTGATTTGCCTTTCTCGTCTTAGGGTTGGGGTTCGGCCTAGGGCTAGGATTTTTTAAACTAGGAAGCCCTGAGTTCCAGGCTTACTGCATCTGCCAAAGGCATCCCAAAGGGAGTGCAGAAGTGCCACAACATGGCTGCTTTCACGGCTTTTCCCTTAGGAAGAACCCTAATACGCGGCTGATTTACCTTCCTAGGCTTACTGTTAGGCTTAGGCCTAGGACTTTTAAAACCAGGAAGCCCTGGGCTCCAGGCACACTGCAGCTGCGAAAGGCATCCCAAGGGGAGTGCAAAAGTGACACAACTTGGCTGCCACCACTGATATTTCCATGAGACCATCCCGAACCATAGGCTGATTTTCCCTCCTAGGGTGAAGGTTTGAGTTACGCCTGGGGTAAGGGTCCTATTAACCAGAAAGCCCTGAGTTCCAAGAACACAGCAGCTGCGAAGGACTACCCAAGAAGAGCGCAAAAGTACCACAACATGCCTGCGTCGATAGCTTTTTCCTTGGGGACATGCCTAATTCCTGGCTGATTTGCCTTTCTCGTCTTAGGGTTGGGGTTCGGCCTAGGTCTAGGATTTTTAAAATCAGGAAGCCCTGAGTTCCAGGCACACTGGAGCTGTGAAAGGCATCCAAAAGGGAGTGCAAAAGTGCCACAACATGGCTGCTTTCACGGCTTTTTCCTTGGCAAGAAGCCTAACACCAGGCTGTTTTCCCTTCCCAGGGTTACTGTTAGGTTTAGGCCTAGGGCTAGGATTTTTAAAACTAGGAAGCCCTTAGATCCAGGCACACTGCAGCTGTTCAAGGCATCCCAAGGGGAGTACAAAAGTGCAACAACATGGCAGCTTTCACAGCTTTTTCCTTGGCACCATCCCTATACCTAGGCTGATTTATCTGCCTAGGGTTAGGGTTAGGGTTCAGCCTAGGGCTTGGAGTTTTTTAACCAGGAAGCCCTGAGTTCCAGGCTTACTGCATCTGCCAAAGGCATCCCAAAGGGAGTGCAAAAGTGCCACAACATGGCTGCTTTCACAGCTTTTCCCTTAGGAAGAACCCTAATACGCGGCTGATTTACCTTCCTAGGGTTACTGTTAGGCTTAGACCTAGGACTTTTAAAACCAGGAAGCCCTGGGCTCCAGGCACACTGCAGCTGTTCAAGGCATCCCAAGGGGAGCGCAAAAGTGACACAACTTGGCTGCCACCACTGATATTTCCATGAGACCATCCCGAACCATAGGCTGATTTTCCTTCCTAGGGTTAAGGTTTGACTTACGCCTAGGGTAAGGGTTCTATTAACCAGAAAGCCCTGAGTTCCAAGAACACAGCAGCTGCGAAGGACTTCCCAAGAAGAGCGCAAAAGTACCACAACATGCCTGCCTCCACAGCTTTTTCCTTGGGGACATGCCTAATTCCTGGCTGATTTGCCTTTCTCGTCTTAGGGTTGGGGTTCGGCCTAGGGTTAGGATTTTTAAAATCAGGAAGCCCTGAGTTCCAGGCACACTGGAGCTGTGAAAGGCATCCAAAAGGGAGTGCAAAAGTGCCACAACATGGTTGCTTTCGCGGCTTTTTCCTTGGCAAGAAGCTTAACACCAGGCTGATTTCCCTTCCCTTGGTTACTGTTAGGCTTAGGACTAGGGCTAGGATTTTTAAAACTAGGAAGCCCTTAGATCCAGGCACACTGCAGCTGTTCAAGGCATCCCAAGGGGAGTACAAAAGTGCAACAACATGGCAGCTTTCACAGCTTTTTCCTTGGCACCATCCCTATACCTAGGCTGATTTATCTGCCTAGGGTTAGGGTTAGGGTTCAGCCTAGGCCTTGGAGTTTTTTAACCAGGAAGCCCTGAGTTCCAGGCTTACTGCATCTGCCAAAGGCATCCCAAAGGGAGTGCAGAAGTGCCACAACATGGCTGCTTTCACGGCTTTTCCCTTAGGAAGAACCCTAATACGCGGCTGATTTACCTTCCTAGGGTTACTGTTAGGCTTAGGCCTAGGACTTTTAAAACCAGGAAGCCCTGGGCTCCAGGCACACTGCAGCTGCGAAAGGCATCCCAAGGGGAGCGCAAAAGTGACACAACTTGGCTGCCTCTGCTTCTATTCTCATGAGACCATCCTGAACCATAGGCTGATTTTCCTTCCTAGGGTTAAGGTTTGAGTTTCGCCTAGGGCAAGAGTTCTATTAACCAGAAAGACCTGAGTTCCAAGAACACAGCATCTGCGAAGGACTACCCAAGAAGAGCGCAAAAGTACCACAACATGCCTGCCTCCACAGCTTTTTCCTTGGGGACATGCCTAATTCCTGGCTGATTTGCCTTTCTCGTCTTAGGGTTGGGGTTCGGCCTAGGGCTAGGATTTTTTAACTAGGAAGCCCTGAGTTCCAGGCTTACTTCATCTGCCAAAAGCATCCCAAAGGGAGTGCAGAAGTGCCACAACATGGCTGCTTTCACGGCTTTTCCCTTAGGAAGAACCCTAATACGCAGCTGATTTACCTTCCTAGCGTTACTGTTAGGCTTAGGCCTAGGACTTTTAAAACCCGGAAGCCCTGGGCTCCTGGCACATGCAGCTGTTAAAGGCATCCCAAGAGGGCCGCAGAAGTGACACAACTTGGCTGCCTCTGCTGCTATTCTCATGAGACCATCCCGAACCATAGGCTGATTTTCCTTCTTAGGGTTAAGGTTTGAGTTACGCCTAGGGTAAGAGTTCTATTAACCAGAAAGCCCTGAGTTCCAAGAACACAGCAGCTGCGAAGGACTACCCCAGAAGAGCGCAAAAGTACCACAACGTGCCTGCCTCCACAGCTTTTTCCTTGGGGACATGCCTAATTCCTGGCTGATTTGCCTTTCTCGTCTTAGGGTTGGGGTTCGGCCTAGGGCTAGGATTTTTTTAACTAGGAAGCCCTGAGTTCCAGGCTTACTGCATCTGCCAAAGGCATCCCAAAGGGAGTGCAGAAGTGCCACAACATGGCTGCTTTCACGGCTTTTCCCTTAGGAAGAACCCTAATTCCCGGCTGATTTACCTTCCTAGGCTTACTGTTAGGCTTAGGCCTAGGACTTTTAAAACCAGGAAGCCCTGGGCTCCAGGCACACTGCAGCTGCGAAAGGCATCCCAAGGGGAGCGCAAAAGTGACACAACTTGGCTGCCACCACTGATATTTCCATGAGACCATCCCGAACCATAGGCTGATTTTCCTTCCTAGGGTTAAGGTTTGAGTTACGCCTGGGGTAAGGGTTCTATTAACCAGAAAGCCCTGAGTTCCAAGAACACAGCAGCTGCGAAGGACTACCCAAGAAGAGCGCAAAAGTACCACAACATGCCTGCCTCCACAGCTTTTTCCTTGGGGACATGCCTAATTCCTGGCTGATTTGCCTTTCTCGTCTTAGGGTTGGGGTTCGGCCTAGGTCTAGGATTTTTAAAATCAGGAAGCCCTGAGTTCCAGGCACACTGGAGCTGTGAAAGGCATCCAAAAGGGAGTGCAAAAGTGCCACAACATGGCTGCTTTCACGGCTTTTTCCTTGGCAAGAAGCCTAACACCAGGCTGTTTTCCCTTCCCCGGGTTACTGTTAGGTTTAGGCCTAGGGCTAGGATTTTTAAAACTAGGAAGCCCTTAGATCCAGGCACACTGCAGCTGTTCAAGGCATCCCAAGGGGAGTACAAAAGTGCAACAACATGGCAGCTTTCACAGCTTTTTCCTTGGCACCATCCCTATACCTAGGCTGATTTATCTGACTAGGGTTAGGGTTAGGGTTCAGCCTAGGGCTTGGAGTTTTTTAACCAGGAAGCCCTGAGTTCCAGGCTTACTGCATCTGCCAAAGGCATCCCAAAGGGAGTGCAAAAGTGCCACAACATGGCTGCTTTCACAGCTTTTCCCTTAGGAAGAACCCTAATACCCGGCTGATTTACCTTCCTAGGGTTACTGTTAGGCTTAGACCTAGGACTTTTAAAACCAGGAAGCCCTGGGCTCCAGGCACACTGCAGCTGCGAAAGGCATCCCAAGTGGAGCGCAAAAGTGACACAACTTGGCTGCCTCTGCTGCTATTCTCATGAGACCATCCCGAACCATAGGCTGATTTTCCTTCCTAGGGTTAAGGTTTGAGTTACGCCTAGGGTAAGAGTTCTATTAACCAGAAAGCCCTGAGTTCCAAGAACACAGCAGCTGCGAAGGACTACCCAAGAAGAGCGCAAAAGTACCACAACGTGCCTGCCTCCACAGCTTTTTCCTTGGGGACATGCCTAATTCCTGGCTGATTTGCCTTTCTCGTCTTAGGGTTGGGGTTCGGCCTAGGGCTAGGATTTTTTTAACTAGGAAGCCCTGAGTTCCAGGCTTACTGCATCTGCCAAAGGCATCCCAAAGGGAGTGCAGAAGTGCCACAACATGGCTGCTTTCACGGCTTTTCCCTTAGGAAGAACCCTAATACCCGGCTGATTTACCTTCCTAGGCTTACTGTTAGGCTTAGGCCTAGGACTTTTAAAACCAGGAAGCCCTGGGCTCCAGGCACACTGCAGCTGCGAAAGGCATCCCAAGGGGAGCGCAAAAGTGACACAACTTGGCTGCCACCACTGATATTTCCATGAGAGCATCCCGAACCATAGGCGGATTTTCCTTCCTAGGGTTAAGGTTTGAGTTACGCCTAGGGTAAGGGTTCTATTAACCAGAAAGCCCTGAGTTCCAAGAACACAGCAGCTGCGAAGGACTTCCCAAGAAGGGCGCAAAAGTACCACAACATGCCTGCCTCCACAGCTTTTTCCTTGGGGACATGCCTAATTCCTGGCTGATTTGCCTTTCTCGTCTTAGGGTTGGGGTTCGGCCTAGGGTTAGGATTTTTAAAATCAGGAAGCCCTGAGTTCCAGGCACACTGGAGCTGTGAAAGGCATCCAAAAGGGAGTGCAAAAGTGCCACAACATGGTTGCTTTCGCGGCTTTTTCCTTGGCAAGAAGCTTAACACCTGGCTGATTTCCCTTCCCTTGGTTACTGTTAGGCTTAGGACTAGGGCTAGGATTTTTAAAACTAGGAAGCCCTTAGCTCCAGGCACACTGCAACTGTTCAAGGCATCCCAAGGGGAGTACAAAAGTGCAACAACATGGCAGCTTTCACAGCTTTTTCCTTGGCACCATCCCTATACCTAGGCTGATTTATCTGCCTAGGGTTAGGGTTAGGGTTCAGCCTAGGTCTTGGAGTTTTTTAACCAGGAAGCCCTGAGTTCCAGGCTTACTGCATCTGCCAAAGGCATCCCAAAGGGAGTGCAGAAGTGCCACAACATGGCTGCTTTCATGGCTTTTCCCTTAGGAAGAACCCTAATACCCGGCTGATTTACCTTCCTAGGGTTCATGTTAGGCTTAGGCCTAGGACTTTTAAAACCAGGAAGCCCTGGGCTCCAGGCACACTGCAGCAGCGAAAGGCATCCCAAGGGGAGCGCAAAAGTGACACAACTTGGCTGCCTCTGCTTCTATTCTCATGAGACCATCCTGAACCATAGGCTGATTTTCCTTCCTAGGGTTAAGGTTTGAGTTACGCCTAGGGTAAGAGTTCTATTAACCAGAAAGACCTGAGTTCCAAGAACACAGCATCTGCGAAGGACTACCCAAGAAGAGCGCAAAAGTACCACAACGTGCCTGCCTCCACAGCTTTTTCCTTGGGGACATGCCTAATTCCTGGCTGATTTGCCTTTCTCGTCTTAGGGTTGGGGTTCGGCCTAGGGCTAGGATTTTTTTAACTAGGAAGCCCTGAGTTCCAGGCTTACTGCATCTGCCAAAAGCATCCCAAAGGGAGTGCAGAAGTGCCACAACATGGCTGCTTTCACGGCTTTTCCCTTAGGAAGAACCCTAATACGCGGCTGATTTACCTTCCTAGGCTTACTGTTAGGCTTAGGCCTAGGACTTTTAAAACCAGGAAGCCCTGGGCTCCACGCACACTGCAGCTGCGAAAGGCATCCCAAGGGGAGCGCAAAAGTGACACAACTTGGCTGCCACCACTGATATTTCCATGAGACCATCCCGAACCATAGGCTGATTTTCCTTCCTAGGGTTAAGGTTTGAGTTACGCCTGGGGTAAGGGTTCTATTAACCAGAAAGCCCTGAGTTCCAAGAACACAGCAGCTGCGAAGGACTACCCAAGAAGAGCGCAAAAGTACCACAACGTGCCTGCCTCCACAGCTTTTTCCTTGGGGACATGCCTAATTCCTGGCTGATTTGCCTTTCTCGTCTTAGGGTTGGGGTTCGGCCTAGGGCTAGGATTTTTTTAACTAGGAAGCCCTGAGTTCCAGGCTTACTGCATCTGCCAAAGGCATCCCAAAGGGAGTGCAGAAGTGCCACAACATGGCTGCTTTCACGGCTTTTCCCTTAGGAAGAACCCTAATACCCGGCTGATTTACCTTCCTAGGGTTACTGTTAGGCTTAGGCCTAGGACTTTTAAAACCAGGAGGCCCTGGGCTCCAGGCACACTGCAGCTGCGAAAGGCATCCCAAGGGGAGCGCAAAAGTGACACAACTTGGCTGCCACCACGGATATTTCCATGAGACCATCCCGAACCATAGGCTGATTTTCCTTCCTAGGGTGAAGGTTTGAGTTACGCCTGGGGTAAGGGTTCTATTAACCAGAAAGCCCTGAGTTCCAAGAACACAGCAGCTGCGAAGGACTACCCAAGAAGAGCGCAAAAGTACCACAACATGCCTGCGTCGATAGCTTTTTCCTTGGGGACATGCCTAATTCCTGGCTGATTTGCCTTTCTCGTCTTAGGGTTGGGGTTCGGCCTAGTGCTAGGATTTTTAAAATCAGGAAGCCGTGAGTTCCAGGCACACTGGAGCTGTGAAAGGCATCCAAAAGGGAGTGCAAAAGTGCCACAACATGGCTGCTTTCACGGCTTTTTCCTTGGCAAGAAGCCTAACACCAGGCTGTTTTCCCTTCCCAGGGTTACTGTTAGGTTTAGGCCTAGGGCTAGGATTTTTAAAACTAGGAAGCCCTTAGATCCAGGCACACTGCAGCTGTTCAAGGCATCCCAAGGGGAGTACAAAAGTGCAACAACATGGCAGCTTTCACAGCTTTTTCCTTGGCACCATCCCTATACCTAGGCTGATTTATCTGCCTAGGGTTAGGGTTAGGGTTCAGCCTAGGGCTTGGAGTTTTTTAACCAGGAAGCCCTGAGTTCCAGGCTTACTGCATCTGCCAAAGGCATCCCAAAGGGAGTGCAGAAGTGCCACAACATGGCTGCTTTCACGGCTTTTCCCTTAGGAAGAACCCTAATACCCGGCTCATTTACCTTCCTAGGGTTACTGTTAGGCTTAGGCCTAGGACTTTTAAAACCAGGAAGCCCTGGGCTCCAGGCACACTGCAGCTGCGAAAGGCATCCCAAGGGGAGCGCAAAAGTGACACAACTTGGCTGCCACCACTGATATTTCCATGAGACCATCCCGAACCATAGGCTGATTTTCCTTCCTAGGGTGAAGGTTTGAGTTACGCCTGGGGTAAGGGTTCTATTAACCAGAAAGCCCTGAGTTCCAAGAACACAGCAGCTGCGAAGGACTACCCAAGAAGAGCGCAAAAGTACCACAACGTGCCTGCCTCCACAGCTTTTTCCTTGGGGACATGCCTAATTCCTGGCTGATTTGCCTTTCTCGTCTTAGGGTTGGGGTTCGGCCTAGGGCTAGGATTTTTTAACTAGGAAGCCCTGAGTTCCAGGCTTACTTCATCTGCCAAAAGCATCCCAAAGGGAGTGCAGAAGTGCCACAACATGGCTGCTTTCACGGCTTTTCCCTTAGGAAGAACCCTAATACGCAGCTGATTTACCTTCCTAGGGTTACTGTTAGGCTTAGGCCTAGGACTTTTAAAACCCGGAAGCCCTGGGCTCCTGGCACATGCAGCTGTTAAAGGCATCCCAAGAGGGCCGCAGAAGTGACACAACTTGGCTGCCTCTGCTGCTATTCTCATGAGACCATCCCGAACCATAGGCTGATTTTCCTTCTTAGGGTTAAGGTTTGAGTTACACCTAGGGTAAGAGTTCTATTAACCAGAAAGCCCTGAGTTCCAAGAACACAGCAGCTGCGAAGGACTACCCAAGAAGAGCGCAAAAGTAATACAACGTGCCTGCCTCCACAGCTTTTTCCTTGGGGACATGCCTAATTCCTGGCTGATTTGCCTTTCTCGTCTTAGGGTTGGGGTTCGGCCTAGGGCTAGGATTTTTTAAACTAGGAAGCCCTGAGTTCCAGGCTTACTGCATCTGCCAAAGGCATCCCAAAGGGAGTGCAGAAGTGCCACAACATGGCTGCTTTCACGGCTTTTCCCTTAGGAAGAACCCTAATACGCGGCTGATTTACCTTCCTAGGCTTACTGTTAGGCTTAGGCCTAGGACTTTTAAAACCAGGAAGCCCTGGGCTCCAGGCACACTGCAGCTGCGAAAGGCATCCCAAGGGGAGTGCAAAAGTGACACAACTTGGCTGCCACCACTGATATTTCCATGAGACCATCCCGAACCATAGGCTGATTTTCCCTCCTAGGGTGAAGGTTTGAGTTACGCCTGGGGTAAGGGTCCTATTAACCAGAAAGCCCTGAGTTCCAAGAACACAGCAGCTGCGAAGGACTACCCAAGAAGAGCGCAAAAGTACCACAACGTGCCTGCCTCCACAGCTTTTTCCTTGGGGACATGCCTAATTCCTGGCTGATTTGCCTTTCTCGTCTTAGGGTTGGGGTTCGGCCTAGGGCTAGGATTTTTTAACTAGGAAGCCCTGAGTTCCAGGCTTACTTCATCTGCCAAAAGCATCCCAAAGGGAGTGCAGAAGTGCCACAACATGGCTGCTTTCACGGCTTTTCCCTTAGGAAGAACCCTAATACGCAGCTGATTTACCTTCCTAGGGTTACTGTTAGGCTTAGGCCTAGGACTTTTAAAACCCGGAAGCCCTGGGCTCCTGGCACATGCAGCTGTTAAAGGCATCCCAAGAGGGCCGCAGAAGTGACACAACTTGGCTGCCTCTGCTGCTATTCTCATGAGACCATCCCGAACCATAGGCTGATTTTCCTTCTTAGGGTTAAGGTTTGAGTTACACCTAGGGTAAGAGTTCTATTAACCAGAAAGCCCTGAGTTCCAAGAACACAGCAGCTGCGAAGGACTACCCAAGAAGAGCGCAAAAGTAATACAACGTGCCTGCCTCCACAGCTTTTTCCTTGGGGACATGCCTAATTCCTGGCTGATTTGCCTTTCTCGTCTTAGGGTTGGGGTTCGGCCTAGGGCTAGGATTTTTTAAACTAGGAAGCCCTGAGTTCCAGGCTTACTGCATCTGCCAAAGGCATCCCAAAGGGAGTGCAGAAGTGCCACAACATGGCTGCTTTCACGGCTTTTCCCTTAGGAAGAACCCTAATACGCGGCTGATTTACCTTCCTAGGCTTACTGTTAGGCTTAGGCCTAGGACTTTTAAAACCAGGAAGCCCTGGGCTCCAGGCACACTGCAGCTGCGAAAGGCATCCCAAGGGGAGTGCAAAAGTGACACAACTTGGCTGCCACCACTGATATTTCCATGAGACCATCCCGAACCATAGGCTGATTTTCCCTCCTAGGGTGAAGGTTTGAGTTACGCCTGGGGTAAGGGTCCTATTAACCAGAAAGCCCTGAGTTCCAAGAACACAGCAGCTGCGAAGGACTACCCAAGAAGAGCGCAAAAGTACCACAACATGCCTGCGTCGATAGCTTTTTCCTTGGGGACATGCCTAATTCCTGGCTGATTTGCCTTTCTCGTCTTAGGGTTGGGGTTCGGCCTAGGTCTAGGATTTTTAAAATCAGGAAGCCCTGAGTTCCAGGCACACTGGAGCTGTGAAAGGCATCCAAAAGGGAGTGCAAAAGTGCCACAACATGGCTGCTTTCACGGCTTTTTCCTTGGCAAGAAGCCTAACACCAGGCTGTTTTCCCTTCCCAGGGTTACTGTTAGGTTTAGGCCTAGGGCTAGGATTTTTAAAACTAGGAAGCCCTTAGATCCAGGCACACTGCAGCTGTTCAAGGCATCCCAAGGGGAGTACAAAAGTGCAACAACATGGCAGCTTTCACAGCTTTTTCCTTGGCACCATCCCTATACCTAGGCTGATTTATCTGCCTAGGGTTAGGGTTAGGGTTCAGCCTAGGGCTTGGAGTTTTTTAACCAGGAAGCCCTGAGTTCCAGGCTTACTGCATCTGCCAAAGGCATCCCAAAGGGAGTGCAAAAGTGCCACAACATGGCTGCTTTCACAGCTTTTCCCTTAGGAAGAACCCTAATACGCGGCTGATTTACCTTCCTAGGGTTACTGTTAGGCTTAGACCTAGGACTTTTAAAACCAGGAAGCCCTGGGCTCCAGGCACACTGCAGCTGTTCAAGGCATCCCAAGGGGAGCGCAAAAGTGACACAACTTGGCTGCCACCACTGATATTTCCATGAGACCATCCCGAACCATAGGCTGATTTTCCTTCCTAGGGTTAAGGTTTGAGTTACGCCTAGGGTAAGGGTTCTATTAACCAGAAAGCCCTGAGTTCCAAGAACACAGCAGCTGCGAAGGACTTCCCAAGAAGAGCGCAAAAGTACCACAACATGCCTGCCTCCACAGCTTTTTCCTTGGGGACATGCCTAATTCCTGGCTGATTTGCCTTTCTCGTCTTAGGGTTGGGGTTCGGCCTAGGGTTAGGATTTTTAAAATCAGGAAGCCCTGAGTTCCAGGCACACTGGAGCTGTGAAAGGCATCCAAAAGGGAGTGCAAAAGTGCCACAACATGGTTGCTTTCGCGGCTTTTTCCTTGGCAAGAAGCTTAACACCAGGCTGATTTCCCTTCCCTTGGTTACTGTTAGGCTTAGGACTAGGGCTAGGATTTTTAAAACTAGGAAGCCCTTAGATCCAGGCACACTGCAGCTGTTCAAGGCATCCCAAGGGGAGTACAAAAGTGCAACAACATGGCAGCTTTCACAGCTTTTTCCTTGGCACCATCCCTATACCTAGGCTGATTTATCTGCCTAGGGTTAGGGTTAGGGTTCAGCCTAGGCCTTGGAGTTTTTTAACCAGGAAGCCCTGAGTTCCAGGCTTACTGCATCTGCCAAAGGCATCCCAAAGGGAGTGCAGAAGTGCCACAACATGGCTGCTTTCACGGCTTTTCCCTTAGGAAGAACCCTAATACGCGGCTGATTTACCTTCCTAGGGTTACTGTTAGGCTTAGGCCTAGGACTTTTAAAACCAGGAAGCCCTGGGCTCCAGGCACACTGCAGCTGCGAAAGGCATCCCAAGGGGAGCGCAAAAGTGACACAACTTGGCTGCCTCTGCTTCTATTCTCATGAGACCATCCTGAACCATAGGCTGATTTTCCTTCCTAGGGTTAAGGTTTGAGTTTCGCCTAGGGCAAGAGTTCTATTAACCAGAAAGACCTGAGTTCCAAGAACACAGCATCTGCGAAGGACTACCCAAGAAGAGCGCAAAAGTACCACAACATGCCTGCCTCCACAGCTTTTTCCTTGGGGACATGCCTAATTCCTGGCTGATTTGCCTTTCTCGTCTTAGGGTTGGGGTTCGGCCTAGGGCTAGGATTTTTTAACTAGGAAGCCCTGAGTTCCAGGCTTACTTCATCTGCCAAAAGCATCCCAAAGGGAGTGCAGAAGTGCCACAACATGGCTGCTTTCACGGCTTTTCCCTTAGGAAGAACCCTAATACGCAGCTGATTTACCTTCCTAGCGTTACTGTTAGGCTTAGGCCTAGGACTTTTAAAACCCGGAAGCCCTGGGCTCCTGGCACATGCAGCTGTTAAAGGCATCCCAAGAGGGCCGCAGAAGTGACACAACTTGGCTGCCTCTGCTGCTATTCTCATGAGACCATCCCGAACCATAGGCTGATTTTCCTTCTTAGGGTTAAGGTTTGAGTTACGCCTAGGGTAAGAGTTCTATTAACCAGAAAGCCCTGAGTTCCAAGAACACAGCAGCTGCGAAGGACTACCCCAGAAGAGCGCAAAAGTACCACAACGTGCCTGCCTCCACAGCTTTTTCCTTGGGGACATGCCTAATTCCTGGCTGATTTGCCTTTCTCGTCTTAGGGTTGGGGTTCGGCCTAGGGCTAGGATTTTTTTAACTAGGAAGCCCTGAGTTCCAGGCTTACTGCATCTGCCAAAGGCATCCCAAAGGGAGTGCAGAAGTGCCACAACATGGCTGCTTTCACGGCTTTTCCCTTAGGAAGAACCCTAATTCCCGGCTGATTTACCTTCCTAGGCTTACTGTTAGGCTTAGGCCTAGGACTTTTAAAACCAGGAAGCCCTGGGCTCCAGGCACACTGCAGCTGCGAAAGGCATCCCAAGGGGAGCGCAAAAGTGACACAACTTGGCTGCCACCACTGATATTTCCATGAGACCATCCCGAACCATAGGCTGATTTTCCTTCCTAGGGTTAAGGTTTGAGTTACGCCTGGGGTAAGGGTTCTATTAACCAGAAAGCCCTGAGTTCCAAGAACACAGCAGCTGCGAAGGACTACCCAAGAAGAGCGCAAAAGTACCACAACATGCCTGCCTCCACAGCTTTTTCCTTGGGGACATGCCTAATTCCTGGCTGATTTGCCTTTCTCGTCTTAGGGTTGGGGTTCGGCCTAGGTCTAGGATTTTTAAAATCAGGAAGCCCTGAGTTCCAGGCACACTGGAGCTGTGAAAGGCATCCAAAAGGGAGTGCAAAAGTGCCACAACATGGCTGCTTTCACGGCTTTTTCCTTGGCAAGAAGCCTAACACCAGGCTGTTTTCCCTTCCCCGGGTTACTGTTAGGTTTAGGCCTAGGGCTAGGATTTTTAAAACTAGGAAGCCCTTAGATCCAGGCACACTGCAGCTGTTCAAGGCATCCCAAGGGGAGTACAAAAGTGCAACAACATGGCAGCTTTCACAGCTTTTTCCTTGGCACCATCCCTATACCTAGGCTGATTTATCTGACTAGGGTTAGGGTTAGGGTTCAGCCTAGGGCTTGGAGTTTTTTAACCAGGAAGCCCTGAGTTCCAGGCTTACTGCATCTGCCAAAGGCATCCCAAAGGGAGTGCAAAAGTGCCACAACATGGCTGCTTTCACAGCTTTTCCCTTAGGAAGAACCCTAATACCCGGCTGATTTACCTTCCTAGGGTTACTGTTAGGCTTAGACCTAGGACTTTTAAAACCAGGAAGCCCTGGGCTCCAGGCACACTGCAGCTGCGAAAGGCATCCCAAGTGGAGCGCAAAAGTGACACAACTTGGCTGCCTCTGCTGCTATTCTCATGAGACCATCCCGAACCATAGGCTGATTTTCCTTCCTAGGGTTAAGGTTTGAGTTACGCCTAGGGTAAGAGTTCTATTAACCAGAAAGCCCTGAGTTCCAAGAACACAGCAGCTGCGAAGGACTACCCAAGAAGAGCGCAAAAGTACCACAACGTGCCTGCCTCCACAGCTTTTTCCTTGGGGACATGCCTAATTCCTGGCTGATTTGCCTTTCTCGTCTTAGGGTTGGGGTTCGGCCTAGGGCTAGGATTTTTTTAACTAGGAAGCCCTGAGTTCCAGGCTTACTGCATCTGCCAAAGGCATCCCAAAGGGAGTGCAGAAGTGCCACAACATGGCTGCTTTCACGGCTTTTCCCTTAGGAAGAACCCTAATACCCGGCTGATTTACCTTCCTAGGCTTACTGTTAGGCTTAGGCCTAGGACTTTTAAAACCAGGAAGCCCTGGGCTCCAGGCACACTGCAGCTGCGAAAGGCATCCCAAGGGGAGCGCAAAAGTGACACAACTTGGCTGCCACCACTGATATTTCCATGAGAGCATCCCGAACCATAGGCGGATTTTCCTTCCTAGGGTTAAGGTTTGAGTTACGCCTAGGGTAAGGGTTCTATTAACCAGAAAGCCCTGAGTTCCAAGAACACAGCAGCTGCGAAGGACTTCCCAAGAAGGGCGCAAAAGTACCACAACATGCCTGCCTCCACAGCTTTTTCCTTGGGGACATGCCTAATTCCTGGCTGATTTGCCTTTCTCGTCTTAGGGTTGGGGTTCGGCCTAGGGTTAGGATTTTTAAAATCAGGAAGCCCTGAGTTCCAGGCACACTGGAGCTGTGAAAGGCATCCAAAAGGGAGTGCAAAAGTGCCACAACATGGTTGCTTTCGCGGCTTTTTCCTTGGCAAGAAGCTTAACACCTGGCTGATTTCCCTTCCCTTGGTTACTGTTAGGCTTAGGACTAGGGCTAGGATTTTTAAAACTAGGAAGCCCTTAGCTCCAGGCACACTGCAACTGTTCAAGGCATCCCAAGGGGAGTACAAAAGTGCAACAACATGGCAGCTTTCACAGCTTTTTCCTTGGCACCATCCCTATACCTAGGCTGATTTATCTGCCTAGGGTTAGGGTTAGGGTTCAGCCTAGGTCTTGGAGTTTTTTAACCAGGAAGCCCTGAGTTCCAGGCTTACTGCATCTGCCAAAGGCATCCCAAAGGGAGTGCAGAAGTGCCACAACATGGCTGCTTTCATGGCTTTTCCCTTAGGAAGAACCCTAATACCCGGCTGATTTACCTTCCTAGGGTTCATGTTAGGCTTAGGCCTAGGACTTTTAAAACCAGGAAGCCCTGGGCTCCAGGCACACTGCAGCAGCGAAAGGCATCCCAAGGGGAGCGCAAAAGTGACACAACTTGGCTGCCTCTGCTTCTATTCTCATGAGACCATCCTGAACCATAGGCTGATTTTCCTTCCTAGGGTTAAGGTTTGAGTTACGCCTAGGGTAAGAGTTCTATTAACCAGAAAGACCTGAGTTCCAAGAACACAGCATCTGCGAAGGACTACCCAAGAAGAGCGCAAAAGTACCACAACGTGCCTGCCTCCACAGCTTTTTCCTTGGGGACATGCCTAATTCCTGGCTGATTTGCCTTTCTCGTCTTAGGGTTGGGGTTCGGCCTAGGGCTAGGATTTTTTTAACTAGGAAGCCCTGAGTTCCAGGCTTACTGCATCTGCCAAAAGCATCCCAAAGGGAGTGCAGAAGTGCCACAACATGGCTGCTTTCACGGCTTTTCCCTTAGGAAGAACCCTAATACGCGGCTGATTTACCTTCCTAGGCTTACTGTTAGGCTTAGGCCTAGGACTTTTAAAACCAGGAAGCCCTGGGCTCCACGCACACTGCAGCTGCGAAAGGCATCCCAAGGGGAGCGCAAAAGTGACACAACTTGGCTGCCACCACTGATATTTCCATGAGACCATCCCGAACCATAGGCTGATTTTCCTTCCTAGGGTTAAGGTTTGAGTTACGCCTGGGGTAAGGGTTCTATTAACCAGAAAGCCCTGAGTTCCAAGAACACAGCAGCTGCGAAGGACTACCCAAGAAGAGCGCAAAAGTACCACAACGTGCCTGCCTCCACAGCTTTTTCCTTGGGGACATGCCTAATTCCTGGCTGATTTGCCTTTCTCGTCTTAGGGTTGGGGTTCGGCCTAGGGCTAGGATTTTTTTAACTAGGAAGCCCTGAGTTCCAGGCTTACTTCATCTGCCAAAGGCATCCCAAAGGGAGTGCAAAAGTGCCACAACATGGCTGCTTTCACGGCTTTTCCCTTAGGAAGAACCCTAATACCCGGCTGGTTCACCTTCCTAGGCTTACTGTTAGGCTTAGGCCTAGGACTTTTAAAACCAGGAAGCCCTGGGCTCCAGGCACACTGCAGCTGCGAAAGGCATCCCAAGGGGAGCGCAAAAGTGACACAACTTGGCTGCCACCACTGATATTTCCATGAGACCATCCCGAACCATAGGCTGATTTTCCTTCCTAGGGTTAAGGTTTGAGTTACGCCTAGGGTAAGGGTTCTATTAACCAGAAAGCCCTGAGTTCCAAGAACACAGCAGCTGCGAAGGACTACCCAAGAAAAGCGCAAAAGTACCACAACATGCCTGCCTCCACAGCTTTTTCCTTGGGGACATGCCTAATTCCTGGCTGATTTACCTTTCTCGTCTTAGGGTTGGGGTTCGGCCTAGGGCTAGGACTTTTAAAATCAGGAAGCCCTGAGTTCCAGGCACACTGGAGCTGTGAAAGGCATCCAAAAGGGAGTGCAAAAGTGCCACAACATGGCTGCTTTCACGGCTTTTTCCTTGGCAAGAAGCCTAACACCAGGCTGATTTCCCTTCCCAGGGTTACTGTAAGGCTTAGGCCTAGGGCTAGGATTTTTATAACTAGGAAGCCCTTAGATCCAGGCACACTGCAGCTGTTCAAGGCATCCCAAGGGGAGTACAAAAGTGCAACAACATGGCAGCTTTCACAGCTTTTTCCTTGGCACCATCCCTACACCTAGGCTGTTTTATCTGCCTAGGGTTAGGGTTAGGGTTCAGCCTAGGGCTTGGAGTTTTTTAACCAGGAAGCCCTGAGTTCCAGGCTTACTGCATCTGCCAAAGGCATCCCAAAGGGAGTGCAGAAGTGCCACAACATGGCTGCTTTCACGGCTTTTCCCTTAGGAAGAACCCTAATACCCGGCTGATTTACCTTCCTAGGCTTACTGTTAGGCTTAGGCCTAGGACTTTTAAAACCAGGAAGCCCTGGGCTCCAGGCACACTGCAGCTGCGAAAGGCATCCCAAGGGGAGCGCAAAAGTGACACAACTTGGCTGCCACCACTGATATTTCCATGAGACCATCCCGAACCATAGGCTGATTTTCCTTCCTAGGGTGAAGGTTTGAGTTACGCCTGGGGTAAGGGTTCTATTAACCAGAAAGCCCTGAGTTCCAAGAACACAGCAGCTGCGAAGGACTACCCAAGAAGAGCGCAAAAGTACCACAACATGCCTGCCTCCACAGCTTTTTCCTTGGGGACATGCCTAATTCCTGGCTGATTTACCTTTCTCGTCTTAGGGTTGGGGTTCGGCCTAGGGCTAGGACTTTTAAAATCAGGAAGCCCTGAGTTCCAGGCACACTGGAGCTGTGAAAGGCATCCAAAAGGGAGTGCAAAAGTGCCACAACATGGTTGCTTTCACGGCTTTTTCCTTGGCAAGAAGCCTAACACCAGGCTGATTTCCCTTCCCAGGGTTACTGTTAGGCTTAGGCCTAGGGCTAGGATTTTTAAAACTAGGAAGCCCTGGGCTCCAGGCACACTGCAGCTGTTCAAGGCATCCCAAGGGGAGTACAAAAGTGCAACAACATGGCAGCTTTCACAGCTTTTTCCTTGGCACCATCCCTATACCTAAGCTGATTTATCTGCCTAGGGTTAGGGTTAGGGTTCAGCCTAGGGCTTGGAGTTTTTTAACCAGGAAGCCCTGAGTTCCAGGCTTACTGCATCTGCCAAAGGCATCCCAAAGGGAGTGCAAAAGTGCCACAACATGGCTGCTTTCACAGCTTTTCCCTTAGGAAGAACCCTAATACCCGGCTGATTTACCTTCCTAGGGTTACTGTTAGGCTTAGGCCTAGGACTTTTAAAACCAGGAAGCCCTGGGCTCCAGGCATATGCAGCTGTTAAAGGCATCCCAAGAGGCCTGCAGAAGTGACACAACTTGGCTGCCTCTGCTTCTATTCTCATGAGACCATCCCGAACCATAGGCTGATTTTCCTTCCTAGGGTTAAGGTTTGAGTTACGCCTAGGGTAAGAGTTCTATTAACCAGAAAGCCCTGAGTTCCAAGAACACAGCAGCTGCGAAGGACTACCCAAGAAGAGCGCAAAAGTACCACAACGTGCCTGCCTCCACAGCTTTTTCCTTGGGGACATGCCTAATTCCTGGCTGATTTGCCTTTCTCGTCTTAGGGTTGGGGTTCGGCCTAGGGCTAGGATTTTTTTAACTAGGAAGCCCTGAGTTCCAGGCTTACTGCATCTGCCAAAGGCATCCCAAAGGGAGTGCAGAAGTGCCACAACATGGCTGCTTTCACGGCTTTTCCCTTAGGAAGAACCCTAATACCCAGCTGATTTACCTTCCTAGGCTTACTGTTAGGCTTAGGCCTAGGACTTTTAAAACCAGGAAGCCCTGGGCTCCAGGCACACTGCAGCTGCAAAAGGCATCCCAAGGGGAGCGCAAAAGTGACACAACTTGGCTGCCACCACTGATATTTCCATGAGACCATCCCGAACCATAGGCTGATTTTCCTTCCTAGGGTTAAGGTTTGAGTTACGCCTGGGGTAAGGGTTCTATTAACCAGAAAGCCCTGAGTTCCAAGAACACAGCAGCTGCGAAGGACTTCCCAAGAAGAGCGCAAAAGTACCACAACATGCCTGCCTCCACAGCTTTTTCCTTGGGGACATGCCTAATTCCTGGCTGATTTGCCTTTCTCGTCTTAGGGTTGGGGTTCGGCCTAGGGTTAGGATTTTTAAAATCAGGAAGCCCTGAGTTCCAGGCACACTGGAGCTGTGAAAGGCATCCAAAAGGGAGTGCAAAAGTGCCACAACATGGTTGCTTTCGCGGCTTTTTCCTTGGCAAGAAGCTTAACACCAGGCTGATTTCCCTTCCCTTGGTTACTGTTAGGCTTAGGACTAGGGCTAGGATTTTTAAAACTAGGAAGCCCTGGGCTCCAGGCACACTGCAGCTGTTCAAGGCATCCCAAGGGGAGTACAAAAGTGCAACAACATGGCAGCTTTCACAGCTTTTTCCTTGGCACCATCCCTATACCTAAGCTGATTTATCTGCCTAGGGTTAGGGTTAGGGTTCAGCCTAGGGCTTGGAGTTTTTTAACCAGGAAGCCCTGAGTTCCAGGCTTACTGCATCTGCCAAAGGCATCCCAAAGGGAGTGCAAAAGTGCCACAACATGGCTGCTTTCACAGCTTTTCCCTTAGGAAGAACCCTAATACCCGGCTGATTTACCTTCCTAGGGTTACTGTTAGGCTTAGGCCTAGGACTTTTAAAACCAGGAAGCCCTGGGCTCCAGGCATATGCAGCTGTTAAAGGCATCCCAAGAGGGCTGCAGAAGTGACACAACTTGGCTGCCTCTGCTTCTATTCTCATGAGACCATCCCGAACCATAGGCTGATTTTCCTTCCTAGGGTTAAGGTTTGAGTTACGCCTAGGGTAAGAGTTCTATTAACCAGAAAGCCCTGAGTTCCAAGAACACAGCAGCTGCGAAGGACTACCCAAGAAGAGCGCAAAAGTACCACAACGTGCCTGCCTCCACAGCTTTTTCCTTGGGGACATGCCTAATTCCTGGCTGATTTGCCTTTCTCGTCTTAGGGTTGGGGTTCGGCCTAGGGCTAGGATTTTTTTAACTAGGAAGCCCTGAGTTCCAGGCTTACTGCATCTGCCAAAGGCATCCCAAAGGGAGTGCAGAAGTGCCACAACATGGCTGCTTTCACGGCTTTTCCCTTAGGAAGAACCCTAATACCCAGCTGATTTACCTTCCTAGGCTTACTGTTAGGCTTAGGCCTAGGACTTTTAAAACCAGGAAGCCCTGGGCTCCAGGCACACTGCAGCTGCAAAAGGCATCCCAAGGGGAGCGCAAAAGTGACACAACTTGGCTGCCACCACTGATATTTCCATGAGACCATCCCGAACCATAGGCTGATTTTCCTTCCTAGGGTTAAGGTTTGAGTTACGCCTGGGGTAAGGGTTCTATTAACCAGAAAGCCCTGAGTTCCAAGAACACAGCAGCTGCGAAGGACTTCCCAAGAAGAGCGCAAAGTACCACAACATGCCTGCCTCCACAGCTTTTTCCTTGGGGACATGCCTAATTCCTGGCTGATTTGCCTTTCTCGTCTTAGGGTTGGGGTTCGGCCTAGGGTTAGGATTTTTAAAATCAGGAAGCCCTGAGTTCCAGGCACACTGGAGCTGTGAAAGGCATCCAAAAGGGAGTGCAAAAGTGCCACAACATGGTTGCTTTCGCGGCTTTTTCCTTGGCAAGAAGCTTAACACCAGGCTGATTTCCCTTCCCTTGGTTACTGTTAGGCTTAGGACTAGGGCTAGGATTTTTAAAACTAGGAAGCCCTTAGCTCCAGGCACACTGCAGCTGTTCAAGGCATCCCAAGGGGAGTACAAAAGTGCAACAACATGGCAGCTTTCACAGCTTTTTCCTTGGCACTATCCCTATACCTAGGCTGATTTATCTGCCTAGGGTTAGGGTTAGGGTTCAGCCTAGGGCTTGGAGTTTTTTAACCAGGAAGCCCTGAGTTCCAGGCTTACTGCATCTGCCAAAGGCATCCCAAAGGGAGTGCAGAAGTGCCACAACATGGCTGCTTTCACGGCTTTTCCCTTAGGAAGAACCCTAATACGCGGCTGATTTACCTTCCTAGGGTTACTGTTAGGCTTAGGCCTAGGACTTTAAAACCAGGAAGCCCTCGGCTCCAGGCACACTGCAGCTGCGAAAGGCATCCCAAGGGGAGCGCAAAAGTGACACAACTTGGCTGCCACCACTGATATTTCCATGAGACCATCCCGAACCATAGGCTGATTTTCCTTCCTAGGGTTAAGGTTTGAGTTACGCCTGGGGTAAGTGTTCTATTAACCAGAAAGCCCTGAGTTCCAAGAACACAGCAGCTGCGAAGGACTACCCAAGAAGAGCGCAAAAGTACCACAACGTGCCTGCCTCCACAGCTTTTTCCTTGGGGACATGCCTAATTCCTGGCTGATTTGCCTTTCTCGTCTTAGGGTTGGGGTTCGGCCTAGGGCTAGGATTTTTTTAACTAGGAAGCCCTGAGTTCCAGGCTTACTTCATCTGCCAAAGGCATCGCAAAGGGAGTGCAAAAGTGCCACAACATGGCTGCTTTCACGGCTTTTCCCTTAGGAAGATCCCTAATACCCGGCTGGTTCACCTTCCTAGGCTTACTGTTAGGCTTAGGCCTAGGACTTTTAAAACCAGGAAGCCCTGGGCTCCAGGCACACTGCAGCTGCGAAAGGCATCCCAAGGGGAGCGCAAAAGTGACACAACTTGGCTGCCACCACTGATATTTCCATGAGACCATCCCAAACCATAGGCTGATTTTCCTTCCTAGGGTTAAGTTTTGAGTTACGCCTAGGGTAAGGGTTCTATTAACCAGAAAGCCCTGAGTTCCAAGAACACAGCAGCTGCGAAGGACTACCCAAGAAGAGCGCAAAAGTACCACAACATGCCTGCCTCCACAGCTTTTTCCTTGGGGACATGCCTAATTCCTGGCTGATTTACCTTTCTCGTCTTAGGGTTGGGATTCGGCCTAGGGCTAGGACTTTCAAAATCAGGAAGCCCTGAGTTCCAGGCACACTGGAGCTCTGAAAGGCATCCAAAAGGGAGTGCAAAAGTGCCACAACATGGTTGCTTTCACGGCTTTTTCCTTGGCAAGAAGCCTAACACCAGGCTTATTTCCCTTCCCAGGGTTACTGTTAGGCTTAGGCCTAGGGCTAGGATTTTTAAAACTAGGAAGCCCTGGGCTCCAGGCACACTGCAGCTGTTCAAGGCATCCCAAGGGGAGTACAAAAGTTTAACAACATGGCAGCTTTCACAGCTTTTTCCTTGGCACCATCCCTATACCTAGGCTGATTTATCTGCCTAGGGTTAGGGTTAGGCTTCAGCCTAGGTCTTGGAGTTTTTTAACCAGGAAGCCCTGAGTTCCAGGCTTACTGCATCTGCCAAAGGCATCCCAAAGGGAGTGCAAAAGTGCCACAACATGGCTGCTTTCACAGCTTTTCCCTTAGGAAGAACCCTAATACCCGGCTGTTTTACCTTCCTAGGGTTACTGTTAGGCTTAGACCTAGGACTTTTAAAACCAGGAAGCCCTGGGCTCCAGGCACACTGCAGCTGCGAAAGGCATCCCAAGAGGGCTGCAGAAGTGACACAACTTGGCTGCCTCTGCTTCTATTCTCATGAGACCATCCCGAACCATAGGCTGATTTTCCTTCCTAGGGTTAATGTTACAGTTACGCCTAGGGTAAGAGTTCTATTAACCAGAAAGCCCTGAGTTCCAAGAACACAGCATCTGCGAAGGACTACCCAAGAAGAGCGCAAAAGTACCACAACGTGCCTGCCTCCACAGCTTTTTCCTTGGGGACATGCCTAATTCCTGGCTGATTTGCCTTTCTCGTCTTAGGGTTGGGGTTCGGCCTAGGGCTAGGATTTTTTTAACTAGGAAGCCCTGAGTTCCAGGCTTACTGCATCTGCCAAAGGCATCCCAAAGGGAGTGCAGAAGTGCCACAACATGGCTGCTTTCACGGCTTTTCCCTTAGGAAGAACCCTAATACCCAGCTGATTTACCTTCCTAGGGTTACTGTTAGGCTTAGGCCTAGGACTTTTAAAACCAGGAAGCCCTGGGCTCCAGGCACACTGCAGCTGCGAAAGGCATCCCAAGGGGAGCGCAAAAGTGACACAACTTGGCTGCCACCACTGATATTTCCATGAGACCATCCCGAACCATAGGCTGATTTTCCTTCCTAGGGTTAAGGTTTGAGTTACGCCTAGGGTAAGGGTTCTATTAACCAGAAAGCCCTGAGTTCCAAGAACACAGCAGCTGCGAAGGACTTCCCAAGAAGAGCGCAAAAGTACCACAACATGCCTGCCTCCACAGCTTTTTCCTTGGGGACATGCCTAATTCCTGGCTGATTTGCCTTTCTCGTCTTAGGGTTGGGGTTCGGCCTAGGGTTAGGATTTTTAAAATCAGGAAGCCCTGAGTTCCAGGCACACTGGAGCTGTGAAAGGCATCCAAAAGGGAGTGCAAAAGTGCCACAACATGGTTGCTTTCACGGCTTTTTCCTTGGCAAGAAGCTTAACACCAGGCTGATTTCCCTTCCCAGGGTTACTGTTAGGCTTAGGACTAGGGCTAGGATTTTTAAAACTAGGAAGCCCTTAGCTCCAGGCACACTGCAGCTGTTCAAGGCATCCCAAGGGGAGTACAAAAGTGCAACAACATGGCAGCTTTCACATCTTTTTCCTTGGCACCATCCCTATACCTAGGCTGATTTATCTGCCTAGGGTTAGGGTTAGGCTTCAGCCTAGGTCTTGGAGTTTTTTAACCAGGAAGCCCTGAGTTCCAGGCTTACTGCATCTGCCAAAGGCATCCCAAAGGGAGTGCAGAAGTGCCACAACATGGCTGCTTTCACGGCTTTTCCCTTAGGAAGAACCCTAATACCCGGCTGATTTACCTTCCTAGGCTTACTGTTAGGCTTAGGCCTAGGACTTTTAAAACCAGGAAGCCCTGGGCTCCAGGCACACTGCAGCTGCGAAAGGCATCCCAAGGGGAGCGCAAAAGTGACACAACTTGGCTGCCACCACGGATATTTCCATGAGACCATCCCGAACCATAGGCTGATTTTCCTTCCTAGGGTGAAGGTTTGAGTTACGCCTGGGGTAAGTGTTCTATTAACCAGAAAGCCCTGAGTTCCAAGAACACAGCAGCTGCGAAGGACTACCCAAGAAGAGCGCAAAAGTACCACAACATGCCTGCCTCCACAGCTTTTTCCTTGGGGACATGCCTAATTCCTGGCTGATTTGCCTTTCTCATCTTAGGGTTGGGGTTCGGCCTAGGGCTAGGATTTTTTTAACTAGGAAGCCCTGAGTTCCAGGCTTACTGCATCTGCCAAAGGCATCCCAAAGGGAGTGCAAAAGTGCCACAACATGGCTGCTTTCACGGCTTTTCCCTTAGGAAGAACCCTAATACCCGGCTGGTTTACCTTCCTAGGGTTCATGTTAGGCTTAGGCCTAGGACTTTTAAAACCAGGAAGCCCTGGGCTCCAGGCACACTGCAGCTGCGAAAGGCATCCCAAGGGGAGCGCAAAAGTGACACAACTTGGCTGCCTCTGCTGCTATTCTCATGAGACCATCCCGAATCATAGGCTGATTTTCCTTCCTAGGGTTAAGGTTTGAGTTACGCCTAGGGTAAGGGTTCTATTAACCAGAAAGCCCTGAGTTCCTAGAACACAGCAGCTGCGAAGGACTTCCCAAGAAGAGCGCAAAAGTACCACAACATGCCTGCCTCCACAGCTTTTTCCTTGGGGACATGCCTAATTCCTGGCTGATTTGCCTTTCTCGTCTTAGGGTTGGGGTTCGGCCTAGGGCTAGGATTTTTAAAATCGGGAAGCCCTGAGTTCCAGGCACACTGGAGCTCTGAAAGGCATCCAAAAGGGAGTGCAAAAGTGCCACAACATGGCTGCTTTCACGGCTTTTTCCTTGGCAAGAAGCCTAACACCAGGCTGATTTCCCTTCCCAGGGTTACTGTAAGGCTTAGGCCAAGGGCTAGGATTTTTAAAACTAGGAAGCCCTGGGCTCCAGGCACATGCAGCTGTTCAAGGCATCCCAAGGGGAGTACAAAAGTGCAACAACATGGCAGCTTTCACAGCTTTTTCCTTGGCACCATCCCTATACCTAGGCTGATTTATCTGCCTAGGGTTAGGGTTAGGGTTCAGCCTAGGGCTTGGAGTTTTTTAACCAGGAAGCCCTGAGTTCCAGGCTTACTGCATCTGCCAAAGGCATCCCAAAGGGAGTGCAAAAGTGCCACAACATGGCTGCTTTCACAGCTTTTCCCTTAGGAAGAACCCTAATACCCGGCTCATTTACCTTCCTAGGGTTACTGTTAGGCTTAGACCTAGGACTTTTAAAACCAGGAAGCCCTGGGCTCCAGGCATATGCAGCTGTTAAAGGCATCCCAAGAGGGCTGCAGAAGTGACACAACTTGGCTGCCTCTGCTTCTATTCTCATGAGACCATCCCGAACCATAGGCTGATTTTCCTTCCAAGGGTTAAGGTTTGAGTTACGCCTAGGGTAAGAGTTCTATTAACCAGAAAGCCCTGAGTTCCAAGAACACAGCAGCTGCGAAGGACTACCCAAGAAGAGCGCAAAAGTACCACAACATGCCTGCCTCCACAGCTTTTTCCTTGGGGACATGCCTAATTCCTGGCTGATTTGCCTTTCTCGTCTTAGGGTTGGGGTTCGGCCTAGGGCTAGGATTTTTTTAACTAGGAAGCCCTGAGTTCCAGGCTTACTTCATCTGCCAAAAGCATCCCAAAGGGAGTGCAGAAGTGCCACAACATGGCTGCTTTCACGGCTTTTCCCTTAGGAAGAACCCTAATACCCGGCTGATTTACCTTCCTAGGGTTACTGTTAGGCTTAGGCCTAGGACTTTTAAAACCAGGAAGCCCTGGGCTCCAGGCACATGCAGCTGCGAAAGGCATCCCAAGAGGGCCGCAGAAGCGACACAACTTGGCTGCCACCACTGATATTTCCATGAGACCATCCTGAACCATAGGCTGATTTTCCTTCCTAGGGTTAAGGTTTGAGTTACGCCTAGGGTAAGGGTTCTATTAACCAGAAAGCCCTGAGTTCCAAGAACACAGCAGCTGCGAAGGACTTCCCAAGAAGAGCGCAAAAGTACCACAACATGCCTGCCTCCACAGCTTTTTCCTTGGGGACATGCCTAATTCCTGGCTGATTTGCCTTTCTCGTCTTAGGGTTGGGGTTCGGCCTAGGGCTAGGATTTTTAAAATCAGGAAGCCCTGAGTTCCAGGCACACTGGAGCTGTGAAAGGCATCCAAAAGGGAGTGCAAAAGTGCCACAACATGGCTGCTTTCACGGCTTTTTCCTTGGAAAGAAGCCTAACACCAGGCTGATTTCCCTTCCCAGGGTTACTGTAAGGCTTAGGCTTAGGGCTAGGATTTTTAAAACTAGGAAGCCCTGGGCTCCAGGCACACTGCAGCTGTTCAAGGCATCCCAAGGGGAGTACAAAAGTGCAACAACATGGCAGCTTTCACAGCTTTTTCCTTGGCACCATCCCTATACCTAGGATGATTTATCGGCCTAGGGTTAGGGTTAGGCTTCAGCCTAGGGCTTGGAGATTTTAACCCGGAAGCCCTGAGTTCCAGGCTTACTGCATCTGCCAAAGGCATCCCAAAGGGAGTGCAAAAGTGCCACAACATGGCTGCTTTCACGGCTTTTCCCTTAGGAAGAACCCTAATACCCGGCTGATTTACCTTCCTAGGGTTACTGTTAGGCTTAGGCCTAGGACTTTTAAAAGCAGGAAGCCCTGGGCTCCAGGCACACTGCAGCTGCGAAAGGCATCCCAAGGGGAGCGCAAAAGTGACACAACTTGGCTGCCTCTGCTGCTATTCTCATGAGACCATCCCGAATCATAGGCTGATTTTCCTTCCTAGGGTTAAGGTTTGAGTTACGCCTAGGGTAAGGGTTCTATTAACCAGAAAGCCCTGAGTTCCTAGAACACAGCAGCTGCGAAGGACTTCCAAGAAGAGCGCAAAAGTACCACAACGTGCCTGCCTCCACAGCTTTTTCCTTGGGGACATGCCTAATTCCTGGCTGATTTGCCTTTCTCGTCTTAGGCTTGAGTTCGGCCTAGGGCTAGGATTTTTTTAACTAGGAAGCCCTGAGTTCCAGGCTTACTGCATCTGCCAAAAGCATCCCAAAGGGAGTGCAGAAGTGCCACAACATGGCTGCTTTCACGGCTTTTCCCTTAGGAAGAACCCTAATACGCGGCTGATTTACCTTCCTAGGGTTACTGTTAGGCTTAGGCCTAGGACTTTTAAAACCAGGAAGCCCTGGGCTCCAGGCACATGCAGCTGCGAAAGGCATCCCAAGAGGGCCGCAAAAGTGACACAACTTGGCTGCCTCTGCTTCTTAACTCATGAGACCATCCTGAACCATAGGCTGATTTTCCTTCCTAGGGTTAAGGTTTGAGTTACGCCTAGGGTAAGGGTTCTATTAACCAGAAAGCCCTGAGTTCCAAGAACACAGCAGCTGCGAAGGACTTCCCAAGAAGAGCGCAAAAGTACCACAACATGCCTGCCTCCACAGCTTTTTCCTTGGGGACATGCCTAATTCCTGGCTGATTTGCCTTTCTCGTCTTAGGGTTGGGGTTCGGCCTAGGGCTAAGATTTTTTTAACTAGGAAGCCCTGAGTTCCAGGCTTACTTCATCTGCAAAAAGCATCCCAAAGGGAGTGCAGAAGTGCCACAACATGGCTGCTTTCACGGCTTTTCCCTTAGGAAGAACCCTGATACGCGGCTGATTTACCTTCCTAGGGTTACTGTTAGGCTTAGGCCTAGGACTTTTAAAACCAGGAAGCCCTGGGCTCCAGGCACATGCAGCTGCGAAAGGCATCCCAAGAGGGCCGCAGAAGCGACACAACTTGGCTGCCTCTGCTTCTATTCTCATGAGACCATTCTGAACCATAGGCTGATTTTCCTTCCTAGGGTTAAGGTTTGAGTTTCGCCTAGGGTAAGAGTTCTATTAACCAGAAAGCCCTGAGTTCCAAGAACACAGCAGCTGCGAAGGACTACCCAAGAAGAGCACAAAAGTACCACAACGTGCCTGCCTCCACAGCTTTTTCCTTGGGGACATGCCTAATTCCTGGCTGATTTGCCTTTCTCGTCTTAGGGTTGGGGTTCGGCCTAGGGTTAGGATTTTTAAAATCAGGAAGCCCTGAGTTCCAGGCACACTGGAGCTGTGAAAGGCATCCAAAAGGGAGTGCAAAAGTGCCACAACATGGTTGCTTTCACGGCTTTTTCCTTGGCAAGAAGCTTAACACCAGGCTGATTTCCCTTCCCAGGGTTACTGTTAGGCTTAGGACTAGGGCTAGGATTTTTAAAACTAGGAAGCCCTTAGCTCCAGGCACACTGCAGCTGTTCAAGGCATCCCAAGGGGAGTACAAAAGTGCAACAACATGGCAGCTTTCACATCTTTTTCCTTGGCACCATCCCTATACCTAGGCTGATTTATCTGCCTAGGGTTAGGGTTAGGCTTCAGCCTAGGTCTTGGAGTTTTTTAACCAGGAAGCCCTGAGTTCCAGGCTTACTGCATCTGCCAAAGGCATCCCAAAGGGAGTGCAGAAGTGCCACAACATGGCTGCTTTCACGGCTTTTCCCTTAGGAAGAACCCTAATACGCGGCTGATTTACCTTCCTAGGGTTACTGTTAGGCTTAGGCCTAGGACTTTTAAAACCAGGAAGCCCTGGGCTCATGGCACACTGCAGCTGCGAAAGGCATCCCAAGGGGAGCACAAAAGTGACACAACTTGGCTGCCACCACTCATATTTCCATGAGACCATCCCGAACCATAGGCTGATTTTCCTTCCTAGGGTTAAGGTTTGAGTTACGCCTGGGATAAGGGTTCTATTAACCAGAAAGCCCTGAGTTCCAAGAACACAGCAGCTGCGAAGGACTACCCAAGAAGAGCGCAAAAGTACCACAACGTGCCTGCCTCCACAGCTTTTTCCTTGGGGACATGCCTAATTCCTGGCTGATTTGCCTTTCTCGTCTTAGGGTTGGGGTTCGGCCTAGGGCTAGGATTTTTTTAACTAGGAAGCCCTGAGTTCCAGGCTTACTGCATCTGCCAAAGGCATCCCAAAGGGAGTGCAAAAGTGCCACAACATGGCTGCTTTCACGGCTTTTCCCTTAGGAAGAACCCTAATACCCGGCTGGTTTACCTTCCTAGGGTTCATGTTAGGCTTAGGCCTAGGACTTTTAAAACCAGGAAGCCCTGGGCTCCAGGCACACTGCAGCTGCGAAAGGCATCCCAAGGGGAGCGCAAAAGTGACACAACTTGGCTGCCTCTGCTGCTATTCTCATGAGACCATCCCGAATCATAGGCTGATTTTCCTTCCTAGGGTTAAGGTTTGAGTTACGCCTAGGGTAAGGGTTCTATTAACCAGAAAGCCCTGAGTTCCAAGAACACAGCAGCTGCGAAGGACTTCCCAAGAAGAGCGCAAAAGTACGACAACATGCCTGCCTCCACAGCTTTTTCCTTGGGGACATGCCTAATTCCTGGCTGATTTGCCTTTCTCGTCTTAGGGTTGGGGTTCGGCCTAGGGCTAGGACTTTTAAAATCAGGAAGCCCTGAGTTCCAGGCACACTGGAGCTGTGAAAGGCATCCAAAAGGGAGTGCAAAAGTGCCACAACATGGCTGCTTTCACGGCTTTTTCCTTGGCAAGAAGCCTAACACCAGGCTGATTTCCCTTCCCAGGGTTACTGTAAGGCTTAGGCCTAGGGCTAGGATTTTTAAAACTAGGAAGCCCTGGGCTCCAGGCACATGCAGCTGTTCAAGGCATCCCAAGGGGAGTACAAAAGTGCAACAACATGGCAGCTTTCACAGCTTTTTCCTTGGCACTATCCCTATACCTAGGCTGATTTATCTGCCTAGGGTTAGGGTTAGGCTTCAGCCGAGGGCTTGGAGTTTTTTAACCAGGAAGCCCTGAGTTCCAGGCTTACTGCATCTGCCAAAGGCATCCCAAAGGGAGTGCAAAAGTGCCACAACATGGCTGCTTTCACAGCTTTTCCCTTAGGAAGAACCCTAATACCTGGCTGATTTACCTTCCTAGGGTTACTGTTAGGCTTAGACCTAGGACTTTTAAAACCAGGAAGCACTGGGCTTCAGGCACACTGCAGCTGTTAAAGGCATCCCAAGAGGGCCGCAGAAATGACACATCTTGGCTGCCTCTGCTTCTATTCTCATGAGACCATCACGAATCATAGGCTGATTTTCCTTCCTAGGGTTAATGTTTGAGTTTCGCCTAGGGTAAGAGGTCTATTAACCAGAAAGACCTGAGTTCCAAGAACACAGCAGCTGCGAAGGACTACCCAAGAAGAGCGCAAAAGTACCACAACATGCCTGCCTCCACAGCTTTTTCCTTGGGGACATGCCTAATTCCTGGCTGATTTGCCTTTCTCGTCTTAGGGTTGGGGTTCGGCCTAGGGCTAGGATTTTTTTAACTAGGAAGCCGTGAGTTCCAGGCTTACTGCATCTGCCAAAGGCATCCCAAAGGGAGTGCAGAAGTGCCACAACATGGCTGCTTTCACGGCTTTTCCCTTAGGAAGAACCCTAATACCCGGCTGATTTACCTTCCTAGGGTTACTGTTAGGCTTAGGCTTAGGACTTTTAAAACCAGGAAGCCCTGGGCTCCAGGCACTCTGCAGCTGCGAAAGGCATCCCAAGGGGAGCGCAAAAGTGACACAACTTGGCTGCCACCACTGATATTTCCATGAGACCATCCCGAACCATAGGCTGATTTTCCTTCCTAGGGTTAAGGTTTGAGTTACGCCTAGGGTAAGCGTTCTATTAACCAGAAAGCCAGGAGTTCCAAGAACACAGCAGCTGCGAAGGACTACCCAAGAAGAGCGCAAAAGTACCACAACATGCCTGCCTCCACAGCTTTTTCCTTGGGGACATGCCTAATTCCTGGCTGATTTGCCTTTCTCGTCTTAGGGTTGGGGTTCGGCCTAGGGTTAGGATTTTTAAAATCAGGAAACCCTGAGTTCCAGGCACACTGGAGCTGTGAAAGGCATCCAAAAGGGAGTGCAAAAGTGCCACAACATGGTTGCTTTCACGGCTTTTTCCTTGGCAAGAAGCCTGACACCAGGCTGATTTCCCTTCGAAGGGTTACTGTAAGGCTTAGGCCTAGGGCTAGGATTTTTATAACTCAGAAGCCCTTAGATCCAGGCACACTGCAGCTGTTCAAGGCATCCCAAGGGGAGTACATAAGTGCAAGAACATGGCAGCTTTCACAGCTTTTTCCTTGGCACCATCCCTACACCTAGGCTGTTTTATCTGCCTAGGGTTAGGGTTAGGGTTAGGGTTCAGCCTAGGGCTTGGAGTTTTTTAACCAGGAAGCCCTGAGTTCCAGGCTTACTGCATCTGCCAAAGGCATCCCAAAGGGAGTGCAGAAGTGCCACAACATGGCTGCTTTCACGGCTTTTCCCTTAGGAAGAACCCTAATACGCAGCTGATTTACCTTCCTAGGGTTACTGTTAGGCTTAGGCCTAGGACTTTTAAAACCCGGAAGCCCTGGGCTCCTGGCACATGCAGCTGTTAAAGGCATCCCAAGAGGGCCGCAGAAGTGACACAACTTGGCTGCCTCTGCTGCTATTCTCATGAGACCATCCCGAACCATAGGCTGATTTTCCTTCTTAGGGTTAAGGTTTGAGTTACGCCTAGGGTAAGAGTTCTATTAACCAGAAAGCCCTGAGTTCCAAGAACACAGCAGCTGCGAAGGACTACCCAAGAAGAGCGCAAAAGTACCACAACGTGCCTGCCTCCACAGCTTTTTCCTTGGGGACATGCCTAATTCCTGGCTGATTTGCCTTTCTCGTCTTAGGGTTGGGGTTCGGCCTAGGGCTAGGATTTTTTTAACTAGGAAGCCCTGAGTTCCAGGCTTACTGCATCTGCCAAAGGCATCCCAAAGGGAGTGCAGAAGTGCCACAACATGGCTGCTTTCACGGCTTTTCCCTTAGGAAGAACCCTAATACGCGGCTGATTTACCTTCCTAGGGTTACTGTTAGGCTTAGGCCTAGGACTTTTAAAACCAGGAAGCCCTGGGCTCCAGGCACACTGCAGCTGCGAAAGGCATTCCAAGGGGAGCGCAAAAGTGACACAACTTGGCTGCCACCACTGATATTTCCATGAGACCATCCTGAACCATAGGCTGATTTTCCTTCCTAGGGTTAAGGTTTGAGTTACGCCTGGGGTAAGGGTTCTATTAACCAGAAAGCCCTGAGTTCCAAGAACACAGCAGCTGCGAAGGACTACCCAAGAAGAGCGCAAAAGTACCACAACATGCCTGCCTCCACAGCTTTTTCCTTGGGGACATGCCTAATTCCTGGCTGATTTGCCTTTCTCGTCTTAGGGTTGGGGTTCGGCCTAGGGCTAGGATTTTTTAACTAGGAAGCCCTGAGTTCCAGGCTTACTTCATCTGCCAAAAGCATCCCAAAGGGAGTGCAGAAGTGCCACAACATGGCTGCTTTCACGGCTTTTCCCTTAGGAAGAACCCTAATACGCAGCTGATTTACCTTCCTAGGGTTACTGTTAGGCTTAGGCCTAGGACTTTTAAAACCCGGAAGCCCTGGGCTCCTGGCACATGCAGCTGTTAAAGGCATCCCAAGAGGGCCGCAGAAGTGACACAACTTGGCTGCCTCTGCTGCTATTCTCATGAGACCATCCCGAACCATAGGCTGATTTTCCTTCTTAGGGTTAAGGTTTGAGTTACGCCTAGGGTAAGAGTTCTATTAACCAGAAAGCCCTGAGTTCCAAGAACACAGCAGCTGCGAAGGACTACCCAAGAAGAGCGCAAAAGTACCACAACGTGCCTGCCTCCACAGCTTTTTCCTTGGGGACATGCCTAATTCCTGGCTGATTTGCCTTTCTCGTCTTAGGGTTGGGGTTCGGCCTAGGGCTAGGATTTTTTTAACTAGGAAGCCCTGAGTTCCAGGCTTACTGCATCTGCCAAAGGCATCCCAAAGGGAGTGCAGAAGTGCCACAACATGGCTGCTTTCACGGCTTTTCCCTTAGGAAGAACCCTAATACCCGGCTGATTTACCTTCCTAGGCTTACTGTTAGGCTTAGGCCTAGGACTTTTAAAACCAGGAAGCCCTGGGCTCCAGGCACACTGCAGCTGCGAAAGGCATCCCAAGGGGAGCGCAAAAGTGACACAACTTGGCTGCCACCACTGATATTTCCATGAGACCATCCCGAACCATAGGCTGATTTTCCTTCCTAGGGTTAAGGTTTGAGTTACGCCTGGGGTAAGGGTTCTATTAACCAGAAAGCCCTGAGTTCCAAGAACACAGCAGCTGCGAAGGACTACCCAAGAAGAGCGCAAAAGTACCACAACATGCCTGCGTCGATAGCTTTTTCCTTGGGGACATGCCTAATTCCTGGCTGATTTGCCTTTCTCGTCTTAGGGTTGGGGTTCGGCCTAGGTCTAGGATTTTTAAAATCAGGAAGCCCTGAGTTCCAGGCACACTGGAGCTGTGAAAGGCATCCAAAAGGGAGTGCAAAAGTGCCACAACATGGCTGCTTTCACGGCTTTTTCCTTGGCAAGAAGCCTAACACCAGGCTGTTTTCCCTTCCCAGGGTTACTGTTAGGTTTAGGCCTAGGGCTAGGATTTTTAAAACTAGGAAGGCCTTAGATCCAGGCACACTGCAGCTGTTCAAGGCATCCCAAGGGGAGTACAAAAGTGCAACAACATGGCAGCTTTCACAGCTTTTTCCTTGGCACCATCCCTATACCTAGGCTGATTTATCTGCCTAGGGTTAGGGTTAGGGGTCAGCCTAGGGCTTGGAGTTTTTTAACCAGGAAGCCCTGAGTTCCAGGCTTACTGCATCTGCCAAAGGCATCCCAAAGGGAGTGCACAAGTGCCACGACATGGCTTCTTTCACGGCTTTTCCCTTAGGAAGAACCCTAATACCCGGCTGATTTACCTTCCTAGGGTTACTGTTAGGCTTAGGCCTAGGACTTTTAAAACCAGGAAGCCCTGGGCTCCAGGCACACTGCAGCTGCGAAAAGCATCCCAAGGGGAGCGCAAAAGTGACACAACTTGGCTGCCTCTGCTGCTATTCTCATGAGACCATCCCGAACCATAGGCTGATTTTCCTTCCTAGGGTTAAGGTTTGAGTTACGCCTGGGGTAAGGGTTCTATTAACCAGAAAGCCCTGAGTTCCAAGAACACAGCAGCTGCGAAGGACTACCCAAGAAGAGCGCAAAAGTACCACAACATGCCTGCCTCCACAGCTTTTTCCTTGGGGACATGCCTAATTCCTGGCTGATTTGCCTTTCTCGTCTTAGGGTTGGGGTTCGGCCTAGGGCTAGGATTTTTTTAACTAGGAAGCCCTGAGTTCCAGGCTTACTTCATCTGCAAAAAGCATCCCAAAGGGAGTGCAGAAGTGCCACAACATGGCTGCTTTCACGGCTTTTCCCTTAGGAAGAACCCTAATACCCGGCTGATTTACCTTCCTAGGGTTACTGTTAGGCTTAGGCCTAGGACTTTTAAAACCAGGAAGCCCTGGGCTCCAGGCACACTGCAGCTGCGAAAGGCATCCCAAGGGGAGCGCAAAAGTGACACAACTTGGCTGCCACCACTGATATTTCCATGAGACCATCCCGAACAATAGGCTGATTTTCCTTCCTAGGGTTAAGGTTTGAGTTACGCCTGGGGTAAGGGTTCTATTAACCAGAAAGCCCTGAGTTCCAAGAACACAGCAGCTGCGAAGGACTACCCAAGAAGAGCGCAAAAGTACCACAACGTGCCTGCCTCCACAGCTTTTTCCTTGGGGACATGCCTAATTCCTGGCTGATTTGCCTTTCTCGTCTTAGGGTTGGGGTTCGGCCTAGGGCTAGGATTTTTTTAACTAGGAAGCCCTGAGTTCCAGGCTTACTTCATCTGCCAAAGGCATCCCAAAGGGAGTGCAAAAGTGCCACAACATGGCTGCTTTCACGGCTTTTCCCTTAGGAAGAACCCTAATACCCGGCTGGTTCACCTTCCTAGGCTTACTGTTAGGCTTAGGCCTAGGACTTTTAAAACCAGGAAGCCCTGGGCTCCAGGCACTTTCCAGCTGCGAAAGGCATCCCAAGGGGAGCGCAAAAGTGACACAACTTGGCTGCCACCACTGATATTTCCATGAGACCATCCCGAACCATAGGCTGATTTTCCTTCCTAGGGTTAAGGTTTGAGTTACGCCTAGGGTAAGGGTTCTATTAACCAGAAAGCCCTGAGTTCCAAGAACACAGCAGCTGCGAAGGACTACCCAAGAAGAGCGCAAAAGTACCACAACATGCCTGCCTCCACAGCTTTTTCCTTGGGGACATGCCTAATTCCTGGCTGATTTGCCTTTCTCGTCTTAGGGTTGGGGTTCGGCCTAGGGCTAGGACTTTTAAAATCAGGAAGCCCTGAGTTCCAGGCACACTGGAGCTGTGAAAGGCATCCAAAAGGGAGTGCAAAAGTGCCACAACATGGCTGCTTTCACGGCTTTTTCCTTGGCAAGAAGCCTAGCACCAGGCTGTTTTCCCTTCCCAGGGTTACTGTTAGGTTTAGGCCTAGGGCTAGGATTTTTAAAACTAGGAAGCCCTTAGATCCAGGCACACTGCAGCTGTTCAAGGCATCCCAAGGGGAGTACAAAAGTGCAACAACATGGCAGCTTTCACAGCTTTTTCCTTGGCACCATCCCTATACCTAGGCTGATTCATCTGCCTAGGGTTAGGGTTAGGGTTCAGCCTAGGGCTTGGAGTTTTTTAACCAGGAAGCCCTGAGTTCCAGGCTTACTGCATCTGCCAAAGGCATCCCAAAGGGAGTGCAAAAGTGCCACAACATGGCTGCTTTCACAGCTTTTCCCTTAGGAAGAACCCTAATACCCGGCTGTTTTACCTTCCTAGGGTTACTGTTAGGCTTAGACCTAGGACTTTTAAAACCAGGAAGCCCTGGGCTCCAGGCATATGCAGCTGTTAAAGGCATCCCAAGAGGGCTGCAGAAGTGACACAACTTGGCTGCCTCTGCTTCTATTCTCATGAGACCATCCCGAACCATAGGCTGATTTTCCTTCCTAGGGTTAAGGTTTGAGTTACGCCTAGGGTAAGAGTTCTATTAACCAGAAAGCCCTGGGTTCCAAGAACACAGCAGCTGCGAAGGACTACCCAAGAAGAGCGCAAAAGTACCACAACGTGCCTGCCTCCACAGCTTTTTCCTTGGGGACATGCCTAATTCCTGGCTGATTTGCCTTTCTCGTCTTAGGGTTGGGGTTCGGCCTAGGGCTAGGATTTTTTTAACTAGGAAGCCCTGAGTTCCAGGCTTACTGCATCTGCCAAAGGCATCCCAAAGGGAGTGCAGAAGTGCCACAACATGGCTGCTTTCACGGCTTTTCCCTTAGGAAGAACCCTAATACGCGGCTGATTTACCTTCCTAGGGTTACTGTTAGGCTTAGGCCTAGGACTTTTAAAACCAGGAAGCCCTGGGCTCCAGGCACACTGCAGCTGCGAAAGGCATCCCAAGGGGAGCGCAAAAGTGACACAACTTGGCTGCCTCTGCTGCTATTCTCATGAGACCATCCCGAACCATAGGCTGATTTTCCTTCCTAGGGTGAAGGTTTGAGTTACGCCTGGGGTAAGGGTTCTATTAACCAGAAAGCCCTGAGTTCCAAGAACACAGCAGCTGCGAAGGACTACCCAAGAAGAGCGCAAAAGTACCACAACGTGCCTGCCTCCACAGCTTTTTCCTTGGGGACATGCCTAATTCCTGGCTGATTTGCCTTTCTCGTCTTAGGGTTGGGGTTCGGCCTAGGGCTAGGATTTTTTTAACTAGGAAGCCCTGAGTTCCAGGCTTACTTCATCTGCCAAAGGCATCCCAAAGGGACTGCAGAAGTGCCACAACATGGCTGCTTTCACGGCTTTTCCCTTAGGAAGAACCCTAATACCCGGCTGGTTCACCTTCCTAGGCTTACTGTTAGGCTTAGGCCTAGGACTTTTAAAACCAGGAAGCCCTGGGCTCCAGGCACTCTGCAGCTGCGAAAGGCATCCCAAGAGGGCCGCAGAAGCGACACAACTTGGCTGCCACCACTGATATTTCCATGAGACCATCCCGAACCATAGGCTGATTTTCCTTCCTAGGGTTAAGGTTTGAGTTACGCCTAGGGTAAGGGTTCTATTAACCAGAAAGCCCTGAGTTCCAAGAACACAGCAGCTGCGAAGGACTACCCAAGAAGAGCGCAAAAGTACCACAACATGCCTGCCTCCACAGCTTTTTCCTTGGTGACATGCCTAATTCCTGGCTGATTTACCTTTCTCGTCTTAGGGTTGGGGTTCGGCCTAGGGCTAGGACTTTTAAAATCAGGAAGCCCTGAGTTCCAGGCACACTGGAGCTGTGAAAGGCATCCAAAAGGGAGTGCAAAAGTGCCACAACATGGTTGCTTTCGCGGCTTTTTCCTTGGCAAGAAGCTTAACACCAGGCTGATTTCCCTTCCCTTGGTTACTGTTAGGCTTAGGACTAGGGCTAGGATTTTTAAAACTAGGAAGCCCTTAGCTCCAGGCACACTGCAGCTGTTCAAGGCATCCCAAGGGGAGTACAAAAGTGCAACAACATGGCAGCTTTCACAGCTTTTTCCTTGGCACCATCCCTATACCTAGGCTGATTTATCTGCCTAGGGTTAGGGTTAGGCTTCAGCCTAGGGCTTGGAGTTTTTTAACCAGGAAGCCCTGAGTTCCAGGCTTACTGCATCTGCCAAAGGCATCCCAAAGGGAGTGCAGAAGTGCCACAACATGGCTGCTTTCACGGCTTTTCCCTTAGGAAGAACCCTAATACCCGGCTGATTTACCTTCCTAGGGTTACTGTTAGGCTTAGGCCTAGGACTTTTAAAACCAGGAAGCCCTGGGCTCCAGGCACACTGCAGCTGCGAAAAGCATCCCAAGGGGAGCGCAAAAGTGACACAACTTGGCTGCCTCTGCTGCTATTCTCATGAGACCATCCCGAACCATAGGCTGATTTTCCTTCCTAGGGTTAAGGTTTGAGTTACGCCTGGGGTAAGGGTTCTATTAACCAGAAAGCCCTGAGTTCCAAGAACACAGCAGATGCGAAGGACTACCCAAGAAGAGCGCAAAAGTACCACAACATGCCTGCCTCCACAGCTTTTTCCTTGGGGACATGCCTAATTCCTGGCTGATTTGCCTTTCTCGTCTTAGGGTTGGGGTTCGGCCTAGGGCTAGGATTTTTTTAACTAGGAAGCCCTGAGTTCCAGGCTTACTTCATCTGCAAAAAGCATCCCAAAGGGAGTGCAGAAGTGCCACAACATGGCTGCTTTCACGGCTTTTCCCTTAGGAAGAACCCTAATACGCGGCTGATTTACCTTCCTAGGGTTACTGTTAGGCTTAGGCCTAGGACTTTTAAAACCAGGAAGCCCTGGGCTCCAGGCACACTGCAGCTGCGAAAGGCATCCCAAGGGGAGCGCAAAAGTGACACAACTTGGCTGCCACCACTGATATTTCCATGAGACCATCCCGAACCATAGGCTGATTTTCCTTCCTAGGGTTAAGGTTTGAGTTACGCCTGGGGTAAGGGTTCTATTAACCAGAAAGCCCTGAGTTCCAAGAACACAGCAGCTGCGAAGGACTACCCAAGAAGAGCGCAAAAGTACCACAACGTGCCTGCCTCCACAGCTTTTTCCTTGGGGACATGCCTAATTCCTGGCTGATTTGCCTTTCTCGTCTTAGGGTTGGGGTTCGGCCTAGGGCTAGGATTTTTTTAACTAGGAAGCCCTGAGTTCCAGGCTTACTTCATCTGCCAAAGGCATCCCAAAGGGAGTGCAAAAGTGCCACAACATGGCTGCTTTCACGGCTTTTCCCTTAGGAAGAACCCTAATACCCGGCTGGTTCACCTTCCTAGGCTTACTGTTAGGCTTAGGCCTAGGACTTTTAAAACCAGGAAGCCCTGGGCTCCAGGCACTCTGCAGCTGCGAAAGGCATCCCAAGGGGAGCGCAAAAGTGACACAACTTGGCTGCCACCACTGATATTTCCATGAGACCATCCCGAACCATAGGCTGATTTTCCTTCCTAGGGTTAAGGTTTGAGTTACGCCTAGGGTAAGGGTTCTATTAACCAGAAAGCCCTGAGTTCCAAGAACACAGCAGCTGCGAAGGACTACCCAAGAAGAGCGCAAAAGTACCACAACATGCCTGCCTCCACAGCTTTTTCCTTGGGGACATGCCTAATTCCTGGCTGATTTGCCTTTCTCGTCTTAGGGTTGGGGTTCGGCCTAGGGCTAGGACTTTTAAAATCAGGAAGCCCTGAGTTCCAGGCACACTGGAGCTGTGAAAGGCATCGAAAAGGGAGTGCAAAAGTGCCACAACATGGTTGCTTTCACGGCTTTTTCCTTGGCAAGAAGCCTAACACCAGGCTTATTTCCCTTCCCAGGGTTACTGTTAGGCTTAGGCCTAGGGCTAGGATTTTTAAAACTAGGAAGCCCTGGGCTCCAGGCACACTGCAGCTGTTCAAGGCATCCCAAGGGGAGTACAAAAGTTCAACAACATGGCAGCTTTCACATCTTTTTCCTTGGCACCATCCCTATACCTAGGCTGATTTATCTGCCTAGGGTTAGGGTTAGGGTTCAGCCTAGGGCTTGGAGTTTTTTAACCAGGAAGCCCTGAGTTCCAGGCTTACTGCATCTGCCAAAGGCATCCCAAAGGGAGTGCAAAAGTGCCACAACATGGCTGCTTTCACAGCTTTTCCCTTAGGAAGAACCCTAATACCCGGCTGATTTACCTTCCTAGGGTTACTGTTAGGCTTAGACCTAGGACTTTTAAAACCAGGAAGCCCTGGGCTCCAGGCATATGCAGCTGTTAAAGGCATCCCAAGAGGGCTGCAGAAGTGACACAACTTGGCTGCCTCTGCTTCTATTCTCATGAGACCATCCCGAACCATAGGCTGATTTTCCTTCTTAGGGTTAAGGTTTGAGTTACGCCTAGGGTAAGAGTTCTATTAACCAGAAAGCCCTGAGTTCCAAGAACACAGCAGCTGCGAAGGACTACCCAAGAAGAGCGCAAAAGTACCACAACGTGCCTGCCTCCACAGCTTTTTCCTTGGGGACATGCCTAATTCCTGGCTGATTTGCCTTTCTCGTCTTAGGGTTGGGGTTCGGCCTAGGGCTAGGATTTTTTTAACTAGGAAGCCCTGAGTTCCAGGCTTACTGCATCTGCCAAAGGCATCCCAAAGGGAGTGCAGAAGTGCCACAACATGGCTGCTTTCACGGCTTTTCCCTTAGGAAGAACCCTAATACCCGGCTGATTTACCTTCCTAGGCTTACTGTTAGGCTTAGGCCTAGGACTTTTAAAACCAGGAAGCCCTGGGCTCCAGGCACACTGCAGCTGCGAAAGGCATCCCAAGGGGAGCGCAAAAGTGACACAACTTGGCTGCCACCACTGATATTTCCATGAGACCATCCCGAACCATAGGCTGATTTTCCTTCCTAGGGTTAAGGTTTGAGTTACGCCTAGGGTAAGGGTTCTATTAACCAGAAAGCCCTGAGTTCCAAGAACACAGCAGCTGCGAAGGACTTCCCAAGAAGAGCGCAAAAGTACCACAACATGCCTGCCTCCACAGCTTTTTCCTTGGGGACATGCCTAATTCCTGGCTGATTTGCCTTTCTCGTCTTAGGGTTGGGGTTCGGCCTAGGGCTAGGACTTTTAAAATCAGGAAGCCCTGAGTTCCAGGCACACTGGAGCTGTGAAAGGCATCCAAAAGGGAGTGCAAAAGTGCCACAACATGGTTGCTTTCGCGGCTTTTTCCTTGGCAAGAAGCTTAACACCAGGCTGATTTCCCTTCCCTTGGTTACTGTTAGGCCTAGGACTAGGGCTAGGATTTTTAAAACTAGGAAGCCCTTAGCTCCAGGCACACTGCAGCTGTTCAAGGCATCCCAAGGGGAGTACAAAAGTGACACAACATGGCAGCTTTCACAGCTTTTTCCTTGGCACCATCCCTATACCTAGGCTGATTTATCTGCCTAGGGTTAGGGTTAGGCTTCAGCCTAGGTCTTGGAGTTTTTTAACCAGGAAGCCCTGAGTTCCAGGCTTACTGCATCTGCCAAAGGCATCCCAAAGGGAGTGCAGAAGTGCCACAACATGGCTGCTTTCACGGCTTTTCCCTTAGGAAGAACCCTAATACGCGGCTGATTTACCTTCCTAGGGTTACTGTTAGGCTTAGGCCTAGGACTTTTAAAACCAGGAAGCCCTGGGCTCCAGGCACATGCAGCTGCGAAAGGCATCCCAAGAGCTCCGCAGAAGCGACACAACTTGGCTGCCTCTGCTTCTATTCTCATGAGACCATCCTGAACCATAGGCTGATTTTCCTTCCTAGGGTTAAGGATTGAGTTTCGCCTAGGGTAAGAGTTCTATTAACCAGAAAGACCTGAGTTCCAAGAACACAGCAGCTGCGAAGGACTACCCAAGAAGAGCGCAAAAGTACCACAACGTGCCTGCCTCCACAGCTTTTTCCTTGGGGACATGCCTAATTCCTGGCTGATTTGCCTTTCTCGTCTTAGGGTTGGGGTTCGGCCTAGGGCTAGGATTTTTTTAACTAGGAAGCCCTGAGTTCCAGGCTTACTGCATCTGCCAAAGGCATCCAAAAGGGAGTGCAAAAGTGCCACAACATGGTTGCTTTCACGGCTTTTCCCTTAGGAAGAACCCTAATACGCGGCTGTTTTACCTTCCTAGGGTTACTGTTAGGCTTAGGCCTAGGACTTTTAAAACCAGGAAGCCCTGGGCTCCAGGCACACTGCAGCTGCGAAAGGCATCCCAAGGGGAGCGCAAAAGTGACACAACTTGGCTGCCACCACTGATATTTCCATGAGACCATCCCGAACCATAGGCTGATTTTCCTTCCTAGGGTTAAGGTTCGAGTTACGCCTGGGGTAAGGGTTCTATTAACCAGAAAGCCCTGAGTTCCAAGAACACAGCAGCTGCGAAGGACTACCCAAGAAGAGCGCAAAAGTACCACAACGTGCCTGCCTCCACAGCTTTTTCCTTGGGGACATGCCTAATTCCTGGCTGATTTGCCTTTCTCGTCTTAGGGTTGGGGTTCGGCCTAGGGCTAGGATTTTTTTAACTAGGAAGCCCTGAGTTCCAGGCTTACTGCATCTGCCAAAGGCATCCCAAAGGGAGTGCAAAAGTGCCACAACATGGCTGCTTTCACGGCTTTTCCCTTAGGAAGAACCCTAATACCCGGCTGGTTTACCTTCCTAGGGTTCATGTTAGGCTTAGGCCTAGGACTTTTAAAACCAGGAAGCCCTGGGCTCCAGGCACACTGCAGCTGCGAAAGGCATCCCAAGGGGAGCGCAAAAGTACCACAACATGCCTGCCTCCACAGCTTTTTCCTTGGGGACATGCCTAATTCCTGGCTGATTTGCCTTTCTCGTCTTAGGGTTGGGGTTCGGCCTAGGGCTAGGATTTTTAAAATCAGGAAGCCCTGAGTTCCAGGCACACTGGAGCTGGGAAAGGCATCCAAAAGGGAGTGCAAAAGTGCCACAACATGGCTGCTTTCACGGCTTTTTCCTTGGCAAGAAGCCTAACACCAGGCTGATTTCCCTTCCCAGGGTTACTGTAAGGCTTAGGCCTAGGGCTAGGATTTTTAAAACTAGGAAGCCCTGGGCTCCAGGCACACTGCAGCTGTTCAAGTCATCCCAAGGGGAGTACAAAAGTGCAACAACATGGCAGCTTTCACAGCTTTTTCCTTGGCACCATCCCTATACCTAGGCTGATTTATCTGCCTAGGGTTAGGGTTAGGCTTCAGCCTAGGGCTTGGAGATTTTAACCAGGAAGCCCTGAGTTCCAGGCTTACTGCATCTGCCAAAGGCATCCCAAAGGGAGTGCAAAAGTGCCACAACATGGCTGCTTTCACGGCTTTTCCCTTAGGAAGAACCCTAATACGCGGCTGATTTACCTTCCTAGGGTTACTGTTAGGCTTAGGCCTAGGACTTTTAAAACCAGGAAGCCCTGGGCTCCAGGCACACTGCAGCTGCGAAAGGCATCCCAAGGGGAGCGCAAAAGTGACACAACTTGGCTGCCACCACTGATATTTCCATGAGACCATCCCGAACCATAGGCTGACTTTCCTTCCTAGGGTGAAGGTTTGAGTTACGCCTAGGGTAAGGGTTCTATTAACCAGAAAGCCCTGAGTTCCAAGAACACAGCAGCTGCGAAGGACTTCCCAAGAAGAGCGCAAAAGTACCACAACATGCCTGCCTCCACAGCTTTTTCCTTGGGGACATGCCTAATTCCTGGCTGATTTGCCTTTCTCGTCTTAGGGTTGGGGTTCGGCCTAGTGCTAGGATTTTTAAAATCAGGAAGCCCTGAGTTCCAGGCACACTGGAGCTGTGAAAGGCATCCAAAAGGGAGTGCAAAAGTGCCACAACATGGTTGCTTTCACGACTTTTTCCTTGGCAAGAAGCTTAACACCAGGCTGATTTCCCTTCCCAGGTTTACTGTAAGGCTTAGGCCTAGGGCTAGGATTTTTAAAACAAGGAAGCCCTTAGATCCAGGCACACTGCAGCTGTTCAAGGCATCCCAAGGGGAGTACAAAAGTGCAACAACATGGCAGCTTTCACAGCTTTTTCCTTGGCACCATCCCTATACCTAGGCTGATTTATCTGCCTAGGGTTAGGGTTAGGGTTCGGCCTAGGGCTTGGAGTTTTTTAACCAGGAAGCCCTGAGTTCCAGGCTTACTGCATCTGCCAAAGGCATCCCAAAGGGAGTGCAAAAGTGCCACAACATGGCTGCTTTCACAGCTTTTCCCTTAGGAAGAACCCTAATACCCGGCTGATTTACCTTCCTAGGGTTACTGTTAGGCTTAGGCCTAGGACTTTTAAAACCAGGAAGCCCTGGGCTCCAGGCACTCTGCAGCTGCGAACGGCATCCCAAGGGGAGCGCAAAAGTGACACAACTTGGCTGCCACCACTGATATTTCCATGAGACCATCCCAAATCATAGGCTGATTTTCCTTCCTAGGATTAAGGTTTGAGTTACACCTGGGGTAAGGGTTCTATTAACCAGAAAGCCCTGAGTTCCAAGAACACAGCAGCTGCGAAGGACTACCCAAGAAGGGCGCAAAAGTACCACAACGTGCCTGCCTCCACAGTTTTTTCCTTGGGGACATGCCTAATTCCTGGCTGATTTGCCTTTCTCGTCTTAGGGTTGGGGTTCGGCCTAGGGCTAGGATTTTTTAACTAGGAAGCCCTGAGTTCCAGGCTTACTGCATCTGCCAAAGGCATCCCAAAGGGAGTGCAGAAGTGCCACAACATGGCTGCTTTCACGGCTTTTCCCTTAGGAAGAACCCTAATACGCGGCTGCTTTACCTTCCTAGGGTTACTGTTAGGCTTAGGCCTAGGACTTTTAAAACCAGGAAGCCCTGGGCTCCAGGCACACTGCAGCTGCGAAAGGCATCGCAAGGGGAGCGCAAAAGTGACACAACTTGGCTGCCACCACTGATATTTCCATGAGACCATCCCGAACAATAGGCTGATTTTCCTTCCTAGGGTTAAGGTTTGAGTTACGCCTGGGGTAAGGGTTCTATTAACCAGAAAGCCCTGAGTTCCAAGAACACAGCAGCTGCGAAGGACTACCCAAGAAGAGCGCAAAAGTACCACAACATGCCTGCCTCCACAGCTTTTTCCTTGGGGACATGCCTAATTCCTGGCTGATTTGCCTTTCTCGTCTTAGGGTTGGGGTTCGGCCTAGGGCTAGGACTTTTAAAATCAGGAAGCCCTGAGTTCCAGGCACACTGGAGCTGTGAAAGACATCCAAAAGGGAGTGCAAAAGTGCCACAACATGGCTGCTTTCACGGCTTTTTCCTTGGCAAGAAGCCTAACACCAGGCTGATTTCCCTTCCCAGGTTTACTGTTAGGCTTAGGTCTAGGGCTAGGACTTTTAAAAATAGGAAGCCCTTAGATCCAGGCACACTGCAGCTGTTCAAGGCATCCCAAGGGGAGTACAAAAGTGCAACAACATGGCAGCTTTCACAGCTTTTTCCTTGGCACCATCCCTATACCTAGGCTGATTTATATGCCTAGGGTTGGGGTTGGGGTTCGGCCTAGGGCTTGGAGTTTTTTAACCAGGAAGCCCTGAGTTCCAGGCTTACTGCATCTGCCAAAGGCATCCCAAAGGGAGTGCAAAAGTGCCACAACATGGCTGCTTTCACAGCTTTTCCCTTAGGAAGAACCCTAATACCCGGCTGATTTACCTTCCTAGGGTTAATGTTAGGCTTAGGCCTAGGACTTTTAAAACCAGGAAGCCCTGGGCTCCAGGCACACTGCAGCTGTTAAAGGCATCCCAAGAGGGCCGCAGAAGTGACACAACTTGGCTGCCTCTGCTTCTATTCTCATGAGACCATCCCGAACCATAGGCTGATTTTCCTTCCTAGGGTTAATGTTTGAGTTACGCCTAGGGTAAGAGGTCTTTTAACCAGAAAGACCTGAGTTCCAAGAACACAGCAGCTGCGAAGGACTAGCCAAGAAGAGCGCAAAAGTACCACAACATGCCTGCCTCCACAGCTTTTTCCTTGGGGACATGCCTAATTCCTGGCTGATTTGCCTTTCTCGTCTTAGGGTTGGGGTTCGGCCTAGGGCTAGGATTTTTAAAATCAGGAAGCCCTGAGTTCCAGGCACACTGGAGCTGTGAAAGGCATCCAAAAGGGAGTGCAAAAGTGCCACAACATGGTTGCTTTCACGGCTTTTTCCTTGGCAAGAAGCTTAACACCAGGCTGATTTCCCTTCCCAGGGTTACTGTAAGGCTTAGGCCTAGGGCTAGGATTTTTAAAACTAGGAAGCCCTTAGATCCAGGCACACTGCAGCTGTTCAAGGCATCCCAAGGGGAGTACAAAAGTGCAACAACATGGCAGCTTTCACAGCTTTTTCCTTGGCACCATCCCTATACCTAGGCTGATTTATCTGCCTAGGGTTAGGGTTAGGGTTCAGCCTAGGGCTTGGAGTTTTTTAACCAGGAAGCCCTGAGTTCCAGGCTTACTGCATCTGCCAAAGGCATCCCAAAGGGAGTGCAGAAGTGCCACAACATGGCTGCTTTCACAGCTTTTCCCTTAGGAAGAACCCTAATACGCGGCTGATTTACCTTCCTAGGGTTACTGTTAGGCTTAGGCCTAGGACTTTTAAAACCAGGAAGCCCTGGGCTCCAGGCACTCTGCAGCTGCGAAAGGCATCCCAAGGGGAGCGCAAAAGTGACACAACTTGGCTGCCACCACTGATATTTCCATGAGACCATCCCAAATCATAGGCTGATTTTCCTTCCTAGGGTTAAGGTTTGAGTTACGCCTAGGGTAAGGGTTCTATTAACCAGAAAGCCCTGAGTTCCAAGAACACAGCAGCTGCGAAGGACTACCCAAGAAGAGCGCAAAAGTACCACAACATGCCTGCCTCCACAGCTTTTTCCTTGGGGACATGCCTAAATCCTGGCTGATTTGCCTTTCTCGTCTTAGGGTTGGGGTTCGGCCTAGGGCTAGGATATTTTTAACTAGGAAGCCCTGAGTTCCAGGCTTACTGCATCTGTCAAAGGCATCCCAAAGGGAGTGCAGAAGTGCCACAACATGGCTGCTTTCACGGCTTTTCCCTTAGGAAGAACCCTAATACGCGGCTGATTTACCTTCCTAGGGTTACTGTTAGGCTTAGGCCTAGGACTTTTAAAACCAGGAAGCCCTGGGCTCCAGGCACATGCAGCTGTTCAAGGCATCCCAAGAGGGCCGCAGAAGTGACACAACTTGGCTGCCTCTGCTGCTATTCTCATGAGACCATCCCGAACCATAGGCTGATTTTCCTTCTTAGGGTTAAGTTTTGAGTTACGCCTAGGGTAAGAGTTCTATTAACCAGAAAGCCCTGAGTTCCAAGAACACAGCAGCTGCGAAGGACTACCCAAGAAGACCGCAAAAGTACCACAACGTGCCTGCCTCCACAGCTTTTTCCTTGGGGACATGCCTAATTCCTGGCTGATTTGCCTTTCTCGTCTTAGGGTTGGGGTTCGGCCTAGGGCTAGGACTTTTAAAATCAAGAAGCCCTGAGTTCCAGGCACACTGGAGCTGTGAAAGACATCCAAAAGGGAGTGCAAAAGTGCCACAACATGGTTGCTTTCACGGCTTTTTCCTTGGCAAGAAGCCTAACACCAGGCTGATTTCCCTTCCCAGGGTTACTGTTAGGCTTAGGCCTAGGGCTAGGATTTTTAAAACTAGGAAGCCCTTAGATCCAGGCACACTGCAGCTGTTCAAGGCATCCCAAGGGGAGTACAAAAGTGCAACAACATGGCAGCTTTCACAGCTTTTTCCTTGGCACCATCCCTATACCTAGGCTGATTTATCTGCCTAGGGTTAGGGTTAGGGTTCGGCCTAGGGCTTGGAGTTTTTTAACCAGGAAGCCCTGAGTTCCAGGCTTACTGCATCTGCCAAAGGCATCCCAAAGGGAGTGCAAAAGTGCCACAACATGGCTGCTTTCACAGCTTTTCCCTTAGGAAGAACCCTAATACCCGGCTGATTTACCTTCCTAGGGTTACTGTTAGGCTTAGGCCTAGGACTTTTAAAACCAGGAAGCCCTGGGCTCCTGGCACATGCAGCTGCGAAAGGCATCCCAAGGGGAGCGCAAAAGTGACACAACTTGGTTGCCACCACTGATATTTCCATGAGACCATCAAAAATCATAGGCTGATTTTCCTTCCTAGGATTAAGGTTTGAGTTACGCCTTGGGTAAGGGTTCTATTAACCAGAAAGCCCTGAGTTCCAAGAACACAGCAGCTGCGAAGGACTACCCAAGAAGAGCGCAAAAGTACCACAACATGCCTGCCTCCACAGCTTTTTCCTTGGGGACATGCCTAATTCCTGGCTGATTTGCCTTTCTCGTCTTAGGGTTGGGGTTCGGCCTAGGGCTAGGATTTTTTTAACTAGGAAGCCCTGAGTTCCAGGCTTACTGCATCTGTCAAAGGCATCCCAAAGGGAGTGCAGAAGTGCCACAACATGGCTGCTTTCACGGCTTTTCCCTTAGGAAGAACCCTAATACGCGGCTGATTTACCTTCCTAGGGTTACTGTTAGGCTTAGGCCTAGGACTTTTAAAACCAGGAAGCCCTGGGCTCCAGGCACACTGCAGCTGCGAAAGGCATCCCAAGGGGAGCGCAAAAGTGACACAACTTGGCTGCCACCACTGATATTTCCATGAGACCATCCCGAACCATAGGCTGATTTTCCTTCCTAGGTTTAAGGTTTGAGTTACGCCTGGGGTAAGGGTTCTATTAACCAGAAAGCCCTGAGTTCCAAGAACACAGCAGCTGCGAAGGACTACCCAAGAAGAGCGCAAAAGTACCACAACATGCCTGCCTCCACAGCTTTTTCCTTGGGGACATGCCTAATTCCTGGCTGATTTGCCTTTCTCGTCTTAGGGTTGGGGTTCGGCCTAGGGCTAGGATTTTTTTAACTAGGAAGCCCTGAGTTCCAGGCTTACTTCATCTGCAAAAAGCATCTCAAAGGGAGTGCAGTTGTGCCACAACATGGCTGCTTTCACGGCTTTTCCCTTAGGAAGAACCCTAATACCCGGCTGATTTACCTTCCTAGGGTTACTGTTAGGCTTAGGCCTAGGACTTTTAAAACCAGGAAGCCCTGGGCTCCAGGCACATGTAGCTGTTCAAGGCATCCCAAGAGGGCCGCAGAAGTGACACAACTTGGCTGCCTCTGCTGCTATTCTCATGAGACCATCCCGAATCATAGGCTGATTTTCCTTCTTAGGGTTAAGATTTGAGTTACGCCTAGGGTAAGAGTTCTATTAACCAGAAAGCCCTGAGTTCCAAGAACACAGCAGCTGTGAAGGACTACCCAAGAAGAGCGCAAAAGTACCACAACGTGCCTGCCTCCACAGCTTTTTCCTTGGGGACATGCCTAATTCCTGGCTGATTTGCCTTTCTCGTCTTAGGGTTGGGGTTCGGCCTAGGGCTAGGATATTTTTAACTAGGAAGCCCTGAGTTCCAGGCTTACTGCATCTGCCAAAGGCATCCCAAAGGGAGTGCAAAAGTGCCACAACATGGCTGCTTTCACGGCTTTTCCCTTAGGAAGAACCCTAACACCCAGCTGATTTACCTTCCTAGGGTTACTGTTAGGCTTAGGCCTAGGACTTTTAAAACCAGGAAGCCCTGGGCTCCAGGCACACTGCAGCTGCGAAAGGCATCCCAAGAGGGCCGCAGAAGTGACACAACTTGGCTGCCACCACTAATATTTCCATGAGAGCATCCCGAACCATAGGCTGATTTTCCTTCCAAGGTTTAAGGTTTGAGTTACGCCAAGGGTAAGGGTTCTATTAACCAGAAAGCCCTGAGTTCCAAGAACACAGCAGCTGCGAAGGACTAGCCAAGAAGAGCGCAAAAGTACCACAACATGCCTGCCTCCACAGCTTTTTCCTTGGGGACATGCCTAATTCCTGGCTGATTTGACTTTCTCGTCTTAGGGTTGGGGTTCGGCCTAGGGCTAGGACTTTTAAAATCAGGAAGCCCTGAGTTCCAGGCACACTGGAGCTGTGAAAGACATCCATAAGGGAGTGCAAAAGTGCCACAACATGGTTGCTTTCACGGCTTTTTCCTTGGCAAGAAGCCTAACACCAGGCTGATTTCCCTTCCCAGGTTTACTGTTAGGCTTAGGCCTAGGGCTAGGATTTTTAAAAATAGGAAGCCCTTAGATCCAGGGACACTGCAGCTGTTCAAGGCATCCCAAGGTGAGTACAAAAGTGCAACAACATGGCAGCTTTCACAGCTTTTTCCTTGGCACCATCCCTATACCTAGGCTGATTTATCTGCCTAGGGTTAGGGTTGGGGTTCGGCCTAGGGCTTGGAGTTTTTTAACCAGGAAGCCCTGAGTTCCAGGCTTACTGCATCTGCCAAAGGCATCCCAAAGGGAGTGCAAAAGTGCCACAACATGGCTGCTTTCACAGCTTTTCCCTTAGGAAGAACCCTAATACCCGGCTGATTTACCTTCCTAGGGTTAATGTTAGGCTTAGGCCTAGGACTTTTAAAACCAGGAAGCCCTGGGCTCCAGGCACACTGCAGCTGTTAAAGGCATCCCAAGAGGGCTGCAGAAGTGACACAACTTGGCTGCCTCTGCTTCTATTCTCATGAGACCATCCCGAACCATAGGCTGATTTTCCTTCCTAGGGTTAATGTTTGAGTTACGCCTAGGGTAAGAGGTCTATTAACCAGAAAGACCTGAGTTCCAAGAACACAGCAGCTGCGTAGGACTAGCCAAGAAGAGCGCAAAAGTACCACAACATGCCTGCCTCCACAGCTTTTTCCTTGGGGACATGCCTAATTCCTGGCTGATTTGCCTTTCTCATCTTAGGGTTGGGGTTCGGCCTAGGGCTAGGATTTTTTTAACTAGGAAGCCCTGAGTTCCAGGCTTACTGCATCTGCCAAAGGCATCCCAAAGGGAGTGCAGAAGTGCCACAACATGGCTGCTTTCACGGCTTTCCCCTTAGGAAGAACCCTAATACCCGGCTGATTTACCTTCCTAGGGTTACTGTTAGGCTTAGGCCTAGGACTTTTAAAACTAGGAAGCCCTTAGATCCAGGCACACTGCAGCTGTTCAAGGCATCCCAAGGGGAGTACAAAAGTACCACAACATGGCAGCTTTCACAGCTTTTTCCTTGGCACCATCCCTATACATAGGCTGATTTATCTGCCTAGGGTTAGGGTTTGGGTTCAGCCTAGGGCTTGGAGTTTTTTAACCAGGAAGCCCTGAGTTCCAGGGTTACTGCATCTGCCAAATGCATCCCAAAGGGAGTGCAAAAGTGCCACAACATGGCTGCTTTCACGGCTTTTCCCTTAGGAAGAACCCTAATACCCGGCTGATTTACCTTCCTAGGGTTACTGTTAGGCTTAGGCCTAGGACTTTTAAAACCAGGAAGCCCTGGGCTCCAGGCACTCTGCAGCTGCGAAAGGCATCCCAAGGGGAGCGCAAAAGTGACACAACTTGGCTGCCACCACTGATATTTCCATGAGACCATCCCGAACCATAGGCTGATTTTCCTTCCTAGGGTTAAGGTTTGAGTTACGCCTAGGGTAAGGGTTCTATTAACCAGAAAGCCCTGAGTTCCAAGAACACAGCAGCTGCGAAGGACTACCCAAGAAGAGCGCAAAAGTACCACAACATGCCTGCGTCGATAGCTTTTTCCTTGGGGACATGCCTAATTCCTGGCTGATTTGCCTTTCTCGTCTTAGGTTTGGGGTTCGGCCTAGGGCTAGGACTTTTAAAATCAGGAAGCCCTGCGTTCCAGGCACACTGGAGCTGTGAAAGGCATCCAAGAGGGAGTGCAAAAGTGCCACAACATGGCTGCTTTCACGGCTTTTTCCTTGGCAAGAAGCCTAACACCAGGCTGATTTCCCTTCCCAGGGTTACTGTTAGGCTTAGGCCTAGGGCTAGGATTTCTAAAACTAGGAAGCCCTTAGTTCCAGGCTCACTGCAGCTGTTCAAGGCATCCCAAGGGGAGTACAAAAGTGCAACAACATGGCAGCTTTCACAGCTTTTTCCTTGGCACCATCCCTATACCTAGGCTGATTTATCTGCCTAGGGTTAGGGTTAGGCTTCAGCCTAGGTCTTGGAGTTTTTTAACCAGGAAGCCCTGAGTTCCAGGCTTACTGCATCTGCCAAAGGCATCCCAAAGGGAGTGCAGAAGTGCCACAACATGGCTGCTTTCACGGCTTTTCCCTTAGGAAGAACCCTAATACCCGGCTGATTTACCTTCCTAGGGTTACTGTTAGGCTTAGGCCTAGGACTTTTAAAACCAGGAAGCCCTGGGCTCCAGGCACTCTGCAGCTGCGAAAGGCATCCCAAGGGGATCGCAAAAGTGACACAACTTGGCTGCCACCACTGATATTTCCATGAGACCATCCCAAATCATAGGCTGATTTTTCTTCCTAGGGTTAAGGTTTGAGTTACGCCTCGGGTAAGGGTTCTATTAACCAGAAAGCCCTGAGTTCCAAGAACACAGCAGCTGCGAAGGACTACCCAAGAAGAGCGCAAAAGTACCACAACATGCCTGCCTCCACAGCTTTTTCCTTGGGGACATGCCTAATTCCTGGCTGATTTGCCTTTCTCGTCTTAGGGTTGGGGTTCGGCCTAGGGCTAGGATATTTTTAACTAGGAAGCCCTGAGTTCCAGGCTTACTGCATCTGTCAAAGGCATCCCAAAGGGAGTGCAGAAGTGCCACAACATGGCTGCTTTCACGGCTTTTCCCTTAGGAAGAACCCTAATACCCGGCTGATTTACCTTCCTAGGGTTACTGTTAGGCTTAGGCCTAGGACTTTTAAAACCAGGAAGCCCTGGGCTCCAGGCACACTGCAGCTGCGAAAGGCATCCCAAGGGGAGCGCAAAAGTGACACAACTTGGCTGCCACCACTGATATTTCCATGAGAGCATCCCGAACCATAGGCTGATTTTCCTTCCTAGGGTGAAGTTTTGAGTTACGCCTGGGGTAAGGGTTCTATTAACCAGAAAGCCCTGAGTTCCAAGAACACAGCAGCTGCGAAGGACTAGCCAAGAAGAGCGCAAAAGTACCACAACATGCCTGCCTCCACAGCTTTTTCCTTGGGGACATGCCTAATTCCTGGCTGATTTGCCTTTCTCGTCTTAGGGTTGGGGTTCGGCCTAGGGCTAGGATTTTTTTAACTAGGAAGCCCTGAGTTCCAGGCTTACTTCATCTGCCAAAAGCATCTCAAAGGGAGTGCAGTTGTGCCACAACATGGCTGCTTTCACGGCTTTTCCCTTAGGAAGAACCCTAATACGCGGCTGATTTACCTTCCTAGGGTTACTGTTAGGCTTAGGCCTAGGACTTTTAAAACCAGGAAGCCCTGGGCTCCAGGCACATGCAGCTGTTCAAGGCATCCCATGAGGGCCGCAGAAGTGACACAACTTGGCTGCCTCTGCTGCTATTCTCATGAGACCATCCCGAATCATAGGCTGATTTTCCTTCTTAGGGTTAAGATTTGAGTTACGCCTAGGGTAAGAGTTCTATTAACCAGAAAGCCCTGAGTTGCAAGAACACAGCAGCTGTGAAGGACTACCCAAGAAGAGCGCAAAAGTACCACAACGTGCCTGCCTCCACAGCTTTTTCCTTGGGGACATGCCTAATTCCTGGCTGATTTGCCTTTCTCGTCTTAGGGTTGGGGTTCGGCCTAGGGCTAGGATTTTTTTAACTAGGAAGCCCTGAGTTCCAGGCTTACTGCATCTGCCAAAGGCATCCCAAAGGGAGTGCAGAAGTGCCACAACATGGCTGCTTTCACGGCTTTCCCTTAGGAAGAACCCTAATACCCGGCTGATTTACCTTCCTAGGGTTACAGTTAGGCTTAGGCCTAGGACTTTTAAAACTAGGAAGCCCTTAGATCCAGGCACACTGCAGCTGTTCAAGGCATCCCAAGGGGAGCACTAAAGTACCACAACATGGCAGCTTTCACATCTTTTTCCTTGGCACCATCCCTATACATAGGCTGATTTATCTGCCTAGGGTTAGGGTTAGGGTTCAGCCTAGGGCTTGGAGTTTTTTAACCAGGAAGCCCTGAGTTCCAGGCTTACTGCATCTGCCAAAGGCATCCCAAAGGGAGTGCAGAAGTGCCACAACATGGCTGCTTTCACGGCTTTTCCCTTAGGAAGAACCCTAATACGCGGCTGATTAACCTTCCTAGGGTTACTGTTAGGCTTAGGCCTAGGACTTTTAAAACCAGGAAGCCCTGGGCTCCAGGCACACTGCAGCTGCGAAAGGCATCCCAAGGGGAGCGCAAAAGTGACACAACTTGGCTGCCGCCACTGATATTTCCATGAGACCATCCCGAACCATAGGCTGATTTTCCTTCCTAGGGTTAAGGTTTGAGTTTCGCCTAGGGTAAGAGGTCTATTAACCAGAAAGACCTGAGTTCCAAGAACACAGCAGCTGCGAAGGACTAGCCAAGAAGAGCGCAAAAGTACCACAACGTGCCTGCCTCCACAGCTTTTTCCTTGGGGACATGCCTAATTCCTGGCTGATTTGCCTTTCTCGTCTTAGGGTTGGGGTTCGGCCTAGGGCTAGGATATTTTTAACTAGGAAGCCCTGAGTTCCAGGCTTACTGCATCTGCCAAAGGTATCCCAAAGGGAGTGCAGAAGTGCCACAACATGGCTGCTTTCACGGCTTTTCCCTTAGGAAGAACCCTAATACTCGGCTGATTTACCTTCCTAGGGTTACTGTTAGGCTTAGGCCTAGGACTTTTAAAACCAGGAAGCCCTGGGCACCAGGCACACTGCAGCTGCGAAAGGCATCCCAAGGGGAGCGCAAAAGTGACACAACTTGTCTGCCTCTGCTGCTATTCTCATGAGACCATCCCGAACCATAGGCTGATTTTCCTTCCTAGGGTTAAGGTTTGACTTACGCCTAGGGTAAGGGTTCTATTAACCAGAAAGCCCTGAGTTCCAAGAACACAGCAGCTGCGAAGGACTAGCCAAGAAGAGCGCAAAAGTACCACAACATGCCTGCCTCCACAGCTTTTTCCTTGGGGACATGCCTAATTCCTGGCTGATTTGCCTTTCTCGTCTTAGGGTTGGGGTTCGGCCTAGGGCTAGGATTTTTTTAACTAGGAAGCCCTGAGTTCCAGGCTTACTTCATCTGCAAAAAGCATCCCAAAGGGAGTGCAGAAGTGCCACAACATGGCTGCTTTCACGGCTTTTCCCTTAGGAAGAACCCTAATACCCGGCTGATTTACCTTCCTAGGGTTACTGTTAGGCTTAGGCCTAGGACTTTTTTAAAACCAGGAAGCCATGGGCTCCAGGCACATGCAGCTGCGAAAGGCATCCCAAGAGGGCCGCAGAAGTGACACAACTTGGCTGTCTCTGCTTCTATTCTCATGAGACCATCCTGAACCATAGGCTGATTTTCCTTCCTAGGGTTAAGGTTTGAGTTACGCCTGGGGTAAGGGTTCTATTAACCAGAAAGCCCTGAGTTCCAAGAACACAGCAGCTGCGAAGGACTAGCCAAGAAGAGCGCAAAAGTACCACAACATGCCTGCCTCCACAGCTTTTTCCTTGGGGACATGCCTAATTCCTGGCTGATTTGCCTTTCTCGTCTTAGGGTTGGGGTTCGGCCTAGGGCTAGGATTTTTTTAACTAGGAAGCCCTGAGTTCCAGGCTTACTTCATCTGCCAAAGGCATCCCAAAGGGAGTGCAAAAGTGCCACAACATGGCTGCTATCACGGCTTTTCCCTTAGGAAGAACCCTAATACGCGGCTGATTTACCTTCCTAGGGTTACTGTTAGGCTTAGGCCTAGGACTTTTAAAACCAGGAAGCCCTGGGCTCCAGGCACACTGCAGCTGCGAAAGGCATCCCAAGGGGAGCGCAAAAGTGACACAACTTGGCTGCCTCTGCTGCAATTCTCATGAGACCATCCCGAACCATAGGCTGATTTTCCTTCCTAGGGTTAAGGTTTGAGTTACGCCTGGGGTAAGGGTTCTATTAACCAGAAAGCCCTGAGTTCCAAGAACACAGCAGCTGCGAAGGACTAGCCAAGAAGAGCGCAAAAGTACCACAACGTGCCTGCCTCCACAGCTTTTTCCTTGGGGACATGCCTAATTCCTGGCTGATTTGCCTTTCTCGTCTTAGGCTTGAGTTCGGCCTAGGGCTAGGATTTTTTTAACTAGGAAGCCCTGAGTTCCAGGCTTTCTGCATCTGAAAAAGGCATCCCAAAGGGAGTGCAAAAGTGCCACAACATGGCTGCTTTCACGGCTTTTTCCTTGGCAAGAAGCCTAACACCAGGCTGATTTCCCTTCCCAGGGTTACTGTAAGGCTTAGGCCTAGGGCTAGGATTTTTAAAACTAGGAAGCCCTGGGCTCCAGGCACATGCAGCTGTTCAAGGCATCCCAAGGGGAGTACAAAAGTGCAACAACATGGCAGCTTTCACAGCTTTTTCCTTGGCACCATCCCTATACCTAGGCTGATTTATCTGCCTAGGGTTAGGGTTAGGGTTCAGCCTAGGGCTTGGAGATTTTAACCCGGAAGCCCTGAGTTCCAGGCTTACTGCATCTGCCAAAGGCATCCCAAAGGGAGTGCAGAAGTGCCACAACATGGCTGCTTTCACGGCTTTTCCCTTAGGAAGAACCCTAATACGCGGCTGATTAACCTTCCTAGGGTTACTGTTAGGCTTAGGCCTAGGACTTTTAAAACCAGGAAGCCCTGGGCTCCAGGCACACTGCAGCTGCGAAAGGCATCCCAAGGGGAGCGCAAAAGTGACACAACTTGGCTGCCGCCACTGATATTTCCATGAGACCATCCCGAACCATAGGCTGATTTTCCTTCCTAGGGTTAAGGTTTGAGTTTCGCCTAGGGTAAGAGGTCTATTAACCAGAAAGACCTGAGTTCCAAGAACACAGCAGCTGCGAAGGACTACCCAAGAAGAGCGCAAAAGTACCACAACGTGCCTGCCTCCACAGCTTTTTCCTTGGGGACATGCCTAATTCCTGGCTGATTTGCCTTTCTCGTCTTAGGGTTGGGGTTCGGCCTAGGGCTAGGACTTTTAAAATCAGGAAGCCCTGAGTTCCAGGCACACTGGAGCTGTGAAAGGCATCCAAAAGGGAGTGCAAAAGTGCCACAACATGGTTGCTTTCACGGCTTTTTCCTTGGCAAGAAGCCTAACACCAGGCTGATTTCCCTTCCCAGGGTTACTGTTAGGCTTAGGCCTAGGGCTAGGATTTTTAAAACTAGGAAGCCCTTAGATCCAGGCTCACTGCAGCTGTTCAAGGCATCCCAAGGGGAGTACAAAAGTGCAACAACATGGCAGCTTTCACAGCTTTTTCCTTGGCACTATCCCTATACATAGGCTGATTTATCTGCCTAGGGTTAGGGTTAGGCTTCAGCCGAGGGCTTGGAGTTATTAAACCAGGAAGCCCTGAGTTCCAGGCTTACTGCATCTGCCAAAGGCATCCCAAAGGGAGTGCAAAAGTGCCACAACATGGCTGCTTTCACAGCTTTTCCCTTAGGAAGAACCCTAATACCTGGCTGATTTACCTTCCTAGGGTTACTGTTAGGCTTAGACCTAGGACTTTTAAAACCAGGAAGCCCTGGGCTTCAGGCACACTGCAGCTGTTAAAGGCATCCCAAGAGGGCCGCAGAAATGACACATCTTGGCTGCCTCTGCTTCTATTCTCATGAGACCATCCCGAACCATAGGCTGATTTTCCTTCCTAGGGTTAAGGTTTGAGTTACGCCTAGGGTAAGAGTTCTATTAACCAGAAAGCCCTGAGTTCCAAGAACACAGCAGCTGCGAAGGACTACCCAAGAAGAGCGCAAAAGTACCACAACGTGCCTGCCTCCACAGCTTTTTCCTTGGGGACATGCCTAATTCCTGGCTGATTTGCCTTTCTCGTCTTAGGGTTGGGGTTCGGCCTAGGGCTAGGATTTTTTTAACTAGGAAGCCCTGAGTTCCAGGCTTACTTCATCTGCCAAAGGCATCCCAAAGGGAGTGCAGAAGTGCCACAACATGGCTGCTTTCACGGCTTTTCCCTTAGGAAGAACCCTAATACACGGCTGATTTACCTTCCTAGGCTTACTGTTAGGCTTAGGCCTAGGACTTTTAAAACCAGGAAGCCCTGGGCTCCAGGCACTCTGCAGCTGCGAAAGGCATCCCAAGGGGAGCGCAAAAGTGACACAACTTGGCTGCCACCACTGATATTTCCATGAGACCATCCCGAACCATAGGCTGATTTTCCTTCCTAGGGTTAAGGTTTGAGTTACGCCTAGGGTAAGGGTTCTATTAACCAGAAAGCCCTGAGTTCCAAGAACACAGCAGCTGCGAAGGACTACCCAAGAAGAGCGGAAAAGTACCAAAACGTGCCTGCCTCCACAGCTTTCTCCTTGGGGACATGTCTTATTCCTGGCTGATTTGCCTTTCTCGTCTTAGGGTTGGGGTTCGGCCTAGGGCTAGGATTTTTTTAACTAGGAAGCCCTGAGTTCTAGGCTTAATTCATCTGCAAAAAGCATCCCAAAGGGAGTGCAGAAGTGCCACAACAGGGCTGCTTTCATGGCTTTTCCCTTAGGAAGAACCCTAATACGCGGCTGATTTACCTTCCTAGGGTTACTGTTAGGCTTAGGCCTAGGACTTTTAAAACCAGGAAGCCCTGGGCTCCAGGCACATGCAGCTGCGAAAGGCATCCCAAGAGGGCCGCAGAAGTGACACAACTTGGCTGCCTCTGCTTTTATTCTCATGAGACCATCCTGAACCATAGGCTGATTTTCCTTCCTAGGGTTAAGGTTTGAGTTACGCCTGGGGTAGGGTTCTATTAACCAGAAAGCCCTGAGTTCCAAGAACACAGCAGCTGCGAAGGACTAGCCAAGAAGAGCGCAAAAGTACCACAACATGCCTGCCTCCACAGCTTTTTCCTTGGGGACATGCCTAATTCCTGGCTGATTTGCCTTTCTCGTCTTAGGGTTGGGGGTCGGCCTAGGGCTAGGATTTTTTTAACTAGGAAGCCCTGAGTTCCAGGCTTACTTCATTTGCCAAAAGCATCCCAAAGGGAGTGCAGAAGTGCCACAACATGGCTGCTTTCACGGCTTTCCCCTTAGGAAGAACCCTAATACGCGGCTGATTTACCTTCCTAGGGTTACTCTTAGGCTTAGGCCTAGGACTTTTAAAACCAGGAAGCCCTGGGCTCCAGGCACACTGCAGCTGCGAAAGGCATCCCAAGGGGAGCGCAAAAGTGACACAACTTGGCTGCCTCTGCTGCTATTCTCATGAGACCATCCCGAACCATAGGCTGATTTTCCTTCCTAGGGTTAAGGTTTGAGTTACGCCTGGGGTAGGGGTTCTATTAACCAGAAAGCCCTGAGTTCCAAGAACACAGCAGCTGCGAAGGACTAGCCAAGAAGAGCGCAAAAGTACCACAACATGCCTGCCTCCACAGCTTTCTCCTTGGGGACATGCCTAATTCCTGGCTGATTTGCCTTTCTCGTCTTAGGGTTGGGGTTCGGCCTAGGGCTAGGATTTTTAAAATCAGGAAGCCCTGAGTTCCAGGCACACTGGAGCTGTGAAAGGCATCCAAAAGGGAGTGCAAAAGTGCCACAACATGGCTGCTTTCACGGCTTTTTCCTTGGCAAGAAGCCTAACACCAGGCTTATTTCCCTTCCCAGGGTTACTGTTAGGCTTAGGCCTAGGGCTAGGATTTTTAAAACTAGGAAGCCCTGGGCTCCAGGCACACTGCAGCTGTTCAAGGCATCCCAAGAGGAGTACAAAAGTGCAACAACATGGCAGCTTTCACAGCTTTTTCCTTGGCACCATCCCTATACCTAGGATGATTTATCTGCCTAGGGTTAGGGTTAGGGTTCAGCCTAGGGCTTGGAGTTTTTTAACCAGGAAGCCCTGAGTTCCAGGCTTACTGCATCTGCCAAAGCCATCCCAAAGGGAGTGCAAAAGTGCCACAACATGGCTGCTTTCACAGCTTTTCCCTTAGGAAGAACCCTAATACCCGGCTGATTTACCTTCCTAGGGTTACTGTTAGGCTTAGACCTAGGACTTTTAAAACCAGGAAGCCCTGGGCTCCAGGCATACTGCAGCTGCTCAAGGCATCCCAAGGGGAGCGCAAAAGTGACACAACTTGGCTGCCTCTGCTGCTATTCTCATGAGACCATCCCGAACCATAGGCTGATTTTCCTTCCTAGGGTTAAGGTTTGAGTTACGCCTAGGGTAAGAGTTCTATTAACCAGAAAGCCCTGAGTTCCAAGAACACAGCAGCTGCGAAGGACTAGCCAAGAAGAGCGCAAAAGTACCACAACGTGCCTGCCTCCACAGCTTTTTCCTTGGGGACATGCCTAATTCCTGGCTGATTTGCCTTTCTCGTCTTAGGGTTGGGGTTAGGGCTAGGGCTAGGATTTTTTTAACTAGGAAGCCCTGAGTTCCAGGCTTACTGCATCTGCCAAAGGCATCCCAAAGGGAGTGCAGAAGTGCCACAACATGGCTGCTTTCACGGCTTTTCCCTTAGGAAGAACCCTAATACGCGGCTGATTAACCTTCCTAGGGTTACTGTTAGGCTTAGGCCTAGGACTTTTAAAACCAGGAAGCCCTGGGCTCCAGGCACACTGCAGCTGCGAAAGGCATCCCAAGGGGAGCGCAAAAGTGACACAACTTGGCTGCCGCCACTGATATTTCCATGAGACCATCCCGAACCATAGGCTGATTTTCCTTCCTAGGGTTAAGGTTTGAGTTTCGCCTAGGGTAAGAGGTCTATTAACCAGAAAGACCTGAGTTCCAAGAACACAGCAGCTGCGAAGGACTACCCAAGAAGAGCGCAAAAGTACCACAACGTGCCTGCCTCCACAGCTTTTTCCTTGGGGACATGCCTAATTCCTGGCTGATTTGCCTTTCTCGTCTTAGGGTTGGGGTTCGGCCTAGGGCTAGGACTTTTAAAATCAGGAAGCCCTGAGTTCCAGGCACACTGGAGCTGTGAAAGGCATCCAAAAGGGAGTGCAAAAGTGCCACAACATGGTTGCTTTCACGGCTTTTTCCTTGGCAAGAAGCCTAACACCAGGCTGATTTCCCTTCCCAGGGTTACTGTTAGGCTTAGGCCTAGGGCTAGGATTTTTAAAACTAGGAAGCCCTTAGATCCAGGCTCACTGCAGCTGTTCAAGGCATCCCAAGGGGAGTACAAAAGTGCAACAACATGGCAGCTTTCACAGCTTTTTCCTTGGCACTATCCCTATACCTAGGCTGATTTATCTGCCTAGGGTTAGGGTTAGGCTTCAGCCGAGGGCTTGGAGTTATTAAACCAGGAAGCCCTGAGTTCCAGGCTTACTGCATCTGCCAAAGGCATCCCAAAGGGAGTGCAAAAGTGCCACAACATGGCTGCTTTCACAGCTTTTCCCTTAGGAAGAACCCTAATACCTGGCTGATTTACCTTCCTAGGGTTACTGTTAGGCTTAGACCTAGGACTTTTAAAACCAGGAAGCCCTGGGCTTCAGGCACACTGCAGCTGTTAAAGGCATCCCAAGAGGGCCGCAGAAATGACACATCTTGGCTGCCTCTGCTTCTATTCTCATGAGACCATCCCGAACCATAGGCTGATTTTCCTTCCTAGGGTTAAGGTTTGAGTTACGCCTAGGGTAAGAGTTCTATTAACCAGAAAGCCCTGAGTTCCAAGAACACAGCAGCTGCGAAGGACTACCCAAGAAGAGCGCAAAAGTACCACAACGTGCCTGCCTCCACAGCTTTTTCCTTGGGGACATGCCTAATTCCTGGCTGATTTGCCTTTCTCGTCTTAGGGTTGGGGTTCGGCCTAGGGCTAGGATTTTTTTAACTAGGAAGCCCTGAGTTCCAGGCTTACTTCATCTGCCAAAGGCATCCCAAAGGGAGTGCAGAAGTGCCACAACATGGCTGCTTTCACGGCTTTTCCCTTAGGAAGAACCCTAATACGCGGCTGATTTACCTTCCTAGGCTTACTGTTAGGCTTAGGCCTAGGACTTTTAAAACCAGGAAGCCCTGGGCTCCAGGCACTCTGCAGCTGCGAAAGGCATCCCAAGGGGAGCGCAAAAGTGACACAACTTGGCTGCCACCACTGATATTTCCATGAGACCATCCCGAACCATAGGCTGATTTTCCTTCCTAGGGTTAAGGTTTGAGTTACGCCTAGGGTAAGGGTTCTATTAACCAGAAAGCCCTGAGTTCCAAGAACACAGCAGCTGCGAAGGACTACCCAAGAAGAGCGGAAAAGTACCAAAACGTGCCTGCCTCCACAGCTTTCTCCTTGGGGACATGTCTTATTCCTGGCTGATTTGCCTTTCTCGTCTTAGGGTTGGGGTTCGGCCTAGGGCTAGGATTTTTTTAACTAGGAAGCCCTGAGTTCTAGGCTTAATTCATCTGCAAAAAGCATCCCAAAGGGAGTGCAGAAGTGCCACAACAGGGCTGCTTTCATGGCTTTTCCCTTAGGAAGAACCCTAATACGCGGCTGATTTACCTTCCTAGGGTTACTGTTAGGCTTAGGCCTAGGACTTTTAAAACCAGGAAGCCCTGGGCTCCAGGCACATGCAGCTGCGAAAGGCATCCCAAGAGGGCCGCAGAAGTGACACAACTTGGCTGCCTCTGCTTTTATTCTCATGAGACCATCCTGAACCATAGGCTGATTTTCCTTCCTAGGGTTAAGGTTTGAGTTACGCCTGGGGTAGGGTTCTATTAACCAGAAAGCCCTGAGTTCCAAGAACACAGCAGCTGCGAAGGACTAGCCAAGAAGAGCGCAAAAGTACCACAACATGCCTGCCTCCACAGCTTTTTCCTTGGGGACATGCCTAATTCCTGGCTGATTTGCCTTTCTCGTCTTAGGGTTGGGGGTCGGCCTAGGGCTAGGATTTTTTTAACTAGGAAGCCCTGAGTTCCAGGCTTACTTCATTTGCCAAAAGCATCCCAAAGGGAGTGCAGAAGTGCCACAACATGGCTGCTTTCACGGCTTTCCCCTTAGGAAGAACCCTAATACGCGGCTGATTTACCTTCCTAGGGTTACTCTTAGGCTTAGGCCTAGGACTTTTAAAACCAGGAAGCCCTGGGCTCCAGGCACACTGCAGCTGCGAAAGGCATCCCAAGGGGAGCGCAAAAGTGACACAACTTGGCTGCCTCTGCTGCTATTCTCATGAGACCATCCCGAACCATAGGCTGATTTTCCTTCCTAGGGTTAAGGTTTGAGTTACGCCTGGGGTAGGGGTTCTATTAACCAGAAAGCCCTGAGTTCCAAGAACACAGCAGCTGCGAAGGACTAGCCAAGAAGAGCGCAAAAGTACCACAACATGCCTGCCTCCACAGCTTTCTCCTTGGGGACATGCCTAATTCCTGGCTGATTTGCCTTTCTCGTCTTAGGGTTGGGGTTCGGCCTAGGGCTAGGATTTTTAAAATCAGGAAGCCCTGAGTTCCAGGCACACTGGAGCTGTGAAAGGCATCCAAAAGGGAGTGCAAAAGTGCCACAACATGGCTGCTTTCACGGCTTTTTCCTTGGCAAGAAGCCTAACACCAGGCTTATTTCCCTTCCCAGGGTTACTGTTAGGCTTAGGCCTAGGGCTAGGATTTTTAAAACTAGGAAGCCCTGGGCTCCAGGCACACTGCAGCTGTTCAAGGCATCCCAAGAGGAGTACAAAAGTGCAACAACATGGCAGCTTTCACAGCTTTTTCCTTGGCACCATCCCTATACCTAGGATGATTTATCTGCCTAGGGTTAGGGTTAGGGTTCAGCCTAGGGCTTGGAGTTTTTTAACCAGGAAGCCCTGAGTTCCAGGCTTACTGCATCTGCCAAAGCCATCCCAAAGGGAGTGCAAAAGTGCCACAACATGGCTGCTTTCACAGCTTTTCCCTTAGGAAGAACCCTAATACCCGGCTGATTTACCTTCCTAGGGTTACTGTTAGGCTTAGACCTAGGACTTTTAAAACCAGGAAGCCCTGGGCTCCAGGCATACTGCAGCTGCTCAAGGCATCCCAAGGGGAGCGCAAAAGTGACACAACTTGGCTGCCTCTGCTGCTATTCTCATGAGACCATCCCGAACCATAGGCTGATTTTCCTTCCTAGGGTTAAGGTTTGAGTTACGCCTAGGGTAAGAGTTCTATTAACCAGAAAGCCCTGAGTTCCAAGAACACAGCAGCTGCGAAGGACTAGCCAAGAAGAGCGCAAAAGTACCACAACGTGCCTGCCTCCACAGCTTTTTCCTTGGGGACATGCCTAATTCCTGGCTGATTTGCCTTTCTCGTCTTAGGGTTGGGGTTAGGGCTAGGGCTAGGATTTTTTTAACTAGGAAGCCCTGAGTTCCAGGCTTACTGCATCTGCCAAAGGCATCCCAAAGGGAGTGCAGAAGTGCCACAACATGGCTGCTTTCACGGCTTTTCCCTTAGGAAGAACCCTAATACGCGGCTGATTTACCTTCCTAGGGTTACTGTTAGGCTTAGGCCTAGGACTTTTAAAACCAGAAAGCCCTGGGCTCCAGGCACACTGCAGCTGCGAAAGGCATCCCAAGGGGAGCGCAAAAGTGACACAACTTGGCTGCCTCTGCTGCTATTCTCATGAGACCATCCCGAACCATAGGCTGATTTTCCTTCCTAGGGTTAAGGTTTGAGTTACGCCTGGGGTAAGGGTTCTATTAACCAGAAAGCCCTGAGTTCCAAGAACACAGCAGCTGCGAAGGACTACCCAAGAAGAGCGCAAAAGTACCACAACGTGCCTGCCTCCACAGCTTTTTCCTTGGGGACATGCCTAATTCCTGGCTGATTTGCCTTTCTCGTCTTAGGGTTGGGGTTCGGCCTAGGGCTAGGATTTTTTTAACTAGGAAGCCCTGAGTTCCAGGCTTACTTCATCTGCCAAAAGCATCCCAAAGGGAGTGCAACAGTGCCACAACATGGCTGCTTTCACGGCTTTTCCCTTAGGAAGAACCCTAATACGCGGCTGATTTACCTTCCTAGGGTTACTGTTAGGCTTAGGCCTAGGACTTTTAAAACCAGGAAGCCCTGGGCTCCAGGCACATGCAGCTGTTAAAGGCATCCCAAGAGGGCCGCAGAAGTGACACAACTTGGCTGCCACCACTGATATTTCCATGAGACCATCCCGAACCATAGGCTGATTTTCCTTCCTAGGGTTAGGGTTTGAGTTACGCCTAGGGTAAGGGTTCTATTAAAGAGAAAGCCCTGAGTTCCAAGAACACAGCAGCTGCGAAGGACTACCCAAGAAGAGCGCAAAAGTACCACAACATGCCTGCCTCCACAGCTTTTTCCTTGGGGACATGCCTAATTCCTGGCTGATTTGCCTTTCTCGTCTTAGGGTTGGGGTTCGGCCTAGGGCTAGGACTTTTAAAATCAGGAAGCCCTGAGTTCCAGGCACACTGGAGCTGTGAAAGGCATCCAAAAGGGAGTGCAAAAGTGCCACAACATGGTTGCTTTCACGGCTTTTTCCTTGGCAAGAAGCCTAACACCAGGCTGATTTCCCTTCCCAGGGTTACTGTTAGGCTTAGGCCTAGGACTTTTAAAACCAGGAAGCCCTGGGCTCCAGGCACATGCAGCTGTTAAAGGCATCCCAAGAGGGCCGCAGAAGTGACACAACTTGGCTGCCTCTGCTTCTATTCTCATGAGACCATCCCGAATCATACGCTGATTTTCCTTCCTAGGGTTAATGTTTGAGTTTCGCCTAGGGTAAGACGTCTATTAACCAGAAAGACCTGAGTTCCAAGAACACAGCAGCTGCGAAGGACTACCCAAGAAGAGCGCAAAAGTACCACAACATGCCTGCCTCCACAGCTTTTTCCTTGGGGACATGCCTAATTCCTGGCTGATTTGCCTTTCTCGTCTTAGGGTTGGGGTTCGGCCTAGGGCTAGGATTTTTTTAACTAGGAAGCCCTGAGTTCCAGGCTTACTGCATCTGCCAAAGGCATCCCAAAGGGAGTGCAGAAGTGCCACAACATGGCTGCTTTGACGGCTTTTCCCTTAGGAAGAACCCTAATACGCGGCTGATTTACCTTCCTAGGGTTACTGTTAGGCTTAGGCCTAGGACTTTTAAAACCAGGAAGCCCTGGGCTCCAGGCACACTGCAGCTGCGAAAGGCATCCCAAGGGGAGCGCAAAAGTGACACAACTTGGCTGCCACCACTGATATTTCCATGAGACCATCCCGAACCATAGGCGTATTTTCCTTCCTAGGGTGAAGGTTTGAGTTACGCCTGGGGTAAGGGTTCTATTAACCAGAAAGCCCTGAGTTCCAAGAACACAGCAGCTGCGAAGGACTACCCAAGAAGAGCGCAAAAGTACCACAACATGCCTGCCTCCACAGCTTTTTCCTTGGGGACATGCCTAATTCCTGGCTGATTTGCCTTTCTCGTCTTAGGGTTGGGGTTCGGCCTAGGGCTAGGATATTTTTAACTAGGAAGCCCTGAGTTCCAGGCTTACTTCATCTGCCAAAAGCATCCCAAAGGGAGTGCAGAAGTGCCACAACATGGCTGCTTTCACGGCTTTTCCCTTAGGAAGAACCCTAATACCTGGCTGATTTACCTTCCTAGGGTTACTGTTAGGCTTAGGCCTAGGACTTTTAAAACCCGGAAGCCCTGGGCTCCTGGCACATGCAGCTGTTAAAGGCATCCCAAGAGGGCCGCAGAAGTGACACAACTTGGCTGCCTCTGCTGCTATTCTCATGAGACCATCCCGAACCATAGGCTGATTTTCCTTCTTAGGGTTAAGGTTTGAGTTACGCCTAGGGTAAGAGTTCTATTAACCAGAAAGCCCTGAGTTCCAAGAACACAGCAGCTGCGAAGGACTACCAAGAAGAGCGCAAAAGTACCACAACATGCCTGCCTCCACAGCTTTTTCCTTGGGGACATGCCTAATTCCTGGCTGATTTACCTTTCTCGTCTTAGGGTTGGGGTTCGGCCTAGGGCTAGGACTTTTAAAATCAGGAAGCCCTGAGTTCCAGGCACACTGGAGCTGTGAAAGGCATCCCAAAGGGAGTGCAAAAGTGCCACAACATGGTTGCTTTCACGGCTTTTTCCTTGGCAAGAAGCCTAACACCAGGCTGATTTCCCTTCCCAGGGTTACTGTTAGGCTTAGGCCTAGGGCTAGGATTTTTAAAACTAGGAAGCCCTGGGCTCCAGGCACACGGCAGCTGTTCAAGGCATCCCAAGGGGAGTACAAAAGTGCAACAACATGGCAGCTTTCACAGCTTTTTCCTTGGCACCATCCCTATACCTAGGCTGATTTGTCTTTCTCGTCTTAGGGTTGTGGTTCGGCCTAGGGCTAGGATTTTTAAAATCAGGAAGCCCTGAGTTCCAGGCACACTGGAGCTGTGAAAGGCATCCAAAAGGGAGTGCAAAAGTGCCACAACATGGCTGCTTTCACGGCTTTTTCCTTGGCAAGAAGCCTAACACCAGGCTTATTTCCCTTCCCAGGGTTACTGTTAGGCTTAGGCCTAGGGCTAGGATTTTTAAAACTAGGAAGCCCTGAGTTCCAGGCACACTGGAGCTGTGAAAGGCATCCAAAAGGGAGTGCAAAAGTGCCACAACATGGTTGCTTTCACGGCTTTTTCCTTGGCAAGAAGCCTAACACCAGGCTATATTTCCCTTCCCAGGGTTACTGTTAGGCTTAGGCCTAGGGCTAGGATTTTTAAAACTAGGAAGCCCTGGGCTCCAGGCACACTGCAGCTGTTCAAGGCATCCCAAGGGGAGTACAAAAGTGCAACAACATGGCAGCTTTCACAGCTTTTTCCTTGGCACCAGCCCTATACCTAGGCTGATTTATCTGCCTAGGGTTAGGGTTAGGGTTCAGCCTAGGGCTTGGAGTATTTTAACCAGGAAGCCCTGAGTTCCAGGCTTACTGCATCTGCCAAAGGCATCCCAAAGGGAGTGCAAAAGTGCCACAACATGGCTGCTTTCACAGCTTTTCCCTTAGGAAGAACCCTAATACCCGGCTGATTTACCTTCCTAGGGTTACTGTTAGGCTTAGACCTAGGACTTTTAAAACCAGGAAGCCCTGGGCTCCAGGCATATGCAGCTGTTAAAGGCATCCCAAGAGGGCTGCAGAAGTGACACAACTTGGCTGCCTCTGCTGCTATTCTCATGAGACCATCCCGAACCATAGGCTGATTTTCCTTCCTAGGGTTAAGGTTTGAGTTACGCCTAGGGTAAGAGTTCTATTAACCAGAAAGCCCTGAGTTCCAAGAACACAGCAGCTGCGAAGGACTACCCAAGAAGAGCGCAAAAGTACCACAACGTGCCTGCCTCCACAGCTTTTTCCTTGGGGACATGCCTAATTCCTGGCTGATTTGCCTTTCTCGTCTTAGGGTTGGGGTTCGGCCTAGGGCTAGGATTTTTTTAACTAGGAAGCCCTGAGTTCCAGGCTTACTGCATCTGCCAAAGGCATCCCAAAGGGAGTGCAGAAGTGCCACAACATGGCTGCTTTCACGGCTTTTCCCTTAGGAAGAACCCTAATACCCAGCTGATTTACCTTCCTAGGGTTACTGTTAGGCTTAGGCCTAGGACTTTTAAAACCAGGAAGCCCTGGGCTCCAGGCACACTGCAGCTGCGAAAGGCATCCCAAGGGGAGCGCAAAAGTGACACAACTTGGCTGCCACCACTGATATTTCCATGAGACCATCCCGAACCATAGGCTGATTTTCCTTCCTAGGGTTAAGGTTTGAGTTACGCCTAGGGTAAGGGTTCTATTAACCAGAAAGCCCTGAGTTCCAAGAACACAGCAGCTGCGAAGGACTAGCCAAGAAGAGCGCAAAAGTACCACAACATGCCTGCCTCCACAGCTTTTTCCTTGGGGACATGCCTAATTCCTGGCTGATTTGCCTTTCTCGTCTTAGGGTTGGGGTTCGGCCTAGGGTTAGGATTTTTAAAATCAGGAAGCCCTGAGTTCCAGGCACACTGGAGCTGTGAAAGGCATCCAAAAGGGAGTGCAAAAGTGCCACAACATGGTTGCTTTCGCGGCTTTTTCCTTGCCAAGAAGCTTAACACCAGGCTGATTTCCCTTCCCTTGGTTACTGTTAGGCTTAGGCCTAGGGCTAGGATTTTTAAAACTAGGAAGCCCTTAGCTCCAGGCACACTGCAGCTGCGAAAGGCATCCCAAGGGGAGCGCAAAAGTGACACAACATGGCAGCTTTCACAGCTTTTTCTTGGCACCATCCCTATACATAGGCTGATTTATCTGCCTAGGGTTAGGGTTAGGGTTCAGCCTAGGTCTTGCAGTTTTTTAACCAGGAAGCCCTGAGTTCCAGGCTTACTGCATCTGCCAAAGGCATCCCAAAGGGAGTGCAGAAGTGCCACAACATGGCTGCTTTCACGGCTTTTCCCTTAGGAAGAACCCTAATACCCAGCTGATTTACCTTCCTAGGGTTACTGTTAGGCTTAGGCCTAGGACTTTTAAAACCAGGAAGCCCTGGGCTCCAGGCACACTGCAGCTGCGAAAGGCATCCCAAGGGGAGCGCAAAAGTGACACAACTTGGCTGCCTCTGCTTCTATTCTCATGAGACCATCCTGAACCATAGGCTGATTTTCCTTCCTAGGGTTAAGGTTTGAGTTACGCCTAGGGTAAGAGTTCTATTAACCAGAAAGACCTGAGTTCCAAGAACACAGCAGCTGCGAAGGACTAGCCAAGAAGAGCGCAAAAGTACCACAACATGCCTGCCTCCACAGCTTTTTCCTTGGGGACATGCCTAATTCCTGGCTGATTTGCCTTTCTCGTCTTAGGGTTGGGGTTCGGCCTAGGGCTAGGATTTTTTTAACTAGGAAGCCCTGAGTTCCAGGCTTACTGCATCTGCCAAAGGCATCCCAAAGGGAGTGCAGAAGTGCCACAACATGGCTGCTTTCACGGCTTTTCCCTTAGGAAGAACCCTAATACCCGGCTGATTTACCTTCCTAGGCTTACTGTTAGGCTTAGGCCTAGGACTTTTAAAACCAGGAAGCCCTGGGCTCCAGGCACACTGCAGCTGCGAAAGGCATCCCAAGGGGAGCGCAAAAGTGACACAACTTGGCTGCCACCACTGATATTTCCATGAGACCATCCCGAACCATAGGCTGATTTTCCTTCCTAGGGTGAAGGTTTGAGTTACGCCTAGGGTAAGGGTTCTATTAACCAGAAAGCCCTGAGTTCCAAGAACACAGCATCTGCGAAGGACTACCCAAGAAGAGCGCAAAAGTACCACAACGTGCCTGCCTCCACAGCTTTTTCCTTGGGGACATGCCTAATTCCTGGCTGATTTGCCTTTCTCGTCTTAGGGTTGGGGTTCGGCCTAGGGCTAGGATATTTTTAACTAGGAAGCCCTGAGTTCCAGGCTTACTGCATCTGCCAAAGGCATCCCAAAGGGAGTGCAGAAGTGCCACAACATGGCTGCTTTCACGGCTTTTCCCTTAGGAAGAACCCTAATACGCGGCTGATTTACCTTCCTAGGGTTACTGTTAGGCTTAGGCCTAGGACTTTTAAAACCAGGAAGCCCTGGGCTCCAGGCACACTGCAGCTGCGAAAGGCATCCCAAGGGGAGCGCAAAAGTGACACAACTTGGCTGCCACCACTGATATTTCCATGAGACCATCCCGAACCATAGGCTGATTTTCCTTCCTAGGGTTAAGGTTTGAGTTACGCCTGGGGTAAGGGTTCTATTAACCAGAAAGCCCTGAGTTCCAAGAACACAGCAGCTGCGAAGGACTACCCAAGAAGAGCGCAAAAGTACCACAACGTGCCTGCCTCCACAGCTTTTTCCTTGGGGACATGCCTAATTCCTGGCTGATTTGCCTTTCTCGTCTTAGGGTTGGGGTTCGGCCTAGGGCTAGGATTTTTTTAACTAGGAAGCCCTGAGTTCCAGGCTTACTTCATCTGCCAAAGGCATCCCAAAGGGAGTGCAAAAGTGCCACAACATGGCTGCTTTCACGGCTTTTCCCTTAGGAAGAACCCTAATACCCGGCTGGTTTACCTTCCTAGGCTTACTGTTAGGCTTAGGCCTAGGACTTTTGAAACCAGGAAGCCCTGGGCTCCAGGCACACTGCAGCTGTTCAAGGCATCCCAAGGGGAGCGCAAAAGTGACACAACTTGGCTGCCACCACTGATATTTCCATGAGACCATCCCGAACCATAGGCTGATTTTCCTTCCTAGGGTTAAGGTTTGAGTTACGCCTAGGGTAAGGGTTCTATTAACCAGAAAGCCCTGAGTTCCAAGAACACAGCAGCTGCGAAGGACTACCCAAGAAGAGCGCAAAAGTACCACAACATGCCTGCCTTCACAGCTTTTTCCTTGGGGACATGCCTAATTCCTGGCTGATTTACCTTTCTCGTCTTAGGGTTGGGGTTCGGCCTAGGGCTAGGACTTTTAATATCAGGAAGCCCTGAGTTCCAGGCACACTGGAGCTGTGAAAGGCATCCAAAAGGGAGTGCAAAAGTGCCACAACATGATTGCTTTCACGGCTTTTTCCTTGGCAAGAAGCCTAACACCAGGCTTATTTCCCTTCCCAGGGTTACTGTTAGGCTTAGGCCTAGGGCTAGGATTTTTAAAACTAGGAAGCCCTTAGATCCAGGCACACTGCAGCTGTTCAAGGCATCCCAAGGGGAGTACAAAAGTTCAACAACATGGCAGCTTTCACAGCTTTTTCCTTGGCACCATCCCTATACCTAGGCTGATTTATCTGCCTAGGGTTAGGGTTAGGGTTTAGCCTAGGGCTTGGAGTTTTTTAACCAGGAAGCCCTGAGTTCCAGGCTTACTGCATCTGCCAAAGGCATCCCAAAGGGAGTGCAAAAGTGCCACAACATGGCTGCTTTCACAGCTTTTCCCTTAGGAAGAACCCTAATACCCGGCTGATTTACCTTCCTAGGGTTACTGTTAGGCTTAGACCTAGGACTTTTAAAACCAGGAAGCCCTGGGCTCCAGGCATATGCAGCTGTTAAAGGCATCCCAAGAGGGCTGCAGAAGTGACACAACTTGGCTGCCTCTGCTTCTATTCTCATGAGACCATCCCGAACCATAGGCTGATTTTCCTTCCTAGGGTTAAGGTTTCAGTTACGCCTAGGGTAAGAGTTCTATTAACCAGAAAGCCCTGAGTTCCAAGAACACAGCAGCTGCGAAGGACTACCCAAGAAGAGCGCAAAAGTACCACAACGTGCCTGCCTCCACAGCTTTTTCCTTGGGGACATGCCTAATTCCTGGCTGATTTGCCTTTCTCGTCTTAGGGTTGGGGTTCGGCCTAGGGCTAGGATTTTTTTAACTAGGAAGCCCTGAGTTCCAGGCTTACTGCATCTGCCAAAGGCATCCCAAAGGGAGTGCAGAAGTGCCACAACATGGCTGCTTTCACGGCTTTTCCCTTAGGAAGAACCCTAATACGCGGCTGATTTACCTTCCTAGGGTTACTGTTAGGCTTAGGCCTAGGACTTTTAAAACCAGGAAGCCCTGGGCTCCAGGCACACTGCAGCTGTTCAAGGCATCCCAAGGGGAGCGCAAAAGTGACACAACTTGGCTGCCACCACTGATATTTCCATGAGACCATCCCGAACCATAGGCTGATTTTCCTTCCTAGGGTTAAGGTTTGAGTTACGCCTAGGGTAAGGGTTCTATTAACCAGAAAGCCCTGAGTTCCAAGAACACAGCAGCTGCGAAGGACTTCCCAAGAAGAGCGCAAAAGTACCACAACATGCCTGCCTCCACAGCTTTTTCCTTGGGGACATGCCTAATTCCTGGCTGATTTGCCTTTCTCGTCTTAGGGTTGGGGTTCGGCCTAGGGTTAGGATTTTTAAAATCAGGAAGCCCTGAGTTCCAGGCACACTGGAGCTGTGAAAGGCATCCAAAAGGGAGTGCACAAGTGCCACAACATGGTTGCTTTCACGGCTTTTTCCTTGGCAAGAAGCCTAACACCAGGCTGATTTCCCTTCGAAGTGTTACTGTAAGGCTTAGGTCTAGGGCTAGGATTTTTATAACTAGGAAGCCCTTAGATCCAGGCACACTGCAGCTGTTCAAGGCATCCCAAGGGGAGTACAAAAGTGCAACAACATGGCAGCTTTCACAGCTTTTTCCTTGGCACCATCCCTATACCTAGGCTGATTTATCTGCCTAGGGTTAGGGTTAGGGTTCAGACTAGGGCTTGGAGTTTTTTAACCAGGAAGCCCTGAGTTCCAGGCTTACTTCATCTGCAAAAGGCATCCCAAAGGGAGTGCAGAAGTGCCACAACATGGCTGCTTTGACGGCTTTTCCCTTAGGAAGAACCCTAATACCCGGCTCATTTACCTTCCTAGGGTTACTGTTAGGCTTAGGCCTAGGACTTTTAAAACCAGGAAGCCCTGGGCTCCAGGCACATGCAGCTGTTAAAGGCATCCCAAGGGGAGCGCAAAAGTGACACAACTTGGCTGCCACCACTGATATTTCCATGAGTCCATCCCGATCCATAGGCTGATTTTCCTTCCTAGGGTTAAGGTTTGAGTTACGCCTAGGGTAAGAGGTCTATTAACCAGAAAGCCCTGAGTTCCAAGAACACAGCAGCTGCGAAGGACTAGCCAAGAAGAGCGCAAAAGTACCACAACATGCCTGCCTCCACAGCTTTTTCCTTGGGGACATGCCTAATTCCTGGCTGATTTGCCTTTCTCGTCTTAGGGTTGGGGTTCGGCCTAGGGCTAGGATTTTTTTAACCAGGAAGCCCTGAGTTCCAGGCTTTCTGCATCTGCCAAAGGCATCCCAAAGGGAGTGCAGAAGTGCCACAACATGGCTGCTTTCACGGCTTTTCCCTTAGGAAGAACCCTAATACGCGGCTGATTTACCTTCCTAGGGTTACTGTTAGGCTTAGGCCTAGGACTTTTAAAACCAGGAAGCCCTGGGCTCCAGGCATATGCAGCTGTTAAAGGCATCCCAAGAGGGCTGCAGAAGTGACACAACTTGGCTGCCTCTGCTTCTATTCTCATGAGACCATCCCGAACCATAGGCTGATTTTCCTTCCTAGGGTTAAGGTTTGAGTTACGCCTAGGGTAAGAGTTCTATTAACCAGAAAGCCCTGAGTTCCAAGAACACAGCAGCTGCGAAGGACTACCCAAGAAGAGCGCAAAAGTACCACAACGTGCCTGCCTCCACAGCTTTTTCCTTGGGGACATGCCTAATTCCTGGCTGATTTGCCTTTCTCGTCTTAGGGTTGGGGTTCGGCCTAGGGCTAGGATTTTTTTAACTAGGAAGCCCTGAGTTCCAGGCTTACTGCATCTGCCAAAGGCATCCCAAAGGGAGTGCAGAAGTGCCACAACATGGCTGCTTTCACGGCTTTTCCCTTAGGAAGAACCCTAATACGCGGCTGATTTACCTTCCTAGGCTTACTGTTAGGCTTAGGCCTAGGACTTTTAAAACCAGGAAGCCCTGGGCTCCAGGCACACTGCAGCTGTTCAAGGCATCCCAAGGGGAGCGCAAAAGTGACACAACTTGGCTGCCACCACTGATATTTCCATGAGACCATCCCGAACCATAGGCTGATTTTCCTTCCTAGGGTGAAGGTTTGAGTTACGCCTGGGGTAAGGGTTCTATTAACCAGAAAGCCCTGAGTTCCAAGAACACAGCAGCTGCGAAGGACTACCCAAGAAGAGCGCAAAAGTACCACAACATGCCTGCCTCCACAGCTTTTTCCTTGGGGACATGCCTAATTCCTGGCTGATTTGCCTTTCTCGTCTTAGGGTTGGGGTTCGGCCTAGGGCTAGGATATTTTTAACTAGGAAGCCCTGAGTTCCAGGCTTACTTCATCTGCCAAAAGCATCCCAAAGGGAGTGCAGAAGTGCCACAACATGGCTGCTTTCACGGCTTTTCCCTTAGGAAGAACCCTAATACCTGGCTGATTTACCTTCCTAGGGTTACTGTTAGGCTTAGGCCTAGGACTTTTAAAACCCGGAAGCCCTGGGCTCCTGGCACATGCAGCTGTTAAAGGCATCCCAAGAGGGCCGCAGAAGTGACACAACTTGGCTGCCTCTGCTGCTATTCTCATGAGACCATCCCGAACCATAGGCTGATTTTCCTTCTTAGGGTTAAGGTTTGAGTTACGCCTAGGGTAAGAGTTCTATTAACCAGAAAGCCCTGAGTTCCAAGAACACAGCAGCTGCGAAGGACTACCAAGAAGAGCGCAAAAGTACCACAACATGCCTGCCTCCACAGCTTTTTCCTTGGGGACATGCCTAATTCCTGGCTGATTTACCTTTCTCGTCTTAGGGTTGGGGTTCGGCCTAGGGCTAGGACTTTTAAAATCAGGAAGCCCTGAGTTCCAGGCACACTGGAGCTGTGAAAGGCATCCCAAAGGGAGTGCAAAAGTGCCACAACATGGTTGCTTTCACGGCTTTTTCCTTGGCAAGAAGCCTAACACCAGGCTGATTTCCCTTCCCAGGGTTACTGTTAGGCTTAGGCCTAGGGCTAGGATTTTTAAAACTAGGAAGCCCTGGGCTCCAGGCACACTGCAGCTGTTCAAGGCATCCCAAGGGGAGTACAAAAGTGCAACAACATGGCAGCTTTCACAGCTTTTTCCTTGGCACCATCCCTATACCTAGGCTGATTTGTCTTTCTCGTCTTAGGGTTGTGGTTCGGCCTAGGGCTAGGATTTTTAAAATCAGGAAGCCCTGAGTTCCAGGCACACTGGAGCTGTGAAAGGCATCCAAAAGGGAGTGCAAAAGTGCCACAACATGGCTGCTTTCACGGCTTTTTCCTTGGCAAGAAGCCTAACACCAGGCTTATTTCCCTTCCCAGGGTTACTGTTAGGCTTAGGCCTAGGGCTAGGATTTTTAAAACTAGGAAGCCCTGAGTTCCAGGCACACTGGAGCTGTGAAAGGCATCCAAAAGGGAGTGCAAAAGTGCCACAACATGGTTGCTTTCACGGCTTTTTCCTTGGCAAGAAGCCTAACACCAGGCTATATTTCCCTTCCCAGGGTTACTGTTAGGCTTAGGCCTAGGGCTAGGATTTTTAAAACTAGGAAGCCCTGGGCTCCAGGCACACTGCAGCTGTTCAAGGCATCCCAAGGGGAGTACAAAAGTGCAACAACATGGCAGCTTTCACAGCTTTTTCCTTGGCACCAGCCCTATACCTAGGCTGATTTATCTGCCTAGGGTTAGGGTTAGGGTTCAGCCTAGGGCTTGGAGTATTTTAACCAGGAAGCCCTGAGTTCCAGGCTTACTGCATCTGCCAAAGGCATCCCAAAGGGAGTGCAAAAGTGCCACAACATGGCTGCTTTCACAGCTTTTCCCTTAGGAAGAACCCTAATACCCGGCTGATTTACCTTCCTAGGGTTACTGTTAGGCTTAGACCTAGGACTTTTAAAACCAGGAAGCCCTGGGCTCCAGGCATATGCAGCTGTTAAAGGCATCCCAAGAGGGCTGCAGAAGTGACACAACTTGGCTGCCTCTGCTGCTATTCTCATGAGACCATCCCGAACCATAGGCTGATTTTCCTTCCTAGGGTTAAGGTTTGAGTTACGCCTAGGGTAAGAGTTCTATTAACCAGAAAGCCCTGAGTTCCAAGAACACAGCAGCTGCGAAGGACTACCCAAGAAGAGCGCAAAAGTACCACAACGTGCCTGCCTCCACAGCTTTTTCCTTGGGGACATGCCTAATTCCTGGCTGATTTGCCTTTCTCGTCTTAGGGTTGGGGTTCGGCCTAGGGCTAGGATTTTTTTAACTAGGAAGCCCTGAGTTCCAGGCTTACTGCATCTGCCAAAGGCATCCCAAAGGGAGTGCAGAAGTGCCACAACATGGCTGCTTTCACGGCTTTTCCCTTAGGAAGAACCCTAATACCCAGCTGATTTACCTTCCTAGGGTTACTGTTAGGCTTAGGCCTAGGACTTTTAAAACCAGGAAGCCCTGGGCTCCAGGCACACTGCAGCTGCGAAAGGCATCCCAAGGGGAGCGCAAAAGTGACACAACTTGGCTGCCACCACTGATATTTCCATGAGACCATCCCGAACCATAGGCTGATTTTCCTTCCTAGGGTTAAGGTTTGAGTTACGCCTAGGGTAAGGGTTCTATTAACCAGAAAGCCCTGAGTTCCAAGAACACAGCAGCTGCGAAGGACTACCCAAGAAGAGCGCAAAAGTACCACAACATGCCTGCCTCCACAGCTTTTTCCTTGGGGACATGCCTAATTCCTGGCTGATTTGCCTTTCTCGTCTTAGGGTTGGGGTTCGGCCTAGGGTTAGGATTTTTAAAATCAGGAAGCCCTGAGTTCCAGGCACACTGGAGCTGTGAAAGGCATCCAAAAGGGAGTGCAAAAGTGCCACAACATGGTTGCTTTCGCGGCTTTTTCCTTGCCAAGAAGCTTAACACCAGGCTGATTTCCCTTCCCTTGGTTACTGTTAGGCTTAGGCCTAGGGCTAGGATTTTTAAAACTAGGAAGCCCTTAGCTCCAGGCACACTGCAGCTGCGAAAGGCATCCCAAGGGGAGCGCAAAAGTGACACAACATGGCAGCTTTCACAGCTTTTTCTTGGCACCATCCCTATACATAGGCTGATTTATCTGCCTAGGGTTAGGGTTAGGGTTCAGCCTAGGTCTTGGAGTTTTTTAACCAGGAAGCCCTGAGTTCCAGGCTTACTGCATCTGCCAAAGGCATCCCAAAGGGAGTGCAGAAGTGCCACAACATGGCTGCTTTCACGGCTTTTCCCTTAGGAAGAACCCTAATACCCAGCTGATTTACCTTCCTAGGGTTACTGTTAGGCTTAGGCCTAGGACTTTTAAAACCAGGAAGCCCTGGGCTCCAGGCACACTGCAGCTGCGAAAGGCATCCCAAGGGGAGCGCAAAAGTGACACAACTTGGCTGCCTCTGCTTCTATTCTCATGAGACCATCCTGAACCATAGGCTGATTTTCCTTCCTAGGGTTAAGGTTTGAGTTACGCCTAGGGTAAGAGTTCTATTAACCAGAAAGACCTGAGTTCCAAGAACACAGCAGCTGCGAAGGACTAGCCAAGAAGAGCGCAAAAGTACCACAACATGCCTGCCTCCACAGCTTTTTCCTTGGGGACATGCCTAATTCCTGGCTGATTTGCCTTTCTCGTCTTAGGGTTGGGGTTCGGCCTAGGGCTAGGATTTTTTTAACTAGGAAGCCCTGAGTTCCAGGCTTACTGCATCTGCCAAAGGCATCCCAAAGGGAGTGCAGAAGTGCCACAACATGGCTGCTTTCACGGCTTTTCCCTTAGGAAGAACCCTAATACCCGGCTGATTTACCTTCCTAGGCTTACTGTTAGGCTTAGGCCTAGGACTTTTAAAACCAGGAAGCCCTGGGCTCCAGGCACACTGCAGCTGCGAAAGGCATCCCAAGGGGAGCGCAAAAGTGACACAACTTGGCTGCCACCACTGATATTTCCATGAGACCATCCCGAACCATAGGCTGATTTTCCTTCCTAGGGTGAAGGTTTGAGTTACGCCTAGGGTAAGGGTTCTATTAACCAGAAAGCCCTGAGTTCCAAGAACACAGCATCTGCGAAGGACTACCCAAGAAGAGCGCAAAAGTACCACAACGTGCCTGCCTCCACAGCTTTTTCCTTGGGGACATGCCTAATTCCTGGCTGATTTGCCTTTCTCGTCTTAGGGTTGGGGTTCGGCCTAGGGCTAGGATATTTTTAACTAGGAAGCCCTGAGTTCCAGGCTTACTGCATCTGCCAAAGGCATCCCAAAGGGAGTGCAGAAGTGCCACAACATGGCTGCTTTCACGGCTTTTCCCTTAGGAAGAACCCTAATACGCGGCTGATTTACCTTCCTAGGGTTACTGTTAGGCTTAGGCCTAGGACTTTTAAAACCAGGAAGCCCTGGGCTCCAGGCACACTGCAGCTGCGAAAGGCATCCCAAGGGGAGCGCAAAAGTGACACAACTTGGCTGCCACCACTGATATTTCCATGAGACCATCCCGAACCATAGGCTGATTTTCCTTCCTAGGGTTAAGGTTTGAGTTACGCCTGGGGTAAGGGTTCTATTAACCAGAAAGCCCTGAGTTCCAAGAACACAGCAGCTGCGAAGGACTACCCAAGAAGAGCGCAAAAGTACCACAACGTGCCTGCCTCCACAGCTTTTTCCTTGGGGACATGCCTAATTCCTGGCTGATTTGCCTTTCTCGTCTTAGGGTTGGGGTTCGGCCTAGGGCTAGGATTTTTTTAACTAGGAAGCCCTGAGTTCCAGGCTTACTTCATCTGCCAAAGGCATCCCAAAGGGAGTGCAAAAGTGCCACAACATGGCTGCTTTCACGGCTTTTCCCTTAGGAAGAACCCTAATACCCGGCTGGTTTACCTTCCTAGGCTTACTGTTAGGCTTAGGCCTAGGACTTTTGAAACCAGGAAGCCCTGGGCTCCAGGCACACTGCAGCTGTTCAAGGCATCCCAAGGGGAGCGCAAAAGTGACACAACTTGGCTGCCACCACTGATATTTCCATGAGACCATCCCGAACCATAGGCTGATTTTCCTTCCTAGGGTTAAGGTTTGAGTTACGCCTAGGGTAAGGGTTCTATTAACCAGAAAGCCCTGAGTTCCAAGAACACAGCAGCTGCGAAGGACTACCCAAGAAGAGCGCAAAAGTACCACAACATGCCTGCCTTCACAGCTTTTTCCTTGGGGACATGCCTAATTCCTGGCTGATTTACCTTTCTCGTCTTAGGGTTGGGGTTCGGCCTAGGGCTAGGACTTTTAATATCAGGAAGCCCTGAGTTCCAGGCACACTGGAGCTGTGAAAGGCATCCAAAAGGGAGTGCAAAAGTGCCACAACATGATTGCTTTCACGGCTTTTTCCTTGGCAAGAAGCCTAACACCAGGCTTATTTCCCTTCCCAGGGTTACTGTTAGGCTTAGGCCTAGGGCTAGGATTTTTAAAACTAGGAAGCCCTTAGATCCAGGCACACTGCAGCTGTTCAAGGCATCCCAAGGGGAGTACAAAAGTTCAACAACATGGCAGCTTTCACAGCTTTTTCCTTGGCACCATCCCTATACCTAGGCTGATTTATCTGCCTAGGGTTAGGGTTAGGGTTTAGCCTAGGGCTTGGAGTTTTTTAACCAGGAAGCCCTGAGTTCCAGGCTTACTGCATCTGCCAAAGGCATCCCAAAGGGAGTGCAAAAGTGCCACAACATGGCTGCTTTCACAGCTTTTCCCTTAGGAAGAACCCTAATACCCGGCTGATTTACCTTCCTAGGGTTACTGTTAGGCTTAGACCTAGGACTTTTAAAACCAGGAAGCCCTGGGCTCCAGGCATATGCAGCTGTTAAAGGCATCCCAAGAGGGCTGCAGAAGTGACACAACTTGGCTGCCTCTGCTTCTATTCTCATGAGACCATCCCGAACCATAGGCTGATTTTCCTTCCTAGGGTTAAGGTTTGAGTTACGCCTAGGGTAAGAGTTCTATTAACCAGAAAGCCCTGAGTTCCAAGAACACAGCAGCTGCGAAGGACTACCCAAGAAGAGCGCAAAAGTACCACAACGTGCCTGCCTCCACAGCTTTTTCCTTGGGGACATGCCTAATTCCTGGCTGATTTGCCTTTCTCGTCTTAGGGTTGGGGTTCGGCCTAGGGCTAGGATTTTTTTAACTAGGAAGCCCTGAGTTCCAGGCTTACTGCATCTGCCAAAGGCATCCCAAAGGGAGTGCAGAAGTGCCACAACATGGCTGCTTTCACGGCTTTTCCCTTAGGAAGAACCCTAATACGCGGCTGATTTACCTTCCTAGGGTTACTGTTAGGCTTAGGCCTAGGACTTTTAAAACCAGGAAGCCCTGGGCTCCAGGCACACTGCAGCTGTTCAAGGCATCCCAAGGGGAGCGCAAAAGTGACACAACTTGGCTGCCACCACTGATATTTCCATGAGACCATCCCGAACCATAGGCTGATTTTCCTTCCTAGGGTTAAGGTTTGAGTTACGCCTAGGGTAAGGGTTCTATTAACCAGAAAGCCCTGAGTTCCAAGAACACAGCAGCTGCGAAGGACTTCCCAAGAAGAGCGCAAAAGTACCACAACATGCCTGCCTCCACAGCTTTTTCCTTGGGGACATGCCTAATTCCTGGCTGATTTGCCTTTCTCGTCTTAGGGTTGGGGTTCGGCCTAGGGTTAGGATTTTTAAAATCAGGAAGCCCTGAGTTCCAGGCACACTGGAGCTGTGAAAGGCATCCAAAAGGGAGTGCAAAAGTGCCACAACATGGTTGCTTTCACGGCTTTTTCCTTGGCAAGAAGCCTAACACCAGGCTGATTTCCCTTCGAAGTGTTACTGTAAGGCTTAGGTCTAGGGCTAGGATTTTTATAACTAGGAAGCCCTTAGATCCAGGCACACTGCAGCTGTTCAAGGCATCCCAAGGGGAGTACAAAAGTGCAACAACATGGCAGCTTTCACAGCTTTTTCCTTGGCACCATCCCTATACCTAGGCTGATTTATCTGCCTAGGGTTAGGGTTAGGGTTCAGACTAGGGCTTGGAGTTTTTTAACCAGGAAGCCCTGAGTTCCAGGCTTACTTCATCTGCAAAAGGCATCCCAAAGGGAGTGCAGAAGTGCCACAACATGGCTGCTTTGACGGCTTTTCCCTTAGGAAGAACCCTAATACCCGGCTGATTTACCTTCCTAGGGTTACTGTTAGGCTTAGGCCTAGGACTTTTAAAACCAGGAAGCCCTGGGCTCCAGGCACATGCAGCTGTTAAAGGCATCCCAAGGGGAGCGCAAAAGTGACACAACTTGGCTGCCACCACTGATATTTCCATGAGTCCATCCCGATCCATAGGCTGATTTTCCTTCCTAGGGTTAAGGTTTGAGTTACGCCTAGGGTAAGAGGTCTATTAACCAGAAAGCCCTGAGTTCCAAGAACACAGCAGCTGCGAAGGACTAGCCAAGAAGAGCGCAAAAGTACCACAACATGCCTGCCTCCACAGCTTTTTCCTTGGGGACATGCCTAATTCCTGGCTGATTTGCCTTTCTCGTCTTAGGGTTGGGGTTCGGCCTAGGGCTAGGATTTTTTTAACCAGGAAGCCCTGAGTTCCAGGCTTTCTGCATCTGCCAAAGGCATCCCAAAGGGAGTGCAGAAGTGCCACAACATGGCTGCTTTCACGGCTTTTCCCTTAGGAAGAACCCTAATACGCGGCTGATTTACCTTCCTAGGGTTACTGTTAGGCTTAGGCCTAGGACTTTTAAAACCAGGAAGCCCTGGGCTCCAGGCATATGCAGCTGTTAAAGGCATCCCAAGAGGGCTGCAGAAGTGACACAACTTGGCTGCCTCTGCTTCTATTCTCATGAGACCATCCCGAACCATAGGCTGATTTTCCTTCCTAGGGTTAAGGTTTGAGTTACGCCTAGGGTAAGAGTTCTATTAACCAGAAAGCCCTGAGTTCCAAGAACACAGCAGCTGCGAAGGACTACCCAAGAAGAGCGCAAAAGTACCACAACGTGCCTGCCTCCACAGCTTTTTCCTTGGGGACATGCCTAATTCCTGGCTGATTTGCCTTTCTCGTCTTAGGGTTGGGGTTCGGCCTAGGGCTAGGATTTTTTTAACTAGGAAGCCCTGAGTTCCAGGCTTACTGCATCTGCCAAAGGCATCCCAAAGGGAGTGCAGAAGTGCCACAACATGGCTGCTTTCACGGCTTTTCCCTTAGGAAGAACCCTAATACGCGGCTGATTTACCTTCCTAGGCTTACTGTTAGGCTTAGGCCTAGGACTTTTAAAACCAGGAAGCCCTGGGCTCCAGGCACACTGCAGCTGTTCAAGGCATCCCAAGGGGAGCGCAAAAGTGACACAACTTGGCTGCCACCACTGATATTTCCATGAGACCATCCCGAACCATAGGCTGATTTTCCTTCCTAGGGTTAAGGTTTGAGTTACGCCTAGGGTAAGGGTTCTATTAACCAGAAAGCCCTGAGTTCCAAGAACACAGCAGCTGCGAAGGACTTCCCAAGAAGAGCGCAAAAGTACCACAACATGCCTGCCTCCACAGCTTTTTCCTTGGGGACATGCCTAATTCCTGGCTGATTTGCCTTTCTCGTCTTAGGGTTGGGGTTCGGCCTAGGGTTAGGATTTTTAAAATCAGGAAGCCCTGAGTTCCAGGCACACTGGAGCTGTGAAAGGCATCCAAAAGGGAGTGCAAAAGTGCCACAACATGGTTGCTTTCACGGCTTTTTCCTTGGCAAGAAACCTAACACCAGGCTGATTTCCCTTCGAAGTGTTACTGTAAGGCTTAGGTCTAGGGCTAGGATTTTTATAACTAGGAAGCCCTTAGATCCAGGCACACTGCAGCTGTTCAAGGCATCCCAAGGGGAGTACAAAAGTGCAACAACATGGCAGCTTTCACAGCTTTTTCCTTGGCACCATCCCTATACCTAGGCTGATTTATCTGCCTAGGGTTAGGGTTAGGGTTCAGACTAGGGCTTGGAGTTTTTTAACCAGGAAGCCCTGAGTTCCAGGCTTACTTCATCTGCAAAAGGCATCCCAAAGGGAGTGCAGAAGTGCCACAACATGGCTGCTTTGACGGCTTTTCCCTTAGGAAGAACCCTAATACCCGGCTGATTTACCTTCCTAGGGTTACTGTTAGGCTTAGGCCTAGGACTTTTAAAACCAGGAAGCCCTGGGCTCCAGGCACATGCAGCTGTTAAAGGCATCCCAAGGGGAGCGCAAAAGTGACACAACTTGGCTGCCACCACTGATATTTCCATGAGTCCATCCCGATCCATAGGCTGATTTTCCTTCCTAGGGTTAAGGTTTGAGTTACGCCTAGGGTAAGAGGTCTATTAACCAGAAAGCCCTGAGTTCCAAGAACACAGCAGCTGCGAAGGACTAGCCAAGAAGAGCGCAAAAGTACCACAACATGCCTGCCTCCACAGCTTTTTCCTTGGGGACATGCCTAATTCCTGGCTGATTTGCCTTTCTCGTCTTAGGGTTGGGGTTCGGCCTAGGGCTAGGATTTTTTTAACCAGGAAGCCCTGAGTTCCAGGCTTTCTGCATCTGCCAAAGGCATCCCAAAGGGAGTGCAGAAGTGCCACAACATGGCTGCTTTCACGGCTTTTCCCTTAGGAAGAACCCTAATACGCGGCTGATTTACCTTCCTAGGGTTACTGTTAGGCTTAGGCCTAGGACTTTTAAAACCAGGAAGCCCTGGGCTCCAGGCACACTGCAGCTGTTCAAGGCATCCCAAGGGGAGCGCAAAAGTGACACAACTTGGCTGCCTCTGCTGCTATTCTCATGAGACCATCCCGAACCATAGGCTGATTTTCCTTCCTAGGGTTAAGGTTTGACTTACGCCGGGGGTAAGGGTTCTATTAACCAGAAAGCCCTGAGTTCCAAGAACACAGCAGCTGCGAAGGACTACCCAAGAAGAGCGCAAAAGTACCACAACATGCCTGCCTCCACAGCTTTTTCCTTGGGGACATGCCTAATTCCTGGCTGATTTGCCTTTCTCGTCTTAGGGTTGGGGTTCGGCCTAGGGCTAGGATTTTTAAAATCAGGAAGCCCTGAGTTCCAGGCACACTGGAGCTGGGAAAGGCATCCAAAAGGGAGTGCAAAAGTGCCACAACATGGCTGCTTTCACGGCTTTTCCCTTAGGAAGAACCCTAATACGCGGCTGATTTACCTTCCTAGGGTTACTGTTAGGCTTAGGCCTAGGACTTTTAAAACCAGGAAGCCCTGGGCTCCAGGCACATGCAGCTGTTAAAGGCATCCCAAGAGGGCCGCAGAAGTGACACAACTTGGCTGCCTCTGCTGCTATTCTCATGAGACCATCCCGAACCATAGGCTGATTTTCCTTCCTAGGGTTAAGGTTTGAGTTACGCCTAGGGTAAGAGTTCTATTAACCAGAAAGCCCTGAGTTCCAAGAACACAGCAGCTGCGAAGGACTACCTAAGAAGAGCGCAAAAGTACCACAACGTGCCTGCCTCCACAGCTTTTTCCTTGGGGACATGCCTAATTCCTGGCTGATTTGCCTTTCTCGTCTTAGGGTTGGGGTTCGGCCTAGGGCTAGGATTTTTTTAACTAGGAAGCCCTGAGTTCCAGGCTTACTGCATCTGCCAAAGGCATCCCAAAGGGAGTGCAGAAGTGCCACAACATGGCTGCTTTCACGGCTTTCCCCTTAGGAAGAACCCTAATACGCGGCTGATTTACCTTCCTAGGCTTACTGTTAGGCTTAGGCCTAGTACTTTTAAAACCAGGAAGCCCTGGGCTCCAGGCACACTGCAGCTGCGAAAGGCATCCCAAGGGGAGCGCAAAAGTGACACAACTTGGCTGCCACCACTGATATTTCCATGAGACCATCCCGAACCATAGGCTGATTTTCCTTCCTAGGGTTAAGGTTTGAGTTACGCCTAGGGTAAGGGTTCTATTAACCAGAAAGCCCTGAGTTCCAAGAACACAGCAGCTGCGAAGGACTAGCCAAGAAGAGCGCAAAAGTACCACAACATGCCTGCCTCCACAGCTTTTTCCTTGGGGACATGCCTAATTCCTGGCTGATTTGCCTTTCTCGTCTTAGGGTTGGGGTTCGGCCTAGGGCTAGGATTTTTTTAACTAGGAAGCCCTGAGTTCCAGGCTTTCTGCATCTGCAAAAGGCATCCCAAAGGGAGTGCAGAAGTGCCACAACATGGCTGCTTTCACGGCTTTTCCCTTAGGAAGAACCCTAATACGCGGCTGATTTACCTTCCTAGGTTTACTGACAGGCTTAGGCTTAGGACTTTTAAAACTAGGAAGCCCTTAGATCCAGGCACACTGCAGCTGTTCAAGGTATCCCAAGGGGAGTATTAAAGTACCACAACATGGCAGCTTTCACAGCTTTTTCCTTGGCACCATCCCTATACCTAGGCTGATTTATCTGACTAGGGTTAGGGTTAGGCTTCAGCCTAGGGCTTGGAGTTTTTTAACCAGGAAGCCCTGAGTTCCAGGCTTACTGCATCTGCCAAAGGCATCCCAAAGGGAGTGCAAAAGTGCCACAACATGGCTGCTTTCACAGCTTTTCCCTTAGGAAGAACCCTAATACCTGGCTGATTTACCTTCCTAGGGTTACTGTTAGGCTTAGACCTAGGACTTTTAAAACACGGAAGCCCTGGGCTCCAGGAACACTGCAGCTGTTAAAGGCATCCCAAGGGGAGCGCAAAAGTGACACAACTTGGCTGCCTCTGCTGCTATTCTCATGAGACCATCCCGAACCATAGGCTGATTTTCCTTCCTAGGGTTAAGGTTTGAGTTACGCCTGGGGTAAGGGTTCTATTAACCAGAAAGCCCTGAGTTCCAAGAACACAGCATCTGCGAAGGACTACCCAAGAAGAGCGCAAAAGTACCACAACGTGCCTGCCTCCACAGCTTTTTCCTTGGGGACATGCCTAATTCCTGGCTGATTTGCCTTTCTCGTCTTAGGGTTGGGGTTCGGCCTAGGGCTAGGATTTTTTTAACTAGGAAGCCCGGAGTTCCAGTCTTACTTCATCTGCCAAAGGCATCCCAAAGGGAGTGCAGAAGTGCCACAACATGGCTGCTTTCACGGCTTTCCCCTTAGGAAGAACCCTAATACCCAGCTGATTTACCTTCCTAGGGTTACTGTTAGGCTTAGGCCTAGGACTTTTGAAACCAGGAAGCCCTGGGCTCCAGGCACACTGCAGCTGTTCAAGGCATCCCAAGGGGAGCGCAAAAGTGACACAACTTGGCTGCCACCACTGATATTTCCATGAGACCATCCCGAACCATAGGCTGATTTTCCTTCCTAGGGTTAAGGTTTGAGTTACGCCTCGGGTAAGCGTTCTATTAACCAGAAAGCCCTGAGTTCCAAGAACACAGCAGCTGCGAAGGACTACCCAAGAAGAGCGCAAAAGTACCACAACATGCCTGCCTCCACAGCTTTTTCCTTGGGGACATGCCTAATTCCTGGCTGATTTGCCTTTCTCATCTTAGGGTTGGGGTTCGGCCTAGGGCTAGGATTTTTTTAACTACGAAGCCCTGAGTTCCAGGCTTACTGCATCTGCCAAAGGCATCCCAAAGGGAGTGCAGAAGTGCCACAACATGGCTGCTTTCACGGCTTTTCCCTTAGGAAGAACCCTAATACCCAGCTGATTTACCTTCCTAGGGTTACTGTTAGGCTTAGGCCTAGGACTTTTAAAACCAGGAAGCCCTGGGCTCCAGGCACTCTGCAGCTGCGAAAGGCATCCCAAGGGGAGCGCAAAAGTGACACAACTTGGCTGCCTCTGCTTCTATTCTCATGAGACCATCCCGAACCATAGGCTGATTTTCCTTCCTAGGGTTAAGGTTTGAGTTACGCCTGGGGTAAGGGTTCTATTAACCAGAAAGCCCTGAGTTCCAAGAACACAGCAGCTGTGAAGGACTACCCAAGAAGAGCGCAAAAGTACCACAACGTGCCTGCCTCCACAGCTTTTTCCTTGGGGACATGCCTAATTCCTGGCTGATTTGCCTTTCTCGTCTTAGGGTTGGGGTTCGGCCTAGGGCTAGGATTTTTTAAACTAGGAAGCCCTGAGTTCCAGGCTTACTTCATCTGCCAAAAGCATCCCAAAGGGAGTGCAAAAGTGCCACAACATGGCTGCTTTCACGGCTTTTCCCTTAGGAAGAACCCTAATACGCGGCTGATTTACCTTCCTAGGGTTACTGTTAGGCTTAGGCCTAGGACTTTTAAAACCAGGAAGCCCTGGGCTCCAGGCACATGCAGCTGTTAAATGCATCCCAAGAGGGCCGCAGAAGTGACACAACTTGGCTGCCTCTGCTGCTATTCTCATGAGACCATCTCGAACCATAGGCTGATTTTCCTTCCTAGGGTTAAGGTTTGAATTACGCCTAGGGTAAGAGTTCTATTAACCAGAAAGCCCTGAGTTCCAAGAACACAGCAGCTGCGAAGGACTACCCAAGAAGAGCGCAAAAGTACCACAACGTGCCTGCCTCCACAGCTTTTTCCTTGGGGACATGCCTAATTCCTGGCTGATTTGCCTTTCTCGTCTTAGGGTTGGGGTTCGGCCTAGGGCTAGGACTTTTAAAATCAGGAAGCCCTGAGTTCCAGGCACACTGGAGCTGTGAAAGACATCCAAAAGGGAGTGCAAAAGTGCCACAACATGGTTGCTTTCACGGCTTTTTCCTTGGCAAGAAGCCTAACACCAGGCTGATTTCCCTTGCCAGGGTTACTGTTAGGCTTAGGCCTAGGGCTAGGATTTTTAAAACTAGGAAGCCCTTAGATCCAGGCACACTGCAGCTGTTCAAGGCATTCCAAGGGGAGTACAAAAGTGCAACAACATGGCAGCTTTCACAGCTTTTTCCTTGGCACTATCCCTATACCTAGGCTGATTTATCTGCCTAGGGTTAGGGTTAGGGTTCAGCCTAGGGATTGGAGTTTTTTAACCAGGAAGCCGTGAGTTCCAGGCTTACTGCATCTGCCAAAGGCAACCCAAAGGGAGTGCAAAAGTGCCACAACATGGCTTCTTTCACAGCTTTTCCCTTAGGAAGAACCCTAATACCTGGCTGATTTACCTTCCTAGGGGTACTGTTAGGCTTAGACCTAGGACTTTTAAAACACGGAAGCCCTGGGCTCCAGGCACACTGCAGCTGTTAAAGGCATCCCAAGAGGGCCGCAGAAGTGACACAACTTGGCTGCCTCTGCTTCTATTCTCATGAGACCATCCCGAACCATAGGCTGATTTTCCTTCCTAGGGTTAATGTTTGAGTTTCACCTAGGGTAAGAGGTCTATTAACCAGAAAGACCTGAGTTCCAAGAACACAGCAGCTGCGAAGGACTACCCAAGAAGAGCGCAAAAGTACCACAACATGCCTGCCTCCACAGCTTTTTCCTTGGGGACATGCCTAATTCCTGGCTGATTTGCCTTTCTCGTCTTAGGGTTGGGGTTCGGCCTAGGGCTAGGATATTTTTAACTAGGAAGCCCTGAGTTCCAGGCTTACTGCATCTGCCAAAGGCATCCCAAAGGGAGTGCAAAAGTGCCACAACATGGCTGCTTTCACGGCTTTTCCCTTAGGAAGAACCCTAATACCTGGCTGATTTACCTTCCTAGGGTTACTGTTAGGCTTAGGCCTAGGACTTTTAAAACCAGGAAGCCCTGGGCTCCAGGCACACTGCAGCTGTTCAAGGCATCCCAAGGGGAGCGCAAAAGTGACACAACTTGGCTGCCTCTGCTGCTATTCTCATGAGACCATCCCGAACCATAGGCTGATTTTCCTTCCTAGGGTTAAGGTTTGAGTTACGCCTGGGGTAAGGGTTCTATTAACCAGAAAGCCCTGAGTTCCAAGAACACAGCAGCTGCGAAGGACTACCCAAGAAGAGCGCAAAAGTACCACAACGTGCCTGCCTCCACAGCTTTTTCCTTGGGGACATGCCTAATTCCTGGCTGATTTGCCTTTCTCGTCTTAGGGTTGGGGTTCGGCCTAGGGCTAGGATTTTTTTAACTAGGAAGCCCGGAGTTCCAGTCTTACTTCATCTGCCAAAGGCATCCCAAAGGGAGTGCAGAAGTGCCACAACATGGCTGCTTTCACGGCTTTTCCCTTAGGAAGAACCCTAATACCCAGCTGATTTACCTTCCTAGGGTTACTGTTAGGCTTAGGCCTAGGACTTTTAAAACCAGGAAGCCCTGGGCTCCAGGCACACTGCAGCTGCGAAAGGCATCCCAAGAGGGCCGCAGAAGTGACACAACTTGGCTGCCACCACTGATATTTCCATGAGACCATCCTGAACCATAGGCTGATTTTCCTTCCTAGGGTAAAGGTTTGAGTTACGCCTGGGGTAGGGTTCTATTAACCAGAAAGCCCTGAGTTCCAAGAACACAGCAGCTGCGAAGGACTAGCCAAGAAGAGCGCAAAAGTACCACAACATGCCTGCCTCCACAGCTTTTTCCTTGGGGACATGCCTAATTCCTGGCTGATTTGCCTTTCTCGTCTTAGGGTTGGGGGTCGGCCTAGGTCTTGGAGTTTTTTAACCAGGAAGCCCTGAGTTCCAGGCTTACTTCATCTGCAAAAAGCATCCCAAAGGGAGTGCAGAAGTGCCACAACATGGCTGCTTTCACGGCTTTTCCCTTAGGAAGAACCCTAATACGCGGCTGATTTACCTTCCTAGGGTTACTGTTAGGCTTAGGCCTAGGACTTTTAAAACCAGGAAGCCCTGGGCTCCAGGCACACTGCAGCTGCGAAAGGCATCCCAAGGGGAGCGCAAAAGTGACACAACTTGGCTGCCTCTGCTTCTATTCTCATGAGACCATCCTGAACCATAGGCTGATTTTCCTTCCTAGGGTTAAGGTTTGAGTTACGCCTAGGGTAAGAGTTCTATTAACCAGAAAGACCTGAGTTCCAAGAACACAGCAGCTGCGAAGGACTAGCCAAGAAGAGCGCAAAAGTACCACAACATGCCTGCCTCCACAGCTTTTTCCTTGGGGACATGCCTAATTCCTGGCTGATTTGCCTTTCTCGTCTTAGGGTTGGGGTTCGGCCTAGGGCTAGGATTTTTTTAACTAGGAAGCCCTGAGTTCCAGGCTTACTGCATCTGCCAAAGGCATCCCAAAGGGAGTGCAGAAGTGCCACAACATGGCTGCTTTCACGGCTTTTCCCTTAGGAAGAACCCTAATACCCGGCTGATTTACCTTCCTAGGCTTACTGTTAGGCTTAGGCCTAGGACTTTTAAAACCAGGAAGCCCTGGGCTCCAGGCACACTGCAGCTGCGAAAGGCATCCCAAGGGGAGCGCAAAAGTGACACAACTTGGCTGCCACCACTGATATTTCCATGAGACCATCCCGAACCATAGGCTGATTTTCCTTCCTAGGGTTAAGGTTTGAGTTACGCCTAGGGTAAGGGTTCTATTAACCAGAAAGCCCTGAGTTCCAAGAACACAGCATCTGCGAAGGACTACCCAAGAAGAGCGCAAAAGTACCACAACGTGCCTGCCTCCACAGCTTTTTCCTTGGGGACATGCCTAATTCCTGGCTGATTTGCCTTTCTCGTCTTAGGGTTGGGGTTCGGCCTAGGGCTAGGATATTTTTAACTAGGAAGCCCTGAGTTCCAGGCTTACTGCATCTGCCAAAGGCATCCCAAAGGGAGTGCAGAAGTGCCACAACATGGCTGCTTTCACGGCTTTTCCCTTAGGAAGAACCCTAATACGCGGCTGATTTACCTTCCTAGGGTTACTGTTAGGCTTAGGCCTAGGACTTTTAAAACCAGGAAGCCCTGGGCTCCAGGCACACTGCAGCTGCGAAAGGCATCCCAAGGGGAGCGCAAAAGTGACACAACTTGGCTGCCACCACTGATATTTCCATGAGACCATCCCGAACCATAGGCTGATTTTCCTTCCTAGGGTTAAGGTTTGAGTTACGCCTGGGGTAAGGGTTCTATTAACCAGAAAGCCCTGAGTTCCAAGAACACAGCAGCTGCGAAGGACTACCCAAGAAGAGCGCAAAAGTACCACAACGTGCCTGCCTCCACAGCTTTTTCCTTGGGGACATGCCTAATTCCTGGCTGATTTGCCTTTCTCGTCTTAGGGTTGGGGTTCGGCCTAGGGCTAGGATTTTTTTAACTAGGAAGCCCTGAGTTCCAGGCTTACTTCATCTGCCAAAGGCATCCCAAAGGGAGTGCAGAAGTGCCACAACATGGCTGCTTTCACGGCTTTTTCCTTGGCAAGAAGCCTAACACCAGGCTTATTTCCCTTCCCAGGGTTACTGTTAGGCTTAGGCCTAGGGCTAGGATTTTTAAAACTAGGAAGCCCTTAGATCCAGGCACACTGCAGCTGTTCAAGGCATCCCAAGGGGAGTACAAAAGTTCAACAACATGGCAGCTTTCACAGCTTTTTCCTTGGCACCATCCCTATACCTAGGCTGATTTATCTGCCTAGGGTTAGGGTTAGGGTTTAGCCTAGGGCTTGGAGTTTTTTAACCAGGAAGCCCTGAGTTCCAGGCTTACTGCATCTGCCAAAGGCATCCCAAAGGGAGTGCAAAAGTGCCACAACATGGCTGCTTTCACAGCTTTTCCCTTAGGAAGAACCCTAATACCCGGCTGATTTACCTTCCTAGGGTTACTGTTAGGCTTAGACCTAGGACTTTTAAAACCAGGAAGCCCTGGGCTCCAGGCATATGCAGCTGTTAAAGGCATCCCAAGAGGGCTGCAGAAGTGACACAACTTGGCTGCCTCTGCTTCTATTCTCATGAGACCATCCCGAACCATAGGCTGATTTTCCTTCCTAGGGTTAAGGTTTGAGTTACGCCTAGGGTAAGAGTTCTATTAACCAGAAAGCCCTGAGTTCCAAGAACACAGCAGCTGCGAAGGACTACCCAAGAAGAGCGCAAAAGTACCACAACGTGCCTGCCTCCACAGCTTTTTCCTTGGGGACATGCCTAATTCCTGGCTGATTTGCCTTTCTCGTCTTAGGGTTGGGGTTCGGCCTAGGGCTAGGATTTTTTTAACTAGGAAGCCCTGAGTTCCAGGCTTACTGCATCTGCCAAAGGCATCCCAAAGGGAGTGCAGAAGTGCCACAACATGGCTGCTTTCACGGCTTTTCCCTTAGGAAGAACCCTAATACGCGGCTGATTTACCTTCCTAGGGTTACTGTTAGGCTTAGGCCTAGGACTTTTAAAACCAGGAAGCCCTGGGCTCCAGGCACACTGCAGCTGTTCAAGGCATCCCAAGGGGAGCGCAAAAGTGACACAACTTGGCTGCCACCACTGATATTTCCATGAGACCATCCCGAACCATAGGCTGATTTTCCTTCCTAGGGTTAAGGTTTGAGTTACGCCTAGGGTAAGGGTTCTATTAACCAGAAAGCCCTGAGTTCCAAGAACACAGCAGCTGCGAAGGACTTCCCAAGAAGAGCGCAAAAGTACCACAACATGCCTGCCTCCACAGCTTTTTCCTTGGGGACATGCCTAATTCCTGGCTGATTTGCCTTTCTCGTCTTAGGGTTGGGGTTCGGCCTAGGGTTAGGATTTTTAAAATCAGGAAGCCCTGAGTTCCAGGCACACTGGAGCTGTGAAAGGCATCCAAAAGGGAGTGCAAAAGTGCCACAACATGGTTGCTTTCACGGCTTTTTCCTTGGCAAGAAGCCTAACACCAGGCTGATTTCCCTTCGAAGTGTTACTGTGAGGCTTAGGTCTAGGGCTAGGATTTTTAAAACTAGGAAGCCCTGGGCTCCAGGCACACTGCAGCTGTTCAAGGCATCCCAAGGGGAGCGCAAAAGTGACACAACTTGGCTGCCTCTGCTGCTATTCTCATGAGACCATCCCGAACCATAGGCTGATTTTCCTTCCTAGGGTTAAGGTTTGAGTTACGCCTAGGGTAAGGGTTCTATTAACCAGAAAGCCCTGAGTTCCAAGAACACAGCAGCTGCGAAGGACTACCCAAGAAGAGCGCAAAAGTACCACAACATGCCTGCCTCCACAGCTTTTTCCTTGGGGACATGCCTAATTCCTGGCTGATTTGCCTTTCTCGTCTTAGGGTTGGGGTTCGGCCTAGGGCTAGGATTTTTTTAACTAGGAAGCCCTGAGTTCCAGGCTTGCTTCATCTGCCAAAAGCATCCCAAAGGGAGTGCAAAAGTGCCACAACATGGCTGCTTTCACGGCTTTTCCCTTAGGAAGAACCCTAATACGCGGCTGATTTACCTTCCTAGGGTTACTGTTAGGCTTAGGCCTAGGACTTTTAAAACCAGGAAGCCCTGGGCTCCAGGCACATGCAGCTGTTAAAGGCATCCCAAGAGGGCCGCAGAAGTGACACAACTTGGCTGCCTCTGCTGCTATTCTCATGAGACCATCCCGAACCATAGGCTGATTTTCCTTCCTAGGGTTAAGGTTTGAGTTACGCCTAGGGTAAGAGTTCTATTAACCAGAAAGCCCTGAGTTCCAAGAACACAGCAGCTGCGAAGGACTACCTAAGAAGAGCGCAAAAGTACCACAACGTGCCTGCCTCCACAGCTTTTTCCTTGGGGACATGCCTAATTCCTGGCTGATTTGCCTTTCTCGTCTTAGGGTTGGGGTTCGGCCTAGGGCTAGGATTTTTTTAACTAGGAAGCCCTGAGTTCCAGGCTTACTTCATCTGCCAAAGGCATCCCAAAGGGAGTGCAGAAGTGCCACAACATGGCTGCTTTCACGGCTTTCCCCTTAGGAAGAACCCTAATACGCGGCTGATTTACCTTCCTAGGCTTACTGTTAGGCTTAGGCCTAGTACTTTTAAAACCAGGAAGCCCTGGGCTCCAGGCACACTGCAGCTGCGAAAGGCATCCCAAGGGGAGCGCAAAAGTGACACAACTTGGCTGCCACCACTGATATTTCCATGAGACCATCCCGAACCATAGGCTGATTTTCCTTCCTAGGGTTAAGGTTTGAGTTACGCCTAGGGTAAGGGTTCTATTAACCAGAAAGCCCTGAGTTCCAAGAACACAGCAGCTGCGAAGGACTAGCCAAGAAGAGCGCAAAAGTACCACAACATGCCTGCCTCCACAGCTTTTTCCTTGGGGACATGCCTAATTCCTGGCTGATTTGCCTTTCTCGTCTTAGGGTTGGGGTTCGGCCTAGGGCTAGGATTTTTTTAACTAGGAAGCCCTGAGTTCCAGGCTTTCTGCATCTGCAAAAGGCATCCCAAAGGGAGTGCAGAAGTGCCACAACATGGCTGCTTTCACGGCTTTTCCCTTAGGAAGAACCCTAATACGCGGCTGATTTACCTTCCTAGGTTTACTGACAGGCTTAGGCTTAGGACTTTTAAAACTAGGAAGCCCTTAGATCCAGGCACACTGCAGCTGTTCAAGGTATCCCAAGGGGAGTATTAAAGTACCACAACATGGCAGCTTTCACAGCTTTTTCCTTGGCACCATCCCTATACCTAGGCTGATTTATCTGACTAGGGTTAGGGTTAGGCTTCAGCCTAGGGCTTGGAGTTTTTTAACCAGGAAGCCCTGAGTTCTAGGCTTACTGCATCTGCCAAAGGCATCCCAAAGGGAGTGCAAAAGTCCCACAACATGGCTGCTTTCACAGCTTTTCCCTTAGGAAGAACCCTAATACCTGGCTGATTTACCTTCCTAGGGTTACTGTTAGGCTTAGACCTAGGACTTTTAAAACACGGAAGCCCTGGGCTCCAGGCACACTGCAGCTGTTCAAGGCATCCCAAGGGGAGCGCAAAAGTGACACAACTTGGCTGCCTCTGCTGCTATTCTCATGAGACCATCCCGAACCATAGGCTGATTTTCCTTCCTAGGGTTAAGGTTTGAGTTACGCCTGGGGTAAGGGTTCTATTAACCAGAAAGCCCTGAGTTCCAAGAACACAGCATCTGCGAAGGACTACCCAAGAAGAGCGCAAAAGTACCACAACGTGCCTGCCTCCACAGCTTTTTCCTTGGGGACATGCCTAATTCCTGGCTGATTTGCCTTTCTCGTCTTAGGGTTGGGGTTCGGCCTAGGGCTAGGATTTTTTTAACTAGGAAGCCCTGAGTTCTAGGCTTAATTCATCTGCAAAAAGCATCCCAAAGGGAGTGCAGAAGTGCCACAACATGGCTGCTTTCACGGCTTTCCCCTTAGGAAGAACCCTAATACCCAGCTGATTTACCTTCCTAGGGTTACTGTTAGGCTTAGGCCTAGGACTTTTAAAACCAGGAAGCCCTGGGCTCCAGGCACACTGCAGCTGCGAAAGGCATCCCAAGGGGAGCGCAAAAGTGACACAACTTGGCTGCCACCACTGATATTTCCATGAGACCATCCCGAACCATAGGCTGATTTTCCTTCCTAGGGTTAAGTTTTGAGTTACGCCTCGGGTAAGCGTTCTATTAACCAGAAAGCCCTGAGTTCCAAGAACACAGCAGCTGCGAAGGACTACCCAAGAAGAGCGCAAAAGTACCACAACATGCCTGCCTCCACAGCTTTTTCCTTGGGGACATGCCTAATTCCTGGCTGATTTGCCTTTCTCATCTTAGGGTTGGGGTTCGGCCTAGGGCTAGGATTTTTTTAACTACGAAGCCCTGAGTTCCAGGCTTACTGCATCTGCCAAAGGCATCCCAAAGGGAGTGCAGAAGTGCCACAACATGGCTGCTTTCACGGCTTTTCCCTTAGGAAGAACCCTAATACCCAGCTGATTTACCTTCCTAGGGTTACTGTTAGGCTTAGGCCTAGGACTTTTAAAACCAGGAAGCCCTGGGCTCCAGGCACACTGCAGCTGTTCAAGGCATCCCAAGGGGAGCGCAAAAGTGACACAACTTGGCTGCCTCTGCTTCTATTCTCATGAGACCATCCCGAACCATAGGCTGATTTTCCTTCCTAGGGTTAAGGTTTGAGTTACGCCTGGGGTAAGGGTTCTATTAACCAGAAAGCCCTGAGTTCCAAGAACACAGCAGCTGTGAAGGACTACCCAAGAAGAGCGCAAAAGTACCACAACGTGCCTGCCTCCACAGCTTTTTCCTTGGGGACATGCCTAATTCCTGGCTGATTTGCCTTTCTCGTCTTAGGGTTGGGGTTCGGCCTAGGGCTAGGATTTTTTAAACTAGGAAGCCCTGAGTTCCAGGCTTACTTCATCTGCCAAAAGCATCCCAAAGGGAGTGCAAAAGTGCCACAACATGGCTGCTTTCACGGCTTTTCCCTTAGGAAGAACCCTAATACGCGGCTGATTTACCTTCCTAGGGTTACTGTTAGGCTTAGGCCTAGGACTTTTAAAACCAGGAAGCCCTGGGCTCCAGGCACATGCAGCTGTTAAAGGCATCCCAAGAGGGCCGCAGAAGTGACACAACTTGGCTGCCTCTGCTGCTATTCTCATGAGACCATCTCGAACCATAGGCTGATTTTCCTTCCTAGGGTTAAGGTTTGAGTTACGCCTAGGGTAAGAGTTCTATTAACCAGAAAGCCCTGAGTTCCAAGAACACAGCAGCTGCGAAGGACTACCCAAGAAGAGCGCAAAAGTACCACAACGTGCCTGCCTCCACAGCTTTTTCCTTGGGGACATGCCTAATTCCTGGCTGATTTGCCTTTCTCGTCTTAGGGTTGGGGTTCGGCCTAGGGCTAGGACTTTTAAAATCAGGAAGCCCTGAGTTCCAGGCACACTGGAGCTGTGAAAGACATCCAAAAGGGAGTGCAAAAGTGCCACAACATGGTTGCTTTCACGGCTTTTTCCTTGGCAAGAAGCCTAACACCAGGCTGATTTCCCTTGCCAGGGTTACTGTTAGGCTTAGGCCTAGGGCTAGGATTTTTAAAACTAGGAAGCCCTTAGATCCAGGCACACTGCAGCTGTTCAAGGCATCCCAAGGGGAGTACAAAAGTGCAACAACATGGCAGCTTTCACAGCTTTTTCCTTGGCACTATCCCTATACCTAGGCTGATTTATCTGCCTAGGGTTAGGGTTAGGGTTCAGCCTAGGGATTGGAGTTTTTTAACCAGGAAGCCCTGAGTTCCAGGCTTACTGCATCTGCCAAAGGCATCCCAAAGGGAGTGCAAAAGTGCCACAACATGGCTGCTTTCACGGCTTTTCCCTTAGGAAGAACCCTAATACCTGGCTGATTTACCTTCCTAGGGTTACTGTTAGGCTTAGGCCTAGGACTTTTAAAACCAGGAAGCCCTGGGCTCCAGGCACACTGCAGCTGTTCAAGGCATCCCAAGGGGAGCGCAAAAGTGACACAACTTGGCTGCCTCTGCTGCTATTCTCATGAGACCATCCCGAACCATAGGCTGATTTTCCTTCCTAGGGTTAAGGTTTGAGTTACGCCTGGGGTAAGGGTTCTATTAACCAGAAAGCCCTGAGTTCCAAGAACACAGCATCTGCGAAGGACTACCCAAGAAGAGCGCAAAAGTACCACAACGTGCCTGTCTCCACAGCTTTTTCCTTGGGGACATGCCTAATTCCTGGCTGATTTGCCTTTCTCGTCTTAGGGTTGGGGTTCGGCCTAGGGCTAGGATTTTTTTAACTAGGAAGCCCGGAGTTCCAGTCTTACTTCATCTGCCAAAGGCATCCCAAAGGGAGTGCAGAAGTGCCACAACATGGCTGCTTTCACGGCTTTTCCCTTAGGAAGAACCCTAATACCCAGCTGATTTACCTTCCTAGGGTTACTGTTAGGCTTAGGCCTAGGACTTTTAAAACCAGGAAGCCCTGGGCTCCAGGCACACTGCAGCTGCGAAAGGCATCCCAAGGGGAGCGCAAAAGTGACGCAACTTGGCTGCCACCACTGATATTTCCATGAGACCATCCTGAACCATAGGCTGATTTTCCTTCCTAGGGTAAAGGTTTGAGTTACGCCTGGGGTAGGGTTCTATTAACCAGAAAGCCCTGAGTTCCAAGAACACAGCAGCTGCGAAGGACTAGCCAAGAAGAGCGCAAAAGTACCACAACATGCCTGCCTCCACAGCTTTTTCCTTGGGGACATGCCTAATTCCTGGCTGATTTGCCTTTCTCGTCTTAGGGTTGGGGGTCGGCCTAGGGCTAGGATATTTTTAACTAGGAAGCCCTGAGTTCCAGGCTTACTTCATCTGCAAAAAGCATCCCAAAGGGAGTGCAGAAGTGCCACAACATGGCTGCTTTCACGGCTTTTCCCTTAGGAAGAACCCTAATACCCAGCTGATTTACCTTCCTAGGGTTACTGTTAGGCTTAGGCCTAGGACTTTTAAAACCAGGAAGCCCTGGGCTCCAGGCACACTGCAGCTGCGAAAGGCATCCCAAGGGGAGCGCAAAAGTGACACAACTTGGCTGCCTCTGCTGCTATTCTCATGAGACCATCCCGAACCATAGGCTGATTTTCCTTCCTAGGGTTAAGGTTTGACTTACGCCGGGGGTAAGGGTTCTATTAACCAGAAAGCCCTGAGTTCCAAGAACACAGCAGCTGCGAAGGACTAGCCAAGAAGAGCGCAAAAGTACCACAACATGCCTGCCTCCACAGCTTTTTCCTTGGGGACATGCCTAATTCCTGGCTGATTTGCCTTTCTCGTCTTAGGGTTGGGGTTCGGCCTAGGGCTAGGATATTTTTAACTAGGAAGCCCTGAGTTCCAGGCTTACTGCATCTGCCAAAGGCATCCCAAAGGGAGTGCAGAAGTGCCACAACATGGCTGCTTTCACGGCTTTTCCCTTAGGAAGAACCCTAATACCCGGCTGATTTACCTTCCTAGGCTTACTGTTAGGCTTAGGCCTAGGACTTTTAAAACCAGGAAGCCCTGGGCTCCAGGCACACTGCAGCTGCGAAAGGCATCCCAAGGGGAGCGCAAAAGTGACACAACTTGGCTGCCACCACTGATATTTCCATGAGACCATCCCGAACCATAGGCTGATTTTCCTTCCTAGGGTTAAGGTTTGAGTTACGCCTAGGGTAAGAGTTCTATTAACCAGAAAGCCCTGAGTTCCAAGAACACAGCAGCTGCGAAGGACTACCTACGAAGAGCGCAAAAGTACAACAACGTGCCTGCCTCCACAGCTTTTTCCTTGGGGACATGCCTAATTCCTGGCTGATTTGCCTTTCTCGTCTTAGGGTTGGGGTTCAGCCTAGGGCTAGGATATTTTTAACTAGGAAGCCCTGAGTTCCAGGCTTACTTCATCTGCCAAAGGCATCCCAAATGGAGTGCAGAAGTGCCACAACATGGCTGCTTTCACGGCTTTTCCCTTAGGAAGAACCCTAATACCCGGCTGATTTACCTTCCTAGGCTTACTGTTAGGCTTAGGCCTAGTACTTTTAAAACCAGGAAGCCCTGGGCTCCAGGCACACTGCAGCTGCGAAAGGCATCCCAAGGGGAGCGCAAAAGTGACACAACTTGGCTGCCACCACTGATATTTCCATGAGACCATCCCGAACCATAGGCTGATTTTCCTTCCTAGGGTTAAGGTTTGAGTTACGCCTGGGGTAAGGGTTCTATTAACCAGAAAGCCCTGAGTTCCAAGAACACAGCAGCTGCGAAGGACTAGCCAAGAAGAGTGCAAAAGTACCACAACATGCCTTCCTCCACAGCTTTTTCCTTGGGGACATGCCTAATTCCTGGCTGATTTGCCTTTCTCGTCTTAGGGTTGGGGTTCGGCCTAGGGCTAGGATTTTTTTAACTAGGAAGCCCTGAGTTCCAGGCTTTCTGCATCTGCAAAAGGCATCCCAAAGGGAGTGCAGAAGTGCCACAACATGGCTGCTATCACGGCTTTTCCCTTAGGAAGAACCCTAATACCCGGCTGATTTACCTTCCTAGGCTTACTGTTAGGCTTAGGCCTAGGACTTTTAAAACCAGGAAGCCCTGGGCTCCAGGCACACTGCAGCTGTTCAAGGCATCCCAAGGGGAGCGCAAAAGTGACACAACTTGGCTGCCTCTGCTGCTATTCTCATGAGACCATCCCGAATCATAGGCTGATTTTCCTTCCTAGGGTTAAGGTTTGAGTTACGCCTAGGGTAAGGGTTCAATTAACCAGAAAGCCCTGAGTTCCAAGAACACAGCAGCGGCGAAGGACTACCCAAGAAGAGCGCAAAAGTACCACAAAGTGCCTGCCTCCACAGCTTTTTCCTTGGGGACATGCCTAATTCCTGGCTGATTTGCCTTTCTCGTCTTAGGGTTGGGGTTCGGCCTAGGGCTAGGATTTTTTTAACTAGGAAGCCCTGAGTTCCAGGCTTACTTCATCTGCCAAAGGCATCCCAAAGGGAGGGCAGAAGTGCAACAACAAGGCCGCTTTCACGGCTTTTCCCTTAGGAAGAACCCTAATACGCGGCTGATTTACCTTCCTAGGTTTACTGATAGGCTTAGGCTTAGGACATTTAAAACTAGGAAGCCCTTAGATCCAGGCACACTGCAGCTGTTCAAGGCATCCCAAGGGGAGTATTAAAGTACCACAACATGGCAGCTTTCACAGCTTTTTCCTTGGCACCATCCCTATACCTAGTCTGATTTATCTGACTAGGGTTAGGGTTAGGCTTCAGCCTAGGGCTTGGAGTTTTTTAACCAGGAAGCCCTGAGATCCAGGCTTACTGCATCTGCCAAATGCATCCCAAAGGGAGTGCAAAAGTGCCACAACATGGCTGCTTTCACGGCTTTTCCCTTAGGAAGAACCCTAATACCCGGCTGATTTACCTTCCTAGGGTTACTGTTAGGCTTAGGCCTAGGACTTTTAAAACCAGGAAGCCCTGGGCTCCAGGCACTCTGCAGCTGCGAAAGGCATCCCAAGGGGAGCGCAAAAGTGACACAACTTGGATGCCTCTGCTGCTATTCTCATGAGACCATCCCGAACCATAGGCTGATTTTCCTTCCTAGGGTTAAGGTTTGAGTTACGCCTAGGGTAAGAGTTCTATTAACCAGAAAGCCCTGAGTTCCAAGAACACAGCAGCTGCGAAGGACTACCCAAGAAGAGCGCAAAAGTACCACAACGTGCCTGCCTCCACAGCTTTTTCCTTGGGGACATGCCTAATTCCTGGCTGATTTGCCTTTCTCGTCTTAGGGTTGGGGTTCGGCCTAGGGCTAGGATATTTTTAACTAGGAAGCCCTGAGTTCCAGGCTTACTTCATCTGCCAAAGGCATCCCAAAGGGAGTGCAGAAGTGCCACAACATGGCTGCTTTCACGGCTTTCCCCTTAGGAAGAACCCTAATACCCAGCTGATTTACCTTCCTAGGCTTACTGTTAGGCTTAGGCCTAGGACTTTTAAAACCAGGAAGCCCTGGGCTCCAGGCACACTGCAGCTGCGAAAGGCATCCCAAGGGGAGCGCAAAAGTGACACAACTTGGCTGCCACCACTGATATTTCCATGAGACCATCCCGAACCATAGGCTGATTTTCCTTCCTAGGGTTAAGGTTTGAGTTACGCCTAGGGTAAGGGTTCTATTAACCAGAAAGCCCTGAGTTCCAAGAACACAGCAGCTGCGAAGGACTACCCAAGAAGAGCGCAAAAGTACCACAACATGCCTGCCTCCACAGCTTTTTCCCTGGGGACATGCCTAATTCCTGGCTGATTTGCCTTTCTCGTCTTAGGGTTGGGGTTCGGCCTAGGGCTAGGACTTTTAAAATCAGGAAGCCCTGAGTTCCAGGCACACTGGAGCTGTGAAAGGCATCCAAAAGGGAGTGCAAAAGTGCCACAACATGGTTGCTTTCGCGGCTTTTTCCTTGGCAAGAAGCCTAACACCAGGCTGATTTCCCTTCCCAGGGTTACTGTTAGGCTTAGGCCTAGGGCTAGGATTTTTAAAACTAGGAAGCCCTTAGATCCAGGCACACTGCAGCTGTTCAAGGCATCCCAAGGGGAGTACAAAAGTGCAACAACATGGCAGCTTTCACAGCTTTTTCCTTGGCACTATCCCTATACCTAGGCTGATTTATCTGCCTAGGGTTAGGGTTAGGGTTCAGCCTAGGGCTTGGAGTTTTTTAACCAGGAAGCCCTGAGTTCCAGGCTTACTGCATCTGCCAAAGGCATCCCAAAGGGAGTGCAAAAGTGCCACAACATGGCTGCTTTCACAGCTTTTCCCTTAGGAAGAACCCTAATAACTGGCTGATTTACCTTCCTAGGGTTACTGTTAGGCTTAGGCCTAGGACTTTTGAAACCAGGAAGCCCTGGGCTTCAGGCACACTGCAGCTGTTAAAGGCATCCCAAGAGGGCCGCATAAATGACACATCTTGGCTGCCTCTGCTTCTATTCTCATGAGACCATCCCGAACCATAGGCTGATTTTCCTTCCTAGGGTTAATGTTTGAGTTTCGCCTAGGGTAAGAGGTCTATTAACCAGAAAGACCTGAGTTCCAAGAACACAGCAGCTGCGAAGGACTAGCCAAGAAGAGCGCAAAAGTACCACAACATGCCTGCCTCCACAGCTTTTTCCTTGGGGACATGCCTAATTCCTGGCTGATTTGCCTTTCTCGTCTTAGGGTTGGGGTTCGGCCTAGGGCTAGGATTTTTTTAACTAGGAAGCCCTGAGTTCCAGGCTTACTGCATCTGCCAAAGGCATCCCAAAGGGAGTGCAGAAGTGCCACAACATGGCTGCTTTCACGGCTTTTCCCTTAGGAAGAACCCTAATACCTGGCTGATTTACCTTCCTAGGCTTACTGTTAGGCTTAGGCCTAGGACTTTTAAAACCAGGAAGCCCTGGGCTCCAGGCACTCTGCAGCTGCGAAAGGCATCCCAAGGGGAGCGCAAAAGTGACACAACTTGGCTGCCACCACTGATATTTCCATGAGACCATCCCGAACCATAGGCTGATTTTCCTTCCTAGGGTTAAGGTTTGAGTTACGCCTAGGGTAAGGGTTCTATTAACCAGAAAGCCCTGAGTTCCAAGAACACAGCAGCTGCGAAGGACTACCCAAGAAGAGCGCAAAAGTACCACAACATGCCTGCCTCCACAGCTTTTTCCTTGGGGACATGCCTAATTCCTGGCTGATTTGCCTTTCTCGTCTTAGGGTTGGGGTTCGGCCTAGGGCTAGGATTTTTTTAACTAGGAAGCCCTGAGTTCCAGGCTTACTTCATCTGCCAAAGGCATCCCAAAGGGAGTGCAGAAGTGCCACAACATGGCTGCTTTCACGGCTTTTCCCTTAGGAAGAACCCTAATACCCGGCTGATTTACCTTCCTAGGCTTACTGTTAGGCTTATGCCTAGGACTTTTAAAACCAGGAAGCCCTGGGCTCCAGGCACATGCAGCTGCGAAAGGCATCCAAGAGGGCCGCAGAAGTGACACAACTTGGCTGCCTCTGCTGCTATTCTCATGAGACCATCCCGAACCATAGGCTGATTTTCCTTCCTTGGGTGAAGGTTTGAGTTACGCCTGGGGTAAGGGTTCTATTAACCAGAAAGCCCTGAGTTCCAAGAACACAGCAGCTGCGAAGGACTACCCAAGAAGAGCGCAAAAGTACCACAACATGCCTGCCTCCACAGCTTTTTCCTTGGGGACATGCCTAATTCCTGGCTGATTTGCCTTTCTCGTCTTAGGGTTGGGGTTCGGCCTAGGGTTAGGATTTTTAAAATCAGGAAACCCTGAGTTCCAGGCACACTGGAGCTGTGAAAGGCATCCAAAAGGGAGTGCAAAAGTGCCACAACATGGTTGCTTTCACGGCTTTTTCCTTGGCAAGAAGCCTAACACCAGGCTGATTTCCCTTTGAAGGGTTACTGTAAGGCTTAGGCCAAGGGCTAGGATTTTTAAAACTAGGAAGCCCTTAGATCCAGGCACACTGCAGCTGTTCAAGGCATCCCAAGGGGAGTATAAAAGTGCAACAACATGGCAGCTTTCACAGCTTTTTCCTTGGCACTATCCCTATACCTAGGCTGATTTATCTGCCTAGGGTTAGGGTTAGGCTTCAGCCGAGGGCTTGGAGTTTTTTAACCAGGAAGCCCTGAGTTCCAGGCTTACTGCATCTGCCAAAGGCATCCCAAAGGGAGTGCAAAAGTGCCACAACATGGCTGCTTTCACAGCTTTTCCCTTAGGAAGAACCCTAATACCTGGCTGATTTACCTTCCTAGGGTTACTGTTAGGCTTAGACCTAGGACTTTTAAAACCAGGAAGCCCTGGGCTTCAGGCACACTGCAGCTGTTAAAGGCATCCCAAGAGGGCCGCAGAAATGACACATCTTGGCTGCCTCTGCTTCTATTCTCATGAGACCATCACGAACCATAGGCTGATTTTCCTTCCTAGGGTTAATGTTTGAGTTTCGCCTAGGGTAAGAGGTCTATTAACCAGAAAGACCTGAGTTCCAAGAACACAGCAGCTGCGAAGGACTACCCAAGAAGAGCGCAAAAGTACCACAACATGCCTGCCTCCACAGCTTTTTCCTTGGGGACATGCCTAATTCCTGGCTGATTTGCCTTTCTCGTCTTAGGGTTGGGGTTCGGCCTAGGGCTAGGATATTTTTAAAATCAGGAAACCCTGAGTTCCAGGCACACTGGAGCTGTGAAAGTCTTCCAAAAGGGAGTGCAGAAGTGCCACAACATGGTTGCTTTCAAGGCTTTTTCCTTGGCAAGAAGCCTAACACCAGGCTGATTTCCCTTCGAAGGGTTCATGTAAGGCTTAGGCCTAGGGCTAGGATTTTTATAACTAGGAAGCCCTTAGATCCAGGCACACTGCAGCTGTTCAAGGCATCCCAAGGGGAGTACAAAAGTGCAACAACATGGCAGCTTTCACAGCTTTTTCCTTGGCACCATCCCTACACCTAGGCTGTTTTATCTGCCTAGGGTTAGGGTTAGGGTTCAGCCTAGGGCTTGGAGTTTTTTAATCAGGAAGCCCTGAGTTCCAGGCTTACTGCATCTGCCAAAGGCATCCCAAAGGGAGTGCAAAAGTGCCACAACATGGCTGCTTTCACGGCTTTTCCCTTAGGAAGAACCCTAATACGCAGCTGATTTACCTTCCTAGGGTTACTGTTAGGCTTAGGCCTAGGACTTTTAAAACCAGGAAGCCCTGGGCTCCAGGCACACTGCAGCTGTTCAAGGCATCCCAAGAGGGCCGCAGAAGTGACACAACTTGGCTGCCTCTGCTGCTATTCTCATGAGACCATCCCGAACCATAGTCTGATTTTCCTTCCTAGGGTTAAGGTTTGAGTTACGCCTGGGGTAAGGGTTCTATTAACCAGAAAGCCCTGAGTTCCAAGAACACAGCAGCTGCGAAGGACTAGCCAAGAAGAGCGCAAAAGTACCACAACATGCCTGCCTCCACAGCTTTTTCCTTGGGGACATGCCTAATTCCTGGCTGATTTGCCTTTCTCGTCTTAGGGTTGGGGTTCGGCCTAGGGCTAGGATTTTTTAACTAGGAAGCCCTGAGTTCCAGGCTTACTTCATCTGCCAAAAGCATCCCAAAGGGAGTGCAGAAGTGCCACAACATGGCTGCTTTCACGGCTTTTCCCTTAGGAAGAACCCTAATACGCAGCTGATTTACCTTCCTAGGGTTACTGTTAGGCTTAGGCCTAGGACTTTTAAAACCCGGAAGCCCTGGGCTCCTGGCACATGCAGCTGTTAAAGGAATCCCAAGAGGGCCGCAGAAGTGACACAACTTGGCTGCCTCTGCTGCTATTCTCATGAGACCATCCCGAACCATAGGCTGATTTTCCTTCTTAGGGTTAAGGTTTGAGTTACTCCTAGGGTAAGAGGTCTATTAACCAGAAAGACCTGAGTTCCAAGAACACAGCAGCTGCGAAGGACTAGCCAAGAAGAGCGCAAAAGTACCACAACATGCCTGCCTCCACAGCTTTTTCCTTGGGGACATGCCTAATTCCTGGCTGATTTGCCTTTCTCGTCTTAGGGTTGGGGTTCGGCCTAGGGCTAGGATTTTTTTAACTAGGAAGCCCTGAGTTCCAGGCTTACTGCATCTGCCAAAGGCATCCCAAAGGGAGTGCAGAAGTGCCACAACATGGCTGCTTTCACGGCTTTTCCCTTAGGAAGAACCCTAATACCCGGCTGATTTACCTTCCTAGGCTTACTGTTAGGCTTAGGCCTAGGACTTTTAAAACCAGGAAGCCCTGGGCTCCAGGCACACTGCAGCTGCGAAAGGCATCCCAAGGGGAGCGCAAAAGTGACACAACTTGGCTGCCACCACTGATATTTCCATGAGACCATCCCGAACCATAGGCTGATTTTCCTTCCTAGGGTGAAGGTTTGAGTTACGCCTGGGGTAAGGGTTCTATTAACCAGAAAGCCCTGAGTTCCAAGAACACAGCAGCTGCGAAGGACTACCCAAGAAGAGCGCAAAAGTACCACAACATGCCTGCGTCGATAGCTTTTTCCTTGGGGACATGCCTAATTCCTGGCTGATTTGCCTTTCTCGTCTTAGGGTTGGGGTTCGGCCTAGTGCTAGGATTTTTAAAATCAGGAAGCCCTGAGTTCCAGGCACACTGGAGCTGTGAAAGGCATCCAAAAGGGAGTGCAAAAGTGCCACAACATGGCTGCTTTCACGGCTTTTTCCTTGGCAAGAAGCCTAACACCAGGCTGTTTTCCCTTCCCAGGGTTACTGTTAGGTTTAGGCCTAGGGCTAGGATTTTTAAAACTAGGAAGCCCTTAGATCCAGGCACACTGCAGCTGTTCAAGGCATCCCAAGGGGAGTACAAAAGTGCAACAACATGGCAGCTTTCACAGCTTTTTCCTTGGCACCATCCCTATACCTAGGCTGATTTATCTGCCTAGGGTTAGGGTTAGGGTTCAGCCTAGGGCTTGGAGTTTTTTAACCAGGAAGCCCTGAGTTCCAGGCTTACTGCATCTGCCAAAGGCATCCCAAAGGGAGTGCAGAAGTGCCACAACATGGCTGCTTTCACGGCTTTTCCCTTAGGAAGAACCCTAATACCCGGCTGATTTACCTTCCTAGGGTTACTGTTAGGCTTAGGCCTAGGACTTTTAAAACCAGGAAGCCCTGGGCTCCAGGCACACTGCAGCTGCGAAAGGCATCCCAAGGGGAGCGCAAAAGTGACACAACTTGGCTGCCACCACTGATATTTCCATGAGACCATCCCGAACCATAGGCTGATTTTCCTTCCTAGGGTGAAGGTTTGAGTTACGCCTGGGGTAAGGGTTCTATTAACCAGAAAGCCCTGAGTTCCAAGAACACAGCAGCTGCGAAGGACTACCCAAGAAGAGCGCAAAAGTACCACAACGTGCCTGCCTCCACAGCTTTTTCCTTGGGGACATGCCTAATTCCTGGCTGATTTGCCTTTCTCGTCTTAGGGTTGGGGTTCGGCCTAGGGCTAGGATTTTTTAACTAGGAAGCCCTGAGTTCCAGGCTTACTTCATCTGCCAAAAGCATCCCAAAGGGAGTGCAGAAGTGCCACAACATGGCTGCTTTCACGGCTTTTCCCTTAGGAAGAACCCTAATACGCAGCTGATTTACCTTCCTAGGGTTACTGTTAGGCTTAGGCCTAGGACTTTTAAAACCCGGAAGCCCTGGGCTCCTGGCACATGCAGCTGTTAAAGGCATCCCAAGAGGGCCGCAGAAGTGACACAACTTGGCTGCCTCTGCTGCTATTCTCATGAGACCATCCCGAACCATAGGCTGATTTTCCTTCTTAGGGTTAAGGTTTGAGTTACGCCTAGGGTAAGAGTTCTATTAACCAGAAAGCCCTGAGTTCCAAGAACACAGCAGCTGCGAAGGACTACCCAAGAAGAGCGCAAAAGTAATACAACGTGCCTGCCTCCACAGCTTTTTCCTTGGGGACATGCCTAATTCCTGGCTGATTTGCCTTTCTCGTCTTAGGGTTGGGGTTCGGCCTAGGGCTAGGATTTTTTAAACTAGGAAGCCCTGAGTTCCAGGCTTACTGCATCTGCCAAAGGCATCCCAAAGGGAGTGCAGAAGTGCCACAACATGGCTGCTTTCACGGCTTTTCCCTTAGGAAGAACCCTAATACCCGGCTGATTTACCTTCCTAGGCTTACTGTTAGGCTTAGGCCTAGGACTTTTAAAACCAGGAAGCCCTGGGCTCCAGGCACACTGCAGCTGCGAAAGGCATCCCAAGGGGAGCGCAAAAGTGACACAACTTGGCTGCCACCACTGATATTTCCATGAGACCATCCCGAACCATAGGCTGATTTTCCCTCCTAGGGTGAAGGTTTGAGTTACGCCTGGGGTAAGGGTTCTATTAACCAGAAAGCCCTGAGTTCCAAGAACACAGCAGCTGCGAAGGACTAGCCAAGAAGAGCGCAAAAGTACCACAACATGCCTGCGTCGATAGCTTTTTCCTTGGGGACATGCCTAATTCCTGGCTGATTTGCCTTTCTCGTCTTAGGGTTGGGGTTCGGCCTAGGTCTAGGATTTTTAAAATCAGGAAGCCCTGAGTTCCAGGCACACTGGAGCTGTGAAAGGCATCCAAAAGGGAGTGCAAAAGTGCCACAACATGGCTGCTTTCACGGCTTTTTCCTTGGCAAGAAGCCTAACACCAGGCTGTTTTCCCTTCCCAGGGTTACTGTTAGGTTTAGGCCTAGGGCTAGGATTTTTAAAACTAGGAAGCCCTTAGATCCAGGCACACTGCAGCTGTTCAAGGCATCCCAAGGGGAGTACAAAAGTGCAACAACATGGCAGCTTTCACAGCTTTTTCCTTGGCACCATCCCTATACCTAGGCTGATTTATCTGCCTAGGGTTAGGGTTAGGCTTCAGCCTAGGGCTTGGAGTTTTTTAACCAGGAAGCCCTGAGTTCCAGGCTTACTGCATCTGCCAAAGGCATCCCAAAGGGAGTGCAAAAGTGCCACAACATGGCTGCTTTCACAGCTTTTCCCTTAGGAAGAACCCTAATACCCGGCTGATTTACCTTCCTAGGGTTACTGTTAGGCTTAGACCTAGGACTTTTAAAACCAGGAAGCCCTGGGCTCCAGGCACACTGCAGCTGTTCAAGGCATCCCAAGGGGAGCGCAAAAGTGACACAACTTGGCTGCCACCACTGATATTTCCATGAGACCATCCCGAACCATAGGCTGATTTTCCTTCCTAGGGTTAAGGTTTGAGTTACGCCTAGGGTAAGGGTTCTATTAACCAGAAAGCCCTGAGTTCCAAGAACACAGCAGCTGCGAAGGACTTCCCAAGAAGAGCGCAAAAGTACCACAACATGCCTGCCTCCACAGCTTTTTCCTTGGGGACATGCCTAATTCCTGGCTGATTTGCCTTTCTCGTCTTAGGGTTGGGGTTCGGCCTAGGGTTAGGATTTTTAAAATCAGGAAGCCCTGAGTTCCAGGCACACTGGAGCTGTGAAAGGCATCCAAAAGGGAGTGCAAAAGTGCCACAACATGGTTGCTTTCGCGGCTTTTTCCTTGGCAAGAAGCTTAACACCAGGCTGATTTCCCTTCCCTTGGTTACTGTTAGGCTTAGGACTAGGGCTAGGATTTTTAAAACTAGGAAGCCCTTAGATCCAGGCACACTGCAGCTGTTCAAGGCATCCCAAGGGGAGTACAAAAGTGCAACAACATGGCAGCTTTCACAGCTTTTTCCTTGGCACCATCCCTATACCTAGGCTGATTTATCTGCCTAGGGTTAGGGTTAGGGTTCAGCCTAGGCCTTGGAGTTTTTTAACCAGGAAGCCCTGAGTTCCAGGCTTACTGCATCTGCCAAAGGCATCCCAAAGGGAGTGCAGAAGTGCCACAACATGGCTGCTTTCACGGCTTTTCCCTTAGGAAGAACCCTAATACGCGGCTGATTTACCTTCCTAGGGTTACTGTTAGGCTTAGGCCTAGGACTTTTAAAACCAGGAAGCCCTGGGCTCCAGGCACACTGTAGCTGTTCAAGGCATCCCAAGGGGAGCGCAAAAGTGACACAACTTGGCTGCCTCTGCTTCTATTCTCATGAGACCATCCTGAACCATAGGCTGATTTTCCTTCCTAGGGTTAAGGTTTGAGTTACGCCTGGGGTAAGGGTTCTATTAACCAGAAAGCCCTGAGTTCCAAGAACACAGCAGCTGCGAAGGACTACCCAAGAAGAGCGCAAAAGTACCACAACATGCCTGCCTCCACAGCTTTTTCCTTGGGGACATGCCTAATTCCTGGCTGATTTGCCTTTCTCGTCTTAGGGTTGGGGTTCGGCCTAACGCTAGGATTTTTTTAACTAGGAAGCCCTGAGTTCCAGGCTTACTTCATCTGCCAAAGGCATCCCAAAGGGAGTGCAAAAGTGCCACAACATGGCTGCTTTCACGGCTTTTCCCTTAGGAAGAACCCTAATACCCAGCTGATTTACCTTCCTAGGGTTACTGTTAGGCTTAGGCCTAGGACTTTTAAAACCCGGAAGCCCTGGGCTCCTGGCACATGCAGCTGTTAAAGGCATCCCAAGAGGGCCGCAGAAGTGACACAACTTGGCTGCCTCTGCTGCTATTCTCATGAGACCATCCCGAACCATAGGCTGATTTTCCTTCTTAGGGTTAAGGTTTGAGTTACGCCTAGGGTAAGAGTTCTATTAACCAGAAAGCCCTGAGTTCCAAGAACACAGCAGCTGCGAAGGACTACCCAAGAAGAGCGCAAAAGTACCACAACGTGCCTGCCTCCACAGCTTTTTCCTTGGGGACATGCCTAATTCCTGGCTGATTTGCCTTTCTCGTCTTAGGGTTGGGGTTCGGCCTAGGGCTAGGATTTTTTTAACTAGGAAGCCCTGAGTTCCAGGCTTACTGCATCTGCCAAAGGCATCCCAAAGGGAGTGCAGAAGTGCCACAACATGGCTGCTTTCACGGCTTTTCCCTTAGGAAGAACCCTAATACCCGGCTGATTTACCTTCCTAGGCTTACTGTTAGGCTTAGGCCTAGGACTTTTAAAACCAGGAAGCCCTGGGCTCCAGGCACACTGCAGCTGCGAAAGGCATCCCAAGGGGAGCGCAAAAGTGACACAACTTGGCTGCCACCACTGATATTTCCATGAGACCATCCCGAACCATAGGCTGATTTTCCTTCCTAGGGTTAAGGTTTGAGTTACGCCTGGGGTAAGGGTTCTATTAACCAGAAAGCCCTGAGTTCCAAGAACACAGCAGCTGCGAAGGACTACCCAAGAAGAGCGCAAAAGTACCACAACATGCCTGCGTCGATAGCTTTTTCCTTGGGGACATGCCTAATTCCTGGCTGATTTGCCTTTCTCGTCTTAGGGTTGGGGTTCGGCCTAGGTCTAGGATTTTTAAAATCAGGAAGCCCTGAGTTCCAGGCACACTGGAGCTGTGAAAGGCATCCAAAAGGGAGTGCAAAAGTGCCACAACATGGCTGCTTTCACGGCTTTTTCCTTGGCAAGAAGCCTAACACCAGGCTGTTTTCCCTTCCCAGGGTTACTGTTAGGTTTAGGCCTAGGGCTAGGATTTTTAAAACTAGGAAGCCCTTAGATCCAGGCACACTGCAGCTGTTCAAGGCATCCCAAGGGGAGTACAAAAGTGCAACAACATGGCAGCTTTCACAGCTTTTTCCTTGGCACCATCCCTATACCTAGGCTGATTTATCTGCCTAGGGTTAGGGTTAGGGTTCAGCCTAGGGCTTGGAGTTTTTTAACCAGGAAGCCCTGAGTTCCAGGCTTACTGCATCTGCCAAAGGCATCCCAAAGGGAGTGCAAAAGTGCCACAACATGGCTGCTTTCACAGCTTTTCCCTTAGGAAGAACCCTAATACGCGGCTGATTTACCTTCCTAGGGTTACTGTTAGGCTTAGGCCTAGGACTTTTAAAACCAGGAAGCCCTGGGCTCCAGGCACACTGCAGCTGCGAAAGGCATCCCAAGGGGAGCGCAAAAGTGACACAACTTGGCTGCCACCACTGATATTTCCATGAGACCATCCTGAACCATAGGCTGATTTTCCTTCCTAGGGTTAAGGTTTGAGTTACGCCTGGGGTAAGGGTTCTATTAACCAGAAAGCCCTGAGTTCCAAGAACACAGCAGCTGCGAAGGACTACCCAAGAAGAGCGCAAAAGTACCACAACATGCCTGCCTCCACAGCTTTTTCCTTGGGGACATGCCTAATTCCTGGCTGATTTGCCTTTCTCGTCTTAGGGTTGGGGTTCGGCCTAGGGCTAGGATTTTTTTAACTAGGAAGCCCTGAGTTCCAGGCTTACTTCATCTGCCAAAGGCATCCCAAAGGGAGTGCAAAAGTGCCACAACATGGCTGCTTTCACGGCTTTTCCCTTAGGAAGAACCCTAATACCCGGCTGGTTCACCTTCCTAGGCTTACTGTTAGGCTTAGGCCTAGGACTTTTAAAACCAGGAAGCCCTGGGCTCCAGGCACACTGCAGCTGCGAAAGGCATCCCAAGGGGAGCGCAAAAGTGACACAACTTGGCTGCCACCACTGATATTTCCATGAGACCATCCCGAACCATAGGCTGATTTTCCTTCCTAGGGTGAAGGTTTGAGTTACGCCTGGGGTAAGGGTTCTATTAACCAGAAAGCCCTGAGTTCCAAGAACACAGCAGCTGCGAAGGACTACCCAAGAAGAGCGCAAAAGTACCACAACATGCCTGCCTCCACAGCTTTTTCCTTGGGGACATGCCTAATTCCTGGCTGATTTGCCTTTCGCGTCTTAGGGTTGGGGTTCGGCCTAGGGCTAGGATTTTTCAACTAGGAAGCCCTGAGTTCCAGGCTTACTTCATCTGCCAAAAGCATCCCAAAGGGAGTGCAGAAGTGCCACAACATGGCTGCTTTCACGGCTTTTCCCTTAGGAAGAACCCTAATACGCAGCTGATTTACCTTCCTAGGGTTACTGTTAGGCTTAGGCCTAGGACTTTTAAAACCCGGAAGCCCTGGGCTCCTGGCACATGCAGCTGTTAAAGGCATCCCAAGAGGGCCGCAGAAGTGACACAACTTGGCTGCCTCTGCTGCTATTCTCATGAGACCATCCCGAACCATAGGCTGATTTTCCTTCTTAGGGTTAAGGTTTGAGTTACGCCTAGGGTAAGAGTTCTATTAACCAGAAAGCCCTGAGTTCCAAGAACACAGCAGCTGCGAAGGACTACCCAAGAAGAGCGCAAAAGTACCACAACGTGCCTGCCTCCACAGCTTTTTCCTTGGGGACATGCCTAATTCCTGGCTGATTTGCCTTTCGCGTCTTAGGGTTGGGGTTCGGCCTAGTGCTAGGATTTTTAAAATCAGGAAGCCCTGAGTTCCAGGCACACTGGAGCTGTGAAAGGCATCCAAAAGGGAGTGCAAAAGTGCCACAACATGGCTGCTTTCACGGCTTTTTCCTTGGCAAGAAGCCTAACACCAGGCTTATTTCCCTTCCCAGGGTTACTGTAAGGCTTAGGCCTAGGGCTAAGATTTTAAAAACTAGGAAGCCCTTAGATCCAGGCACACTGCAGCTGTTCAAGGCATCCCAAGGGGAGTACAAAAGTGCAACAACATGGCAGCTTTCACAGCTTTTTCCTTGGCACCATCCCTATACCTAGGCTGATTTATCTGCCTAGGGTTAGGGTTAGGGTTCAGCCTAGGGCTTGGAGTTTTTTAACCAGGAAGCCCTGAGTTCCAGGCTTACTGCATCTGCCAAAGGCATCCCAAAGGGAGTGCAGAAGTGCCACAACATGGCTGCTTTCACGGCTTTTCCCTTAGGAAGAACCCTAATACCCGGCTGATTTACCTTCCTAGGCTTACTGTTAGGCTTAGGCCTAGGACTTTTAAAACCAGGAAGCCCTGGGCTCCAGGCACACTGCAGCTGCGAAAGGCATCCCAAGGGGAGCGCAAAAGTGACACAACTTGGCTGCCACCACTGATATTTCCATGAGACCATCCCGAACCATAGGCTGATTTTCCTTCCTAGGGTGAAGGTTTGAGTTACGCCTGGGGTAAGGGTTCTATTAACCAGAAAGCCCTGAGTTCCAAGAACACAGCAGCTGCGAAGGACTACCCAAGAAGAGCGCAAAAGTACCACAACATGCCTGCCTCCACAGCTTTTTCCTTGGGGACATGCCTAATTCCTGGCTGATGTACCTTTCTCGTCTTAGGGTTGGGGTTCGGCCTAGGGCTAGGACTTTTAAAATCAGGAAGCCCTGAGTTCCAGGCACACTGGAGCTGTGAAAGGCATCCAAAAGGGAGTGCAAAAGTGCCACAACATGGTTGCTTTCACGGCTTTTTCCTTGGCAAGAAGCCTAACACCAGGCTGATTTCCCTTCCCAGGGTTACTGTTAGGCTTAGGCCTAGGGCTAGGATTTTTAAAACTAGGAAGCCCTGGGCTCCAGGCACACTGCAGCTGTTCAAGGCATCCCAAGGGGAGTACAAAAGTGCAACAACATGGCAGCTTTCACAGCTTTTTCCTTGGCACCATCCCTATACCTAAGCTGATTTATCTGCCTAGGGTTAGGGTTAGGGTTCAGCCTAGGGCTTGGAGTTTTTTAACCAGGAAGCCCTGAGTTCCAGGCTTACTGCATCTGCCAAAGGCATCCCAAAGGGAGTGCAAAAGTGCCACAACATGGCTGCTTTCACAGCTTTTCCCTTAGGAAGAACCCTAATACCCGGCTGATTTACCTTCCTAGGGTTACTGTTAGGCTTAGACCTAGGACTTTTAAAACCAGGAAGCCCTGGGCTCCAGGCATATGCAGCTGTTAAAGGCATCCCAAGAGGGCTGCAGAAGTGACACAACTTGGCTGCCTCTGCTTCTATTCTCATGAGACCATCCCGAACCATAGGCTGATTTTCCTTCCTAGGGTTAAGGTTTGAGTTACGCCTAGGGTAAGGGTTCTATTAACCAGAAAGCCCTGAGTTCCAAGAACACAGCAGCTGCGAAGGACTACCCAAGAAGAGCGCAAAAGTACCACAACGTGCCTGCCTCCACAGCTTTTTCCTTGGGGACATGCCTAATTCCTGGCTGATTTGCCTTTCTCGTCTTAGGGTTGGGGTTCGGCCTAGGGCTAGGATTTTTTTAACTAGGAAGCCCTGAGTTCCAGGCTTACTGCATCTGCCAAAGGCATCCCAAAGGGAGTGCAGAAGTGCCACAACATGGCTGCTTTCACGGCTTTTCCCTTAGGAAGAACCCTAATACCCAGCTGATTTACCTTCCTAGGCTTACTGTTAGGCTTAGGCCTAGGACTTTTAAAACCAGGAAGCCCTGGGCTCCAGGCACACTGCAGCTGCAAAAGGCATCCCAAGGGGAGCGCAAAAGTGACACAACTTGGCTGCCACCACTGATATTTCCATGAGACCATCCCGAACCATAGGCTGATTTTCCTTCCTAGGGTTAAGGTTTGAGTTACGCCTGGGGTAAGGGTTCTATTAACCAGAAAGCCCTGAGTTCCAAGAACACAGCAGCTGCGAAGGACTAGCCAAGAAGAGCGCAAAAGTACCACAACATGCCTGCCTCCACAGCTTTTTCCTTGGGGACATGCCTAATTCCTGGCTGATTTGCCTTTCTCGTCTTAGGGTTGGGGTTCGGCCTAGGGTTAGGATTTTTAAAATCAGGAAGCCCTGAGTTCCAGGCACACTGGAGCTGTGAAAGGCATCCAAAAGGGAGTGCAAAAGTGCCACAACATGGTTGCTTTCGCGGCTTTTTCCTTGGCAAGAAGCTTAACACCAGGCTGATTTCCCTTCCCTTGGTTACTGTTAGGCTTAGGACTAGGGCTAGGATTTTTAAAACTAGGAAGCCCTTAGCTCCAGGCACACTGCAGCTGTTCAAGGCATCCCAAGGGGAGTACAAAAGTGCAACAACATGGCAGCTTTCACAGCTTTTTCCTTGGCACCATCCCTATACCTAGGCTGATTTATCTGCCTAGGGTTAGGGTTAGGGTTCAGCCTAGGGCTTGGAGTTTTTTAACCAGGAAGCCCTGAGTTCCAGGCTTACTGCATCTGCCAAAGGCATCCCAAAGGGAGTGCAAAAGTGCCACAACATGGCTGCTTTCACGGCTTTTCCCTTAGGAAGAACCCTAATACCCGGCTGATTTACCTTCCTAGGGTTCATGTTAGGCTTAGGCCTAGGACTTTTAAAACCAGGAAGCCCTGGGCTCCAGGCACACTGCAGCTGCGAAAGGCATCCCAAGGGGAGCGCAAAAGTGACACAACTTGGCTGCCTCTGCTTCTATTCTCATGAGACCATCCTGAACCATAGGCTGATTTTCCTTCCTAGGGTTAAGGTTTGAGTTACGCCTAGGGTAAGAGTTCTATTAACCAGAAAGACCTGAGTTCCAAGAACACAGCATCTGCGAAGGACTACCCAAGAAGAGCGCAAAAGTACCACAACGTGCCTGCCTCCACAGCTTTTTCCTTGGGGACATGCCTAATTCCTGGCTGATTTGCCTTTCTCGTCTTAGGGTTGGGGTTCGGCCTAGGGCTAGGATTTTTTTAACTAGGAAGCCCTGAGTTCCAGGCTTACTGCATCTGCCAAAGGCATCCCAAAGGGAGTGCAGAAGTGCCACAACATGGCTGCTTTCACGGCTTTTCCCTTAGGAAGAACCCTAATACGCGGCTGATTTACCTTCCTAGGGTTACTGTTAGGCTTAGGCCTAGGACTTTTAAAACCAGGAAGCCCTGGGCTCCAGGCACACTGCAGCTGCGAAAGGCATCCCAAGGGGAGCGCAAAAGTGACACAACTTGGCTGCCACCACTGATATTTCCATGAGACCATCCCGAACCATAGGCTGATTTTCCTTCCTAGGGTTAAGGTTTGAGTTACGCCTGGGGTAAGTGTTCTATTAACCAGAAAGCCCTGAGTTCCAAGAACACAGCAGCTGCGAAGGACTACCCAAGAAGAGCGCAAAAGTACCACAACGTGCCTGCCTCCACAGCTTTTTCCTTGGGGACATGCCTAATTCCTGGCTGATTTGCCTTTCTCGTCTTAGGGTTGGGGTTCGGCCTAGGGCTAGGATATTTTTAACTAGGAAGCCCTGAGTTCCAGGCTTACTTCATCTGCCAAAGGCATCCCAAAGGGAGTGCAAAAGTGCCACAACATGGCTGCTTTCACGGCTTTTCCCTTAGGAAGAACCCTAATACCCGGCTGGTTCACCTTCCTAGGCTTACTGTTAGGCTTAGGCCTAGGACTTTTAAAACCAGGAAGCCCTGGGCTCCAGGCACACTGCAGCTGCGAAAGGCATCCCAAGGGGAGCGCAAAAGTGACACAACTTGGCTGCCACCACTGATATTTCCATGAGACCATCCCAAACCATAGGCTGATTTTCCTTCCTAGGGTTAAGGTTTGAGTTACGCCTAGGGTAAGGGTTCTATTAACCAGAAAGCCCTGAGTTCCAAGAACACAGCAGCTGCGAAGGACTACCCAAGAAGAGCGCAAAAGTACCACAACATGTCTGCCTCCACAGCTTTTTCCTTGGGGACATGCCTAATTCCTGGCTGATTTACCTTTCTCGTCTTAGGGTTGGGATTCGGCCTAGGGCTAGGACTTTTAAAATCAGGAAGCCCTGAGTTCCAGGCACACTGGAGCTGTGAAAGGCATCCAAAAGGGAGTGCAAAAGTGCCACAACATGGTTGCTTTCACGGCTTTTTCCTTGGCAAGAAGCCTAACACCAGGCTTATTTCCCTTCCCAGGGTTACTGTTAGGCTTAGGCCTAGGGCTAGGATTTTTAAAACTAGGAAGCCCTGGGCTCCAGGCACACTGCAGCTGTTCAAGGCATCCCAAGGGGAGTACAAAAGTTTAACAACATGGCAGCTTTCACAGCTTTTTCCTTGGCACCATCCCTATACCTAGGCTGATTTATCTGCCTAGGGTTAGGGTTAGGCTTCAGCCTAGGTCTTGGAGTTTTTTAACCAGGAAGCCCTGAGTTCCAGGCTTACTGCATCTGCCAAAGGCATCCCAAAGGGAGTGCAAAAGTGCCACAACATGGCTGCTTTCACAGCTTTTCCCTTAGGAAGAACCCTAATACCCGGCTGTTTTACCTTCCTAGGGTTACTGTTAGGCTTAGACCTAGGACTTTTAAAACCAGGAAGCCCTGGGCTCCAGGCATATGCAGCTGTTAAAGGCATCCCAAGAGGGCTGCAGAAGTGACACAACTTGGCTGCCTCTGCTTCTATTCTCATGAGACCATCCCGAACCATAGGCTGATTTTCCTTCCTAGGGTTAAGGTTTGAGTTACGCCTAGGGTAAGGGTTCTATTAACCAGAAAGCCCTGAGTTCCAAGAACACAGCAGCTGCGAAGGACTTCCCAAGAAGAGCGCAAAAGTACCACAACATGCCTGCCTCCACAGCTTTTTCCTTGGGGACATGCCTAATTCCTGGCTGATTTGCCTTTCTCGTCTTAGGGTTGGGGTTCGGCCTAGGGTTAGGATTTTTAAAATCAGGAAGCCCTGAGTTCCAGGCACACTGGAGCTGTGAAAGGCATCCAAAAGGGAGTGCAAAAGTGCCACAACATGGTTGCTTTCACGGCTTTTTCCTTGGCAAGAAGCTTAACACCAGGCTGATTTCCCTTCCCAGGGTTACTGTTAGGCTTAGGACTAGGGCTAGGATTTTTAAAACTAGGAAGCCCTTAGCTCCAGGCACACTGCAGCTGTTCAAGGCATCCCAAGGGGAGTACAAAAGTGCAACAACATGGCAGCTTTCACAGCTTTTTCCTTGGCACCATCCCTATACCTAGGCTGATTTATCTGCCTAGGGTTAGGGTTAGGCTTCAGCCTAGGTCTTGGAGTTTTTTAACCAGGAAGCCCTGAGTTCCAGGCTTACTGCATCTGCCAAAGGCATCCCAAAGGGAGTGCAGAAGTGCCACAACATGGCTGCTTTCACGGCTTTTCCCTTAGGAAGAACCCTAATACCCGGCTGATTTACCTTCCTAGGCTTACTGTTAGGCTTAGGCCTAGGACTTTTAAAACCAGGAAGCCCTGGGCTCCAGGCACACTGCAGCTGCGAAAGGCATCCCAAGGGGAGCGCAAAAGTGACACAACTTGGCTGCCACCACGGATATTTCCATGAGACCATCCCGAACCATAGGCTGATTTTCCTTCCTAGGGTGAAGGTTTGATTTACGCCTGGGGTAAGGGTTCTATTAACCAGAAAGCCCTGAGTTCCAAGAACACAGCAGCTGCGAAGGACTACCCAAGAAGAGCGCAAAAGTACCACAACATGCCTGCCTCCACAGCTTTTTCCTTGGGGACATGCCTAATTCCTGGCTGATTTGCCTTTCTCATCGTAGGGTTGGGGTTCGGCCTAGGGCTAGGATTTTTTTAACTAGGAAGCCCTGAGTTCCAGGCTTACTGCATCTGCCAAAGGCATCCCAAAGGGAGTGCAAAAGTGCCACAACATGGCTGCTTTCACGGCTTTTCCCTTAGGAAGAACCCTAATACCCGGCTGGTTTACCTTCCTAGGGTTCATGTTAGGCTTAGGCCTAGGACTTTTAAAACCAGGAAGCCCTGGGCTCCAGGCACACTGCAGCTGCGAAAGGCATCCCAAGGGGAGCGCAAAAGTGACACAACTTGGCTGCCTCTGCTGCTATTCTCATGAGACCATCCCGAATCATAAGCTGATTTTCCTTCCTAGGGTTAAGGTTTGAGTTACGCCTAGGGTAAGGGTTCTATTAACCAGAAAGCCCTGAGTTCCAAGAACACAGCAGCTGCGAAGGACTTCCCAAGAAGAGCGCAAAAGTACCACAACATGCCTGCCTCCACAGCTTTTTCCTTGGGGACATGCCTAATTCCTGGCTGATTTGCCTTTCTCGTCTTAGGGTTGGGGTTCGGCCTAGGGCTAGGATTTTTAAAATCAGGAAGCCCTGAGTTCCAGGCACACTGGAGCTGTGAAAGGCATCCAAAAGGGAGTGCAAAAGTGTTACAACATGGCTGCTTTCACGGCTTTTTCCTTGGCAAGAAGCCTAACACCAGGCTGATTTCCCTTCTCAGGGTTACTGTAAGGCTTAGGCCAAGGGCTAGGATTTTTAAAACTAGGAAGCCCTGGGCTCCAGGCACACTGCAGCTGTTCAAGGCATCCAAGGGGAGTACAAAAGTGCAACAACATGGCAGCTTTCACAGCTTTTTCCTTGGCACCATCCCTATACCTAGGCTGATTTATCTGCCTAGGGTTAGGGTTAGGGTTCAGCCTAGGGCTTGGAGTTTTTTAACCAGGAAGCCCTGAGTTCCAGGCTTACTGCATCTGCCAAAGGCATCCCAAAGGGAGTGCAAAAGTGCCACAACATGGCTGCTTTCACAGCTTTTCCCTTAGGAAGAACCCTAATACCCGGCTCATTTACCTTCCTAGGGTTACTGTTAGGCTTAGACCTAGGACTTTTAAAACCAGGAAGCCCTGGCTCCAGGCATATGCAGCTGTTAAAGGCATCCCAAGAGGGCTGCAGAAGTGAGACAACTTGGCTGCCTCTGCTTCTATTCTCATGAGACCATCCCGAACCATAGGCTGATTTTCCTTCCAAGGGTTAAGGTTTGAGTTACGCCTAGGGTAAGGGTTCTATTAACCAGAAAGCCCTGAGTTCCAAGAACACAGCAGCTGCGAAGGACTACCCAAGAAGAGCGCAAAAGTACCACAACATGCCTGCCTCCACAGCTTTTTCCTTGGGGACATGCCTAATTCCTGGCTGATTTGCCTTTCTCGTCTTAGGGTTGGGGTTCGGCCTAGGGCTAGGATTTTTTTAACTAGGAAGCCCTGAGTTCCAGGCTTACTTCATCTGCCAAAAGCATCCCAAAGGGAGTGCAGAAGTGCCACAACATGGCTGCTTTCACGGCTTTTCCCTTAGGAAGAACCCTAATACCCGGCTGATTTACCTTCCTAGGGTTCATGTTAGGCTTAGGCCTAGGACTTTTAAAACCAGGAAGCCCTGGGCTCCAGGCACATGCAGCTGCGAAAGGCATCCCAAGAGGGCCGCAGAAGCGACACAACTTGGCTGCCACCACTGATATTTCCATGAGACCATCCTGAACCATAGGCTGATTTTCCTTCCTAGGGTTAAGGTTTGAGTTACGCCTAGGGTAAGGGTTCTATTAACCAGAAAGCCCTGAGTTCCAAGAACACAGCAGCTGCGAAGGACTTCCCAAGAAGAGCGCAAAAGTACCACAACATGCCTGCCTCCACAGCTTTTTCCTTGGGGACATGCCTAATTCCTGGCTGATTTGCCTTTCTCGTCTTAGGGTTGGGGTTCGGCCTAGGGCTAGGATTTTTAAAATCAGGAAGCCCTGAGTTCCAGGCACACTGGAGCTGTGAAAGGCATCCAAAAGGGAGTGCAAAAGTGCCACAACATGGCTGCTTTCACGGCTTTTTCCTTGGAAAGAAGCCTAACACCAGGCTGATTTCCCTTCCCAGGGTTACTGTAAGGCTTAGGCCTAGGGCTAGGATTTTTAAAACTAGGAAGCCCTGGGCTCCAGGCACACTGCAGCTGTTCAAGGCATCCCAAGGGGAGTACAAAAGTGCAACAACATGGCAGCTTTCACAGCTTTTTCCTTGGCACCATCCCTATACCTAGGCTGATTTATCTGCCTAGGGTTAGGGTTAGGCTTCAGCCTAGGGCTTGGAGATTTTAACCCGGAAGCCCTGAGTTCCAGGCTTACTGCATCTGCCAAAGGCATCCCAAAGGGAGTGCAAAAGTGCCACAACATGGCTGCTTTCACGGCTTTTCCCTTAGGAAGAACCCTAATACCCGGCTGATTTACCTTCCTAGGGTTACTGTTAGGCTTAGGCCTAGGACTTTTAAAAGCAGGAAGCCCTGGGCTCCAGGCACACTGCAGCTGCGAAAGGCATCCCAAGGGGAGCGCAAAAGTGACACAACTTGGCTGCCACCACTGATATTTCCATGAGACCATCCCGAACCATAGGCTGATTTTCCTTCCTAGGGTGAAGGTTTGAGTTACGCCCAGGGTAAGGGTTCTATTAACCAGAAAGCCCTGAGTTCCAAGAACACAGCAGCTGCGAAGGACTTCCCAAGAAGAGCGCAAAAGTACCACAACATGCCTGCCTCCACAGCTTTTTCCTTGGGGACATGCCTAATTCCTGGCTGATTTGCCTTTCTCGTCTTAGGGTTGGGGTTCGGCCTAGGGCTAGGATTTTTTTAACTAGGAAGCCCTGAGTTCCAGGCTTACTTCATCTGCAAAAAGCATCCCAAAGGGAGTGCAGAAGTGCCACAACATGGCTGCTTTCACGGCTTTTCCCTTAGGAAGAACCCTAATACGCGGCTGATTTACCTTCCTAGGGTTACTGTTAGGCTTAGGCCTAGGACTTTTAAAACCAGGAAGCCCTGGGCTCCAGGCACATGCAGCTGCGAAAGGCATCCCAAGAGGGCCGCAGAAGCGACACAACTTGGCTGCCTCTGCTTCTATTCTCATGAGACCATTCTGAACCATAGGCTGATTTTCCTTCCTAGGGTTAATGTTTGAGTTTCGCCTAGGGTAAGAGGTCTATTAACCAGAAAGCCCTGAGTTCCAAGAACACAGCAGCTGCGAAGGACTACCCAAGAAGAGCGCAAAAGTACCACAACGTGCCTGCCTCCACAGCTTTTTCCTTGGGGACATGCCTAATTCCTGGCTGATTTGCCTTTCTCGTCTTAGGGTTGGGGTTCGGCCTAGGGTTAGGATTTTTAAAATCAGGAAGCCCTGAGTTCCAGGCACACTGGAGCTGTGAAAGGCATCCAAAAGGGAGTGCAAAAGTGCCACAACATGGTTGCTTTCACGGCTTTTTCCTTGGCAAGAAGCTTAACACCAGGCTGATTTCCCTTCCCAGGGTTACTGTTAGGCTTAGGACTAGGGCTAGGATTTTTAAAACTAGGAAGCCCTTAGCTCCAGGCACACTGCAGCTGTTCAAGGCATCCCAAGGGGAGTACAAAAGTGCAACAACATGGCAGCTTTCACAGCTTTTTCCTTGGCACCATCCCTATACCTAGGCTGATTTATCTGCCTAGGGTTAGGGTTAGGGTTCAGACTAGGGCTTGGAGTTTTTTAACTAGGAAGCCCTGAGTTCCAGGCTTACTGCATCTGCCAAAGGCATCCCAAAGGGAGTGCAGAAGTGCCACAACATGGCTGCTTTCACGGCTTTTCCCATAGGAAGAACCCTAATACGCGGCTGATTTACCTTCCTAGGGTTACTGTTAGGCTTAGGCCTAGGACTTTTAAAACCAGGAAGCCCTGGGCTCCAGGCACACTGCAGCTGCGAAAGGCATCCCAAGGGGAGCGCAAAAGTGACACAACTTGGCTGCCTCTGCTGCTATTCTCATGAGACCATCCCGAACCATAGGCTGATTTTCCTTCCTAGGGTTAAGGTTTGAGTTACGCCTAGGGTAAGGGTTCTATTAACCAGAAAGCCCTGAGTTCCAAGAACACAGCAGCTGCGAAGGACTACCCAAGAAGAGCGCAAAAGTACCACAACATGCCTGCCTCCACAGCTTTTTCCTTGGGGACATGCCTAATTCCTGGCTGATTTGCCTTTCTCGTCTTAGGGTTGGGGTTCGGCCTAGGGCTAGGATTTTTTTAACTAGGAAGCCCTGAGTTCCAGGCTTACTGCATCTGCCAAAGGCATCCCAAAGGGAGTGCAGAAGTGCCACAACATGGCTGCTTTCACGGCTTTTCCCTTAGGAAGAACCCTAATACGCGGCTGATTTACCTTCCTAGGGTTACTGTTAGGCTTAGGCCTAGGACTTTTAAAACCAGGAAGCCCTGGGCTCCAGGCACATGCAGCTGCGAAAGGCATCCCAAGAGGGCCGCAGAAGCGACACAACTTGGCTGCCTCTGCTTCTATTCTCATGAGACCATCCTGAACCATAGGCTGATTTTCCTTCCTAGGGTTAAGGTTTGAGTTTCGCCTAGGGTAAGAGTTCTATTAACCAGAAAGACCTGAGTTCCAAGAACACAGCAGCTGCGAAGGACTACCCAAGAAGAGCGCAAAAGTACCACAACGTGCCTGCCTCCACAGCTTTTTCCTTGGGGACATGCCTAATTCCTGGCTGATTTGCCTTTCTCGTCTTAGGGTTGGGGTTCGGCCTAGGGCTAGGATTTTTTTAACTAGGAAGCCCTGATTTCCAGGCTTACTGCATCTGCCAAAGGCATCCAAAAGGGAGTGCAAAAGTGCCACAACATGGCTGCTTTCACGGCTTTTCCCTTAGGAAGAACCCTAATACGCGGCTGATTTACCTTCCTAGGGTTACTGTTAGGCTTAGGCCTAGGACTTTTAAAACCAGGAAGCCCTGGGCTCCAGGCACACTGCAGCTGCGAAAGGCATCCCAAGGGGAGCACAAAAGTGACACAACTTGGCTGCCACCACTCATATTTCCATGAGACCATCCCGAACCATAGGCTGATTTTCCTTCCTAGGGTTAAGGTTTGAGTTACGCCTAGGGTAAGGGTTCTATTAACCAGAAAGCCCTGAGTTCCAAGAACACAGCAGCTGCGAAGGACTACCCAAGAAGAGCGCAAAAGTACCACAACGTGCCTGCCTCCACAGCTTTTTCCTTGGGGACATGCCTAATTCCTGGCTGATTTGCCTTTCTCGTCTTAGGGTTGGGGTTCGGCCTAGGGCTAGGATTTTTTTAACTAGGAAGCCCTGAGTTCCAGGCTTACTGCATCTGCCAAAGGCATCCCAAAGGGAGTGCAAAAGTGCCACAACATGGCTGCTTTCACGGCTTTTCCCTTAGGAAGAACCCTAATACCCGGCTGGTTTACCTTCCTAGGGTTCATGTTAGGCTTAGGCCTAGGACTTTTAAAACCAGGAAGCCCTGGGCTCCAGGCACACTGCAGCTGCGAAAGGCATCCCAAGGGGAGCGCAAAAGTGACACAACTTGGCTGCCTCTGCTGCTATTCTCATGAGACCATCCCGAATCATAGGCTGATTTTCCTTCCTAGGGTTAAGGTTTGAGTTACGCCTAGGGTAAGGGTTCTATTAACCAGAAAGCCCTGAGTTCCAAGAACACAGCAGCTGCGAAGGACTTCCCAAGAAGAGCGCAAAAGTACCACAACATGCCTGCGTCGATAGCTTTTTCCTTGGGGACATGCCTAATTCCTGGCTGATTTGCCTTTCTCGTCTTAGGGTTGGGGTTCGGCCTAGTGCTAGGATTTTTAAAATCAGGAAGCCCTGAGTTCCAGGCACACTGGAGCTGTGAAAGGCATCCAAAAGGGAGTGCAAAAGTGCCACAACATGGCTGCTTTCACGGCTTTTTCCTTGGCAAGAAGCCTAACACCAGGCTGATTTCCCTTCCCAGGGTTACTGTAAGGCTTAGGCCTAGGGCTAGGATTTTTATAACTAGGAAGCCCTTAGATCCAGGCACACTGCAGCTGTTCAAGGCATCCCAAGGGGAGTACAAAAGTGCAACAACATGGCAGCTTTCACAGCTTTTTCCTTGGCACCATCCCTACACCTAGGCTGTTTTATCTGCCTAGGGTTAGGGTTAGGGTTCGGGTTCAGCCTAGGGCTTGGAGTTTTTTAACCAGGAAGCCCTGAGTTCCAGGCTTACTGCATCTGCCAAAGGCATCCCAAAGGGAGTGCAGAAGTGCCACAACATGGCTGCTTTCACGGCTTTTCCCTTAGGAAGAACCCTAATACGCAGCTGATTTACCTTCCTAGGGTTACTGTTAGGCTTAGGCCTAGGACTTTTAAAACCAGGAAGCCCTGGGCTCCAGGCACACTGCAGCTGTTAAAGGCATCCCAAGAGGGCCGCAGAAGTGACACAACTTGGCTGCCTCTGCTTCTATTCTCATGAGACCATCCCGAACCATAGGCTGATTTTCCTTCCTAGGGTTAATGTTTGAGTTTCGCCTAGGGTAAGAGGTCTATTAACCAGAAAGACCTGAGTTCCAAGAACACAGCAGCTGCGAAGGACTAGCCAAGAAGAGCGCAAAAGTACCACAACATGCCTGCCTCCACAGCTTTTTCCTTGGGGACATGCCTAATTCCTGGCTGATTTGCCTTTCTCGTCTTAGGGTTGGGGTTCGGCCTAGGGCTAGGATTTTTTAACTAGGAAGCCCTGAGTTCCAGGCTTACTTCATCTGCCAAAAGCATCCCAAAGGGAGTGCAGAAGTGCCACAACATGGCTGCTTTCACGGCTTTTCCCTTAGGAAGAACCCTAATACGCAGCTGATTTACCTTCCTAGGGTTACTGTTAGGCTTAGGCCTAGGACTTTTAAAACCCGGAAGCCCTGGGCTCCTGGCACATGCAGCTGTTAAAGGCATCCCAAGAGGGCCGCAGAAGTGACACAACTTGGCTGCCTCTGCTGCTATTCTCATGAGACCATCCCGAACCATAGGCTGATTTTCCTTCTTAGGGTTAAGGTTTGAGTTACGCCTAGGGTAAGAGTTCTATTAACCAGAAAGCCCTGAGTTCCAAGAACACAGCAGCTGCGAAGGACTACCCAAGAAGAGCGCAAAAGTACCACAACGTGCCTGCCTCCACAGCTTTTTCCTTGGGGACATGCCTAATTCCTGGCTGATTTGCCTTTCTCGTCTTAGGGTTGGGGTTCGGCCTAGGGCTAGGATTTTTTAAACTAGGAAGCCCTGAGTTCCAGGCTTACTGCATCTGCCAAAGGCATCCCAAAGGGAGTGCAGAAGTGCCACAACATGGCTGCTTTCACGGCTTTTCCCTTAGGAAGAACCCTAATACCCGGCTGATTTACCTTCCTAGGCTTACTGTTAGGCTTAGGCCTAGGACTTTTAAAACCAGGAAGCCCTGGGCTCCAGGCACACTGCAGCTGCGAAAGGCATCCCAAGGGGAGCGCAAAAGTGACACAACTTGGCTGCCACCACTGATATTTCCATGAGACCATCCCGAACCATAGGCTGATTTTCCCTCCTAGGGTGAAGGTTTGAGTTACGCCTGGGGTAAGGGTTCTATTAACCAGAAAGCCCTGAGTTCCAAGAACACAGCAGCTGCGAAGGACTAGCCAAGAAGAGCGCAAAAGTACCACAACATGCCTGCCTCCACAGCTTTTTCCTTGGGGACATGCCTAATTCCTGGCTGATTTGCCTTTCTCGTCTTAGGGTTGGGGTTCGGCCTAGGGCTAGGATATTTTTAACTAGGAAGCCCTGAGTACCAGGCTTACTGCATCTGCCAAAGGCATCCCAAAGGGAGTGCAGAAGTGCCACAACATGGCTGCTTTGACGGCTTTTCCCTTAGGAAGAACCCTAATACGCGGCTGATTTACCTTCCTAGGGTTACTGTTAGGCTTAGGCCTAGGACTTTTAAAACCAGGAAGCCCTGGGCTCCAGGCACACTGCAGCTGCGAAAGGCATCCCAAGGGGAGCGCAAAAGTGACACAACTTGGCTGCCACCACTGATATTTCCATGAGACCATCCCGAACCATAGGCTGATTTTCCTTCCTAGGGTGAAGTTTTAAGTTACGCCTGGGGTAAGGGTTCTATTAACCAGAAAGCCCTGAGTTCCAAGAACACAGAAGCTGCGAAGGACTACCCAAGAAGAGCGCAAAAGTACCACAACATGCCTGCCTCCACAGCTTTTTCCTTGGGGACATGCCTAATTCCTGGCTGATTTGCCTTTCTCGTCTTAGGGTTGGGGTTCGGCCTAGGGCTAGGATTTTTTAACTAGGAAGCCCTGAGTTCCAGGCTTACTTCATCTGCCAAAAGCATCCCAAAGGGAGTGCAGAAGTGCCACAACATGGCTGCTTTCACGGCTTTTCCCTTAGGAAGAACCCTAATACGCAGCTGATTTACCTTCCTAGGGTTACTGTTAGGCTTAGGCCTAGGACTTTTAAAACCCGGAAGCCCTGGGCTCCTGGCACATGCAGCTGTTAAAGGCATCCCAAGAGGGCCGCAGAAGTGACACAACTTGGCTGCCTCTGCTGCTATTCTCATGAGACCATCCCGAACCATAGGCTGATTTTCCTTCTTAGGGTTAAGGTTTGAGTTACGCCTAGGGTAAGAGTTCTATTAACCAGAAAGCCCTGAGTTCCAAGAACACAGCAGCTGCGAAGGACTACCCAAGAAGAGCGCAAAAGTACCACAACGTGCCTGCCTCCACAGCTTTTTCCTTGGGGACATGCCTAATTCCTGGCTGATTTGCCTTTCTCGTCTTAGGGTTGGGGTTCGGCCTAGGGCTAGGATTTTTTAAACTAGGAAGCCCTGAGTTCCAGGCTTACTGCATCTGCCAAAGGCATCCCAAAGGGAGTGCAGAAGTGCCACAACATGGCTGCTTTCACGGCTTTTCCCTTAGGAAGAACCCTAATACCCGGCTGATTTACCTTCCTAGGCTTACTGTTAGGCTTAGGCCTAGGACTTTTAAAACCAGGAAGCCCTGGGCTCCAGGCACACTGCAGCTGCGAAAGGCATCCCAAGGGGAGCGCAAAAGTGACACAACTTGGCTGCCACCACTGATATTTCCATGAGACCATCCCGAACCATAGGCTGATTTTCCCTCCTAGGGTGAAGGTTTGAGTTACGCCTGGGGTAAGGGTTCTATTAACCAGAAAGCCCTGAGTTCCAAGAACACAGCAGCTGCGAAGGACTAGCCAAGAAGAGCGCAAAAGTACCACAACATGCCTGCCTCCACAGCTTTTTCCTTGGGGACATGCCTAATTCCTGGCTGATTTGCCTTTCTCGTCTTAGGGTTGGGGTTCGGCCTAGGGCTAGGATATTTTTAACTAGGAAGCCCTGAGTACCAGGCTTACTGCATCTGCCAAAGGCATCCCAAAGGGAGTGCAGAAGTGCCACAACATGGCTGCTTTGACGGCTTTTCCCTTAGGAAGAACCCTAATACGCGGCTGATTTACCTTCCTAGGGTTACTGTTAGGCTTAGGCCTAGGACTTTTAAAACCAGGAAGCCCTGGGCTCCAGGCACACTGCAGCTGCGAAAGGCATCCCAAGGGGAGCGCAAAAGTGACACAACTTGGCTGCCACCACTGATATTTCCATGAGACCATCCCGAACCATAGGCTGATTTTCCTTCCTAGGGTGAAGTTTTAAGTTACGCCTGGGGTAAGGGTTCTATTAACCAGAAAGCCCTGAGTTCCAAGAACACAGAAGCTGCGAAGGACTACCCAAGAAGAGCGCAAAAGTACCACAACATGCCTGCCTCCACAGCTTTTTCCTTGGGGACATGCCTAATTCCTGGCTGATTTGCCTTTCTCGTCTTAGGGTTGGGGTTCGGCCTAGGGCTAGGATTTTTTAACTAGGAAGCCCTGAGTTCCAGGCTTACTTCATCTGCCAAAAGCATCCCAAAGGGAGTGCAGAAGTGCCACAACATGGCTGCTTTCACGGCTTTTCCCTTAGGAAGAACCCTAATACGCAGCTGATTTACCTTCCTAGGGTTACTGTTAGGCTTAGGCCTAGGACTTTTAAAACCCGGAAGCCCTGGGCTCCTGGCACATGCAGCTGTTAAAGGCATCCCAAGAGGGCCGCAGAAGTGACACAACTTGGCTGCCTCTGCTGCTATTCTCATGAGACCATCCCGAACCATAGGCTGATTTTCCTTCTTAGGGTTAAGGTTTGAGTTACGCCTAGGGTAAGAGTTCTATTAACCAGAAAGCCCTGAGTTCCAAGAACACAGCAGCTGCGAAGGACTACCCAAGAAGAGCGCAAAAGTACCACAACGTGCCTGCCTCCACAGCTTTTTCCTTGGGGACATGCCTAATTCCTGGCTGATTTGCCTTTCTCGTCTTAGGGTTGGGGTTCGGCCTAGGGCTAGGACTTTTAAAATCAGGAAGCCCTGAGTTCCAGGCACACTGGAGCTGTGAAAGGCATCCAAAAGGGAGTGCAAAAGTGCCACAACATGGTTGCTTTCGCGGCTTTTTCCTTGGCAAGAAGCTTAACACCAGGCTGATTTCCCTTCCCTTGGTTACTGTTAGGCTTAGGACTAGGGCTAGGATTTTTAAAACTAGGAAGCCTTTAGCTCCAGGCACACTGCAGCTGTTCAAGGCATCCCAAGGGGAGTACAAAAGTGCAACAACATGGCAGCTTTCACAGCTTTTTCCTTGGCACCATCCCTATACCTAGGCTGATTTATCTGCCTAGGGTTAGGGTTAGGGTTCAGCCTAGGTCTTGGAGTTTTTTAACCAGGAAGCCCTGAGTTCCAGGCTTACTGCATCTGCCAAAGGCATCCCAAAGGGAGTGCAGAAGTGCCACAACATGGCTGCTTTCACGGCTTTTCCCTTAGGAAGAACCCTAATACCCGGCTGATTTACCTTCCTAGGCTTACTGTTAGGCTTAGGCCTAGGACTTTTAAAACCAGGAAGCCCTGGGCTCCAGGCACACTGCAGCTGCGAAAAGCATCCCAAGGGGAGCGCAAAAGTGACACAACTTGGCTGCCTCTGCTGCTATTCTCATGAGACCATCCCGAACCATAGGCTGATTTTCCTTCCTAGGGTTAAGGTTTGAGTTACGCCTGGGGTAAGGGTTCTATTAACCAGAAAGCCCTGAGTTCCAAGAACACAGCAGCTGCGAAGGACTACCCAAGAAGAGCGCAAAAGTACCACAACATGCCTGCCTCCACAGCTTTTTCCTTGGGGACATGCCTAATTCCTGGCTGATTTGCCTTTCTCGTCTTAGGGTTGGGGTTCGGCCTAGGGCTAGGATTTTTTTAACTAGGAAGCCCTGAGTTCCAGGCTTACTTCATCTGCAAAAAGCATCCCAAAGGGAGTGCAGAAGTGCCACAACATGGCTGCTTTCACGGCTTTTCCCTTAGGAAGAACCCTAATACGCGGCTGATTTACCTTCCTAGGGTTACTGTTAGGCTTAGGCCTAGGACTTTTAAAACCAGGAAGCCCTGGGCTCCAGGCACACTGCAGCTGCGAAAGGCATCCCAAGGGGAGCGCAAAAGTGACACAACTTGGCTGCCACCACTGATATTTCCATGAGACCATCCCGAACAATAGGCTGATTTTCCTTCCTAGGGTTAAGGTTTGAGTTACGCCTGGGGTAAGGGTTCTATTAACCAGAAAGCCCTGAGTTCCAAGAACACAGCAGCTGCGAAGGACTACCCAAGAAGAGCGCAAAAGTACCACAACGTGCCTGCCTCCACAGCTTTTTCCTTGGGGACATGCCTAATTCCTGGCTGATTTGCCTTTCTCGTCTTAGGGTTGGGGTTCGGCCTAGGGCTAGGATTTTTTTAACTAGGAAGCCCTGAGTTCCAGGCTTACTTCATCTGCAAAAAGCATCCCAAAGGGAGTGCAGAAGTGCCACAACATGGCTGCTTTCACGGCTTTTCCCTTAGGAAGAACCCTAATACGCGGCTGATTTACCTTCCTAGGGTTACTGTTAGGCTTAGGCCTAGGACTTTTAAAACCAGGAAGCCCTGGGCTCCAGGCACACTGCAGCTGCGAAAGGCATCCCAAGGGGAGCGCAAAAGTGACACAACTTGGCTGCCACCACTGATATTTCCATGAGACCATCCCGAACAATAGGCTGATTTTCCTTCCTAGGGTTAAGGTTTGAGTTACGCCTGGGGTAAGGGTTCTATTAACCAGAAAGCCCTGAGTTCCAAGAACACAGCAGCTGCGAAGGACTACCCAAGAAGAGCGCAAAAGTACCACAACGTGCCTGCCTCCACAGCTTTTTCCTTGGGGACATGCCTAATTCCTGGCTGATTTGCCTTTCTCGTCTTAGGGTTGGGGTTCGGCCTAGGGCTAGGATTTTTTTAACTAGGAAGCCCTGAGTTCCAGGCTTACTTCATCTGCCAAAGGCATCCCAAAGGGAGTGCAAAAGTGCCACAACATGGCTGCTTTCACGGCTTTTCCCTTAGGAAGAACCCTAATACCCGGCTGGTTCACCTTCCTAGGCTTACTGTTAGGCTTAGGCCTAGGACTTTTAAAACCAGGAAGCCCTGGGCTCCAGGCACTCTGCAGCTGCGAAAGGCATCCCAAGAGGGCCGCAGAAGCGACACAACTTGGCTGCCACCACTGATATTTCCATGAGACCATCCCGAACCATAGGCTGATTTTCCTTCCTAGGGTTAAGGTTTGAGTTACGCCTAGGGTAAGGGTTCTATTAACCAGAAAGCCCTGAGTTCCAAGAACACAGCAGCTGCGAAGGACTACCCAAGAAGAGCGCAAAAGTACCACAACATGCCTGCCTCCACAGCTTTTTCCTTGGTGACATGCCTAATTCCTGGCTGATTAACCTTTCTCGTCTTAGGGTTGGGGTTCGGCCTAGGGCTAGGACTTTTAAAATCAGGAAGCCCTGAGTTCCAGGCACACTGGAGCTGTGAAAGGCATCCAAAAGGGAGTGCAAAAGTGCCACAACATGGTTGCTTTCGCGGCTTTTTCCTTGGCAAGAAGCTTAACACCAGGCTGATTTCCCTTCCCTTGGTTACTGTTAGGCTTAGGACTAGGGCTAGGATTTTTAAAACTAGGAAGCCCTTAGCTCCAGGCACACTGCAGCTGTTCAAGGCATCCCAAGGGGAGTACAAAAGTGCAACAACATGGCAGCTTTCACAGCTTTTTCCTTGGCACCATCCCTATACCTAGGCTGATTTATCTGCCTAGGGTTAGGGTTAGGCTTCAGCCTAGGTCTTGGAGTTTTTTAACCAGGAAGCCCTGAGTTCCAGGCTTACTTCATCTGCCAAAGGCATCCCAAAGGGAGTGCAGAAGTGCCACAACATGGCTGCTTTCACGGCTTTTCCCTTAGGAAGAACCCTAATACCCGGCTGATTTACCTTCCTAGGGTTACTGTTAGGCTTAGGCCTAGGACTTTTAAAACCAGGAAGCCCTGGGCTCCAGGCACACTGCAGCTGCGAAAAGCATCCCAAGGGGAGCGCAAAAGTGACACAACTTGGCTGCCTCTGCTGCTATTCTCATGAGACCATCCCGAACCATAGGCTGATTTTCCTTCCTAGGGTTAAGGTTTGAGTTACGCCTGGGGTAAGGGTTCTATTAACCAGAAAGCCCTGAGTTCCAAGAACACAGCAGCTGCGAAGGACTACCCAAGAAGAGCGCAAAAGTACCACAACATGCCTGCCTCCACAGCTTTTTCCTTGGGGACATGCCTAATTCCTGGCTGATTTGCCTTTCTCGTCTTAGGGTTGGGGTTCGGCCTAGGGCTAGGATTTTTTTAACTAGGAAGCCCTGAGTTCCAGGCTTACTTCATCTGCAAAAAGCATCCCAAAGGGAGTGCAGAAGTGCCACAACATGGCTGCTTTCACGGCTTTTCCCTTAGGAAGAACCCTAATACGCGGCTGATTTACCTTCCTAGGGTTACTGTTAGGCTTAGGCCTAGGACTTTTAAAACCAGGAAGCCCTGGGCTCCAGGCACACTGCAGCTGCGAAAGGCATCCCAAGGGGAGCGCAAAAGTGACACAACTTGGCTGCCACCACTGATATTTCCATGAGACCATCCCGAACCATAGGCTGATTTTCCTTCCTAGGGTTAAGGTTTGAGTTACGCCTAGGGTAAGGGTTCTATTAACCAGAAAGCCCTGAGTTCCAAGAACACAGCAGCTGCGAAGGACTACCCAAGAAGAGCGCAAAAGTACCACAACATGCCTGCCTCCACAGCTTTTTCCTTGGGGACATGCCTAATTCCTGGCTGATTTACCTTTCTCGTCTTAGGGTTGGGGTTCGGCCTAGGGCTAGGACTTTTAAAATCAGGAAGCCCTGAGTTCCAGGCACACTGGAGCTGTGAAAGGCATCGAAAAGGGAGTGCAAAAGTGCCACAACATGGTTGCTTTCACGGCTTTTTCCTTGGCAAGAAGCCTAACACCAGGCTTATTTCCCTTCCCAGGGTTACTGTTAGGCTTAGGCCTAGGGCTAGGATTTTTAAAACTAGGAAGCCCTGGGCTCCAGGCACACTGCAGCTGTTCAAGGCATCCCAAGGGGAGTACAAAAGTTCAACAACATGGCAGCTTTCACAGCTTTTTCCTTGGCACCATCCCTATACCTAGGCTGATTTATCTGCCTAGGGTTAGGGTTAGGGTTCAGCCTAGGGCTTGGAGTTTTTTAACCAGGAAGCCCTGAGTTCCAGGCTTACTGCATCTGCCAAAGGCATCCCAAAGGGAGTGCAAAAGTGCCACAACATGGCTGCTTTCACAGCTTTTCCCTTAGGAAGAACCCTAATACCCGGCTGATTTACCTTCCTAGGGTTACTGTTAGGCTTAGACCTAGGACTTTTAAAACCAGGAAGCCCTGGGCTCCAGGCATATGCAGCTGTTAAAGGCATCCCAAGAGGGCTGCAGAAGTGACACAACTTGGCTGCCACCACTCATATTTCCATGAGACCATCCCGAACCATAGGCTGATTTTCCTTCTTAGGGTTAAGGTTTGAGTTACGCCTAGGGTAAGAGTTCTATTAACCAGAAAGCCCTGAGTTCCAAGAACACAGCAGCTGCGAAGGACTACTCAAGAAGAGCGCAAAAGTACCACAACGTGCCTGCCTCCACAGCTTTTTCCTTGGGGACATGCCTAATTCCTGGCTGATTTGCCTTTCTCGTCTTAGGGTTGGGGTTCGGCCTAGGGCTAGGATTTTTTTAACTAGGAAGCCCTGAGTTCCAGGCTTACTGCATCTGCCAAAGGCATCCCAAAGGGAGTGCAGAAGTGCCACAACATGGCTGCTTTCACGGCTTTTCCCTTAGGAAGAACCCTAATACCCGGCTGATTTACCTTCCTAGGCTTACTGTTAGGCTTAGGCCTAGGACTTTTAAAACCAGGAAGCCCTGGGCTCCAGGCACACTGCAGCTGCGAAAGGCATCCCAAGGGGAGCGCAAAAGTGACACAACTTGGCTGCCACCACTGATATTTCCATGAGACCATCCCGAACCATAGGCTGATTTTCCTTCCTAGGGTTAAGGTTTGAGTTACGCCTAGGGTAAGGGTTCTATTAACCAGAAAGCCCTGAGTTCCAAGAACACAGCAGCTGCGAAGGACTTCCCAAGAAGAGCGCAAAAGTACCACAACATGCCTGCCTCCACAGCTTTTTCCTTGGGGACATGCCTAATTCCTGGCTGATTTGCCTTTCTCGTCTTAGGGTTGGGGTTCGGCCTAGGGTTAGGATTTTTAAAATCAGGAAGCCCTGAGTTCCAGGCTTACTTCATCTGTAAAAAGCATCCCAAAGGGAGTGCAGAAGTTCCACAACATGGCTGCTTTCACGGCTTTTCCCTTAGGAAGAACCCTAATACGCGGCTGATTTACCTTCCTAGGGTTACTGTTAGGCTTAGGCCTAGGACTTTTAAAACCAGGAAGCCCTGGGCTCCAGGCACATGCAGCTGCGAAAGGCATCCCAAGAGCTCCGCAGAAGCGACACAACTTGGCTGCCTCTGCTTCTATTCTCATGAGACCATCCTGAACCATAGGCTGATTTTCCTTCCTAGGGTTAAGGTTTGAGTTTCGCCTAGGGTAAGAGTTCTATTAACCAGAAAGACCTGAGTTCCAAGAACACAGCAGCTGCGAAGGACTACCCAAGAAGAGCGCAAAAGTACCACAACGTGCCTGCCTCCACGCTTTTTCCTTGGGGACATGCCTAATTCCTGGCTGATTTGCCTTTCTCGTCTTAGGGTTGGGGTTCGGCCTAGGGCTAGGATTTTTTAACTAGGAAGCCCTGAGTTCCAGGCTTACTGCATCTGCCAAAGGCATCCAAAAGGGAGTGCAAAAGTGCCACAACATGGTTGCTTTCACGGCTTTTCCCTTAGGAAGAACCCTAATACGCGGCTGTTTTACCTTCCTAGGGTTACTGTTAGGCTTAGGCCTAGGACTTTTAAAACCAGGAAGCCCTGGGCTCCAGGCACACTGCAGCTGCGAAAGGCATCCCAAGGGGAGCGCAAAAGTGACACAACTTGGCTGCCACCACTGATATTTCCATGAGACCATCCCGAACCATAGGCTGATTTTCCTTCCTAGGGTTAAGGTTCGAGTTACGCCTGGGGTAAGGGTTCTATTAACCAGAAAGCCCTGAGTTCCAAGAACACAGCAGCTGCGAAGGACTACCCAAGAAGAGCGCAAAAGTACCACAACGTGCCTGCCTCCACAGCTTTTTCCTTGGGGACATGCCTAATTCCTGGCTGATTTGCCTTTCTCGTCTTAGGGTTGGGGTTCGGCCTAGGGCTAGGATTTTTTTAACTAGGAAGCCCTGAGTTCCAGGCTTACTGCATCTGCCAAAGGCATCCCAAAGGGAGTGCAAAAGTGCCACAACATGGCTGCTTTCACGGCTTTTCCCTTAGGAAGAACCCTAATACCCGGCTGGTTTACCTTCCTAGGGTTCATGTTAGGCTTAGGCCTAGGACTTTTAAAACCAGGAAGCCCTGGGCTCCAGGCACACTGCAGCTGCGAAAGGCATCGCAAGGGGAGCGCAAAAGTGACACAACTTGGCTGCCTCTGCTGCTATTCTCATGAGACCATCCTGAACCATAGGCTGATTTTCCTTCCTAGGGTTAATGTTTGAGTTACGCCTAGGGTAAGGGTTCTATTAACCAGAAAGCCCTGAGTTCCAAGAACACAGCAGCTGCGAAGGACTTCCCAAGAAGAGCGCAAAAGTACCACAACATGCCTGCCTCCACAGCTTTTTCCTTGGGGACATGCCTAATTCCTGGCTGATTTGCCTTTCTCGTCTTAGGGTTGGGGTTCGGCCTAGGGCTAGGATTTTTAAAATCAGGAAGCCCTGAGTTCCAGGCACACTGGAGCTGTGAAAGGCATCCAAAAGGGAGTGCAAAAGTGCCACAACATGGCTGCTTTCACGGCTTTTTCCTTGGCAAGAAGCCTAACACCAGGCTGATTTCCCTTCCCAGGGTTACTGTAAGGCTTAGGCCTAGGGCTAGGATTTTTAAAACTAGGAAGCCCTGGGCTCCAGGCACATGCAGCTGTTCAAGGCATCCCAAGGGGAGTACAAAAGTGCAACAACATGGCAGCTTTCACAGCTTTTTCCTTGGCACCATCCCTATACCTAGGCTGATTTATCTGCCTAGGGTTAGGGTTAGGGTTCAGACTAGGGCTTGGAGTTTTTTAACCAGGAAGCCCTGAGTTCCAGGCTTACTGCATCTGCCAAAGGCATCCCAAAGGGAGTGCAAAAGTGCCACAACATGGCTGCTTTCACAGCTTTTCCCTTAGGAAGAACCCTAATACCCGGCTGATTTACCTTCCTAGGGTTACTGTTAGGCTTAGACCTAGGACTTTTAAAACCCGGAAGCCCTGGGCTCCAGGCATATGCAGCTGTTAAAGGCATCCCAAGAGGGCTGCAGAAGTGACACAACATGGCTGCCTCTGCTTCTATTCTCATGAGAACATCCCGAACCATAGGCTGATTTTCCTTCCTAGGGTTAAGGTTTGAGTTACGCCTAGGGTAAGAGTTCTATTAACCAGAAAGCCCTGAGTTCCAAGAACACAGCAGCTGCGAAGGACTACCCAAGAAGAGCGCAAAAGTACCACAACATGCCTGCCTCCACAGCTTTTTCCTTGGGGACATGCCTAATTCCTGGCTGATTTGCCTTTCTCGTCTTAGGGTTGGGGTTCGGCCTAGGGCTAGGATTTTTTTAACTAGGAAGCCCTGAGTTCCAGGCTTACTTCATCTGCCAAAAGCATCCCAAAAGGAGTGCAGAAGTGCCACAACATGGCTGCTTTCACGGCTTTTCCCTTAGGAAGAACCCTAATACCCGGCTGATTTACCTTCCTAGGGTTACTGTTAGGCTTAGACCTAGGACTTTTAAAACCAGGAAGCCCTGGGCTCCAGGCACATGCAGCTGCGAAAGGCATCCCAAGAGGGCCGCAGAAGCGACACAACTTGGCTGCCTCTGCTTCTATTCTCATGAGACCATCCTGAACCATAGGCTGATTTTCCTTCCTAGGGTTAAGGTTTGAGTTACGCCTAGGGTAAGGGTTCTATTAACCAGAAAGCCCTGAGTTCCAAGAACACAGCAGCTGCGAAGGACTTCCCAAGAAGAGCGCAAAAGTACCACAACATGCCTGCCTCCACAGCTTTTTCCTTGGGGACATGCCTAATTCCTGGCTGATTTGCCTTTCTCGTCTTAGGGTTGGGGTTCGGCCTAGGGCTAGGATTTTTAAAATCAGGAAGCCCTGAGTTCCAGGCACACTGGAGCTGGGAAAGGCATCCAAAAGGGAGTGCAAAAGTGCCACAACATGGCTGCTTTCACGGCTTTTTCCTTGGCAAGAAGCCTAACACCAGGCTGATTTCCCTTCCCAGGGTTACTGTTAGGCTTAGGCCTAGGGCTAGGATTTTTAAAACTAGGAAGCCCTGGGCTCCAGGCACACTGCAGCTGTTCAAGGCATCCCAAGGGGAGTACAAAAGTGCAACAACATGGCAGCTTTCACAGCTTTTTCCTTGGCACCATCCCTATACCTAGGCTGATTTATCTGCCTAGGGTTAGGGTTAGGCTTCAGCCTAGGGGTTGGAGATTTTAACCAGGAAGCCCTGAGTTCCAGGCTTACTGCATCTGCCAAAGGCATCCCAAAGGGAGTGCAAAAGTGCCACAACATGGCTGCTTTCACGGCTTTTCCCTTAGGAAGAACCCTAATACGCGGCTGATTTACCTTCCTAGGGTTACTGTTAGGCTTAGGCCTAGGACTTTTAAAACCAGGAAGCCCTGGGCTCCAGGCACACTGCAGCTGCGAAAGGCATCCCAAGGGGAGCGCAAAAGTGACACAACTTGGCTGCCACCACTGATATTTCCATGAGACCATCCCGAACCATAGGCTGACTTTCCTTCCTAGGGTGAAGGTTTGAGTTACGCCTAGGGTAAGGGTTCTATTAACCAGAAAGCCCTGAGTTCCAAGAACACAGCAGCTGCGAAGGACTACCCAAGAAGAGCGCAAAAGTACCACAACGTTCCTGCCTCCACAGCTTTTTCCTTGGGGACATGCCTAATTCCTGGCTGATTTGCCTTTCTCGTCTTAGGGTTGGGGTTCGGCCTAGTGCTAGGATTTTTAAAATCAGGAAGCCCTGAGTTCCAGGCACACTGGAGCTGTGAAAGGCATCCAAAAGGGAGTGCAAAAGTGCCACAACATGGTTGCTTTCACGACTTTTTCCTTGGCAAGAAGCTTAACACCAGGCTGATTTCCCTTCCCAGGTTTACTGTAAGGCTTAGGCCTAGGGCTAGGATTTTTAAAACAAGGAAGCCCTTAGATCCAGGCACACTGCAGCTGTTCAAGGCATCCCAAGGGGAGTACAAAAGTGCAACAACATGGCAGCTTTCACAGCTTTTTCCTTGGCACCATCCCTATACCTAGGCTGATTTATCTGCCTAGGGTTAGGGTTAGGGTTCGGCCTAGGGCTTGGAGTTTTTTAACCAGGAAGCCCTGAGTTCCAGGCTTACTGCATCTGCCAAAGGCATCCCAAAGGGAGTGCAAAAGTGCCACAACATGGCTGCTTTCACAGCTTTTCCCTTAGGAAGAACCCTAATACCCGGCTGATTTACCTTCCTAGGGTTACTGTTAGGCTTAGGCCTAGGACTTTTAAAACCAGGAAGCCCTGGGCTCCAGGCACTCTGCAGCTGCGAACGGCATCCCAAGGGGAGTGCAAAAGTGACACAACTTGGCTGCCACCACTGATATTTCCATGAGACCATCCCAAATCATAGGCTGATTTTCCTTCCTAGGATTAAGGTTTGAGTTACACCTGGGGTAAGGGTTCTATTAACCAGAAAGCCCTGAGTTCCAAGAACACAGCAGCTGCGAAGGACTACCCAAGAAGGGCGCAAAAGTACCACAACGTGCCTGCCTCCACAGCTTTTTCCTTGGGGACATGCCTAATTCCTGGCTGATTTGCCTTTCTCGTCTTAGGGTTGGGGTTCGGCCTAGGGCTAGGATTTTTTTAACTAGGAAGCCCTGAGTTCCAGGCTTACTTCATCTGCAAAAAGCATCCCAAAGGGAGTGCAGAAGTGCCACAACATGGCTGCTTTCACGGCTTTTCCCTTAGGAAGAACCCTAATACGCGGCTGATTTACCTTCCTAGGGTTACTGTTAGGCTTAGGCCTAGGACTTTTAAAACCAGGAAGCCCTGGGCTCCAGGCACACTGCAGCTGCGAAAGGCATCCCAAGGGGAGCGCAAAAGTGACACAACTTGGCTGCCACCACTGATATTTCCATGAGACCATCCCGAACCATAGGCTGATTTTCCTTCCTAGGGTTAAGGTTTGAGTTACGCCTAGGGTAAGGGTTCTATTAACCAGAAAGCCCTGAGTTCCAAGAACACAGCAGCTGCGAAGGACTACCCAAGAAGAGCGCAAAAGTACCACAACATGCCTGCCTCCACAGCTTTTTCCTTGGGGACATGCCTAATTCCTGGCAGATTTACCTTTCTCGTCTTAGGGTTGGGGTTCGGCCTAGGGCTAGGACTTTTAAAATCAGGAAGCCCTGAGTTCCAGGCACACTGGAGCTGTGAAAGGCATCGAAAAGGGAGTGCAAAAGTGCCACAACATGGTTGCTTTCACGGCTTTTTCCTTGGCAAGAAGCCTAACACCAGGCTTATTTCCCTTCCCAGTGTTACTGTTAGGCTTAGGCCTAGGGCTAGGATTTTTAAAACTAGGAAGCCCTGGGCTCCAGGCACACTGCAGCTGTTCAAGGCATCCCAAGGGGAGTACAAAAGTTCAACAACATGGCAGCTTTCACAGCTTTTTCCTTGGCACCATCCCTATACCTAGGCTGATTTATCTGCCTAGGGTTAGGGTTAGGGTTCAGCCTAGGGCTTGGAGTTTTTTAACCAGGAAGCCCTGAGTTCCAGGCTTACTGCATCTGCCAAAGGCATCCCAAAGGGAGTGCAAAAGTGCCACAACATGGCTGCTTTCACAGCTTTTCCCTTAGGAAGAACCCTAATACCCGGCTGATTTACCTTCCTAGGGTTACTGTTAGGCTTAGACCTAGGACTTTTAAAACCAGGAAGCCCTGGGCTCCAGGCATATGCAGCTGTTAAAGGCATCCCAAGAGGGCTGCAGAAGTGACACAACTTGGCTGCCTCTGCTTCTATTCTCATGAGACCATCCCGAACCATAGGCTGATTTTCCTTCTTAGGGTTAAGGTTTGAGTTACGCCTAGGGTAAGAGTTCTATTAACCAGAAAGCCCTGAGTTCCAAGAACACAGCAGCTGCGAAGGACTACTCAAGAAGAGCGCAAAAGTACCACAACGTGCCTGCCTCCACAGCTTTTTCCTTGGGGACATGCCTAATTCCTGGCTGATTTGCCTTTCTCGTCTTAGGGTTGGGGTTCGGCCTAGGGCTAGGATTTTTTTAACTAGGAAGCCCTGAGTTCCAGGCTTACTGCATCTGCCAAAGGCATCCCAAAGGGAGTGCAGAAGTGCCACAACATGTCTGCTTTCACGGCTTTTCCCTTAGGAAGAACCCTAATACCCGGCTGATTTACCTTCCTAGGCTTACTGTTAGGCTTAGGCCTAGGACTTTTAAAACCAGGAAGCCCTGGGCTCCAGGCACACTGCAGCTGCGAAAGGCATCCCAAGGGGAGCGCAAAAGTGACACAACTTGGCTGCCACCACTGATATTTCCATGAGACCATCCCGAACCATAGGCTGATTTTCCTTCCTAGGGTTAAGGTTTGAGTTACGCCTAGGGTAAGGGTTCTATTAACCAGAAAGCCCTGAGTTCCAAGAACACAGCAGCTGCGAAGGACTAGCCAAGAAGAGCGCAAAAGTACCACAACATGCCTGCCTCCACAGCTTTTTCCTTGGGGACATGCCTAATTCCTGGCTGATTTGCCTTTCTCGTCTTAGGGTTGGGGTTCGGCCTAGGGTTAGGATTTTTAAAATCAGGAAGCCCTGAGTTCCAGGCTTACTTCATCTGTAAAAAGCATCCCAAAGGGAGTGCAGAAGTTCCACAACATGGCTGCTTTCACGGCTTTTCCCTTAGGAAGAACCCTAATACGCGGCTGATTTACCTTCCTAGGGTTACTGTTAGGCTTAGGCCTAGGACTTTTAAAACCAGGAAGCCCTGGGCTCCAGGCACACTGCAGCTGCGAAAGGCATCCCAAGAGCTCCGCAGAAGCGACACAACTTGGCTGCCTCTGCTTCTATTCTCATGAGACCATCCTGAACCATAGGCTTATTTTCCTTCCTAGGGTTAAGGTTTGAGTATCGCCTAGGGTAAGAGTTCTATTAACCAGAAAGACCTGAGTTCCAAGAACACAGCAGCTGCGAAGGACTACCCAAGAAGAGCGCAAAAGTACCACAACATGCCTGCCTCCACAGCTTTTTCCTTGGGGACATGCCTAATTCCTGGCTGATTTGCCTTTCTCGTCTTAGGGTTGGGGTTCGGCCTAGGGCTAGGATTTTTAAAATCAGGAAGCCCTGAGTTCCAGGCACACTGGAGCTGTGAAAGGCATCCAAAAGGGAGTGCAAAAGTGCCACAACATGGCTGCTTTCACGGCTTTTTCCTTGGCAAGAAGCCTAACACCAGGCTGATTTCCCTTCCCAGGGTTACTGTAAGGCTTAGGCCTAGGGCTAGGATTTTTAAAACTAGGAAGCCCTGGGCTCCAGGCACATGCAGCTGTTCAAGGCATCCCAAGGGGAGTACAAAAGTGCAACAACATGGCAGCTTTCACAGCTTTTTCCTTGGCACCATCCCTATACCTAGGCTGATTTATCTGCCTAGGGTTAGGGTTAGGGTTCAGACTAGGGCTTGGAGTTTTTTAACCAGGAAGCCCTGAGTTCCAGGCTTACTGCATCTGCCAAAGGCATCCCAAAGGGAGTGCAAAAGTGCCACAACATGGCTGCTTTCACAGCTTTTCCCTTAGGAAGAACCCTAATACCCGGCTGATTTACCTTCCTAGGGTTACTGTTAGGCTTAGGCCTAGGACTTTTAAAACCAGGAAGCCCTGGGCTCCAGGCACACTGCAGCTGCGAAAGGCATCCCAAGGGGAGCGCAAAAGTGACACAACTTGGCTGCCACCACTGATATTTCCATGAGACCATCCCGAACCATAGGCTGATTTTCCTTCCTAGGGTTAAGGTTTGAGTTACGCCTAGGGTAAGGGTTCTATTAACCAGAAAGCCCTGAGTTCCAAGAACACAGCAGCTGCGAAGGACTACCCAAGAAGAGCGCAAAAGTACCACAACATGCCTGCCTCCACAGCTTTTTCCTTGGGGACATGCCTAATTCCTGGCAGATTTACCTTTCTCGTCTTAGGGTTGGGGTTCGGCCTAGGGCTAGGACTTTTAAAATCAGGAAGCCCTGAGTTCCAGGCACACTGGAGCTGTGAAAGGCATCGAAAAGGGAGTGCAAAAGTGCCACAACATGGTTGCTTTCACGGCTTTTTCCTTGGCAAGAAGCCTAACACCAGGCTTATTTCCCTTCCCAGGGTTACTGTTAGGCTTAGGCCTAGGGCTAGGATTTTTAAAACTAGGAAGCCCTGGGCTCCAGGCACACTGCAGCTGTTCAAGGCATCCCAAGGGGAGTACAAAAGTTCAACAACATGGCAGCTTTCACAGCTTTTTCCTTGGCACCATCCCTATACCTAGGCTGATTTATCTGCCTAGGGTTAGGGTTAGGGTTCAGCCTAGGGCTTGGAGTTTTTTAACCAGGAAGCCCTGAGTTCCAGGCTTACTGCATCTGCCAAAGGCATCCCAAAGGGAGTGCAAAAGTGCCACAACATGGCTGCTTTCACAGCTTTTCCCTTAGGAAGAACCCTAATACCCGGCTGATTTACCTTCCTAGGGTTACTGTTAGGCTTAGACCTAGGACTTTTAAAACCAGGAAGCCCTGGGCTCCAGGCATATGCAGCTGTTAAAGGCATCCCAAGAGGGCTGCAGAAGTGACACAACTTGGCTGCCTCTGCTTCTATTCTCATGAGACCATCCCGAACCATAGGCTGATTTTCCTTCTTAGGGTTAAGGTTTGAGTTACGCCTAGGGTAAGAGTTCTATTAACCAGAAAGCCCTGAGTTCCAAGAACACAGCAGCTGCGAAGGACTACTCAAGAAGAGCGCAAAAGTACCACAACGTGCCTGCCTCCACAGCTTTTTCCTTGGGGACATGCCTAATTCCTGGCTGATTTGCCTTTCTCGTCTTAGGGTTGGGGTTCGGCCTAGGGCTAGGATTTTTTTAACTAGGAAGCCCTGAGTTCCAGGCTTACTGCATCTGCCAAAGGCATCCCAAAGGGAGTGCAGAAGTGCCACAACATGTCTGCTTTCACGGCTTTTCCCTTAGGAAGAACCCTAATACCCGGCTGATTTACCTTCCTAGGCTTACTGTTAGGCTTAGGCCTAGGACTTTTAAAACCAGGAAGCCCTGGGCTCCAGGCACACTGCAGCTGCGAAAGGCATCCCAAGGGGAGCGCAAAAGTGACACAACTTGGCTGCCACCACTGATATTTCCATGAGACCATCCCGAACCATAGGCTGATTTTCCTTCCTAGGGTTAAGGTTTGAGTTACGCCTAGGGTAAGGGTTCTATTAACCAGAAAGCCCTGAGTTCCAAGAACACAGCAGCTGCGAAGGACTAGCCAAGAAGAGCGCAAAAGTACCACAACATGCCTGCCTCCACAGCTTTTTCCTTGGGGACATGCCTAATTCCTGGCTGATTTGCCTTTCTCGTCTTAGGGTTGGGGTTCGGCCTAGGGTTAGGATTTTTAAAATCAGGAAGCCCTGAGTTCCAGGCTTACTTCATCTGTAAAAAGCATCCCAAAGGGAGTGCAGAAGTTCCACAACATGGCTGCTTTCACGGCTTTTCCCTTAGGAAGAACCCTAATACGCGGCTGATTTACCTTCCTAGGGTTACTGTTAGGCTTAGGCCTAGGACTTTTAAAACCAGGAAGCCCTGGGCTCCAGGCACACTGCAGCTGCGAAAGGCATCCCAAGAGCTCCGCAGAAGCGACACAACTTGGCTGCCTCTGCTTCTATTCTCATGAGACCATCCTGAACCATAGGCTTATTTTCCTTCCTAGGGTTAAGGTTTGAGTATCGCCTAGGGTAAGAGTTCTATTAACCAGAAAGACCTGAGTTCCAAGAACACAGCAGCTGCGAAGGACTACCCAAGAAGAGCGCAAAAGTACCACAACATGCCTGCCTCCACAGCTTTTTCCTTGGGGACATGCCTAATTCCTGGCTGATTTGCCTTTCTCGTCTTAGGGTTGGGGTTCGGCCTAGGGCTAGGATTTTTAAAATCAGGAAGCCCTGAGTTCCAGGCACACTGGAGCTGTGAAAGGCATCCAAAAGGGAGTGCAAAAGTGCCACAACATGGCTGCTTTCACGGCTTTTTCCTTGGCAAGAAGCCTAACACCAGGCTGATTTCCCTTCCCAGGGTTACTGTAAGGCTTAGGCCTAGGGCTAGGATTTTTAAAACTAGGAAGCCCTGGGCTCCAGGCACATGCAGCTGTTCAAGGCATCCCAAGGGGAGTACAAAAGTGCAACAACATGGCAGCTTTCACAGCTTTTTCCTTGGCACCATCCCTATACCTAGGCTGATTTATCTGCCTAGGGTTAGGGTTAGGGTTCAGACTAGGGCTTGGAGTTTTTTAACCAGGAAGCCCTGAGTTCCAGGCTTACTGCATCTGCCAAAGGCATCCCAAAGGGAGTGCAAAAGTGCCACAACATGGCTGCTTTCACAGCTTTTCCCTTAGGAAGAACCCTAATACCCGGCTGATTTACCTTCCTAGGGTTACTGTTAGGCTTAGACCTAGGACTTTTAAAACCCGGAAGCCCTGGGCTCCAGGCATATGCAGCTGTTAAAGGCATCCCAAGAGGGCTGCAGAAGTGACACAACTTGGCTGCCTCTGCTTCTATTCTCATGAGAACATCCCGAACCATAGGCTGATTTTCCTTCCTAGGGTTAAGGTTTGAGTTACGCCTAGGGTAAGAGGTCTATTAACCAGAAAGCCCTGAGTTCCAAGAACACAGCAGCTGCGAAGGACTACCCAAGAAGAGCGCAAAAGTACCACAACATGCCTGCCTCCACAGCTTTTTCCTTGGGGACATGCCTAATTCCTGGCTGATTTGCCTTTCTCGTCTTAGGGTTGGGGTTCGGCCTAGGGCTAGGATTTTTTTAACTAGGAAGCCCTGAGTTCCAGGCTTACTTCATCTGCCAAAAGCATCCCAAAAGGAGTGCAGAAGTGCCACAACATGGCTGCTTTCACGGCTTTTCCCTTAGGAAGAACCCTAATACCCGGCTGATTTACCTTCCTAGGGTTACTGTTAGGCTTAGGCCTAGGACTTTTAAAACCAGGAAGCCCTGGGCTCCAGGCACATGCAGCTGCGAAAGGCATCCCAAGAGGGCCGCAGAAGCGACACAACTTGGCTACCTCTGCTTCTATTCTCATGAGACCATCCTGAACCATAGGCTGATTTTCCTTCCTAGGGTGAAGGTTTGAGTTACGCCTGGGGTAAGGGTTCTATTAACCAGAAAGCCCTGAGTTCCAAGAACACAGCAGCTGCGAAGGACTTCCCAAGAAGAGCGCAAAAGTACCACAACATGCCTGCCTCCACAGCTTTTTCCTTGGGGACATGCCTAATTCCTGGCTGATTTGCCTTTCTCGTCTTAGGGTTGGGGTTCGGCCTAGGGCTAGGATTTTTAAAATCAGGAAGCCCTGAGTTCCAGGCACACTGGAGCTGGGAAAGGCATCCAAAAGGGAGTGCAAAAGTGCCACAACATGGCTGCTTTCACGGCTTTTTCCTTGGCAAGAAGCCTAACACCAGGCTGATTTCCCTTCCCAGGGTTACTGTTAGGCTTAGGCCTAGGGCTAGGATTTTTAAAACTAGGAAGCCCTGGGCTCCAGGCACACTGCAGCTGTTCAAGGCATCCCAAGGGGAGTACAAAAGTGCAACAACATGGCAGCTTTCACAGCTTTTTCCTTGGCACCATCCCTATACCTAGGCTGATTTATCTGCCTAGGGTTAGGGTTAGGCTTCAGCCTAGGGCTTGGAGATTTTAACCAGGAAGCCCTGAGTTCCAGGCTTACTGCATCTGCCAAAGGCATCCCAAAGGGAGTGCAAAAGTGCCACAACATGGCTGCTTTCACGGCTTTTCCCTTAGGAAGAACCCTAATACGCGGCTGATTTACCTTCCTAGGGTTACTGTTAGGCTTAGGCCTAGGACTTTTAAAACCAGGAAGCCCTGGGCTCCAGGCACACTGCAGCTGCGAAAGGCATCCCAAGGGGAGCGCAAAAGTGACACAACTTGGCTGCCACCACTGATATTTCCATGAGACCATCCCGAACCATAGGCTGACTTTCCTTCCTAGGGTGAAGGTTTGAGTTACGCCTAGGGTAAGGGTTCTATTAACCAGAAAGCCCTGAGTTCCAAGAACACAGCAGCTGCGAAGGACTTCCCAAGAAGAGCGCAAAAGTACCACAACGTTCCTGCCTCCACAGCTTTTTCCTTGGGGACATGCCTAATTCCTGGCTGATTGCCTTTCTCGTCTTAGGGTTGGGGTTCGGCCTAGGGCTAGGATTTTTAAAATCAGGAAGCCCTGAGTTCCAGGCACACTGGAGCTGTGAAAGGCATCCAAAAGGGAGTGCAAAAGTGCCACAACATGGTTGCTTTCACGGCTTTTTCCTTGGCAAGAAGCCTAACACCAGGCTGATTTCCCTTCCCAGGTTTACTGTTAGGCTTAGGTCTAGGGCTAGGACTTTTAAAAATAGGAAGCCCTTAGATCCAGGCACACTGCAGCTGTTCAAGGCATCCCAAGGGGAGTACAAAAGTGCAACAACATGGCAGCTTTCACAGCTTTTTCCTTGGCACCATCCCTATACCTAGGCTGATTTATATGCCTAGGGTTGGGGTTGGGGTTCGGCCTAGGGCTTGGAGTTTTTTAACCAGGAAGCCCTGAGTTCCAGGCTTACTGCATCTGCCAAAGGAATCCCAAAGGGAGTGCAAAAGTGCCACAACATGGCTGCTTTCACAGCTTTTCCCTTAGGAAGAACCCTAATACCCGGCTGATTTACCTTCCTAGGGTTAATGTTAGGCTTAGGCCTAGGACTTTTAAAACCAGGAAGCCCTGGGCTCCAGGCACACTGCAGCTGTTAAAGGCATCCCAAGAGGGCCGCAGAAGTGACACAACTTGGCTGCCTCTGCTTCTATTCTCGTGAGACCATCCCGAACCATAGGCTGATTTTCCTTCCTAGGGTTAATGTTTGAGTTACGCCTAGGGTAAGAGGTCTTTTAACCAGAAAGACCTGAGTTCCAAGAACACAGCAGCTGCGAAGGACTAGCCAAGAAGAGCGCAAAAGTACCACAACATGCCTGCCTCCACAGCTTTTTCCTTGGGGACATGCCTAATTCCTGGCTGATTTGCCTTTCTCGTCTTAGGGTTGGGGTTCGGCCTAGGGCTAGGATTTTTAAAATCAGGAAGCCCTGAGTTCCAGGCACACTGGAGCTGTGAAAGGCATCCAAAAGGGAGTGCAAAAGTGCCACAACATGGTTGCTTTCACGGCTATTTCCTTGGCAAGAAGCTTAACACCAGGCTGATTTCCCTTCCCAGGGTTACTGTAAGGCTTAGGCCTAGGGCTAGGATTTTTAAAACTAGGAAGCCCTTAGATCCAGGCACACTGCAGCTGTTCAAGGCATCCCAAGGGGAGTACAAAAGTGCAACAACATGGCAGCTTTCACAGCTTTTTCCTTGGCACCATCCCTATACCTAGGCTGATTTATCTGCCTAGGGTTAGGGTTAGGGTTCAGCCTAGGGCTTGGAGTTTTTTAACCAGGAAGCCCTGAGTTCCAGGCTTACTGCATCTGCCAAAGGCATCCCAAAGGGAGTGCAGAAGTGCCACAACATGGCTGCTTTCACAGCTTTTCCCTTAGGAAGAACCCTAATACGCGGCTGATTTACCTTCCTAGGGTTACTGTTAGGCTTAGGCCTAGGACTTTTAAAACCAGGAAGCCCTGGGCTCCAGGCACTCTGCAGCTGCGAAAGGCATCCCAAGGGGAGCGCAAAAGTGACACAACTTGGCTGCCACCACTGATATTTCCATGAGACCATCCCAAATCATAGGCTGATTTTCCTTCCTAGGGTTAAGGTTTGAGTTACGCCTAGGGTAAGGGTTCTATTAACCAGAAAGCCCTGAGTTCCAAGAACACAGCAGCTGCGAAGGACTACCCAAGAAGAGCGCAAAAGTACCACAACATGCCTGCCTCCACAGCTTTTTCCTTGGGGACATGCCTAATTCCTGGCTGATTTGCCTTTCTCGTCTTAGGGTTGGGGTTCGGCCTAGGGCTAGGATTTTTTTAACTAGGAAGCCCTGAGTTCCAGGCTTACTGCATCTGTCAAAGGCATCCCAAAGGGAGTGCAAAAGTGCCACAACATGGCTGCTTTCACAGCTTTTCCCTTAGGAAGAACCCTAATACCCGGCTGATTTACCTTCCTAGGGTTAATGTTAGGCTTAGGCCTAGGACTTTTAAAACCAGGAAGCCCTGGGCTCCAGGCACACTGCAGCTGTTAAAGGCATCCCAAGAGGGCTGCAGAAGTGACACAACTTGGCTGCCTCTGCTTCTATTCTCATGAGACAATCCCGAACCATAGGCTGATTTTCCTTCCTAGGGTTAATGTTTGAGTTACGCCTAGGGTAAGAGGTCTATTAACCAGAAAGACCTGAGTTCCAAGAACACAGCAGCTGCGTAGGACTAGCCAAGAAGAGCGCAAAAGTACCACAACATGCCTGCCTCCACAGCTTTTTCCTTGGGGACATGCCTAATTCCTGGCTGATTTGCCTTTCTCATCTTAGGGTTGGGGTTCGGCCTAGGGCTAGGATTTTTTTAACTAGGAAGCCCTGAGTTCCAGGCTTACTGCATCTGCCAAAGGCATCCCAAAGGGAGTGCAGATGTGCCACAACATGATTGCTTTCACGGCTTTCCCCTTAGGAAGAACCTTAATACCCGGCTGATTTACCTTCCTAGGGTTACTGTAAGGCTTAGGCCTAGGACTTTTAAAACTAGGAAGCCCTTAGATCCAGGCACACTGCAGCTGTTCAAGGCATCCCAAGGGGAGTACAAAAGTACCACAACATGGCAGCTTTCACAGCTTTTTCCTTGGCACCATCCCTATACATAGGCTGATTTATCTGCCTAGGGTTAGGGTTTGGGTTCAGCCTAGGGCTTGGAGTTTTTTAACCAGGAAGCCCTGAGTTCCAGGGTTACAGCATCTGCCAAATGCATCCCAAAGGGAGTGCAAAAGTGCCACAACATGGCTGCTTTCACGGCTTTTCCCTTAGGAAGAACCCTAATACCCGGCTGATTTACCTTCCTAGGGTTACTGTTAGGCTTAGGCCTAGGACTTTTAAAACCAGGAAGCCCTGGGCTCCAGGCACTCTGCAGCTGCGAAAGGCATCCCAAGGGGAGCGCAAAAGTGACACAACTTGGCTGCCACCACTGATATTTCCATGAGACCATCCCGAACCATAGGCTGATTTTCCTTCCTAGGGTTAAGGTTTGAGTTACGCCTAGGGTAAGGGTTCTATTAACCAGAAAGCCCTGAGTTCCAAGAACACAGCAGCTGCGAAGGACTACCCAAGAAGAGCGCAAAAGTACCACAACATGCCTGCGTCGATAGCTTTTTCCTTGGGGACATGCCTAATTCCTGGCTGATTTGCCTTTCTCGTCTTAGGTTTGGGGTTCGGCCTAGGGCTAGGACTTTTAAAATCAGGAAGCCCTGCGTTCCAGGCACACTGGAGCTGTGAAAGGCATCCAAAAGGGAGTGCAAAAGTGCCACAACATGGCTGCTTTCACGGCTTTTTCCTTGGCAAGAAGCCTAACACCAGGCTGATTTCCCTTCCCAGGGTTACTGTAAGGCTTAGGCCTAGGGCTAGGATTTCTAAAACTAGGAAGCCCTTAGTTCCAGGCTCACTGCAGCTGTTCAAGGCATCCCAAGGGGAGTACAAAAGTGCAACAACATGGCAGCTTTCACAGCTTTTTCCTTGGCACCATCCCTATACCTAGGCTGATTTATCTGCCTAGGGTTAGGGTTAGGCTTCAGCCTAGGTCTTGGAGTTTTTTAACCAGGAAGCCCTGAGTTCCAGGCTTACTGCATCTGCCAAAGGCATCCCAAAGGGAGTGCAGAAGTGCCACAACATGGCTGCTTTCACGGCTTTTCCCTTAGGAAGAACCCTAATACCCGGCTGATTTACCTTCCTAGGGTTACTGTTAGGCTTAGACCTAGGACTTTTAAAACCAGGAAGCCCTGGGCTCCAGGCACTCTGCAGCTGCGAAAGGCATCCCAAGGGGATCGCAAAAGTGACACAACTTGGCTGCCACCACTGATATTTCCATGAGACCATCCCAAATCATAGGCTGATTTTTCTTCCTAGGGTTAAGGTTTGAGTTACGCCTCGGGTAAGGGTTCTATTAACCAGAAAGCCCTGAGTTCCAAGAACACAGCAGCTGCGAAGGACTACCCAAGAAGAGCGCAAAAGTACCACAACATGCCTGCCTCCACAGCTTTTTCCTTGGGGACATGCCTAATTCCTGGCTGATTTGCCTTTCTCGTCTTAGGGTTGGGGTTCGGCCTAGGGCTAGGATTTTTTTAACTAGGAAGCCCTGAGTTCCAGGCTTACTGCATCTGTCAAAGGCATCCCAAAGGGAGTGCAGAAGTGCCACAACATGGCTGCTTTCACGGCTTTTCCCTTAGGAAGAACCCTAATACCCGGCTGATTTACCTTCCTAGGGTTACTGTTAGGCTTAGGCCTAGGACTTTTAAAACCAGGAAGCCCTGGGCTCCAGGCACACTGCAGCTGCGAAAGGCATCCCAAGGGGAGCGCAAAAGTGACACAACTTGGCTGCCACCACTGATATTTCCATGAGAGCATCCCGAACCATAGGCTGATTTTCCTTCCTAGGGTTAAGGTTTGAGTTACGCCTGGGGTAAGGGTTCTATTAACCAGAAAGCCCTGAGTTCCAAGAACACAGCAGCTGCGAAGGACTACCCAAGAAGAGCGCAAAAGTACCACAACATGCCTGCCTCCACAGCTTTTTCCTTGGGGACATGCCTAATTCCTGGCTGATTTGCCTTTCTCGTCTTAGGGTTGGGGTTCGGCCTAGGGCTAGGATTTTTTTAACTAGGAAGCCCTGAGTTCCAGGCTTACTGCATCTGCCAAAGGCATCCCAAAGGGAGTGCAGAAGTGCCACAACATGGCTGCTTTCACGGCTTTTCCCTTAGGAAGAACCCTAATACGCGGCTGATTTACCTTCCTAGGGTTACTGTTAGGCTTAGGCCTAGGACTTTTAAAACCAGGAAGCCCTGGGCTCCAGGCACACTGCAGCTGCGAAAGGCATCCCAAGGGGAGCGCAAAAGTGACACAACTTGGCTGCCACCACTGATATTTCCATGAGACCATCCCGAACAATAGGCTGATTTTCCTTCCTAGGGTTAAGGTTTGAGTTACGCCTGGGGTAAGGGTTCTATTAACCAGAAAGCCCTGAGTTCCAAGAACACAGCAGCTGCGAAGGACTACCCAAGAAGAGCGCAAAAGTACCACAACATGCCTGCCTCCACAGCTTTTTCCTTGGGGACATGCCTAATTCCTGGCTGATTTGCCTTTCTCGTCTTAGGGTTGGGGTTCGGCCTAGGGCTAGGACTTTTAAAATCAGGAAGCCCTGAGTTCCAGGCACACTGGAGCTGTGAATGACATCCAAAAGGGAGTGCAAAAGTGCCACAACATGGTTGCTTTCACGGCTTTTTCCTTGGCAAGAAGCCTAACACCAGGCTGATTTCCCTTCCCAGGTTTACTGTTAGGCTTAGGTCTAGGGCTAGGACTTTTAAAAATAGGAAGCCCTTAGATCCAGGCACACTGCAGCTGTTCAAGGCATCCCAAGGGGAGTACAAAAGTGCAACAACATGGCAGCTTTCACAGCTTTTTCCTTGGCACCATCCCTATACCTAGGCTGATTTATATGCCTAGGGTTGGGTTTGGGGTTCGGCCTAGGGCTTGGAGTTTTTTAACCAGGAAGCCCTGAGTTCCAGGCTTACTGCATCTGCCAAAGGAATCCCAAAGGGAGTGCAAAAGTGCCACAACATGGCTGCTTTCACAGCTTTTCCCTTAGGAAGAACCCTAATACCCGGCTGATTTACCTTCCTAGGGTTAATGTTAGGCTTAGGCCTAGGACTTTTAAAACCAGGAAGCCCTGGGCTCCAGGCACACTGCAGCTGTTAAAGGCATCCCAAGAGGGCCGCAGAAGTGACACAACTTGGCTGCCTCTGCTTCTATTCTCATGAGACCATCCCGAACCATAGGCTGATTTTCCTTCCTAGGGTTAATGTTTGAGTTACGCCTAGGGTAAGAGGTCTTTTAACCAGAAAGACCTGAGTTCCAAGAACACAGCAGCTGCGAAGGACTAGCCAAGAAGAGCGCAAAAGTACCACAACATGCCTGCCTCCACAGCTTTTTCCTTGGGGACATGCCTAATTCCTGGCTGATTTGCCTTTCTCGTCTTAGGGTTGGGGTTCGGCCTAGGGCTAGGATTTTTAAAATCAGGAAGCCCTGAGTTCCAGGCACACTGGAGCTGTGAAAGGCATCCAAAAGGGAGTGCAAAAGTGCCACAACATGGTTGCTTTCACGGCTATTTCCTTGGCAAGAAGCTTAACACCAGGCTGATTTCCCTTCCCAGGGTTACTGTAAGGCTTAGGCCTAGGGCTAGGATTTTTAAAACTAGGAAGCCCTTAGATCCAGGCACACTGCAGCTGTTCAAGGCATCCCAAGGGGAGTACAAAAGTGCAACAACATGGCAGCTTTCACAGCTTTTTCCTTGGCACCATCCCTATACCTAGGCTGATTTATCTGCCTAGGGTTAGGGTTAGGGTTCAGCCTAGGGCTTGGAGTTTTTTAACCAGGAAGCCCTGAGTTCCAGGCTTACTGCATCTGCCAAAGGCATCCCAAAGGGAGTGCAGAAGTGCCACAACATGGCTGCTTTCACAGCTTTTCCCTTAGGAAGAACCCTAATACGCGGCTGATTTACCTTCCTAGGGTTACTGTTAGGCTTAGGCCTAGGACTTTTAAAACCAGGAAGCCCTGGGCTCCAGGCACTCTGCAGCTGCGAAAGGCATCCCAAGGGGAGCGCAAAAGTGACACAACTTGGCTGCCACCACTGATATTTCCATGAGACCATCCCAAATCACAGGCTGATTTTCCTTCCTAGGGTTAAGGTTTGAGTTACGCCTAGGGTAAGGGTTCTATTAACCAGAAAGCCCTGAGTTCCAAGAACACAGCAGCTGCGAAGGACTACCCAAGAAGAGCGCAAAAGTACCACAACATGCCTGCCTCCACAGCTTTTTCCTTGGGGACATGCCTAATTCCTGGCTGATTTGCCTTTCTCGTCTTAGGGTTGGGGTTCGGCCTAGGGCTAGGATTTTTTTAACTAGGAAGCCCTGAGTTCCAGGCTTACTGCATCTGTCAAAGGCATCCCAAAGGGAGTGCAAAAGTGCCACAACATGGCTGCTTTCACAGCTTTTCCCTTAGGAAGAACCCTAATACCCGGCTGATTTACCTTCCTAGGGTTAATGTTAGGCTTAGGCCTAGGACTTTTAAAACCAGGAAGCCCTGGGCTCCAGGCACACTGCAGCTGTTAAAGGCATCCCAAGAGGGCTGCAGAAGTGACACAACTTGGCTGCCTCTGTTGCTATTCTCATGAGACCATCCCGAACCATAGGCTGATTTTCCTTCCTAGGGTTAAGGTTTGAGTTACGCCTAGGGTAAGAGTTCTATTAACCAGAAAGACCTGAGTTCCAAGAACACAGCAGCTGCGTAGGACTAGCCAAGAAGAGCGCAAAAGTACCACAACATGCCTGCCTCCACAGCTTTTTCCTTGGGGACATGCCTAATTCCTGGCTGATTTGCCTTTCTCATCTTAGGGTTGGGGTTCGGCCTAGGGCTAGGATTTTTTTAACTAGGAAGCCCTGAGTTCCAGGCTTACTGCATCTGCCAAAGGCATCCCAAAGGGAGTGCAGAAGTGCCACAACATGGCTACTATCACGGCTTTCCCCTTAGGAAGAACCATAATACCCGGCTGATTTACCTTCCTAGGGTTACTGTAAGGCTTAGGCCTAGGACTTTTAAAACTAGGAAGCCCTTAGATCCAGGCACACTGCAGCTGTTCAAGGCATCCCAAGGGGAGTACAAAAGTGCAACAACATGGCAGCTTTCACAGCTTTTTCCTTGGCACCATCCCTATACATAGGCTGATTTATCTGCCTAGGGTTAGGGTTTGGGTTCAGCCTAGGGCTTGGAGTTTTTTAACCAGGAAGCCCTGAGTTCCAGGGTTACTGCATCTGCCAAATGCATCCCAAAGGGAGTGCAAAAGTGCCACAACATGGCTGCTTTCACGGCTTTTCCCTTAGGAAGAACCCTAATACCCGGCTGATTTACCTTCCTAGGGTTACTGTTAGGCTTAGGCCTAGGACTTTTAAAACCAGGAAGCCCTGGGCTCCAGGCACTCTGCAGCTGCGAAAGGCATCCCAAGGGGAGCGCAAAAGTGACACAACTTGGCTGCCTCTGCTTCTATTCTCATGAGACCATCCCGAACCATAGGCTGATTTTCCTTCCTAGGGTTAAGGTTTGAGTTACGCCTAGGGTAAGGGTTCTATTAACCAGAAAGCCCTGAGTTCCAAGAACACAGCAGCTGCGAAGGACTACCCAAGAAGAGCGCAAAAGTACCACAACATGCCTGCGTCGATAGCTTTTTCCTTGGGGACATGCCTAATTCCTGGCTGATTTGCCTTTCTCGTCTTAGGTTTGGGGTTCGGCCTAGGGCTAGGACTTTTAAAATCAGGAAGCCCTGCGTTCCAGGCACACTGGAGCTGTGAAAGGCATCCAAAAGGGAGTGCAAAAGTGCCACAACATGGCTGCTTTCACGGCTTTTTCCTTGGCAAGAAGCCTAACACCAGGCTGATTTCCCTTCCCAGGGTTACTGTAAGGCTTAGGCCTAGGGCTAGGATTTCTAAAACTAGGAAGCCCTTAGTTCCAGGCTCACTGCAGCTGTTCAAGGCATCCCAAGGGGAGTACAAAAGTGCAACAACATGGCAGCTTTCACAGCTTTTTCCTTGGCACCATCCCTATACCTAGGCTGATTTATCTGCCTAGGGTTAGGGTTAGGCTTCAGCCTAGGTCTTGGAGTTTTTTAACCAGGAAGCCCTGAGTTCCAGGCTTACTGCATCTGCCAAAGGCATCCCAAAGGGAGTGCAGAAGTGCCACAACATGGCTGCTTTCACGGCTTTTCCCTTAGGAAGAACCCTAATACCCGGCTGATTTACCTTCCTAGGCTTACTGTTAGGCTTAGGCCTAGGACTTTTAAAACCAGGAAGCCCTGGGCTCCAGGCACACTGCAGCTGCGAAAGGCATCCCAAGGGGAGCGCAAAAGTGACACAACTTGGCTGCCGCCACTGATATTTCCATGAGACCATCCCGAACCATAGGCTGATTTTCCTTCCTAGGGTTAAGGTTTGAGTTTCGCCTAGGGTAAGAGGTCTATTAACCAGAAAGACCTGAGTTCCAAGAACACAGCAGCTGCGAAGGACTAGCCAAGAAGAGCGCAAAAGTACCACAACGTGCCTGCCTCCACAGCTTTTTCCTTGGGGACATGCCTAATTCCTGGCTGATTTGCCTTTCTCGTCTTAGGGTTGGGGTTCGGCCTAGGGCTAGGATATTTTTAACTAGGAAGCCCTGAGTTCCAGGCTTACTGCATCTGCCAAAGGCATCCCAAAGGGAGTGCAGAAGTGCCACAACATGGCTGCTTTCACGGCTTTCCCCTTAGGAAGAACCCTAATACGCGGCTGATTTACCTTCCTAGGGTTACTGTTAGGCTTAGGCCTAGGACTTTTAAAACCAGGAAGCCCTGGGCTCCAGGCACACTGCAGCTGCGAAAGGCATCCCAAGGGGAGCGCAAAAGTGACACAACTTGGCTGCCACCACTGATATTTCCATGAGACCATCCCGAACCATAGGCTGATTTTCCTTCTTAGGGTTAAGGTTTGAGTTACGCCTAGGGTAAGGGTTCTATTAACCAGAAAGCCCTGAGTTCCAAGAACACAGCAGCTGCGAAGGACTACCCAAGAAGAGCGCAAAAGTACCACAACATGCCTGCGTCGATAGCTTTTTCCTTGGGGACATGCCTAATTCCTGGCTGATTTGCCTTTCTCGTCTTAGGGTTGGGGTTCGGCCTAGGGCTAGGATTTTTAAAATCAGGAAGCCCTGAGTTCCAGGCACACTGGAGCTGTGAAAGGCATCCAAAAGGGAGTGCAAAAGTGCCACAACATGGCTGCTTTCACGGCTTTTTCCTTGGCAAGAAGCCTAACACCAGGTTGATTTCTCTTCCCAGTGTTACTGTAAGGCTTAGGCCTAGGGCTAGGATTTTTAAAACTAGGAAGCCATTAGATCCAGGCACACTGCAGCTGTTCAAGGCATCCCAAGGGGAGTACAAAAGTGCAACAACATGGCAGCTTTCACAGCTTTTTCCTTGGCACCATCCCTATACTTAGGCTGATTTATCTGCCTAGGGTTAGGGTTAGGCTTCAGCCTAGGGCTTGGAGTTTTTTAACCAGGAAGCCCTGAGTTCCAGGCTTACTGCATCTGCCAAAGGCATCCCAAAGGGAGTGCAGAAGTGCCACAACATGGCTGCTTTCACGGCTTTTCCCTTAGGAAGAACCCTAATACGCGGCTGATTTACCTTCCTAGGGTTACTGTTAGGCTTAGGCCTAGGACTTTTAAAACCAGGAAGCCCTGGGCTCCAGGCACACTGCAGCTGCGAAAGGCATCCCAAGGGGAGCGCAAAAGTGACACAACTTGGCTGCCACCACTGATATTTCCATGAGACCATCCCGAACCATAGGCTGATTTTCCTTCCTAGGGTTAAGGTTTGAGTTACGCCTGGGGTAAGGGTTCTATTAACCAGAAAGTCCTGAGTTCCAACAACACAGCAACTGCGAAGGACTACCCAAGAAGAGCGCAAAAGTACCACAACATGCCTGCCTCCACAGCTTTTTCCTTGGGGACATGCCTAATTCCTGGCTGATTTGCCTTTCTCGTCTTAGGGTTGGGGTTCGGCCTAGGGCTAGGATTTTTTTAACTAGGAAGCCCTGAGTTCCAGGCTTACTTCATCTGCCAAAGGCATCCCAAAGGGAGTGCAGAAGTGCCACAACATGGCTGCTTTCACGGCTTTCCCCTTAGGAAGAACCCTAATACGCGGCTGATTTACCTTCCTAGGGTTACTGTTAGGCTTAGGCCTAGGACTTTTAAAACCAGGAAGCCCTGGGCTCCAGGCACATGCAGCTGTTAAAGGCATTCCATGAGGGCCGCAGAAGTGACACAACTTGGCTGCCTCTGCTGCTATTCTCATGAGACCATCCCGAACCATAGGCTGATTTTCCTTCCTAGGGTTAAGGTTTGAGTTACGCCTAGGGTAAGGGTTCTATTAACCAGAAAGCCCTGAGTTCCAAGAACACAGCAGCTGCGAAGGACTAGCCAAGAAGAGCGCAAAAGTACCACAACGTGCCTGCCTCCACAGCTTTTTCCTTGGGGACATGCCTAATTCCTGGCTGATTTGCCTTTCTCGTCTTAGGGTTGGGGTTCGGCCCAGGGCTAGGATTTTTAAAATCAGGAAGCCCTGAGTTCCAGGCACACTGGAGCTGTGAAAGGCATCCAAAAGGGAGTGCAAAAGTGCCACAACATGGTTGCTTTCACGGCTTTTTCCTTGGCAAGAAGCTTAACACCAGGCTGATTTCCCTTCCCAGGGTTACTGTAAGGCTTAGGCCTTGGGCTAGGATTTTTAAAACTAGGAAGCCCTTAGCTCCAGGCACACTGCAGCTGTTCAAGGCATCCCAAGGGGAGTACAAAAGTGCAACAACATGGCAGCTTTCACAGCTTTTTCCTTGGCACCATCCCTATACCTAGGCTGATTTATCTGCCTAGGGTTAGGGTTAGGGTTCAGCCTAGGTCTTGGAGTTTTTTAACCAGGAAGCCCTGAGTTCCAGGCTTACTGCATCTGCCAAAGGCATCCCAAAGGGAGTGCAGAAGTGCCACAACATGGCTGCTTTCACGGCTTTTCCCTTAGGAAGAACCCTAATACGCGGCTGATTTACCTTCCTAGGGTTACTGTTAGGCTTAGGCCTAGGACTTTTAAAACCAGGAAGCCCTGGGCTCCAGGCACACTGCAGCTGCGAAAGGCATCCCAAGGGGAGCGCAAAAGTGACACAACTTGGCTGCCACCACTGATATTTCCATGAGACCATCCCGAACCATAGGCTGATTTTCCTTCCTAGGGTTAAGGTTTGAGTTACGCCTGGGGTAAGGGTTCTATTAACCAGAAAGCCCTGAGTTCCAAGAACACAGCAGCTGCGAAGGACTAGCCAAGAAGAGCGCAAAAGTACCACAACATGCCTGCCTCCACAGCTTTTTCCTTGGGGACATGCCTAATTCCTGGCTGATTTGCCTTTCTCGTCTTAGGGTTGGGGTTCGGCCTAGGGCTAGGATTTTTAAAATCAGGAAGCCCTGAGTTCCAGGCACACTGGAGCTGTGAAGGCATCCAAAAAGGAGTGCAAAAGTGCCACAACATGGCTGCTTTCACGGCTTTTTCCTTGGCAAGAAGCCTAACACCAGGTTGATTTCTCTTCCCAGTGTTACTGTAAGGCTTAGGCCTAGGGCTAGGATTTTTAAAACTAGGAAGCCATTAGATCCAGGCACACTGCAGCTGTTCAAGGCATCCCAAGGGGAGTACAAAAGTGCAACAACATGGCAGCTTTCACAGCTTTTTCCTTGGCACCATCCCTATACCTAGGCTGATTTATCTGCCTAGGGTTAGGGTTAGGGTTCAGCCTAGGGCTTGGAGTTTTTTAACCAGGAAGCCCTGAGTTCCAGGCTTACTGCATCTGCCAAAGGCATCCCAAAGGGAGTGCAGAAGTGCCACAACATGGCTGCTTTCACGGCTTTTCCCTTAGGAAGAACCCTAATACGCGGCTGATTTACCTTCCTAGGGTTACTGTTAGGCTTAGGCCTAGGACTTTTAAAACCAGGAAGCCCTGGGCTCCAGGCACACTGCAGCTGTTAAAGGCATCCCAAGAGGGCCGCAGAAGCGACACAACTTGGCTGCCTCTGCTTCTATTCTCATGAGACCATCCCGAACCATAGGCTGATTTTCCTTCCTAGGGTTAAGGTTTGAGTTACGCCTAGGGTAAGGGTTCTATTAACCAGAAAGCCCTGAGTTCCAAGAACACAGCAGCTGCGAAGGACTAGCCAAGAAGAGCGCAAAAGTACCACAACGTGCCTGCCTCCACAGCTTTTTCCTTGGGGACATGCCTAATTCCTGGCTGATTTGCCTTTCTCGTCTTAGGGTTGGGGTTCGGCCCAGGGCTAGGATTTTTAAAATCAGGAAGCCCTGAGTTCCAGGCACACTGGAGCTGTGAAAGGCATCCAAAAGGGAGTGCAAAAGTGCCACAACATGGTTGCTTTCACGGCTTTTTCCTTGGCAAGAAGCTTAACACCAGGCTGATTTCCCTTCCCAGGGTTACTGTAAGGCTTAGGCCTTGGGCTAGGATTTTTAAAACTAGGAAGCCCTTAGCTCCAGGCACACTGCAGCTGTTCAAGGCATCCCAAGGGGAGTACAAAAGTGCAACAACATGGCAGCTTTCACAGCTTTTTCCTTGGCACCATCCCTATACCTAGGCTGATTTATCTGCCTAGGGTTAGGGTTAGGGTTCAGCCTAGGTCTTGGAGTTTTTTAACCAGGAAGCCCTGAGTTCCAGGCTTACTGCATCTGCCAAAGGCATCCCAAAGGGAGTGCAGAAGTGCCACAACATGGCTGCTTTCACGGCTTTTCCCTTAGGAAGAACCCTAATACGCGGCTGATTTACCTTCCTAGGGTTACTGTTAGGCTTAGGCCTAGGACTTTTAAAACCAGGAAGCCCTGGGCTCCAGGCACACTGCAGCTGCGAAAGGCATCCCAAGGGGAGCGCAAAAGTGACACAACTTGGCTGCCACCACTGATATTTCCATGAGACCATCCCGAACCATAGGCTGATTTTCCTTCCTAGGGTTAAGGTTTGAGTTACGCCTGGGGTAAGGGTTCTATTAACCAGAAAGCCCTGAGTTCCAAGAACACAGCAGCTGCGAAGGACTAGCCAAGAAGAGCGCAAAAGTACCACAACATGCCTGCCTCCACAGCTTTTTCCTTGGGGACATGCCTAATTCCTGGCTGATTTGCCTTTCTCGTCTTAGGGTTGGGGTTCGGCCTAGGGCTAGGATTTTTAAAATCAGGAAGCCCTGAGTTCCAGGCACACTGGAGCTGTGAAGGCATCCAAAAAGGAGTGCAAAAGTGCCACAACATGGCTGCTTTCACGGCTTTTTCCTTGGCAAGAAGCCTAACACCAGGTTGATTTCTCTTCCCAGTGTTACTGTAAGGCTTAGGCCTAGGGCTAGGATTTTTAAAACTAGGAAGCCATTAGATCCAGGCACACTGCAGCTGTTCAAGGCATCCCAAGGGGAGTACAAAAGTGCAACAACATGGCAGCTTTCACAGCTTTTTCCTTGGCACCATCCCTATACCTAGGCTGATTTATCTGCCTAGGGTTAGGGTTAGGGTTCAGCCTAGGGCTTGGAGTTTTTTAACCAGGAAGCCCTGAGTTCCAGGCTTACTGCATCTGCCAAAGGCATCCCAAAGGGAGTGCAGAAGTGCCACAACATGGCTGCTTTCACGGCTTTTCCCTTAGGAAGAACCCTAATACGCGGCTGATTTACCTTCCTAGGGTTACTGTTAGGCTTAGGCCTAGGACTTTTAAAACCAGGAAGCCCTGGGCTCCAGGCACACTGCAGCTGTTAAAGGCATCCCAAGAGGGCCGCAGAAGCGACACAACTTGGCTGCCTCTGCTTCTATTCTCATGAGACCATCCCGAACCATAGGCTGATTTTCCTTCCTAGGGTTAATGTTTGAGTTACGCCTAGGGTAAGAGGTCTATTAACCAGAAAGACCTGAGTTCCAAGAACACAGCAGCTGCGAAGGACTACCCAAGAAGAGCGCAAAAGTACCACAACATGCCTGCCTCCACAGCTTTTTCCTTGGGGACATGCCTAATTCCTGGCTGATTTGCCTTTCTCGTCTTAGGGTTGGGGTTCGGCCTAGGGCTAGGATATTTTTAACTAGGAAGCCCTGAGTTCCAGGCTTACTGCATCTGCCAAAGGCATCCCAAAGGGAGTGCAGAAGTGCCACAACATGGCTGCTTTCACGGCTTTTCCCTTAGGAAGAACCCTAATACGCGGCTGATTTACCTTCCTAGGGTTACTGTTAGGCTTAGGCCTAGGACTTTTAAAACCAGGAAGCCCTGGGCTCCAGGCACACTGCAGCTGCGAAAGGCATCCCAAGGGGAGCGCAAAAGTGACACAACTTGGCTGCCACCACTGATATTTCCATGAGACCATCCCGAACCATAGGCTGATTTTCCTTCCTAGGGTTAAGGTTTGAGTTACGCCTAGGGTAAGGGTTCTATTAACCAGAAAGCCCTGAGTTCCAAGAACACAGCAGCTGCGAAGGACTACCCAAGAAGAGCGCAAAAGTACCACAACATGCCTGCCTCCACAGCTTTTTCCTTGGGGACATGCCTAATTCCTGGCTGATTTGCCTTTCTCGTCTTAGGGTAGGGGTTCGGCCTAGGGCTAGGATTTTTAAAATCAGGAAGCCCTGAGTTCCAGGCACACTGGCGCTGTGAAAGGCATCCAAAAGGTAGTGCAAAAATGCCACAACATGGTAGCTTTCACGGCTTTTTCCTTGGCAAGAAGCTTAACACCAGGCTGATTTCCCTTCTCAGGGTTACTGTAAGGCTTAGGCCTAGGGCTAGGATTTTCAAAACTAGGAAGCCCTCAGCTCCAGGCACACTGCAGCTGTTCAAGGCATCCCAAGGGGAGTACAAAAGTGCAACAACATGGCAGCTTTCACAGCTTTTTCCTTGGCACCATCCCTATACCTAGGCTGATTTATCTGCCTAGGGTTAGGGTTAGGGTTCAGCCTAGGGCTTGGAGTTTTTTAACCAGGAAGCCCTGAGTTCCAGGCTTACTGCATCTGCCAAAGGCATCCCAAAGGGAGTGCAGAAGTGCCACAACATGGCTGCTTTCACGGCTTTTCCCTTAGGAAGAACCCTAATACGCGGCTGATTTACCTTCCTAGGGTTACTGTTAGGCTTAGGCCTAGGACTTTTAAAACCAGGAAGCCCTGGGCTCCAGGCACACTGCAGCTGTTAAAGGCATCCCAAGAGGGCCGCAGAAGTGACACAACTTGGCTGCCTCTGCTTCTATTCTCATGAGACCATCCCGAACCATAGGCTGATTTTCCTTCCTAGGGTTAATGTTTGAGTTACGCCTAGGGTAAGAGGTCTATTAACCAGAAAGACCTGAGTTCCAAGAACACAGCAGCTGCGAAGGACTAGCCAAGAAGAGCGCAAAAGTACCACAACATGCCTGCCTCCACAGCTTTTTCCTTGGGGACATGCCTAATTCCTGGCTGATTTGCCTTTCTCGTCTTAGGGTTGGGGTTCGGCCTAGGGCTAGGATATTTTTAACTAGGAAGCCCTGAGTTCCAGGCTTACTGCATCTGCCAAAGGCATCCCAAAGGGAGTGCAGAAGTGCCACAACATGGCTGCTTTCACGGCTTTTCCCTTAGGAAGAACCCTAATACGCGGCTGATTTACCTTCCTAGGGTTACTGTTAGGCTTAGGCCTAGGACTTTTAAAACCAGGAAGCCCTGGGCTCCAGGCACACTGCAGCTGCGAAAGGCATCCCAAGGGGAGCGCAAAAGTGACACAACTTGGCTGCCACCACTGATATTTCCATGAGACCATCCCGAACCATAGGCTGATTTTCCTTCCTAGGGTTAAGGTTTGAGTTACGCCTAGGGTAAGGGTTCTATTAACCAGAAAGCCCTGAGTTCCAAGAACACAGCAGCTGCGAAGGACTACCCAAGAAGAGCGCAAAAGTACCACAACATGCCTGCCTCCACAGCTTTTTCCTTGGGGACATGCCTAATTCCTGGCTGATTTGCCTTTCTCGTCTTAGGGTAGGGGTTCGGCCTAGGGCTAGGATTTTTAAAATCAGGAAGCCCTGAGTTCCAGGCACACTGGCGCTGTGAAAGGCATCCAAAAGGTAGTGCAAAAATGCCACAACATGGTAGCTTTCACGGCTTTTTCCTTGGCAAGAAGCTTAACACCAGGCTGATTTCCCTTCTCAGGGTTACTGTAAGGCTTAGGCCTAGGGCTAGGATTTTCAAAACTAGGAAGCCCTTAGCTCCAGGCACACTGCAGCTGTTCAAGGCATCCCAAGGGGAGTACAAAAGTGCAACAACATGGCAGCTTTCACAGCTTTTTCCTTGGCACCATCCCTATACCTAGGCTGATTTATCTGCCTAGGGTTAGGGTTAGGCTTCAGCCTAGGGCTTGGAGCTTTTTAACCAGGAAGCCCTGAGTTCCAGGCTTACTGCATCTGCCAAAGGCATCCCAAAGAGAGTGCAAAAGTGCCACAACATGGCTGCTTTCACGGCTTTTCCCTTAGGAAGAACCCTAATACCCGGCTGATTTACCTTCCTAGGCTTACTGCTAGGCTTAGGCCTAGGACTTTTAAAACCAGGAAGCCCTGGGCTCCAGGCACTCTGCAGCTGCGAAAGGCATCCCAAGGGGAGCGCAAAAGTGACGCAACTTGGCTGCCACCACTGATATTTCCATGAGACCATCCCGAACCATAGGCTGATTTTCCTTCCTAGGGTTAAGGTTTGAGTTACGCCTAGGGTAAGGGTTCTATTAACCAGAAAGCCCTGAGTTCCAAGAACACAGCAGCTGCGAAGGACTAGCCAAGAAGAGCGCAAAAGTACCACAACATGCCTGCGTCGATAGCTTTTTCCTTGGGGACATGCCTAATTCCTGGCTGATTTGCCTTTCTCGGCTTAGGTTATGGGTTCGGCCTAGTGCTAGGATTTTAAAATCAGGAAGCCCTGAGTTCCAGGCACACTGGAGCTGTGAAAGGCATCCAAAAGGGAGTGCAAAAGTGCCACAACATGGCTGCTTTCACGGCTTTTTCCTTGGCAAGAAGCCTAACACCAGGCTGGTTTCCCTTCCCAGGGTTACTGTAAGGCTTAGGCCTAGGGCTTGGATTTTTAAAACTAGGAAGCCATTAGATCCAGGCACACTGCAGCTGTTCAAGGCATCCCAAGGGGAGTACAAAAGTGCAACAACATGGCAGCTTTCACAGCTTTTTCCTTGGCACCATCCCTATACCTAGGCTGATTTATCTGCCTAGGGTTAGGGTTAGGCTTCAGCCTAGGGCTTGGACTTTTTTAATCAGGAAGCCCTGAGTTCCAGGCTTACTGCATCTGCCAAAGGCATCCCAAAGGGAGTGCAAAAGTGCCACAACATGGCTGCTTTCACGGCTTTTCCCCTAGGAAGAACCCTAATACGCGGCTGATTTACCTTCCTAGGGTTACTGTTAGGCTTAGGCCTAGGACTTTTAAAACCAGGAAGCCCTGGGCTCCAGGCACACTGCAGCTGTTAAAGGCATCCCAAGAGGGCCGCAGAAGTGACACAACTTGGCTGCCTCTGCTTCTATTCTCATGAGACCATCCCGAACCATAGGCTGATTTTCCTTCCTAGGGTTAAGGTTTGAGTTTCGCCTAGGGTAAGAGGTCTATTAACCAGAAAGACCTGAGTTCCAAGAACACAGCAGCTGCGAAGGACTACCCAAGAAGAGCGCAAAAGTACCACAACATGCCTGCCTCCACAGCTTTTTCCTTGGGGACATGCCTAATTCCTGGCTGATTTGCCTTTCTCGTCTTAGGGTTGGGGTTCGGCCTAGGGCTAGGATATTTTTAACTAGGAAGCCCTGAGTTCCAGGCTTACTGCATCTGCCAAAGGCATCCCAAAGGGAGTGCAGAAGTGCCACAACATGGCTGCTTTCACGGCTTTTCCCTTAGGAAGAACCCTAATACGCGGCTGTTTTACCTTCCTAGGGTTACTGTTAAGCTTAGGCCTAGGACTTTTAAAACCAGGAAGCCCTGGGCTCCAGGCACATGCAGCTGTTCAAGGCATCCCAAGAGGGCCGCAGAAGTGACACAACTTGGCTGCCTCTGTTGCTATTCTCATGAGACCATCCCGAACCATGGGCTGATTTTCCTTCCTAGGGTTAAGGTTTGAGTTACGCCTAGGGTAAGAGTTCTATTAACCAGAAAGCCCTGAGTTCCAAGAACACAGCAGCTGCGAAGGACTACCCAAGAAGAGCGCAAAAGTACCACAACATGCCTGCGTCGATAGCTTTTTCCTTGGGGACATGCCTAATTCCTGGCTGATTTGCCTTTCTCGTCTTAGGGTTGGGGTTCGGCCTAGGGCTAGGATTTTTAAAATCAGGAAGCCCTGAGTTCCAGGCACACTGGCGCTGTGAAAGGCATCCAAAAGGTAGTGCAAAAATGCCACAACATGGTAGCTTTCACGGCTTTTTCCTTGGCAAGAAGCTTAACACCAGGCTGATTTCCCTTCTCAGGGTTACTGTAAGGCTTAGGCCTAGGGCTAGGATTTTCAAAACTAGGAAGCCCTTAGCTCCAGGCACACTGCAGCTGTTCAAGGCATCCCAAGGGGAGTACAAAAGTGCAACAACATGGCAGCTTTCACAGCTTTTTCCTTGGCACCATCCCTATACCTAGGCTGATTTATCTGCCTAGGGTTAGGGTTAGGGTTCAGCCTAGGGCTTGGAGTTTTTTAACCAGGAAGCCCTGAGTTCCAGGCTTACTGCATCTGCCAAAGGCATCCCAAAGAGAGTGCAAAAGTGCCACAACATGGCTGCTTTCACGGCTTTTCCCTTAGGAAGAACCCTAATACGCGGCTGATTTACCTTCCTAGGGTTACTGTTAGGCTTAGGCCTAGGACTTTTAAAACTAGGAAGCCCTTAGATCCAGGCACACTGCAGCTGTTCAAGGCATCCCAAGGGGAGCACTAAAGTACCACAACATGGCAGCTTTCACAGCTTTTTCCTTGGCACCATCCCTATACCTAGGCTGATTTATCTGCCTAGGGTTAGGGTTAGGCTTCAGCCTAGGTCTTGGAGTTTTTTAACCAGGAAGCCCTGAGTTCCAGGCTTACTGCATCTGCCAAAGGCATCCCAAAGTGAGTGCAGAAGTGCCACAACATGGCTGCTTTCACGGCTTTTCCCTTAGGAAGAACCCTAATACGCGGCTGATTTACCTTCCTAGGGTTACTGTTAGGCTTAGGCCTAGGACTTTTAAAACCAGGAAGCCCTGGGCTCCAGGCACACTGCAGCTGCGAAAGGCATCCCAAGGGGAGCGCAAAAGTGACACAACTTGGCTGCCACCATTGATATTTCCATGAGACCATCCCGAACCATAGGCTGATTTTCCTTCCTAGGGTTAAGGTTTGAGTTACGCCTGGGGTAAGGGTTCTATTAACCAGAAAGTCCTGAGTTCCAACAACACAGCAGCTGCGAAGGACTAGCCAAGAAGAGCGCAAAAGTACCACAACATGCCTGCCTCCACAGCTTTTTCCTTGGGGACATGCCTAATTCCTGGCTGATTTGCCTTTGTCGTCTTAGGGTTGGGGTTCGGCCTAGGGCTAGGATTTTTAAAATCAGGAAGCCCTGAGTTCCAGGCACACTGGAGCTGTGAAAGGCATCCAAAAGGGAGTGCAAAAGTGCCACAACATGGTTGCTTTCACGGCTTTTTCCTTGGCAAGAAGCTTAACACCAGGCTGATTTCCCTTCCCAGGGTTACTGTAAGGCTTAGGCCTTGGGCTAGGATTTTTAAAACTAGGAAGACCTTAGCTCCAGGCACACTGCAGCTGTTCAAGGCATCCCAAGGGGAGTACAAAAGTGCAACAACATGGCAGCTTTCACAGCTTTTTCCTTGGCACCATCCCTATACCTAGGCTGATTTATCTGCCTAGGGTTAGGGTTAGGGTTCAGCCTAGGTCTTGGAGTTTTTTAACCAGGAAGCCCTGAGTTCCAGGCTTACTGCATCTGCCAAAGGCATCCCAAAGGGAGTGCAGAAGTGCCACAACATGGCTGCTTTCACGGCTTTTCCCTTAGGAAGAACCCTAATACGCGGCTGATTTACCTTCCTAGGGTTACTGTTAGGCTTAGGCCTAGGACTTTTAAAACCAGGAAGCCCTGGGCTCCAGGCACACTGCAGCTGTTAAAGGCATCCCAAGAGGGCCGGAGAAGTGACACAACTTGGCTGCCTCTGCTTCTATTCTCATGAGACCATCCCGAACCATAGGCTGATTTTCCTTCCTAGGGTTAATGTTTGAGTTATGCCTAGGGTAAGAGGTCTCTTAACCAGAAAGACCTGAGTTCCAAGAACACAGCAGCTGCGAAGGACTACCCAAGAAGAGCGCAAAAGTACCACAACATGCCTGCCTCCACAGCTTTTTCCTTGGGGACATGCCTAATTCCTGGCTGATTTGCCTTTCTCGTCTTAGGGTTGGGGTTCGGCCTAGGGCTAGGATATTTTTAACTAGGAAGCCCTGAGTTCCAGGCTTACTGCATCTGCCAAAGGCATCCCAAAGGGAGTGCAGAAGTGCCACAACATGGCTGCTTTCACGGCTTTTCCCTTAGGAAGAACCCTAATACGCGGCTGATTTACCTTCCTAGGGTTACTGTTAGGCTTAGGCCTAGGACTTTTAAAACCAGGAAGCCCTGGGCTCCAGGCACACTGCAGCTGCGAAAGGCATCCCAAGGGGAGCGCAAAAGTGACACAACTTGGCTGCCACCACTGATATTTCCATGAGACCATCCCGAACCATAGGCTGATTTTCCTTCCTAGGGTTAAGGTTTGAGTTACGCCTGGGGTAAGGGTTCTATTAACCAGAAAGTCCTGAGTTCCAACAACACAGCAGCTGCGAAGGACTAGCCAAGAAGAGCGCAAAAGTACCACAACATGCCTGCCTCCACAGCTTTTTCCTTGGGGACATGCCTAATTCCTGGCTGATTTGCCTTTCTCGTCTTAGGGTTGGGGTTCGGCCTAGGGCTAGGATTTTTTTAACTAGGAAGCCCTGAGTTCCAGGCTTACTTCATCTGCCAAAGGCATCCCAAAGGGAGTGCAGAAGTGCCACAACATGGCTGCTTTCACGGCTTTCCCCTTAGGAAGAACCCTAATACGCGGCTGATTTACCTTCCTAGGGTTACTGTTAGGCTTAGGCCTAGGACTTTTAAAACCAGGAAGCCCTGGGCTCCAGGCACATGCAGCTGCGAAAGGCATCCCAAGGGGAGCGCAAAAGTGACACAACTTGGCTGCCACCACTGATATTTCCATGAGACCATCCCGAACCATAGGCTGATTTTCCTTCCTAGGGTTAAGGTTTGAGTTACGCCTGGGGTAAGGGTTCTATTAACCAGAAAGCCCTGAGTTCCAAGAACACAGCAGCTGCGAAGGACTACCCAAGAAGAGCGCAAAAGTACCACAACATGCCTGCCTCCACAGCTTTTTCCTTGGGGACATGCCTAATTCCTGGCTGATTTGCCTTTCTCGTCTTAGGGTAGGGGTTCGGCCTAGGGCTAGGATTTTTAAAATCAGGAAGCCCTGAGTTCCAGGCACACTGGCGCTGTGAAAGTCATCCAAAAGGTAGTGCAAAAATGCCACAACATGGTAGCGTTCACGGCTTTTTCCTTGGCAAGAAGCTTAACACCAGGCTGATTTCCCTTCTCAGGGTTACTGTAAGGCTTAGGCCTAGGGCTAGGATTTTCAAAACTAGGAAGCCCTTAGCTCCAGGCACACTGCAGCTGTTCAAGGCATCCCAAGGGGAGTACAAAAGTGCAACAACATGGCAGCTTTCACAGCTTTTTCCTTGGCACCATCCCTATACCTAGGCTGATTTATCTGCCTAGGGTTAGGGTTAGGGTTCAGCCTAGGGCTTGGAGTTTTTTAACCAGGAAGCCCTGAGTTCCAGGCTTACTGCATCTGCCAAAGGCATCCCAAAGAGAGTGCAAAAGTGCCACAACATGGCTGCTTTCACGGCTTTTCCCTTAGGAAGAACCCTAATACCCGGCTGATTTACCTTCCTAGGCTTACTGTTAGGCTTAGGCCTAGGACTTTTAAAACCAGGAAGCCCTGGGCTCCAGGCACTCTGCAGCTGCGAAAGGCATCCCAAGGGGAGCGCAAAAGTGACGCAACTTGGCTGCCACCACTGATATTTCCATGAGACCATCCCGAACCATAGGCTGATTTTCCTTCCTAGGGTTAAGGTTTGAGTTACGCCTAGGGTAAGGGTTCTATTAACCAGAAAGCCCTGAGTTCCAAGAACACAGCAGCTGCGAAGGACTAGCCAAGAAGAGCGCAAAAGTACCACAACATGCCTGCGTCGATAGCTTTTTCCTTCGGGACATGCCTAATTCCTGGCTGATTTGCCTTTCTCGTCTTAGGGCTGGGGTTCGGCCTAGTGCTAGGATTTTTAAAATCAGGAAGCCCTGAGTTCCAGGCACACTGGAGCTGTGAAAGGCATCCAAAAGGGAGTGCAAAAGTGCCACAACATGGCTGCTTTCACGGCTTTTTCCTTGGCAAGAAGCCTAACACCAGGCTGGTTTCCCTTCCCAGGGTTACTGTAAGGCTTAGGCCTAGGGCTTGGATTTTTAAAACTAGGAAGCCATTAGATCCAGGCACACTGCAGCTGTTCAAGGCATCCCAAGGGGAGTACAAAAGTGCAACAACATGGCAGCTTTCACAGCTTTTTCCTTGGCACCATCCCTATACCTAGGCTGATTTATCTGCCTAGGGTTAGGGTTAGGCTTCAGCCTAGGGCTTGGAGTTTTTTAATCAGGAAGCCCTGAGTTCCAGGCTTACTGCATCTGCCAAAGGCATCCCAAAGGGAGTGCAAAAGTGCCACAACATGGCTGCTTTCACGGCTTTTCCCCTAGGAAGAACCCTAATACGCGGCTGATTTACCTTCCTAGGGTTACTGTTAGGCTTAGGCCTAGGACTTTTAAAACCAGGAAGCCCTGGGCTCCAGGCACACTGCAGCTGTTAAAGGCATCCCAAGAGGGCCGCAGAAGTGACACAACTTGGCTGCCTCTGCTTCTATTCTCATGAGACCATCCCGAACCATAGGCTGATTTTCCTTCCTAGGGTTAAGGTTTGAGTTTCGCCTAGGGTAAGAGGTCTATTAACCAGAAAGACCTGAGTTCCAAGAACACAGCAGCTGCGAAGGACTAGCCAAGAAGAGCGCAAAAGTACCACAACATGCCTGCCTCCACAGCTTTTTCCTTGGGGACATGCCTAATTCCTGGCTGATTTGCCTTTCTCGTCTTAGGGTTGGGGTTCGGCCTAGGGCTAGGATATTTTTAACTAGGAAGCCCTGAGTTCCAGGCTTACTGCATCTGCCAAAGGCATCCCAAAGGGAGTGCAGAAGTGCCACAACATGGCTGCTTTCACGGCTTTTCCCTTAGGAAGAACCCTAATACGCGGCTGATTTACCTTCCTAGGGTTACTGTTAAGCTTAGGCCTAGGACTTTTAAAACCAGGAAGCCCTGGGCTCCAGGCACATGCAGCTGTTCAAGGCATCCCAAGAGGGCCGCAGAAGTGACACAACTTGGCTGCCTCTGTTGCTATTCTCATGAGACCATCCCGAACCATAGGCTGATTTTCCTTCCTAGGGTTAAGGTTTGAGTTACGCCTAGGGTAAGAGTTCTATTAAACAGAAAGCCCTGAGTTCCAAGAACACAGCAGCTGCGAAGAACTACCCAAGAAGAGCGCAAAAGTACCACAACATGCCTGCGTCGATAGCTTTTTCCTTGGGGACATGCCTAATTCCTGGCTGATTTGCCTTTCTCGTCTTAGGGTTGGGGTTCGGCCTAGGGCTAGGATTTTTAAAATCAGGAAGCCCTGAGTTCCAGGCACACTGGCGCTGTGAAAGGCATCCAAAAGGTAGTGCAAAAATGCCACAACATGGTTGCTTTCGCGGCTTTTTCCTTGGCAAGAAGCTTAACACCAGGCTGATTTCCCTTCTCAGGGTTACTGTAAGGCTTAGGCCTAGGGCTAGGATTTTCAAAACTAGGAAGCCCTTAGCTCCAGGCACACTGCAGCTGTTCAAGGCATCCCAAGGGGAGTACAAAAGTGCAACAACATGGCAGCTTTCACAGCTTTTTCCTTGGCACCATCCCTATACCTAGGCTGTTTTATCTGCCTAGGGTTAGGGTTAGGGTTCAGCCTAGGGCTTGGAGTTTTTTAACCAGGAAGCCCTGAGTTCCAGGCTTACTGCATCTGCCAAAGGCATCCCAAAGAGAGTGCAAAAGTGCCACAACATGGCTGCTTTCACGGCTTTTCCCTTAGGAAGAACCCTAATACCCGGCTGATTTACCTTCCTAGGCTTACTGTTAGGCTTAGGCCTAGGACTTTTAAAACCAGGAAGCCCTGGGCTCCAGGCACTCTGCAGCTGCGAAAGGCATCCCAAGGGGAGCGCAAAAGTGACGCAACTTGGCTGCCACCACTGATATTTCCATGAGACCATACCGAACCATAGGCTGATTTTCCTTCCTAGGGTTAAGGTTTGAGTTACTCCTAGGGTAAGGGTTCTATTAACCAGAAAGCCCTGAGTTCCAAGAACACAGCAGCTGCGAAGGACTAGCCAAGAAGAGCGCAAAAGTACCACAACATGCCTGCATCGATAGCTTTTTCCTTCGGGACATGCCTAATTCCTGGCTGATTTTCCTTTCTCGGCTTAGGTTATGGGTTCGGCCTAGTGCTAGGATTTTTAAAATCAGGAAGCCCTGAGTTCCAGGCACACTGGAGCTGTGAAAGGCATCCAAAAGGGAGTGCAAAAGTGCCACAACATGGCTGCTTTCACGGCTTTTTCCTTGGCAAGAAGCCTAACACCAGGCTGGTTTCCCTTCCCAGGGTTACTGTAAGGCTTAGGCCTAGGTCTTGGATTTTTAAAACTAGGAAGCCATTATATCCAGGCACACTGCAGCTGTTCAAGGCATCCCAAGGGGAGTACAAAAGTGCAACAACATGGCAGCTTTCACAGCTTTTTCCTTGGCACCATCCCTATACCTAGGCTGATTTATCTGCCTAGGGTTAGGGTTAGGGTTCAGCCTAGGGCTTGGAGTTTTTTAACCAGGAAGCCCTGAGTTCCAGGCTTACTGCATCTGCCAAATGCATCCCAAAGAGAGTGCAAAAGTGCCACAACATGGCTGCTTTCACGGCTTTTCCCTTAGGAAGAACCCTAATACGCGGCTGATTTACCTTCCTAGTGTTACTGTTAGGCTTAGTCCTAGGACTTTTAAAACCAGGAAGCCCTGGGCTCCAGGCACACTGCAGCTGCGAAAGGCATCCCAAGGGGAGCGCAAAAGTGACACAACTTGGCTGCCTCTGCTTCTATTCTCATGAGACCATCCCGAACCATAGGCTGATTTTCCTTCCTAGGGTTAATGTTACAGTTACGCCTAGGGTAAGAGGTCTATTAACCAGAAAGACATGAGTTCCAAGAACACAGCAGCTGCGAAGGACTACCCAAGAAGAGCGCAAAAGTACCACAACATGCCTGCCTCCACAGCTTTTTCCTTGGGGACATGCCTAATTCCTGGCTGATTTGCCTTTCTCGTCTTAGGGTTGGGGTTCGGCCTAGGGCTAGGATTTTTTTAACTAGGAAGCCCTGAGTTCCAGGCTTACTGCATCTGCCAAAGGCATCCCAAAGGGAGTGCAGAAGTGCCACAACATGGCTGCTTTCACGGCTTTTCCCTTAGGAAGAACCCTAATACGCGGCTGATTTACCTTCCTAGGGTTACTGTTAGGCTTAGGCCTAGGACTTTTAAAACCAGGAAGCCCTGGGCTCCAGGCACACTGCAGCTGCGAAAGGCATCCCAAGGGGACCGCAAAAATGACACAACTTGGCTGCCACCACTGATATTTCCATGAGACCATCCCGAACCATAGGCTGATTTTCCTTCCTAGGGTTAAGGTTTGAGTTACGCCTAGGGTAAGGGTTCTATTAACCAGAAAGCCCTGAGTTCCAAGAACACAGCAGCTGCGAAGGACTAGCCAAGAAGAGCGCAAAAGTACCACAACGTGCCTGCCTCCACAGCTTTTTCCTTGGGGACATGCCTAATTCCTGGCTGATTTGCCTTTCTCGTCTTAGGGTTGGGGTTCGGCCTAGGGCTAGGATTTTTAAAATCAGGAAGCCCTGAGTTCCAGGCACACTGGAGCTGTGAAAGGCATCCAAAAGGGAGTGCAAAAGTGCCACAACATGGTTGCTTTCACGGCTTTTTCCTTGGCAAGAAGCTTAACACCAGGCTGATTTCCCTTCCCAGGGTTACTGTAAGGCTTAGGCCTAGGGCTAGGATTTTTAAAACTAGGAAGCCCTTAGATCCAGGCACACTGCAGCTGTTCAAGGCATCCCAAGGGGAGTACAAAAGTGCAACAACATGGCAGCTTTCACAGCTTTTTCCTTGGCACCATCCCTATACCTAGGCTGATTTATCTGCCTAGGGTTAGGGTTAGGGTTCAGCCTAGGGCTTGGAGTTTTTTAACCAGGAAGCCCTGAGTTCCAGGCTTACTGCATCTGCCAAAGGCATCCCAAAGGGAGTGCAAAAGTGCCACAACATGGCTGCTTTCACAGCTTTTCCCTTAGGAAGAACCCTAATACCCGGCTGATTTACCTTCCTAGGGTTACTGTTAGGCTTAGGCCTAGGACTTTTAAAACCAGGAAGCCCTGGGCTCCAGGCACACTGCAGCTGTTAAAGGCATCCCAAGAGGGCCGCAGAAGTGACACAACTTGGCTGCCTCTGCTTCTATACTCATGAGACCATCCCGAACCATAGGCTGATTTTCCTTCCTAGGGTTAAGGTTTGAGATACGCCTAGGGTAAGAGTTCTATTAACCAGAAAGCCCTGAGTTCCAAGAACACAGCAGCTGCGAAGGACTACCCAAGAAGAGCGCAAAAGTACCACAACGTGCCTGCCTCCACAGCTTTTTCCTTGGGGACATGCCTAATTCCTGGCTGATTTGCCTTTCTCGTCTTAGGGTTGGGGTTCGGCCTAGGGCTAGGATTTTTTTAACTAGGAAGCCCTGAGTTCCAGGCTTACTTCATCTGCCAAAAGCATCCCAAAGGGAGTGCAGAAGTGCCACAACATGGCTGCTTTCACGGCTTTTCCCTTAGGAAGAACCCTAATACGCGGCTGATTTACCTTCCTAGGGTTACTGTTAGGCTTAGGCCTAGGACTTTTAAAACCAGGAAGCCCTGGGCTCCAGGCACTCTGCAGCTGCGAAAGTCATCCCAAGGGGAGCGCAAAAGTGACACAACTTGGCTGCCACCACTGATATTTCCATGAGACCATCCCGAACCATAGGCTGATTTTCCTTCCTAGGGTTAAGGTTTGAGTTACGCCTAGGGTAAGGGTTCTATTAACCAGAAAGCCCTGAGTTCCAAGAACACAGCAGCTGCGAAGGACTAGCCAAGAAGAGCGCAAAAGTACCACAACATGCCTGCCTCCACAGCTTTTTCCTTGGGGACATGCCTAATTCCTGGCTGATTTGCCTTTCTCGTCTTAGGGTTGGGGTTCGGCCCAGGGCTAGGATTTTTAAAATCAGGAAGCCCTGAGTTCCAGGCACACTGGAGCTGTGAAAGGCATCCAAAAGGGAGTGCAAAAGTGCCACAACATGGTTGCTTTCACGGCTTTTTCCTTGGCAAGAAGCTTAACACCAGGCTGATTTCCCTTCCTAGGGTTACTGTTAAGCTTAGGCCTAGGACTTTTAAAACCAGGAAGCCCTGGGCTCCAGGCACATGCAGCTGTTCAAGGCATCCCAAGAGGGCCGCAGAAGTGACACAACTTGGCTGCCTCTGTTGCTATTCTCATGAGACCATCCCGAACCATAGGCTGATTTTCCTTCCTAGGGTTAAGGTTTGAGATACGCCTAGGGTAAGGGTTCTATTAACCAGAAAGCCCTGAGTTCCAAGAACACAGCAGCTGCGAAGGACTACCCAAGAAGAGCGCAAAAGTACCACAACGTGCCTGCCTCCACAGCTTTTTCCTTGGGGACATGCCTAATTCCTGGCTGATTTGCCTTTCTCGTCTTAGGGTTGGGGTTCGTCCTAGGGCTAGGATTTTTTTAACTAGGAAGCCCTGAGTTCCAGGCTTACTTCATCTGCCAAAAGCATCCCAAAGGGAGTGCAGAAGTGCCACAACATGGCTGCTTTCACGGCTTTTCCCTTAGGAAGAACCCTAATACGCGGCTGATTTACCTTCCTAGGGTTACTGTTAGGCTTAGGCCTAGGACTTTTAAAACCAGGAAGCCCTGGGCTCCAGGCACTCTGCAGCTGCGAAAGGCATCCCAAGGGGAGCGCAAAAGTGACACAACTTGGCTGCCACCACTGATATTTCCATGAGACCATCCCGAACCATAGGCTGATTTTCCTTCCTAGGGTTAAGGTTTGAGTTACGCCTAGGGTAAGGGTTCTATTAACCAGAAAGCCCTGAGTTCCAAGAACACAGCAGCTGCGAAGGACTAGCCAAGAAGAGCGCAAAAGTACCACAACATGCCTGCCTCCACAGCTTTTTCCTTGGGGACATGCCTAATTCCTGGCTGATTTGCCTTTCTCGTCTTAGGGTTGGGGTTCGGCCTAGGGCTAGGATTTTTAAAATCAGGAAGCCCTGAGTTCCAGGCACACTGGAGCTGTGAAAGGCATCCAAAAGGGAGTGCAAAAGTGCCACAACATGGTTGCTTTCACGGCTTTTTCCTTGGCAAGAAGCTTAACACCAGGCTGATTTCCCTTCCCAGGGTTACTGTAAGGCTTAGGCCTTGGGCTAGGATTTTTAAAACTAGGAAGACCTTAGCTCCAGGCACACTGCAGCTGTTCAAGGCATCCCAAGGGGAGTACAAAAGTGCAACAACATGGCAGCTTTCACAGCTTTTTCCTTGGCACCATCCCTATACCTAGGCTGATTTATCTGCCTAGGGTTAGGGTTAGGGTTCAGCCTAGGTCTTGGAGTTTTTTAACCAGGAAGCCCTGAGTTCCAGGCTTACTGCATCTGCCAAAGGCATCCCAAAGGGAGTGCAGAAGTGCCACAACATGGCTGCTTTCACGGCTTTTCCCTTAGGAAGAACCCTAATACGCGGCTGATTTACCTTCCTAGGGTTACTGTTAGGCTTAGGCCTAGGACTTTTAAAACCAGGAAGCCCTGGGCTCCAGGCACACTGCAGCTGTTAAAGGCATCCCAAGAGGGCCGGAGAAGTGACACAACTTGGCTGCCTCTGCTTCTATTCTCATGAGACCATCCCGAACCATAGGCTGATTTTCCTTCCTAGGGTTAATGTTTGAGTTATGCCTAGGGTAAGAGGTCTCTTAACCAGAAAGACCTGAGTTCCAAGAACACAGCAGCTGCGAAGGACTACCCAAGAAGAGCGCAAAAGTACCACAACATGCCTGCCTCCACAGCTTTTTCCTTGGGGACATGCCTAATTCCTGGCTGATTTGCCTTTCTCGTCTTAGGGTTGGGGTTCGGCCTAGGGCTAGGATATTTTTAACTAGGAAGCCCTGAGTTCCAGGCTTACTGCATCTGCCAAAGGCATCCCAAAGGGAGTGCAGAAGTGCCACAACATGGCTGCTTTCACGGCTTTTCCCTTAGGAAGAACCCTAATACGCGGCTGATTTACCTTCCTAGGGTTACTGTTAGGCTTAGGCCTAGGACTTTTAAAACCAGGAAGCCCTGGGCTCCAGGCACACTGCAGCTGCGAAAGGCATCCCAAGGGGAGCGCAAAAGTGACACAACTTGGCTGCCACCACTGATATTTCCATGAGACCATCCCGAACCATAGGCTGATTTTCCTTCCTAGGGTTAAGGTTTGAGTTACGCCTGGGGTAAGGGTTCTATTAACCAGAAAGTCCTGAGTTCCAACAACACAGCAGCTGCGAAGGACTAGCCAAGAAGAGCGCAAAAGTACCACAACATGCCTGCCTCCACAGCTTTTTCCTTGGGGACATGCCTAATTCCTGGCTGATTTGCCTTTCTCGTCTTAGGGTTGGGGTTCGGCCTAGGGCTAGGATTTTTTTAACTAGGAAGCCCTGAGTTCCAGGCTTACTTCATCTGCCAAAGGCATCCCAAAGGGAGTGCAGAAGTGCCACAACATGGCTGCTTTCACGGCTTTCCCCTTAGGAAGAACCCTAATACGCGGCTGATTTACCTTCCTAGGGTTACTGTTAGGCTTAGGCCTAGGACTTTTAAAACCAGGAAGCCCTGGGCTCCAGGCACATGCAGCTGCGAAAGGCATCCCAAGGGGAGCGCAAAAGTGACACAACTTGGCTGCCACCACTGATATTTCCATGAGACCATCCCGAACCATAGGCTGATTTTCCTTCCTAGGGTTAAGGTTTGAGTTACGCCTGGGGTAAGGGTTCTATTAACCAGAAAGCCCTGAGTTCCAAGAACACAGCAGCTGCGAAGGACTACCCAAGAAGAGCGCAAAAGTACCACAACATGCCTGCCTCCACAGCTTTTTCCTTGGGGACATGCCTAATTCCTGGCTGATTTGCCTTTCTCGTCTTAGGGTAGGGGTTCGGCCTAGGGCTAGGATTTTTAAAATCAGGAAGCCCTGAGTTCCAGGCACACTGGCGCTGTGAAAGTCATCCAAAAGGTAGTGCAAAAATGCCACAACATGGTAGCGTTCACGGCTTTTTCCTTGGCAAGAAGCTTAACACCAGGCTGATTTCCCTTCTCAGGGTTACTGTAAGGCTTAGGCCTAGGGCTAGGATTTTCAAAACTAGGAAGCCCTTAGCTCCAGGCACACTGCAGCTGTTCAAGGCATCCCAAGGGGAGTACAAAAGTGCAACAACATGGCAGCTTTCACAGCTTTTTCCTTGGCACCATCCCTATACCTAGGCTGATTTATCTGCCTAGGGTTAGGGTTAGGGTTCAGCCTAGGGCTTGGAGTTTTTTAACCAGGAAGCCCTGAGTTCCAGGCTTACTGCATCTGCCAAAGGCATCCCAAAGAGAGTGCAAAAGTGCCACAACATGGCTGCTTTCACGGCTTTTCCCTTAGGAAGAACCCTAATACCCGGCTGATTTACCTTCCTAGGCTTACTGTTAGGCTTAGGCCTAGGACTTTTAAAACCAGGAAGCCCTGGGCTCCAGGCACTCTGCAGCTGCGAAAGGCATCCCAAGGGGAGCGCAAAAGTGACGCAACTTGGCTGCCACCACTGATATTTCCATGAGACCATCCCGAACCATAGGCTGATTTTCCTTCCTAGGGTTAAGGTTTGAGTTACGCCTAGGGTAAGGGTTCTATTAACCAGAAAGCCCTGAGTTCCAAGAACACAGCAGCTGCGAAGGACTAGCCAAGAAGAGCGCAAAAGTACCACAACATGCCTGCGTCGATAGCTTTTTCCTTCGGGACATGCCTAATTCCTGGCTGATTTGCCTTTCTCGTCTTAGGGCTGGGGTTCGGCCTAGTGCTAGGATTTTTAAAATCAGGAAGCCCTGAGTTCCAGGCACACTGGAGCTGTGAAAGGCATCCAAAAGGGAGTGCAAAAGTGCCACAACATGGCTGCTTTCACGGCTTTTTCCTTGGCAAGAAGCCTAACACCAGGCTGGTTTCCCTTCCCAGGGTTACTGTAAGGCTTAGGCCTAGGGCTTGGATTTTTAAAACTAGGAAGCCATTAGATCCAGGCACACTGCAGCTGTTCAAGGCATCCCAAGGGGAGTACAAAAGTGCAACAACATGGCAGCTTTCACAGCTTTTTCCTTGGCACCATCCCTATACCTAGGCTGATTTATCTGCCTAGGGTTAGGGTTAGGCTTCAGCCTAGGGCTTGGAGTTTTTTAATCAGGAAGCCCTGAGTTCCAGGCTTACTGCATCTGCCAAAGGCATCCCAAAGGGAGTGCAAAAGTGCCACAACATGGCTGCTTTCACGGCTTTTCCCCTAGGAAGAACCCTAATACGCGGCTGATTTACCTTCCTAGGGTTACTGTTAGGCTTAGGCCTAGGACTTTTAAAACCAGGAAGCCCTGGGCTCCAGGCACACTGCAGCTGTTAAAGGCATCCCAAGAGGGCCGCAGAAGTGACACAACTTGGCTGCCTCTGCTTCTATTCTCATGAGACCATCCCGAACCATAGGCTGATTTTCCTTCCTAGGGTTAAGGTTTGAGTTTCGCCTAGGGTAAGAGGTCTATTAACCAGAAAGACCTGAGTTCCAAGAACACAGCAGCTGCGAAGGACTAGCCAAGAAGAGCGCAAAAGTACCACAACATGCCTGCCTCCACAGCTTTTTCCTTGGGGACATGCCTAATTCCTGGCTGATTTGCCTTTCTCGTCTTAGGGTTGGGGTTCGGCCTAGGGCTAGGATATTTTTAACTAGGAAGCCCTGAGTTCCAGGCTTACTGCATCTGCCAAAGGCATCCCAAAGGGAGTGCAGAAGTGCCACAACATGGCTGCTTTCACGGCTTTTCCCTTAGGAAGAACCCTAATACGCGGCTGATTTACCTTCCTAGGGTTACTGTTAAGCTTAGGCCTAGGACTTTTAAAACCAGGAAGCCCTGGGCTCCAGGCACATGCAGCTGTTCAAGGCATCCCAAGAGGGCCGCAGAAGTGACACAACTTGGCTGCCTCTGTTGCTATTCTCATGAGACCATCCCGAACCATAGGCTGATTTTCCTTCCTAGGGTTAAGGTTTGAGTTACGCCTAGGGTAAGAGTTCTATTAAACAGAAAGCCCTGAGTTCCAAGAACACAGCAGCTGCGAAGAACTACCCAAGAAGAGCGCAAAAGTACCACAACATGCCTGCGTCGATAGCTTTTTCCTTGGGGACATGCCTAATTCCTGGCTGATTTGCCTTTCTCGTCTTAGGGTTGGGGTTCGGCCTAGGGCTAGGATTTTTAAAATCAGGAAGCCCTGAGTTCCAGGCACACTGGCGCTGTGAAAGGCATCCAAAAGGTAGTGCAAAAATGCCACAACATGGTTGCTTTCGCGGCTTTTTCCTTGGCAAGAAGCTTAACACCAGGCTGATTTCCCTTCTCAGGGTTACTGTAAGGCTTAGGCCTAGGGCTAGGATTTTCAAAACTAGGAAGCCCTTAGCTCCAGGCACACTGCAGCTGTTCAAGGCATCCCAAGGGGAGTACAAAAGTGCAACAACATGGCAGCTTTCACAGCTTTTTCCTTGGCACCATCCCTATACCTAGGCTGTTTTATCTGCCTAGGGTTAGGGTTAGGGTTCAGCCTAGGGCTTGGAGTTTTTTAACCAGGAAGCCCTGAGTTCCAGGCTTACTGCATCTGCCAAAGGCATCCCAAAGAGAGTGCAAAAGTGCCACAACATGGCTGCTTTCACGGCTTTTCCCTTAGGAAGAACCCTAATACCCGGCTGATTTACCTTCCTAGGCTTACTGTTAGGCTTAGGCCTAGGACTTTTAAAACCAGGAAGCCCTGGGCTCCAGGCACTCTGCAGCTGCGAAAGGCATCCCAAGGGGAGCGCAAAAGTGACGCAACTTGGCTGCCACCACTGATATTTCCATGAGACCATACCGAACCATAGGCTGATTTTCCTTCCTAGGGTTAAGGTTTGAGTTACTCCTAGGGTAAGGGTTCTATTAACCAGAAAGCCCTGAGTTCCAAGAACACAGCAGCTGCGAAGGACTAGCCAAGAAGAGCGCAAAAGTACCACAACATGCCTGCATCGATAGCTTTTTCCTTCGGGACATGCCTAATTCCTGGCTGATTTTCCTTTCTCGGCTTAGGTTATGGGTTCGGCCTAGTGCTAGGATTTTTAAAATCAGGAAGCCCTGAGTTCCAGGCACACTGGAGCTGTGAAAGGCATCCAAAAGGGAGTGCAAAAGTGCCACAACATGGCTGCTTTCACGGCTTTTTCCTTGGCAAGAAGCCTAACACCAGGCTGGTTTCCCTTCCCAGGGTTACTGTAAGGCTTAGGCCTAGGTCTTGGATTTTTAAAACTAGGAAGCCATTATATCCAGGCACACTGCAGCTGTTCAAGGCATCCCAAGGGGAGTACAAAAGTGCAACAACATGGCAGCTTTCACAGCTTTTTCCTTGGCACCATCCCTATACCTAGGCTGATTTATCTGCCTAGGGTTAGGGTTAGGGTTCAGCCTAGGGCTTGGAGTTTTTTAACCAGGAAGCCCTGAGTTCCAGGCTTACTGCATCTGCCAAATGCATCCCAAAGAGAGTGCAAAAGTGCCACAACATGGCTGCTTTCACGGCTTTTCCCTTAGGAAGAACCCTAATACGCGGCTGATTTACCTTCCTAGTGTTACTGTTAGGCTTAGTCCTAGGACTTTTAAAACCAGGAAGCCCTGGGCTCCAGGCACACTGCAGCTGCGAAAGGCATCCCAAGGGGAGCGCAAAAGTGACACAACTTGGCTGCCTCTGCTTCTATTCTCATGAGACCATCCCGAACCATAGGCTGATTTTCCTTCCTAGGGTTAATGTTACAGTTACGCCTAGGGTAAGAGGTCTATTAACCAGAAAGACATGAGTTCCAAGAACACAGCAGCTGCGAAGGACTACCCAAGAAGAGCGCAAAAGTACCACAACATGCCTGCCTCCACAGCTTTTTCCTTGGGGACATGCCTAATTCCTGGCTGATTTGCCTTTCTCGTCTTAGGGTTGGGGTTCGGCCTAGGGCTAGGATTTTTTTAACTAGGAAGCCCTGAGTTCCAGGCTTACTGCATCTGCCAAAGGCATCCCAAAGGGAGTGCAGAAGTGCCACAACATGGCTGCTTTCACGGCTTTTCCCTTAGGAAGAACCCTAATACGCGGCTGATTTACCTTCCTAGGGTTACTGTTAGGCTTAGGCCTAGGACTTTTAAAACCAGGAAGCCCTGGGCTCCAGGCACACTGCAGCTGCGAAAGGCATCCCAAGGGGACCGCAAAAATGACACAACTTGGCTGCCACCACTGATATTTCCATGAGACCATCCCGAACCATAGGCTGATTTTCCTTCCTAGGGTTAAGGTTTGAGTTACGCCTAGGGTAAGGGTTCTATTAACCAGAAAGCCCTGAGTTCCAAGAACACAGCAGCTGCGAAGGACTAGCCAAGAAGAGCGCAAAAGTACCACAACGTGCCTGCCTCCACAGCTTTTTCCTTGGGGACATGCCTAATTCCTGGCTGATTTGCCTTTCTCGTCTTAGGGTTGGGGTTCGGCCTAGGGCTAGGATTTTTAAAATCAGGAAGCCCTGAGTTCCAGGCACACTGGAGCTGTGAAAGGCATCCAAAAGGGAGTGCAAAAGTGCCACAACATGGTTGCTTTCACGGCTTTTTCCTTGGCAAGAAGCTTAACACCAGGCTGATTTCCCTTCCCAGGGTTACTGTAAGGCTTAGGCCTAGGGCTAGGATTTTTAAAACTAGGAAGCCCTTAGATCCAGGCACACTGCAGCTGTTCAAGGCATCCCAAGGGGAGTACAAAAGTGCAACAACATGGCAGCTTTCACAGCTTTTTCCTTGGCACCATCCCTATACCTAGGCTGATTTATCTGCCTAGGGTTAGGGTTAGGGTTCAGCCTAGGGCTTGGAGTTTTTTAACCAGGAAGCCCTGAGTTCCAGGCTTACTGCATCTGCCAAAGGCATCCCAAAGGGAGTGCAAAAGTGCCACAACATGGCTGCTTTCACAGCTTTTCCCTTAGGAAGAACCCTAATACCCGGCTGATTTACCTTCCTAGGGTTACTGTTAGGCTTAGGCCTAGGACTTTTAAAACCAGGAAGCCCTGGGCTCCAGGCACACTGCAGCTGTTAAAGGCATCCCAAGAGGGCCGCAGAAGTGACACAACTTGGCTGCCTCTGCTTCTATACTCATGAGACCATCCCGAACCATAGGCTGATTTTCCTTCCTAGGGTTAAGGTTTGAGATACGCCTAGGGTAAGAGTTCTATTAACCAGAAAGCCCTGAGTTCCAAGAACACAGCAGCTGCGAAGGACTACCCAAGAAGAGCGCAAAAGTACCACAACGTGCCTGCCTCCACAGCTTTTTCCTTGGGGACATGCCTAATTCCTGGCTGATTTGCCTTTCTCGTCTTAGGGTTGGGGTTCGGCCTAGGGCTAGGATTTTTTTAACTAGGAAGCCCTGAGTTCCAGGCTTACTTCATCTGCCAAAAGCATCCCAAAGGGAGTGCAGAAGTGCCACAACATGGCTGCTTTCACGGCTTTTCCCTTAGGAAGAACCCTAATACGCGGCTGATTTACCTTCCTAGGGTTACTGTTAGGCTTAGGCCTAGGACTTTTAAAACCAGGAAGCCCTGGGCTCCAGGCACTCTGCAGCTGCGAAAGTCATCCCAAGGGGAGCGCAAAAGTGACACAACTTGGCTGCCACCACTGATATTTCCATGAGACCATCCCGAACCATAGGCTGATTTTCCTTCCTAGGGTTAAGGTTTGAGTTACGCCTAGGGTAAGGGTTCTATTAACCAGAAAGCCCTGAGTTCCAAGAACACAGCAGCTGCGAAGGACTAGCCAAGAAGAGCGCAAAAGTACCACAACATGCCTGCCTCCACAGCTTTTTCCTTGGGGACATGCCTAATTCCTGGCTGATTTGCCTTTCTCGTCTTAGGGTTGGGGTTCGGCCCAGGGCTAGGATTTTTAAAATCAGGAAGCCCTGAGTTCCAGGCACACTGGAGCTGTGAAAGGCATCCAAAAGGGAGTGCAAAAGTGCCACAACATGGTTGCTTTCACGGCTTTTTCCTTGGCAAGAAGCTTAACACCAGGCTGATTTCCCTTCCTAGGGTTACTGTTAAGCTTAGGCCTAGGACTTTTAAAACCAGGAAGCCCTGGGCTCCAGGCACATGCAGCTGTTCAAGGCATCCCAAGAGGGCCGCAGAAGTGACACAACTTGGCTGCCTCTGTTGCTATTCTCATGAGACCATCCCGAACCATAGGCTGATTTTCCTTCCTAGGGTTAAGGTTTGAGATACGCCTAGGGTAAGGGTTCTATTAACCAGAAAGCCCTGAGTTCCAAGAACACAGCAGCTGCGAAGGACTACCCAAGAAGAGCGCAAAAGTACCACAACGTGCCTGCCTCCACAGCTTTTTCCTTGGGGACATGCCTAATTCCTGGCTGATTTGCCTTTCTCGTCTTAGGGTTGGGGTTCGTCCTAGGGCTAGGATTTTTTTAACTAGGAAGCCCTGAGTTCCAGGCTTACTTCATCTGCCAAAAGCATCCCAAAGGGAGTGCAGAAGTGCCACAACATGGCTGCTTTCACGGCTTTTCCCTTAGGAAGAACCCTAATACGCGGCTGATTTACCTTCCTAGGGTTACTGTTAGGCTTAGGCCTAGGACTTTTAAAACCAGGAAGCCCTGGGCTCCAGGCACTCTGCAGCTGCGAAAGGCATCCCAAGGGGAGCGCAAAAGTGACACAACTTGGCTGCCACCACTGATATTTCCATGAGACCATCCCGAACCATAGGCTGATTTTCCTTCCTAGGGTTAAGGTTTGAGTTACGCCTAGGGTAAGGGTTCTATTAACCAGAAAGCCCTGAGTTCCAAGAACACAGCAGCTGCGAAGGACTAGCCAAGAAGAGCGCAAAAGTACCACAACATGCCTGCCTCCACAGCTTTTTCCTTGGGGACATGCCTAATTCCTGGCTGATTTGCCTTTCTCGTCTTAGGGTTGGGGTTCGGCCTAGGGCTAGGATTTTTAAAATCAGGAAGCCCTGAGTTCCAGGCACACTGGAGCTGTGAAAGGCATCCAAAAGGGAGTGCAAAAGTGCCACAACATGGTTGCTTTCACGGCTTTTTCCTTGGCAAGAAGCTTAACACCAGGCTGATTTCCCTTCCCAGGGTTACTGTAAGGCTTAGGCCTAGGGCTAGGATTTTTAAAACTAGGAAGCCCTTAGATCCAGGCACACTGCAGCTGTTCAAGGCATCCCAAGGGGAGTACAAAAGTGCAACAACATGGCAGCTTTCACAGCTTTTTCCTTGGCACCATCCCTATACCTAGGCTGATTTATCTGCCTAGGGTTAGGGTTAGGGTTCAGCCTAGGGCTTGGAGTTTTTTAACCAGGAAGCCCTGAGTTCCAGGCTTACTGCATCTGCCAAATGCATCCCAAAGAGAGTGCAGAAGTGCCACAACATGGCTGCTTTCACGGCTTTTCCCTTAGGAAGAACCCTAATACGCGGCTGATTTACCTTCCTAGGGTTACTGTTAGGCTTAGGCCTAGGACTTTTAAAACCAGGAAGCCCTGGGCTCCAGGCACACTGCAGCTGTTAAAGGCATCCCAAGAGGGCCGCAGAAGTGACACAACTTGGCTGCCTCTGCTTCTATTCTCATGAGACCATCCCGAACCATAGGCTGATTTTCCTTCCTAGGGTTAATGTTACAGTTACGCCTAGGATAAGAGGTCTATTAACCAGAAAGACCTGAGTTCCAAGAACACAGCAGCTGCGAAGGACTAGCCAAGAAGAGCGCAAAAGTACCACAACATGCCTGCCTCCACAGCTTTTTCCTTGGGGACATGCCTAATTCCTGGCTGATTTGCCTTTCTCGTCTTAGGGTTGGGGTTCGGCCTAGGGCTAGGATTTTTTTAACTAGGAAGCCCTGAGTTCCAGGCTTACTGCATCTGCCAAAGGCATCCCAAAGGGAGTGCAGAAGTGCCACAACATGGCTGCTTTCACGGCTTTTCCCTTAGGAAGAACCCTAATACCCGGCTGATTTACCTTCCTAGGGTTACTGTTAGGCTTAGGCCTAGGACTTTTAAAACCAGGAAGCCCTGGGCTCCAGGCACACTGCAGCTGCGAAAGGCATCCCAAGGGGAGCGCAAAAGTGACACAACTTGGCTGCCACCACTGATATTTCCATGAGACCATCCCGAACCATAGGCTGATTTTCCTTCCTAGGGTTAAGGTTTGAGTTACGCCTAGGGTAAGGGTTCTATTAACCAGAAAGCCCTGAGTTCCAAGAACACAGCAGCTGCGAAGGACTACCCAAGAAGAGCGCAAAAGTACCACAACGTGCCTGCCTCCACAGCTTTTTCCTTGGGGACATGCCTAATTCCTGGCTGATTTGCCTTTCTCGTCTTAGGGTTGGGGTTCGGCCTAGGGCTAGGATTTTTAAAATCAGAAAGCCCTGAGTTCCAGGCACACTGGAGCTGTGAAAGGCATCCAAAAGGGAGTGCAAAAGTGCCACAACATGGTTGCTTTCACGGCTTTTTCCTTGGCAAGAAGCTTAACACCAGGCTGATTTCCCTTCCCAGGGTTACTGTAAGGCTTAGGCCTAGGGCTAGGATTTTTAAAACTAGGAAGCCCTTAGATCCAGGCACACTGCAGCTGTTCAAGGCATCCCAAGGGGAGTACAAAAGTGCAACAACATGGCAGCTTTCACAGCTTTTTCCTTGGCACCATCCCTATACCTAGGCTGATTTATCTGCCTAGGGTTAGGGTTAGGGTTCAGCCTAGGGCTTGGAGTTTTTTAACCAGGAAGCCCTGAGTTCCAGGCTTACTGCATCTGCCAAAGGCATCCCAAAGGGAGTGCAAAAGTGCCACAACATGGCTGCTTTCACAGCTTTTCCCTTAGGAAGAACCCTAATACCCGGCTGATTTACCTTCCTAGGGTTACTGTTAGGCTTAGACCTAGGACTTTTAAAACCAGGAAGCCCTGGGCTCCAGGCACACTGCAGCTGTTAAAGGCATCCCAAGAGGGCCGCAGAAGTGACACAACTTGGCTGCCTCTGCTTCTATACTCATGAGACCATCCCGAACCATAGGCTGGTTTTCCTTCCTAGGGTTAAGGTTTGAGATACGCCTAGGGTAAGAGTTCTATTAACCAGAAAGCCCTGAGTTCCAAGAACACAGCAGCTGCGAAGGACTACCCAAGAAGAGCGCAAAAGTACCACAACGTGCCTGCCTCCACAGCTTTTTCCCTGGGGACATGCCTAATTCCTGGCTGATTTGCCTTTCTCGTCTTAGGGTTGGGGTTCGGCCTAGGGCTAGGATTTTTTTAACTAGGAAGCCCTGAGTTCCAGGCTTACTTCATCTGCCAAAAGCATCCCAAAGGGAGTGCAGAAGTGCCACAACATGGCTGCTTTCACGGCTTTTCCCTTAGGAAGAACCCTAATACGCGGCTGATTTACCTTCCTAGGGTTACTGTTAGGCTTAGGCCTAGGACTTTTAAAACCAGGAAGCCCTGGGCTCCAGGCACTCTGCAGCTGCGAAAGGCATCCCAAGGGGAGCGCAAAAGTGACACAACTTGGCTGCCACCACTGATATTTCCATGAGACCATCCCGAACCATAGGCTGATTTTCCTTCCTAGGGTTAAGGTTTGAGTTACGCCTAGGGTAAGGGTTCTATTAACCAGAAAGCCCTGAGTTCCAAGAACACAGCAGCTGCGAAGGACTAGCCAAGAAGAGCGCAAAAGTACCACAACATGCCTGCCTCCACAGCTTTTTCCTTGGGGACATGCCTAATTCCTGGCTGATTTGCCTTTCTCGTCTTAGGGTTGGGGTTCGGCCTAGGGCTAGGATTTTTAAAATCAGGAAGCCCTGAGTTCCAGGCACACTGGAGCTGTGAAAGGCATCCAAAAGGGAGTGCAAAAGTGCCACAACATGGTTGCTTTCACGGCTTTTTCCTTGGCAAGAAGCTTAACACCAGGCTGATTTCCCTTCCCAGGGTTACTGTAAGGCTTAGGCCTAGGGCTAGGATTTTTAAAACTAGGAAGCCCTTAGCTCCAGGCACACTGCAGCTGTTCAAGGCATCCCAAGGGGAGTACAAAAGTGCAACAACATGGCAGCTTTCACAGCTTTTTCCTTGGCACCATCCCTATACCTAGGCTGTTTTATCTGCCTAGGGTTAGGGTTAGGGTTCAGCCTAGGGCTTGGAGTTTTTTAACCAGGAAGCCCTGAGTTCCAGGCTTACTGCATCTGCCAAATGCATCCCAAAGAGAGTGCAAAAGTGCCACAACATGGCTGCTTTCACGGCTTTTCCCTTAGGAAGAACCCTAATACGCGGCTGATTTACCTTCCTAGTGTTACTGTTAGGCTTAGTCCTAGGACTTTTAAAACCAGGAAGCCCTGGGCTCCAGGCACACTGCAGCTGTTAAAGGCATCCCAAGAGGGCCGCAGAAGTGACACAACTTGGCTGCCTCTGCTTCTATTCTCATGAGACCATCCCGAACCATAGGCTGATTTTCCTTCCTAGGGTTAATGTTACAGTTACGCCTAGGGTAAGAGGCCTATTAACCAGAAAGACCTGAGTTCCAAGAACACAGCAGCTGCGAAGGACTACCCAAGAAGAGCGCAAAAGTACCACAACATGCCTGCCTCCACAGCTTTTTCCTTGGGGACATGCCTAATTCCTGGCTGATTTGCCTTTCTCGTCTTAGGGTTGGGGTTCGGCCTAGGGCTAGGATTTTTTTAACTAGGAAGCCCTGAGTTCCAGGCTTACTGCATCTGCCAAAGGCATCCCAAAGGGAGTGCAGAAGTGCCACAACATGGCTGCTTTCACGGCTTTTCCCTTAAGAAGAACCCTAATACCCGGCTGATTTACCTTCCTAGGGTTACTGTTAGGCTTAGGCCTAGGACTTTTAAAACCAGGAAGCCCTGGGCTCCAGGCACACTGCAGCTGCGAAAGGCATCCCAAGGGGAGCGCAAAAGTGACACAACTTGGCTGCCACCACTGATATTTCCATGAGACCATCCCGAACCATAGGCTGATTTTCCTTCCTAGGGTTAAGGTTTGAGTTACGCCTAGGGTAAGGGTTCTATTAACCAGAAAGCCCTGAGTTCCAAGAACACAGCAGCTGCGAAGGACTACCCAAGAAGAGCGCAAAAGTACCACAACGTGCCTGCCTCCACAGCTTTTTCCTTGGGGACATGCCTAATTCCTGGCTGATTTGCCTTTCTCGTCTTAGGGTTGGGGTTCGGCCTAGGGCTAGGATTTTTAAAATCAGGAAGCCCTGAGTTCCAGGCACACTGGAGCTGTGAAAGGCATCCAAAAGGGAGTGCAAAAGTGCCACAACATGGTTGCTTTCACGGCTTTTTCCTTGGCAAGAAGCTTAACACCAGGCTGATTTCCCTTCCCAGGGTTACTGTAAGGCTTAGGCCTAGGGCTAGGATTTTTAAAACTAGGAAGCCCTTAGATCCAGGCACACTGCAGCTGTTCAAGGCATCCCAAGGGGAGTACAAAAGTGCAACAACATGGCAGCTTTCACAGCTTTTTCCTTGGCACCATCCCTATACCTAGGCTGATTTATCTGCCTAGGGTTAGGGTTAGGGTTCAGCCTAGGGCTTGGAGTTTTTTAACCAGGAAGCCCTGAGTTGCAGGCTTACTGCATCTGCCAAAGGCATCCCAAAGGGAGTGCAGAAGTGCCACAACATGGCTGCTTTCACGGCTTTTCCCTTAGGAAGAACCCTAATACCCGGCTGATTTACCTTCCTAGGGTTACTGTTAGGCTTAGGCCTAGGACTTTTAAAACCAGGAAGCCCTGGGCTCCAGGCACTCTGCAGCTGCGAAAGGCATCCCAAGAGGGCCGCAGAAGTGACACAACTTGGCTGCCTCTGCTTCTATACTCATGAGACCATCCCGAACCATAGGCTGATTTTCCTTCCTAGGGTTAATGTTTGATTTTCGCCTCGGGTAAGAGGTCTATTAACCAGAAAGACCTGAGTTCCAAGAACACAGCAGCTGCGAAGGACTACCCAAGAAGAGCGCAAAAGTACCACAACATGCCTGCCTCCACAGCTTTTTCCTTGGGGACATGCCTAATTCCTGGCTGATTTGCCTTTCTCGTCTTAGGGTTGGGGTTCGGCCTAGGGCTAGGATTTTTTTAACTAGGAAGCCCTGTGTTCCAGGCTTACTGCATCTGCCAAAGGCATCCCAAAGGGAGTGCAGAAGTGCCACAACATGGCTGCTTTCACGGCTTTTTCCTTGGCAAGAAGCTTAACACCCGGCTGATTTCCCTTCCCAGGGTTACTGTAAGGCTTAGGCCTAGGGCTAGGATTTTTAAAACTAGGAAGCCCTTAGATCCAGCCACACTGCAGCTGTTCAAGGCATCCCAAGGGGAGTACAAAAGTGCAACAACATGGCAGCTTTCACAGCTTTTTCCTTGGCACCATCCCTATACCTAGGCTGATTTATCTGCCTAGGGTTAGGGTTAGGGTTCAGCCTAGGGCTTGGAGTTTTTTAACCAGGAAGCCCTGAGTTCCAGGCTTACTGCATCTGCCAAAGGCATCCCAAAGGGAGTGCAGAAGTGCCACAACATGGCTGCTTTCACGGCTTTTCCCTTAGGAAGAACCCTAATACGTGGCTGATTTACCTTCCTAGGGTTACTGTTAGGCTTAGGCCTAGGACTTTTAAAACCAGGAAGCCCTGGGCTCCAGGCACTCTGCAGCTGCGAAAGGCATCCCAAGGGGAGCGCAAAAGTGACACAACTTGGCTGCCACCACTGATATTTCCATGAGACCATCCCGAACCATAGGCTGATTTTCCTTCCTAGGGTTAAGGTTTGAGTTACGCCTGGGGTAAGGGTTCTATTAACCAGAAAGTCCTGAGTTCCAACAACACAGCAGCTGCGAAGGACTACCCAAGAAGAGCGCAAAAGTACCACAACATGCCTGCCTCCACAGCTTTTTCCTTGGGGACATGCCTAATTCCTGGCTGATTTGCCTTTGTCGTCTTAGGGTTGGGGTTCGGCGTAGGGCTAGGATTTTTTTAACTAGGAAGCCCTGAGTTCCAGGCTTACTGCATCTGCCAAAGGCATCCCAAAGGGAGTGCAGAAGTGCCACAACATGGCTGCTTTCACGGCTTTTCCCTTAGGAAGAACCCTAATACCCGGCTGATTTACCTTCCTAGGGTTACTGTTAGGCTTAGGCCTAGGACTTTTAAAACCAGGAAGCCCTGGGCTCCAGGCACACTGCAGCTGCGAAAGGCATCCCAAGGGGAGCGCAAAAGTGACACAACTTGGCTGCCACCACTGATATTTCCATGAGACCATCCCGAACCATAGGCTGATTTTCCTTCCTAGGGTTAAGGTTTGAGTTACGCCTGGGGTAAGGGTTCTATTAACCAGAAAGCCCTGAGTTCCAAGAACACAGCAGCTGCGAAGGACTAGCCAAGAAGAGCGCAAAAGTACCACAACATGCCTGCCTCCACAGCTTTTTCCTTGGGGACATGCCTAATTCCTGGCTGATTTGCCTTTCTCGTCTTAGGGTAGGGGTTCGGCCTAGGGCTAGGATTTTTAAAATCAGGAAGCCCTGAGTTCCAGGCACACTGGAGCTGTGAAAGGCATCCAAAAGGTAGTGCAAAAGTGCCACAACATGGTTGCTTTCATGGCTTTTTCCTGGGCAAGAAGCTTAACACCAGGCTGATTTCCCTTCTCAGGGTTACTGTAAGGCTTAGGACTTGGGCTATGGTTTTCAAAACTAGGAAGCCCTTAGCTCCAGGCAAACTGCAGCTGTTCAAGGCATCCCAAGGGGAGTACAAAAGTGCAACAACATGGCAGCTTTCACAGCTTTTTCCTTGGCACCATCCCTATACCTAGGCTGATTTATCTGCCTAGGGTTAGGGTTAGGCTTCAGCCTAGGGCTTGGAGTTTTTTAACCAGGAAGCCCTGAGTTCCAGGCTTACTGCATCTGCCAAAGGCATCCCAAAGAGAGTGCAAAAGTGCCACAACATGGCTGCTTTCACGGCTTTTCCCTTAGGAAGAACCCTAATACGCGGCTGATTTACCTTCCTAGGGTTACTGTTAGGCTTAGGCCTAGGACTTTTAAAACCAGGAAGCCCTGGGCTCCAGGCACACTGCAGCTGCGAAAGGCATCCCAAGGGGAGCGCAAAAGTGACACAACTTGGCTGCCGCCACTGATATTTCCATGAGACCATCCCGAACCATAGGCTGATTTTCCTTCCTAGGGTTAAGGTTTGAGTTACGCCTAGGGTAAGGGTTCTATTAACCAGAAAGCCCTGAGTTCCAAGAACACAGCAGCTGCGAAGGACTAGCCAAGAAGAGCGCAAAAGTACCACAACATGCCCGCCTCCACAGCTTTTTCCTTGGGGACATGCCTAATTCCTGGCTGATTTGCCTTTCTTGTCTTAGCGTAGGGGTTCGGCCTAGGGCTAGGATTTTTAAAATCAGGAAGCCCTGAGTTCCAGGCACACTGGAGCTGTGAAAGGCATCCAAAAGGTAGTCCAAATGTGCCACAACATGGTTGCTTTCACGGCTTTTTCCTTGGCAAGAAGCTTAACACCAGGCTGATTTCCCTTCTCAGGGTTACTGTAAGGCTTAGGCCTAGGGCTAGGATTTTCAAAACTAGGAAGCCCTTAGCTCCAGGCACACTGCAGCTGTTCAAGGCATCCCAAGGGGAGTACAAAAGTGCAACAACATGGCAGCTTTCACAGCTTTTTCCTTGGCACCATCCCTATACCTAGGCTGATTTATCTGCCTAGGGTTAGGGTTAGGGTTCAGCCTAGGGCTTGGAGTTTTTTAACCAGGAAGCCCTGAGTTCCAGGCTTACTGCATCTGCCAAAGGCATCCCAAAGAGAGTGCAAAAGTGCCACAACATGGCTGCTTTCACGGCTTTTCCCTTAGGAAGAACCCTAATACGCGGCTGATTTACCTTCCTAGGGTTACTGTTAGGCTTAGTCCTAGGACTTTTAAAACCAGGAAGCCCTGGGCTCCAGGCACACTGCAGCTGTTAAAGGCATCCCAAGAGGGCCGCAGAAGTGACACAACTTGGCTGCCTCTGCTTCTATTCTCATGAGACCATCCCGAACCATAGGCTGATTTTCCTTCTTAGGGTTAAGATTTGAGTTACGCCTAGGGTAAGAGTTCTATTAACCAGAAAGCCCTGAGTTCCAAGAACACAGCAGCTGCGAAGGACTACCCAAGAAGAGCGCAAAAGTACCACAACGTGCCTGCCTCCACAGCTTTTTCCTTGGGGACATGCCTAATTCCTGGCTGATTTGCCTTTCTCGTCTTAGGGTTGGGGTTCGGCCTAGGGCTAGGATTTTTTTAACTAGGAAGCCCTGAGTTCCAGGCTTACTTCATCTGCCAAAAGCATCCCAAAGGGAGTGCAGAAGTGCCACAACATGGCTGCTTTCACGGCTTTTCCCTTAGGAAGAACCCTAATACGCGGCTGATTTACCTTCCTAGGGTTACTGTTAGGCTTAGGCCTAGGACTTTTAAAACCAGGAAGCCCTGGGCTCCAGGCACTCTGCAGCTGCGAAAGGCATCCCAAGGGGAGCGCAAAAGTGACACAACTTGGCTGCCACCACTGATATTTCCATGAGACCATCCCGAACCATAGGCTGATTTTCCTTCCTAGGGTTAAGGTTTGAGTTACGCCTAGGGTAAGGGTTCTATTAACCAGAAAGCCCTGAGTTCCAAGAACACAGCAGCTGCGAAGGACTAGCCAAGAAGAGCGCAAAAGTACCACAACATGCCTGCCTCCACAGCTTTTTCCTTGGGGACATGCCTAATTCCTGGCTGATTTGCCTTTCTCGTCTTAGGGTTGGGGTTCGGCCTAGGGCTAGGATTTTTAAAATCAGGAAGCCCTGAGTTCCAGGCACACTGGAGCTGTGAAAGGCATCCAAAAGGGAGTGCAAAAGTGCCACAACATGGTTGCTTTCACGGCTTTTTCCTTGGCAAGAAGCTTAACACCAGGCTGATTTCCCTTCACAGGGTTACTGTAAGGCTTAGGCCTAGGGCTAGGATTTTTAAAACTAGGAAGCCCTTAGCTCCAGGCACACTGCAGCTGTTCAAGGCATCCCAAGGGGAGTACAAAAGTGCAACAACATGGCAGCTTTCACAGCTTTTTCCTTGGCACCATCCCTATACCTAGGCTGTTTTATCTGCCTAGGGTTAGGGTTAGGGTTCAGCCTAGGGCTTGGAGTTTTTTAACCAGGAAGCCCTGAGTTCCAGGCTTACTGCATCTGCCAAATGCATCCCAAAGAGAGTGCAGAAGTGCCACAACATGGCTGCTTTCACGGCTTTTCCCTTAGGAAGAACCCTAATACGCGGCTGATTTACCTTCCTAGGGTTACTGTTAGGCTTAGTCCAAGGACTTTTAAAACCAGGAAGCCCTGGGCTCCAGGCACACTGCAGCTGTTAAAGGCATCCCAAGAGGGCCGCAGAAGTGACACAACTTGGCTGCCTCTGCTTCTATTCTCATGAGACCATCCCGAACCATAGGCTGATTTTCCTTCCTAGGGTTAATGTTACAGTTACGCCTAGGGTAAGAGGTCTATTAACCAGAAAGACCTGAGTTCCAAGAACACAGCAGCTGCGAAGGACTACCCAAGAAGAGCGCAAAAGTACCACAACATACCTGCCTCCACAGATTTTTCCTTGGGGACATGCCTAATTCCTGGCTGATTTGCCTTTCTCGTCTTAGGGTTGGGGTTCGGCCTAGGGCTAGGATTTTTTTAACTAGGAAGCCCTGAGTTCCAGGCTTACTGCATCTGCCAAAGGCATCCCAAAGGGAGTGCAGAAGTGCCACAACATGGCTGCTTTCACGGCTTTTCCCTTAGGAAGAACCCTAATACCCGGCTGATTTACCTTCCTAGGGTTACTGTTAGGCTTAGGCCTAGGACTTTTAAAACCAGGAAGCCCTGGGCTCCAGGCACACTGCAGCTGCGAAAGGCATCCCAAGGGGAGCGCAAAAGTGACACAACTTGGCTGCCACCACTGATATTTCCATGAGACCATCCCGAACCATAGGCTGATTTTCCTTCCTAGGGTTAAGGTTTGAGTTACGCCTAGGGTAAGGGTTCTATTAACCAGAAAGCCCTGAGTTCCAAGAACACAGCAGCTGCGAAGGACTACCCAAGAAGAGCGCAAAAGTACCACAACGTGCCTGCCTCCACAGCTTTTTCCTTGGGGACATGCCTAATTCCTGGCTGATTTGCCTTTCTCGTCTTAGGGTTGGGGTTCGGCCTAGGGCTAGGATTTTTAAAATCAGGAAGCCCTGAGTTCCAGGCACACTGGAGCTGTGAAAGGCATCCAAAAGGGAGTGCAAAAGTGCCACAACATGGTTGCTTTCACGGCTTTTTCCTTGGCAAGAAGCTTAACACCAGGCTGATTTCCCTTCCCAGGGTTACTGTAAGGCTTAGGCCTAGGGCTAGGATTTTTAAAACTAGGAAGCCCTTAGATCCAGGCACACTGCAGCTGTTCAAGGCATCCCAAGGGGAGTACAAAAGTGCAACAACATGGCAGCTTTCACAGCTTTTTCCTTGGCACCATCCCTATACCTAGGCTGATTTATCTGCCTAGGGTTAGGGTTAGGGTTCAGCCTAGGGCTTGGAGTTTTTTAACCAGGAAGCCCTGAGTTCCAGGCTTACTGCATCTGCCAAAGGCATCCCAAAGGGAGTGCAAAAGTGCCACAACATGGCTGCTTTCACAGCTTTTCCCTTAGGAAGAACCCTAATACCCGGCTGATTTACCTTCCTAGGGTTACTGTTAGGCTTAGTCCTAGGACTTTTAAAACCAGGAAGCCCTGGGCTCCAGGCACACTGCAGCTGTTAAAGGCATCCCAAGAGGGCCGCAGAAGTGACACAACTTGGCTGCCTCTGCTTCTATACTCATGAGACCATCCCGAACCATAGGCTGATTTTCCTTCCTAGGGTTAATGTTTGAGTTTCGCCTCGGGTAAGAGGTCTATTAACCAGAAAGACCTGAGTTCCAAGAACACAGCAGCTGCGAAGGACTACCCAAGAAGAGCGCAAAAGTACCACAACATGCCTGCCTCCACAGCTTCTTCCTTGGGGACATGCCTAATTCCTGGCTGATTTGCCTTTCTCGTCTTAGGGTTGGGGTTCGGCCTAGGGCTAGGATTTTTTTAACTAGGAAGCCCTGTGTTCCAGGCTTACTGCATCTGCCAAAGGCATCCCAAAGGGAGTGCAGAAGTGCCACAACATGGCTGCTTTCACGGCTTTTCCCTTAGGAAGAACCCTAATACGCGGCTGATTTACCTTCCTAGGGTTACTGTTAGGCTTAGGCCTAGGACATTTAAAACCAGGAAGCCCTGGGCTCCAGGCACACTGCAGCTGCGAAAGGCATCCCAAGGGGAGCGCAAAAGTGACACAACTTGGCTGCCACCACTGATATTTCCATGAGACCATCCCGAACCATAGGCTGATTTTCCTTCCTAGGGTTAAGGTTTGAGTTACGCCTAGGGTAAGGGTTCTATTAACCAGAAAGCCCTGAGTTCCAAGAACACAGCAGCTGCGAAGGACTACCCAAGAAGAGCGCAAAAGTACCACAACATGCCTGCGTCGATAGCTTTTTCCTTGGGGACATGCCTAATTCCTGGCTGATTTGCCTTTCTCGTCTTAGGGTTGGGGTTCGGCCTAGTGCTAGGATTTTTAAAATCAGGAAGCCCTGAGTTCCAGGCACACTGGAGCTGTGAAAGGCATCCAAAAAGGAGTGCAAAAGTGCCACAACATGGCTGCTTTCACGGCTTTTTCCTTGGCAAGAAGCCTAACACCAGGTTGATTTCCCTTCCCAGGGTTACTGTAAGGCTTAGGCCTAGGGCTAGGATTTTTAAAACTAGGAAGCCATTAGATCCAGGCACACTGCAGCTGTTCAAGGCATCCCAAGGGGAGTACAAAAGTGCAACAACATGGCAGCTTTCACAGCTTTTTCCTTGGCACCATCCCTATACCTAGGCTGATTTATCTGCCTAGGGTTAGGGTTAGGGTTCAGCCTAGGTCTTGGAGTTTTTTAACCAGGAAGCCCTGAGTTCCAGGCTTACTGCATCTGCCAAAGGCATCCCAAAGGGAGTGCAGAAGTGCCACAACATGGCTGCTTTCACGGCTTTTCCCTTAGGAAGAACCCTAATACGCGGCTGATTTACCTTCCTAGGGTTACTGTTAGGCTTAGGCCTAGGACTTTTAAAACCAGGAAGCCCTGGGCTCCAGGCACACTGCAGCTGCGAAAGGCATCCCAAGGGGAGCGCAAAAGTGACACAACTTGGCTGCCACCACTGATATTTCCATGAGACCATCCCGAACCATAGGCTGATTTTCCTTCCTAGGATTAAGGTTTGAGTTACGCCTGGGGTAAGGGTTCTATTAACCAGAAAGTCCTGAGTTCCAACAACACAGCAGCTGCGAAGGACTACCCAAGAAGAGCGCAAAAGTACCACAACATGCCTGCCTCCACAGCTTTTTCCTTGGGGACATGCCTAATTCCTGGCTGATTTGCCTTTCTCGTCTTAGGGTTGGGGTTCGGCCTAGGGCTAGGATATTTTTAACTAGGAAGCCCTGAGTTCCAGGCTTACTGCATCTGCCAAAGGCATCCCAAAGGGAGTGCAGAAGTGCCACAACATGGCTGCTTTCACGGCTTTTCCCTTAGGAAGAACCCTAATACGCGGCTGATTTACCTTCCTAGGGTTACTGTTAGGCTTAGGCCTAGGACTTTTAAAACCAGGAAGCCCTGGGCTCCAGGCACACTGCAGCTGCGAAAGGCATCCCAAGGGGAGCGCAAAAGTGACACAACTTGGCTGCCACCACTGATATTTCCATGAGACCATCCCGAACCATAGGCTGATTTTCCTTCCTAGGGTTAAGGTTTGAGTTACGCCTAGGGTAAGGGTTCTATTAACCAGAAAGCCCTGAGTTCCAAGAACACAGCAGCTGCGAAGGACTACCCAAGAAGAGCGCAAAAGTACCACAACGTGCCTGCCTCCACAGCTTTTTCCTTGGGGACATGCCTACTTCCTGGCTGATTTGCCTTTCTCGTCTTAGGGTTGGGGTTCGGCCTAGGGCTAGGATTTTTAAAATCAGGAAGCCCTGAGTTCCAGGCACACTGGAGCTGTGAAAGGCATCCAAAAGGGAGTGCAAAAGTGCCACAACATGGTTGCTTTCACGGCTTTTTCCTTGGCAAGAAGCTTAACACCAGGCTGATTTCCCTTCACAGGGTTACTGTAAGGCTTAGGCCTAGGGCTAGGATTTTTAAAACTAGGAAGCCCTTAGATCCAGGCACACTGCAGCTGTTCAAGGCATCCCAAGGGGAGTACAAAAGTGCAACAACATGGCAGCTTTCACAGCTTTTTCCTTGGCACCATCCCTATACCTAGGCTGATTTATCTGCCTAGGGTTAGGGTTAGGCTTCAGCCTAGGGCTTGGAGTTTTTTAACCAGGAAGCCCTGAGTTCCAGGCTTACTGCATCTGCCAAAGGCATCCCAAAGGGAGTGCAAAAGTGCCACAACATGGTTGCTTTCACGGCTTTTCCCTTAGGAAGAACCCTAATACGCGGCTGATTTACCTTCCTAGGGTTACTGTTAGGCTTAGGCCTAGGACTTTTAAAACCAGGAAGCCCTGGGCTCCAGGCACACTGCAGCTGTTAAAGGCATCCCAAGAGGGCCGCAGAAGTGACACAACTTGGCTGCCTCTGCTTCTATTCTCATGAGACCATCCCGAACCATAGGCTGATTTTCCTTCCTAGGGTTAATGTTTGAGTTTCGCCTAGGGTAAGAGGTCTATTAACCAGAAAGACCTGAGTTCCAAGAACACAGCAGCTGCGAAGGACTAGCCAAGAAGAGCGCAAAAGTACCACAACATGCCTGCCTCCACAGCTTTTTCCTTGGGGACATGCCTAATTCCTGGCTGATTTGCCTTTCTCGTCTTAGGGTTGGGGTTCGGCCTAGGGCTAGGATTTTTTTAACTAGGAAGCCCTGAGTTCCAGGCTTACTGCATCTGCCAAAGGCATCCCAAAGGGAGTGCAGAAGTGCCACAACATGGCTGCTTTCACGGCTTTTCCCTTAGGAAGAACCCTAATGCGCGGCTGATTTACCTTCCTAGGGTTACTGTTAGGCTTAGGCCTAGGACTTTTAAAACCAGGAAGCCCTGGGCTCCAGGCACACTGCAGCTGCGAAAGGCATCCCAAGGGGAGCGCAAAAGTGACACAACTTGGCTGCCACCACTGATATTTCCATGAGACCATCCCGAACCATAGGCTGATTTTCCTTCCTAGGGTTAAGGTTTGAGTTACGCCTAGGGTAAGGGTTCTATTAACCAGAAAGCCCTGAGTTCCAAGAACACAGCAGCTGCGAAGGACTAGCCAAGAAGAGCGCAAAAGTACCACAACATGCCTGCCTCCACAGCTTTTTCCTTGGGGACATGCCTAATTCCTGGCTGATTTGCCTTTCTCGTCTTAGGGTTGGGGCTCGGCCTAGGGCTAGGATTTTTAAAATCAGGAAGCCCTGAGTTCCAGGCACACTGGAGCTGTGAAAGGCATCCAAAAGGGAGTGCAAAAGTGCCACAACATGGTTGCTTTCACGGCTTTTTCCTTGGCAAGAAGCTTAACACCAGGCTGATTTCCCTTCCCAGGTTTACTGTAAGGCTTAGGCCTAGGGCTAGGATTTTTAAAACTAGGAAGCCCTTAGATCCAGGCACACTGCAGCTGTTCAAGGCATCCCAAGGGGAGTACAAAAGTGCAACAACATGGCAGCTTTCACAGCTTTTTCCTTGGCACCATCCCTATACCTAGGCTGATTTATCTGCCTAGGGTTAGGGTTAGGGTTCAGCCTAGGGCTTGGAGTTTTTTAACCAGGAAGCCCTGAGTTCCAGGCTTACTTCATCTGCCAAAAGCATCCCAAAGGGAGTGCAGAAGTGCCACAACATGGCTGCTTTCACGGCTTTTCCCTTAGGAAGAACCCTAATACGCGGCTGATTTACCTTCCTAGGGTTACTGTTAGGCTTAGGCCTAGGACTTTTAAAACCAGGAAGCCCTGGGCTCCAGGCACTCTGCAGCTGCGAAAGGCATCCCAAGGGGAGCGCAAAAGTGACACAACTTGGCTGCCACCACTGATATTTCCATGAGACCATCCCGAACCATAGGCTGATTTTCCTTCCTAGGGTTAAGGTTTGAGTTACGCCTAGGGTAAGGGTTCTATTAACCAGAAAGCCCTGAGTTCCAAGAACACAGCAGCTGCGAAGGACTACCCAAGAAGAGCGCAAAAGTACCACAACATGCCTGCGTCGATAGCTTTTTCCTTGGGGACATGCCTAATTCCTGGCTGATTTGCCTTTCTCGTCTTAGGGTTGGGGTTCGGCCTAGTGCTAGGATTTTTAAAATCAGGAAGCCCTGAGTTCCAGGCACACTGGAGCTGTGAAAGGCATCCAAAAGGGAGTGCAAAAGTGCCACAACATGGCTGCTTTCACGGCTTTTTCCTTGGCAAGAAGCCTAACACCAGGTTGATTTCCCTTCCCAGGGTTACTGTAAGGCTTAGGCCTAGGGCTAGGATTTTTAAAACTAGGAAGCCATTAGATCCAGGCACACTGCAGCTGTTCAAGGCATCCCAAGGGGAGTACAAAAGTGCAACAACATGGCAGCTTTCACAGCTTTTTCCTTGGCACCATCCCTATACCTAGGCTGATTTATCTGCCTAGGGTTAGGGTTAGGGTTCAGCCTAGGTCTTGCAGTTTTTTAACCAGGAAGCCCTGAGTTCCAGGCTTACTGCATCTGCCAAAGGCATCCCAAAGGGAGTGCAAAAGTGCCACAACATGGCTGCTTTCACAGCTTTTCCCTTAGGAAGAACCCTAATACGCGGCTGATTTACCTTCCTAGGGTTACTGTTAGGCTTAGGCCTAGGACTTTTAAAACCAGGAAGCCCTGGGCTCCAGGCACACTGCAGCTGCGAAAGGCATCCCAAGGGGAGCGCAAAAGTGACACAACTTGGCTGCCTCTGCTTCTATTCTCATGAGACCATCCCGAACCATAGGCTGATTTTCCTTCCTAGGGTTAAGGTTTTAGTTACGCCTAGGGTAAGAGTTCTATTAACCAGAAATCCCTGAGTTCCAAGAACACAGCAGCTGCGAAGGACTAGCCAAGAAGAGCGCAAAAGTACCACAACATGCCTGCCTCCACAGCTTTTTCCTTGGGGACATGCCTAATTCCTGGCTGATTTGCCTTTCTCGTCTTAGGGTTGGGGTTCGGCCTAGGGCTAGGATTTTTTTAACTAGGAGGCCCTGTGTTCCAGGCTTACTGCATCTGCCAAAGGCATCCCAAAGGGAGTGCAGAAGTGCCACAACATGGCTGCTTTCACGGCTTTTCCCTTAGGAAGAACCCTAATACGCGGCTGATTTACCTTCCTAGGGTTACTGTTAGGCTTAGGCCTAGGACTTTTAAAACCAGGAAGCCCTGGGCTCCAGGCACACTGCAGCTGCGAAAGGCATCCCAAGGGGAGCGCAAAAGTGACACAACTTGGCTGCCACCACTGATATTTCCATGAGACCATCCCGAACCATAGGCTGATTTTCCTTCCTAGGGTTAAGGTTTGAGTTACGCCTAGGGTAAGGGTTCTATTAACCAGAAAGCCCTGAGTTCCAAGAACACAGCAGCTGCGAAGGACTAGCCAAGAAGAGCGCAAAAGTACCACAACATGCCTGCCTCCACAGCTTTTTCCTTGGGGACATGCCTAATTCCTGGCTGATTTGCCTTTCTCGTCTTAGGGTTGGGGTTCGGCCTAGGGCTAGGATTTTTAAAATCAGGAAGCCCTGAGTTCCAGGCACACTGGAGCTGTGAAAGGCATCCAAAAGGGAGTGCAAAAGTGCCACAACATGGCTGATTTCACGGCTTTTTCCTTGGCAAGAAGCCTAACACCAGGTTGATTTCCCTTCCCAGGGTTACTGTAAGGCTTAGGCCTAGGGCTAGGATTTTTAAAACTAGGAAGCCATTAGATCCAGGCACACTGCAGCTGTTCAAGGCATCCCAAGGGGAGTACAAAAGTGCAACAACATGGCTGCTTTCACAGCTTTTTCCTTGGCACCATCCCTATACCTAGGCTGATTTATCTGCCTAGGGTTAGGGTTAGGGTTCAGCCTAGGTCTTGGAGTTTTTTAACCAGGAAGCCCTGAGTTCCAGGCTTACTGCATCTGCCAAAGGCATCCCAAAGGGAGTGCAGAAGTGCCACAACATGGCTGCTTTCACGGCTTTTCCCTTAGGAAGAACCCTAATACGCGGCTGATTTACCTTCCTAGGGTTACTGTTAGGCTTAGGCCTAGGACTTTTAAAACCAGGAAGCCCTGGGCTCCAGGCACACTGCAGCTGCGAAAGGCATCCCAAGGGGAGCGCAAAAGTGACACAACTTGGCTGCCACCACTGATATTTCCATGAGACCATCCCGAACCATAGGCTGATTTTCCTTCCTAGGGTTAAGGTTTGAGTTACGCCTGGGGTAAGGGTTCTATTAACCAGAAAGTCCTGAGTTCCAACAACACAGCAGCTGCGAAGGACTACCCAAGAAGAGCGCAAAAGTACCACAACATGCCTGCCTCCACAGCTTTTTCCTTGGGGACATGCCTAATTCCTGGCTGATTTGCCTTTCTCGTCTTAGGGTTGGGGTTCGGCCTAGGGCTAGGATTTTTTTAACTAGGAAGCCCTGAGTTCCAGGCTTACTTCATCTGCCAAAGGCATCCCAAAGGGAGTGCAGAAGTGCCACAACATGGCTGCTTTCACGGCTTTCCCCTTAGGAAGAACCCTAATACGCGGCTGATTTACCTTCCTAGGGTTACTGTTACGCTTAGGCCTAGGACATTTAAAACCAGGAAGCCCTGGGCTCCAGGCACACTGCAGCTGCGAAAGGCATCCCAAGGGGAGCGCAAAAGTGACACAACTTGGCTGCCACCACTGATATTTCCATGAGACCATCCCGAACCATAGGCTGATTTTCCTTCCTAGGGTTAAGGTTTGAGGTACGCCTAGGGTAAGGGTTCTATTAACCAGAAAGCCCTGAGTTCCAAGAACACAGCAGCTGCGAAGGACTAGCCAAGAAGAGCGCAAAAGTACCACAACATGCCCGCCTCCACAGCTTTTTCCTTGGGGACATGCCTAATTCCTGGCTGATTTGCCTTTCTCGTCTTAGGGTTGGGGTTCGGCCTAGGGCTAGGATTTTTAAAATCAGGAAGCCCTGAGTTCCAGGCACACTGGAGCTGTGAAAGGCATCCAAAAGGTAGTGCAAAAGTGCCACAACATGGTTGCTTTCACGGCTTTTTCCTTGGCAAGAAGCTTAACACCAGGCTGATTTCCCTTCCCAGGGTTACTGTAAGGCTTAGGCCTAGGGCTAGGATTTTCAAAACTAGGAAGCCCTTAGCTCCAGGCACACTGCAGCTGTTCAAGGCATCCCAAGGGGAGTACAAAAGTGCAACAACATGGCAGCTTTCACAGCTTTTTCCTTGGCACCATCCCTATACCTAGGCTGATTTATCTGCCTAGCGTTAGGGTTAGGGTTCAGCCTATGGCTTGGAGTTTTTTAAGCAGGAAGCCCTGAGTTCCAGGCTTACTGCATCTGCCAAAGGCATCCCAAAGAGAGTGCAAAAGTGCCACAACATGGCTGCTTTCACGGCTTTTCCCTTAGGAAGAACCCTAATACGCGGCTGATTTACCTTCCTAGGGTTACTGTTAGGCTTAGTCCTAGGACTTTTAAAACCAGGAAGCCCTGGGCTCCAGGCACACTGCAGCTGTTAAAGGCATCCCAAGAGGGCCGCATAAGTGACACAACTTGGCTGCCTCTGCTTCTATTCTCATGAGACCATCCCGAACCATAGGTGGTTTTCCTTCTTAGGGTTAAGATTTGAGTTACGCCTAGGGTAAGAGTTCTATTAACCAGAAAGACCTGAGTTCCAAGAACACAGCAGCTGCGAAGGACTACCCAAGAAGAGCGCAAAAGTACCACAACATGCCTGCTTCCACAGCTTTTTCCTTGGGGACATGCCTAATTCCTGGCTGATTTGCCTTTCTCGTCTTAGGGTTGGGGTTCGGCCTAGGGCTAGGATATTTTTAACTAGGAAGCCCTGTGTTCCAGGCTTACTGCATCTGCCAAAGGCATCCCAAAGGGAGTGCAGAAGTGCCACAACATGGCTGCTTTCACGGCTTTTCCCTTAGGAAGAACTCTAATACGCGGCTGATTTACCTTCCTAGGGTTACTGTTAGGCTTAGGCCTAGGACTTTTAAAACCAGGAAGCCCTGGGCTCCAGGCACACTGCAGCTGCGAAAGGCATCCCAAGGGGAGCGCAAAAGTGACACAACTTGGCTGCCACCACTGATATTTCCATGAGACCATCCCGAACCATAGGCTGATTTTCCTTCCTAGGGTTAAGGTTTGAGTTACGCCTAGGGTAAGGGTTCTATTAACCAGAAAGCCCTGAGTTCCAAGAACACAGCAGCTGCGAAGGACTACCCAAGAAGAGCGCAAAAGTACCACAACGTGCCTGCCTCCACAGCTTTTTCCTTGGGGACATGCCTAATTCCTGGCTGATTTGCCTTTCTCGTCTTAGGGTTGGGGTTCGGCCTAGGGCTAGGATTTTTAAAATCAGGAAGCCCTGAGTTCCAGGCACACTGGAGCTGTGAAAGGCATCCAAAAGGGAGTGCAAAAGTGCCACAACATGGTTGCTTTCACGGCTTTTTCCTTGGCAAGAAGCTTAACACCAGGCTGATTTCCCTTCCCAGGGTTACTGTAAGGCTTAGGCCTAGGGCTAGGATTTTTAAAACTAGGAAGCCCTTAGATCCAGGCACACTGCAGCTGTTCAAGGCATCCCAAGGGGAGTACAAAAGTGCAACAACATGGCAGCTTTCACAGCTTTTTCCTTGGCACCATCCCTATACCTAGGCTGATTTATCTGCCTAGCGTTAGGGTTAGGGTTCAGCCTAGGGCTTGGAGTTTTTTAACCAGGAAGCCCTGAGTTCCAGGCTTACTGCATCTGCCAAAGGCATCCCAAAGAGAGTGCAAAAGTGCCACAACATGGCTGCTTTCACGGCTTTTCCCTTAGGAAGAACCCTAATACCCGGCTGATTTACCTTCCTAGGGTTACTGTTAGGCTTAGGCCTAGGACTTTTAAAACCAGGAAGCCCTGGGCTCCAGGCACACTGCAGCTGTTAAAGGCATCCCAAGAGGGCCGCAGAAGTGACACAACTTGGCTGCCTCTGCTTCTATTCTCATGAGACCATCCCGAACCATAGGCTGATTTTCCTTCCTAGGGTTAATGTTTGAGTTTCGCCTAGGGTAAGAGGTCTATTAACCAGAAAGACCTGAGTTCCAAGAACACAGCAGCTGCGAAGGACTACCCAAGAAGAGCGCAAAAGTACCACAACATGCCTGCCTCCACAGCTTTTTCCTTGGGGACATGCCTAATTCCTGGCTGATTTGCCTTTCTCGTCTTAGGGTTGGGGTTCGGCCTAGGGCTAGGATATTTTTAACTAGGAAGCCCTGAGTTCCAGGCATACTGCATCTGCCAAAGGCATCCCAAAGGGAGTGCAGAAGTGCCACAACATGGCTGCTTTCACGGCTTTTCCCTTAGGAAGAACCCTAATACGCGGCTGATTTACCTTCCTAGGGTTACTGTTAGGCTTAGGCCTAGGACTTTTAAAACCAGGAAGCCCTGGGCTCCAGGCACACTGCAGCTGCGAAAGGCATCCCAAGGGGAGCGCAAAAGTGACACAACTTGGCTGCCACCACTGATATTTCCATGAGACCATCCCGAACCATAGGCTGATTTTCCTTCCTAGGGTTAAGGTTTGAGTTACGCCTAGGGTAAGGGTTCTATTAACCAGAAAGCCCTGAGTTCCAAGAACACAGCAGCTGCGAAGGACTACCCAAGAAGAGCGCAAAAGTACCACAACGTGCCTGCCTCCACAGCTTTTTCCTTGGGGACATGCCTAATTCCTGGCTGATTTGCCTTTCTCGTCTTAGGGTTGGGGTTCGGCCTAGGGCTAGGATTTTTAAAATCAGGAAGCCCTGAGTTCCAGGCACACTGGAGCTGTGAAAGGCATCCAAAAGGGAGTGCAAAAGTGCCACAACATGGTTGCTTTCACGGCTTTTTCCTTGGCAAGAAGCTTAACACCAGGCTGATTTCCCTTCCCAGGGTTACTGTAAGGCTTAGGCCTAGGGCTAGGATTTTTAAAACTAGGAAGCCCTTAGATCCAGGCACACTGCAGCTGTTCAAGGCATCCCAAGGGGAGTACAAAAGTGCAACAACATGGCAGCTTTCACAGCTTTTTCCTTGGCACCATCCCTATACCTAGGCTGATTTATCTGCCTAGGGTTAGGGTTAGGCTTCAGCCTAGGGCTTGGAGTTTTTTAACCAGGAAGCCCTGAGTTCCAGGCTTACTGCATCTGCCAAAGGCATCCCAAAGAGAGTGCAAAAGTGCCACAACATGGCTGCTTTCACGGCTTTTCCCTTAGGAAGAACCCTAATACCCGGCTGATTTACCTTCCTAGGGTTACTGTTAGGCTTAGGCCTAGGACTTTTAAAACCAGGAAGCCCTGGGCTCCAGGCACACTGCAGCTGTTAAAGGCATCCCAAGAGGGCCGCAGAAGTGACACAACTTGGCTGCCTCTGCTTCTATTCTCGTGAGACCATCCCGAACCATAGGCTGATTTTCCTTCCTAGGGTTAATGTTTGAGTTTCGCCTAGGGTAAGAGGTCTATTAACCAGAAAGACCTGAGTTCCAAGAACACAGCAGCTGCGAAGGACTACCCAAGAAGAGCGCAAAAGTACCACAACATGCCTGCCTCCACAGCTTTTTCCTTGGGGACATGCCTAATTCCTGGCTGATTTGCCTTTCTCGTCTTAGGGTTGGGGTTCGGCCTAGGGCTAGGATATTTTTAACTAGGAAGCCCTGAGTTCCAGGCTTACTGCATCTGCCAAAGGCATCCCAAAGGGAGTGCAGAAGTGCCACAACATGGCTGCTTTCACGGCTTTTCCCTTAGGAAGAACCCTAATACGCGGCTGATTTACCTTCCTAGGGTTACTGTTAGGCTTAGGCCTAGGACTTTTAAAACCAGGAAGCCCTGGGCTCCAGGCACACTGCAGCTGCGAAAGGCATCCCAAGGGGAGCGCAAAAGTGACACAACTTGGCTGCCACCACTGATATTTCCATGAGACCATCCCGAACCATAGGCTGATTTTCCTTCCTAGGGTTAAGGTTTGAGTTACGCCTAGGGTAAGGGTTCTATTAACCAGAAAGCCCTGAGTTCCAAGAACACAGCAGCTGCGAAGGACTACCCAAGAAGAGCGCAAAAGTACCACAACATGCCTGCCTCCACAGCTTTTTCCTTGGGGACATGCCTAATTCCTGGCTGATTTGCCTTTCTCGTCTTAGGGTTGGGGCTCGGCCTAGGGCTAGGATTTTTAAAATCAGGAAGCCCTGAGTTCCAGGCACACTGGAGCTGTGAAAGGCATCCAAAAGGGAGTGCAAAAGTGCCACAACATGGTTGCTTTCACGGCTTTTTCCTTGGCAAGAAGCTTAACACCAGGCTGATTTCCCTTCCCAGGGTTACTGTAAGGCTTAGGCCTAGGGCTAGGATTTTTAAAACTAGGAAGCCCTTAGATCCAGGCACACTGCAGCTGTTCAAGGCATCCCAAGGGGAGTACAAAAGTGCAACAACATGGCAGCTTTCACAGCTTTTTCCTTGGCACCATCCCTATACCTAGGCTGATTTATCTGCCTAGGGTTAGGGTTAGGCTTCAGCCTAGGGCTTGGAGTTTTTTAACCAGGAAGCCCTGAGTTCCAGGCTTACTGCATCTGCCAAAGGCATCCCAAAGGGAGTGCAAAAGTGCCACAACATGGCTGCTTTCACAGCTTTTCCCTTAGGAAGAACCCTAATACCCGGCTGATTTACCTTCCTAGGGTTACTGTTAGGCTTAGGCCTAGGACTTTTAAAACCAGGAAGCCCTGGGCTCCAGGCACACTGCAGCTGTTAAAGGCATCCCAAGAGGGCCGCAGAAGTGACACAACTTGGCTGCCTCTGCTTCTATTCTCATGAGACCATCCCGAACCATAGGCTGATTTTCCTTCCTAGGGTTAATGTTACAGTTACGCCTAGGGTAAGGGTTCTATTAACCAGAAATCCCTGAGTTCCAAGAACACAGCAGCTGCGAAGGACTAGCCAAGAAGAGCGCAAAAGTACCACAACATGCCTGCCTCCACAGCTTTTTCCTTGGGGACATGCCTAATTCCTGGCTGATTTGCCTTTCTCGTCTTAGGTTATGGGTTCGGCCTAGGGCTAGAATTTTTTTAACTAGGAAGCCCTGAGTTCCAGGCTTACTTCATCTGCCAAAAGCATCCCAAAGGGAGTGCAGAAGTGCCACAACATGGCTGCTTTCACGGCTTTTCCCTTAGGAAGAACCCTAATACGCGGCTGATTTACCTTCCTAGGGTTACTGTTAGGCTTAGGCCTAGGACTTTTAAAACCAGGAAGCCCTGGGCTCCAGGCACTCTGCAGCTGCGAAAGGCATCCCAAGGGGAGCGCAAAAGTGACACAACTTGGCTGCCACCACTGATATTTCCATGAGACCATCCCGAACCATAGGCTGATTTTCCTTCCTAGGGTTAAGGTTTGAGTTACGCCTAGGGTAAGGGTTCTATTAACCAGAAAGCCCTGAGTTCCAAGAACACAGCAGCTGCGAAGGACTACCCAAGAAGAGCGCAAAAGTACCACAACATGCCTGCCTCCACAGCTTTTTCCTTGGGGACATGCCTAATTCCTGGCTGATTTGCCTTTCTCGTCTTAGGGTTGGGGTTCGGCCTAGGGCTAGGATTTTTAAAATCAGGAAGCCCTGAGTTCCAGGCACACTGGAGCTGTGAAAGGCATCCAAAAGGGAGTGCAAAAGTGCCACAACATGGTTGCTTTCACGGCTTTTTCCTTGGCAAGAAGCTTAACACCAGGCTGATTTCCCTTCCCAGGGTTACTGTAAGGCTTAGGCCTAGGGCTAGGATTTTTAAAACTAGGAAGCCCTTAGCTCCAGGCACACTGCAGCTGTTCAAGGCATCCCAAGGGGAGTACAAAAGTGCAACAACATGGCAGCTTTCACAGCTTTTTCCTTGGCACCATCCCTATACCTAGGCTGTTTTATCTGCCTAGGGTTAGGGTTAGGGTTCAGCCTAGGGCTTGGAGTTTTTTAACCAGGAAGCCCTGAGTTCCAGGCTTACTGCATCTGCCAAATGCATCCCAAAGAGAGTGCAAAAGTGCCACAACATGGCTGCTTTCACGGCTTTTCCCTTAGGAAGAACCCTAATACGCGGCTGATTTACCTTCCTAGTGTTACTGTTAGGCTTAGTCCTAGGACTTTTAAAACCAGGAAGCCCTGGGCTCCAGGCACACTGCAGCTGTTAAAGGCATCCCAAGAGGGCCGCAGAAGTGACACAACTTGGCTGCCTCTGCTTCTATTCTCATGAGACCATCCCGAACCATAGGCTGATTTTCCTTCCTAGGGTTAATGTTACAGTTACGCCAAGGGTAAGAGGTCTATTAACCAGAAAGACCTGAGTTCCAAGAACACAGCAGCTGCGAAGGACTACCCAAGAAGAGCGCAAAAGTACCACAACATGCCTGCCTCCACAGCTTTTTCCTTGGGGACATGCCTAATTCCTGGCTGATTTGCCTTTCTCGTCTTAGGGTTGGGGTTCGGCCTAGGGCTAGGATATTTTTAACTAGGAAGCCCTGTGTTCCAGGCTTACTGCATCTGCCAAAGGCATCCCAAAGGGAGTGCAGAAGTGCCACAACATGGCTGCTTTCACGGCTTTTCCCTTAGGAAGAACTCTAATACGCGGCTGATTTACCTTCCTAGGGTTACTGTTAGGCTTAGGCCTAGGACTTTTAAAACCAGGAAGCCCTGGGCTCCAGGCACACTGCAGCTGCGAAAGGCATCCCAAGGGGAGCGCAAAAGTGACACAACTTGGCTGCCACCACTGATATTTCCATGAGACCATCCCGAACCATAGGCTGATTTTCCTTCCTAGGGTTAAGGTTTGAGTTACGCCTAGGGTAAGGGTTCTATTAACCAGAAAGCCCTGAGTTCCAAGAACACAGCAGCTGCGAAGGACTACCCAAGAAGAGCGCAAAAGTACCACAACATGCCTGCCTCCACAGCTTTTTCCTTGGGGACATGCCTAATTCCTGGCTGATTTGCCTTTCTCGTCTTAGGGTTGGGGTTCGGCCTAGGGCTAGGATTTTTAAAATCAGGAAGCCCTGAGTTCCAGGCACACTGGAGCTGTGAAAGGCATCCAAAAGGGAGTGCAAAAGTGCCACAACATGGTTGCTTTCACGGCTTTTTCCTTGGCAAGAAGCTTAACACCAGGCTGATTTCCCTTCCCAGGGTTACTGTAAGGCTTAGGCCTAGGGCTAGGATTTTTAAAACTAGGAAGCCCTTAGATCCAGGCACACTGCAGCTGTTCAAGGCATCCCAAGGGGAGTACAAAAGTGCAACAACATGGCAGCTTTCACAGCTTTTTCCTTGGCACCATCCCTATACCTAGGCTGATTTATCTGCCTAGGGTTAGGGTTAGGGTTCAGCCTAGGGCTTGGAGTTTTTTAACCAGGAAGCCCTGAGTTCCAGGCTTACTGCATCTGCCAAAGGCATCCCAAAGAGAGTGCAAAAGTGCCACAACATGGCTGCTTTCACGGCTTTTCCCTTAGGAAGAACCCTAATACCCGGCTGATTTACCTTCCTAGGGTTACTGTTAGGCTTAGGCCTAGGACTTTTAAAACCAGGAAGCCCTGGGCTCCAGGCACACTGCAGCTGTTAAAGGCATCCCAAGAGGGCCGCAGAAGTGACACAACTTGGCTGCCTCTGCTTCTATTCTCATGAGACCATCCCGAACCATAGGTGGTTTTCCTTCTTAGGGTTACGATTTGAGTTACGCCTAGGGTAAGAGTTCTATTAACCAGAAAGACCTGAGTTCCAAGAACACAGCAGCTGCGAAGGACTAGCCAAGAAGAGCGCAAAAGTACCACAACATGCCTGCCTCCACAGCTTTTTCCTTGGGGACATGCCTAATTCCTGGCTGATTTGCCTTTCTCGTCTTAGGGTTGGGGTTCGGCCTAGGGCTAGGATATTTTTAACTAGGAAGCCCTGTGTTCCAGGCTTACTGCATCTGCCAAAGGCATCCCAAAGGGAGTGCAGAAGTGCCACAACATGGCTGCTTTCACGGCTTTTCCCTTAGGAAGAACCCTAATACGCGGCTGATTTACCTTCCTAGGGTTACTGTTAGGCTTAGGCCTAGGACTTTTAAAACCAGGAAGCCCTGGGCTCCAGGCACTCTGCAGCTGCGAAAGGCATCCCAAGGGGAGCGCAAAAGTGACACAACTTGGCTGCCACCACTGATATTTCCATGAGACCATCCCGAACCATAGGCTGATTTTCCTTCCTAGGGTTAAGGTTTGAGTTACGCCTAGGGTAAGGGTTCTATTAACCAGAAAGCCCTGAGTTCCAAGAACACAGCAGCTGCGAAGGACTTCCCAAGAAGAGCGCAAAAGTACCACAACATGCCTGCCTCCACAGCTTTTTCCTTGGGGACATGCCTAATTCCTGGCTGATTTGCCTTTCTCGTCTTAGGGTTGGGGTTCGGCCTAGGGCTAGGATTTTTAAAATCAGGAAGCCCTGAGTTCCAGGCACACTGGAGCTGTGAAAGGCATCCAAAAGGGAGTGCAAAAGTGCCACAACATGGTTGCTTTCACGGCTTTTTCCTTGGCAAGAAGCTTAACACCAGGCTGATTTCCCTTCCCAGGGTTACTGTAAGGCTTAGGCCTAGGGCTAGGATTTTTAAAACTAGGAAGCCCTTAGCTCCAGGCACACTGCAGCTGTTCAAGGCATCCCAAGGGGAGTACAAAAGTGCAACAACATGGCAGCTTTCACAGCTTTTTCCTTGGCACCATCCCTATACCTAGGCTGTTTTATCTGCCTAGGGTTAGGGTTAGGGTTCAGCCTAGGGCTTGGAGTTTTTTAACCAGGAAGCCCTGAGTTCCAGGCTTACTGCATCTGCCAAATGCATCCCAAAGAGAGTGCAAAAGTGCCACAACATGGCTGCTTTCACGGCTTTTCCCTTAGGAAGAACCCTAATACGCGGCTGATTTACCTTCCTAGTGTTACTGTTAGGCTTAGTCCTAGGACTTTTAAAACCAGGAAGCCCTGGGCTCCAGGCACACTGCAGCTGTTAAAGGCATCCCAAGAGGGCCGCAGAAGTGACACAACTTGGCTGCCTCTGCTTCTATTCTCATGAGACCATCCCGAACCATAGGCTGATTTTCCTTCCTAGGGTTAATGTTACAGTTACGCCTAGGGTAAGAGGTCTATTAACCAGAAATCCCTGAGTTCCAAGAACACAGCAGCTGCGAAGGACTAGCCAAGAAGAGCGCAAAAGTACCACAACATGCCTGCCTCCACAGCTTTTTCCTTGGGGACATGCCTAATTCCTGGCTGATTTGCCTTTCTCGTCTTAGGTTATGGGTTCGGCCTAGGGCTAGGATTTTTTTAACTAGGAAGCCCTGAGTTCCAGGCTTACTTCATCTGCCAAAAGCATCCCAAAGGGAGTGCAGAAGTGCCACAACATGGCTGCTTTCACGGCTTTTCCCTTAGGAAGAACCCTAATACGCGGCTGATTTACCTTCCTAGGGTTACTGTTAGGCTTAGGCCTAGGACTTTTAAAACCAGGAAGCCCTGGGCTCCAGGCACTCTGCAGCTGCGAAAGGCATCCCAAGGGGAGCGCAAAAGTGACACAACTTGGCTGCCACCACTGATATTTCCATGAGACCATCCCGAACCATAGGCTGATTTTCCTTCCTAGGGTTAAGGTTTGAGTTACGCCTAGGGTAAGGGTTCTATTAACCAGAAAGCCCTGAGTTCCAAGAACACAGCAGCTGCGAAGGACTAGCCAAGAAGAGCGCAAAAGTACCACAACATGCCTGCCTCCACAGCTTTTTCCTTGGGGACATGCCTAATTCCTGGCTGATTTGCCTTTCTCGTCTTAGGGTTGGGGTTAGGCCTAGGGCTAGGATTTTTAAAATCAGGAAGCCCTGAGTTCCAGGCACACTGGAGCTGTGAAAGGCATCCAAAAGGGAGTGCAAAAGTGCCACAACATGGTTGCTTTCACGGCTTTTTCCTTGGCAAGAAGCTTAACACCAGGCTGATTTCCCTTCCCAGGGTTACTGTAAGGCTTAGGCCTAGGGCTAGGATTTTTAAAACTAGGAAGCCCTTAGCTCCAGGCACACTGCAGCTGTTCAAGGCATCCCAAGGGGAGTACAAAAGTGCAACAACATGGCAGCTTTCACAGCTTTTTCCTTGGCACCATCCCTATACCTAGGCTGTTTTATCTGCCTAGGGTTAGGGTTAGGGTTCAGCCTAGGGCTTGGAGTTTTTTAACCAGGAAGCCCTGAGTTCCAGGCTTACTGCATCTGCCAAATGCATCCCAAAGAGAGTGCAAAAGTGCCACAACATGGCTGCTTTCACGGCTTTTCCCTTAGGAAGAACCCTAATACGCGGCTGATTTACCTTCCTAGTGTTACTGTTAGGCTTAGTCCTAGGACTTTTAAAACCAGGAAGCCCTGGGCTCCAGGCACACTGCAGCTGTTAAAGGCATCCCAAGAGGGCCGCAGAAGTGACACAACTTGGCTGCCTCTGCTTCTATTCTCATGAGACCATCCCGAACCATAGGCTGATTTTCCTTCCTAGGGTTAAGGTTTTAGTTACGCCTAGGGTAAGGGTTCTATTAACCAGAAAGACCTGAGTTCCAAGAACACAGCAGCTGCGAAGGACTAGCCAAGAAGAGCGCAAAAGTACCACAACATGCCTGCCTCCACAGCTTTTTCCTTGGGGACATGCCTAATTCCTGGCTGATTTGCCTTTCTCGTCTTAGGTTATGGGTTCGGCCTAGGGGTAGGATTTTTTTAACTAGGAAGCCCTGAGTTCCAGGCTTACTTCATCTGCCAAAAGCATCCCAAAGGGAGTGCAGAAGTGCCACAACATGGCTGCTTTCACGGCTTTTCCCTTAGGAAGAACCCTAATACGCGGCTGATTTACCTTCCTAGGGTTACTGTTAGGCTTAGGCCTAGGACTTTTAAAACCAGGAAGCCCTGGGCTCCAGGCACTCTGCAGCTGCGAAAGGCATCCCAAGGGGAGCGCAAAAGTGACACAACTTGGCTGCCACCACTGATATTTCCATGAGACCATCCCGAACCATAGGCTGATTTTCCTTCCTAGGGTTAAGGTTTGAGTTACGCCTAGGGTAAGGGTTCTATTAACCAGAAAGCCCTGAGTTCCAAGAACACAGCAGCTGCGAAGGACTAGCCAAGAAGAGCGCAAAAGTACCACAACATGCCTGCCTCCACAGCTTTTTCCTTGGGGACATGCCTAATTCCTGGCTGATTTGCCTTTCTCGTCTTAGGGTTGGGGTTAGGCCTAGGGCTAGGATTTTTAAAATCAGGAAGCCCTGAGTTCCAGGCACACTGGAGCTGTGAAAGGCATCCAAAAGGGAGTGCAAAAGTGCCACAACATGGTTGCTTTCACGGCTTTTTCCTTGGCAAGAAGCTTAACACCAGGCTGATTTCCCTTCCCAGGGTTACTGTAAGGCTTAGGCCTAGGGCTAGGATTTTTAAAACTAGGAAGCCCTTAGCTCCAGGCACACTGCAGCTGTTCAAGGCATCCCAAGGGGAGTACAAAAGTGCAACAACATGGCAGCTTTCACAGCTTTTTCCTTGGCACCATCCCTATACCTAGGCTGTTTTATCTGCCTAGCGTTAGGGTTAGGGTTCAGCCTAGGGCTTGGAGTTTTTTAACCAGGAAGCCCTGAGTTCCAGGCTTACTGCATCTGCCAAATGCATCCCAAAGAGAGTGCAAAAGTGCCACAACATGGCTGCTTTCACGGCTTTTCCCTTAGGAAGAACCCTAATACGCGGCTGATTTACCTTCCTAGTGTTACTGTTAGGCTTAGTCCTAGGACTTTTAAAACCAGGAAGCCCTGGGCTCCAGGCACACTGCAGCTGTTAAAGGCATCCCAAGAGGGCCGCAGAAGTGACACAACTTGGCTGCCTCTGCTTCTATTCTCATGAGACCATCCCGAACCATAGGCTGATTTTCCTTCCTAGGGTTAATGTTACAGTTACGCCTAGGGTAAGAGGTCTATTAACCAGAAATCCCTGAGTTCCAAGAACACAGCAGCTGCGAAGGACTACCCAAGAAGAGCGCAAAAGTACCACAACATGCCTGCCTCCACAGCTTTTTCCTTGGGGACATGCCTAATTCCTGGCTGATTTGCCTTTCTCGTCTTAGGTTATGGGTTCGGCCTAAGGCTAGGATTTTTTTAACTAGGAAGCCCTGAGTTCCAGGCTTACTTCATCTGCCAAAAGCATCCCAAAGGGAGTGCAGAAGTGCCACAACATGGCTGCTTTCACAGCTTTTCCCTTAGGAAGAACCCTAATACGCGGCTGATTTACCTTCCTAGGGTTACTGTTAGGCTTAGGCCTAGGACTTTTAAAACCAGGAAGCCCTGGGCTCCAGGCACTCTGCAGCTGCGAAAGGCATCCCAAGGGGAGCGCAAAAGTGACACAACTTGGCTGCCACCACTGATATTTCCATGAGACCATCCCGAACCATAGGCTGATTTTCCTTCCTAGGGTTAAGGTTTGAGTTACGCCTAGGGTAAGGGTTCTATTAACCAGAAAGCCCTGAGTTCCAAGAACACAGCAGCTGCGAAGGACTAGCCAAGAAGAGCGCAAAAGTACCACAACATGCCTGCCTCCACAGCTTTTTCCTTGGGGACATGCCTAATTCCTGGCTGATTTGCCTTTCTCGTCTTAGGGTTGGGGTTAGGCCTAGGGCTAGGATTTTTAAAATCAGGAAGCCCTGAGTTCCAGGCACACTGGAGCTGTGAAAGGCATCCAAAAGGGAGTGCAAAAGTGCCACAACATGGTTGCTTTCACGGCTTTTTCCTTGGCAAGAAGCTTAACACCAGGCTGATTTCCCTTCCCAGGGTTACTGTAAGGCTTAGGCCTAGGGCTAGGATTTTTAAAACTAGGAAGCCCTTAGCTCCAGGCACACTGCAGCTGTTCAAGGCATCCCAAGGGGAGTACAAAAGTGCAACAACATGGCAGCTTTCACAGCTTTTTCCTTGGCACCATCCCTATACCTAGGCTGTTTTATCTGCCTAGGGTTAGGGTTAGGGTTCAGCCTAGGGCTTGGAGTTTTTTAACCAGGAAGCCCTGAGTTCCAGGCTTACTGCATCTGCCAAAGGCATCCCAAAGGGAGTGCAAAAGTGCCACAACATGGCTGCTTTCACAGCTTTTCCCTTAGGAAGAACCCTAATACCCGGCTGATTTACCTTCCTAGGGTTACTGTTAGGCTTAGGCCTAGGACTTTTAAAACCAGGAAGCCCTGGGCTCCAGGCACACTGCAGCTGTTAAAGGCATCCCAAGAGGGCCGCAGAAGTGACACAACTTGGCTGCCTCTGCTTGTATTCTCATGAGACCATCCCGAACCATAGGCTGATTTTCCTTCCTAGGGTTAAGGTTTTAGTTACGCCTAGGGTAAGAGTTCTATTAACCAGAAATCCCTGAGTTCCAAGAACACAGCAGCTGCGAAGGACTAGCCAAGAAGAGCGCAAAAGTACCACAACATGCCTGCCTCCACAGCTTTTTCCTTGGGGACATGCCTAATTCCTGGCTGATTTGCCTTTCTCGTCTTAGGTTATGGGTTCGGCCTAGGGCTAGGATTTTTTTAACTAGGAAGCCCTGAGTTCCAGGCTTACTTCATCTGCCAAAAGCATCCCAAAGGGAGTGCAGAAGTGCCACAACATGGCTGCTTTCACGGCTTTTCCCTTAGGAAGAACCCTAATACGCGGCTGATTTACCTTCCTAGGGTTACTGTTAGGCTTAGGCCTAGGACTTTTAAAACCAGGAAGCCCTGGGCTCCAGGCACTCTGCAGCTGCGAAAGGCATCCCAAGGGGAGCGCAAAAGTGACACAACTTGGCTGCCACCACTGATATTTCCATGAGACCATCCCGAACCATAGGCTGATTTTCCTTCCTAGGGTTAAGGTTTGAGTTACGCCTAGGGTAAGGGTTCTATTAACCAGAAAGCCCTGAGTTCCAAGAACACAGCAGCTGCGAAGGACTAGCCAAGAAGAGCGCAAAAGTACCACAACATGCCTGCCTCCACAGCTTTTTCCTTGGGGACATGCCTAATTCCTGGCTGATTTGCCTTTCTCGTCTTAGGGTTGGGGTTAGGCCTAGGGCTAGGATTTTTAAAATCAGGAAGCCCTGAGTTCCAGGCACACTGGAGCTGTGAAAGGCATCCAAAAGGGAGTGCAGAAGTGCCACAACATGGTTGCTTTCACGGCTTTTTCCTTGGCAAGAAGCTTAACACCAGGCTGATTTCCCTTCCCAGGGTTACTGTAAGGCTTAGGCCTAGGGCTAGGATTTTTAAAACTAGGAAGCCCTTAGCTCCAGGCACACTGCAGCTGTTCAAGGCATCCCAAGGGGAGTACAAAAGTGCAACAACATGGCAGCTTTCACAGCTTTTTCCTTGGCACCATCCCTATACCTAGGCTGTTTTATCTGCCTAGGGTTAGGGTTAGGGTTCAGCCTAGGTCTTGGAGTTTTTTAACCAGGAAGCCCTGAGTTCCAGGCTTACTGCATCTGCCAAATGCATCCCAAAGAGAGTGCAAAAGTGCCACAACATGGCTGCTTTCACGGCTTTTCCCTTAGGAAGAACCCTAATACGCGGCTGATTTACCTTCCTAGTGTTACTGTTAGGCTTAGTCCTAGGACTTTTAAAACCAGGAAGCCCTGGGCTCCAGGCACACTGCAGCTGTTAAAGGCATCCCAAGAGGGCCGCAGAAGTGACACAACTTGGCTGCCTCTGCTTCTATTCTCATGAGACCATCCCGAACCATAGGCTGATTTTCCTTCCTAGGGTTAATGTTACAGTTACGCCTAGGGTAAGAGGTCTATTAACCAGAAAGACCTGAGTTCCAAGAACACAGCAGCTGCGAAGGACTACCCAAGAAGAGCGCAAAAGTACCACAACATGCCTGCCTCCACAGCTTTTTCCTTGGGGACATGCCTAATTCCTGGCTGATTTGCCTTTCTCGTCTTAGGGTTGGGGTTCGGCCTAGGGCTAGGATTTTTTTAACTAGGAAGCCCTGAGTTCCAGGCTTACTGCATCTGCCAAAGGCATCCCAAAGGGAGTGCAGAAGTGCCACAACATGGCTGCTTTCACGGCTTTTCCCTTAGGAAGAACCCTAATACGCGGCTGATTTACCTTCCTAGGGTTACTGTTAGGCTTAGGCCTAGGACTTTTAAAACCAGGAAGCCCTGGGCTCCAGGCACACTGCAGCTGCGAAAGGCATCCCAAGGGGAGCGCAAAAGTGACACAACTTGGCTGCCACCACTGATATTTCCATGAGACCATCCCGAACCATAGGCTGATTTTCCTTCCTAGGGTTAAGGTTTGAGTTACGCCTAGGGTAAGGATTCTATTAACCAGAAAGCCCTGAGTTCCAAGAACACAGCAGCTGCGAAGGACTACCCAAGAAGAGCGCAAAAGTACCACAACGTGCCTGCCTCCACAGCTTTTTCCTTGGGGACATGCCTAATTCCTGGCTGATTTGCCTTTCTCGTCTTAGGGTTGGGTTTCGGCCTAGGGCTAGGATTTTTAAAATCAGGAAGCCCTGAGTTCCAGGCACACTGGAGCTGTGAAAGGCATCCAAAAGGGAGTGCAAAAGTGCCACAACATGGTTGCTTTCACGGCTTTTTCCTTGGCAAGAAGCTTAACACCAGGCTGATTTCCCTTCCCAGGGTTACTGTAAGGCTTAGGCCTAGGGCTAGGATTTTTAAAACTAGGAAGCCCTTAGCTCCAGGCACACTGCAGCTGTTCAAGGCATCCCAAGGGGAGTACAAAAGTGCAACAACATGGCAGCTTTCACAGCTTTTTCCTTGGCACCATCCCTATACCTAGGCTGTTTTATCTGCCTAGGGTTAGGGTTAGGGTTCAGCCTACGGCTTGGAGTTTTTTAACCAGGAAGCCCTGAGTTCCAGGCTTACTGCATCTGCCAAATGCATCCCAAAGAGAGTGCAAAAGTGCCACAACATGGCTGCTTTCACGGCTTTTCCCTTAGGAAGAACCCTAATACGCGGCTGATTTACCTTCCTAGTGTTACTGTTAGGCTTAGTCCTAGGACTTTTAAAACCAGGAAGCCCTGGGCTCCAGGCACACTGCAGCTGTTAAAGGCATCCCAAGAGGGCCGCAGAAGTGACACAACTTGGCTGCCTCTGCTTCTATTCTCATGAGACCATCCCGAACCATAGGCTGATTTTCCTTCCTAGGGTTAATGTTACAGTTACGCCTAGGGTAAGAGGTCTATTAACCAGAAAGACCTGAGTTCCAAGAACACAGCAGCTGCGAAGGACTACCCAAGAAGAGCGCAAAAGTACCACAACATGCCTGCCTCCACAGCTTTTTCCTTGGGGACATGCCTAATTCCTGGCTGATTTGCCTTTCTCGTCTTAGGGTTGGGGTTCGGCCTAGGGCTAGGATTTTTTTAACTAGGAAGCCCTGAGTTCCAGGCTTACTGCATCTGCCAAAGGCATCCCAAAGGGAGTGCAGAAGTGCCACAACATGGCTGCTTTCACGGCTTTTCCCTTAGGAAGAACCCTAATACGCGGCTGATTTACCTTCCTAGGGTTACTGTTAGGCTTAGGCCTAGGACTTTTAAAACCAGGAAGCCCTGGGCTCCAGGCACACTGCAGCTGCGAAAGGCATCCCAAGGGGAGCGCAAAAGTGACACAACTTGGCTGCCACCACTGATATTTCCATGAGACCATCCCGAACCATAGGCTGATTTTCCTTCCTAGGGTTAAGGTTTGAGTTACGCCTAGGGTAAGGGTTCTATTAACCAGAAAGCCCTGAGTTCCAAGAACACAGCAGCTGCGAAGGACTAGCCAAGAAGAGCGCAAAAGTACCACAACATGCCTGCCTCCACAGCTTTTTCCTTGGGGACATGCCTAATTCCTGGCTGATTTGCCTTTCTCGTCTTAGGGTTGGGGTTCGGCCTAGGGCTAGGATTTTTAAAATCAGGAAGCCCTGAGTTCCAGGCACACTGGAGCTGTGAAAGGCATCCAAAAGGGAGTGAAAAAGTGCCACAACATGGTTGCTTTCACGGCTTTTTCCTTGGCAAGAAGCTTAACACCAGGCTGATTTCCCTTCCCAGGGTTACTGTAAGGCTTAGGCCTAGGGCTAGGATTTTTAAAACTAGGAAGCCATTAGATCCAGGCACACTGCAGCTGTTCAAGGCATCCCAAGGGGAGTACAAAAGTGCAACAACATGGCAGCTTTCACAGCTTTTTCCTTGGCACCATCCCTATACCTAGGCTGATTTATCTGCCTAGGGTTAGGGTTAGGGTTCAGCCTAGGGCTTGGAGTTTTTTAACCAGGAAGCCCTGAGTTCCAGGCTTACTGCATCTGCCAAAGGCATCCCAAAGGGAGTGCAAGAGTGCCACAACATGGCTGCTTTCACAGCTTTTCCCTTAGGAAGAACCCTAATACGCGGCTGATTTACCTTCCTAGGGTTACTGTTAGGCTTAGGCCTAGGACTTTTAAAACCAGGAAGCCCTGGGCTCCAGGCACACTGCAGCTGTTAAAGGCATCCCAAGAGGGCCGCAGAAGTGACACAACTTGGCTGCCTCTGCTTCTATTCTCATGAGACCATCCCGAACCATAGGCTGATTTTCCTTCCTAGGGTTAAGGTTTGAGTTTCGCCTAGGGTAAGAGGTCTATTAACCAGAAAGACCAGAGTTCCAAGAACACAGCAGCTGCGAAGGACTAGCCAAGAAGAGCGCAAAAGTACCACAACATGCCTGCCTCCACAGCTTTTTCCTTGGGGACATGCCTAATTCCTGGCTGATTTGCCTTTCTCGTCTTAGGGTTGGGGTTCGGCCTAGGGCTAGGATTTTTTTAACTAGGAAGCCCTGAGTTCCAGGCTTACTGCATCTGCCAAAGGCATCCCAAAGGGAGTGCAGAAGTGCCACAACATGGCTGCTTTCACGGCTTTTCCCTTAGGAAGAACCCTAATGCGCGGCTGATTTACCTTCCGAGGGTTACTGTTAGGCTTAGGCCTAGGACTTTTAAAACCAGGAAGCCCTGGGCTCCAGGCACACTGCAGCTGCGAAAGGCATCCCAAGGGGAGCGCAAAAGTGACACAACTTGGCTGCCACCACTGATATTTCCATGAGACCATCCCGAACCATAGGCTGATTTTCCTTCCTAGGGTTAAGGTTTGAGTTACGCCTAGGGTAAGGGTTCTATTAACCAGAAAGCCCTGAGTTCCAAGAACACAGCAGCTGCGAAGGACTAGCCAAGAAGAGCGCAAAAGTACCACAACATGCCTGCCTCCACAGCTTTTTCCTTGGGGACATGCCTAATTCCTGGCTGATTTGCCTTTCTCGTCTTAGGGTTGGGGTTCGGCCTAGGGCTAGGATTTTTAAAATCAGGAAGCCCTGAGTTCCAGGCACACTGGAGCTGTGAAAGGCATCCAAAAGGGAGTGCAAAAGTGCCACAACATGGTTGCTTTCACGGCTTTTTCCTTGGCAAGAAGCTTAACACCAGGCTGATTTCCCTTCCCAGGGTTACTGTAAGGCTTAGGCCTAGGGCTAGGATTTTTAAAACTAGGAAGCCATTAGATCCAGGCACACTGCAGCTGTTCAAGGCATCCCAAGGGGAGTACAAAAGTGCAACAACATGGCAGCTTTCACAGCTTTTTCCTTGGCACCATCCCTATACCTAGGCTGATTTATCTGCCTAGGGTTAGGGTTAGGGTTCAGCCTAGGGCTTGGAGTTTTTTAACCAGGAAGCCCTGAGTTCCAGGCTTACTGCATCTGCCAAAGGCATCCCAAAGGGAGTGCAGAAGTGCCACAACATGGCTGCTTTCACGGCTTTTCCCTTAGGAAGAACCCTAATACACGGCTGATTTACCTTCCTAGGGTTACTGTTAGGCTTAGGCCTAGGACTTTTAAAACCAGGAAGCCCTGGGCTCCAGGCACACTGCAGCTGCGAAAGGCATCCCAAGAGGGCCGCAGAAGTGACACAACTTGGCTGCCTCTGCTTCTATTCTCATGAGACCATCCCGAACCATAGGCTGATTTTCCTTCCTAGGGTTAATGTTTGAGTTACGCCGAGGGTAAGAGGTCTATTAACCAGAAAGACCTGAGTTCCAAGAACACAGCAGCTGCGAAGGACTACCCAAGAAGAGCGCAAAAGTACCACAACATGCCTGCCTCCACAGCTTTTTCCTTGGGGACATGCCTAATTCCTGGCTGATTTGCCTTTCTCGTCTTAGGGTTGGGGTTCGGCCTAGGGCTAGGATTTTTTTAACTAGGAAGCCCTGAGTTCCAGGCTTACTGCATCTGCCAAAGGCATCCCAAAGGGAGTGCAGAAGTGCCACAACATGGCTGCTTTCACGGCTTTTCCCTTAGGAAGAACCCTAATACGCGGCTGATTTACCTTCCTAGGGTTACTGTTAGGCTTAGGCCTAGGACTTTTAAAACCAGGAAGCCCTGGGCTCCAGGCACACTGCAGCTGCGAAAGGCATCCCAAGGGGAGCGCAAAAGTGACACAACTTGGCTGCCGCCACTGATATTTCCATGAGACCATCCCGAACCATAGGCTGATTTTCCTTCCTAGGGTTAAGGTTTGAGTTTCGCCTAGGGTAAGAGGTCTATTAACCAGAAAGACCAGAGTTCCAAGAACACAGCAGCTGCGAAGGACTAGCCAAGAAGAGCGCAAAAGTACCACAACATGCCTGCCTCCACAGCTTTTTCCTTGGGGACATGCCTAATTCCTGGCTGATTTGCCTTTCTCGTCTTAGGGTTGGGGTTCGGCCTAGGGCTAGGATTTTTTTAACTAGGAAGCCCTGAGTTCCAGGCTTACTGCATCTGCCAAAGGCATCCCAAAGGGAGTGCAGAAGTGCCACAACATGGCTGCTTTCACGGCTTTTCCCTTAGGAAGAACCCTAATGCGCGGCTGATTTACCTTCCGAGGGTTACTGTTAGGCTTAGGCCTAGGACTTTTAAAACCAGGAAGCCCTGGGCTCCAGGCACACTGCAGCTGCGAAAGGCATCCCAAGGGGAGCGCAAAAGTGACACAACTTGGCTGCCACCACTGATATTTCCATGAGACCATCCCGAACCATAGGCTGATTTTCCTTCCTAGGGTTAAGGTTTGAGTTACGCCTAGGGTAAGGGTTCTATTAACCAGAAAGCCCTGAGTTCCAAGAACACAGCAGCTGCGAAGGACTAGCCAAGAAGAGCGCAAAAGTACCACAACATGCCTGCCTCCACAGCTTTTTCCTTGGGGACATGCCTAATTCCTGGCTGATTTGCCTTTCTCGTCTTAGGGTTGGGGTTCGGCCTAGGGCTAGGATTTTTAAAATCAGGAAGCCCTGAGTTCCAGGCACACTGGAGCTGTGAAAGGCATCCAAAAGGGAGTGCAAAAGTGCCACAACATGGTTGCTTTCACGGCTTTTTCCTTGGCAAGAAGCTTAACACCAGGCTGATTTCCCTTCCCAGGGTTACTGTAAGGCTTAGGCCTAGGGCTAGGATTTTTAAAACTAGGAAGCCATTAGATCCAGGCACACTGCAGCTGTTCAAGGCATCCCAAGGGGAGTACAAAAGTGCAACAACATGGCAGCTTTCACAGCTTTTTCCTTGGCACCATCCCTATACCTAGGCTGATTTATCTGCCTAGGGTTAGGGTTAGGGTTCAGCCTAGGGCTTGGAGTTTTTTAACCAGGAAGCCCTGAGTTCCAGGCTTACTGCATCTGCCAAAGGCATCCCAAAGGGAGTGCAGAAGTGCCACAACATGGCTGCTTTCACGGCTTTTCCCTTAGGAAGAACCCTAATACACGGCTGATTTACCTTCCTAGGGTTACTGTTAGGCTTAGGCCTAGGACTTTTAAAACCAGGAAGCCCTGGGCTCCAGGCACACTGCAGCTGCGAAAGGCATCCCAAGAGGGCCGCAGAAGTGACACAACTTGGCTGCCTCTGCTTCTATTCTCATGAGACCATCCCGAACCATAGGCTGATTTTCCTTCCTAGGGTTAATGTTTGAGTTACGCCGAGGGTAAGAGGTCTATTAACCAGAAAGACCTGAGTTCCAAGAACACAGCAGCTGCGAAGGACTACCCAAGAAGAGCGCAAAAGTACCACAACATGCCTGCCTCCACAGCTTTTTCCTTGGGGACATGCCTAATTCCTGGCTGATTTGCCTTTCTCGTCTTAGGGTTGGGGTTCGGCCTAGGGCTAGGATTTTTTTAACTAGGAAGCCCTGAGTTCCAGGCTTACTGCATCTGCCAAAGGCATCCCAAAGGGAGTGCAGAAGTGCCACAACATGGCTGCTTTCACGGCTTTTCCCTTAGGAAGAACCCTAATACGCGGCTGATTTACCTTCCTAGGGTTACTGTTAGGCTTAGGCCTAGGACTTTTAAAACCAGGAAGCCCTGGGCTCCAGGCACACTGCAGCTGCGAAAGGCATCCCAAGGGGAGCGCAAAAGTGACACAACTTGGCTGCCGCCACTGATATTTCCATGAGACCATCCCGAACCATAGGCTGATTTTCCTTCCTAGGGTTAAGGTTTGAGTTACGCCTAGGGTAAGAGTTCTATTAACCAGAAAGCCCTGAGTTCCAAGAACACAGCAGCTGCGAAGGACTACCCAAGAAGAGCGCAAAAGTACCACAACGTGCCTGCCTCCACAGCTTTTTCCTTGGGGACATGCCTAATTCCTGGCTGATTTGCCTTTCTCGTCTTAGGGTTGGGTTTCGGCCTAGGGCTAGGATTTTTAAAATCAGGAAGCCCTGAGTTCCAGGCACACTGGAGCTGTGAAAGGCATCCAAAAGGGAATGCAAAAGTGCCACAACATGGTTGCTTTCACGGCTTTTTCCTTGGCAAGAAGCTTAACACCAGGCTGATTTCCCTTCCCAGGGTTACTGTAAGGCTTAGGCCTAGGGCTAGGATTTTTAAAACTAGGAAGCCATTAGCTCCAGGCACACTGCAGCTGTTCAAGGCATCCCAAGGGGAGTACAAAAGTGCAACAACATGGCAGCTTTCACAGCTTTTTCCTTGGCACCATCCCTATACCTAGGCTGATTTATCTGCCTAGGGTTAGGGTTAGGCTTCAGCCTAGGGCTTGGAGTTTTTTTACCAGGAAGCCCTGAGTTCCAGGCTTACTGCATCTGCCAAAGGCATCCCAAAGGGAGTGCAAAAGTGCCACAACATGGCTGCTTTCACAGCTTTTCCCTTAGGAAGAACCCTAATACCCGGCTGATTTACCTTCCTAGGGTTACTGTTAGGCTTAGGCCTAGGACTTTTAAAACCAGGAAGCCCTGGGCTCCAGGCACACTGCAGCTGTTAAAGGCATCCCAAGAGGGCCGCAGAAGTGACACAACTTGGCTGCCTCTGCTTCTATTCTCATGAGACCATCCCGAACCATAGGCTGATTTTCCTTCCTAGGGTTAATGTTTGAGTTTCGCCTAGGGTAAGAGGTCTATTAACCAGAAAGACCAGAGTTCCAAGAACACAGCAGCTGCGAAGGACTAGCCAAGAAGAGCGCAAAAGTACCACAACATGCCTGCCTCCACAGCTTTTTCCTTGGGGACATGCCTAATTCCTGGCTGATTTGCCTTTCTCGTCTTAGGGTTGGGGTTCGGCCTAGGGCTAGGATTTTTTTAACTAGGAAGCCCTGAGTTCCAGGCTTACTGCATCTGCCAAAGGCATCCCAAAGGGAGTGCAGAAGTGCCACAACATGGCTGCTTTCACGGCTTTTCCCTTAGGAAGAACCCTAATGCGCGGCTGATTTACCTTCCGAGGGTTACTGTTAGGCTTAGGCCTAGGACTTTTAAAACCAGGAAGCCCTGGGCTCCAGGCACACTGCAGCTGCGAAAGGCATCCCAAGGGGAGCGCAAAAGTGACACAACTTGGCTGCCACCACTGATATTTCCATGAGACCATCCCGAACCATAGGCTGATTTTCCTTCCTAGGGTTAAGGTTTGAGTTACGCCTAGGGTAAGGGTTCTATTAACCAGAAAGCTCTGAGTTCCAAGAACACAGCAGCTGCGAAGGACTAGCCAAGAAGAGCGCAAAAGTACCACAACATGCCTGCCTCCACAGCTTTTTCCTTGGGGACATGCCTAATTCCTGGCTGATTTGCCTTTCTCGTCTTAGGGTTGGGGTTCGGCCTAGGGCTAGGATATTTTTAACTAGGAAGCCCTGAGTTCCAGGCTTACTGATTCTGCCAAAGGCATCCCAAAGGGAGTGCAGAAGTGCCACAACATGGCTGCTTTCACGGCTTTTCCCTTAGGAAGAACCCTAATACGCGGCTGATTTACCTTCCTAGGGTTACTGTTAGGCTTAGGCCTAGGACTTTTAAAACTAGGAAGCCCTTAGATCCAGGCACACTGCAGCTGTTCAAGGCATCCCAAGGGGAGTACAAAAGTGCAACAACATGGCAGCTTTCACAGCTTTTTCCTTGGCACCATCCCTATACCTAGGCTGATTTATCTGCCTAGGGTTAGGGTTAGGGTTCAGCCTAGGGCTTGGAGTTTTTTAACCAGGAAGCCCTGAGTTCCAGGCTTACTGCATCTGCCAAATGCATCCCAAAGGGAGTGCAGAAGTGCCACAACATGGCTGCTTTCACGGCTTTTCCCTTAGGAAGAACCCTAATACGCGGCTGATTTACCTTCCTAGGGTTACTGTTAGGCTTAGGCCTAGGACTTTTAAAACCAGGAAGCCCTGGGCTCCAGGCACACTGCAGCTGCGAAAGGCATCCCAAGAGGGCCGCAGAAGCGACACAACTTGGCTGCCTCTGCTTCTATTCTCATGAGACCATCCCGAACCATAGGCTGATTTTCCTTCCTAGGGTTAATGTTTGAGTTTCGCCTAGGGTAAGAGGTCTATTAACCAGAAAGACCTGAGTTCCAAGAACACAGCAGCTGCGAAGGACTACCCAAGAAGAGCGCAAAAGTACCACAACATGCCTGCCTCCACAGCTTTTTCCTTGGGGACATGCCTAATTCCTGGCTGATTTGCCTTTCTCGTCTTAGGGTTGGGGTTCGGCCTAGGGCTAGGATTTTTTTAACTAGGAAGCCCTGAGTTCCAGGCTTACTGCATCTGCCAAAGGCATCCCAAAGGGAGTGCAGAAGTGCCACAACATGGCTGCTTTCACGGCTTTTCCCTTAGGAAGAACCCTAATACGCGGCTGATTTACCTTCCTAGGGTTACTGTTAGGCTTAGGCCTAGGACTTTTAAAACCAGGAAGCCCTGGGCTCCAGGCACACTGCAGCTGCGAAAGGCATCCCAAGGGGAGCGCAAAAGTGACGCAACTTGGCTGCCACCACTGATATTTCCATGAGACCATCCCGAACCATAGGCTGATTTTCCTTCCTAGGGTTAAGGTTTGAGTTACGCCTAGGGTAAGGGTTCTATTAACCAGAAAGCCCTGAGTTCCAAGAACACAGCAGCTGCGAAGGACTAGCCAAGAAGAGCGCAAAAGTACCACAACATGCCTGCCTCCACAGCTTTTTCCTTGGGGACATGCCTAATTCCTGGCTGATTTGCCTTTCTCGTCTTAGGGTTGGGGTTCGGCCTAGGGCTAGGATTTTTTTAACTAGGAAGCCCTGAGTTCCAGGCTTACTGCATCTGCCAAAGGCATCCCAAAGGGAGTGCAGAAGTGCCACAACATGGCTGCTTTCACGGCTTTTCCCTTAGGAAGAACCCTAATACGCGGCTGATTTACCTTCCTAGGGTTACTGTTAGGCTTAGGCCTAGGACTTTTAAAACCAGGAAGCCCTGGGCTCCAGGCACACTGCAGCTGCGAAAGGCATCCCAAGGGGAGCGCAAAAGTGACACAACTTGGCTGCCGCCACTGATATTTCCATGAGACCATCCCGAACCATAGGCTGATTTTCCTTCCTAGGGTTAAGGTTTGAGTTACGCCTAGGGTAAGGGTTCTATTAACCAGAAAGCCCTGAGTTCCAAGAACACAGCAGCTGCGAAGGACTACCCAAGAAGAGCGCAAAAGTACCACAACATGCCTGCCTCCACAGCTTTTTCCTTGGGGACATGCCTAATTCCTGGCTGATTTGCCTTTCTCGTCTTAGGGTTGGGGTTCGGCCTAGGGCTAGGATTTTTAAAATCAGGAAGCCCTGAGTTCCAGGCACACTGGAGCTGTGAAAGGCATCCAAAAGGGAGTGCAAAAGTGCCACAACATGGTTGCTTTCACGGCTTTTTCCTTGGCATGAAGCTTAACACCAGGCTGATTTCCCTTCCCAGGGTTACTGTAAGGCTTAGGCCTAGGGCTAGGATTTTTAAAACTAGGAAGCCCTTAGATCCAGGCACACTGCAGCTGTTCAAGGCATCCCAAGGGGAGTACAAAAGTGCAACAACATGGCAGCTTTCACAGCTTTTTCCTTGGCACCATCCCTATACCTAGGCTGATTTATCTGCCTAGGGTTAGGGTTAGGGTTCAGCCTAGGTCTTGGAGTTTTTTAACCAGGAAGCCCTGAGTTCCAGGCTTACTGCATCTGCCAAAGGCATCCCAAAGGGAGTGCAAAAGTGCCACAACATGGCTGCTTTCACAGCTTTTCCCTTAGGAAGAACCCTAATACCCGGCTGATTTACCTTCCTAGGGTTACTGTTAGGCTTAGGCCTAGGACTTTTAAAACCAGGAAGCCCTGGGCTCCAGGCACACTGCAGCTGTTAAAGGCATCCCAAGAGGGCTGCAGAAGTGACACAACTTGGCTGCCTCTGCTTCTATTCTCATGAGACCATCCCGAACCATAGGCTGATTTTCCTTCCTAGGGTTAATGTTTGAGTTTCGCCTAGGGTAAGAGGTCTATTAACCAGAAAGACCAGAGTTCCAAGAACACAGCAGCTGCGAAGGACTAGCCAAGAAGAGCGCAAAAGTACCACAACATGCCTGCCTCCACAGCTTTTTCCTTGGGGACATGCCTAATTCCTGGCTGATTTGCCTTTCTCGTCTTAGGGTTGGGGTTCGGCCTAGGGCTAGGATTTTTTTAACTAGGAAGCCCTGAGTTCCAGGCTTACTGCATCTGCCAAAGGCATCCCAAAGGGAGTGCAGAAGTGCCACAACATGGCTGCTTTCACGGCTTTTCCCTTAGGAAGAACCCTAATGCGCGGCTGATTTACCTTCCGAGGGTTACTGTTAGGCTTAGGCCTAGGACTTTTAAAACCAGGAAGCCCTGGGCTCCAGGCACACTGCAGCTGCGAAAGGCATCCCAAGGGGAGCGCAAAAGTGACACAACTTGGCTGCCGCCACTGATATTTCCATGAGACCATCCCGAACCATAGGCTGATTTTCCTTCCTAGGGTTAAGGTTTGAGTTACGCCTAGGGTAAGGGTTCTATTAACCAGAAAGCTCTGAGTTCCAAGAACACAGCAGCTGCGAAGGACTAGCCAAGAAGAGCGCAAAAGTACCACAACATGCCTGCCTCCACAGCTTTTTCCTTGGGGACATGCCTAATTCCTGGCTGATTTGCCTTTCTCGTCTTAGGGTTGGGGTTCGGCCTAGGGCTAGGATTTTTAAAATCAGGAAGCCCTGAGTTCCAGGCACACTGGAGCTGTGAAAGGCATCCAAAAGGGAGTGCAAAAGTGCCACAACATGGTTGCTTTCACGGCTTTTTCCCTAGCAAGAAGCTTTACACCAGGCTGATTTCCCTTCCCAGGGTTACTGTAAGGCTTAGGCCTAGGGCTAGGATTTTTAAAACTAGGAAGCCCTTAGATCCAGGCACACTGCAGCTGTTCAAGGCATCCCAAGGGGAGTACAAAAGTGCAACAACATGGCAGCTTTCACAGCTTTTTCCTTGGCACCATCCCTATACCTAGGCTGATTTATCTGCGTAGGGTTAGGGCTAGGGTTCAGCCTAGGGCTTGGAGTTTTTTAACCAGGAAGCCCTGAGTTCCAGGCTTACTGCATCTGCCAAATGCATCCCAAAGGGAGTGCAGAAGTGCCACAACATGGCTGCTTTCACGGCTTTTCCCTTAGGAAGAACCCTAATACGCGGCTGATTTACCTTCCTAGGGTTACTGTTAGGCTTAGGCCTAGGACTTTTAAAACCAGGAAGCCCTGGGCTCCAGCACACTGCAGCTGCGAAAGGCATCCCAAGAGGGCCGCAGAAGCGACACAACTTGGCTGCCTCTGCTTCTATTCTCATGAGACCATCCCGAACCATAGGCTGATTTTCCTTCCTAGGGTTAATGTTTGAGTTTCGCCTAGGGTAAGAGGTCTATTAACCAGAAAGACCTGAGTTCCAAGAACACAGCAGCTGCGAAGGACTACCCAAGAAGAGCGCAAAAGTACCACAACATGCCTGCCTCCACAGCTTTTTCCTTGGGGACATGCCTAATTCCTGGCTGATTTGCCTTTCTCGTCTTAGGGTTGGGGTTCGGCCTAGGGCTAGGATTTTTTTAACTCGGAAGCCCTGAGTTCCAGCCTTACTTCATCTGCCAAAGGCATCCCAAAGGGAGTGCAGAAGTGCCACAACATGGCTGCTTTCACGGCTTTTCCCTTAGGAAGAACCCTAATACGCGGCTGATTTACCTTCCTAGGGTTACTGTTAGGCTTAGGCCTAGGACTTTTAAAACCAGGAAGCCCTGGGCTCCAGGCACACTGCAGCTGCGAAAGGCATCCCAAGGGGAGCGCAAAAGTGACACAACTTGGCTGCCACCACTGATATTTCCATGAGACCATCCCGAACCATAGGCTGATTTTCCTTCCTAGGGTTAAGGTTTGAGTTACGCCTAGGGTAAGGGTTCTATTAACCAGAAAGCCCTGAGTTCCAAGAACACAGCAGCTGCGAAGGACTAGCCAAGAAGAGCGCAAAAGTACCACAACATGCCTGCCTCCACAGCTTTTTCCTTGGGGACATGCCTAATTCCTGGCTGATTTGCCTTTCTCGTCTTAGGGTTGGGGTTCGGCCTAGGGCTAGGATTTTTTTAACTAGGAAGCCCTGAGTTCCAGGCTTACTGCATCTGCCAAAGGCATCCCAAAGGGAGTGCAGAAGTGCCACAACATGGCTGCTTTCACGGCTTTTCCCTTAGGAAGAACCCTAATACGCGGCTGATTTACCTTCCTAGGGTTACTGTTAGGCTTAGGCCTAGGACTTTTAAAACCAGGAAGCCCTGGGCTCCAGGCACACTGCAGCTGCGAAAGGCATCCCAAGGGGAGCGCAAAAGTGACACAACTTGGCTGCCGCCACTGATATTTCCATGAGACCATCCCGAACCATAGGCTGATTTTCCTTCCTAGGGTTAAGGTTTGAGTTTCGCCTAGGGTAAGAGGTCTATTAACCAGAAAGACCTGAGTTCCAAGAACACAGCAGCTGCGAAGGACTACCCAAGAAGAGCGCAAAAGTACCACAACGTGCCTGCCTCCACAGCTTTTTCCTTGGGGACATGCCTAATTCCTGGCTGATTTGCCTTTCTCGTCTTAGGGTTGGGTTTCGGCCTAGGGCTAGGATTTTTAAAATCAGGAAGCCCTGAGTTCCAGGCACACTGGAGCTGTGAAAGGCATCCAAAAGGGAGTGCAAAAGTGCCACAACATGGTTGCTTTCACGGCTTTTTCCTTGGCAAGAAGCTTAACACCAGGCTGATTTCCCTTCCCAGGGTTACTGTAAGGCTTAGACCTAGGGCTTGGATTTTTAAAACTAGGAAGCCCTTAGCTCCAGGCACACTGCAGCTGTTCAAGGCATCCCAAGGGGAGTACAAAAGTGCAACAACATGGCAGCTTTCACAGCTTTTTCCTTGGCACCATCCCTATACCTAGGCTGATTTATCTGCCTAGGGTTAGGGTTAGGCTTCAGCCTAGGGCTTGGAGTTTTTTAACCAGGAAGCCCTGAGTTCCAGGCTTACTGCATCTGCCAAAGGCATCCCAAAGGGAGAGCAAGAGTGCCACAACATGGCTGCTTTCACAGCTTTTCCCTTAGGAAGAACCCTAATACCCGGCTGATTTACCTTCCTAGGGTTACTGTTAGGCTTAGGCCTAGGACTTTTAAAACCAGGAAGCCCTGGGCTCCAGGCACACTGCAGCTGTTAAAGGCATCCCAAGAGGGCCGCAGAAGTGACACAACTTGGCTGCCTCTGCTTCTATTCTCATGAGACCATCCCGAACCATAGGCTGATTTTCCTTCCTAGGGTTAAGGTTTGAGTTTCGCCTAGGGTAAGAGGTCTATTAACCAGAAAGACCTGAGTTCCAAGAACACAGCAGCTGCGAAGGACTACCCAAGAAGAGCGCAAAAGTACCACAACATGCCTGCCTCCACAGCTTTTTCCTTGGGGACATGCCTAATTCCTGGCTGATTTGCCTTTCTCGTCTTAGGGTTGGGGTTCGGCCTAGGGCTAGGATTTTTTTAACTAGGAAGCCCTGAGTTCCAGGCTTACTGCATCTGCCAAAGGCATCCCAAAGGGAGTGCAGAAGTGCCACAACATGGCTGCTTTCACAGCTTTTCCCTTAGGAAGAACCCTAATACGCGGCTGATTTACCTTCCTAGGGTTACTGTTAGGCTTAGGCCTAGGACTTTTAAAACCAGGAAGCCCTGGGCTCCAGGCACACTGCAGCTGCGAAAGGCATCCCAAGGGGAGCGCAAAAGTGACACAACTTGGCTGCCGCCACTGATATTTCCATGAGACCATCCCGAACCATAGGCTGATTTTCCTTCCTAGGGTTAAGGTTTGAGTTTCGCCTAGGGTAAGAGGTCTATTGACCAGAAAGACCTGAGTTCCAAGAACACAGCAGCTGCGAAGGACTACCCAAGAAGAGCGCAAAAGTACCACAACATGCCTGCCTCCACAGCTTTTTCCTTGGGAACATGCCTAATTCCTGGCTGATTTGCCTTTCTCGTCTTAGGGTTGGGGTTCGGCCTAGGGCTAGGATATTTTTAACCAGGAAGCCCTGAGTTCCAGGCTTACTGCATCTGCCAAAGGCATCCCAAAGGGAGTGCAAAAGTGCCACAACATGGCTGCTTTCACAGCTTTTCCCTTAGGAAGAACCCTAATACCCGGCTGATTTACCTTCCTAGGGTTACTGTTAGGCTTAGGCCTAGGACTTTTAAAACCAGGAAGCCCTGGGCTCCAGGCACACTGCAGCTGTTAAAGGCATCCCAAGAGGGCCGCAGAAGTGACACAACTTGGCTGCCTCTGCTTCTATTCTCATGAGACCATCCCGAACCATAGGCTGATTTTCCTTCCTAGGGTTAAGGTTTGAGTTTCGCCTAGGGTAAGAGGTCTATTAACCAGAAAGACCTGAGTTCCAAGAACACAGCAGCTGCGAAGGACTACCCAAGAAGAGCGCAAAAGTACCACAACATGCCTGCCTCCACAGCTTTTTCCTTGGGGACATGCCTAATTCCTGGCTGATTTGCCTTTCTCGTCTTAGGGTTGGGGTTCGGCCTAGGGCTAGGATATTTTTAACTAGGAAGCCCTGAGTTCCAGGCTTACTGCATCTGCCAAAGGCATCCCAAAGGGAGTGCAGAAGTGCCACAACATGGCTGCTTTCACGGCTTTTCCCTTAGGAAGAACCCTAATACGCGGCTGATTTACCTTCCTAGGGTTACTGTTAGGCTTAGGCCTAGGACTTTTAAAACCAGGAAGCCCTGGGCTCCAGGCACACTGCAGCTGCGAAAGGCATCCCAAGGGGAGCGCAAAAGTGACACAACTTGGCTGCCACCACTGATCTTTCCATGAGACCATCCCGAACCACAGGCTGATTTTCCTTCCTAGGGTTAAGGTTTGAGTTACGCCTAGGGTAAGGGTTCTATTAACCAGAAAGCCCTGAGTTCCAAGAACACAGCAGCTGCGAAGGACTAGCCAAGAAGAGCGCAAAAGTACCACAACATGCCTGCCTCCACAGCTTTTTCCTTGGGGACATGCCTAATTCCTGGCTGATTTGCCTTTCTCGTCTTAGGGTTGGGGTTCGGCCTAGGGCTAGGATTTTTAAAATCAGGAAGCCCTGAGTTCCAGGCACACTGGAGCTGTGAAAGGCATCCAAAAGGGAGTGCAAAAGTGCCACAACATGGTTGCTTTCACGGCTTTTTCCTTGGCAAGAAGCTTAACACCAGGCTGATTTCCCTTCCCAGGGTTACTGTAAGGCTTAGGCCTAGGGCTAGGATTTTTAAAACTAGGAAGCCCTTAGATCCAGGCACACTGCAGCTGTTCAAGGCATCCCAAGGGGAGTACAAAAGTGCAACAACATGGCAGCTTTCACAGCTTTTTCCTTGGCACCATCCCTATACCTAGGCTGATTTATCTGCCTAGGGTTAGGGTTAGGGTTCAGCCTAGGTCTTGGAGTTTTTTAACCAGGAAGCCCTGAGTTCCAGGCTTACTGCATCTGCCAAAGGCATCCCAAAGGGAGTGCAAAAGTGCCACAACATGGCTGCTTTCACAGCTTTTCCCTTAGGAAGAACCCTAATACCCGGCTGATTTACCTTCCTAGGGTTACTGTTAGGCTTAGGCCTAGGACTTTTAAAACCAGGAAGCCCTGGGCTCCAGGCACACTGCAGCTGTTAAAGGCATCCCAAGAGGGCCGCAGAAGTGACACAACTTGGCTGCCTCTGCTTCTATTCTCATGAGACCATCCCGAACCATAGGCTGATTTTCCTTCCTAGGGTAAATGTTTGAGTTTCGCCTAGGGTAAGAGGTCTATTAACCAGAAAGACCAGAGTTCCAAGAACACAGCAGCTGCGAAGGACTAGCCAAGAAGAGCGCAAAAGTACCACAACATGCCTGCCTCCACAGCTTTTTCCTTGGGGACATGCCTAATTCCTGGCTGATTTGCCTTTCTCGTCTTAGGGTTGGGGTTCGGCCTAGGGCTAGGATTTTTTTAACTAGGAAGCCCTGAGTTCCAGGCTTACTGCATCTGCCAAAGGCATCCCAAAGGGAGTGCAGAAGTGCCACAACATGGCTGCTTTCACGGCTTTTCCCTTAGGAAGAACCCTAATGCGCGTCTGATTTACCTTCCGAGGGTTACTGTTAGGCTTAGGCCTAGGACTTTTAAAACCAGGAAGCCCTGGGCTCCAGGCACACTGCAGCTGCGAAAGGCATCCCAAGGGGAGCGCAAAAGTGACACAACTTGGCTGCCACCACTGATATTTCCATGAGACCATCCCGAACCATAGGCTGATTTTCCTTCCTAGGGTTAAGGTTTGAGTTACGCCTAGGGTAAGGGTTCTATTAACCAGAAAGCTCTGAGTTCCAAGAACACAGCAGCTGCGAAGGACTACCCAAGAAGAGCGCAAAAGTACCACAACGTGCCTGCCTCCACAGCTTTTTCCTTGGGGACATGCCTAATTCCTGGCTGATTTGCCTTTCTCGTCTTAGGGTTGGGGTTCGGCCTAGGGCTAGGATTTTTTTAACTAGGAAGCCCTGAGTTCCAGGCTTACTTCATCTGCCAAAGGCATCCCAAAGGGAGTGCAGAAGTGCCACAACATGGCTGCTTTCACGGCTTTCCCCTTAGGAAGAACCCTAATACGCGGCTGATTTACCTTCCTAGGGTTACTGTTAGGCTTAGGCCTAGGACTTTTAAAACTAGGAAGCCCTTAGATCCAGGCACACTGCAGCTGTTCAAGGCATCCCAAGGGGAGCACTAAAGTACCACAACATGGCAGCTTTCACAGCTTTTTCCTTGGCACCATCCCTATACCTAGGCTGATTTATCTGCCTAGGGTTAGGGTTAGGCTTCAGCCTAGGGCTTGGAGTTTTTTAACCAGGAAGCCCTGAGTTCCAGGCTTACTGCATCTGCCAAAGGCATCCCAAAGGGTGTGCAGAAGTGCCACAACATGGCTGCTTTCACGGCTTTTCCCTTAGGAAGAACCCTAATACGCGGCTGATTTACCTTCCTAGGGTTACTGTTAGGCTTAGGCCTAGGACTTTTAAAACCAGGAAGCCCTGGGCTCCAGGCACTCTTCAGCTGCGAAAGGCATCCCAAGGGGAGCGCAAAAGTGACGCAACTTGGCTGCCACCACTGATATTTCCATGAGACCATCCCGAACCATAGGCTGATTTTCCTTCCTAGGGTTAAGGTTTGAGTTACGCCTAGGGTAAAGGTTCTATTAACCAGAAAGCCCTGAGTTCCAAGAACACAGCAGCTGCGAAGGACTAGCCAAGAAGAGCGCAAAAGTACCACAACATGCCTGCCTCCACAGCTTTTTCCTTGGGGACATGCCTAATTCCTGGCTGATTTGCCTTTCTCGTCTTAGGGTTGGGGTTCGGCCTAGTGCTAGGATATTTAAAATCAGGAAGCCCTGAGTTCCAGGCACACTGGAGCTGTGAAAGGCATCCAAAAGGGAGTGCAAAAGTGCCACAACATGGCTGCTTTCACGGCTTTTTCCTTGGCAAGAAGCCTAACACCAGGCTGATTTCCCTTCCCAGGGTTACTGTAAGGCTTAGGCCTAGGGCTAGGATTTTTAAAACTAGGAAGCCATTAGATCCAGGCACACTGCAGCTGTTCAAGGCATCCCAAGGGGAGTACAAAAGTGCAACAACATGGCAGCTTTCACAGCTTTTTCCTTGGCACCATCCCTATACCTAGGCTGATTTATCTGCCTAGGGTTAGGGTAAGGGTTCAGCCTAGGTCTTGGAGTTTTTTAACCTGGAAGCCCTGAGTTCCAGGCTTACTGCATCTGCCAAAGGCATCCCAAAGGGAGTGCAAAAGTGCCACAACATGGCTGCTTTCACGGCTTTTCCCTTAGGAAGAACCCTAATACCCGGCTGATTTACCTTCCTAGGGTTACTGTTAGGCTTAGGCCTAGGACTTTTAAAACCAGGAAGCCCTGGGCTCCAGGCACACTGCAGCTGTTAAAGGCATCCCAAGAAGGCCGCAGAAGTGACACAACTTGGCTGCCTCTGCTTCTATTCTCATGAGACCATCCCGAACCATAGGCTGATTTTCCTTCCTAGGGTTAAGGTTTGAGTTTCGCCTAGGGTAAGAGGTCTATTAACCAGAAAGACCTGAGTTCCAAGAACACAGCAGCTGCGAAGGACTACCCAAGAAGAGCGCAAAAGTACCACAACATGCCTGCCTCCACAGCTTTTTCCTTGGGGACATGCCTAATTCCTGGCTGATTTGCCTTTCTCGTCTTAGGGTTGGGGTTCGGCCTAGGGCTAGGATATTTTTAACCAGGAAGCCCTGAGTTCCAGGCTTACTGCATCTGCCAAAGGCATCCCAAAGGGAGTGCAGAAGTGCCACAACATGGCTGCTTTCACGGCTTTTCCCTTAGGAAGAACCCTAATACGCGGCTGATTTACCTTCCTAGGGTTACTGTTAGGCTTAGGCCTAGGACTTTTAAAACCAGGAAGCCCTGGGCTCCAGGCACATGCAGCTGTTCAAGGCATCCCAAGAGGGCCGCAGAAGTGACACAACTTGGCTGCCTCTGTTGCTATTCTCATGAGACCATCCCGAACCATAGGCTGATTTTCCTTCCTAGGGTTAAGGTTTGAGTTACGCCTAGGGTAAGAGTTCTATTAACCAGAAAGCCCTGAGTTCCAAGAACACAGCAGCTGCAAAGGACTACCCAAGAAGAGCGCAAAAGTACCACAACGTGCCTGCCTCCACAGCTTTTTCCTTGGGGACATGCCTAATTCCTGGCTGATTTGCCTTTCTCGTCTTAGGGTTGGGGTTCGGCCTAGGGCTAGGATATTTTTAACTAGGAAGCCCTGTGTTCCAGGCTTACTTCATCTGCCAAAAGCATCCCAAAGGGAGTGCAGAAGTGCCACAACATGGCTGCTTTCACGGCTTTTCCCTTAGGAAGAACCCTAATACCCGGCTGATTTACCTTCCTAGGGTTACTGTTAGGCTTAGGCCTAGGACTTTTAAAACCAGGAAGCCCTGGGCTCCAGGCACACTGCAGCTGCGAAAGGCATCCCAAGGGGAGCGCAAAAGTGACGCAACTTGGCTGCCACCACTGATATTTCCATGAGACCATCCCGAACCATAGGCTGATTTTCCTTCCTAGGGTTAAGGTTTGAGTTACGCCTAGGGTAAGGGTTCTATTAACCAGAAAGCCCTGAGTTCCAAGAACACAGCAGCTGCGAAGGACTACCCAAGAAGAGCGCAAAAGTACCACAACATGCCTGCGTCGATAGCTTTTTCCTTGGGGACATGCCTAATTCCTGGCTGAATTGCCTTTCTCGTCTTAGGGTTGGGGTTCGGCCTAGGGCTAGGATTTTTAAAATCAGGAAGCCCTGAGTTCCAGGCACACTGGAGCTGTGAAAGGCATCCAAAAGGGAGTGCAAAAGTACGACAACATGGCTGCTTTCACGGCTTTTTCCTTGGCAAGAAGCCTAACACCAGGCTGATTTCCCTTCCCAGGGTTACTGTAAGGCTTAGGCCTAGGGCTAGGATTTTTAAAACTAGGAAGCCATTAGATCCAGGCACACTGCAGCTGTTCAAGGCATCCCAAGGGGAGTACAAAAGTGCAACAACATGGCAGCTTTCACAGCTTTTTCCTTGGCACCATCCCTATACCTAGGCTGATTTATCTGCCTAGGGTTAGGGTTAGGGTTCAGCCTAGGGCTTGGAGTTTTTTAACCAGGAAGCCCTGAGTTCCAGGCTTACTGCATCTGCCAAAGGCATCCCAAAGGGAGTGCAGAAGTGCCACAACATGGCTGCTTTCACGGCTTTTCCCTTAGGAAGAACCCTAATACCCAGTTGATTTACCTTCCTAGGGTTACTGTTAGGCTTAGTCCTAGGACTTTTAAAACCAGGAAGCCCTGGGCTCCAGGCACACTGCAGCTGCGAAAGGCATCCCAAGGGGAGCGCAAAAGTGAAACAACTTGGCTGCCACCACTGATATTTCCATGAGACCATCCCGAACCATAGGCTGATTTTCCTTCCTAGGGTTAAGGTTTGAGTTATGCCTGGGGTAAGGGTTCTATTAACCAGAAAGTCCTGAGTTCCAACAACACAGCAGCTGCGAAGGACTACCCAAGAAGAGCGCAAAAGTACCACAACATGCCTGCCTCCACAGCTTTTTCCTTGGGGACATGCCTAATTCCTGGCTGATTTGCCTTTCTCGTCTTAGGGTTGGGGTTCGGCCTAGGGCTAGGATTTTTAAAATCAGGAAGCCCTGAGTTCCAGGCACACTGGAGCTGTGAAAGGCATCCAAAAGGTAGTGCAAAAGTGCCACAACATGGTTGCTTTCACGGCTTTTTCCTTGGCAAGAAGCTTAACACCAGGCTGATTTCCCTTCTCAGGGTTACTGTAAGGCTTAGGCCTAGGGCTAGGATTTTCAAAACTAGGAAGCCCTTAGCTCCAGGCACACTGCAGCTGTTCAAGGCATCCCAAGGGGAGCACAAAAGTGCAACAACATGGCAGCTTTCACAGCTTTTTCCTTGGCACCATCCCTATACCTAGGCTGTTTTATCTGCCTAGGGTAAGGGTTAGGGTTCAGCCTAGGGCTTGGAGTTTTTTAACCAGGAATCCCTGAGTTCCAGGCTTACTGCATCTGCCAAAGGCATCCCAAAGAGAGTGCAAAAGTGCCACAACATGGCTGCTTTCACGGCTTTTCCCTTAGGAAGAATCCTAATACCCGCCTGATTTACCTTCCTAGGGTTACTGTTAGGCTTAGGCCTAGGACTTTTAAAACCAGGAAGCCCTGGGCTCCAGGCACACTGCAGCTGCGAAAGGCATCCCAAGGGGAGCGCAAAAGTGACGCAACTTGGCTGCCACCACTGATATTTCCATGAGACCATCCCGAACCATAGGCTGATTTTCCTTCCTAGGGTTAAGGTTTGAGTTACGCCTAGGGTAAGGGTTCTATTAACCAGAAAGCCCTGAGTTCCAAGAACACAGCAGCTGCGAAGGACTACCCAAGAAGAGCGCAAAAGTACCACAACATGCCTGCGTCGATAGCTTTTTCCTTGGGGACATGCCTAATTCCTGGCTGATTTGCCTTTCTCGTCTTAGTTTATGGGTTCGGCCTAGTGCTAGGATTTTTAAAATCAGGAAGCCCTGAGTTCCAGGCACACTGGAGCTGTGAAAGGCATCCAAAAGGGAGTGCAAAAGTGCCACAACATGGCTGCTTTCACGGCTTTTTCCTTGGCAAGAAGCCTAACACCAGGCTGATTTCCCTTCCCAGGGTTACTGTAAGGCTTAGACCTAGGGCTTGGATTTTTAAAACTAGGAAGCCATTAGATCCAGGCACACTGCAGCTGTTCAAGGCATCCCAAGGGGAGTACAAAAGTGCAACAACATGGCAGCTTTCACAGCTTTTTCCTTGGCACCATCCCTATACCTAGGCTGATTTATCTGCCTAGGGTTAGGGTTAGAGTTCAGCCTAGGGCTTGGAGTTTTTTAACCAGGAAGCCCTGAGTTCCAGGCTTACTGCATCTGCCAAAGGCATCCCAAAGGGAGTGCAAAAGTGCCACAACATGGCTGCTTTCACGGCTTTTCCCCTAGGAAGAACCCTAATACGCGGCTGATTTACCTTCCTAGGGTTACTGTTAGGCTTAGGCCTAGGACTTTTAAAACCAGGAAGCCCTGGGCTCCAGGCACACTGCAGCTGCGAAAGGCATCCCAAGGGGAGCGCAAAAGTGACGCAACTTGGCTGCCACCACTGATATTTCCATGAGACCATCCCGAACCATAGGCTGATTTTCCTTCCTAGGGTTAAGGTTTGAGTTACGCCTAGGGTAAGAGTTCTATTAACCAGAAAGCCCTGAGTTCCAAGAACACAGCAGCTGCGAAGGACTACCCAAGAAGAGCGCAGAAGTACCACAACGTGCCTGCCTCCACAGCTTTTTCCTTGGGGACATGCCTAATTCCTGGCTGATTTGCCTTTCTCGTCTTAGGGTTGGGGTTCGGCCTAGGGCTAGGATTTTTTTAACCAGGAAGCCCTGAGTTCCAGGCTTACTTCATCTGCAAAAAGCATCCCAAAGGGAGTGCAGAAGTGCCACAACATGGCTGCTTTCACGGCTTTCCCCTTAGGAAGAACCCTAATACCCTGCTGATTTACCTTCCTAGGGTTACTGTTAGGCTTAGGCCTAGGACTTTTAAAACCAGGAAGCCCTGGGCTCCAGGCACTCTGCAGCTGCGAAAGGCATCCCAAGGGGAGCGCAAAAGTGACACAACTTGGCTGCCACCAGTGATATTTCCATGATACCATCCCGAACCATAGGCTGATTTTCCTTCCTAGGGTTAAGGTTTGAGTTACGCCTAGGGTAAGGGTTCTATTAACCAGAAAGCCCTGAGTTCCAAGAACACAGCAGCTGCGAAGGACTAGCCAAGAAGAGCGCAAAAGTACCACAACATGCCTGCCTCCACAGCTTTTTCCTTGGGGACATGCCTAATTCCTGGCTGATTTGCCTTTCTCGTCTTAGGGTTGGGGTTCGGCCTAGGGCTAGGATTTTTTTAACTAGGAAGCCCTGAGTTCCAGGCTTACTGCATCTGCCAAAGGCATCCCAAAAAGAGTGCAGAAGTGCCACAACATGGCTGCTTTCACGGCTTTCCCCTTAGGAAGAACCCTAATACGCGGCTGATTTACCTTCCTAGGGTTACTGTTAGGCTTAGGCCTAGGACTTTTAAAACCAGGAAGCCCTGGGCTCCAGGCACATGCAGCTGTTAAAGGCATCCCAAGAGGGCCGCAGAAGTGACACAACTTGGCTGCCTCTGCTGCTATTCTCATGAGACCATCCCGAACCATAGGCTGATTTTCCTTCCTAGGGTTAAGGTTTGAGTTACGCCTAGGGTAAGGGTTCTATTAACCAGAAAGCCCTGAGTTCCAAGAACACAGCAGCTGCGAAGGACTAGCCAAGAAGAGCGCAAAAGTACCACAACATGCCTGCCTCCACAGCTTTTTCCTTGGGGACATGCCTAATTCCTGGCTGATTTGCCTTTCTCGTCTTAGGGTTGGGGTTCGGCCTAGGGCTAGGATTTTTAAAATCAGGAAGCCCTGAGTTCCAGGCACACTGGAGCTGTGAAAGGCATCCAAAAGGGAGTGCAAAAGTGCCACAACATGGTTGCTTTCACGGCTTTTTCCTTGGCAAGAAGCTTAACACCAGGCTGATTTCCCTTCCCAGGGTTACTGTAAGGCTTAGGCCTAGGGCTAGGATTTTTAAAACTAGGAAGCCCTTAGCTCCAGGCACACTGCAGCTGTTCAAGGCATCCCAAGGGGAGTACAAAAGTGCAACAACATGGCAGCTTTCACAGCTTTTTCCTTGGCACCATCCCTATACCTAGGCTGTTTTATCTGCCTAGGGTTAGGGTTACGGTTCAGCCTACGGCTTGGAGTTTTTTAACCAGGAAGCCCTGAGTTCCAGGCTTACTGCATCTGCCAAATGCATCCCAAAGGGAGTGCAAAAGTGCCACAACATGGCTGCTTTCACGGCTTTTCCCTTAGGAAGAACCCTAATACGCGGCTGATTTACCTTCCTAGGGTTACTGTTAGGCTTAGTCCTAGGACTTTTAAAACCAGGAAGCCCTGGGCTCCAGGCACATGCAGCTGTTCAAGGCATCCCAAGAGGGCCGCAGAAGTGACACAACTTGGCTGCCTCTGCTTCTATTCTCATGAGACCATCCCGAACCATAGGCTGATTTTCCTTCCTAGGGTTAATGTTTGAGTTACGCCTAGGGTAAGAGGTCTATTAACCAGAAAGACCTGAGTTCCAAGAACACAGCAGCTGCGAAGGACTACCCAAGAAGAGCGCAAAAGTACCACAACATGCCTGCCTCCACAGCTTTTTCCTTGGGGACATGCCTAATTCCTGGCTGATTTGCCTTTCTCGTCTTAGGGTTGGGGTTCGGCCTAGGGCTAGGATATTTTTAACTAGGAAGCCCTGAGTTCCAGGCTTACTGCATCTGCCAAAGGCATCCCAAAGGGAGTGCAGAAGTGCCACAACATGGCTGCTTTCACGGCTTTTCCCTTAGGAAGAACCCTAATACGCGGCTGATTTACCTTCCTAGGGTTACTGTTAGGCTTAGGCCTAGGACTTTTAAAACCAGGAAGCCCTGGGCTCCAGGCACACTGCAGCTGCGAAAGGCATCCCAAGGGGAGCGCAAAAGTGACACAACTTGGCTGCCACCACTGATATTTCCATGAGACCATCCCGAATCATAGGCTGATTTTCCTTCCTAGGGTTAAGGTTTGAGTTACGCCTAGGGTAAGGGTTCTATTAACCAGAAAGCCCTGAGTTCCAAGAACACAGCAGCTGCGAAGGACTAGCCAAGAAGAGCGCAAAAGTACCACAACATGCCTGCCTCCACAGCTTTTTCCTTGGGGACATGCCTAATTCCTGGCTGATTTGCCTTTCTCGTCTTAGGGTTGGGGTTCGGCCTAGGGCTAGGATTTTTAAAATCAGGAAGCCCTGAGTTCCAGGCACACTGGAGCTGTGAAAGGCATCCAAAAGGGAGTGCAAAAGTGCCACAACATGGTTGCTTTCACGGCTTTTTCCTTGGCAAGAAGCTTAACACCAGGCTGATTTCCCTTCCCAGGGTTACTGTAAGGCTTAGGCCTAGGGCTAGGATTTTTAAAACTAGGAAGCCCTTAGATCCAGGCACACTGCAGCTGTTCAAGGCATCCCAAGGGGAGTACAAAAGTGCAACAACATGGCAGCTTTCACAGCTTTTTCCTTGGCACCATCCCTATACCTAGGCTGATTTATCTGCCTAGCGTTAGGGTTAGGGTTCAGCCTAGGGCTTGGAGTTTTTTAACCAGGAAGCCCTGAGTTCCAGGCTTAGTGCATCTGCCAAAGGCATCCCAAAGGGAGTGCAAAAGTGCCACAACATGGCTGCTTTCACAGCTTTTCCCTTAGGAAGAACCCTAATACGCGGCTGATTTCCCTTCCTAGGGTTACTGTTAGGCTTAGGCCTAGGACTTTTGAAACCAGGAAGCCCTGGGCTCCAGGCACATGCAGCTGTTAAAGGCATCCCAAGAGGGCCGCAGAAGTGACACAACTTGGCTGCCTCTGCTTCTATTCTCATGAGACCATCCCGAACCATAGGCTGATTTTCCTTCCTAGGGTTAATGTTTGAGTTTCGCCTAGGGTAAGGGTTCTATTAACCAGAAATCCCTGAGTTCCAAGAACACAGCAGCTGCGAAGGACTAGCCAAGAAGAGCGCAAAAGTACCACAACATGCCTGCCTCCACAGCTTTTTCCTTGGGGACATGCCTAATTCCTGGCTGATTTGCCTTTCTCGTCTTAGGGTTGGGGTTCGGCCTAGGGCTAGGATATTTTTAACTAGGAAGCCCTGAGTTCCAGGCTTACTGCATCTGCAAAAAGCATCCCAAAGGGAGTGCAGAAGTGCCACAACATGGCTGCTTTCACGGCTTTTCCCTTAGGAAGAACCCTAATACGCGGCTGATTTACCTTCCTAGGGTTACTGTTAGGCTTAGGCCTAGGACTTTTAAAACCAGGAAGCCCTGGGCTCCAGGCACATGCAGCTGTTAAAGGCATCCCAAGGGGAGCGCAAAAGTGACACAACTTGGCTGCCACCACTGATATTTCCATGAGACCATCCCAAATCATAGGCTGATTTTCCTTCCTAGGGTTAAGGTTTGAGTTACGCCTAGGGTAAGGGTTCTATTAACCAGAAAGCCCTGAGTTCCAAGAACACAGCAGCTGCGAAGGACTACCCAAGAAGAGCGCAAAAGTACCACAACGTGCCTGCCTCCACAGCTTTTTTCCTTGGGGACATGCCTAATTCCTGGCTGATTTGCCTTTCTCGTCTTAGGGTTGGGGTTCGGCCTAGGGCTAGGATATTTTTAACTAGGAAGCCCTGAGTTCCAGGCTTACTGCATCTGCCAAAGGCATCCCAAAGGGAGTGCAGAAGTGCCACAACATGGCTGCTTTCACGGCTTTTCCCTTAGGAAGAACCCTAATACGCAGCTGATTTACCTTCCTAGGGTTACTGTTAGGCTTAGGCCTAGGACTTTTAAAACCAGGAAGCCCTGGGCTCCAGGCACACTGCAGCTGCGAAAGGCATCCCAAGGGGAGCGCAAAAGTGACACAACTTGGCTGCCACCACTGATATTTCCATGAGACCATCCCGAACCATAGGCTGATTTTCCTTCCTAGGGTTAAGGTTTGAGTTACGCCTAGGGTAAGGGTTCTATTAACCAGAAAGCCCTGAGTTCCAAGAACACAGCAGCTGCGAAGGACTAGCCAAGAAGAGCGCAAAAGTACCACAACATGCCTGCCTCCACAGCTTTTTCCTTGGGGACATGCCTAATTCCTGGCTGATTTGCCTTTCTCGTCTTAGGGTTGGGGTTCGGCCTAGGGCTAGGATTTTTAAAATCAGGAAGCCCTGAGTTCCAGGCACACTGGAGCTGTGAAAGGCATCCAAAAGGGAGTGCAAAAGTGCCACAACATGGTTGCTTTCACGGCTTTTTCCTTGGCAAGAAGCTTAACACCAGGCTGATTTCCCTTCCCAGGGTTACTGTAAGGCTTAGGCCTAGGGCTAGGATTTTTAAAACTAGGAAGCCCTTAGCTCCAGGCACACTGCAGCTGTTCAAGGCATCCCAAGGGGAGTACAAAAGTGCAACAACATGGCAGCTTTCACAGCTTTTTCCTTGGCACCATCCCTATACCTAGGCTGTTTTATCTGCCTAGGGTTAGGGTTAGGGTTCAGCCTAGGGCTTGGAGTTTTTTAACCAGGAAGCCCTGAGTTCCAGGCTTACTGCATCTGCCAAATGCATCCCAAAGGGAGTGCAAAAGTGCCACAACATGGCTGCTTTCACGGCTTTTCCCTTAGGAAGAACCCTAATACGCGGCTGATTTACCTTCCTAGGGTTACTGTTAGGCTTAGGCCTAGGACTTTTAAAACCAGGAAGCCCTGGGCTCCAGGCACACTGCAGCTGTTAAAGGCATCCCAAGAGGGCCGCAGAAGTGACACAACTTGGCTGCCTCTGCTTCTATTCTCATGAGACCATCCCGAACCATAGGCTGATTTTCCTTCCTAGGGTTAATGTTTGAGTTACGCCTAGGGTAAGAGGTCTATTAACCAGAAAGACCTGAGTTCCAAGAACACAGCAGCTGCGAAGGACTACCCAAGAAGAGCGCAAAAGTACCACAACATGCCTGCCTCCACAGCTTTTCCCTTGGGGACATGCCTAATTCCTGGCTGATTTGCCTTTCTCGTCTTAGGGTTGGGGTTCGGCCTAGGGCTAGGATATTTTTAACTAGGAAGCCCTGAGTTCCAGGCTTACTGCATCTGCCAAAGGCATCCCAAAGGGAGTGCAGAAGTGCCACAACATGGCTGCTTTCACGGCTTTTCCCTTAGGAAGAACCCTAATACGCGGCTGATTTACCTTCCTAGGGTTACTGTTAGGCTTAGGCCTAGGACTTTTAAAACCAGGAAGCCCTGGGCTCCAGGCACACTGCAGCTGCGAAAGGCATCCCAAGGGGAGCGCAAAAGTGACACAACTTGGCTGCCACCACTGATATTTCCATGAGACCATCCCGAACCATAGGCTGATTTTCCTTCCTAGGGTTAAGGTTTGAGTTACGCCTAGGGTAAGGGTTCTATTAACCAGAAAGCCCTGAGTTCCAAGAACACAGCAGCTGCGAAGGACTAGCCAAGAAGAGCGCAAAAGTACCACAACATGCCTGCCTCCACAGCTTTTTCCTTGGGGACATGCCTAATTCCTGGCTGATTTGCCTTTCTCGTCTTAGGGTTGGGGTTCGGCCTAGGGCTAGGATTTTTAAAATCAGGAAGCCCTGAGTTCCAGGCACACTGGAGCTGTGAAAGGCATCCAAAAGGGAGTGCAAAAGTGCCACAACATGGTTGCTTTCACGGCTTTTTCCTTGGCAAGAAGCTTAACACCAGGCTGATTTCCCTTCCCAGGGTTACTGTAAGGCTTAGGCCTAGGGCTAGGATTTTTAAAACTAGGAAGCCCTTAGCTCCAGGCACACTGCAGCTGTTCAAGGCATCCCAAGGGGAGTACAAAAGTGCAACAACATGGCAGCTTTCACAGCTTTTTCCTTGGCACCATCCCTATACCTAGGCTGTTTTATCTGCCTAGGGTTAGGGTTAGGGTTCAGCCTAGGGCTTGGAGTTTTTTAACCAGGAAGCCCTGAGTTCCAGGCTTACTGCATCTGCCAAATGCATCCCAAAGGGAGTGCAAAAGTGCCACAACATTGCTGCTTTCACGGCTTTTCCCTTAGGAAGAACCCTAATACGCGGCTGATTTACCTTCCTAGGGTTACTGTTAGGCTTAGGCCTAGGACTTTTAAAACCAGGAAGCCCTGGGCTCCAGGCACACTGCAGCTGTTAAAGGCATCCCAAGAGGGCCGCAGAAGTGACACAACTTGGCTGCCTCTGCTTCTATTCTCATGAGACCATCCCGAACCATAGGCTGATTTTCCTTCCTAGGGTTAATGTTTGAGTTACGCCTAGGGTAAGAGGTCTATTAACCAGAAAGACCTGAGTTCCAAGAACACAGCAGCTGCGAAGGACTACCCAAGAAGAGCGCAAAAGTACCACAACATGCCTGCCTCCACAGCTTTTCCCTTGGGGACATGCCTAATTCCTGGCTGATTTGCCTTTCTCGTCTTAGGGTTGGGGTTCGGCCTAGGGCTAGGATATTTTTAACTAGGAAGCCCTGAGTTCCAGGCTTACTGCATCTGCCAAAGGCATCCCAAAGGGAGTGCAGAAGTGCCACAACATGGCTGCTTTCACGGCTTTTCCCTTAGGAAGAACCCTAATACGCGGCTGATTTACCTTCCTAGGGTTACTGTTAGGCTTAGGCCTAGGACTTTTAAATCCAGGAAGCCCTGGGCTCCAGGCACACTGCAGCTGCGAAAGGCATCCCAAGGGGAGCGCAAAAGTGACACAACTTGGCTGCCACCACTGATATTTCCATGAGACCATCCCGAATCATAGGCTGATTTTCCTTCCTAGGGTTAAGGTTTGAGTTACGCCTAGGGTAAGGGTTCTATTAACCAGAAAGCCCTGAGTTCCAAGAACACAGCAGCTGCGAAGGACTAGCCAAGAAGAGCGCAAAAGTACCACAACATGCCTGCCTCCACAGCTTTTTCCTTGGGGACATGCCTAATTCCTGGCTGATTTGCCTTTCTCGTCTTAGGGTTGGGGTTCGGCCTAGGGCTAGGATTTTTAAAATCAGGAAGCCCTGAGTTCCAGGCACACTGGAGCTGTGAAAGGCATCCAAAAGGGAGTGCAAAAGTGCCACAACATGGTTGCTTTCACGGCTTTTTCCTTGGCAAGAAGCTTAACACCAGGCTGATTTCCCTTCCCAGGGTTACTGTAAGGCTTAGGCCTAGGGCTAGGATTTTTAAAACTAGGAAGCCCTTAGATCCAGGCACACTGCAGCTGTTCAAGGCATCCCAAGGGGAGTACAAAAGTGCAACAACATGGCAGCTTTCACAGCTTTTTCCTTGGCACCATCCCTATACCTAGGCTGATTTATCTGCCTAGGGTTAGGGTTAGGGTTCAGCCTGGGGCTTGGAGTTTTTTAACCAGGAAGCCCTGAGTTCCAGGCTTACTGCATCTGCCAAAGGCATCCCAAAGGGAGTGCAAAAGTGCCACAACATGGCTGCTTTCACAGCTTTTCCCTTAGGAAGAACCCTAATACGCGGCTGATTTCCCTTCCTAGGGTTACTGTTAGGCTTAGGCCTAGGACTTTTGAAACCAGGAAGCCCTGGGCTCCAGGCACATGCAGCTGTTAAAGGCATCCCAAGAGGGCCGCAGAAGTGACACAACTTGGCTGCCTCTGCTTCTATTCTCATGAGACCATCCCGAACCATAGGCTGATTTTCCTTCCTAGGGTTAATGTTTGAGTTTCGCCTAGGGTAAGAGGTCTATTAACCAGAAAGACCTGAGTTCCAAGAACACAGCAGCTGCGAAGGACTACCCAAGAAGAGCGCAAAAGTACCACAACATGCCTGCCTCCACAGCTTTTTCCTTGGGGACATGCCTAATTCCTGGCTGATTTGCCTTTCTCGTCTTAGGGTTGGGGTTCGGCCTAGGGCTAGGATATTTTTAACTAGGAAGCCCTGAGTTCCAGGCTTACTGCATCTGCAAAAAGCATCCCAAAGGGAGTGCAGAAGTGCCACAACATGGCTGCTTTCACGGCTTTTCCCTTAGGAAGAACCCTAATACGCGGCTGATTTACCTTCCTAGGGTTACTGTTAGGCTTAGGCCTAGGACTTTTAAAACCAGGAAGCCCTGGGCTCCAGGCACACTGCAGCTGTTAAAGGCATCCCAAGGGGAGCGCAAAAGTGACACAACTTGGCTGCCACCACTGATATTTCCATGAGACCATCCCAAATCATAGGCTGATTTTCCTTCCTAGGGTTAAGGTTTGAGTTACGCCTAGGGTAAGGGTTCTATTAACCAGAAAGCCCTGAGTTCCAAGAACACAGCAGCTGCGAAGGACTAGCCAAGAAGAGCGCAAAAGTACCACAACGTGCCTGCCTCCACAGCTTTTTTCCTTGGGGACATGCCTAATTCCTGGCTGATTTGCCTTTCTCGTCTTAGGGTTGGGGTTCGGCCTAGGGCTAGGATTTTTTTAACTCGGAAGCCCTGAGTTCCAGCCTTACTTCATCTGCCAAAGGCATCCCAAAGGGAGTGCAGAAGTGCCACAACATGGCTGCTTTCACGGCTTTTCCCTTAGGAAGAACCCTAATACCCGGCTGATTTACCTTCCTAGGGTTACTGTTAGGCTTAGGCCTAGGACTTTTAAAACCAGGAAGCCCTGGGCTCCAGGCACACTGCAGCTGCGAAAGGCATCCCAAGGGGAGCGCAAAAGTGACACAACTTGGCTGCCACCACTGATATTTCCATGAGACCATCCCGAACCATAGGCTGATTTTCCTTCCTAGGGTTAAGGTTTGAGTTACGCCTAGGGTAAGGGTTCTATTAACCAGAAAGCCCTGAGTTCCAAGAACACAGCAGCTGCGAAGGACTAGCCAAGAAGAGCGCAAAAGTACCACAACATGCCTGCCTCCACAGCTTTTTCCTTGGGGACATGCCTAATTCCTGGCTGATTTGCCTTTCTCGTCTTAGGGTTGGGGTTCGGCCTAGGGCTAGGATTTTTAAAATCAGGAAGCCCTGAGTTCCAGGCACACTGGAGCTGTGAAAGGCATCCAAAAGGGAGTGCAAAAGTGCCACAACATGGTTGCTTTCACGGCTTTTTCCTTGGCAAGAAGCTTAACACCAGGCTGATTTCCCTTCCCAGGGTTACTGTAAGGCTTAGGCCTAGGGCTAGGATTTTTAAAACTAGGAAGCCCTTAGATCCAGGCACACTGCAGCTGTTCAAGGCATCCCAAGGGGAGTACAAAAGTGCAACAACATGGCAGCTTTCACAGCTTTTTCCTTGGCACCATCCCTATACCTAGGCTGATTTATCTGCCTAGGGTTAGGGTTAGGGTTCAGCCTAGGTCTTGGAGTTTTTTAACCAGGAAGCCCTGAGTTCCAGGCTTACTGCATCTGCCAAAGGCATCCCAAAGGGAGTGCAAAAGTGCCACAACATGGCTGCTTTCACAGCTTTTCCCTTAGGAAGAACCCTAATACCCGGCTGATTTACCTTCCTAGGGTTACTGTTAGGCTTAGGCCTAGGACTTTTAAAACCAGGAAGCCCTGGGCTCCAGGCACACTGCAGCTGTTAAAGGCATCCCAAGAGGGCCGCAGAAGTGACACAACTTGGCTGCCTCTGCTTCTATTCTCATGAGACCATCCCGAACCATAGGCTGATTTTCCTTCCTAGGGTTAATGTTTGAGTTTCGCCTAGGGTAAGAGGTCTATTAACCAGAAAGACCAGAGTTCCAAGAACACAGCAGCTGCGAAGGACTAGCCAAGAAGAGCGCAAAAGTACCACAACATGCCTGCCTCCACAGCTTTTTCCTTGGGGACATGCCTAATTCCTGGCTGATTTGCCTTTCTCGTCTTAGGGTTGGGGTTCGGCCTAGGGCTAGGATTTTTTTAACTAGGAAGCCCTGAGTTCCAGGCTTACTGCATCTGCCAAAGGCATCCCAAAGGGAGTGCAGAAGTGCCACAACATGGCTGCTTTCACGGCTTTTCCCTTAGGAAGAACCCTAATGCGCGGCTGATTTACCTTCCGAGGGTTACTGTTAGGCTTAGGCCTAGGACTTTTAAAACCAGGAAGCCCTGGGCTCCAGGCACACTGCAGCTGCGAAAGGCATCCCAAGGGGAGCGCAAAAGTGACACAACTTGGCTGCCGCCACTGATATTTCCATGAGACCATCCCGAACCATAGGCTGATTTTCCTTCCTAGGGTTAAGGTTTGAGTTACGCCTAGGGTAAGGGTTCTATTAACCAGAAAGCTCTGAGTTCCAAGAACACAGCAGCTGCGAAGGACTAGCCAAGAAGAGCGCAAAAGTACCACAACATGCCTGCCTCCACAGCTTTTTCCTTGGGGACATGCCTAATTCCTGGCTGATTTGCCTTTCTCGTCTTAGGGTTGGGGTTCGGCCTAGGGCTAGGATTTTTAAAATCAGGAAGCCCTGAGTTCCAGGCACACTGGAGCTGTGAAAGGCATCCAAAAGGGAGTGCAAAAGTGCCACAACATGTTTGCTTTCACGGCTTTTTCCCTAGCAAGAAGCTTAACACCAGGCTGATTTCCCTTCCCAGGGTTACTGTAAGGCTTAGGCCTAGGGCTAGGATTTTTAAAACTAGGAAGCCCTTAGATCCAGGCACACTGCAGCTGTTCAAGGCATCCCAAGGGGAGTACAAAAGTGCAACAACATGGCAGCTTTCACAGCTTTTTCCTTGGCACCATCCCTATACCTAGGCTGATTTATCTGCGTAGGGTTAGGGCTAGGGTTCAGTCTAGGGCTTGGAGTTTTTTAACCAGGAAGCCCTGAGTTCCAGGCTTACTGCATCTGCCAAATGCATCCCAAAGGGAGTGCAGAAGTGCCACAACATGGCTGCTTTCACGGCTTTTCCCTTAGGAAGAACCCTAATACGCGGCTGATTTACCTTCCTAGGGTTACTGTTAGGCTTAGGCCTAGGACTTTTAAAACCAGGAAGCCCTGGGCTCCAGGCACACTGCAGCTGCGAAAGGCATCCCAAGAGGGCCGCAGAAGCGACACAACTTGGCTGCCTCTGCTTCTATTCTCATGAGACCATCCCGAACCATAGGCTGATTTTCCTTCCTAGGGTTAATGTTTGAGTTTCGCCTAGGGTAAGAGGTCTATTAACCAGAAAGACCTGAGTTCCAAGAACACAGCAGCTGCGAAGGACTAGCCAAGAAGAGCGCAAAAGTACCACAACATGCCTGCCTCCACAGCTTTTTCCTTGGGGACATGCCTAATTCCTGGCTGATTTGCCTTTCTCGTCTTAGGGTTGGGGTTCGGCCTAGTGCTAGGATATTTAAAATCAGGAAGCCCTGAGTTCCAGGCACACTGGAGCTGTGAAAGGCATCCAAAAGGGAGTGCAAAAGTGCCACAACATGGCTGCTTTCACGGCTTTTTCCTTGGCAAGAAGCCTAACACCAGGCTGATTTCCCTTCCCAGGGTTACTGTAAGGCTTAGGCCTAGGGCTAGGATTTTTAAAACTAGGAAGCCATTAGATCCAGGCACACTGCAGCTGTTCAAGGCATCCCAAGGGGAGTACAAAAGTGCAACAACATGGCAGCTTTCACAGCTTTTTCCTTGGCACCATCCCTATACCTAGGCTGATTTATCTGCCTAGGGTTAGGGTAAGGGTTCAGCCTAGGTCTTGGAGTTTTTTAACCTGGAAGCCCTGAGTTCCAGGCTTACTGCATCTGCCAAAGGCATCCCAAAGGGAGTGCAAAAGTGCCACAACATGGCTGCTTTCACGGCTTTTCCCTTAGGAAGAACCCTAATACCCGGCTGATTTACCTTCCTAGGGTTACTGTTAGGCTTAGGCCTAGGACTTTTAAAACCAGGAAGCCCTGGGCTCCAGGCACACTGCAGCTGTTAAAGGCATCCCAAGAGGGCCGCAGAAGTGACACAACTTGGCTGCCTCTGCTTCTATTCTCATGAGACCATCCCGAACCATAGGCTGATTTTCCTTCCTAGGGTTAAGGTTTGAGTTTCGCCTAGGGTAAGAGGTCTATTAACCAGAAAGACCAGAGTTCCAAGAACACAGCAGCTGCGAAGGACTAGCCAAGAAGAGCGCAAAAGTACCACAACATGCCTGCCTCCACAGCTTTTTCCTTGGGGACATGCCTAATTCCTGGCTGATTTGCCTTTCTCGTCTTAGGGTTGGGGTTCGGCCTAGGGCTAGGATTTTTTTAACTAGGAAGCCCTGAGTTCCAGGCTTACTGCATCTGCCAAAGGCATCCCAAAGGGAGTGCAGAAGTGCCACAACATGGCTGCTTTCACGGCTTTTCCCTTAGGAAGAACCCTAATGCGCGGCTGATTTACCTTCCGAGGGTTACTGTTAGGCTTAGGCCTAGGACTTTTAAAACCAGGAAGCCCTGGGCTCCAGGCACACTGCAGCTGCGAAAGGCATCCCAAGGGGAGCGCAAAAGTGACACAACTTGGCTGCCGCCACTGATATTTCCATGAGACCATCCCGAACCATAGGCTGATTTTCCTTCCTAGGGTTAAGGTTTGAGTTACGCCTAGGGTAAGGGTTCTATTAACCAGAAAGCTCTGAGTTCCAAGAACACAGCAGCTGCGAAGGACTAGCCAAGAAGAGCGCAAAAGTACCACAACATGCCTGCCTCCACAGCTTTTTCCTTGGGGACATGCCTAATTCCTGGCTGATTTGCCTTTCTCGTCTTAGGGTTGGGGTTCGGCCTAGGGCTAGGATTTTTAAAATCAGGAAGCCCTGAGTTCCAGGCACACTGGAGCTGTGAAAGGCATCCAAAAGGGAGTGCAAAAGTGCCACAACATGTTTGCTTTCACGGCTTTTTCCCTAGCAAGAAGCTTAACACCAGGCTGATTTCCCTTCCCAGGGTTACTGTAAGGCTTAGGCCTAGGGCTAGGATTTTTAAAACTAGGAAGCCCTTAGATCCAGGCACACTGCAGCTGTTCAAGGCATCCCAAGGGGAGTACAAAAGTGCAACAACATGTCAGCTTTCACAGCTTTTTCCTTGGCACCATCCCTATACCTAGGCTGATTTATCTGCGTAGGGTTAGGGCTAGGGTTCAGTCTAGGGCTTGGAGTTTTTTAACCAGGAAGCCCTGAGTTCCAGGCTTACTGCATCTGCCAAATGCATCCCAAAGGGAGTGCAGAAGTGCCACAACATGGCTGCTTTCACGGCTTTTCCCTTAGGAAGAACCCTAATACGCGGCTGATTTACCTTCCTAGGGTTACTGTTAGGCTTAGGCCTAGGACTTTTAAAACCAGGAAGCCCTGGGCTCCAGGCACACTGCAGCTGCGAAAGGCATCCCAAGAGGGCCGCAGAAGCGACACAACTTGGCTGCCTCTGTTTCTATTCTCATGAGACCATCCCGAACCATAGGCTGATTTTCCTTCCTAGGGTTAATGTTTGAGTTTCGCCTAGGGTAAGAGGTCTATTAACCAGAAAGACCTGAGTTCCAAGAACACAGCAGCTGCGAAGGACTACCCAAGAAGAGCGCAAAAGTACCACAACATGCCTGCCTCCACAGCTTTTTCCTTGGGGACATGCCTAATTCCTGGCTGATTTGCCTTTCTCGTCTTAGGGTTGGGGTTCGGCCTAGTGCTAGGATATTTAAAATCAGGAAGCCCTGAGTTCCAGGCACACTGGAGCTGTGAAAGGCATCCAAAAGGGAGTGCAAAAGTGCCACAACATGGCTGCTTTCACGGCTTTTTCCTTGGCAAGAAGCCTAACACCAGGCTGATTTCCCTTCCCAGGGTTACTGTAAGGCTTAGGCCTAGGGCTAGGATTTTTAAAACTAGGAAGCCATTAGATCCAGGCACACTGCAGCTGTTCAAGGCATCCCAAGGGGAGTACAAAAGTGCAACAACATGGCAGCTTTCACAGCTTTTTCCTTGGCACCATCCCTATACCTAGGCTGATTTATCTGCCTAGGGTTAGGGTAAGGGTTCAGCCTAGGTCTTGGAGTTTTTTAACCTGGAAGCCCTGAGTTCCAGGCTTACTGCATCTGCCAAAGGCATCCCAAAGGGAGTGCAAAAGTGCCACAACATGGCTGCTTTCACGGCTTTTCCCTTAGGAAGAACCCTAATACCCGGCTGATTTACCTTCCTAGGGTTACTGTTAGGCTTAGGCCTAGGACTTTTAAAACCAGGAAGCCCTGGGCTCCAGGCACACTGCAGCTGTTAAAGGCATCCCAAGAGGGCCGCAGAAGTGACACAACTTGGCTGCCTCTGCTTCTATTCTCATGAGACCATCCCGAATCATAGGCTGATTTTCCTTCCTAGGGTTAAGGTTTGAGTTTCGCCTAGGGTAAGAGGTCTATTAACCAGAAAGACCTGAGTTCCAAGAACACAGCAGCTGCGAAGGACTACCCAAGAAGAGCGCAAAAGTACCACAACATGCCTGCCTCCACAGCTTTTTCCTTGGGGACATGCCTAATTCCTGGCTGATTTGCCTTTCTCGTCTTAGGGTTGGGGTTCGGCCTAGGGCTAGGATTTTTTTAACCAGGAAGCCCTGAGTTCCAGGCTTACTGCATCTGCCAAAGGCATCCCAAAGGGAGTGCAAAAGTGCCACAACATGGCTGCTTTCACGGCTTTTCCCTTAGGAAGAACCCTAATACGCGGCTGATTTACCTTCCTAGGGTTACTGTTAGGCTTAGGCCTAGGACTTTTAAAACCAGGAAGCCCTGGGCTCCAGGCACATGCAGCTGTTCAAGGCATCCCAAGAGGGCCGCAGAAGTGACACAACTTGGCTGCCTCTGTTGCTATTCTCATGAGACCATCCCGAACCATAGGCGGATTTTCCTTCCTAGGGTTAAGGTTTGAGTTACGCCTAGGGAAAGAGTTCTATTAACCAGAAAGCCCTGAGTTCCAAGAACACAGCAGCTGCGAAGGACTACCCAAGAAGAGCGCAAAAGTACCACAACGGTCCTGCCTCCACAGCTTTTTCCTTGGGGACATGCCTAATTCCTGGCTGATTTGCCTTTCTCGTCTTAGGGTTGGGGTTCGGCCTAGGGCTAGGATATTTTTAACTAGGAAGCCCTGTGTTCCAGGCTTACTTCATCTGCCAAAAGCATCCCAAAGGGAGTGCAGAAGTGCCACAACATGGCTGCTTTCACGGCTTTTCCCTTAGGAAGAACCCTAATACCCAGTTGATTTACCTTCCTAGGGTTACTGTTAGGCTTAGTCCTAGGACTTTTAAAACCAGGAAGCCCTGGGCTCCAGGCACACTGCAGCTGCGAAAGGCATCCCAAGGGGAGCGCAAAAGTGAAACAACTTGGCTGCCACCACTGATATTTCCATGAGACCATCCCGAACCATAGGCTGATTTTCCTTCCTAGGGTTAAGGTTTGAGTTATGCCTGGGGTAAGGGTTCTATTAACCAGAAAGTCCTGAGTTCCAACAACACAGCAGCTGCGAAGGACTACCCAAGAAGAGCGCAAAAGTACCACAACATGCCTGCCTCCACAGCTTTTTCCTTGGGGACATGCCTAATTCCTGGCTGATTTGCCTTTCTCGTCTTAGGGTTGGGGTTCGGCCTAGGGTTAGGATTTTTTTAACTAGGAAGCCCTGAGTTCCAGGCTTACTTCATCTGCCAATGGCATCCCAAAGGGAGTGCAGAAGTGCCACAACATGGCTGCTTTCACGGCTTTTCCCTTAGGAAGAACCCTAATACGCGGCTGATTTACCTTCCTAGGGTTACTGTTAGGCTTAGGCCTAGGACTTTTAAAACCAGGAAGCCCTGGGCTCCAGGCACATGCAGCTGTTAAAGGCATCCCAAGAGGGCCGCAAAAGTGACACAACTTGGCTGCCTCTGCTGCTATTCTCATGAGACCATCCCGAACCATAGGCTGATTTTCCTTCCTAGGGTTAAGGTTTGAGTTACGCCTAGGGTAAGGGTTCTATTAACCAGAAAGCCCTGAGTTCCAAGAACACAGCAGCTGCGAAGGACTAGCCAAGAAGAGCGCAAAAGTACCACAACATGCCTGCCTCCACAGCTTTTTCCTTGGGGACATGCCTAATTCCTGGCTGATTTGCCTTTCTCGTCTTAGGGTTGGGGTTCGGCCTAGGGCTATGATTTTTAAAATCAGGAAGCCCTGAGTTCCAGGCACACTGGAGCTGTGAAAGGCATCCAAAAGGGAGTGCAAACGTGCCACAACATGGCTGCTTTCACGGCTTTTTCCTTGGCAAGAAGCTTAACACCAGGCTGATTTCCCTTCTCAGGGTTACTGTAAGGCTTAGGCCTAGGGCTAGGATTTTCAAAACTTGGAAGCCCTTAGCTCCAGGCACACTGCAGCTGTTCAAGGCATCCCAAGGGGAGTACAAAAGTGCAACAACATGGCAGCTTTCACAGCTTTTTCCTTAGCACCATCCCTATACCTAGGCTGTTTAATCTGCCTAGGGTTAGGGTTAGGGTTCAGCCTAGGGCTTGGAGTTTTTTAACCAGGAAGCCCTGAGTTCCAGGCTTACTGCATCTGCCAAAGGCATCCCAAAGAGAGTGCAAAAGTGCCACAACATGGCTGCTTTCACGGCTTTTCCCTTAGGAAGAATCCTAATACCCGGCTGATTTACCTTCCTAGGGTTACTGTTAGGCTTAGGCCTAGGACTTTTAAAACCAGGAAGCCCTGGGCTCCAGGCACATGCAGCTGTTAAAGGCATCCCAAGAGGGCCGCAGAAGTGACGCAACTTGGCTGCCTCTGCTGCTATTCTCATGAGACCATCCCGAACCATAGGCTGATTTTCCTTCCTAGGGTTAAGGTTTGAGTTACGCCTAGGGTAAGGGTTCTATTAACCAGAAAGCCCTGAGTTCCAAGAACACAGCAGCTGCGAAGGACTAGCCAAGAAGAGCGCAAAAGTACCACAACATGCCTGCGTCGATAGCTTTTTCCTTGGGGACATGCCTAAATACTGGCTGATTTGCCTTTCTCGTCTTAGTTTATGGGTTCGGCCTAGTGCTAGGATTTTTAAAATCAGGAAGCCCTGAGTTCCAGGCACACTGGAGCTGTGAAAGGCATCCAAAAGGGAGTGCAAAAGTGCCACAACATGGCTGCTTTCACGGCTTTTTCCTTGGCAAGAAGCCTAACACCAGGCTGATTTCCCTTCCCAGGGTTACTGTAAGGCTTAGGCCTAGGGCTTGGATTTTTAAAACTAGGAAGCCCTTAGCTCCAGGCACACTGCAGCTGTTCAAGGCATCCCAAGGGGAGTACAAAAGTGCAACAACATGGCAGCTTTCACAGCTTTTTCCTTGGCACCATCCCTATACCTAGGCTGATTTATCTGCCTAGTGTTAGGGTAAGGGTTCAGCCTAGGTCTTGGAGTTTTTTAACCTGGAAGCCCTGAGTTCCAGGCTTACTGCATCTGCCAAAGGCATCCCAAAGGGAGTGCAAAAGTGCCACAACATGGCTGCTTTCACGGCTTTTCCCTTAGGAAGAACCCTAATACCCGGCTGATTTACCTTCCTAGGGTTACTGTTAGGCTTAGGCCTAGGACTTTTAAAACCAGGAAGCCCTGGGCTCCAGGCACACTGCAGCTGTTAAAGGCATCCCAAGAGGGCCGCAGAAGTGACACAACTTGGCTGCCTCTGCTTCTATTCTCATGAGACCATCCCGAACCATAGGCTGATTTTCCTTCCTAGGGTTAAGGTTTGAGTTTCGCCTAGGGTAAGAGGTCTATTAACCAGAAAGACCTGAGTTCCAAGAACACAGCAGCTGCGAAGGACTAGCCAAGAAGAGCGCAAAAGTACCACAACATGCCTGCCTCCACAGCTTTTTCCTTGGGGACATGCCTAATTCCTGGCTGATTTGCCTTTCTCGTCTTAGGGTTGGGGTTCGGCCTAGGGCTAGGATTTTTTTAACTAGGAAGCCCTGAGTTCCAGGCTTACTGCATCTGCCAAAGGCATCCCAAAGGGAGTGCAGAAGTGCCACAACATGGCTGCTTTCACGGCTTTTCCCTTAGGAAGAACCCTAATACCCGGCTGATTTACCTTCCTAGGGTTACTGTTAGGCTTAGGCCTAGGACTTTTAAAACCAGGAAGCCCTGGGCTCCAGGCACACTGCAGCTGTTCAAGGCATCCCAAGAGGGCCGCAGAAGTGACACAACTTGGCTGCCTCTGTTGCTATTCTCATGAGACCATCCCGAACCATAGGCTGATTTTCCTTCCTAGGGTTAAGGTTTGAGTTACGCCTAGGGTAAGAGTTCTATTAACCAGAAAGCCCTGAGTTCCAAGAACACAGCAGCTGCGAAGGACTACCCAAGAAGAGCGCAAAAGTACCACAACGTGCCTGCCTCCACAGCTTTTTCCTTGGGGACATGCCTAATTCCTGGCTGATTTGCCTTTCTCGTCTTAGGGTTGGGGTTCGGCCTAGGGCTAGGATATTTTTAACTAGGAAGCCCTGAGTTCCAGGCTTACTTCATCTGCAAAAAGCATCCCAAAGGGAGTGCAGAAGTGCCACAACATGGCTGCTTTCACGGCTTTCCCCTTAGGAAGAACCCTAATACCCTGCTGATTTACCTTCCTAGGGTTACTGTTAGGCTTAGGCCTAGGACTTTTAAAACCAGGAAGCCCTGGGCTCCAGGCACTCTGCAGCTGCGAAAGGCATCCCAAGGGGAGCGCAAAAGTGACACAACTTGGCTGCCTCTGCTGCTATTCTCATGAGACCATCCCGAACCATAGGCTGATTTTCCTTCCTAGGGTTAATGTTTGAGTTACGCCTAGGGTAAGGGTTCTATTAACCAGAAAGCCCTGAGTTCCAAGAACACAGCAGCTGCGAAGGACTAGCCAAGAAGAGCGCAAAAGTACCACAACATGCCTGCCTCCACAGCTTTTTCCTTGGGGACATGCCTAATTCCTGGCTGATTTGCCTTTCTCGTCTTAGGGTTGGGGTTCGGCCTAGGGCTAGGATTTTTAAAATCAGGAAGCCCTGAGTTCCAGGCACACTGGAGCTGTGAAAGGCATCCAAAAGGGAGTGCAAAAGTGCCACAACATGGTTGCTTTCACGGCTTTTTCCTTGGCAAGAAGCTTAACACCAGGCTGATTTCCCTTCCCAGGGTTACTGTAAGGCTTAGGCCTAGGGCTAGGATTTTTAAAACTAGGAAGCCCTTAGCTCCAGGCACACTGCAGCTGTTCAAGGCATCCCAAGGGGAGTACAAAAGTGCAACAACATGGCAGCTTTCACAGCTTTTTCCTTGGCACCATCCCTATACCTAGGCTGTTTTATCTGCCTAGGGTTAGGGTTAGGGTTCAGCCTAGGGCTTGGAGTTTTTTAACCAGGAAGCCCTGAGTTCCAGGCTTACTGCATCTGCCAAATGCATCCCAAAGGGAGTGCAAAAGTGCCACAACATGGCTGCTTTCACGGCTTTTCCCTTAGGAAGAACCCTAATACGCGGCTGATTTACCTTCCTAGGGTTACTGTTAGGCTTAGTCCTAGGACTTTTAAAACCAGGAAGCCCTGGGCTCCAGGCACACTGCAGCTGTTAAAGGCATCCCAAGAGGGCCGCAGAAGTGACACAACTTGGCTGCCTTTGCTTCTATTCTCATGAGACCATCCCGAACCATAGGCTGATTTTCCTTCCTAGGGTTAATGTTTGAGTTACGCCTAGGGTAAGAGGTCTATTAACCAGAAAGACCTGAGTTCCAAGAACACAGCAGCTGCGAAGGACTACCCAAGAAGAGCGCAAAAGTACCACAACATGCCTGCCTCCACAGCTTTTCCCTTGGGGACATGCCTAATTCCTGGCTGATTTGCCTTTCTCGTCTTAGGGTTGGGGTTCGGCCTAGGGCTAGGATATTTTTAACTAGGAAGCCCTGAGTTCCAGGCTTACTGCATCTGCCAAAGGCATCCCAAAGGGAGTGCAGAAGTGCCACAACATGGCTGCTTTCACGGCTTTTCCCTTAGGAAGAACCCTAATACGCAGCTGATTTACCTTCCTAGGGTTACTGTTAGGCTTAGGCCTAGGACTTTTAAAACCAGGAAGCCCTGGGCTCCAGGCACACTGCAGCTGCGAAAGGCATCCCAAGGGGAGCGCAAAAGTGACACAACTTGGCTGCCACCACTGATATTTCCATGAGACCATCCCGAATCATAGGCTGATTTTCCTTCCTAGGGTTAAGGTTTGAGTTACGCCTAGGGTAAGGGTTCTATTAACCAGAAAGCCCTGAGTTCCAAGAACACAGCAGCTGCGAAGGACTAGCCAAGAAGAGCGCAAAAGTACCACAACATGCCTGCCTCCACAGCTTTTTCCTTGGGGACATGCCTAATTCCTGGCTGATTTGCCTTTCTCGTCTTAGGGTTGGGGTTCGGCCTAGGGCTAGGATTTTTAAAATCAGGAAGCCCTGAGTTCCAGGCACACTGGAGCTGTGAAAGGCATCCAAAAGGGAGTGCAAAAGTGCCACAACATGGTTGCTTTCACGGCTTTTTCCTTGGCAAGAAGCTTAACACCAGGCTGATTTCCCTTCCCAGGGTTACTGTAAGGCTTAGGCCTAGGGCTAGGATTTTTAAAACTAGGAAGCCCTTAGATCCAGGCACACTGCAGCTGTTCAAGGCATCCCAAGGGGAGTACAAAAGTGCAACAACATGGCAGCTTTCACAGCTTTTTCCTTGGCACCATCCCTATACCTAGGCTGATTTATCTGCCTAGGGTTAGGGTTAGGGTTCAGCCTAGGGCTTGGAGTTTTTTAACCAGGAAGCCCTGAGTTCCAGGCATACTGCATCTGCCAAAGGCATCCCAAAGGGAGTGCAAAAGTGCCACAACATGGCTGCTTTCACGGCTTTTCCCTTAGGAAGAACCCTAATACGCGGCTGATTTACCTTCCTAGGGTTACTGTTAGGCTTAGGCCTAGGACTTTTGAAACCAGGAAGCCCTGGGCTCCAGGCACATGCAGCTGTTAAAGGCATCCCAAGAGGGCCGCAGAAGTGACACAACTTGGCTGCCTCTGCTTCTATTCTCATGAGACCATCCCGAACCATAGGCTGATTTTCCTTCCTAGGGTTAATGTTTGAGTTTCGCCTAGGGTAAGAGGTCTATTAACCAGAAAGACCAGAGTTCCAAGAACACAGCAGCTGCGAAGGACTACCCAAGAAGAGCGCAAAAGTACCACAACATGCCTGCCTCCACAGCTTTTTCCTTGGGGACATGCCTAATTCCTGGCTGATTTGCCTTTCTCGTCTTAGGGTTGGGGTTCGGCCTAGGGCTAGGATATTTTTAACTAGGAAGCCCTGAGTTCCAGGCTTACTGCATCTGCAAAAAGCATCCCAAAGGGAGTGCAGAAGTGCCACAACATGGCTGCTTTCACGGCTTTTCCCTTAGGAAGAACCCTAATACGCGGCTGATTTACCTTCCTAGGGTTACTGTTAGGCTTAGGCCTAGGACTTTTAAAACCAGGAAGCCCTGGGCTCCAGGCACATGCAGCTGTTAAAGGCATCCCAAGGGGAGCGCAAAAGTGACACAACTTGGCTGCCACCACTGATATTTCCATGAGACCATCCCAAATCATAGGCTGATTTTCCTTCCTAGGGTTAAGGTTTGAGTTACGCCTAGGGTAAGGGTTCTATTAACCAGAAAGCCCTGAGTTCCAAGAACACAGCAGCTGCGAAGGACTACCCAAGAAGAGCGCAAAAGTACCACAACGTGCCTGCCTCCACAGCTTTTTTCCTTGGGGACATGCCTAATTCCTGGCTGATTTGCCTTTCTCGTCTTAGGGTTGGGGTTCGGCCTAGGGCTAGGATATTTTTAACTAGGAAGCCCTGAGTTCCAGGCTTACTGCATCTGCCAAAGGCATCCCAAAGGGAGTGCAGAAGTGCCACAACATGGCTGCTTTCACGGCTTTTCCCTTAGGAAGAACCCTAATACGCGGCTGATTTACCTTCCTAGGGTTACTGTTAGGCTTAGGCCTAGGACTTTTAAAACCAGGAAGCCCTGGGCTCCAGGCACACTGCAGCTGCGAAAGGCATCCCAAGGGGAGCGCAAAAGTGACACAACTTGGCTGCCACCACTGATATTTCCATGAGACCATCCCGAAACATAGGCTGATTTTCCTTCCTAGGGTTAAGGTTTGAGTTACGCCTAGGGTAAGGGTTCTATTAACCAGAAAGCCCTGAGTTCCAAGAACACAGCAGCTGCGAAGGACTAGCCAAGAAGAGCGCAAAAGTACCACATACTGTGCCTGCCTCCACAGCTTTTTTCCTTGGGGACATGCCTAATTCCTGGCTGATTTGCCTTTCTCGTCTTAGGGTTGGGGTTCGGCCTAGGGCTAGGATTTTTAAAATCAGGAAGCCCTGAGTTCCAGGCACACTGGAGCTGTGAAAGGCATCCAAAAGGGAGTGCAAAAGTGCCACAACATGGTTGCTTTCACGGCTTTTTCCTTGGCAAGAAGCTTAACACCAGGCTGATTTCCCTTCCCAGGGTTACTGTAAGGCTTAGGCCTAGGGCTAGGATTTTTAAAACTAGGAAGCCCTTAGATCCAGGCACACTGCAGCTGTTCAAGGCATCCCAAGGGGAGTACAAAAGTGCAACAACATGGCAGCTTTCACAGCTTTTTCCTTGGCACCATCCCTATACCTAGGCTGATTTATCTGCCTAGGTTTAGGGTTAGGGTTCAGCCTAGGGCTTGGAGTATTTTAACCAGGAAGCCCTGAGTTCCAGGCTTACTGCATCTGCCAAAGGCATCCCAAAGGGAGTGCAAAAGTGCCACAACATGGCTGCTTTCACAGCTTTTCCCTTAGGAAGAACCCTAATACCCGGCTGATTTACCTTCCTAGGGTTACTGTTAGGCTTAGGCCTAGGACTTTTAAAACCAGGAAGCCCTGGGCTCCAGGCACACTGCAGATGCGAAAGGCATCCCAAGGGGAGCGCAAAAGTGACGCAACTTGGCTGCCACCACTGATATTTCCATGAGACCATCCCGAACCATAGGCTGATTTTCCTTCCTAGGGTTAAGGTTTGAGTTACGCCTAGGGTAAGAGTTCTATTAACCAGAAAGCCCTGAGTTCCAAGAACACAGCAGCTGCGATGGACTACCCAAGAAGAGCGCAGAAGTACCACAACGTGCCTGCCTCCACAGCTTTTTCCTTGGGGACATGCCTAATTCCTGGCTGATTTGCCTTTCTCGTCTTAGGGTTGGGGTTCGGCCTAGGGCTAGGATTTTTTTAACCAGGAAGCCCTGAGTTCCAGGCTTACTTCATCTGCAAAAAGCATCCCAAAGGGAGTGCAGAAGTGCCACAACATGGCTGCTTTCACGGCTTTCCCCTTAGGAAGAACCCTAATACCCTGCTGATTTACCTTCCTAGGGTTACTGTTAGGCTTAGGCCTAGGACTTTTAAAACCAGGAAGCCCTGGGCTCCAGGCACTCTGCAGCTGCGAAAGGCATCCCAAGGGGAGCGCAAAAGTGACACAACTTGGCTGCCACCACTGATATTTCCATGATACCATCCCGAACCATAGGCTGATTTTCCTTCCTAGGGTTAAGGTTTGAGTTACGCCTAGGGTAAGGGTTCTATTAACCAGAAAGCCCTGAGTTCCAAGAACACAGCAGCTGCGAAGGACTACCCAAGAAGAGCGCAAAAGTACCACAACATGCCTGCCTCCACAGCTTTTTCCTTGGGGACATGCCTAATTCCTGGCTGATTTGCCTTTCTCGTCTTAGGGTTGGGGTTCGGCCTAGGGCTAGGATTTTTTTAACTAGGAAGCCCTGAGTTCCAGGCTTACTGCATCTGCCAAAGGCATCCCAAAAAGAGTGCAGAAGTGCCACAACATGGCTGCTTTCACGGCTTTCCCCTTAGGAAGAACCCTAATACGCGGCTGATTTACCTTCCTAGGGTTACTGTTAGGCTTAGGCCTAGGACTTTTAAAACCAGGAAGCCCTGGGCTCCAGGCACATGCAGCTGTTAAAGGCATCCCAAGAGGGCCGCAGAAGTGACACAACTTGGCTGCCTCTGCTGCTATTCTCATGAGACCATCCCGAACCATAGGCTGATTTTCCTTCCTAGGGTTAAGGTTTGAGTTACGCCTAGGGTAAGGGTTCTATTAACCAGAAAGCCCTGAGTTCCAAGAACACAGCAGCTGCGAAGGACTACCCAAGAAGAGCGCAAAAGTACCACAACATGCCTGCCTCCACAGCTTTTTCCTTGGGGACATGCCTAATTCCTGGCTGATTTGCCTTTCTCGTCTTAGGGTTGGGGTTCGGCCTAGGGCTAGGATTTTTAAAATCAGGAAGCCCTGAGTTCCAGGCACACTGGAGCTGTGAAAGGCATCCAAAAGGGAGTGCAAAAGTGCCACAACATGGTTGCTTTCACGGCTTTTTCCTTGGCAAGAAGCTTAACACCAGGCTGATTTCCCTTCCCAGGGTTACTGTAAGGCTTAGGCCTAGGGCTAGGATTTTTAAAACTAGGAAGCCCTTAGCTCCAGGCACACTGCAGCTGTTCAAGGCATCCCAAGGGGAGTACAAAAGTGCAACAACATGGCAGCTTTCACAGCTTTTTCCTTGGCACCATCCCTATACCTAGGCTGTTTTATCTGCCTAGGGTTAGGGTTAGGGTTCAGCCTAGGGCTTGGAGTTTTTTAACCAGGAAGCCCTGAGTTCCAGGCTTACTGCATCTGCCAAATGCATCCCAAAGGGAGTGCAAAAGTGCCACAACATTGCTGCTTTCACGGCTTTTCCCTTAGGAAGAACCCTAATACGCGGCTGATTTACCTTCCTAGGGTTACTGTTAGGCTTAGTCCTAGGACTTTTAAAACCAGGAAGCCCTGGGCTCCAGGCACACTGCAGCTGTTAAAGGCATCCCAAGAGGGCCGCAGAAGTGACACAACTTGGCTGCCTCTGCTTCTATTCTCATGAGACCATCCCGAACCATAGGCTGATTTTCCTTCCTAGGGTTAAGGTTTGAGTTACGCCTAGGGTAAGGGTTCTATTAACCAGAAAGCCCTGAGTTCCAAGAACACAGCAGCTGCGAAGGGCTACCCAAGAAGAGCGCAAAAGTACCACAACATGCCTGCCTCCACAGCTTTTTCCTTGGGGACATGCCTAATTCCTGGCTGATTTGCCTTTCTCGTCTTAGGGTTGGGGTTCGGCCTAGGGCTAGGATTTTTTTAACTAGGAAGCCCTGAGTTCCAGGCTTACTGCATCTGCCAAAGGCATCCCAAAGGGAGTGCAGAAGTGCCACAACATGGCTGCTTTCACGGCTTTTCCCTTAGGAAGAACCCTAATACGCGGCTGATTTACCTTCCTAGGGTTACTGTTAGGCTTAGGCCTAGGACTTTTAAAACCAGGAAGCCCTGGGCTCCAGGCACACTGCAGCTGCGAAAGGCATCCCAAGGGGAGCGCAAAAGTGACACAACTTGGCTGCCACCACTGATATTTCCATGATACCATCCCGAATCATAGGCTGATTTTCCTTCCTAGGGTTAAGGTTTGAGTTACGCCTAGGGTAAGGGTTCTATTAACCAGAAAGCCCTGAGTTCCAAGAACACAGCAGCTGCGAAGGACTAGCCAAGAAGAGCGCAAAAGTACCACAACATGCCTGCCTCCACAGCTTTTTCCTTGGGGACATGCCTAATTCCTGGCTGATTTGCCTTTCTCGTCTTAGGGTTGGGGTTCGGCCTAGGGCTAGGATTTTTAAAATCAGGAAGCCCTGAGTTCCAGGCACACTGGAGCTGTGAAAGGCATCCAAAAGGGAGTGCAAAAGTGCCACAACATGGTTGCTTTCACGGCTTTTTCCTTGGCAAGAAGCTTAACACCAGGCTGATTTCCCTTCCCAGGGTTACTGTAAGGCTTAGGCCTAGGGCTAGGATTTTTAAAACTAGGAAGCCCTTAGCTCCAGGCACACTGCAGCTGTTCAAGGCATCCCAAGGGGAGTACAAAAGTGCAACAACATGGCAGCTTTCACAGCTTTTTCCTTGGCACCATCCCTATACCTAGGCTGTTTTATCTGCCTAGGGTTAGGGTTAGGGTTCAGCCTAGGGCTTGGAGTTTTTTAACCAGGAAGCCCTGAGTTCCAGGCTTACTGCATCTGCCAAATGCATCCCAAAGGGAGTGCAAAAGTGCCACAACATTGCTGCTTTCACGGCTTTTCCCTTAGGAAGAACCCTAATACGCGGCTGATTTACCTTCCTAGGGTTACTGTTAGGCTTAGTCCTAGGACTTTTAAAACCAGGAAGCCCTGGGCTCCAGGCACACTGCAGCTGTTAAAGGCATCCCAAGAGGGCCGCAGAAGTGACACAACTTGGCTGCCTCTGCTTCTATTCTCATGAGACCATCCCGAACCATAGGCTGATTTTCCTTCCTAGGGTTAAGGTTTGAGTTACGCCTAGGGTAAGGGTTCTATTAACCAGAAAGCCCTGAGTTCCAAGAACACAGCAGCTGCGAAGGGCTACCCAAGAAGAGCGCAAAAGTACCACAACATGCCTGCCTCCACAGCTTTTTCCTTGGGGACATGCCTAATTCCTGGCTGATTTGCCTTTCTCGTCTTAGGGTTGGGGTTCGGCCTAGGGCTAGGATTTTTTTAACTAGGAAGCCCTGAGTTCCAGGCTTACTGCATCTGCCAAAGGCATCCCAAAGGGAGTGCAGAAGTGCCACAACATGGCTGCTTTCACGGCTTTTCCCTTAGGAAGAACCCTAATACGCGGCTGATTTACCTTCCTAGGGTTACTGTTAGGCTTAGGCCTAGGACTTTTAAAACCAGGAAGCCCTGGGCTCCAGGCACACTGCAGCTGCGAAAGGCATCCCAAGGGGAGCGCAAAAGTGACACAACTTGGCTGCCGCCACTGATATTTCCATGAGACCATCCCGAATCATAGGCTGATTTTCCTTCCTAGGGTTAAGGTTTGAGTTACGCCTAGGGTAAGGGTTCTATTAACCAGAAAGCCCTGAGTTCCAAGAACACAGCAGCTGCGAAGGACTAGCCAAGAAGAGCGCAAAAGTACCACAACATGCCTGCCTCCACAGCTTTTTCCTTGGGGACATGCCTAATTCCTGGCTGATTTGCCTTTCTCGTCTTAGGGTTGGGGTTCGGCCTAGGGCTAGGATTTTTAAAATCAGGAAGCCCTGAGTTCCAGGCACACTGGAGCTGTGAAAGGCATCCAAAAGGGAGTGCAAAAGTGCCACAACATGGTTGCTTTCACGGCTTTTTCCTTGGCAAGAAGCTTAACACCAGGCTGATTTCCCTTCCCAGGGTTACTGTAAGGCTTAGGCCTAGGGCTAGGATTTTTAAAACTAGGAAGCCCTTAGCTCCAGGCACACTGCAGCTGTTCAAGGCATCCCAAGGGGAGTACAAAAGTGCAACAACATGGCAGCTTTCACAGCTTTTTCCTTGGCACCATCCCTATACCTAGGCTGTTTTATCTGCCTAGGGTTAGGGTTAGGGTTCAGCCTAGGGCTTGGAGTTTTTTAACCAGGAAGCCCTGAGTTCCAGGCTTACTGCATCTGCCAAATGCATCCCAAAGGGAGTGCAAAAGTGCCACAACATGGCTGCTTTCACGGCTTTTCCCTTAGGAAGAACCCTAATACGCGGCTGATTTACCTTCCTAGGGTTACTGTTAGGCTTAGTCCTAGGACTTTTAAAACCAGGAAGCCCTGGGCTCCAGGCACACTGCAGCTGTTAAAGGCATCCCAAGAGGGCCGCAGAAGTGACACAACTTGGCTGCCTCTGCTTCTATTCTCATGAGACCATCCCGAACCATAGGCTGATTTTCCTTCCTAGGGTTAAGGTTTGAGTTACGCCTAGGGTAAGGGTTCTATTAACCAGAAAGCCCTGAGTTCCAAGAACACAGCAGCTGCGAAGGGCTACCCAAGAAGAGCGCAAAAGTACCACAACATGCCTGCCTCCACAGCTTTTTCCTTGGGGACATGCCTAATTCCTGGCTGATTTGCCTTTCTCGTCTTAGGGTTGGGGTTCGGCCTAGGGCTAGGATTTTTTTAACTAGGAAGCCCTGAGTTCCAGGCTTACTGCATCTGCCAAAGGCATCCCAAAGGGAGTGCAGAAGTGCCACAACATGGCTGCTTTCACGGCTTTTCCCTTAGGAAGAACCCTAATACGCGGCTGATTTACCTTCCTAGGGTTACTGTTAGGCTTAGGCCTAGGACTTTTAAAACCAGGAAGCCCTGGGCTCCAGGCACACTGCAGCTGCGAAAGGCATCCCAAGGGGAGCGCAAAAGTGACACAACTTGGCTGCCGCCACTGATATTTCCATGAGACCATCCTGAACCATAGGCTGATTTTCCTTCCTAGGGTTAAGGTTTGAGTTACGCCTAGGGTAAGGGTTCTATTAACCAGAAAGCCCTGAGTTCCAAGAACACAGCAGCTGCGAAGGACTAGCCAAGAAGAGCGCAAAAGTACCACAACATGCCTGCCTCCACAGCTTTTTCCTTGGGGACATGCCTAATTCCTGGCTGATTTGCCTTTCTCGTCTTAGGGTTGGGGTTCGGCCTAGGGCTAGGATTTTTAAAATCAGGAAGCCCTGAGTTCCAGGCACACTGGAGCTGTGAAAGGCATCCAAAAGGGAGTGCAAAAGTGCCACAACATGGTTGCTTTCACGGCTTTTTCCTTGGCAAGAAGCTTAACACCAGGCTGATTTCCCTTCCCAGGGTTACTGTAAGGCTTAGGCCTAGGGCTAGGATTTTTAAAACTAGGAAGCCCTTAGATCCAGGCACACTGCAGCTGTTCAAGGCATCCCAAGGGGAGTACAAAAGTGCAACAACATGGCAGCTTTCACAGCTTTTTCCTTGGCACCATCCCTATACCTAGGCTGTTTTATCTGCCTAGGGTTAGGGTTAGGGTTCAGCCTAGGTCTTGGAGTTTTTTAACCAGGAAGCCCTGAGTTCCAGGCTTACTGCATCTGCCAAAGGCATCCCAAAGGGAGTGCAAAAGTGCCACAACATGGCTGCTTTCACAGCTTTTCCCTTAGGAAGAACCCTAATACGCGGCTGATTTCCCTTCCTAGGGTTACTGTTAGGCTTAGGCCTAGGACTTTTGAAACCAGGAAGCCCTGGGCTCCAGGCACATGCAGCTGTTAAAGGCATCCCAAGAGGGCCGCAGAAGTGACACAACTTGGCTGCCTCTGCTTCTATTCTCATGAGACCATCCCGAACCATAGGCTGATTTTCCTTCCTAGGGTTAATGTTTGAGTTTCGCCTAGGGTAAGAGGTCTATTAACCAGAAAGACCAGAGTTCCAAGAACACAGCAGCTGCGAAGGACTACCCAAGAAGAGCGCAAAAGTACCACAACATGCCTGCCTCCACAGCTTTTTCCTTGGGGACATGCCTAATTCCTGGCTGATTTGCCTTTCTCGTCTTAGGGTTGGGGTTCGGCCTAGGGCTAGGATATTTTTAACTAGGAAGCCCTGAGTTCCAGGCTTACTGCATCTGCAAAAAGCATCCCAAAGGGAGTGCAGAAGTGCCACAACATGGCTGCTTTCACGGCTTTTCCCTTAGGAAGAACCCTAATACGCGGCTGATTTACCTTCCTAGGGTTACTGTTAGGCTTAGGCCTAGGACTTTTAAAACCAGGAAGCCCTGGGCTCCAGGCACACTGCAGCTGTTAAAGGCATCCCAAGGGGAGCGCAAAAGTGACACAACTTGGCTGCCACCACTGATATTTCCATGAGACCATCCCAAATCATAGGCTGATTTTCCTTCCTAGGGTTAAGGTTTGAGTTACGCCTAGGGTAAGGGTTCTATTAACCAGAAAGCCCTGAGTTCCAAGAACACAGCAGCTGCGAAGGACTACCCAAGAAGAGCGCAAAAGTACCACAACGTGCCTGCCTCCACAGCTTTTTTCCTTGGGGACATGCCTAATTCCTGGCTGATTTGCCTTTCTCGTCTTAGGGTTGGGGTTCGGCCTAGGGCTAGGATATTTTTAACTAGGAAGCCCTGAGTTCCAGGCTTACTGCATCTGCCAAAGGCATCCCAAAGGGAGTGCAGAAGTGCCACAACATGGCTGCTTTCACGGCTTTTCCCTTAGGAAGAACCCTAATACGCGGCTGATTTACCTTCCTAGGGTTACTGTTAGGCTTAGGCCTAGGACTTTTAAAACCAGGAAGCCCTGGGCTCCAGGCACACTGCAGCTGCGAAAGGCATCCCAAGGGGAGCGCAAAAGTGACACAACTTGGCTGCCACCACTGATATTTCCATGAGACCATCCCGAACCATAGGCTGATTTTCCTTCCTAGGGTTAAGGTTTGAGTTACGCCTAGGGTAAGGGTTCTATTAACCAGAAAGCCCTGAGTTCCAAGAACACAGCAGCTGCGAAGGACTACCCAAGAAGAGCGCAAAAGTACCACAACGTGCCTGCCTCCACAGCTTTTTTCCTTGGGGACATGCCTAATTCCTGGCTGATTTGCCTTTCTCGTCTTAGGGTTGGGGTTCGGCCTAGGGCTAGGATTTTTAAAATCAGGAAGCCCTGAGTTCCAGGCACACTGGAGCTGTGAAAGGCATCCAAAAGGGAGTGCAAAAGTGCCACAACATGGTTGCTTTCACGGCTTTTTCCTTGGCAAGAAGCTTAACACCAGGCTGATTTCCCTTCCCAGGGTTACTGTAAGGCTTAGGCCTAGGGCTAGGATTTTTAAAACTAGGAAGCCCTTAGATCCAGGCACACTGCAGCTGTTCAAGGCATCCCAAGGGGAGTACAAAAGTGCAACAACATGGCAGCTTTCACAGCTTTTTCCTTGGCACCATCCCTATACCTAGGCTGATTTATCTGCCTAGGGTTAGGGTTAGGGTTCAGCCTAGGGCTTGGAGTATTTTAACCAGGAAGCCCTGAGTTCCAGGCTTACTGCATCTGCCAAAGGCATCCCAAAGGGAGTGCAAAAGTGCCACAACATGGCTGCTTTCACAGCTTTTCCCTTAGGAAGAACCCTAATACCCGGCTGATTTACCTTCCTAGGGTTACTGTTAGGCTTAGGCCTAGGACTTTTAAAACCAGGAAGCCCTGGGCTCCAGGCACATGCAGCTGTTAAAGGCATCCCTAGAGGGCCGCAGAAGTGACACAACTTGGCTGCCTCTGCTTCTATTCTCATGAGACCATCCCGAACCATAGGCTGATTTTCCTTCCTAGGGTTAAGGTTTGAGTTTCGCCTAGGGTAAGAGGTCTATTAACCAGAAAGCCCTGAGTTCCAAGAACACAGCAGCTGCGAAGGACTAGCCAAGAAGAGCGCAAAAGTACCACAACATGCCTGCCTCCACAGCTTTTTCCTTGGGGACATGCCTAATTCCTGGCTGATTTGCCTTTCTCGTCTTAGGGTTGGGGTTCGGCCTAGGGCTAGGATATTTTTAACTAGGAAGCCCTGAGTTCCAGGCTTACTGCATCTGCCAAAGGCATCCCAAAGGGAGTGCAGAAGTGACACAACATGGCTGCTTTCACGGCTTTTCCCTTAGGAAGAACCCTAATACGCGGCTGATTTACCTTCCTAGGGTTACTGTTAGGCTTAGGCCTAGGACTTTTAAAACCAGGAAGCCCTGGGCTCCAGGCACATGCAGCTGTTAAAGGCATCCCAAGGGGTGCGCAAAAGTGACACAACTTGGCTGCCACCACTGATATTTCCATGAGACCATCCCAAATCAAAGGCTGATTTTCCTTCCTAGGGTTAAGGTTTGAGTTACGCCTAGGGTAAGGGTTCTATTAACCAGAAAGCCCTGAGTTCCAAGAACACAGCAGCTGCGAAGGACTACCCAAGAAGAGCGCAAAAGTACCACAACGTGCCTGCCTCCACAGCTTTTTTCCTTGGGGACATGCCTAATTCCTGGCTGATTTGCCTTTCTCGTCTTAGGGTTGGGGTTCGGCCTAGGGCTAGGATATTTTTAACTAGGAAGCCCTGAGTTCCAGGCTTACTGCATCTGCCAAAGGCATCCCAAAGGGAGTGCAGAAGTGCCACAACATGGCTGCTTTCACGGCTTTTCCCTTAGGAAGAACCCTAATACGCGGCTGATTTACCTTCCTAGGGTTACTGTTAGGCTTAGGCCTAGGACTTTTAAAACCAGGAAGCCCTGGGCTCCAGGCACACTGCAGCTGCGAAAGGCATCCCAAGGGGAGCGCAAAAGTGACACAACTTGGCTGCCACCACTGATATTTCCATGAGACCATCCCGAACCATAGGCTGATTTTCCTTCCTAGGGTTAAGGTTTGAGTTACGCCTAGGGTAAGGGTTCTATTAACCAGAAAGCCCTGAGTTCCAAGAACACAGCAGCTGCGAAGGACTAGCCAGGAAGAGCGCAAAAGTACCACAACATGCCTGCCTCCACAGCTTTTTCCTTGGGGACATGCCTAATTCCTGGCTGATTTGCCTTTCTCGTCTTAGGGTTGGGGTTCAGTCTAGGGCTAGGATTTTTAAAATCAGGAAGCCCTGAGTTCCAGGCACACTGGAGCTGTGAAAGGCATCCCAAAGGGAGTGCAGAAGTGCCACAACATGGCTGCTTTCACGGCTTTTCCCTTAGGAAGAACCCTAATACGCAGCTGATTTACCTTCCTAGGGTTACTGTTAGGCTTAGGCCTAGGACTTTTAAAACCAGGAAGCCCTGGGCTCCAGGCACATGCAGCTGTTCAAGGCATCACAAGAGGGCCGCAGAAGTGACACAACTTGGCTGCATCTGTTGCTATTCTCATGAGACCATCCCGAACCATAGGCTGATTTTCCTTCCTAGGGTTAAGGTTTGAGTTACGCCTAGGGTAAGAGTTCTATTAACCAGAAAGCCCTGAGTTCCAAGAACACAGCAGCTGCGAAGGACTACCCAAGAAGAGCGCAAAAGTACCACAACGTGCCTGCCTCCACAGCTTTTTTCCTTGGGGACATGCCTAATTCCTGGCTGATTTGCCTTTCTCGTCTTAGGGTTGGGGTTCGGCCTAGGGCTAGGATTTTTAAAATCAGGAAGCCCTGAGTTCCAGGCACACTGGAGCTGTGAAAGGCATCCAAAAGGGAGTGCAGAAGTGCCACAACATGGTTGCTTTCACGGCTTTTTCCTTGGCAAGAAACTTAATACCAGGCTGATTTCCCTTGCCAGGGTTACTGTAAGGCTTAGGCCTAGGGCTAGGATTTTTAAAACTAGGAAGCAGTTAGATCCAGGCACACTGCAGCTGTTCAAGGCATCCCAAGGGGAGTACAAAAGTGCAACAACATGGCAGCTTTCACAGCTTTTTCCTTGGCACCATCCCTATACCTAGGCTGATTTATCTGCCTAGGGTTAGGGTTAGGGTTCAGCCTAGGGCTTGGAGTATTTTAACCAGGAAGCCCTGAGTTCCAGGCTTACTGCATCTGCCAAAGGCATCCCAAAGGGAGTGCAAAAGTGCCACAACATGGCTGCTTTCACGGCTTTTCCCTTAGGAAGAACCCTAATACGCGGCTGATTTACCTTCCTAGGGTTACTGTTAGGCTTAGGCCTAGGACTTTTAAAACCAGGAAGCCCTGGGCTCCAGGCACACTGCAGCTGTTAAAGGCATCCCCAGAGGGCCGCAGAAGTGACACAACTTGGCTGCCTCTGCTTCTATTCTCATGAGACCATCCCGAACCATAGGCTGATTTTCCTTCCTAGGGTTAAGGTTTGAGTTACGCCTAGGGTAAGAGGTCTATTAACCAGAAAGCCCTGAGTTCCAAGAACACAGCAGCTGCGAAGGACTAGCCAAGAAGAGCGCAAAAGTACCACAACATGCCTGCCTCCACAGCTTTTTCCTTGGGGACATGCCTAATTCCTGGCTGATTTGCCTTTCTCGTCTTAGGGTTGGGGTTCGGCCTAGGGCTAGGATATTTTTAACTAGGAAGCCCTGAGTTCCAGGCTTACTGCATCTGCCAAAGGCATCCCAAAGGGAGTGCAGAAGTGCCACAACATGGCTGCTTTCACGGCTTTTCCCTTAGGAAGAACCCTAATACGCGGCTGATTTACCTTCCTAGGGTTACTGTTAGGCTTAGGCCTAGGACTTTTAAAACCAGGAAGCCCTGGGCTCCAGGCACACTGCAGCTGCGAAAGGCATCCCAAGGGGAGCGCAAAAGTGACACAACTTGGCTGCCGCCACTGATATTTCCATGAGACCATCCTGAACCATAGGCTGATTTTCCTTCCTAGGGTTAAGGTTTGAGTTTCGCCTAGGGTAAGAGGTCTATTAACCAGAAAGCCCTGAGTTCCAAGAACACAGCAGCTGCGAAGGACTACCCAAGAAGAGCGCAAAAGTACCACAACATGCCTGCCTCCACAGCTTTTTCCTTGGGGACATGCCTAATTCCTGGCTGATTTGCCTTTCTCGTCTTAGGGTTGGGGTTCGGCCTAGGGCTAGGATTTTTAAAATCAGGAAGCCCTGAGTTCCAGGCACACTGGAGCTGTGAAAGGCATCCAAAAGGGAGTGCAAAAGTGCCACAACATGGTTGCTTTCACGGCTTTTTCCCTAGCAAGAAGCTTAACACCAGGCTGATTTCCCTTCCCAGGGTTACTGTAAGGCTTAGGCCTAGGGCTAGGATTTTTAAAACTAGGAAGCCCTTAGATCCAGGCACACTGCAGCTGTTCAAGGCATCCCAAGGGGAGTACAAAAGTGCAACAACATGGCAGCTTTCACAGCTTTTTCCTTGGCACCATCCCTATACCTAGGCTGATTTATCTGCCTAGGGTTAGGGTTAGGGTTCAGCCTAGGGCTTGGAGTATTTTAACCAGGAAGCCCTGAGTTCCAGGCTTACTGCATCTGCCAAAGGCATCCCAAAGGGAGTGCAAAAGTGCCACAACATGGCTGCTTTCACAGCTTTTCCCTTAGGAAGAACCCTAATACCCGGCTGATTTACCTTCCTAGGGTTACTGTTAGGCTTAGGCCTAGGACTTTTAAAACCAGGAAGCCCTGGGCTCCAGGCACACTGCAGCTGTTAAAGGCATCCCAAGAGGGCCGCAGAAGTGACACAACTTGGCTGCCTCTGCTTCTATTCTCATGAGACCATCCCGAACCATAGGCTGATTTTCCTTCCTAGGGTTAATGTTTGAGTTTGGCCTAGGGTAAGAGGTCTATTAACCAGAAAGCCCTGAGTTCCAAGAACACAGCAGCTGCGAAGGACTAGCCAAGAAGAGCGCAAAAGTACCACAACATGCCTGCCTCCACAGCTTTTTCCTTGGGGACATGCCTAATTCCTGGCTGATTTGCCTTTCTCGTCTTAGGGTTGGGGTTCGGCCTAGGGCTAGGATATTTTTAACTAGGAAGCCCTGAGTTCCAGGCTTACTTCATGTGCAAAAGGCATCCCAAAGGGAGTGCAGAAGTGCCACAACATGGCTGCTTTCACGGCTTTTCCCTTAGGAAGAACCCTAATACGCGGCTGATTTACCTTCCGAGGGTTACTGTAAGGCTTAGGCCTAGGACTTTTAAAACCAGGAAGCCCTGGGCTCCAGGCACACTGCAGCTGCGAAAGGCATCCCAAGGGGAGCGCAAAAGTGACACAACTTGGCTGCCACCACTGATATTTCCATGAGACCATCCCGAACCATAGGCTGATTTTCCTTCCTAGGGTTAAGGTTTGAGTTACGCCTAGGGTAAGGGTTCTATTAACCAGAAAGACCTGAGTTCCAAGAACACAGCAGCTGCGAAGGACTAGCCAAGAAGAGCGCAAAAGTACCACAACATGCCTGCCTCCACAGCTTTTTCCTTGGGGACATGCCTAATTCCTGGCTGATTTGCCTTTCTCGTCTTAGGGTTGGGGTTCGGCCTAGGGCTAGGATTTTTAAAATCAGGAAGCCCTGAGTTCCAGGCACACTGGAGCTGTGAAAGGCATCCAAAAGGGAGTGCAAAAGTGCCACAACATGGTTGCTTTCACGGCTTTTTCCTTGGCAAGAAGCTTAACACCAGGTTGATTTCCCTTCCCAGGGTTACTGTAAGGCTTAGGCCTAGGGCTAGGATTTTTAAAACTAGGAAGCCCTTAGATCCAGGCACACTGCAGCTGTTCAAGGCATCCCAAGGGGAGTACAAAAGTGCAACAACATGGCAGCTTTCACAGCTTTTTCCTTGGCACCATCCCTATACCTAGGCTGATTTATCTGCCTAGGGTTAGGGTTAGGGTTCAGCCTAGGGCTTGGAGTTTTTTAACCAGGAAGCCCTGAGTTCCAGGCTTACTGCATCTGCCAAAGGCATCCCAAAGGGAGTGCAAAAGTGCCACAACATGGCTGCTTTCACGGCTTTTCCCTTAGGAAGAACCCTAATACGCGGCTGATTTACCTTCCTAGGGTTACTGTTAGGCTTAGGCCTAGGACTTTTAAAACCAGGAAGCCCTGGGCTCCAGGCACACTGCAGCTGTTAAAGGCATCCCCAGAGGGCCGCAGAAGTGACACAACTTGGCTGCCTCTGCTTCTATTCTCATGAGACCATCCCGAACCATAGGCTGATTTTCCTTCCTAGGGTTAAGGTTTGAGTTACGCCTAGGGTAAGAGGTCTATTAACCAGAAAGCCCTGAGTTCCAAGAACACAGCAGCTGCGAAGGACTACCCAAGAAGAGCGCAAAAGTACCACAACATGCCTGCCTCCACAGCTTTTTCCTTGGGGACATGCCTAATTCCTGGCTGATTTGCCTTTCTCGTCTTAGGGTTGGGGTTCGGCCTAGGGCTAGGATATTTTTAACTAGGAAGCCCTGAGTTCCAGGCTTACTGCATCTGCCAAAGGCATCCCAAAGGGAGTGCAGAAGTGCCACAACATGGCTGCTTTCACGGCTTTTCCCTTAGGAAGAACCCTAATACGCGGCTGATTTACCTTCCTAGGGTTACTGTTAGGCTTAGGCCTAGGACTTTTAAAACCAGGAAGCCCTGGGCTCCAGGCACACTGCAGCTGCGAAAGGCATCCCAAGGGGAGCGCAAAAGTGACACAACTTGGCTGCCGCCACTGATATTTCCATGAGACCATCCTGAACCATAGGCTGATTTTCCTTCCTAGGGTTAAGGTTTGAGTTTCGCCTAGGGTAAGAGGTCTATTAACCAGAAAGCCCTGAGTTCCAAGAACACAGCAGCTGCGAAGGACTAGCCAAGAAGAGCGCAAAAGTACCACAACATGCCTGCCTCCACAGCATTTTCCTTGGGGACATGCCTAATTCCTGGCTGATTTGCCTTTCTCGTCTTAGGGTTGGGGTTCGGCCTAGGGCTAGGATATTTTTAACTAGGAACCCCTGAGTTCCAGGCTTACTGCATCTGCCAAAGGCATCCCAAAGGGAGTGCAGAAGTGCCACAACATGGCTGCTTTCATGGCTTTTCCCTTAGGAAGAACCCTAATACCCAGCTGATTTACCTTCCTAGTGTTACTGTTAAGCTTAGGCCTAGGACTTTTAAAACCAGGAAGCCCTGGGCTCCAGGCACATGCAGCTGTTCAAGGCATCCCAAGAGGGCCGCAGAAGTGACACAACTTGGCTGCATCTGTTGCTATTCTCATGAGACCATCCCGAACCATAGGCTGATTTTCCTTCCTAGGGTTAAGGTTTGAGTTACGCCTAGGGTAAGAGTTCTATTAACCAGAAAGCCCTGAGTTCCAAGAACACAGCAGCTGCGAAGGACTAGCCAAGAAGAGCGCAAAAGTACCACAACGTGCCTGCCTCCACAGCTTTTTTCCTTGGGGACATGCCTAATTCCTGGCTGATTTGCCTTTCTCGTCTTAGGGTTGGGGTTCGGCCTAGGGCTAGGATTTTTAAAATCAGGAAGCCCTGAGTTCCAGGCACACTGGAGCTGTGAAAGGCATCCAAAAGGGAGTGCAAAAGTGCCACAACATGGTTGCTTTCACGGCTTTTTCCTTGGCAAGAAGCTTAACACCAGGTTGATTTCCCTTCCCAGGGTTACTGTAAGGCTTAGGCCTAGGGCTAGGATTTTTAAAACTAGGAAGCCCTTAGATCCAGGCACACTGCAGCTGTTCAAGGCATCCCAAGGGGAGTACAAAAGTGCAACAACATGGCAGCTTTCACAGCTTTTTCCTTGGCACCATCCCTATACCTAGGCTGATTTATCTGCCTAGGGTTAGGGTTAGGGTTCAGCCTAGGGCTTGGAGTTTTTTAACCAGGAAGCCCTGAGTTCCAGGCTTACTGCATCTGCCAAAGGCATCCCAAAGGGAGTGCAAAAGTGCCACAACATGGCTGCTTTCACGGCTTTTCCCTTAGGAAGAACCCTAATACGCGGCTGATTTACCTTCCTAGGGTTACTGTTAGGCTTAGGCCTAGGACTTTTAAAACCAGGAAGCCCTGGGCTCCAGGCACACTGCAGCTGTTAAAGGCATCCCCAGAGCGCCGCAGAAGTGACACAACTTGGCTGCCTCTGCTTCTATTCTCATGAGACCATCCCGAACCATAGGCTGATTTTCCTTCCTAGGGTTAAGGTTTGAGTTACGCCTACGGTAAGAGGTCTATTAACCAGAAAGCCCTGAGTTCCAAGAACACAGCAGCTGCGAAGGACTACCCAAGAAGAGCGCAAAAGTACCACAACATGCCTGCCTCCACAGCTTTTTCCTTGGGGACATGCCTAATTCCTGGCTGATTTGCCTTTCTCGTCTTAGGGTTGGGGTTCGGCCTAGGGCTAGGATTTTTAAAATCAGGAAGCCCTGAGTTCCAGGCACACTGGAGCTGTGAAAGGCATCCAAAAGGGAGTGCAAAAGTGCCACAACATGGTTGCTTTCACGGCTTTTTCCTTGGCAAGAAGCTTAACACCAGGCTGATTTCCCTTCCCAGGGTTACTGTAAGGCTTAGGCCTAGGGCTAGGATTTTTAAAACTAGGAAGCCCTTAGATCCAGGCACACTGCAGCTGTTCAAGGCATCCCAAGGGGAGTACAAAAGTCCCACAACATGGCTGCTTTCCCAGCTTTTCCCTTAGGAAGAACCCTAATACCCGGCTGATTTACCTTCTTAGGGTTACTGTTAGGCTTAGGCCTAGGACTTTTAAAACCAGGAAGCCCTGGGCTCCAGGCACACTGCAGCTGTTAAAGGCATCCCCAGAGGGCCGCAGAAGCGACACAACTTGGCTGCCTCTGCTTCTATTCTCATGAGACCATCCCGAACCATAGGCTGATTTTCCTTCCTAGGGTTAATGTTTGAGTTTCGCCTAGGGTAAGAGGTCTATTAACCAGAAAGACCAGAGTTCCAAGAACACAGCAGCTGCGAAGGACTACCCAAGAAGAGCGCAAAAGTACCACAACATGCCTGCGTCGATAGCTTTTTCCTTGGGGACATGCCTAATTCCTGGCTGATTTGCCTTTCTCGTCTTAGGGTTGGGGTTCGGCCTAGGGCTAGGATATTTTTAACTAGGAAGCCCTGAGTTCCAGGCTTACTGCATCTGCCAAAGGCATCCCAAAGGGAGTGCAGAAGTGACACAACATGGCTGCTTTCACGGCTTTTCCCTTAGGAAGAACCCTAATACGCGGCTGATTTACCTTCCTAGGGTTACTGTAAGGCTTAGGCCTAGGGCTAGGATTTTTAAAACTAGGAAGCCCTTAGCTCCAGGCACACTGCAGCTGTTCAAGTCATCCCAAGAGGGCCGCAGAAGTGACACAACTTGGCTGCCTCTGCTGCTATTCTCATGAGTCCATCCCGAACCATAGGCTGATTTTCCTTCCTAGGGTGAGGGTTAGAGTTACGCCTAGGGTTAGTGTTTTTTTAACCAGAAAGCCCTGAGTTCCAAGAACACAGCAGCAGCCAAGGGCTACCCAAGAGGAGGGGAAAAGTGCCACAACATGGCTGCCTCCAGCGCTTTTTCCTTGGGACCATCATTGAACCTAGGCTGATTTACTTGCCTCCAGTTGCACCTATGGTCACGCCAAGCGATAGGGATTTTAAATCAGTAAACCCTGAGCTCCAGACCCAGTGCAGCTGCAAAAGGCTTCCCAAGGGCAGCCAAAAATTGCCTCAACATGCTCCTTCCAGTGCTTTTTTCCTTGGGAACATCCCTATACCCAGGCTGATTTATCTGCCTAGGGTTAGGGTTAGGGTTCAGCCTAGAGATAGGATTTTTTCAAACAGGAAGCCCTGAATTCCAGGCACACTGCAGCTGTTAAAGGCAGTGTTTTACGTCAACCGCAACTTAGTCTGAAATAAATGCTTTTTCCCTGAGAGCATCTGAGAGGTTTGCATGAAGCACTGATATCTGACATTTGCAATTTTGAATAGGAGAGGAGAAAGAAAATGGGAAGAAGTTTTTAATTTTAGTGGTTTCAATGTTAATTTCCGTACACTTTTTCAAAACTTGTCAGCTCAAATGCCCATCAACATCTTTTAGTCATCTGTAAGTCAGTATTCATATAAAATGTGCTTCAAATCAAAAGAATTTCAAATTTGCACTCCAAATTTCTATGCCTAGATTTATGATTTCCTACACATATTAGATGAAAGGAAGGCCTTTTTTACTGTGGGAGTGCTGGAACACTGGAACAGGTTGCCCAGGGAAGTTGTGGGTGTCCCATCCCTGAAAGTATTCAAGGTCAGCTTGGACGGGGCTTGGAGCAGCAACAAAGGAGAAGCTTGATGGTAGAGAAACAAAGTTGGACTATAGAAGAAACTGGGATTGAAGTATAGGAGCAAGTTTTCTCTCAGCTCTTGGGGTAAATTCAAAGTTGTACAAAATGACATTTATCTGTGCTATTCACTACTGTAACAGAAATGTTCATGAAAACTGTACAGAAGATAGCAAATTTTAAAAGAGATAAGAATTACAGCATAAAATCCATGGGATGGGTTACAACATGAGACACTCTCTAAGAGAAAATCTCTGTGTTTCAGCACTTCATCATGGTAAGATTTCATGAAGTGCCAAAGAAGGCGGCAAAATATCATTCGGGACGTTATTTCCTGGAATTCAGCCTGGCCATTAGTAGGAACTGGGTTTGAACACATCATGTAGATATACCACACACACTTTCCCTTCACTGAAAAATGACTGTTTACAACGAAGAAGCAATTGACGATCAAAATTGATTGAAAGCATCTTAAACATGTCAAGTATTTCATTGTAGATGATCTGTGATCCAAATGCTTCTTCCACCTTCGAGAGGGACAGAACAATTCTTCCATATCATGATGGTTTAAAATTGTATCAACCAATGTTTTCTGCTGAAAAGATAGCATCTATTTTTTTCTATTTTTGGAAGAAAATATTCCTAGACATACAACAGGTGAGAACTAAGTAATTTTAAAGAAACAAATGAAAAGAAAATATTCTGTAAATAGAATGAAATGAAAAGCTGTGTTTTAAATAGGAGCTAAATATGAAACAGAATTTTTGTACCAGGCATTTGAATTACTGCACCAGCTCTTTTGCCCATCAAGAGAGGCGTTTAGCATTTCAGTCTTTTCCAAGGTGTTCATGATCTGCTATGCTGATCTCTGTGTGTGCCTAGGTGTGTGTGGAAGGGGGGGCATGTGAAGGGGAGTGTGTATGTTTGCTTTACAATTGTTGTGGCAGATTCATGCCTCAGCTCCACATTTTGTTTTAGAAAGGTCACACAGAGTGGATGTGAAGTTTACTATCAACAAGAGATCAATTCCCAAATCATCCATTTGACTCTACCTTATAAATCATGTGCTTTGTTGCATATTTTATCAAATCTACTTTCAAGCCAGATGGAGGAAGGAGGATGTGGCAATCCCTCCACCATCTTGCAACTTTTATGCAAGTAGGTTTTCAAGAAAATCATCATTTCTCTTGGAAATATGTCTGGAACAGGCATGATGGTAGTGTCAACCTGTTGGAGTTTTTGTTGCTGGAAGAAGTTATACAAAAGGATTGGTTTTTACATTGACCAGTTACTGAATCAAGCTCAGGAATACATTGGAAATTCAACTGGGGCTTCCTTTCCCCGGCAGACTACTTCTAGAACGAGCTTGTACACTGAAGCTTACTCTTTTGCCCTCTTTTTGTTTCTTTCCTATTTTCTTGCCTTCTTTGCCACTCTCTAGACAATTTTGGAACTTTTTTCCCAACTCAAATGGTTTCAATAGTCTGATTGTGATCATACATTTTTACAAGGAATTTTTAAAATCTTTCCTCCAGTTAAGAAAGTCAAGGACTTAGGTCTTTTTCTTCCCTTATCAATATTGCAATGAAATTGATAAGTAAAGACCAACTCTTTCTTTTTGTTTTTAACCCAAGCAGATAATTCCCATCCATTCATCCATTTGGTGGACCAATAGTTGCCATTCTGATGGAAGTTGTCACTTCTTAACAATAGGCATTCTGTGACTATGTAGACAGCACTTTGGGTGAAGATCCTAACTGGTCTTAGATACACATAGGGAGAAATTTGCTCAGCCAGTGTCAGTCTTAAGCATGCGTATCAGAAGATCTTTCTAGAGCTGGGAATTTTCCCATGAAAGGGATTCAGTTAGGGAAGAGACACTTGCCCCAGAGGTTTACATTCTTCTTGAAGACTGCTAAAGGAACTTAGATGCCATGTCCATTTGGATCTGTGTCTGCACAGAACTTTGTCATGCCAGTGCTTGAAATGCATCTTGAAGAGAATTCACTAGCACAGAATGAATGAGAGTGGAAGGGGTTGGTGGGGCTAACCAGGCCCAACCCCCCTGCCTAAACCAGGATACCTAGAGCCTCTTGCCCAGGATTCTATCTGGGTGTACTTTTAATGTCTTCAAAGATCCAGGCTCCACAATCTTTCTGGGCAATCTGTGCCGTGGTTCACTCACCCTCACAGTAAAGAATCATTTCCTGATGTTCCTGTATTTCAGTGTGTGCCCACTGCCTCTTGTCTTTTCACTCAGCATCACTGAAAAGACACTGATTCCCTCCCCTTTGCACTATTGCTTCCATATGGATGTGTGCTGCCATGTAGAGATATGTCAAAAACCTCCCTGAAGCCCAGGCAGATAATATTCCCTTCATCTACCAGTCAAGTTGATTCATCAGAGGAGTTTAAAGTTATGTTCAGCATGAAATGCCCCTGAAAAATCATGCTAACTACATTATTGTGTCGTCTTGCATGTGCCTGGCAAGGTTTTCCAGGAAGAGCTGCTTCATCAACTTCCTGGGGATAAAAGAGAGGCTGGCTGGTTTGTACGATTGCGAGTCCTCCTAATTGCCTTTTTTGAAGATGAGTGTCATTTGCTTACATCCAGTCCTTAGCCTCTCTTGTCGTCTACATCTTAGCAAAAGGCTTTTCCACTATGTCTGGCAAGGAGAAATTGTGCCAGCACAGAAAACATCTCCTATCGTGTTCTAGACGTTGCACGGAGGTGTGCCGAGTGTTTGGCATGAAGGAAAGAAAAGTTGTCCAAAACAGCTTCCAATCGAATGTTCATGTGATTGGAAAAGTCAGGAGAGTGCAAAGGTACTGTTTTCTAGCAGTTGGCAAGCTGCGCACACAATCCCAGTGTTGTACAGCTTCCTTCTTCACCTTTCCGAAGGTGCCGCTCTCTCCGGCTCCCGGAGGCGAAGAAGCGGCTTCTTCGCGCAAAGACGATTGTGCCGCTCACTGTGCACTCCTTAGCGCGGCTTCTGCCGAAAGACGCCCGGGAGCGGCTCTTAGCTCCGGAGAGCATCGTACCTTCGTCTTTAGCGTCTCTTCTCGTCTACATCTTAGCAAAAAGCTTTTCCACTATGTCTGGCGAGGAAAAACTGTGCCAGCACAGAAAACATCTCCCATCGTGTTCAAGACGTTGCACGGAGGTGTGCCGAGTGTTTGGCATGAAGAAAAGAAAAGTTGTCCAAAACAGCTTCCAATCGAATGTTCATGTGATTGGAAAAGTCAGGAGAGTGCAAAGGTACTGTTTTCTAGCAGTTGGCAAGCTGCGCACAAAATCCCAGTGTTGTACAGCTTCCTTCTTCACCTTTCCGAAGGTGCCGCTCTCTCCGGCTCCCGGAGGCGAAGAAGCGGCTTCTTCGCGCAAAGACGATTGTGCCGCTCACTGTGCACTCCTTAGCGCGGCTTCTGCCGAAAGACGCCCGGGAGCAGCTCTTAGCTCCGGAGAGCATCGTACCTTCGTCTTTAGCGTCTCTTCTCGTCTACATCTTAGCAAAAAGCTTTTCTACTATGTCTGGCGAGGAAAAACTGTGCCAGCACAGAAAACATCTCCCATCGTGTTCAAGACGTTGCACGGAGGTGTGCCGAGTGTTTGGCATGAAGGAAAGAAAAGTTGTCCAAAACAGCTTCCAATCGAATGTTCATGTGATTGGAAAAGTCAGGAGAGTGCAAAGGTACTGTTTTCTAGCAGTTGGCAAGCTGCGCACACAATCCCAGTGTTGTACAGCTTCCTTCTTCACCTTTCCGAAGGTGCCGCTCTCTCCGGCTCCCGGAGGCGAAGAAGCGGCTTCTTCGCGCAAAGACGATTGTGCCGCTCACTGTGCACTCCTTAGCGCGGCTTCTGCCGAAAGACGCCCGGGAGCGGCTCTTAGCTCCGGAGAGCATCGTACCTTCGTCTTTAGCGTCTCTTCTCGTCTACATCTTAGCAAAAAGCTTTTCTACTATGTCTGGCGAGGAAAAACTGTGCCAGCACAGAAAACATCTCCCATCGTGTTCTAGACGTTGCACGGAGGTGTGCCGAGTGTTTGGCATGAAGGAAAGAAAAGTTGTCCAAAACAGCTTCCAATCGAATGTTCATGTGATTGGAAAAGTCAGGAGAGTGCAAAGGTACTGTTTTCTAGCAGTTGGCAAGCTGCGCACACAATCCCAGTGTTGTACAGCTTCCTTCTTCACCTTTCCGAAGGTGCCGCTCTCTCCGGCTCCCGGAGGCGAAGAAGCGGCTTCTTCGCGCAAAGACGATTGTGCCGCTCACTGTGCACTCCTTAGCGCGGCTTCTGCCGAAAGACGCCCGGGAGCGGCTCTTAGCTCCGGGCAGAATCGTACCTTCGTCTTTAGCGTCTCTTCTCGTCTACATCTTAGCAAAAAGCTTTTCTACTATGTCTGGCGAGGAAAAACTGTGCCAGCACAGAAAACATCTCCCATCGTGTTCTAGACGTTGCACGGAGGTGTGCCGAGTGTTTGGCATGAAGAAAAGAAAAGTTGTCCAAAACAGCTTCCAATCGAATGTTCATGTGATTGGAAAAGTCAGGAGAGTGCAAAGGTACTGTTTTCTATCAGTTGGCAAGCTGCGCACACAATCCCAGTGTTGTACAGCTTCCTTCCTCACCTTTCAGAAGGTGTCGCTCTCTCCGGCTCCCGGAGGCGAAGAAGCGGCTTCTTCGCGCAAAGACGATTGTGCCGCTCACTGTGCACTCCTTAGCGCGGCTTCTGCCGAAAGACGCCCGGGAGCGGCTCTTAGCTCCGCACAGCATCGTACCTTCGTCTTTAGCGTCTCTTCTCGTCTACATCTTAGCAAAAAGCTTTTCCACTATGTCTGGCGAGGAAAAACTGTGCCAGCACAGAAAACATCTCCCATCGTGTTCTAGACGTTGCACGGAGGTGTGCCGAGTGTTTGGCATGAAGGAAAGAAAACTTGTCCAAAACAGCTTCCAATCGAATGTTCATGTGATTGGAAAAGTCAGGAGAGTGCAAAGGTACTGTTTTCTATCAGTTGGCAAGCTGCGCACAAAATCCCAGTGTTGTACAGCTTCCTTCTTCACCTTTCCGAAGGTGCCGCTCTCTCCGGCTCCCGGAGGCGAAGAAGCGGCTTCTTCGCGCAAAGACGATTGTGCCGCTCACTGTGCACTCCTTAGCGCGGCTTCTGCCGAAAGACGCCCGGGAGCAGCTCTTAGCTCCGGACAGCATCGTACCTTCGTCTTTAGCGTCTCTTCTCGTCTACATCTTAGCAAAAAGCTTTTCTACTATGTCTGGCGAGGAAAAACTGTGCCAGCACAGAAAACATCTCCCATCGTGTTCTAGACGTTGCACGGAGGTGTGCCGAGTGTTTGGCATGAAGGAAGGAAAAGTTGTCCAAAACAGCTTCCAATCGAATGTTCATGTGATTGGAAAAGTCAGGAGAGTGCAAAGGTACTGTTTTCTAGCAGTTGGCAAGCTGCGCACACAATCCCAGTGTTGTACAGCTTCCTTCTTCACCTTTCCGAAGGTGCCGCTCTCTCCGGCTCCCGGAGGCGAAGAAGCGGCTTCTTCGCGCAAAGACGATTGTGCCGCTCACTGTGCACTCCTTAGCGCGGCTTCTGCCGAAAGACGCCCGCGAGCGGCTCTTAGCTCCGGAGAGCATCGTACCTTCGTCTTTAGCGTCTCTTCTCGTCTACATCTTAGCAAAAAGCTTTTCTACTATGTCTGGCGAGGAAAAACTGTGCCAGCACAGAAAACATCTCCCATCGTGTTCTAGACGTTGCACGGAGGTGTGCCGAGTGTTTGGCATGAAGGAAAGAAAAGTTGTCCAAAACAGCTTCCAATCGAATGTTCATGTGATTGGAAAAGTCAGGAGAGTGCAAAGGTACTGTTTTCTAGCAGTTGGCAAGCTGCGCACACAATCCCAGTGTTGTACAGCTTCCTTCTTCACCTTTCCGAAGGTGCCGCTCTCTCCGGCTCCCGGAGGCGAAGAAGCGGCTTCTTCGCGCAAAGACGATTGTGCCGCTCACTGTGCACTCCTTAGCGCGGCTTCTGCCGAAAGACGCCCGGGAGCGGCTCTTAGCTCCGGAGAGCATCGTACCTTCGTCTTTAGCGTCTCTTCTCGTCTACATCTTAGCAAAAAGCTTTTCTACTATGTCTGGCGAGGAAAAACTGTGCCAGCACAGAAAACATCTCCCATCGTGTTCTAGACGTTGCACGGAGGTGTGCCGAGTGTTTGGCATGAAGGAAAGAAAAGTTGTCCAAAACAGCTTCCAATCGAATGTTCATGTGATTGGAAAAGTCAGGAGAGTGCAAAGGTACTGTTTTCTAGCAGTTGGCAAGCTGCGCACACAATCCCAGTGTTGTACAGCTTCCTTCTTCACCTTTCCGAAGGTGCCGCTCTCTCCGGCTCCCGGAGGCGAAGAAGCGGCTTCTTCGCGCAAAGACGATTGTGCCGCTCACTGTGCACTCCTTAGCGCGGCTTCTGCCGAAAGACGCCCGGGAGCGGCTCTTAGCTCCGGAGAGCATCGTACCTTCGTCTTTAGCGTCTCTTCTCGTCTACATCTTAGCAAAAAGCTTTTCTACTATGTCTGGCGAGGAAAAACTGTGCCAGCACAGAAAACATCTCCCATCGTGTTCAAGACGTTGCACGGAGGTGTGCCGAGTGTTTGGCATGAAGAAAAGAAAAGTTGTCCAAAACAGCTTCCAATCGAATGTTCATGTGATTGGAAAAGTCAGGAGAGTGCAAAGGTACTGTTTTCTATCAGTTGGCAAGCTGCGCACACAATCCCAGTGTTGTACAGCTTCCTTCCTCACCTTTCAGAAGGTGTCGCTCTCTCCGGCTCCCGGAGGCGAAGAAGCGGCTTCTTCGCGCAAAGACGATTGTGCCGCTCACTGTGCACTCCTTAGCGCGGCTTCTGCCGAAAGACGCCCGGGAGCGGCTCTTAGCTCCGCACAGCATCGTACCTTCGTCTTTAGCGTCTCTTCTCGTCTACATCTTAGCAAAAAGCTTTTCCACTATGTCTGGCGAGGAAAAACTGTGCCAGCACAGAAAACATCTCCCATCGTGTTCTAGACGTTGCACGGAGGTGTGCCGAGTGTTTGGCATGAAGGAAAGAAAACTTGTCCAAAACAGCTTCCAATCGAATGTTCATGTGATTGGAAAAGTCAGGAGAGTGCAAAGGTACTGTTTTCTATCAGTTGGCAAGCTGCGCACAAAATCCCAGTGTTGTACAGCTTCCTTCTTCACCTTTCCGAAGGTGCCGCTCTCTCCGGCTCCCGGAGGCGAAGAAGCGGCTTCTTCGCGCAAAGACGATTGTGCCGCTCACTGTGCACTCCTTAGCGCGGCTTCTGCCGAAAGACGCCCGGGAGCAGCTCTTAGCTCCGGACAGCATCGTACCTTCGTCTTTAGCGTCTCTTCTCGTCTACATCTTAGCAAAAAGCTTTTCTACTATGTCTGGCGAGGAAAAACTGTGCCAGCACAGAAAACATCTCCCATCGTGTTCTAGACGTTGCACGGAGGTGTGCCGAGTGTTTGGCATGAAGGAAAGAAAAGTTGTCCAAAACAGCTTCCAATCGAATGTTCATGTGATTGGAAAAGTCAGGAGAGTGCAAAGGTACTGTTTTCTAGCAGTTGGCAAGCTGCGCACACAATCCCAGTGTTGTACAGCTTCCTTCTTCACCTTTCCGAAGGTGCCGCTCTCTCCGGCTCCCGGAGGCGAAGAAGCGGCTTCTTCGCGCAAAGACGATTGTGCCGCTCACTGTGCACTCCTTAGCGCGGCTTCTGCCGAAAGACGCCCGGGAGCGGCTCTTAGCTCCGGAGAGCATCGTACCTTCGTCTTTAGCGTCTCTTCTCGTCTACATCTTAGCAAAAAGCTTTTCTACTATGTCTGGCGAGGAAAAACTGTGCCAGCACAGAAAACATCTCCCATCGTGTTCTAGACGTTGCACGGAGGTGTGCCGAGTGTTTGGCATGAAGGAAAGAAAAGTTGTCTAAAACAGCTTCCAATCGAATGTTCATGTGATTGGAAAAGTCAGGAGAGTGCAAAGGTACTGTTTTCTAGCAGTTGGCAAGCTGTGCACACAATCCCAGTGTTGTACAGCTTCCTTCTTCACCTTTCCGAAGGTGCCGCTCTCTCCGGCTCCCGGAGGCGAAGAAGCGGCTTCTTCGCGCAAAGACGATTGTGCCGCTCACTGTGCACTCCTTAGCGCGGCTTCTGCCGAAAGACGCCCGGGAGCGGCTCTTAGCTCCGGACAGCATCGTACCTTCGTCTTTAGCGTCTCTTCTCGTCTACATCTTAGGAAAAAGCTTTTCTACTATGTCTGGCGAGGAAAAACTGTGCCAGCACAGAAAACATCTCCCATCGTGTTCAAGACGTTGCACAGAGGTGTGCCGAGTGTTTGGCATGAAGAAAAGAAAAGTTGCCCAAAACAGCTTCCAATCGACTGTTCATTTGATTGGAAAAGTCAGGAGAGTGCAAAGGTACTGTTTTCTATCAGTTGGCAAGCTGCGCACACAATCCCAGTGTTGTACAGCTTCCTTCTTCACCTTTCCGAAGGTGCCGCTCTCTCCGGCTCCCGGAGGCGAAGAAGCGGCTTCTTCGCGCAAAGACGATTGTGCCGCTCACTGTGCACTCCTTAGCGCGGCTTCTGCCGAAAGACGCCCGGGAGCGGCTCTTAGCTCCGGACAGCATCGTACCTTCGTCTTTAGCGTCTCTTCTCGTCTACATCTTAGCAAAAAGCTTTTCCACTATGTCTGGCGAGGAAAAACTGTGCCAGCACAGAAAACATCTCCCATCGTGTTCTAGACGTTGCACGGAGGTGTGCCGAGTGTTTGGCATGAAGGAAAGAAAAGTTGTCCAAAACAGCTTCCAATCGAATGTTCATGTGATTGGAAAAGTCAGGAGAGTGCAAAGGTACTGTTTTCTATCAGTTGGCAAGCTGCGCACACAATCCCAGTGTTGTACAGCTTCCTTCTTCACCTTTCCGAAGGTGCCGCTCTCTCCGGCTCCCGGAGGCGAAGAAGCGGCTTCTTCGCGCAAAGACGATTGTGCCGCTCACTGTGCACTCCTTAGCGCGGCTTCTGCCGAAAGACGCCCGGGAGCGGCTCTTAGCTCCGGACAGCATCGTACCTTCGTCTTTAGCGTCTCTTCTCGTCTACATCTTAGCAAAAAGCTTTTCCACTATGTCTGGCGAGGAAAAACTGTGCCAGCACAGAAAACAACTCCCATCGTGTTCTAGACGTTGCACGGAGGTGTGCCGAGTGTTTGGCATGAAGGAAAGAAAAGTTGTCCAAAACAGCTTCCAATCGAAGGTTCATGTGATTGGAAAAGTCAGGAGAGTGCAAAGGTACTGTTTTCTAGCAGTTAACAAGCTGCGCACACAATCCCAGTGTTGTACAGCTTCCTTCTTCACCTTTCCGAAGGTGCCGCTCTCTCCGGCTCCCGGAGGCGAAGAAGCGGCTTCTTCGCGCAAAGACGATTGTGCCGCTCACTGTGCACTCCTTAGCGCGGCTTCTGCCGAAAGACGCCCGGGAGCGGCTCTTAGCTCCGGACAGCATCGTACCTTCGTCTTTAGCGTCTCTTCTCGTCTACATCTTAGCAAAAAACTTTTCCACTATGTCTGGCGAGGAAAAACTGTGCCAGCACAGAAAACATCTCCCATCGTGTTCTAGACGTTGCACGATCCCTATACTTAGCCTGATTTTCCTTCCTGGGGATAGGGTTAGTCTTCAGCCTAGGGCTTGGAGTTTTTTAACCATGAAGCCCTGAGTTCCAGGCTTACTGCATCTGCCAAAGGCATCCGAAAGGGAGTGCAGAAGTGCCACAACATGGCTGCTTTCACGGCTTTTCCCTTAGGAAGAACCCTAATACGCGGCTGATTTACCTTCCTAGGGTTACTGTTAGGCTTAGGCCTAGGACTTTTAAAACCAGGAGGAAGCCCTGGGCTCCAGGCACACTGCAGCTGCGAAAGGCATCCCAAGGGGAGCGCAAAAGTGACACAACTTGGCTGCCTCTGCTTCTATTCTCCTGAGACCATCCCGAACCATAGGCTGATTTTCCTTCCTAGGGTTAATGTTTGAGTTTCGCCTAGGGTAAGAGGTCTATTAACCAGAAAGACCTGAGTTCCAAGAACACAGCAGCTGCGAAGGACTACCCAAGAAGAGCGCAAAAGTACCACAACATGCCTGCCTCCACAGCTTCTTCCTTGGGGACATGCCTAATTCCTGGCTGATTTGCCTTTCTCGTCTTAGGGTTGGGGTTCGGCCTAGGGCTAGGATATTTTTAACTAGGAAGCCCTGAGTTCCAGGCTTACTGCATCTGCCAAAGGCATCCCAAAGGGAGTGCAGAAGTGCCACAACATGGCTGCTTTCACGGCTTTTCCCTTAGGAAGAACCCTAATACGCGGCTGCTTTACCTTCCTAGGGTTACTGTTAGGCTTAGGCCTAGGACTTTTAAAACCAGGAAGCCCTGGGCTCCAGGCACACTGCAGCTGCGAAAGGCATCCCAAGGGGAGCGCAAAAGTGACACAACTTGGCTGCCACCACTGATATTTCCATGAGACCATCCCGAACCATAGGCTGATTTTCCTTCCTAGGGTTAAGGTTTGAGTTACGCCTAGGGTAAGGGTTCTATTAACCAGAAAGCCCTGAGTTCCAAGAACACAGCAGCTGCGAAGGACTAGCCAAGAAGAGCGCAAAAGTACCACAACATGCCTGCCTCCACAGCTTTTTCCTTGGGGACATGCCTAATTCCTGGCTGATTTGCCTTTCTCGTCTTAGGGTTGGGGTTCGGCCTAGGGCTAGGATTTTTAAAATCAGGAAGCCCTGAGTTCCAGGCACACTGGAGCTGTGAAAGGCATCCCAAAGGGAGTGCAAAAGTGCCACAACATGGTTGCTTTCACGGCTTTTTCCTTGGCAAGAAGCTTAACACCAGGCTGATTTCCCTTCCCAGGGTTACTGTTAGGCTTAGGCCTAGGACTTTTAAAACCAGGAAGCCCTGGGCTCCAGGCACACTGCAGCTGTTAAAGGCATCCCAAGGGGAGCGCAAAAGTGACACAACTTGGCTGCCACCACTGATATTTCCATGAGACCATCCCGAACCATAGGCTGATTTTCCTTCCTAGGGTTAAGGTTTGAGTTACGCCTAGGGTAAGGGTTCTATTAACCAGAAAGCCCTGAGTTCCAAGAACACAGCAGCTGCGAAGGACTAGCCAAGAAGAGCGCAAAAGTACCACAACATGCCTGCCTCCACAGCTTTTTCCTTGGGGACATGCCTAATTCCTGGCTGATTTGCCTTTCTCGTCTTAGGGTTGGGGTTCGGCCTAGGGCTAGGATATTTTTAACTAGGAAGCCCTGAGTTCCAGGCTTACTGCATCTGCCAAAGGCATCCCAAAGGGAGTGCAGAAGTGCCACAACATGGCTGCTTTCACGGCTTTTCCCTTAGGAAGAACCCTAATACGCGGCTGCTTTACCTTCCTAGGGTTACTGTTAGGCTTAGGCCTAGGACTTTTAAAACCAGGAAGCCCTGGGCTCCAGGCACACTGCAGCTGCGAAAGGCATCCCAAGGGGAGCGCAAAAGTGACACAACTTGGCTGCCACCACTGATATTTCCATGAGACCATCCCGAACCATAGGCTGATTTTCCTTCCTAGGGTTAAGGTTTGAGTTACGCCTAGGGTAAGGGTTCTATTAACCAGAAAGCCCTGAGTTCCAAGAACACAGCAGCTGCGAAGGACTAGCCAAGAAGAGCGCAAAAGTACCACAACATGCCTGCCTCCACAGCTTTTTCCTTGGGGACATGCCTAATTCCTGGCTGATTTGCCTTTCTCGTCTTAGGGTTGGGGTTCGGCCTAGGGCTAGGATTTTTAAAATCAGGAAGCCCTGAGTTCCAGGCACACTGGAGCTGTGAAAGGCATCCAAAAGGGAGTGCAAAAGTGCCACAACATGGTTGCTTTCACGGCTTTTTCCTTGGCAAGAAGCTTAACACCAGGCTGATTTCCCTTCCCAGGGTTACTGTAAGGCTTAGGCCTAGGGCTAGGATTTTTAAAACTAGGAAGCCATTAGATCCAGGGACACTGCAGCTGTTCAAGGCATCCCAAGGGGAGTACAAAAGTGCAACAACATGGCAGCTTTCACAGCTTTTTCCTTGGCACCATCCCTATACCTAGGCTGATTTATCTGCCTAGGGTTAGGGTTAGGGTTCAGCCTAGGGCTTGGAGTTTTTTAACCAGGAAGCCCTGAGTTCCAGGCTTACTGCATCTGCCAAAGGCATCCTAAAGGGAGTGCAGAAGTGCCACAACATGGCTTCTTTCACGGCTTTTCCCTTAGGAAGAACCCTAATACCCGGCTGATTTACCTTCCTAGGGTTACTGTTAGGCTTAGGCCTAGGACTTTTAAAACCAGGAAGCCCTGGGCTCCAGGCACACTGCAGCTGTTAAAGGCATCCCAAGAGGGCCGCAGAAGTGACACAACTTGGCTGCCTCTGCTTCTATTCTCATGAGACCATCCCGAACCATAGGCTGATTTTCCTTCCTAGGGTTAATGTTTGAGTTACGCCTAGGGTAAGAGGTCTATTAACCAGAAAGACCTGAGTTCCAAGAACACAGCAGCTGCGAAGGACTACCCAAGAAGAGCGCAAAAGTACCACAACGTGCCTGCCTCCACAGCTTTTTCCTTGCGGACATGCCTAATTCCTGGCTGATTTGCCTTTCTCGTCTTAGGATTGGGGTTCGGCCTAGGGCTAGGATATTTTTAACTAGGAAGCCCTGAGTTCCAGGCTTACTGCATCTGCCAAAGGCATCCCAAAGGGAGTGCAGAAGTGCCACAACATGGCTGCTTTCACGGCTTTTCCCTTAGGAAGAACCCTAATACGCGGCTGCTTTACCTTCCTAGGGTTACTGTTAGGCTTAGGCCTAGGACTTTTAAAACCAGGAAGCCCTGGGCTCCAGGCACACTGCAGCTGCGAAAGGCATCCCAAGGGGAGCGCAAAAGTGACACAACTTGGCTGCCACCACTGATATTTCCATGAGACCATCCCGAACCATAGGCTGATTTTCCTTCCTAGGGTTAAGGTTTGAGTTACGCCTAGGGTAAGGGTTCTATTAACCAGAAAGCCCTGAGTTCCAAGAACACAGCAGCTGCGAAGGGCTACCCAAGAAGAGCGCAAAAGTACCACAACATGCCTGCCTCCACAGCTTTTTCCTTGGGGACATGCCTAATTCCTGGCTGATTTGCCTTTCTCGTCTTAGGGTTGGGGTTCGGCCTAGGGCTAGGATTTTTTTAACTAGGAAGCCCTGAGTTCCAGGCTTACTGCATCTGCCAAAGGCATCCCAAAGGGAGTGCAGAAGTGCCACAACATGGCTGCTTTCACGGCTTTTCCCTTAGGAAGAACCCTAATACGCGGCTGATTTACCTTCCTAGGGTTACTGTTAGGCTTAGGCCTAGGACTTTTAAAACCAGGAAGCCCTGGGCTCCAGGCACACTGCAGCTGCGAAAGGCATCCCAAGGGGAGCGCAAAAGTGACACAACTTGGCTGCCACCACTGATATTTCCATGAGACCATCCCGAACCATAGGCTGATTTTCCTTCCTAGGGTTAAGGTTTGAGTTACGCCTAGGGTAAGGGTTCTATTAACCAGAAAGCCCTGAGTTCCAAGAACACAGCAGCTGCGAAGGACTAGCCAAGAAGAGCGCAAAAGTACCACAACATGCCTGCCTCCACAGCTTTTTCCTTGGGGACATGCCTAATTCCTGGCTGATTTGCCTTTCTCGTCTTAGGGTTGGGGTTCGGCCTAGGGCTAGGATTTTTAAAATCAGGAAGCCCTGAGTTCCAGGCACACTGGAGCTGTGAAAGGCATCCCAAAGGGAGTGCAAAAGTGCCACAACATGGTTGCTTTCACGGCTTTTTCCTTGGCAAGAAACTTAACAACAGGCTGATTTCCCTTCCCAGGGTTACTGTAAGGCTTAGGCCTAGGGCTAGGATTTTTAAAACTAGGAAGCCATTAGATCCAGGCACACTGCAGCTGTTCAAGGCATCCCAAGGGGAGTACAAAAGTGCAACAACATGGCAGCTTTCACAGCTTTTTCCTTGGCACCATCCCTATACCTAGGCTGATTTATCTGCCTAGGGTTAGGGTTAGGGCTCAGCCTAGGTCTTGGAGTTTTTTAACCAGGAAGCCCTGAGACCCAGGCTTACTGCATCTGCCAAAGGCATCCCAAAGGGAGTGCAGAAGTGCCACAACATGGCTGCTTTCACGGCTTTTCCCTTAGGAAGAACCCTAATACGCGGCTGATTTACCTTCCTAGGGTTACTGTTAGGCTTAGGCCTAGGACTTTTAAAACCAGGAAGCCCTGGGCTCCAGGCACACTGCAGCTGCGAAAGGCATCCCAAGGGGAGCGCAAAAGTGACACAACTTGGCTGCCTCTGCTTCTATTCTCATGAGACCATCCCGAACCATAGGCTGATTTTCCTTCCTAGGGTTAAGGTTTGAGTTTCGCCTAGGGTAAGAGGTCTATTAACCAGAAAGACCTGAGTTCCAAGAACACAGCAGCTGCGAAGGACTACCCAAGAAGAGCGCAAAAGTACCACAACATGCCTGCCTCCACAGCTTTTTCCTTGGGGACATGCCTAATTCCTGGCTGATTTGCCTTTCTCGTCTTAGGGTTGGGGTTCGGCCTAGGGCTAGGATTTTTTTAACTAGGAAGCCTTGAGTTCCAGGCTTACTGCATCTGCCAAAGGCATCCAAAGGGAGTGCAAAAGTGCCACAACATGGTTGCTTTCACGGCTTTTCCCTTAGGAAGAACCCTAATACGCGGCTGATTTACCTTCCTAGGGTTACTGTTAGGCTTAGGCCAAGGACTTTTAAAACCAGGAAGCCCTGGGCTCCAGGCACACTGCAGCTGTTAAAGGCATCCCAAGGGGAGCGTAAAAGTGACACAACTTGGCTGCCACCACTGATATTTCCATGAGACCATCCCGAACCATAGGCTGATTTTCCTTCCTAGGGTTAAGGTTTGAGTTACGCCTAGGGTAAGGGTTCTATTAACCAGAAAGCCCTGAGTTCCAAGAACACAGCAGCTGCGAAGGACTAGCCAAGAAGAGCGCAAAAGTACCACAACATGCCTGCCTCCACAGCTTCTTCCTTGGGGACATGCCTAATTCCTGGCTGATTTGCCTTTCTCGTCTTAGGGTTGGGGTTCGGCCTAGGGCTAGGATATTTTTAACTAGGAAGCCCTGAGTTCCAGGCTTACTGCATCTGCCAAAGGCATCCCAAAGGGAGTGCAGAAGTGCCACAACATGGCTGCTTTCACGGCTTTTCCCTTAGGAAGAACCCTAATACGCGGCTGCTTTACCTTCCTAGGGTTACTGTTAGGCTTAGGCCTAGGACTTTTAAAACCAGGAAGCCCTGGGCTCCAGGCACACTGCAGCTGCGAAAGGCATCCCAAGGGGAGCGCAAAAGTGACACAACTTGGCTGCCACCACTGATATTTCCATGAGACCATCCCGAACCATAGGCTGATTTTCCTTCCTAGGGTTAAGGTTTGAGTTACGCCTAGGGTAAGGGTTCTATTAACCAGAAAGCCCTGAGTTCCAAGAACACAGCAGCTGCGAAGGACTACCCAAGAAGAGCGCAAAAGTACCACAACATGCCTGCCTCCACAGCTTTTTCCTTGGGGACATGCCTAATTCCTGGCTGATTTGCCTTTCTCGTCTTAGGGTTGGGGTTCGGCCTAGGGCTAGGATTTTTAAAATCAGGAAGCCCTGAGCTCCAGGCTTACTTCATCTGCCAAAAGCATCCCAAAGGGAGTGCAAAAGTGCCACAACATGGTTGCTTTCACGGCTTTTTCCTTGGCAAGAAGCTTAACACAAGGCTGATTTCCCTTCCCAGGGTTACTGTAAGGCTTAGGCCTAGGGCTAGGATTTTTAAAACTAGGAAGCCATTAGATCCAGGCACACTGCAGCTGTTCAAGGCATCCCAAGGGGAGTACAAAAGTGCAACAACATGGCAGCTTTCACAGCTTTTTCCTTGGCACCATCCCTATACCTAGGCTGATTTATCTGCCTAGGGTTAGGGTTAGGGTTCAGCCTAGGGCTTGGAGTTTTTTAACCAGGAAGCCCTGAGTTCCAGGCTTACTGCATCTGCCAAATGCATCCTAAAGGGAGTGCAGAAGTGCCACAACATGGCTTCTTTCACGGCTTTTCCCTTAGGAAGAACCCTAATACGCGGCTGATTTACCTTCCTAGGGTTACTGTTAGGCTTAGGCCTAGGACTTTTAAAACCAGGAAGCCCTGGGCTCCAGGCACACTGCAGCTATTAAAGGCATCCCAAGAGGGCCGCAGAAGTGACACAACTTGGCTGCCTCTGCTTCTATTCTCCTGAGATTATCCCGAACCATAGGCTGATTTTCCTTCCTAGGGTTAATGTTTGAGTTACGACAAGGGTAAGAGGTCTATTAACCAGAAAGACCTGAGATCCAAGAACACAGCAGCTGCGAAGGACTAGCCAAGAAGAGCGCAAAAGTACCACAACATGCCTGCCTCCACAGCTTCTTCCTTGGGGACATGCCTAATTCCTGGCTGATTTGCCTTTCTCGTCTTAGGGTTGGGGTTCGGCCTAGGGCTAGGATATTTTTAACTAGGAAGCCCTGAGTTCCAGGCTTACTGCATCTGCCAAAGGCATCCCAAAGGGAGTGCAGAAGTGCCACAACATGGCTGCTTTCACGGCTTTTCCCTTAGGAAGAACCCTAATACGCGGCTGCTTTACCTTCCTAGGGTTACTGTTAGGCTTAGGCCTAGGACTTTTAAAACCAGGAAGCCCTGGGCTCCAGGCACACTGCAGCTGCGAAAGGCATCCCAAGGGGAGCGCAAAAGTGACACAACTTGGCTGCCACCACTGATATTTCCATGAGACCATCCCGAACCATAGGCTGATTTTCCTTCCTAGGGTTAAGGTTTGAGTTACACCTAGGGTAAGGGTTCTATTAACCAGAAAGCCCTGAGTTCCAAGAACACAGCAGCTGCGAAGGACTACCCAAGAAGAGCGCAAAAGTACCACAACATGCCTGCCTCCACAGCTTTTTCCTTGGGGACATGCCTAATTCCTGGCTGATTTGCCTTTCTCGTCTTAGGGTTGGGGTTCGGCCTAGGGCTAGGATTTTTTTAACTAGGAAGCCCTGAGTTCCAGGCTTACTGCATCTGCCAAAGGCATCCCAAAGGGAGTGCAGAAGTGCCACAACATGGTTGCTTTCACGGCTTTTTCCTTGGCAAGAAACTTAACACCAGGCTGATTTCCCTTCCCAGGGTTACTGTAAGGCTTAGGCCTAGGGCTAGGATTTTTAAAACTAGGAAGCCATTAGATCCAGGCACACTGCAGCTGTTCAAGGCATCCCAAGGGGAGTAAAAAAGTGCAACAACATGGCAGCTTTCACAGCTTTTTCCTTGGCACCATCCCTACACCTAGGCTGATTTATCTGCCTAGGGTTTGGGTTAGGGTTCAGCCTAGGTCTTGGAGTTTTTTAACCAGGAAGCCCTGAGTTCCAGGCTTACTGCATCTGCCAAAGGCATCCCAAAGGGAGTGCAGAAGTGCCACAACATGGCTGCTTTCACGGCTTTTCCCTTAGGAAGAACCCTAATACGCGGCTGCTTTACCTTCCTAGGGTTACTGTTAGGCTTAGGCCTAGGACTTTTAAAACCAGGAAGCCCTGGGCTCCAGGCACACTGCAGCTGCGAAAGGCATCCCAAGGGGAGCGCAAAAGTGACACAACTTGGCTGCCACCACTGATATTTCCATGAGACCATCCTGAACCATAGGCTGATTTTCCTTCCTAGGGTTAAGGTTTGAGTTACGCCTGGGGTAAGGGTTCTATTAACCAGAAAGCCCTGAGTTCCAAGAACACAGCAGCTGCGAAGGACTACCCAAGAAGAGCGCAAAAGTACCACAACATGCCTGCCTCCACAGCTTTTTCCTTGGGGACATGCCTAATTCCTGGCTGATTTGCCTTTCTCGTCTTAGGGTTGGGGTTCGGCCTAGGGCTAGGATTTTTAAAATCAGGAAGCCCTGAGTTCCAGGCTTACTTCATCTGCCAAAAGCATCCCAAAGGGAGTGCAAAAGTGCCACAACATGGTTGCTTTCACGGCTTTTTCCTTGGCAAGAAGCTTAACACCAGGCTGATTTCCCTTCCCAGGGTTACTGTAAGGCTTAGGCCTAGGGCTAGGATTTTTAAAACTAGGAAGCCATTAGATCCAGGCACACTGCAGCTGTTCAAGGCATCCCAAGGGGAGTACAAAAGTGCAACAACATGGCAGCTTTCACAGCTTTTTCCTTGGCACCATCCCTATACCTAGGCTGATTTATCTGCCTAGGGTTAGGGTTAGGGTTCAGCCTAGGGCTTGGAGTTTTTTAACCAGGAAGCCCTGAGTTCCAGGCTTACTGCATCTGCCAAATGCATCCTAAAGGGAGTGCAGAAGTGCCACAACATGGCTTCTTTCACGGCTTTTCCCTTAGGAAGAACCCTAATACCCGGCTGATTTACCTTCCTAGGGTTACTGTTAGGCTTAGGCCTAGGACTTTTAAAACCAGGAAGCCCTGGGCTCCAGGCACACTGCAGCTGTTAAAGGCATCCCAAGAGGGCCGCAGAAGTGACACAACTTGGCTGCCTCTGCTTCTATTCTCCTGAGACCATCCCGAACCATAGGCTGATTTTCCTTCCTAGGGTTAATGTTTGAGTTACGACAAGGGTAAGAGGTCTATTAACCAGAAAGACCTGAGTTCCAAGAACACAGCAGCTGCGAAGGACTAGCCAAGAAGAGCGCAAAAGTACCACAACATGCCTGCCTCCACAGCTTCTTCCTTGGGGACATGCCTAATTCCTGGCTGATTTGCCTTTCTCGTCTTAGGGTTGGGGTTCGGCCTAGGGCTAGGATATTTTTAACTAGGAAGCCCTGAGTTCCAGGCTTACTGCATCTGCCAAAGGCATCCCAAAGGGAGTGCAGAAGTGCCACAACATGGCTGGTTTCACGGCTTTTCCCTTAGGAAGAACCCTAATACGCGGCTGCTTTACCTTCCTAGGGTTACTGTTAGGCTTAGGCCTAGGACTTTTAAAACCAGGAAGCCCTGGGCTCCAGGCACACTGCAGCTGCGAAAGGCATCCCAAGGGGAGCGCAAAAGTGACACAACTTGGCTGCCACCACTGATATTTCCATGAGACCATCCCGAACCATAGGCTGATTTTCCTTCCTAGGGTTAAGGTTTGAGTTACACCTAGGGTAAGGGTTCTATTAACCAGAAAGCCCTGAGTTCCAAGAACACAGCAGCTGCGAAGGACTACCCAAGAAGAGCGCAAAAGTACCACAACATGCCTGCCTCCACAGCTTTTTCCTTGGGGACATGCCTAATTCCTGGCTGATTTGCCTTTCTCGTCTTAGGGTTGGGGTTCGGCCTAGGGCTAGGATTTTTTTAACTAGGAAGCCCTGAGTTCCAGGCTTACTGCATCTGCCAAAGGCATCCCAAAGGGAGTGCAGAAGTGCCACAACATGGTTGCTTTCACGGCTTTTTCCTTGGCAAGAAACTTAACACCAGGCTGATTTCCCTTCCCAGGGTTACTGTAAGGCTTAGGCCTAGGGCTAGGATTTTTAAAACTAGGAAGCCATTAGATCCAGGCACACTGCAGCTGTTCAAGGCATCCCAAGGGGAGTAAAAAAGTGCAACAACATGGCAGCTTTCACAGCTTTTTCCTTGGCACCATCCCTACACCTAGGCTGATTTATCTGCCTAGGGTTTGGGTTAGGGTTCAGCCTAGGTCTTGGAGTTTTTTAACCAGGAAGCCCTGAGTTCCAGGCTTACTGCATCTGCCAAAGGCATCCCAAAGGGAGTGCAGAAGTGCCACAACATGGCTGCTTTCACGGCTTTTCCCTTAGGAAGAACCCTAATACCCGGCTGATTTACCTTCCTAGGGTTACTGTTAGGCTTAGGCCTAGGACTTTTAAAACCAGGAAGCCCTGGGCTCCAGGCACACTGCAGCTGCGAAAGGCATCCCAAGGGGAGCGCAAAAGTGACACAACTTGGCTGCCACCACTGATATTTCCATGAGACCATCCCGAACCATAGGCTGATTTTCCTTCCTAGGGTTAATGTTTGAGTTACGCCTAGGGTAAGGGTTCTATTAACCAGAAAGCCCTGAGTTCCAAGAACACAGCAGCTGCGAAGGACTACCCAAGAAGAGCGCAAAAGTACCACAACATGCCTGCCTCCACAGCTTTTTCCTTGGGGACATGCCTAATTCCTGGCTGATTTGCCTTTCTCGTCTTAGGGTTGGGGTTCGGCCTAGGGCTAGGATTTTTAAAATCAGGAAGCCCTGAGTTCCAGGCACACTGGAGCTGTGAAAGGCATCCAAAAGGGAGTGCAAAAGTGCCACAACATGGTTGCTTTCACGGCTTTTTCCTTGGCAAGAAGCCTAACACCAGGCTGATTTCCCTTCCCAGGGTTACTGTAAGGCTTAGGCCTAGGGCTAGGATTTTTAAAACTAGGAAGCCATTAGATCCAGGCACACTGCAGCTGTTCAAGGCATCCCAAGAGGAGTACAAAAGTGCAAAACATGGCAGCTTTCACAGCTTTTTCCTTGGCACCATCCCTATACCTAGGCTGATTTATCTGCCTAGGGTTAGGGTTAGGGTTCAGCCTAGGTCTTGGAGTTTTTTAACCAGGAAGCCCTGAGACCCAGGCTTACTGCATCTGCCAAAGGCATCCCAAAGGGAGTGCAGAAGTGCCACAACATGGTTTCTTTCACGGCTTTTCCCTTAGGAAGAACCCTAATACGCGGCTGATTTACCTTCCTAGGGTTACTGTTAGGCTTAGGCCTAGGACTTTTAAAACCAGGAAGCCCTGGGCTCCAGGCACACTGCAGCTGTTAAAGGCATCCCAAGGGGAGCGCAAAAGTGACACAACTTGGCTGCCACCACTGATATTTCCATGAGACCATCCCGAACCATAGGCTGATTTTCCTTCCTAGGGTTAAGGTTTGAGTTACGCCTAGGGTAAGGGTTCTATTAACCAGAAAGCCCTGAGTTCCAAGAACACAGCAGCTGCGAAGGACTAGCCAAGAAGAGCGCAAAAGTACCACAACATGCCTGCCTCCACAGCTTCTTCCTTGGGGACATGCCTAATTCCTGGCTGATTTGCCTTTCTCGTCTTAGGGTTGGGGTTCGGCCTAGGGCTAGGATATTTTTAACTAGGAAGCCCTGAGTTCCAGGCTTACTGCATCTGCCAAAGGCATCCCAAAGGGAGTGCAGAAGTGCCACAACATGGCTGCTTTCACGGCTTTTCCCTTAGGAAGAACCCTAATACGCGGCTGCTTTACCTTCCTAGGGTTACTGTTAGGCTTAGGCCTAGGACTTTTAAAACCAGGAAGCCCTGGGCTCCAGGCACACTGCAGCTGCGAAAGGCATCCCAAGGGGAGCGCAAAAGTGACACAACTTGGCTGCCACCACTGATATTTCCATGAGACCATCCCGAACCATAGGCTGATTTTCCTTCCTAGGGTTAAGGTTTGAGTTACGCCTGGGGTAAGGGTTCTATTAACCAGAAAGCCCTGAGTTCCAAGAACACAGCAGCTGCGAAGGACTACCCAAGAAGAGCGCAAAAGTACCACAACATGCCTGCCTCCACAGCTTTTTCCTTGGGGACATGCCTAATTCCTGGCTGATTTGCCTTTCTCGTCTTAGGGTTGGGGTTCGGCCTAGGGCTAGGATTTTTAAAATCAGGAAGCCCTGAGTTCCAGGCTTACTTCATCTGCCAAAAGCATCCCAAAGGGAGTGCAAAAGTGCCACAACATGGTTGCTTTCACGGCTTTTTCCTTGGCAAGAAGCTTAACACCAGGCTGATTTCCCTTCCCAGGGTTACTGTAAGGCTTAGGCCTAGGGCTAGGATTTTTAAAACTAGGAAGCCATTAGATCCAGGCACACTGCAGCTGTTCAAGGCATCCCAAGGGGAGTACAAAAGTGCAACAACATGGCAGCTTTCACAGCTTTTTCCTTGGCACCATCCCTATACCTAGGCTGATTTATCTGCCTAGGGTTAGGGTTAGGGTTCAGCCTAGGGCTTGGAGTTTTTTAACCAGGAAGCCCTGAGTTCCAGGCTTACTGCATCTGCCAAATGCATCCTAAAGGGAGTGCAGAAGTGCCACAACATGGCTTCTTTCACGGCTTTTCCCTTAGGAAGAACCCTAATACCCGGCTGATTTACCTTCCTAGGGTTACTGTTAGGCTTAGGCCTAGGACTTTTAAAACCAGGAAGCCCTGGGCTCCAGGCACACTGCAGCTGTTAAAGGCATCCCAAGAGGGCCGCAGAAGTGACACAACTTGGCTGCCTCTGCTTCTATTCTCCTGAGACCATCCCGAACCATAGGCTGATTTTCCTTCCTAGGGTTAATGTTTGAGTTACGACAAGGGTAAGAGGTCTATTAACCAGAAAGACCTGAGTTCCAAGAACACAGCAGCTGCGAAGGACTAGCCAAGAAGAGCGCAAAAGTACCACAACATGCCTGCCTCCACAGCTTCTTCCTTGGGGACATGCCTAATTCCTGGCTGATTTGCCTTTCTCGTCTTAGGGTTGGGGTTCGGCCTAGGGCTAGGATATTTTTAACTAGGAAGCCCTGAGTTCCAGGCTTACTGCATCTGCCAAAGGCATCCCAAAGGGAGTGCAGAAGTGCCACAACATGGCTGCTTTCACGGCTTTTCCCTTAGGAAGAACCCTAATACGCGGCTGCTTTACCTTCCTAGGGTTACTGTTAGGCTTAGGCCTAGGACTTTTAAAACCAGGAAGCCCTGGGCTCCAGGCACACTGCAGCTGCGAAAGGCATCCCAAGGGGAGCGCAAAAGTGACACAACTTGGCTGCCACCACTGATATTTCCATGAGACCATCCCGAACCATAGGCTGATTTTCCTTCCTAGGGTTAAGGTTTGAGTTACACCTAGGGTAAGGGTTCTATTAACCAGAAAGCCCTGAGTTCCAAGAACACAGCAGCTGCGAAGGACTACCCAAGAAGAGCGCAAAAGTACCACAACATGCCTGCCTCCACAGCTTTTTCCTTGGGGACATGCCTAATTCCTGGCTGATTTGCCTTTCTCGTCTTAGGGTTGGGGTTCGGCCTAGGGCTAGGATTTTTTTAACTAGGAAGCCCTGAGTTCCAGGCTTACTGCATCTGCCAAAGGCATCCCAAAGGGAGTGCAGAAGTGCCACAACATGGTTGCTTTCACGGCTTTTTCCTTGGCAAGAAACTTAACACCAGGCTGATTTCCCTTCCCAGGGTTACTGTAAGGCTTAGGCCTAGGGCTAGGATTTTTAAAACTAGGAAGCCATTAGATCCAGGCACACTGCAGCTGTTCAAGGCATCCCAAGGGGAGTAAAAAAGTGCAACAACATGGCAGCTTTCACAGCTTTTTCCTTGGCACCATCCCTACACCTAGGCTGATTTATCTGCCTAGGGTTTGGGTTAGGGTTCAGCCTAGGTCTTGGAGTTTTTTAACCAGGAAGCCCTGAGTTCCAGGCTTACTGCATCTGCCAAAGGCATCCCAAAGGGAGTGCAGAAGTGCCACAACATGGCTGCTTTCACGGCTTTTCCCTTAGGAAGAACCCTAATACCCGGCTGATTTACCTTCCTAGGGTTACTGTTAGGCTTAGGCCTAGGACTTTTAAAACCAGGAAGCCCTGGGCTCCAGGCACACTGCAGCTGCGAAAGGCATCCCAAGGGGAGCGCAAAAGTGACACAACTTGGCTGCCACCACTGATATTTCCATGAGACCATCCCGAACCATAGGCTGATTTTCCTTCCTAGGGTTAATGTTTGAGTTACGCCTAGGGTAAGGGTTCTATTAACCAGAAAGCCCTGAGTTCCAAGAACACAGCAGCTGCGAAGGACTACCCAAGAAGAGCGCAAAAGTACCACAACATGCCTGCCTCCACAGCTTTTTCCTTGGGGACATGCCTAATTCCTGGCTGATTTGCCTTTCTCGTCTTAGGGTTGGGGTTCGGCCTAGGGCTAGGATTTTTAAAATCAGGAAGCCCTGAGTTCCAGGCACACTGGAGCTGTGAAAGGCATCCAAAAGGGAGTGCAAAAGTGCCACAACATGGTTGCTTTCACGGCTTTTTCCTTGGCAAGAAGCCTAACACCAGGCTGATTTCCCTTCCCAGGGTTACTGTAAGGCTTAGGCCTAGGGCTAGGATTTTTAAAACTAGGAAGCCATTAGATCCAGGCACACTGCAGCTGTTCAAGGCATCCCAAGAGGAGTACAAAAGTGCAAAACATGGCAGCTTTCACAGCTTTTTCCTTGGCACCATCCCTATACCTAGGCTGATTTATCTGCCTAGGGTTAGGGTTAGGGTTCAGCCTAGGTCTTGGAGTTTTTTAACCAGGAAGCCCTGAGACCCAGGCTTACTGCATCTGCCAAAGGCATCCCAAAGGGAGTGCAGAAGTGCCACAACATGGTTTCTTTCACGGCTTTTCCCTTAGGAAGAACCCTAATACGCGGCTGATTTACCTTCCTAGGGTTACTGTTAGGCTTAGGCCTAGGACTTTTAAAACCAGGAAGCCCTGGGCTCCAGGCACACTGCAGCTGTTAAAGGCATCCCAAGGGGAGCGCAAAAGTGACACAACTTGGCTGCCACCACTGATATTTCCATGAGACCATCCCGAACCATAGGCTGATTTTCCTTCCTAGGGTTAAGGTTTGAGTTACGCCTAGGGTAAGGGTTCTATTAACCAGAAAGCCCTGAGTTCCAAGAACACAGCAGCTGCGAAGGACTAGCCAAGAAGAGCGCAAAAGTACCACAACATGCCTGCCTCCACAGCTTCTTCCTTGGGGACATGCCTAATTCCTGGCTGATTTGCCTTTCTCGTCTTAGGGTTGGGGTTCGGCCTAGGGCTAGGATATTTTTAACTAGGAAGCCCTGAGTTCCAGGCTTACTGCATCTGCCAAAGGCATCCCAAAGGGAGTGCAGAAGTGCCACAACATGGCTGCTTTCACGGCTTTTCCCTTAGGAAGAACCCTAATACGCGGCTGCTTTACCTTCCTAGGGTTACTGTTAGGCTTAGGCCTAGGACTTTTAAAACCAGGAAGCCCTGGGCTCCAGGCACACTGCAGCTGCGAAAGGCATCCCAAGGGGAGCGCAAAAGTGACACAACTTGGCTGCCACCACTGATATTTCCATGAGACCATCCCGAACCATAGGCTGATTTTCCTTCCTAGGGTTAAGGTTTGAGTTACGCCTGGGGTAAGGGTTCTATTAACCAGAAAGCCCTGAGTTCCAAGAACACAGCAGCTGCGAAGGACTACCCAAGAAGAGCGCAAAAGTACCACAACATGCCTGCCTCCACAGCTTTTTCCTTGGGGACATGCCTAATTCCTGGCTGATTTGCCTTTCTCGTCTTAGGGTTGGGGTTCGGCCTAGGGCTAGGATTTTGAAAATCAGGAAGCCCTGAGTTCCAGGCTTACTTCATCTGCCAAAAGCATCCCAAAGGGAGTGCAAAAGTGCCACAACATGGTTGCTTTCACGGCTTTTTCCTTGGCAAGAAGCTTAACACCAGGCTGATTTCCCTTCCCAGGGTTACTGTAAGGCTTAGGCCTAGGGCTAGGATTTTTAAAACTAGGAAGCCATTAGATCCAGGCACACTGCAGCTGTTCAAGGCATCCCAAGGGGAGTACAAAAGTGCAACAACATGGCAGCTTTCACAGCTTTTTCCTTGGCACCATCCCTATACCTAGGCTGATTTATCTGCCTAGGGTTAGGGTTAGGGTTCAGCCTAGGGCTTGGAGTTTTTTAACCAGGAAGCCCTGAGTTCCAGGCTTACTGCATCTGCCAAATGCATCCTAAAGGGAGTGCAGAAGTGCCACAACATGGCTTCTTTCACGGCTTTTCCCTTAGGAAGAACCCTAATACCCGGCTGATTTACCTTCCTAGGGTTACTGTTAGGCTTAGGCCTAGGACTTTTAAAACCAGGAAGCCCTGGGCTCCAGGCACACTGCAGCTGTTAAAGGCATCCCAAGAGGGCCGCAGAAGTGACACAACTTGGCTGCCTCTGCTTCTATTCTCCTGAGACCATCCCGAACCATAGGCTGATTTTCCTTCCTAGGGTTAATGTTTGAGTTACGACAAGGGTAAGAGGTCTATTAACCAGAAAGACCTGAGTTCCAAGAACACAGCAGCTGCGAAGGACTAGCCAAGAAGAGCGCAAAAGTACCACAACATGCCTGCCTCCACAGCTTCTTCCTTGGGGACATGCCTAATTCCTGGCTGATTTGCCTTTCTCGTCTTAGGGTTGGGGTTCGGCCTAGGGCTAGGATATTTTTAACTAGGAAGCCCTGAGTTCCAGGCTTACTGCATCTGCCAAAGGCATCCCAAAGGGAGTGCAGAAGTGCCACAACATGGCTGCTTTCACGGCTTTTCCCTTAGGAAGAACCCTAATACGCGGCTGCTTTACCTTCCTAGGGTTACTGTTAGGCTTAGGCCTAGGACTTTTAAAACCAGGAAGCCCTGGGCTCCAGGCACACTGCAGCTGCGAAAGGCATCCCAAGGGGAGCGCAAAAGTGACACAACTTGGCTGCCACCACTGATATTTCCATGAGACCATCCTGAACCATAGGCTGATTTTCCTTCCTAGGGTTAAGGTTTGAGTTACGCCTAGGGTAAGGGTTCTATTAACCAGAAAGCCCTGAGTTCCAAGAACACAGCAGCTGCGAAGGACTACCCAAGAAGAGCGCAAAAGTACCACAACATGCCTGCCTCCACAGCTTTTTCCTTGGGGACATGCCTAATTCCTGGCTGATTTGCCTTTCTCGTCTTAGGGTTGGGGTTCGGCCTAGGGCTAGGATTTTTTTAACTAGGAAGCCCTGAGTTCCAGGCTTACTGCATCTGCCAAAGGCATCCCAAAGGGAGTGCAGAAGTGCCACAACATGGCTGCTTTCACGGCATTTCCCTTAGGAAGAACCCTAATACGCGGCTGATTTACCTTCCTAGGGTTACTGTTAGGCTTAGGCCTAGGACTTTTAAAACCAGGAAGCCCTGGGCTCCAGGCACACTGCAGCTGTTAAAGGCATCCCAAGGGGAGCGCAAAAGTGACACAACTTGGCTGCCACCACTGATATTTCCATGAGACCATCCCGAACCATAGGCTGATTTTCCTTCCTAGGGTTAAGGTTTGAGTTACGCCTAGGGTAAGGGTTCTATTAACCAGAAAGCCCTGAGTTCCAAGAACACAGCAGCTGCGAAGGACTAGCCAAGAAGAGCGCAAAAGTACCACAACATGCCTGCCTCCACAGCTTCTTCCTTGGGGACATGCCTAATTCCTGGCTGATTTCCCTTTCTCGTCTTAGGGTTGGGGTTCGGCCTAGGGCTAGGATATTTTTAACTAGGAAGCCCTGAGTTCCAGGCTTACTGCATCTGCCAAAGGCATCCCAAAGGGAGTGCAGAAGTGCCACAACATGGCTGCTTTCACGGCTTTTCCCTTAGGAAGAACCCTAATACGCGGCTGCTTTACCTTCCTAGGGTTACTGTTAGGCTTAGGCCTAGGACTTTTAAAACCAGGAAGCCCTGGGCTCCAGGCACACTGCAGCTGCGAAAGGCATCCCAAGGGGAGCGCAAAAGTGACACAACTTGGCTGCCACCACTGATATTTCCATGAGACCATCCCGAACCATAGGCTGATTTTCCTTCCTAGGGTTAAGGTTTGAGTTACGCCTAGGGTAAGGGTTCTATTAACCAGAAAGCCCTGAGTTCCAAGAACACAGCAGCTGCGAAGGACTAGCCAAGAAGAGCGCAAAAGTACCACAACATGCCTGCCTCCACAGCTTTTTCCTTGGGGACATGCCTAATTCCTGGCTGATTTGCCTTTCTCGTCTTAGGGTTGGGGTTCGGCCTAGGGCTAGGATTTTTTTAACTAGGAAGCCCTGAGTTCCAGGCTTACTGCATCTGCCAAAGGCATCCCAAAGGGAGTGCAGAAGTGCCACAACATGGCTGCTTTCACGGCTTTTCCCTTAGGAAGAACCCTAATACGCGGCTGATTTACCTTCCTAGGGTTACTGTTAGGCTTAGGCCTAGGACTTTTAAAACCAGGAAGCCCTGGGCTCCAGGCACACTGCAGCTGCGAAAGGCATCCCAAGGGGAGCGCAAAAGTGACACAACTTGGCTGCCTCTGCTGCTATTCTCATGAGACCATCCCGAACCATAGGCTGATTTTCCTTCCTAGGGTTAAGGTTTGAGTTACGCCTAGGGTAAGGGTTCTATTAACCAGAAAGCCCTGAGTTCCAAGAACACAGCAGCTGCGAAGGACTACCCAAGAAGAGCGCAAAAGTACCACAACATGCCTGCCTCCACAGCTTTTTCCTTGGGGACATGCCTAATTCCTGGCTGATTTGCCTTTCTCGTCTTAGGGTTGGGGTTCGGCCTAGGGCTAGGATTTTTAAAATCAGGAAGCCCTGAGTTCCAGGCACACTGGAGCTGTGAAAGGCATCCCAAAGGGAGTGCAAAAGTGCCACAACATGGTTGCTTTCACGGCTTTTTCCTTGGCAAGAAGCTTAACACCAGGCTGATTTCCCTTCCCAGGGTTACTGTAAGGCTTAGGCCTAGGGCTAGGATTTTTAAAACTAGGAAGCCATTAGATCCAGGCACACTGCAGCTGTTCAAGGCATCCCAAGGGGAGTACAAAAGTGCAACAACATGGCAGCTTTCACAGCTTTTTCCTTGGCACCATCCCTATACCTAGGCTGATTTATCTGCCTAGGGTTAGGGTTAGGGTTCAGCCTAGGGCTTGGAGTTTTTTAACCAGGAAGCCCTGAGTTCCAGGCTTACTGCATCTGCCAAAGGCATCCTAAAGGGAGTGCAGAAGTGCCACAACATGGCTTCTTTCACGGCCTTTCCCTTAGGAAGAACCCTAATACCCGGCTGATTTACCTTCCTAGGGTTACTGTTAGGCTTAGGCCTAGGACTTTTAAAACCAGGAAGCCTTGGGCTCCAGGCACACTGCAGCTGTTAAAGGCATCCCAAGAGGGCCGCAGAAGTGACACAACTTGGCTGCCTCTGCTTCTATTCTCATGAGACCATCCCGAACCATAGGCTGATTTTCCTTCCTAGGGTTAATGTTTGAGTTACGCCTAGGGTAAGAGGTCTATTAACCAGAAATCCCTGAGTTCCAAGAACACAGCAGCTGCGAAGGACTAGCCAAGAAGAGCGCAAAAGTACCACAACATGCCTGCCTCCACAGCTTTTTCCTTGGGGACATGCCTAATTCCTGGCTGATTTGCCTTTCTCGTCTTAGGGTTGGGGTTCGGCCTAGGGCTAGGATATTTTTAACTAGGAAGCCCTGAGTTCCAGGCTCACTGCATCTGCCAAAGGCATCCCAAAGGGAGTGCAGAAGTGCCACAACATGGCTGCTTTCACGGCTTTTCCCTTAGGAAGAACCCTAATACGCGGCTGCTTTACCTTCCTAGGGTTACTGTTAGGCTTAGGCCTAGGACTTTTAAAACCAGGAAGCCCTGGGCTCCAGGCACACTGCAGCTGCGAAAGGCATCCCAAGGGGAGCGCAAAAGTGACACAACTTGGCTGCCACCACTGATATTTCCATGAGACCATCCCGAACCATAGGCTGATTTTCCTTCCTAGGGTTAAGGTTTGAGTTACGCCTAGGGTAAGGGTTCTATTAACCAGAAAGCCCTGAGTTCCAAGAACACAGCAGCTGCGAAGGGCTACCCAAGAAGAGCGCAAAAGTACCACAACATGCCTGCCTCCACAGCTTTTTCCTTGGGGACATGCCTAATTCCTGGCTGATTTGCCTTTCTCGTCTTAGGGTTGGGGTTCGGCCTAGGGCTAGGATTTTTTTAACTAGGAAGCCCTGAGTTCCAGGCTTACTGCATCTGCCAAAGGCATCCCAAAGGGAGTGCAGAAGTGCCACAACATGGCTGCTTTCACGGCTTTTCCCTTAGGAAGAACCCTAATACGCGGCTGATTTACCTTCCTAGGGTTACTGTTAGGCTTAGGCCTAGGACTTTTAAAACCAGGAAGCCCTGGGCTCCAGGCACACTGCAGCTGCGAAAGGCATCCCAAGGGGAGCGCAAAAGTGACACAACTTGGCTGCCACCACTGATATTTCCATGAGACCATCCCGAACCATAGGCTGATTTTCCTTCCTAGGGTTAAGGTTTGAGTTACGCCTAGGGTAAGGGTTCTATTAACCAGAAAGCCCTGAGTTCCAAGAACACAGCAGCTGCGAAGGACTAGCCAAGAAGAGCGCAAAAGTACCACAACATGCCTGCCTCCACAGCTTTTTCCTTGGGGACATGCCTAATTCCCTGCTGATTTGCCTTTCTCGTCTTAGGGTTGGGGTTCGGCCTAGGGCTAGGATTTTTAAAATCAGGAAGCCCTGAGTTCCAGGCACACTGGAGCTGTGAAAGGCATCCCAAAGGGAGTGCAAAAGTGCCACAACATGGTTGCTTTCACGGCTTTTTCCTTGGCAAGAAACTTAACACCAGGCTGATTTCCCTTCCCAGGGTTACTGTAAGGCTTAGGCCTAGGGCTAGGATTTTTAAAACTAGGAAGCCATTAGATCCAGGCACACTGCAGCTGTTCAAGGCATCCCAAGGGGAGTAAAAAAGTGCAACAACATGGCAGCTTTCACAGCTTTTTCCTTGGCACCATCCCTATACCTAGGCTGATTTATCTGCCTAGGGTTAGGGTTAGGGTTCAGCCTAGGTCTTGGAGTTTTTTCACCAGGAAGCCCTGAGACCCAGGCTTACTGCATCTGCCAAAGGCATCCCAAAGGGAGTGCAGAAGTGCCACAACATGGCTGCTTTCACGGCTTTTCCCTTAGGAAGAACCCTAATACCCGGCTGATTTACCTTCCTAGGGTTACTGTTAGGCTTAGGCCTAGGACTTTTAAAACCAGGAAGCCCTGGGCTCCAGGCACACTGCAGCTGCGAAAGGCATCCCAAGGGGAGCGCAAAAGTGACACAACTTGGCTGCCACCACTGATATTTCCATGAGACCATCCCGAACCATAGGCTGATTTTCCTTCCTAGGGTTAAGGTTTGAGTTACGCCTAGGGTAAGGGTTCTATTAACCAGAAAGCCCTGAGTTCCAAGAACACAGCAGCTGCGAAGGACTACCCAAGAAGAGCGCAAAAGTACCACAACATGCCTGCCTCCACAGCTTTTTCCTTGGGGACATGCCTAATTCCTGGCTGATTTGCCTTTCTCGTCTTAGGGTTGGGGTTCGGCCTAGGGCTAGGATTTTTAAAATCAGGAAGCCCTGAGTTCCAGGCACACTGGAGCTGTGAAAGGCATCCAAAAGGGAGTGCAAAAGTGCCACAACATGGTTGCTTTCACGGCTTTTTCCTTGGCAAGAAGCCTAACACCAGGCTGATTTACGTTCCCAGGGTTACTGTTAGGCTTAGGCCTAGGGCTAGGATTTTTAAAACTAGGAAGCCATTAGATCCAGGCACACTGCAGCTGTTCAAGGCATCCCAAGAGGAGTACAAAAGTGCAAAACATGGCAGCTTTCACAGCTTTTTCCTTGGCACCATCCCTATACCTAGGCTGATTTATCTGCCTAGGGTTAGGGTTAGGGTTCAGCCTAGGGCTTGGAGTTTTTTAACCAGGAAGCCCTGAGTTCCAGGCTTACTGCATCTGCCAAAGGCATCCCAAAGGGAGTGCAGAAGTGCCACAACATGGCTTCTTTCACGGCTTTTCCCTTAGGAAGAACCCTAATACCCGGCTGATTTACCTTCCTAGGGTTACTGTTAGGCTTAGGCCTAGGACTTTTAAAACCAGGAAGCCCTGGGCTCCAGGCACACTGCAGCTGTTAAAGGCATCCCAAGGGGAGCGCAAAAGTGACACAACTTGGCTGCCACCACTGATATTTCCATGAGACCATCCCGAACCATAGGCTGATTTTCCTTCCTAGGGTTAAGGTTTGAGTTACGCCTAGGGTAAGGGTTCTATTAACCAGAAAGCCCTGAGTTCCAAGAACACAGCAGCTGCGAAGGACTAGCCAAGAAGAGCGCAAAAGTACCACAACATGCCTGCCTCCACAGCTTCTTCCTTGGGGACATGCCTAATTCCTGGCTGATTTGCCTTTCTCGTCTTAGGGTTGGGGTTCGGCCTAGGGCTCGGATATTTTTAACTAGGAAGCCCTGAGTTCCAGGCTTACTGCATCTGCCAAAGGCATCCCAAAGGGAGTGCAGAAGTGCCACAACATGGCTGCTTTCACGGCTTTTCCCTTAGGAAGAACCCTAATACGCGGCTGCTTTACCTTCCTAGGGTTACTGTTAGGCTTAGGCCTAGGACTTTTAAAACCAGGAAGCCCTGGGCTCCAGGCACACTGCAGCTGCGAAAGGCATCCCAAGGGGAGCGCAAAAGTGACACAACTTGGCTGCCACCACTGATATTTCCATGAGACCATCCCGAACCATAGGCTGATTTTCCTTCCTAGGGTTAAGGTTTGAGTTACGCCTAGGGTAAGGGTTCTATTAACCAGAAAGCCCTGAGTTCCAAGAACACAGCAGCTGCGAAGGACTACCCAAGAAGAGCGCAAAAGTACCACAACATGCCTGCCTCCACAGCTTTTTCCTTGGGGACATGCCTAATTCCTGGCTGATTTGCCTTTCTCGTCTTAGGGTTGGGGTTCGGCCTAGGGCTAGGATTTTTAAAATCAGGAAGCCCTGAGTTCCAGGCACACTGGAGCTGTGAAAGGCATCCCAAAGGGAGTGCAAAAGTGCCACAACATGGTTGCTTTCACGGCTTTTTCCTTGGCAAGAAGCTTAACACCAGGCTGATTTCCCTTCCCAGGGTTACTGTAAGGCTTAGGCCTAGGGCTAGGATTTTTAAAACTAGGAAGCCCTTAGATCCAGGCACACTGCAGCTGTTCAAGGCATCCCAAGGGGAGTACAAAAGTGCAACAACATGGCAGCTTTCACAGCTTTTTCCTTGGCACCATCCCTATACCTAGGCTGATTTATCTGCCTAGGGTTAGGGTTAGGGTTCAGCCTAGGGCTTGGAGTTTTTTAACCAGGAAGCCCTGAGTTCCAGGCTTACTGCATCTGCCAAAGGCATCCTAAAGGGAGTGCAGAAGTGCCACAACATGGCTTCTTTCACGGCTTTTCCCTTAGGAAGAACCCTAATACCCGGCTGATTTACCTTCCTAGGGTTACTGTTAGGCTTAGGCCTAGGACTTTTAAAACCAGGAAGCCCTGGGCTCCAGGCACACTGCAGCTGTTAAAGGCATCCCAAGAGGGCCGCAGAAGTGACACAACTTGGCTGCCTCTGCTTCTATTCTCCTGAGACCATCCCGAACCATAGGCTGATTTTCCTTCCTAGGGTTAATGTTTGAGTTACGACAAGGGTAAGAGGTCTATTAACCAGAAAGACCTGAGTTCCAAGAACACAGCAGCTGCGAAGGACTAGCCAAGAAGAGCGCAAAAGTACCACAACATGCCTGCCTCCACAGCTTCTTCCTTGGGGACATGCCTAATTCCTGGCTGATTTGCCTTTCTCGTCTTAGGGTTGGGGTTCGGCCTAGGGCTAGGATATTTTTAACTAGGAAGCCCTGAGTTCCAGGCTTACTGCATCTGCCAAAGGCATCCCAAAGGGAGTGCAGAAGTGCCACAACATGGCTGCTTTCATGGCTTTTCCCTTAGGAAGAACCCTAATACGCGGCTGCTTTACCTTCCTAGGGTTACTGTTAGGCTTAGGCCTAGGACTTTTAAAACCAGGAAGCCCTGGGCTCCAGGCACACTGCAGCTGCGAAAGGCATCCCAAGGGGAGCGCAAAAGTGACACAACTTGGCTGCCACCACTGATATTTCCATGAGACCATCCCGAACCATAGGCTGATTTTCCTTCCTAGGGTTAAGGTTTGAGTTACGCCTAGGGTAAGGGTTCTATTAACCAGAAAGCCCTGAGTTCCAAGAACACAGCAGCTGCGAAGGACTACCCAAGAAGAGCGCAAAAGTACCACAACATGCCTGCCTCCACAGCTTTTTCCTTGGGGACATGCCTAATTCCTGGCTGATTTGCCTTTCTCGTCTTAGGGTTGGGGTTCGGCCTAGGGCTAGGATTTTTTTAACTAGGAAGCCCGAGTTCCAGGCTTACTGCATCTGCCAAAGGCATCCCAAAGGGAGTGCAGAAGTGCCACAACATGGCTGCTTTCACGGCTTTTCCCTTAGGAAGAACCCTAATACGCGGCTGATTTACCTTCCTAGGGTTACTGTTAGGCTTAGGCCTAGGACTTTTAAAACCAGGAAGCCCTGGGCTCCAGGCACACTGCAGCTGTTAAAGGCATCCCAAGGGGAGCGCAAAAGTGACACAACTTGGCTGCCACCACTGATATTTCCATGAGACCATCCCGAACCATAGGCTGATTTTCCTTCCTAGGGTTAAGGTTTGAGTTACGCCTAGGGTAAGGGTTCTATTAACCAGAAAGCCCTGAGTTCCAAGAACACAGCAGCTGCGAAGGACTAGCCAAGAAGAGCGCAAAAGTACCACAACATGCCTGCCTCCACAGCTTCTTCCTTGGGGACATGCCTAATTCCTGGCTGATTTGCCTTTCTCGTCTTAGGGTTGGGGTTCGGCCTAGGGCTAGGATATTTTTAACTAGGAAGCCCTGAGTTCCAGGCTTACTGCATCTGCCAAAGGCATCCCAAAGGGAGTGCAGAAGTGCCACAACATGGCTGCTTTCACGGCTTTTCCCTTAGGAAGAACCCTAATACGCGGCTGATTTACCTTCCTAGGGTTACTGTTAGGCTTAGGCCTAGGACTTTTAAAACCAGGAAGCCCTGGGCTCCAGGCACACTGCAGCTGCGAAAGGCATCCCAAGGGGAGCGCAAAAGTGACACAACTTGGCTGCCACCACTGATATTTCCATGAGACCATCCCGAACCATAGGCTGATTTTCCTTCCTAGGGTTAAGGTTTGAGTTACGCCTAGGGTAAGGGTTCTATTAACCAGAAAGCCCTGAGTTCCAAGAACACAGCAGCTGCGAAGGACTACCCAAGAAGAGCGCAAAAGTACCACAACATGCCTGCCTCCACAGCTTTTTCCTTGGGGACATGCCTAATTCCTGGCTGATTTGCCTTTCTCGTCTTAGGGTTGGGGTTCGGCCTAGGGCTAGGATTTTTTTAACTAGGAAGCCCTGAGTTCCAGGCTTACTGCATCTGCCAAAGGCATCCCAAAGGGAGTGCAGAAGTGCCACAACATGGCTGCTTTCACGGCTTTTCCCTTAGGAAGAACCCTAATACGCGGCTGATTTACCTTCCTAGCGTTACTGTTAGCCTTAGGCCTAGGACTTTTAAAACCAGGAAGCCCTGGGCTCCAGGCACACTGCAGCTGCGAAAGGCATCCCAAGGGGAGCGCAAAAGTGACACAACTTGGCTGCCTCTGCTGCTATTCTCATGAGACCATCCCGAACCATAGGCTGATTTTCCTTCCTAGGGTTAAGGTTTGAGTTACGCCTAGGGTAAGGGTTCTATTAACCAGAAAGCCCTGAGTTCCAAGAACACAGCAGCTGCGAAGGACTACCCAAGAAGAGCGCAAAAGTACCACAACATGCCTGCCTCCACAGCTTTTTCCTTGGGGACATGCCTAATTCCTGGCTGATTTGCCTTTCTCGTCTTAGGGTTGGGGTTCGGCCTAGGGCTAGGATTTTTAAAATCAGGAAGCCCTGAGTTCCAGGCACACTGGAGCTGTGAAAGGCATCCCAAAGGGAGTGCAAAAGTGCCACAACATGGTTGCTTTCACGGCTTTTTCCTTGGCAAGAAACTTAACACCAGGCTGATTTCCCTTCCCAGGGTTACTGTAAGGCTTAGGCCTAGGGCTAGGATTTTTAAAACTAGGAAGCCATTAGATCCAGGCACACTGCAGCTGTTCAAGGCATCCCAAGGGGAGTACAAAAGTGCAACAACATGGCAGCTTTCACAGCTTTTTCCTTGGCACCATCCCTATACCTAGGCTGATTTATCTGCCTAGGGTTAGGGTTAGGCTTCAGCCTAGGTCTTGGAGTTTTTTAACCAGGAAGCCCTGAGACCCAGGCTTACTGCATCTGCCAAAGGCATCCCAAAGGGAGTGCAGAAGTGCCACAACATGGCTGCTTTCACGGCTTTTCCCTTAGGAAGAACCCTAATACGCGGCTGATTTACCTTCCTAGGGTTACTGTTAGGCTTAGGCCTAGGACTTTTAAAACCAGGAAGCCCTGGGCTCCAGGCACACTGCAGCTGCGAAAGGCATCCCAAGGGGAGCGCAAAAGTGACACAACTTGGCTGCCTCTGTTGCTATTCTCATGAGACCATCCCGAATCATAGGCTGATTTTCCTTCCTAGGGTTAATGTTTGAGTTACGCCTAGGGTAAGAGTTCTATTAACCAGAAAGCCCTGAGTTCCAAGAACACAGCAGCTGCGAAGGACTTCCCAAGAAGAGCGCAAAAGTACCACAACGTGACTGCCTCCACAGCTTTTTCCTTGGGGACATGCCTAATTCCTGGCTGATTTGCCTTTCTCGTCTTAGGGTTGGGGTTCGGCCTAGGGCTAGGATTTTTTTAACTAGGAAGCCCTGAGTTCCAGGCTTACTTCATCTGCCAAAAGCATCCCAAAGGGAGTGCAGAAGTGCCACAACATGGCTGCTTTCACGGCTTTCCCCTTAGGAAGAACCCTAATACGTGGCTGATTTACCTTCCTAGGGTTACTGTTAGGCTTAGGCCTAGGACTTTTAAAACTAGGAAGCCCTTAGATCCAGGCACACTGCAGCTGTTCAAGGCATCCCAAGGGGAGTACTAAAGTACCACAACATGGCAGCTTTCACAGCTTTTTCCTTGGCACCATCCCTATACCTAGGCTGATTTATCTGCCTAGGGTTAGGGTTAGGGTTCAGCCTAGGGCTTGGAGTTTTTTAACCAGGAAGCCCTGAGTTCCAGGCTTACTGCATCTGCCAAAGGCATCCCAAAGGGAGTGCAGAAGTGCCACAACATGGCTGCTTTCACGGCTTTTCCCTTAGGAAGAACCCTAATGCGCGGCTGATTTACCTTCCTAGGGTTACTGTTAGGCTTAGGCCTAGGACTTTTAAAACCAGGAAGCCCTGGGCTCCAGGCACACTGCAGCTGCGAAAGGCATCCCAAGGGGAGCGCAAAAGTGACACAACTTGGCTGCCACCACTGATATTTCCATGAGACCATCCCGAACCATAGGCTGATTTTCCTTCCTAGGGTTAATGTTTGAGTTACGCCTAGGGTAAGGGTTCTATTAACCAGAAAGCCCTGAGTTCCAAGAACACAGCAGCTGCGAAGGACTTCCCAAGAAGAGCGCAAAAGTACCACAACATGCCTGCCTCCACAGCTTTTTCCTTGGGGACATGCCTAATTCCTGGCTGATTTGCCTTTCTCGTCTTAGGGTTGGGGTTCGGCCTAGGGCTAGGATTTTTAAAATCAGGAAGCCCTGAGTTCCAGGCACACTGGAGCTGTGAAAGGCATCCAAAAGGGAGTGCAAAAGTGCCACAACATGGTTGCTTTCACGGCTTTTTCCTTGGCAAGAAACTTAACACCAGGCTGATTTCCCTTCCCAGGGTTACTGTAAGGCTTAGGCCTAGGGCTAGGATTTTTAAAACTAGGAAGCCCTTAGATCCAGGCACACTGCAGCTGTTCAAGGCATCCCAAGGGGAGTACAAAAGTGCAACAACATGGCAGCTTTCACAGCTTTTTCCTTGGCACCGTCCCTATACCTAGGCTGATTTATCTGCCTAGGGTTAGGGTTAGGGTTCAGCCTAGGTCTTGGAGTTTTTTAACGAGGAAGCCCTGAGACCCAGGCTTACTGCATCTGCCAAAGGCATCCCAAAGGGAGTGCAGAAGTGCCACAACATGGCTGCTTTCATGGCTTTTCCCTTAGGAAGAACCCTAATACGCGGCTGCTTTACCTTCCTAGGGTTACTGTTAGGCTTAGGCCTAGGACTTTTAAAACCAGGAAGCCCTGGGCTCCAGGCACACTGCAGCTGCGAAAGGCATCCCAAGGGGAGCGCAAAAGTGACACAACTTGGCTGCCACCACTGATATTTCCATGAGACCATCCCGAACCATAGGCTGATTTTCCTTCCTAGGGTTAAGGTTTGAGTTACGCCTAGGGTAAGGGTTCTATTAACCAGAAAGCCCTGAGTTCCAAGAACACAGCAGCTGCGAAGGACTAGCCAAGAAGAGCGCAAAAGTACCACAACATGCCTGCCTCCACAGCTTTTTCCTTGGGGACATGCCTAATTCCTGGCTGATTTGCCTTTCTCGTCTTAGGGTTGGGGTTCGGCCTAGGGCTAGGATATTTTTAACTAGGAAGCCCTGAGTTCCAGGCTTACTGCATCTGCCAAAGGCATCCCAAAGGGAGTGCAGAAGTGCCACAACATGGCTGCTTTCACGGCTTTTCCCTTAGGAAGAACCCTAATACGCGGCTGCTTTACCTTCCTAGGGTTACTGTTAGGCTTAGGCCTAGGACTTTTAAAACCAGGAAGCCCTGGGCTCCAGGCACACTGCAGCTGCGAAAGGCATCCCAAGGGGAGCGCAAAAGTGACACAACTTGGCTGCCTCTGTTGCTATTCTCATGAGACCATCCCGAACCATAGGCTGATTTTCCTTCCTAGGGTTAATGTTTGAGTTACGCCTAGGGTAAGAGTTCTATTAACCAGAAAGCCCTGAGTTCCAAGAACACAGCAGCTGCGAAGGACTACCCAAGAAGAGCGCAAAAGTACCACAACATGCCTGCCTCCACAGCTTTTTCCTTGGGGACATGCCTAATTCCTGGCTGATTTGCCTTTCTCGTCTTAGGGTTGGGGTTCGGCCTAGGGCTAGGATATTTTTAACTAGGAAGCCCTGAGTTCCAGGCTTACTTCATCTGCCAAAGGCATCCCAAAGGGAGTGCAGAAGTGCACCAACAGGGCTGCTTTCACGGCTTTCCCCTTAGGAGGAACCCTAATACTTGGCTGATTTACCTTCCTAGGGTTACTGTTAGGCTTAGGCCTAGGACTTTTAAAACTAGGAAGCCCTTAGATCCAGGCACACTGCAGCTGTTCAAGGCATCCCAATGGGAGTACTAAAGTACCACAACATGGCAGCTTTCACAGCTTTTTCCTTGGCACCATCCCTATACCTAGGCTGATTTATCTGCCTAGGGTTAGGGTTAGGGTTCAGCCTAGGGCTTGGAGTTTTTTAACCAGGAAGCCCTGAGTTCCAGGCTTACTGCATCTGCCAAAGGCATCCCAAAGGGAGTGCAGAAGTGCCACAACATGGCTGCTTTCACGGCTTTTCCCTTAGGAAGAACCCTAATACCCGGCTGATTTACCTTCCTAGGGTTACTGTTAGGCTTAGGCCTAGGACTTTTAAAACCAGGAAGCCCTGGGCTCCAGGCACATGCAGCTGTTCAAGGCATCCCAAGAGGGCCGCAGAAGTGACACAACTTGGCTGCCTCTGCTGCTATTCTCATGAGACCATCCCGAACCATAGGCTGATTTTCCTTCCTAGGGTTAATGTTTGAGTTACGCCTAGGGTAAGGGTTCTATTAACCAGAAAGCCCTGAGTTCCAAGAACACAGCAGCTGCGAAGGACTTCCCAAGAAGAGCGCAAAAGTACCACAACATGCCTGCCTCCACAGCTTTTTCCTTGGGGACATGCCTAATTCCTGGCTGATTTGCCTTTCTCGTCTTAGGGTTGGGGTTCGGCCTAGGGCTAGGATTTTTAAAATCAGGAAGCCCTGAGTTCCAGGCACACTGGAGCTGTGAAAGGCATCCAAAAGGGAGTGCAAAAGTGCCACAACATGGTTGCTTTCACGGCTTTTTCCTTGGCAAGAAACTTAACACCAGGCTGATTTCCCTTCCCAGGGTTACTGTAAGGCTTAGGCCTAGGGCTAGGATTTTTAAAACTAGGAAGCCATTAGATCCAGGCACACTGCAGCTGTTCAAGGCATCCCAAGGGGAGTACAAAAGTGCAACAACATGGCAGCTTTCACAGCTTTTTCCTTGGCACCATCCCTATACCTAGGCTGATTTATCTGCCTAGGGTTAGGGTAAGGGTTCAGCCTAGGTCTTGGAGTTTTTTAACGAGGAAGCCCTGAGACCCAGGCTTACTGCATCTGCCAAAGGCATCCCAAAGGGAGTGCAGAAGTGCCACAACATGGCTGCTTTCATGGCTTTTCCCTTAGGAAGAACCCTAATACGCGGCTGCTTTACCTTCCTAGGGTTACTGTTAGGCTTAGGCCTAGGACTTTTAAAACCAGGAAGCCCTGGGCTCCAGGCACACTGCAGCTGCGAAAGGCATCCCAAGGGGAGCGCAAAAGTGACACAACTTGGCTGCCACCACTGATATTTCCATGAGACCATCCCGAACCATAGGCTGATTTTCCTTCCTAGGGTTAAGGTTTGAGTTACGCCTAGGGTAAGGGTTCTATTAACCAGAAAGCCCTGAGTTCCAAGAACACAGCAGCTGCGAAGGACTAGCCAAGAAGAGCGCAAAAGTACCACAACATGCCTGCCTCCACAGCTTTTTCCTTGGGGACATGCCTAATTCCTGGCTGATTTGCCTTTCTCGTCTTAGGGTTGGGGTTCGGTCTAGGGCTAGGATATTTTTAACTAGGAAGCCATGACTTCCAGGCTTACTGCATCTGCCAAAGGCATCCCAAAGGGAGTGCAGAAGTGCCACAACATGGCTGCTTTCACGGCTTTTCCCTTAGGAAGAACCCTAATACGCGGCTGCTTTACCTTCCTAGGGTTACTGTTAGGCTTAGGCCTAGGACTTTTAAAACCAGGAAGCCCTGGGCTCCAGGCACACTGCAGCTGCGAAAGGCATCCCAAGGGGAGCGCAAAAGTGACACAACTTGGCTGCCTCTGTTGCTATTCTCATGAGACCATCCCGAACCATAGGCTGATTTTCCTTCCTAGGGTTAATGTTTGAGTTACGCCTAGGGTAAGAGTTCTATTAACCAGAAAGCCCTGAGTTCCAAGAACACAGCAGCTGCGAAGGACTACCCAAGAAGAGCGCAAAAGTACCACAACATGCCTGCCTCCACAGCTTTTTCCTTGGGGACATGCCTAATTCCTGGCTGATTTGCCTTTCTCGTCTTAGGGTTGGGGTTCGGCCTAGGGCTAGGATATTTTTAACTAGGAAGCCCTGAGTTCCAGGCTTACTTCATCTGCCAAAGGCATCCCAAAGGGAGTGCAGAAGTGCACCAACAGGGCTGCTTTCACGGCTTTCCCCTTAGGAAGAACCCTAATACGTGGCTGATTTACCTTCCTAGGGTTACTGTTAGGCTTAGGCCTAGGACTTTTAAAACTAGGAAGCCCTTAGATCCAGGCACACTGCAGCTGTTCAAGGCATCCCAAGGGGAGTACTAAAGTACCACAACATGGCAGCTTTCACAGCTTTTTCCTTGGCACCATCCCTATACCTAGGCTGATTTATCTGCCTAGGGTTAGGGTTAGGGTTCAGCCTAGGGCTTGGAGTTTTTTAACCAGGAAGCCCTGAGTTCCAGGCTTACTGCATCTGCCAAAGGCATCCCAAAGGGAGTGCAGAAGTGCCACAACATGGCTGCTTTCACGGCTTTTCCCTTAGGAAGAACCCTAATACCCGGCTGATTTACCTTCCTAGGGTTACTGTTAGGCTTAGGCCTAGGACTTTTAAAACCAGGAAGCCCTGGGCTCCAGGCACATGCAGCTGTTCAAGGCATCCCAAGAGGGCCGCAGAAGTGACACAACTTGGCTGCCTCTGTTGCTATTCTCATGAGACCATCCCGAACCATAGGCTGATTTTCCTTCCTAGGGTTAATGTTTGAGTTACGCCTAGGGTAAGGGTTCTATTAACCAGAAAGCCCTGAGTTCCAAGAACACAGCAGCTGCGAAGGACTTCCCAAGAAGAGCGCAAAAGTACCACAACATGCCTGCCTCCACAGCTTTTTCCTTGGGGACATGCCTAATTCCTGGCTGATTTGCCTTTCTCGTCTTAGGGTTGGGGTTCGGCCTAGGGCTAGGATTTTTAAAATCAGGAAGCCCTGAGTTCCAGGCACACTGGAGCTGTGAAAGGCATCCAAAAGGGAGTGCAAAAGTGCCACAACATGGTTGCTTTCACGGCTTTTTCCTTGGCAAGAAACTTAACACCAGGCTGATTTCCCTTCCCAGGGTTACTGTAAGGCTTAGGCCTAGGGCTAGGATTTTTAAAACTAGGAAGCCATTAGATCCAGGCACACTGCAGCTGTTCAAGGCATCCCAAGGGGAGTACAAAAGTGCAACAACATGGCAGCTTTCACAGCTTTTTCCTTGGCACCATCCCTATACCTAGGCTGATTTATCTGCCTAGGGTTAGGGTTAGGGTTCAGCCTAGGTCTTGGAGTTTTTTAACGAGGAAGCCCTGAGACCCAGGCTTACTGCATCTGCCAAAGGCATCCCAAAGGGAGTGCAGAAGTGCCACAACATGGCTGCTTTCATGGCTTTTCCCTTAGGAAGAACCCTAATACGCGGCTGCTTTACCTTCCTAGGGTTACTGTTAGGCTTAGGCCTAGGACTTTTAAAACCAGGAAGCCCTGGGCTCCAGGCACACTGCAGCTGCGAAAGGCATCCCAAGGGGAGCGCAAAAGTGACACAACTTGGCTGCCACCACTGATATTTCCATGAGACCATCCCGAACCATAGGCTGATTTTCCTTCCTAGGGTTAAGGTTTGAGTTACGCCTAGGGTAAGGGTTCTATTAACCAGAAAGCCCTGAGTTCCAAGAACACAGCAGCTGCGAAGGACTAGCCAAGAAGAGCGCAAAAGTACCACAACATGCCTGCCTCCACAGCTTTTTCCTTGGGGACATGCCTAATTCCTGGCTGATTTGCCTTTCTCGTCTTAGGGTTGGGGTTCGGCCTAGGGCTAGGATTTTTAAAATCAGGAAGCCCTGAGTTCCAGGCACAGTGGAGCTGTGAAAGGCATCCCAAAGGGAGTGCAAAAGTGCCACAACATGGTTGCTTTCACGGCTTTTTCCTTGGCAAGAAGCTTAACACCAGGCTGATTTCCCTTCCCAGGGTTACTGTAAGGCTTAGGCCTAGGGCTAGGATTTTTAAAACTAGGAAGCCATTAGATCCAGGCACACTGCAGCTGTTCAAGGCATCCCAAGGGGAGTACAAAAGTGCAACAACATGGCAGCTTTCACAGCTTTTTCCTTGGCACCATCCCTATACCTAGGCTGATTTATCTGCCTAGGGTTAGGGTTAGGGTTCAGCCTAGGGCTTGGAGTTTTTTAACCAGGAAGCCCTGAGTTCCAGGCTTACTGCATCTGCCAAAGGCATCCTAAAGGGAGTGCAGAAGTGCCACAACATGGCTTCTTTCACGGCTTTTCCCTTAGGAAGAACCCTAATACCCGGCTGATTTACCTTCCTAGGGTTACTGTTAGGCTTAGGCCTAGGACTTTTAAAACCAGGAAGCCCTGGGCTCCAGGCACACTGCAGCTGTTAAAGGCATCCCAAGAGGGCCGCAGAAGTGACACAACTTGGCTGCCTCTGCTGCTATTCTCATGAGACCATCCCGAACCATAGGCTGATTTTCCTTCCTAGGGTTAATGTTTGAGTTACGCCTAGGGTAAGAGTTCTATTAACCAGAAAGCCCTGAGTTCCAAGAACACAGCAGCTGCGAAGGACTACCCAAGAAGAGCGCAAAAGTACCACAACATGCCTGCCTCCACAGCTTTTTCCTTGGGGACATGCCTAATTCCTGGCTGATTTGCCTTTCTCGTCTTAGGGTTGGGGTTCGGCCTAGGGCTAGGATATTTTTAACTAGGAAGCCCTGAGTTCCAGGCTTACTTCATCTGCCAAAGGCATCCCAAAGGGAGTGCAGAAGTGCACCAACAGGGCTGCTTTCACGGCTTTCCCCTTAGGAAGAACCCTAATACGTGGCTGATTTACCTTCCTAGGGTTACTGTTAGGCTTAGGCCTAGGACTTTTAAAACTAGGAAGCCCTTAGATCCAGGCACACTGCAGCTGTTCAAGGCATCCCAAGGGGAGTACTAAAGTACCACAACATGGCAGCTTTCACAGCTTTTTCCTTGGCACCATCCCTATACCTAGGCTGATTTATCTGCCTAGGGTTAGGGTTAGGGTTCAGCCTAGGGCTTGGAGTTTTTTAACCAGGAAGCCCTGAGTTCCAGGCTTACTGCATCTGCCAAAGGCATCCCAAAGGGAGTGCAGAAGTGCCACAACATGGCTGCTTTCACGGCTTTTCCCTTAGGAAGAACCCTAATACCCGGCTGATTTACCTTCCTAGGGTTACTGTTAGGCTTAGGCCTAGGACTTTTAAAACCAGGAAGCCCTGGGCTCCAGGCACATGCAGCTGTTCAAGGCATCCCAAGAGGGCCGCAGAAGTGACACAACTTGGCTGCCTCTGCTGCTATTCTCATGAGACCATCCCGAACCATAGGCTGATTTTCCTTCCTAGGGTTAATGTTTGAGTTACGCCTAGGGTAAGGGTTCTATTAACCCGAAAGCCCTGAGTTCCAAGAACACAGCAGCTGCGAAGGACTTCCCAAGAAGAGCGCAAAAGTACCACAACATGCCTGCCTCCACAGCTTTTTCCTTGGGGACATGCCTAATTCCTGGCTGATTTGCCTTTCTCGTCTTAGGGTTGGGTTCGGCCTAGGGCTAGGATTTTTAAAATCAGGAAGCCCTGAGTTCCAGGCACACTGGAGCTGTGAAAGGCATCCAAAAGGGAGTGCAAAAGTGCCACAACATGGTTGCTTTCACGGCTTTTTCCTTGGCAAGAAACTTAACACCAGGCTGATTTCCCTTCCCAGGGTTACTGTAAGGCTTAGGCCTAGGGCTAGGATTTTTAAAACTAGGAAGCCATTAGATCCAGGCACACTGCAGCTGTTCAAGGCATCCCAAGGGGAGTACAAAAGTGCAACAACATGGCAGCTTTCACAGCTTTTTCCTTGGCACCATCCCTATACCTAGGCTGATTTATCTGCCTAGGTTTAGGGTTAGGGTTCAGCCTAGGTCTTGGAGTTTTTTAACGAGGAAGCCCTGAGACCCAGGCTTACTGCATCTGCCAAAGGCATCCCAAAGGGAGTGCAGAAGTGCCACAACATGGCTGCTTTCATGGCTTTTCCCTTAGGAAGAACCCTAATACGCGGCTGCTTTACCTTCCTAGGGTTACTGTTAGGCTTAGGCCTAGGACTTTTAAAACCAGGAAGCCCTGGGCTCCAGGCACACTGCAGCTGCGAAAGGCATCCCAAGGGGAGCGCAAAAGTGACACAACTTGGCTGCCACCACTGATATTTCCATGAGACCATCCCGAACCATAGGCTGATTTTCCTTCCTAGGGTTAAGGTTTGAGTTACGCCTAGGGTAAGGGTTCTATTAACCAGAAAGCCCTGAGTTCCAAGAACACAGCAGCTGCGAAGGACTAGCCAAGAAGAGCGCAAAAGTACCACAACATGCCTGCCTCCACAGCTTTTTCCTTGGGGACATGCCTAATTCCTGGCTGATTTGCCTTTCTCGTCTTAGGGTTGGGGTTCGGCCTAGGGCTAGGATATTTTTAACTAGGAAGCCATGACTTCCAGGCTTACTTCATCTGCCAAAGGCATCCCAAAGGGAGTGCAGAAGTGCCACAACATGGCTGCTTTCACGGCTTTTCCCTTAGGAAGAACCCTAATACGCGGCTGCTTTACCTTCCTAGGGTTACTGTTAGGCTTAGGCCTAGGACTTTTAAAACCAGGAAGCCCTGGGCTCCAGGCACACTGCAGTTGCGAAAGGCATCCCAAGGGGAGCGCAAAAGTGACACAACTTGGCTGCCTCTGTTGCTATTCTCATGAGACCATCCCGAACCATAGGCTGATTTTCCTTCCTAGGGTTAATGTTTGAGTTACGCCTAGGGTAAGAGTTCTATTAACCAGAAAGCCCTGAGTTCCAAGAACACAGCAGCTGCGAAGGACTAGCCAAGAAGAGCGCAAAAGTACCACAACATGCCTGCCTCCACAGCTTTTTCCTTGGGGACATGCCTAATTCCTGGCTGATTTGCCTTTCTCGTCTTAGGGTTGGGGTTCGGCCTAGGGCTAGGATATTTTTAACTAGGAAGCCCTGAGTTCCAGGCTTACTTCATCTGCCAAAGGCATCCCAAAGGGAGTGCAGAAGTGCACCAACAGGGCTGCTTTCACGGCTTTCCCCTTAGGAAGAACCCTAATACGTGGCTGATTTACCTTCCTAGGGTTACTGTTAGGCTTAGGCCTAGGACTTTTAAAACTAGGAAGCCCTTAGATCCAGGCACACTGCAGCTGTTCAAGGCATCCCAAGGGGAGTACTAAAGTACCACAACATGGCAGCTTTCACAGCTTTTTCCTTGGCACCATCCCTATACCTAGGCTGATTTATATGCCTAGGGTTAGGGTTAGGGTTCAGCCTAGGGCTTGGAGTTTTTTAACCAGGAAGCCCTGAGTTCCAGGCTTACTGCATCTGCCAAAGGCATCCCAAAGGGAGTGCAGAAGTGCCACAGCATGGCTGCTTTCACGGCTTTTCCCTTAGGAAGAACCCTAATACCCGGCTGATTTACCTTCCTAGGGTTACTGTTAGGCTTAGGCCTAGGACTTTTAAAACCAGGAAGCCCTGGGCTCCAGGCACATGCAGCTGTTAAAGGCATCCCAAGAGGGCCGCAGAAGTGACACAACTTGGCTGCCTCTGCTGCTATTCTCATGAGACCATCCCGAACCATAGGCTGATTTTCCTTCCTAGGGTTAAGGTTTGAGTTACGCCTAGGGTAAGGGTTCTATTAACCAGAAAGCCCTGAGTTCCAAGAACACAGCAGCTGCGAAGGACTAGCCAAGAAGAGCGCAAAAGTACCACAACATGCCTGCCTCCACAGCTTTTTCCTTGGGGACATGCCTAATTCCTGGCTGATTTGCCTTTCTCGTCTTAGGGTTGGGGTTCGGCCTAGGGCTAGGATATTTTTAACTAGGAAGCCCTGAGTTCCAGGCTTACTGCATCTGCCAAAGGCATCCCAAAGGGAGTGCAGAAGTGCCACAACATGGCTGCTTTCACGGCTTTTCCCTTAGGAAGAACCCTAATACGCGGCTGCTTTACCTTCCTAGGGTTACTGTTAGGCTTAGGCCTAGGACTTTTAAAACCAGGAAGCCCTGGGCTCCAGGCACACTGCAGCTGCGAAAGGCATCCCAAGGGGAGCGCAAAAGTGACACAACTTGGCTGCCACCACTGATATTTCCATGAGACCATCCCGAACCATAGGCTGATTTTCCTTCCTAGGGTTAAGGTTTGAGTTACGCCTAGGGTAAGGGTTCTATTAACCAGAAAGCCCTGAGTTCCAAGAACACAGCAGCTGCGAAGGACTTCCCAAGAAGAGCGCAAAAGTACCACAACATGCCTGCCTCCACAGCTTTTTCCTTGGGGACATGCCTAATTCCTGGCTGATTTGCCTTTCTCGTCTTAGGGTTGGGGTTCGGCCTAGGGCTAGGATTTTTAAAATCAGGAAGCCCTGAGTTCCAGGCACACTGGAGCTGTGAAAGGCATCCCAAAGGGAGTGCAAAAGTGCCACAACATGGTTGCTTTCACGGCTTTTTCCTTGGCAAGAAGCTTAACACCAGGCTGATTTCCCTTCCCAGGGTTACTGTAAGGCTTAGGCCTAGGGCTAGGATTTTTAAAACTAGGAAGCCATTAGATCCAGGCACACTGCAGCTGTTCAAGGCATCCCAAGGGGAGTACAAAAGTGCAACAACATGGCAGCTTTCACAGCTTTTTCCTTGGCACCATCCCTATACCTAGGCTGATTTATCTGCCTAGGGTTAGGGTTAGGGTTCAGCCTAGGGCTTGGAGTTTTTTAACCAGGAAGCCCTGAGTTCCAGGCTTACTGCATCTGCCAAAGGCATCCTAAAGGGAGTGCAGAAGTGCCACAACATGGCTTCTTTCACGGCTTTTCCCTTAGGAAGAACCCTAATACCCGGCTGATTTACCTTCCTAGGGTTACTGTTAGGCTTAGGCCTAGGACTTTTAAAACCAGGAAGCCCTGGGCTCCAGGCACACTGCAGCTGTTAAAGGCATCCCAAGAGGGCCGCAGAAGTGACACAACTTGGCTGCCTCTGCTTCTATTCTCATGAGACCATCCCGAACCATAGGCTGATTTTCCTTCCTAGGGTTAATGTTTGAGTTACGCCTAGGGTAAGAGGTCTATTAACCAGAAAGACCTGAGTTCCAAGAACACAGCAGCTGCGAAGGACTAGCCAAGAAGAGCGCAAAAGTACCACAACATGCCTGCCTCCACAGCTTCTTCCTTGGGGACATGCCTAATTCCTGGCTGATTTGCCTTTCTCGTCTTAGGGTTGGGGTTCGGCCTAGGGCTAGGATATTTTTAACTAGGAAGCCCTGAGTTCCAGGCTTACTGCATCTGCCAAAGGCATCCCAAAGGGAGTGCAGAAGTGCCACAACATGGCTGCTTTCACGGCTTTTCCCTTAGGAAGAACCCTAATACGCGGCTGCTTTACCTTCCTAGGGTTACTGTTAGGCTTAGGCCTAGAACTTTTAAAACCAGGAAGCCCTGGGCTCCAGGCACACTGCAGCTGCGAAAGGCATCCCAAGGGGAGCGCAAAAGTGACACAACTTGGCTGCCACCACTGAAATTTCCATGAGACCATCCCGAACCATAGGCTGATTTTCCTTCCTAGGGTTAAGGTTTGAGTTACGCCTAGGGTAAGAGTTCTATTAACCAGAAAGCCCTGAGTTCCAAGAACACAGCAGCTGCGAAGGGCTACCCAAGAAGAGCGCAAAAGTACCACAACATGCCTGCCTCCACAGCTTCTTCCTTGGGGACATGCCTAATTCCTGGCTGATTTGCCTTTCTCGTCTTAGGGTTGGGGTTCGGCCTAGGGCTAGGATATTTTTAACTAGGAAGCCCTGAGTTCCAGGCTTACTGCATCTGCCAAAGGCATCCCAAAGGGAGTGCAGAAGTGCCACAACATGGCTGCTTTCACGGCTTTTCCCTTAGGAAGAACCCTAATACGCGGCTGCTTTACCTTCCTAGGGTTACTGTTAGGCTTAGGCCTAGGACTTTTAAAACCAGGAAGCCCTGGGCTCCAGGCACACTGCAGCTGCGAAAGGCATCCCAAGGGGAGCGCAAAAGTGACACAACTTGGCTGCCACCACTGATCTTTCCATGAGACCATCCCGAACCATAGGCTGATTTTCCTTCCTAGGGTTAAGGTTTGAGTTACGCCTAGGGTAAGGGTTCTATTAACCAGAAAGCCCTGAGTTCCAAGAACACAGCAGCTGCGAAGGACTACCCAAGAAGAGTGCAAAAGTACCACAACATGCCTGCCTCCACAGCTTTTTCCTTGGGGACATGCCTAATTCCTGGCTGATTTGCCTTTCTCGTCTTAGGGTTGGGGTTCGGCCTAGGGCTAGGATTTTTTTAACTAGGAAGCCCTGAGTTCCAGGCTTACTGCATCTGCCAAAGGCATCCCAAAGGGAGTGCAGAAGTGCCACAACATGGCTGCTTTCACGGCTTTTCCCTTAGGAAGAACCCTAATACGCGGCTGATTTACCTTCCTAGGGTTACTGTTAGGCTTAGGCCTAGGACTTTTAAAACCAGGAAGCCCTGGGCTCCAGGCACACTGCAGCTGCGAAAGGCATCCCAAGGGGAGCGCAAAAGTGACACAACTTGGCTGCCTCTGCTGCTATTCTCATGAGACCATCCCGAACCATAGGCTGATTTTCCTTCCTAGGGTTAAGGTTTGAGTTACGCCTAGGGTAAGGGTTCTATTAACCAGAAAGCCCTGAGTTCCAAGAACACAGCAGCTGCGAAGGACTACCCAAGAAGAGCGCAAAAGTACCACAACATGCCTGCCTCCACAGCTTTTTCCTTGGGGACATGCCTAATTCCTGGCTGATTTGCCTTCTTTCTCGTCTTAGGGTTGGGGTTCGGCCTAGGGCTAGGATTTTTAAAATCAGGAAGCCCTGAGTTCAGGCACACTGGAGCTGTGAAAGGCATCCCAAAGGGAGTGCAAAAGTGCCACAACATGGTTGCTTTCACGGCTTTTTCCTTGGCAAGAAACTTAACACCAGGCTGATTTCCCTTCCCAGGTTACTGTAAGGCTTAGGCCTAGGGCTAGGATTTTTAAAACTAGGAAGCCATTAGATCCAGGCACACTGCAGCTGTTCAAGGCATCCAAGGGGAGTACAAAAGTGCAACAACATGGCAGCTTTCACAGCTTTTTCCTTGGCACCATCCCTATACCTAGGCTGATTTATCTGCCTAGGGTTAGGGTTAGGGTTCAGCCTAGGTCTTGGAGTTTTTTAACCAGGAAGCCCTGAGACCCAGGCTTACTGCATCTGCCAAAGGCATCCCAAAGGGAGTGCAGAAGTGCCACAACATGGCTGCTTTCACGGCTTTTTCCCTTAGGAAGAACCCTAATACGCGGCTGCTTTAGCTTCCTAGGGATACTGTTAGGCTTAGGCCTAGGACTTTTAAAACCAGGAAGCCCTGGGCTCCAGGCACACTGCAGCTGCGAAAGGCATCCCAAGGGGAGCGCAAAAGTGACACAACTTGGCTGCCTCTGCTGCTATTCTCATGAGACCATCCTGAACCATAGGCTGATTTTCCTTCCTAGGGTTAATGTTTGAGTAACGCCTAGGGTAAGAGTTCTATTAACCAGAAAGCCCTGAGTTCCAAGAACACAGCAGCTGCGAAGGACTACCCAAGAAGAGCGCAAAAGTACCACAACGTGCCTGCCTCCACAGCTTTTTCCTTGGGGACATGCCTAATTCCTGGCTGATTTGCCTTTCTCGTCTTAGGGTTGGGGTTCGGCCTAGGGCTAGGATTTTTTTAACTAGGAAGCCCTGAGTTCCAGGCTTACTTCATCTGCCAAAAGCATCCCAAAGGGAGTGCAGAAGTGCCACAACAGGGCTGCTTTCACGGCTTTCCCCTTAGGAAGAACCCTAATACGTGGCTGATTTACCTTCCTAGGGTTACTGTTAGGCTTAGGCCTAGGACTTTTAAAACTAGGAAGTCCTTAGATCCAGGCACACTGCAGCTGTTCAAGGCATCCCAAGGGGAGTACTAAAGTACCACAACATGGCAGCTTTCACAGCTTTTTCCTTGGCACCATCCCTATACCTAGGCTGATTTATCTGCCTAGGGTTAGGGTTAGGGTTCAGCCTAGGGCTTGGAGTTTTTTAACCAGGAAGCCCTGAGTTCCAGGCTTACTGCATCTGCCAAAGGCATCCCAAAGGGAGTGCAGAAGTGCCACAACATGGCTGCTTTCACGGCTTTTCCCTTAGGAAGAACCCTAATACCCGGCTGATTTACCTTCCTAGGGTTACTGTTAGGCTTAGGCCTAGGACTTTTAAAACCAGGAAGCCCTGGGCTCCAGGCACATGCAGCTGTTCAAGGCATCCCAAGAGGGCCGCAGAAGTGACACAACTTGGCTGCCTCTGCTGCTATTCTCATGAGACCATCCCGAACCATAGGCTGATTTTCCTTCCTAGGGTTAAGGTTTGAGTTACGCCTAGGGTAAGGGTTCTATTAACCAGAAAGCCCTGAGTTCCAAGAACACAGCAGCTGCGAAGGACTAGCCAAGAAGAGCGCAAAAGTACCACAACATGCCTGCCTCCACAGCTTTTTCCTTGGGGACATGCCTAATTCCTGGCTGATTTGCCTTTCTCGTCTTAGGGTTGGGGTTCGGCCTTGGGCTAGGATTTTTAAAATCAGGAAGCCCTGAGTTCCAGGCACACTGGAGCTGTGAAAGGCATCCAAAAGGGAGTGCAAAAGTGCCACAACATGGTTGCTTTCACGGCTTTTTCCTTGGCAAGAAACTTAACACCAGGCTGATTTCCCTTCCCAGGGTTACTGTAAGGCTTAGGCCTAGGGCTAGGATTTTTAAAACTAGGAAGCCATTAGATCCAGGCACACTGCAGCTGTTCAAGGCATTCCAAGGGGAGTACAAAAGTGCAACAACATGGCAGCTTTCACAGCTTTTTCCTTGGCATCATCCCTATACTTAGGCTGATTTATCTGCCTAGGGTTAGGGTTAGGGTTCAGCCTAGGTCTTGGAGTTTTTTAGCGAGGAAGCCCTGAGACCCAGGCTTACTGCATCTGCCAAAGGCATCCCAAAGGGAGTGCAGAAGGGCCACAACATGGCTGCTTTCATGGCTTTTCCCTTAGGAAGAACCCTAATACGCGGCTGCTTTACCTTCCTAGGGTTACTGTTAGGCTTAGGCCTAGGACTTTTAAAACCAGGAAGCCCTGGGCTCCAGGCACACTGCAGCTGCGAAAGGCATCCCAAGGGGAGCGCAAAAGTGACACAACTTGGCTGCCACCACTGATATTTCCATGAGACCATCCCGAACCATAGGCTGATTTTCCTTCCTAGGGTTAAGGTTTGAGTTACGCCTAGGGTAAGGGTTCTATTAACCAGAAAGCCCTGAGTTCCAAGAACACAGCAGCTGCGAAGGACTAGCCAAGAAGAGCGCAAAAGTACCACAACATGCCTGCCTCCACAGCTTTTTCCTTGGGGACATGCCTAATTCCTGGCTGATTTGCCTTTCTCGTCTTAGGGTTGGGGTTCGGCCTAGGGCTAGGATTTTTAAAATCAGGAAGCCCTGAGTTCCAGGCACACTGGAGGTGTGAAAGGCATCCAAAAGGGAGTGCAAAAGTGCCACAACATGGTTGCTTTCACGGCTTTTTCCTTGGCAAGAAGCTTAACACCAGGCTGATTTCCCTTCCCAGGGTTACTGTAAGGCTTAGGCCTAGGGCTAGGATTTTTAAAACTAGGAAGCCATTAGATCCAGGCACACTGCAGCTGTTCAAGGCATCCCAAGGGGAGTACAAAAGTGCAACAACATGGCAGCTTTCACAGCTTTTTCCTTGGCACCATCCCTATACCTAGGCTGATTTATCTGCCTAGGGTTAGGGTTAGGGTTCAGCCTAGGGCTTGGAGTTTTTTAACCAGGAAGCCCTGAGTTCCAGGCTTACTGCATCTGCCAAATGCATCCCAAAGGGAGTGCAAAAGTGCCACAACATGGCTGCTTTCACGGCTTTTCCCTTAGGAAGAACCCTAATACCCGGCTGATTTACCTTCCTAGGGTTACTGTTAGGCTTAGGCCTAGGACTTTTAAAACCAGGAAGCCCTGGGCTCCAGGAACACTGCAGCTGATAAAGGCATCCCAAGAGGGCCGCAGAAGTGACACAACTTGGCTGCCTCTGCTTCTATTCTCATGAGACCATCCCGAACCATAGGCTGATTTTCCTTCCTAGGGTTAAGGTTTGAGTTACGCCTAGGGTAAGAGGTCTATAAACCAGAAAGACCTGAGTTCCAAGAACACAGCAGATGCGAAGGACTAGCCAAGAAGAGCGCAAAAGTACCACAACGTGCCTGCCTCCACAGCTTTTTCCTTGGGGACATGCCTAATTCCTGGCTGATTTGCCTTTCTCGTCTTAGGGTTGGGGTTCGGCCTAGGGCTAGGATATTTTTAACTAGGAAGCCCTGAGTTCCAGGCTTACTGCATCTGCCAAAGGCATCCCAAAGGGAGTGCAGAAGTGCCACAACATGGCTGCTTTCACGGCTTTTCCCTTAGGAAGAACCCTAATACGCGGCTGATTTACCTTCCTAGGGTTACTGTTAGGCTTAGGCCTAGGACTTTTAAAACCAGGAAGCCCTGGGCTCCAGGCACACTGCAGCTGCGAAAGGCATCCCAAGGGGAGCGCAAAAGTGACACAACTTGGCTGCCACCACTGATCTTTCCATGAGACCATCCCGAACCATAGGCTGATTTTCCTTCCTAGGGTTAAGGTTTGAGTTACGCCTAGGGTAAGGGTTCTATTAACCAGAAAGCCCTGAGTTCCAAGAACACAGCAGCTGCGAAGGGCTACCCAAGAAGAGCGCAAAAGTACCACAACATGCCTGCCTCCACAGCTTTTTCCTTGGGGACATGCCTAATTCCTGGCTGATTTGCCTTTCTCGTCTTAGGGTTGGGGTTCGGCCTAGGGCTAGGATTTTTTTAACTAGGAAGCCCTGAGTTCCAGGCTTACTGCATCTGCCAAAGGCATCCCAAAGGGAGTGCAGAAGTGCCACAACATGGCTGCTTTCACAGCTTTTCCCTTAGGAAGAACCCTAATACGCGGCTGATTTACCTTCCTAGGGTTACTGTTAGGCTTAGGCCTAGGACTTTTAAAACTAGGAAGCCCTTAGATCCAGGCACACTGCAGCTGTTCAAGGCATCCCAAGGGGAGCACTAAAGTACCACAACATGGCAGCTTTCACAGCTTTTTCCTTGGCACCATCCCTATACATAGGCTGATTTATCTGCCTATGGTTAGGGTTAGGCTTCAGCCTAGGGCTTGGAGTTTTTTAACCAGGAAGCCCTGAGTTCCAGGCTTACTGCATCTGCCAAAGGCATCCCAAAGGGAGTGCAGAAGTGCCACAACATGGCTGCTTTCACGGCTTTTCCCTTAGGAAGAACCCTAATACGCGGCTGATTTACCTTCCTAGGGTTACTGTTAGGCTTAGGCCTAGGACTTTTAAAACCAGGAAGCCCTGGGCTCCAGGCACTCTGCAGCTGCGAAAGGCATCCCAAGGGGAGCGCAAAAGTGACGCAACTTGGCTGCCACCACTGATATTTCCATGAGACCATCCCGAACCATAGGCTGATTTTCCTTCCTAGGGTTAAGGTTTGAGTTACGCCTAGGGTAAGGGTTCTATTAACCAGAAAGCCCTGAGTTCCAAGAACACAGCAGCTGCGAAGGACTAGCCAAGAAAAGCGCAAAAGTACCACAACATGCCTGCCTCCACAGCTTTTTCCTTGGGGACATGCCTAATTCCTGGCTGATTTGCCTTTCTCTTCTTAGGGTTGGGGTTCGGCCTAGTGCTAGGATTTTTAAAATCAGGAAGCCCTGAGTTCCAGGCACACTGGAGCTGTGAAAGGCATCCAAAAGGGAGTGCAAAAGTGCCACAACATGGCTGCTTTCACGGCTTTTTCCTTGGCAAGAAGCCTAACACCAGGCTGATTTCCCTTCCCAGGGTTACTGTAAGGCTTAGGCCTAGGGCTAGGATTTTTAAAACTAGGAAGCCATTAGATCCAGGCACACTGCAGCTGTTCAAGGCATCCCAAGGGGAGTACAAAAGTGCAACAACATGGCAGCTTTCACAGCTTTTTCCTTGGCACCATCCCTATACCTAGGCTGATTTATCTGCCTAGGGTTAGGGTAAGGGTTCAGGCTAGGTCTTGGAGTTTTTTAACCTGGAAGCCCTGAGTTCCAGGCTTACTGCATCTGCCAAAGGCATCCCAAAGGGAGTGCAAAAGTGCCACAACATGGCTGCTTTCACGGCTTTTCCCTTAGGAAGAACCCTAATACGCAGCTGATTTACCTTCCTAGGGTTATTGTTAGGCTTAGGCCTAGGACTTTTAAAACCAGGAAGCCCTGGGCTCCAGGCACACTGCAGCTGTTAAAGGCATCCCAAGAGAGCCGCAGAAGTGACACAACTTGGCTGCCTCTGCTTCTATTCTCATGAGACCATCCCGAACCATAGGCTGATTTTCCTTCCTAGGGTTAAGGTTTGAGTTTCGCCTAGGGTAAGAGGTCTATTAACCAGAAAGACCTGAGTTCCAAGAACACAGCAGCTGCGAAGGACTAGCCAAGAAGAGCGCAAAAGTACCACAACATGCCTGCCTCCACAGCTTTTTCCTTGGGGACATGCCTAATTCCTGGCTGATTTGCCTTTCTCGTCTTAGGGTTGGGGTTCGGCCTAGGGCTAGGATATTTTTAACTAGGAAGCCCTGAGTTCCAGGCTTACTTCATCTGCCAAAAGCATCCCAAAGGGAGTGCAGAAGTGCCACAACATGGCTGCTTTCACGGCTTTTCCCTTAGGAAGAACCCTAATACGCGGCTGATTTACCTTCCTAGGGTTACTGTTAGGCTTAGGCCTAGGACTTTTAAAACCAGGAAGCCCTGGGCTCCAGGCACATGCAGCTGTTCAAGGCATCCCAAGAGGGCCGAAGAAGTGACACAACTTGGCTGCCTCTGCTGCTATTCTCATGAGACCATCCCGAACCATAGGCTGATTTTCCTTCCTAGGGTTAAGGTTTGAGTTTCGCCTAGGGTAAGAGTTCTATTAACCAGAAAGCCCTGAGTTCCAAGAACACAGCAGCTGCGAAGGACTTCCCAAGAAGAGCGCAAAAGTACCACAACATGCCTGCCTCCACAGCTTTTTCCTTGGGGACATGCCTAATTCCTGGCTGATTTGCCTTTCTCGTCTTAGGGTTGGGGTTCGGCCTAGGGCTAGGATTTTTAAAATCAGGAAGCCCTGAGTTCCAGGCACACTGGAGCTGTGAAAGTCATCCAAAAGGGAGTGCAAAAGTGCCACAACATGGTTGCTTTCACGGCTTTTTCCTTGGCAAGAAGCCTAACACCAGGCTGATTTACCTTCCCAGGGTTACTGTAAGGCTTTCGCCTAGGGCTAGGATTTTTAAAACTAGGAAGCCCTTAGATCCAGGCACACTGCAGCTGTTCAAGGCATCCCAAGAGGAGTACAAAAGTGCAACAACATGGCAGCTTTCACAGCTTTTTCCTTGGCACCATCCCTATACCTAGGCTGATTTATCTGCCTAGGGTTAGGGTTAGGGTTCAGCCTAGGGCTTGGAGTTTTTTAAACAGGGAGCCCTGAGTTCCAGGCTTACTGCATCTGCCAAAGGCATCCTAAAGGGAGTGCAGAAGTGCCACAACATGGCTTCTTTCACGGCTTTTCCCTTAGGAAGAACCCTAATACGCGGCTGATTTACCTTCCTAGGGTTACTGTTAGGCTTAGGCCTAGGACTTTTAAAACCAGGAAGCCCTGGGCTCCAGGCACACTGCAGCTGTGAAAGGCATCCCAAGGGGAGCGCAAAAGTGACACAACTTGTCTGCCTCTGCTGCTATTCTCCTGAGACCATCCCGAACCATAGGCTGATTTTCCTTTCTAGGGTTAATGTTTGAGTTTCACCTAGGGTAAGAGGTCTATTAACCAGAAAGACCTGAGTTCCAAGAACACAGCAGCTGCGAAGGACTAGCCAAGAAGAGCGCAAAAGTACAACAACATGCCTGCCTCCACAGCTTTTTCCTTGGGGACATGCCTAATTCCTGGCTGATTTGCCTTTCTCGTCTTAGGGTTGGGGTTCGGCCTAGGGCTAGGATTTTTAAAATCAGGAAGCCCTGAGTTCCAGGCACACTGGAGCTGTGAAAGGCATCCAAAAGGGAGTGCAAAAGTGCCACAACATGTTTGCTTTCACGGCTTTTTCCTTGGCAAGAAGCTTAACACCAGGCTGATTTCCCTTCCCAGGGTTACTGTAAGGCTTAGGCCTAGGGCTAGGATTTTTAAAACTAGGAAGCCCTTAGATCCAGGCACACTGCAGCTGTTCAAGGCATCCCTAGGGGAGTACAAAAGTGCAACAACATGGCAGCTTTCACAGCTTTTTCCTTGGCACCATCCCTATACCTAGGCTGATTTATCTGCCTAGGGTTAGGGTTAGGGTTCAGCCTAGGGCTTGGAGTTTTTTAACTAGGAAGCCCTGAGTTCCAGGCTTACTGCATCTGCCAAAAGCATCCCAAAGGGAGTGCAGAAGTGCCACAACATGGCTGCTTTCACGGCTTTTCCCTTAGGAAGAACCCTAATACGCGGCTGATTTACCTTCCTAGGGTTACTGTTAGGCTTAGGCCTAGGACTTTTAAAACCAGGAAGCCCTGGGCTCCAGGCACACTGCAGCTGTTAAAGGCATCCCAAGGGGAGCGCAAAAGTGACACAACTTGGCTGCCACCACTGATATTTCCATGAGACCATCCCGAACCATAGGCTGATTTTCCTTCCTAGGGTTAAGGTTTGAGTTTCGCCTAGGGTAAGAGGTCTATTAACCAGAAAGACCTGAGTTCCAAGAACACAGCAGCTGCGAAGGACTACCCAAGAAGAGCGCAAAAGTACCACAACATGCCTGCCTCCACAGCTTTTTCCTTGGGGACATGCCTAATTCCTGGCTGATTTGCCTTTCTCGTCTTAGGGTTGGGGTTCGGCCTAGGGCTAGGATATTTTTAACTAGGAAGCCCTGAGTTCCAGGCTTACTGCATCTGCCAAAGGCATCCCAAAGGGAGTGCAGAAGTGCCACAACATGGCTGCTTTCACGGCTTTTCCCTTAGGAAGAACCCTAATACGCGGCTGATTTACCTTCCTAGGGTTACTGTTAAGCTTAGGCCTAGGACTTTTAAAACCAGGAAGCCCTGGGCTCCAGGCACATGCAGCTGTTCAAGGCATCCCAAGAGGGCCGCAGAAGTGACACAACTTGGCTGCCTCTGTTGCTATTCTCATGAGACCATCCCGAAACATAGGCTGATTTTCCTTCCTAGGATTAAGGTTTGAGTTACGCCTAGGGTAAGAGTTCTATTAACCAGAAAGCCCTGAGTTCCAAGAACACAGCAGCTGCGAAGGACTACCCAAGAAGAGCGCAAAAGTACCACAACGTGCCTGCCTCCACAGCTTTTTCCTTGGGGACATGCCTAATTCCTGGCTGATTTGCCTTTCTCGTCTTAGGGTTGGGGTTCGGCCTAGGGCTAGGATTTTTTTAACTAGGAAGCCCTGAGTTCCAGGCTTACTTCATCTGCCAAAGCCATCCCAAAGGGAGTGCAGAAGTGCCACAACATGGCTGCTTTCACGGCTTTCCCCTTAGGAAGAACCCTAATACCCGGCTGATTTACCTTCCTAGGGTTACTGTTAGGCTTAGGCCTAGGACTTTTAAAACTAGGAAGCCCTTAGATCCAGGCACACTGCAGCTGTTCAAGGCATCCCATGGGGAGCACTAAAGTACCACAACATGGCAGCTTTCACAGCTTTTTCCTTGGCACCATCCCTATACATAGGCTGATTTATCTGCCTAGGGTTAGGGTTAGGGTTCAGCCTAGGGCTTGGAGTTTTTTAACCAGGAAGCCCTGAGTTCCAGGCTTACTGCATCTGCCAAAGGCATCCCAAAGGGAGTGCAGAAGTGCCACAACATGGCTGCTTTCACGGCTTTTCCCTTAGGAAGAACCCTAATACGCGGCTGATTTACCTTCCTAGGGTTACTGTTAGGCTTAGGCCTAGGACTTTTAAAACCAGGAAGCCCTGGGCTCCAGGCACACTGCAGCTGCGAAAGGCATCCCAAGGGGAGCGCAAAAGTGACACAACTTGGCTGCCGCCACTGATATTTCCATGAGACCATCCCGAACCATAGGCTGATTTTCCTTCCTAGGGTTAAGGTTTGAGTTTCGCCTAGGGTAAGAGGTCTATTAACCAGAAAGACCTGAGTTCCAAGAACACAGCAGCTGCGAAGGACTAGCCAAGAAGTGCGCAAAAGTACCACAACATGCCTGCCTCCACAGCTTTTTCCTTGGGGACATGCCTAATTCCTGGCTGATTTGCCTTTCTCGTCTTAGGGTTGGGGTTCGGCCTAGGGCTAGGATATTTTTAACTAGGAAGCCCTGAGTTCCAGGCTTACTGCATCTGCCAAAGGCATCCCAAAGGGAGTGCAGAAGTGCCACAACATGGCTGCTTTCACGGCTTTTCCCTTAGGAAGAACCCTAATACGCGGCTGATTTACCTTCCTAGGGTTACTGTTAGGCTTAGGCCTAGGACTTTTAAAACCAGGAAGCCCTGGGCTCCAGGCACACTGCAGCTGTGAAAGGCATCCCAAGGGGAGCGCAAAAGTGACACAACTTGGCTGCCTCTGCTTCTATTCTCCTGAGACCATCCCGAACCATAGGCTGATTTTCCTTCCTAGGGTTAATGTTTGAGTTTCACCTAGGGTAAGAGGTCTATTAACCAGAAAGACCTGAGTTCCAAGAACACAGCAGCTGCGAAGGACTAGCCAAGAAGAGCGCAAAAGTACAACAACATGCCTGCCTCCACAGCTTTTTCCTTGGGGACATGCCTAATTCCTGGCTGATTTGCCTTTCTCGTCTTAGGGTTGGGGTTCGGCCTAGGGCTAGGATTTTTTTAACTAGGAAGCCCTGAGTTCCAGGCTTACTGCATCTGCCAAATGCATCCCAAAGGGAGTGCAAAAGTGCCACAACATGGCTGCTTTCACGGCTTTCCCCTTAGGAAGAACCCTAATACGCGGCTGATTTACCTTCCTAGGGTTACTGTTAGGCTTAGGCGTAGGACTTTTAAAACCAGGAAGCCCTGGGCTCCAGGCACACTGCAGCTGTTAAAGGAATCCCAAGGGGAGCGCAGAAGTGACACAACTTGGCTGCCTCTGTTGCTATTCTCATGAGACCATCCCAAATCATAGGCTGATTTTCCTTCCTTGGGTTAAGGTTTGAGTTACGCCTAGGGTAAGGGTTCTATTAACCAGAAAGCCCTGAGTTCCAAGAACACAGCAGCTGCGAAGGACTACCCAAGAAGAGCGCAAAAGTACCACAACATGCCTGCCTCCACAGCTTTTTCCTTGGGGACATGCCTAATTCCTGGCTGATTTGCCTTTCTCGTCTTAGGGTTGGGGTTCGGCCTAGGGCTAGGATATTTTTAACTAGGAAGCCCTGAGTTCCAGGCTTACTGCATCTGCCAAAGGCATCCCAAAGGGAGTGCAGAAGTGCCACAACATGGCTGCTTTCACGGCTTTCCCCTTAGGAAGAACCCTAATACCCGGCTGATATACCTTCCTAGGGTTACTGTTAGGCTTAGGCCTAGGACTTTTAAAACTAGGAAGCCCTTAGATCCAGGCACACTGCAGCTGTTCAAGGCATCCCATGGGGAGCACTAAAGTACCACAACATGGCAGCTTTCACAGCTTTTTCCTTGGCACCATCCCTATACCTAGGCTGATTTATCTGCCTAGGGTTAGGGTTAGGGTTCAGCCTAGGGCTTGGAGTTTTTTAACCAGGAAGCCCTGAGTTCCAGGCTTACTGCATCTGCCAAAGGCATCCCAAAGGGAGTGCAGAAGTGCCACAACATGGCTGCTTTCACGGCTTTTCCCTTAGGAAGAACCCTAATACGCGGCTGATTTACCTTCCTAGGGTTACTGTTAGGCTTAGGCCTAGGACTTTTAAAACCAGGAAGCCCTGGGCTCCAGGCACACTGCAGCTGCGAAAGGCATCCCAAGGGGAGCGCAAAAGTGACACAACTTGGCTGCCACCACTGATATTTCCATGAGACCATCCCGAACCATAGGCTGATTTTCCTTCCTAGGGTTAAGGTTTGAGTTTCGCCTAGGGTAAGAGTTCTATTAACCAGAAAGCCCTGAGTTCCAAGAACACAGCAGCTGCGAAGGACTACCCAAGAAGAGCGCAAAAGTACCACAACATGCCTGCCTCCACAGCTTTTTCCTTGGGGACATGCCTAATTCCTGGCTGATTTGCCTTTCTCGTCTTAGGGTTGGGGTTCGGCCTAGGGCTAGGATATTTTTAACTAGGAAGCCCTGAGTTCCAGGCTTACTGCATCTGCCAAAGGCATCCCAAAGGGAGTGCAGAAGTGCCACAACATGGCTGCTTTCACGGCTTTTCCCTTAGGAAGAACCCTAATACGCGGCTGATTTACCTTCCTAGGGTTACTGTAAAGCTTAGGCCTAGGAATTTTAAAACCAGGAAGCCCTGGGCTCCAGGCACATGCAGCTGTTCAAGGCATCCCAAGAGGGCCGCAGAAGTGACACAACTTGGCTGCCTCTGTTGCTATTCTCATGAGACCATCCCGAACCATAGGCTGATTTTCCTTCCTAGGGTTAAGGTTTGAGTTACGCCTAGGGTAAGAGTTCTATTAACCAGAAAGCCCTGAGTTCCAAGAACACAGCAGCTGCGAAGGACTACCCAAGAAGAGCGCAAAAGTACCACAACGTGCCTGCCTCCACAGCTTTTTCCTTGGGGACATGCCTAATTCCTGGCTGATTTGCCTTTCTCGTCTTAGGGTTGGGGTTCGGCCTAGGGCTAGGATTTTTTTAACTAGGAAGCCCTGAGTTCCAGGCTTACTTCATCTGCCAAAGGCATCCCAAAGGGAGTGCAGAAGTGCCACAACATGGCTGCTTTCACGGCTTTCCCCTTAGGAAGAACCCTAATACGCGGCTGATTTACCTTCCTAGGGTTACTGTTAGGCTTAGGCCTAGGACTTTTAAAACCAGGAAGCCCTGGGCTCCAGGCACACTGCAGCTGTGAAAGGCATCCCAAGGGGAGCGCAAAAGTGACACAACTTGGCTGCCTCTGCTTCTATTCTCCTGAGACCATCCCGAACCATAGGCTGATTTTCCTTCCTAGGGTTAATGTTTGAGTTTCACCTAGGGTAAGAGGTCTATTAACCAGAAAGACCTGAGTTCCAAGAACACAGCAGCTGCGAAGGACTAGCCAAGAAGAGCGCAAAAGTACAACAACATGCCTGCCTCCACAGCTTTTTCCTTGGGGACATGCCTAATTCCTGGCTGATTTGCCTTTCTCGTCTTAGGGTTGGGGTTCGGCCTAGGGCTAGGATTTTTTTAACTAGGAAGCCCTGAGTTCCAGGCTTACTGCATCTGCCAAATGCATCCCAAAGGGAGTGCAAAAGTGCCACAACATGGCTGCTTTCACGGCTTTCCCCTTAGGAAGAACCCTAATACGCGGCTGATTTACCTTCTTAGGGTTACTGTTAGGCTTAGGCCTAGGACTTTTAAAACCAGGAAGCCCTGGGCTCCAGGCACACTGCAGCTGTTAAAGGAATCCCAAGGGGAGCGCAGAAGTGACACAACTTGGCTGCCTCTGTTGCTATTCTCATGAGACCATCCCAAATCATAGGCTGATTTTCCTTCCTTGGGTTAAGGTTTGAGTTACGCCTAGGGTAAGGGTTCTATTAACCAGAAAGCCCTGAGTTCCAAGAACACAGCAGCTGTGAAGGACTACCCAAGAAGAGCGCAAAAGTACCACAACATGCCTGCCTCCACAGCTTTTTCCTTGGGGACATGCCTAATTCCTGGCTGATTTGCCTTTCTCGTCTTAGGGTTGGGGTTCGGCCTAGGGCTAGGATATTTTTAACTAGGAAGCCCTGAGTTCCAGGCTTACTGCATCTGCCAAAGGCATCCCAAAGGGAGTGCAGAAGTGCCACAACATGGCTGCTTTCACGGCTTTTCCCTTAGGAAGAACCCTAATGCGCGGCTGATTTACCTTCCTAGGGTTACTGTTAGGCTTAGGCCTAGGACTTTTAAAACCAGGAAGCCCTGGGCTCCAGGCACACTGCAGCTGCGAAAGGCATCCCAAGGGGAGCGCAAAAGTGACACAACTTGGCTGCCACCACTGATATTTCCATGAGACCATCCCGAACCATAGGCTGATTTTCCTTCCTAGGGTTAAGGTTTGAGTTACGCCTAGGGTAAGAGTTCTATTAACCAGAAAGCCCTGAGTTCCAAGAACACAGCAGCTGCGAAGGACTAGCCAAGAAGAGCGCAAAAGTACCACAACATGCCTGCCTCCACAGCTTTTTCCTTGGGGACATGCCTAATTCCTGGCTGATTTGCCTTTCTCGTCTTAGGGTTGGGGTTCGGCCTAGGGCTAGGATTTTTAAAATCAGGAAGCCCTGAGTTCCAGGCACACTGGAGCTGTGAAAGGCATCCAAAAGGGAGTGCAAAAGTGCCACAACATGTTTGCTTTCACGGCTTTTTCCTTGGCAAGAAGTTTAACACCAGGGTGATTTCCCTTCCCAGGGTTACTGTAAGGCTTAGGCGTAGGGCTAGGATTTTTAAAACTAGGAATCCCTTAGATCCAGGCACACTGCAGCTGTTCAAGGCATCCCAAGGGGAGTACAAAAGTGCAACAACATGGCAGCTTTCACAGCTTTTTCCTTGGCACCATCCCTATACCAAGGCTGATTTATCTGCCTAGGGTTAGGGTAAGGGTTCAGCGTAGGTCTTGGAGTTTTTTAACCAGGGAGCCCTGAGTTCCAGGCTTACTGCATCTGCCAAAAGCAGCCCAAAGGGAGTTCAGAAGTGCCACAAAATGGCTGCTTTCACGGCTTTTCCCTTAGGAAGAACCCTAATACCCGGCTGATTTACCTTCCTAGGGTTACTGTTAAGTTTAGGCCTAGGACTTTTAAAACCAGGAAACCCTGGGCTCCAGGCACATGCAGCTGTTCAAGGCATCCCAAGAGGGCCGCAGAAGTGACACAACTTGGCTGCCTCTGTTGCTATTCTCATGAGACCATCCCGAACCATAGGCTGATTTTCCTTCCTAGGGTTAAGGTTTGAGTTACGCCTAGGGTAAGAGTTCTATTAACCAGAAAGACCTGAGTTCCAAGAACACAGCAGCTGCGAAGGACTTCCCAAGAAGAGCGCAAAAGTACCACAACATGCCTGCCTCCACAGCTTCTTCCTTGGGGACATGCCTAATTCCTGGCTGATTTGCCTTTCTCGTCTTAGGGTTGGGGTTCGGCCTAGGGCTAGGATTTTTTTAACTAGGAAGCCCTGAGTTCCAGGCTTACTGCATCTGCCAAAGGCATCCCAAAGGGAGTGCAAAAGTGCCACAACATGGCTGCTTTCACGGCTTTCCCCTTAGGAAGAACCCTAATACGCGGCTGATTTACCTTCCTAGGGTTACTGTTAGGCTTAGGCCTAGGACTTTTAAAACCAGGAAGCCCTGGGCTCCAGGCACACTGCAGCTGTTAAAGGAATCCCAAGGGGAGCGCAGAAGTGACACAACTTGGCTGCCTCTGTTGCTATTCTCATGAGACCATCCCAAATCATAGGCTGATTTTCCTTCCTTGGGTTAAGGTTTGAGTTACGCCTAGGGTAAGGGTTCTATTAACCAGAAAGCCCTGAGTTCCAAGAACACAGCAGCTGCGAAGGACTACCCAAGAAGAGCGCAAAAGTACCACAACATGCCTGCCTCCACAGCTTTTTCCTTGGGGACATGCCTAATTCCTGGCTGATTTGCCTTTCTTGTCTTAGGGTTGGGGTTCGGCCTAGGGCTAGGATATTTTTAACTAGGAAGCCCTGAGTTCCAGGCTTACTGCATCTGCCAAAGGCATCCCAAAGGGAGTGCAGAAGTGCCACAACATGGCTGCTTTCACGGCTTTTCCCTTAGGAAGAACCCTAATGCGCGGCTGATTTACCTTCCTAGGGTTACTGTTAGGCTTAGGCCTAGGACTTTTAAAACCAGGAAGCCCTGGGCTCCAGGCACACTGCAGCTGCGAAAGGCATCCCAAGGGGAGCGCAAAAGTGACACAACTTGGCTGCCACCACTGATATTTCCATGAGAACATCCCGAACCATAGGCTGATTTTCCTTCCTAGGGTTAAGGTTTGAGTTACGCCTAGGGTAAGAGTTCTATTAACCAGAAAGCCCTGAGTTCCAAGAACACAGCAGCTGCGAAGGACTAGCCAAGAAGAGCGCAAAAGTACCACAACATGCCTGCCTCCACAGCTTTTTCCTTGGGGACATGCCTAATTCCTGGCTGATTTGCCTTTCTCGTCTTAGGGTTGGGGTTCGGCCTAGGGCTAGGATTTTTAAAATCAGGAAGCCCTGAGTTCCAGGCACACTGGAGCTGTGAAAGGCATCCAAAAGGGAGTGCAAAAGTGCCACAACATGTTTGCTTTCACGGCTTTTTCCTTGGCAAGAAGTTTAACACCAGGGTGATTTCCCTTCCCAGGGTTACTGTAAGGCTTAGGCGTAGGGCTAGGATTTTTAAAACTAGGAAGCCCTTAGATCCAGGCACACTGCAGCTGTTCAAGGCATCCCAAGGGGAGTACAAAAGTGCAACAACATGGCAGCTTTCACAGCTTTTTCCTTGGCACCATCCCTATACCAAGGCTGATTTATCTGCCTAGGGTTAGGGTAAGGGTTCAGCCTAGGTCTTGGAGTTTTTTAACCAGGGAGCCCTGAGTTCCAGGCTTACTGCATCTGCCAAAAGCAGCCCAAAGGGAGTGCAGAAGTGCCACAACATGGCTGCTTTCACGGCTTTTCCCTTAGGAAGAACCCTAATACCCGGCTGATTTACCTTCCTAGGGTTACTGTTAAGTTTAGGCCTAGGACTTTTAAAACCAGGAAACCCTGGGCTCCAGGCACATGCAGCTGTTCAAGGCATCCCAAGAGGGCCGCAGAAGTGACACAACTTGGCTGCCTCTGTTGCTATTCTCATGAGACCATCCCGAACCATAGGCTGATTTTGCTTCCTAGGGTTAAGGTTTGAGTTACGCCTAGGGTAAGAGTTCTATTAACCAGAAAGACCTGAGTTCCAAGAACACAGCAGCTGCGAAGGACTTCCCAAGAAGAGCGCAAAAGTACCACAACATGCCTGCCTCCACAGCTTCTTCCTTGGGGACATGCCTAATTCCTGGCTGATTTGCCTTTCTCGTCTTAGGGTTGGGGTTCGGCCTAGGGCTAGGATATTTTTAACTAGGAAGCCCTGAGTTCCAGGCTTACTGCATCTGCCAAAGGCATCCCAAAGGGAGTGCAGAAGTGCCACAACATGGCTGCTTTCACGGCTTTTCCCTTAGGAAGAACCCTAATACGCGGCTGATTTACCTTCCTAGGGTTACTGTTAAGCTTAGGCCTAGGACTTTTAAAACCAGGAAGCCCTGGGCTCCAGGCACATGCAGCTGTTCAAGGCATCCCAAGAGGGCCGCAGAAGTGACACAACTTGGCTGCCTCTGTTGCTATTCTCATGAGACCATCCCGAACCATAGGCTGATTTTCCTTCCTAGGGTTAAGGTTTGAGTTTCGCCTCGGGTAAGGGTTCTATTAACCAGAAAGCCCTGAGTTCCAAGAACACAGCAGCTGCGAAGGACTTCCCAAGAAGAGCGCAAAAGTACCACAACATGCCTGCCTCCACAGCTTTTTCCTTGGGGACATGCCTAATTCCTGGCTGATTTGCCTTTCTCGTCTTAGGGTTGGGGTTCGGCCTAGGGCTAGGATTTTTAAAATCAGGAAGCCCTGAGTTCCAGGCACACTGGAGCTGTGAAAGGCATCCAAAAGGGAGTGCAAAAGTGCCACAACATGGTTGCTTTCACGGCTTTTTCCTTGGCAAGAAGCTTAACACCAGGCTGATTTCCCTTCCCAGGGTTACTGTAAGGCTTAGGCCTAGGGCTAGGATTTTTAAAACTAGGAAGCCCTTAGATCCAGGCACACTGCAGCTGTTCAAGGCATCCCAAGGGGAGTACAAAAGTGCAACAACATGGCAGCTTTCACAGCTTTTTCCTTGGCACCATCCCTATACCTAGGCTGATTTATCTGCCTAGGGTTAGGGTAAGGGTTCAGCCTAGGGCTTGGAGTTTTTTAAACAGGGAGCCCTGAGTTCCAGGCTTACTGCATCTGCCAAAAGCATCCCAAAGGGAGTGCAGAAGTGCCACAACATGGCTGCTTTCACGGCTTTTCCCTTAGGAAGAACCCTAATACGCGGCTGCTTTACCTTCCTAGGGTTACTGTTAGGCTTAGGCCTAGGACTTTTAAAACCAGGAAGCCCTGGGCTCCAGGCACACTGCAGCTGTTAAAGGCATCCCAAGGGGAGCGCAAAAGTGACACAACTTGGCTGCCACCACTGATATTTCCATGAGACCATCCCGAACCATAGGCTGATTTTCCTTCCTAGGGTTAAGGTTTGAGTTTCGCCTAGGGTAAGAGGTCTATTAACCAGAAAGACCTGAGTTCCAAGAACACAGCAGCTGCGAAGGACTAGCCAAGAAGAGCGCAAAAGTACCACAACATGCCTGCCTCCACAGCTTTTTCCTTGGGGACATGCCTAATTCCTGGCTGATTTGCCTTTCTCGTCTTAGGGTTGGGGTTCGGCCTAGGGCTAGGATATTTTTAACTAGGAAGCCCTGAGTTCCAGGCTTACTGCATCTGCCAAAGGCATCCCAAAGGGAGTGCAGAAGTGCCACAACATGGCTGCTTTCACGGCTTTTCCCTTAGGAAGAACCCTAATACGCGGCTGATTTACCTTCCTAGGGTTACTGTTAGGCTTAGGCCTAGGACTTTTAAAACCAGGAAGCCCTGGGCTCCAGGCACATGCAGCTGTTCAAGGCATCCCAAGAGGGCCGAAGAAGTGACACAACTTGGCTGCCTCTGCTGCTATTCTCATGAGACCATCCCGAACCATAGGCTGATTTTCCTTCCTAGGGTTAAGGTTTGAGTTTCGCCTAGGGTAAGAGTTCTATTAACCAGAAAGCCCTGAGTTCCAAGAACACAGCAGCTGCGAAGGACTTCCCAAGAAGAGCGCAAAAGTACCACAACATGCCTGCCTCCACAGCTTTTTCCTTGGGGACATGCCTAATTCCTGGCTGATTTGCCTTTCTCGTTTAGGGTTGGGGTTCGGCCTAGGGCTAGGATTTTTAAAATCAGGAAGCCCTGAGTTCCAGGCACACTGGAGCTGTGAAAGTCATCCAAAAGGGAGTGCAAAAGTGCCACAACATGGTTGCTTTCACGGCTTTTTCCTTGGAAAGAAGCCTAACACCAGGCTGATTTACCTTCCCAGGGTTACTGTAAGGCTTTCGCCTAGGGCTAGGATTTTTAAAACTAGGAAGCCCTTAGATCCAGGCACACTGCAGCTGTTCAAGGCATCCCAAGAGGAGTACAAAAGTGCAACAACATCTCAGCTTTCACAGCTTTTTCCTTGGCACCATCCCTATACCTAGGCTGATTTATCTGCCTAGGGTTAGGGTTAGGGTTCAGCCTAGGTCTTGGAGTTTTTTAACCAGGAAGCCCTGAGTTCCAGGCTTACTGCATCTGCCAAAGGCATCCTAAAGGGAGTGCAGAAGTGCCACAACATGGCTTCTTTCACGGCTTTTCCCTTAGGAAGAACCCTAATACGCGGCTGATTTACCTTCCTAGGGTTACTGTTAGGCTTAGGCCTAGGACTTTTAAAACCAGGAAGCCCTGGGCTCCAGGCACACTGCAGCTGTGAAAGGCATCCCAAGGGGAGCGCAAAAGTGACACAACTTGGCTGCCTCTGATCCTATTCTCCTGAGACCATCCCGAACCATAGGCTGATTTTCCTTTCTAGGGTTAATGTTTGAGTTTCACCTAGGGTAAGAGGTCTATTAACCAGAAAGACCTGAGTTCCAAGAACACAGCAGCTGCAAAGGGCTAGCCAAGAAGAGCGCAAAAGTACAACAACATGCCTGCCTCCACAGCTTTTTCCTTGGGGACATGCCTAATTCCTGGCTGATTTGCCTTTCTCGTCTTAGGGTTGGGGTTCGGCCTAGGGCTAGGATATTTAAAATCAGGAAGCCCTGAGTTCCAGGCACACTGGAGCTGTGAAAGGCATCCAAAAGGGAGTGCAAAAGTGCCACAACATGTTTGCTTTCACGGCTTTTTCCTTGGCAAGAAGCTTAACACCAGGCTGATTTCCCTTCCCAGGGTTACTGTAAGGCTTAGGCCTAGGGCTAGGACTTTTAAAACTAGGAAGCCCTTAGATCCAGGCACACTGCAGCTGTTCAAGGCATCCCATGGGGAGCACTAAAGTACCACAACATGGCAGCTTTCACAGCTTTTTCCTTGGCACCATCCCTATACCTAGGCTGATTTATCTGCCTAGGGTTAGGGTTAGGGTTCAGCCTAGGGCTTGGAGTTTTTTAACCAGGAAGCCCTGAGTTCCAGGCTTACTGCATCTGCCAAAGGCATCCCAAAGGGAGTGCAGAAGTGCCACAACATGGCTGCTTTCACGGCTTTTCCCTTAGGAAGAACCCTAATGCGCGGCTGATTTACCTTCCTAGGGTTACTGTTAGGCTTAGGCCTAGGACTTTTAAAACCAGGAAGCCCTGGGCTCCAGGCACACTGCAGCTGCGAAAGGCATCCCAAGGGGAGCGCAAAAGTGACACAACTTGGCTGCCACCACTGATATTTCCATGAGACCATCCCGAACCATAGGCTGATTTTCCTTCCTAGGGTTAAGGTTTGAGTTACGCCTAGGGTAAGAGTTTTATTAACCAGAAAGCCCTGAGTTCCAAGAACACAGCAGCTGCGAAGGACTAGCCAAGAAGAGCGCAAAAGTACCACAACATGCCTGCCTCCACAGCTTTTTCCTTGGGGACATGCCTAATTCCTGGCTGATTTGCCTTTCTCGTCTTAGGGTTGTGGTTCGGCCTTGGGCTAGGATTTTTTTAACTAGGAAGCACTGAGTTCCAGGCTTACTTCATCTGCCAAAAGGCATCCCAAAGGGAGTACAAAAGTGCCACAACATGGCTGCTTTCACGGCTTTTCCCTTAGGAAGAACCCTAATACGCGGCTGATTTACCTTCCTAGGCTTACTGTTAGGCTTAGGCCTAGGACTTTTAAAACCAGGAAGCCCTGGGCTCCAGGCACATGCAGCTGCGAAAGGCATCCCAAGAGGGCCGCAGAAGCGACACAACTTGGCTGTCTCTGCTTCTATTCTCATGAGACCATCCTGAACCATAGGCTGATTTTCCTTCCTAGGGTTAAGGTTTGAGTTACGCCTAGGGTAAGAGTTCTATTAACCAGAAAGACCTGAGTTCCAAGAACACAGCAGCTGCGAAGGACTACCCAAGAAGAGCGCAAAAGTACCACAACATGCCTGCCTCCACAGCTTTTTCCTTGGGGACATGCCTAATTCCTGGCTGATTTGCCTTTCTCGTCTTAGGGTTGGGGTTCGGCCTAGGGCTAGGATATTTTTAACTAGGAAGCCCTGAGTTCCAGGCTTACTGCATCTGCCAAAGGCATCCCAAGGGGAGTGCAGATGTGCCACAACATGGCTGCTTTCACGGCTTTTCCCTTAGGAAGAACCCTAATAAGCGGCTGATTTACCTTCCTAGGGTTACTGTTAGGCTTAGGCCTAGGACTTTTAAAACCAGGAAGCCCTGGGCTCCAGGCACACTGCAGCTGCGAAAGGCATCCCAAGGGGAGCGCAAAAGTGACACAACTTGGCTGCTACCACTGATATTTCCATGAGACCATCCCGAACCATAGGCTGATTTTCCTTCCTAGGGTTAAGGTTTGAGTTACGCCTGGGGTAAGGGTTCTATTAACCAGAAAGCCCTGAGTTCCAAGAACACAGCAGCTGCGAAGGACTAGCCAAGAAGAGCGCAAAAGTACCACAACGTGCCTGCCTCCACATCTTTTTCCTTGGGGACATGCCTAATTCCTGGCTGATTTGCCTTTCTCGTCTTAGGGTTGGGGTTCGGCCTAGGGCTAGGATTTTTTTAACTAGGAAGCCCTGAGTTCCAGGCTTACTTCATCTGCCAAAGGCATCCCAAAGGGAGTGCAGAAGTGCCACAACATGGCTGCTTTCACGGCTTTTCCCTTAGGAAGAACCCTAATACTCGGCTTATTTACCTTCCTAGGGTTACTGTTAGGCTTAGGCCTAGGACTTTTAAAACCAGGAAGCCCTGGGCTCCAGGCACACTGCAGCTGCGAAAGGCATCCCAAGGGGAGCGCAAAAGTGACACAACTTGGCTGCCTCTGCTGCTATTCTCATGAGACCATCCCGAACCATAGGCTGATTTTCCTTCCTAGGGTTAAGGTTTGAGTTTCGCCTAGGGTAAGGGTTCTATTAACCAGAAAGCCCTGAGTTCCAAGAACACAGCAGCTGCGAAGGACTTCCCAAGAAGAGCGCAAAAGTACCACAACATGCCTGCCTCCACAGATTTTTCCTTGGGGACATGCCTAATTCCTGGCTGATTTGCCTTTCTCGTCTTAGGGTTGGGGTTCGGCCTAGGGCTAGGATTTTTTTAACTAGGAAGCCCTGAGTTCCAGGCTTACTTCATCTGCAAAAGGCATCCAAAAGGGAGTGCAGAAGTGCCACAACATGGCTGCTTTCACGGCTTTTCCCTTAGGAAGAACCCTAATACGCGGCTGATTTACCTTCCTAGGGTTACTGTTAGGCTTAGGCCTAGGACTTTTAAAACCAGGAAGCCCTGGGCTCCAGGCACACTGCAGCTGCGAAAGGCATCCCAAGGGGAGCGCAAAAGTGACACAACTTGGCTGCCACCACTGATATTTCCATGAGACCATCCCGATCCATAGGCTGATTTTCCTTCCTAGGGTTAAGGTTTGAGTTACGCCTAGGGTAAGGGTTCTATTAACCAGAAAGACCTGAGTTCCAAGAACACAGCGACTGCGAAGGACTAGCCAAGAAGAGCGCAAAAGTACCACAACATGCCTGCCTCCACAGCTTTTTCCTTGGGGACATGCCTAATTCCTGGCTGATTTGCCTTTCTCGTCTTAGGGTTGGGGTTCGGCCTAGGGCTAGGATTTTTAAAATCAGGAAGCCCTGAGTTCCAGGCTTACTGCATCTGCCAAAGGCATCCCAAAGGGAGTGCAGAAGTGCCACAACATGGCTGCTTTCACGGCTTTCCCCTTAGGAAGAACCCTAATACCCGGCTGATATACCTTCCTAGGGTTACTGTTAGGCTTAGGCCTAGGACTTTTAAAACTAGGAAGCCCTTAGATCCAGGCACACTGCAGCTGTTCAAGGCATCCCATGGGGAGCACTAAAGTACCACAACATGGCAGCTTTCACAGCTTTTTCCTTGGCACCATCCCTATACCTAGGCTGATTTATCTGCCTAGGGTTAGGGTTAGGGTTCAGCCTAGGGCTTGGAGTTTTTTAACCAGGAAGCCCTGAGTTCCAGGCTTACTGCATCTGCCAAAGGCATCCCAAAGGGAGTGCAGAAGTGCCACAACATGGCTGCTTTCACGGCTTTTCCCTTAGGAAGAACCCTAATGCGCGGCTGATTTACCTTCCTAGGGTTACTGTTAGGCTTAGGCCTAGGACTTTTAAAACCAGGAAGCCCTGGGCTCCAGGCACACTGCAGCTGCGAAAGGCATCCCAAGGGGAGCGCAAAAGTGACACAACTTGGCTGCCACCACTGATATTTCCATGAGACCATCCCGAACCATAGGCTGATTTTCCTTCCTAGGGTTAAGGTTTGAGTTACGCCTAGGGTAAGAGTTCTATTAACCAGAAAGCCCTGAGTTCCAAGAACACAGCAGCTGCGAAGGACTAGCCAAGAAGAGCGCAAAAGTACCACAACATGCCTGCCTCCACAGCTTTTTCCTTGGGGACATGCCTAATTCCTGGCTGATTTGCCTTTCTCGTCTTAGGGTTGGGGTTCGGCCTAGGGCTAGGATTTTTAAAATCAGGAAGCCCTGAGTTCCAGGCACACTGGAGCTGTGAAAGGCATCCAAAAGGGAGTGCAAAAGTGCCACAACATGTTTGCTTTCACGGCTTTTTCCTTGGCAAGAAGTTTAACACCAGGGTGATTTCCCTTCCCAGGGTTACTGTAAGGCTTAGGCGTAGGGCTAGGATTTTTAAAACTAGGAATCCCTTAGATCCAGGCACACTGCAGCTGTTCAAGGCATCCCAAGGGGAGTACAAAAGTGCAACAACATGGCAGCTTTCACAGCTTTTTCCTTGGCACCATCCCTATACCAAGGCTGATTTATCTGCCTAGGGTTAGGGTAAGGGTTCAGCGTAGGTCTTGGAGTTTTTTAACCAGGGAGCCCTGAGTTCCAGGCTTACTGCATCTGCCAAAAGCAGCCCAAAGGGAGTTCAGAAGTGCCACAACATGGCTGCTTTCACGGCTTTTCCCTTAGGAAGAACCCTAATACCCGGCTGATTTACCTTCCTAGGGTTACTGTTAAGTTTAGGCCTAGGACTTTTAAAACCAGGAAACCCTGGGCTCCAGGCACATGCAGCTGTTCAAGGCATCCCAAGAGGGCCGCAGAAGTGACACAACTTGGCTGCCTCTGTTGCTATTCTCATGAGACCATCCCGAACCATAGGCTGATTTTCCTTCCTAGGGTTAAGGTTTGAGTTACGCCTAGGGTAAGAGTTCTATTAACCAGAAAGACCTGAGTTCCAAGAACACAGCAGCTGCGAAGGACTTCCCAAGAAGAGCGCAAAAGTACCACAACATGCCTGCCTCCACAGCTTCTTCCTTGGGGACATGCCTAATTCCTGGCTGATTTGCCTTTCTCGTCTTAGGGTTGGGGTTCGGCCTAGGGCTAGGATTTTTTTAACTAGGAAGCCCTGAGTTCCAGGCTTACTGCATCTGCCAAAGGCATCCCAAAGGGAGTGCAAAAGTGCCACAACATGGCTGCTTTCACGGCTTTCCCCTTAGGAAGAACCCTAATACGCGGCTGATTTACCTTCCTAGGGTTACTGTTAGGCTTAGGCCTAGGACTTTTAAAACCAGGAAGCCCTGGGCTCCAGGCACACTGCAGCTGCGAAAGGCATCCCAAGGGGAGCGCAAAAGTGACACAACTTGGCTGCCACCACTGATATTTCCATGAGAACATCCCGAACCATAGGCTGATTTTCCTTCCTAGGGTTAAGGTTTGAGTTACGCCTAGGGTAAGAGTTCTATTAACCAGAAAGCCCTGAGTTCCAAGAACACAGCAGCTGCGAAGGACTACCCAAGAAGAGCGCAAAAGTACCACAACATGCCTGCCTCCACAGCTTCTTCCTTGGGGACATGCCTAATTCCTGGCTGATTTGCCTTTCTCGTCTTAGGGTTGGGGTTCGGCCTAGGGCTAGGATTTTTAAAATCAGGAAGCCCTGAGTTCCAGGCACACTGGAGCTGTGAAAGGCATCCAAAAGGGAGTGCAAAAGTGCCACAACATGTTTGCTTTCACGGCTTTTTCCTTGGCAAGAAGTTTAACACCAGGGTGATTTCCCTTCCCAGGGTTACTGTAAGGCTTAGGCGTAGGGCTAGGATTTTTAAAACTAGGAAGCCCTTAGATCCAGGCACACTGCAGCTGTTCAAGGCATCCCAAGGGGAGTACAAAAGTGCAACAACATGGCAGCTTTCACAGCTTTTTCCTTGGCACCATCCCTATACCAAGGCTGATTTATCTGCCTAGGGTTAGGGTAAGGGTTCAGCCTAGGTCTTGGAGTTTTTTAACCAGGGAGCCCTGAGTTCCAGGCTTACTGCATCTGCCAAAAGCAGCCCAAAGGGAGTGCAGAAGTGCCACAACATGGCTGCTTTCACGGCTTTTCCCTTAGGAAGAACCCTAATACCCGGCTGATTTACCTTCCTAGGGTTACTGTTAAGTTTAGGCCTAGGACTTTTAAAACCAGGAAACCCTGGGCTCCAGGCACATGCAGCTGTTCAAGGCATCCCAAGAGGGCCGCAGAAGTGACACAACTTGGCTGCCTCTGTTGCTATTCTCATGAGACCATCCCGAACCATAGGCTGATTTTGCTTCCTAGGGTTAAGGTTTGAGTTACGCCTAGGGTAAGAGTTCTATTAACCAGAAAGACCTGAGTTCCAAGAACACAGCAGCTGCGAAGGACTTCCCAAGAAGAGCGCAAAAGTACCACAACATGCCTGCCTCCACAGCTTCTTCCTTGGGGACATGCCTAATTCCTGGCTGATTTGCCTTTCTCGTCTTAGGGTTGGGGTTCGGCCTAGGGCTAGGATATTTTTAACTAGGAAGCCCTGAGTTCCAGGCTTACTGCATCTGCCAAAGGCATCCCAAAGGGAGTGCAGAAGTGCCACAACATGGCTGCTTTCACGGCTTTTCCCTTAGGAAGAACCCTAATACGCGGCTGATTTACCTTCCTAGGGTTACTGTTAAGCTTAGGCCTAGGACTTTTAAAACCAGGAAGCCCTGGGCTCCAGGCACATGCAGCTGTTCAAGGCATCCCAAGAGGGCCGCAGAAGTGACACAACTTGGCTGCCTCTGTTGCTATTCTCATGAGACCATCCCGAACCATAGGCTGATTTTCCTTCCTAGGGTTAAGGTTTGAGTTTCGCCTCGGGTAAGGGTTCTATTAACCAGAAAGCCCTGAGTTCCAAGAACACAGCAGCTGCGAAGGACTTCCCAAGAAGAGCGCAAAAGTACCACAACATGCCTGCCTCCACAGCTTTTTCCTTGGGGACATGCCTAATTCCTGGCTGATTTGCCTTTCTCGTCTTAGGGTTGGGGTTCGGCCTAGGGCTAGGATTTTTAAAATCAGGAAGCCCTGAGTTCCAGGCACACTGGAGCTGTGAAAGGCATCCAAAAGGGAGTGCAAAAGTGCCACAACATGGTTGCTTTCACGGCTTTTTCCTTGGCAAGAAGCTTAACACCAGGCTGATTTCCCTTCCCAGGGTTACTGTAAGGCTTAGGCCTAGGGCTAGGATTTTTAAAACTAGGAAGCCCTTAGATCCAGGCACACTGCAGCTGTTCAAGGCATCCCAAGGGGAGTACAAAAGTGCAACAACATGGCAGCTTTCACAGCTTTTTCCTTGGCACCATCCCTATACCTAGGCTGATTTATCTGCCTAGGGTTAGGGTAAGGGTTCAGCCTAGGGCTTGGAGTTTTTTAAACAGGGAGCCCTGAGTTCCAGGCTTACTGCATCTGCCAAAAGCATCCCAAAGGGAGTGCAGAAGTGCCACAACATGGCTGCTTTCACGGCTTTTCCCTTAGGAAGAACCCTAATACGCGGCTGCTTTACCTTCCTAGGGTTACTGTTAGGCTTAGGCCTAGGACTTTTAAAACCAGGAAGCCCTGGGCTCCAGGCACACTGCAGCTGTTAAAGGCATCCCAAGGGGAGCGCAAAAGTGACACAACTTGGCTGCCACCACTGATATTTCCATGAGACCATCCCGAACCATAGGCTGATTTTCCTTCCTAGGGTTAAGGTTTGAGTTTCGCCTAGGGTAAGAGGTCTATTAACCAGAAAGACCTGAGTTCCAAGAACACAGCAGCTGCGAAGGACTAGCCAAGAAGAGCGCAAAAGTACCACAACATGCCTGCCTCCACAGCTTTTTCCTTGGGGACATGCCTAATTCCTGGCTGATTTGCCTTTCTCGTCTTAGGGTTGGGGTTCGGCCTAGGGCTAGGATATTTTTAACTAGGAAGCCCTGAGTTCCAGGCTTACTGCATCTGCCAAAGGCATCCCAAAGGGAGTGCAGAAGTGCCACAACATGGCTGCTTTCACGGCTTTTCCCTTAGGAAGAACCCTAATACGCGGCTGATTTACCTTCCTAGGGTTACTGTTAGGCTTAGGCCTAGGACTTTTAAAACCAGGAAGCCCTGGGCTCCAGGCACATGCAGCTGTTCAAGGCATCCCAAGAGGGCCGAAGAAGTGACACAACTTGGCTGCCTCTGCTGCTATTCTCATGAGACCATCCCGAACCATAGGCTGATTTTCCTTCCTAGGGTTAAGGTTTGAGTTTCGCCTAGGGTAAGAGTTCTATTAACCAGAAAGCCCTGAGTTCCAAGAACACAGCAGCTGCGAAGGACTTCCCAAGAAGAGCGCAAAAGTACCACAACATGCCTGCCTCCACAGCTTTTTCCTTGGGGACATGCCTAATTCCTGGCTGATTTGCCTTTCTCGTTTAGGGTTGGGGTTCGGCCTAGGGCTAGGATTTTTAAAATCAGGAAGCCCTGAGTTCCAGGCACACTGGAGCTGTGAAAGTCATCCAAAAGGGAGTGCAAAAGTGCCACAACATGGTTGCTTTCACGGCTTTTTCCTTGGAAAGAAGCCTAACACCAGGCTGATTTACCTTCCCAGGGTTACTGTAAGGCTTTCGCCTAGGGCTAGGATTTTTAAAACTAGGAAGCCCTTAGATCCAGGCACACTGCAGCTGTTCAAGGCATCCCAAGAGGAGTACAAAAGTGCAACAACATCTCAGCTTTCACAGCTTTTTCCTTGGCACCATCCCTATACCTAGGCTGATTTATCTGCCTAGGGTTAGGGTTAGGGTTCAGCCTAGGTCTTGGAGTTTTTTAACCAGGAAGCCCTGAGTTCCAGGCTTACTGCATCTGCCAAAGGCATCCTAAAGGGAGTGCAGAAGTGCCACAACATGGCTTCTTTCACGGCTTTTCCCTTAGGAAGAACCCTAATACGCGGCTGATTTACCTTCCTAGGGTTACTGTTAGGCTTAGGCCTAGGACTTTTAAAACCAGGAAGCCCTGGGCTCCAGGCACACTGCAGCTGTGAAAGGCATCCCAAGGGGAGCGCAAAAGTGACACAACTTGGCTGCCTCTGATCCTATTCTCCTGAGACCATCCCGAACCATAGGCTGATTTTCCTTTCTAGGGTTAATGTTTGAGTTTCACCTAGGGTAAGAGGTCTATTAACCAGAAAGACCTGAGTTCCAAGAACACAGCAGCTGCAAAGGGCTAGCCAAGAAGAGCGCAAAAGTACAACAACATGCCTGCCTCCACAGCTTTTTCCTTGGGGACATGCCTAATTCCTGGCTGATTTGCCTTTCTCGTCTTAGGGTTGGGGTTCGGCCTAGGGCTAGGATATTTAAAATCAGGAAGCCCTGAGTTCCAGGCACACTGGAGCTGTGAAAGGCATCCAAAAGGGAGTGCAAAAGTGCCACAACATGTTTGCTTTCACGGCTTTTTCCTTGGCAAGAAGCTTAACACCAGGCTGATTTCCCTTCCCAGGGTTACTGTAAGGCTTAGGCCTAGGGCTAGGACTTTTAAAACTAGGAAGCCCTTAGATCCAGGCACACTGCAGCTGTTCAAGGCATCCCATGGGGAGCACTAAAGTACCACAACATGGCAGCTTTCACAGCTTTTTCCTTGGCACCATCCCTATACCTAGGCTGATTTATCTGCCTAGGGTTAGGGTTAGGGTTCAGCCTAGGGCTTGGAGTTTTTTAACCAGGAAGCCCTGAGTTCCAGGCTTACTGCATCTGCCAAAGGCATCCCAAAGGGAGTGCAGAAGTGCCACAACATGGCTGCTTTCACGGCTTTTCCCTTAGGAAGAACCCTAATGCGCGGCTGATTTACCTTCCTAGGGTTACTGTTAGGCTTAGGCCTAGGACTTTTAAAACCAGGAAGCCCTGGGCTCCAGGCACACTGCAGCTGCGAAAGGCATCCCAAGGGGAGCGCAAAAGTGACACAACTTGGCTGCCACCACTGATATTTCCATGAGACCATCCCGAACCATAGGCTGATTTTCCTTCCTAGGGTTAAGGTTTGAGTTACGCCTAGGGTAAGAGTTTTATTAACCAGAAAGCCCTGAGTTCCAAGAACACAGCAGCTGCGAAGGACTAGCCAAGAAGAGCGCAAAAGTACCACAACATGCCTGCCTCCACAGCTTTTTCCTTGGGGACATGCCTAATTCCTGGCTGATTTGCCTTTCTCGTCTTAGGGTTGTGGTTCGGCCTTGGGCTAGGATTTTTTTAACTAGGAAGCACTGAGTTCCAGGCTTACTTCATCTGCCAAAAGGCATCCCAAAGGGAGTACAAAAGTGCCACAACATGGCTGCTTTCACGGCTTTTCCCTTAGGAAGAACCCTAATACGCGGCTGATTTACCTTCCTAGGCTTACTGTTAGGCTTAGGCCTAGGACTTTTAAAACCAGGAAGCCCTGGGCTCCAGGCACATGCAGCTGCGAAAGGCATCCCAAGAGGGCCGCAGAAGCGACACAACTTGGCTGTCTCTGCTTCTATTCTCATGAGACCATCCTGAACCATAGGCTGATTTTCCTTCCTAGGGTTAAGGTTTGAGTTACGCCTAGGGTAAGAGTTCTATTAACCAGAAAGACCTGAGTTCCAAGAACACAGCAGCTGCGAAGGACTACCCAAGAAGAGCGCAAAAGTACCACAACATGCCTGCCTCCACAGCTTTTTCCTTGGGGACATGCCTAATTCCTGGCTGATTTGCCTTTCTCGTCTTAGGGTTGGGGTTCGGCCTAGGGCTAGGATATTTTTAACTAGGAAGCCCTGAGTTCCAGGCTTACTGCATCTGCCAAAGGCATCCCAAGGGGAGTGCAGATGTGCCACAACATGGCTGCTTTCACGGCTTTTCCCTTAGGAAGAACCCTAATAAGCGGCTGATTTACCTTCCTAGGGTTACTGTTAGGCTTAGGCCTAGGACTTTTAAAACCAGGAAGCCCTGGGCTCCAGGCACACTGCAGCTGCGAAAGGCATCCCAAGGGGAGCGCAAAAGTGACACAACTTGGCTGCTACCACTGATATTTCCATGAGACCATCCCGAACCATAGGCTGATTTTCCTTCCTAGGGTTAAGGTTTGAGTTACGCCTGGGGTAAGGGTTCTATTAACCAGAAAGCCCTGAGTTCCAAGAACACAGCAGCTGCGAAGGACTACCCAAGAAGAGCGCAAAAGTACCACAACGTGCCTGCCTCCACATCTTTTTCCTTGGGGACATGCCTAATTCCTGGCTGATTTGCCTTTCTCGTCTTAGGGTTGGGGTTCGGCCTAGGGCTAGGATTTTTTTAACTAGGAAGCCCTGAGTTCCAGGCTTACTTCATCTGCCAAAGGCATCCCAAAGGGAGTGCAGAAGTGCCACAACATGGCTGCTTTCACGGCTTTTCCCTTAGGAAGAACCCTAATACTCGGCTTATTTACCTTCCTAGGGTTACTGTTAGGCTTAGGCCTAGGACTTTTAAAACCAGGAAGCCCTGGGCTCCAGGCACACTGCAGCTGCGAAAGGCATCCCAAGGGGAGCGCAAAAGTGACACAACTTGGCTGCCTCTGCTGCTATTCTCATGAGACCATCCCGAACCATAGGCTGATTTTCCTTCCTAGGGTTAAGGTTTGAGTTTCGCCTAGGGTAAGGGTTCTATTAACCAGAAAGCCCTGAGTTCCAAGAACACAGCAGCTGCGAAGGACTTCCCAAGAAGAGCGCAAAAGTACCACAACATGCCTGCCTCCACAGATTTTTCCTTGGGGACATGCCTAATTCCTGGCTGATTTGCCTTTCTCGTCTTAGGGTTGGGGTTCGGCCTAGGGCTAGGATTTTTTTAACTAGGAAGCCCTGAGTTCCAGGCTTACTTCATCTGCAAAAGGCATCCAAAAGGGAGTGCAGAAGTGCCACAACATGGCTGCTTTCACGGCTTTTCCCTTAGGAAGAACCCTAATACGCGGCTGATTTACCTTCCTAGGGTTACTGTTAGGCTTAGGCCTAGGACTTTTAAAACCAGGAAGCCCTGGGCTCCAGGCACACTGCAGCTGCGAAAGGCATCCCAAGGGGAGCGCAAAAGTGACACAACTTGGCTGCCACCACTGATATTTCCATGAGACCATCCCGATCCATAGGCTGATTTTCCTTCCTAGGGTTAAGGTTTGAGTTACGCCTAGGGTAAGGGTTCTATTAACCAGAAAGACCTGAGTTCCAAGAACACAGCGACTGCGAAGGACTAGCCAAGAAGAGCGCAAAAGTACCACAACATGCCTGCCTCCACAGCTTTTTCCTTGGGGACATGCCTAATTCCTGGCTGATTTGCCTTTCTCGTCTTAGGGTTGGGGTTCGGCCTAGGGCTAGGATTTTTAAAATCAGGAAGCCCTGAGTTCCAGGATTACTGCATCTGCCAAAGGCATCCCAAAGGGAGTGCAGAAGTGCCACAACATGGCTGCTTTCACGGCTTTCCCCTTAGGAAGAACCCTAATACCCGGCTGATATACCTTCCTAGGGTTACTGTTAGGCTTAGGCCTAGGACTTTTAAAACTAGGAAGCCCTTAGATCCAGGCACACTGCAGCTGTTCAAGGCATCCCATGGGGAGCACTAAAGTACCACAACATGGCAGCTTTCACAGCTTTTTCCTTGGCACCATCCCTATACCTAGGCTGATTTATCTGCCTAGGGTTAGGGTTAGGGTTCAGCCTAGGGCTTGGAGTTTTTTAACCAGGAAGCCCTGAGTTCCAGGCTTACTGCATCTGCCAAAGGCATCCCAAAGGGAGTGCAGAAGTGCCACAACATGGCTGCTTTCACGGCTTTTCCCTTAGGAAGAACCCTAATGCGCGGCTGATTTACCTTCCTAGGGTTACTTTTAGGCTTAGGCCTAGGACTTTTAAAACCAGGAAGCCCTGGGCTCCAGGCACACTGCAGCTGCGAAAGGCATCCCAAGGGGAGCGCAAAAGTGACACAACTTGGCTGCCACCACTGATATTTCCATGAGACCATCCCGAACCATAGGCTGATTTTCCTTCCTAGGGTTAAGGTTTGAGTTACGCCTAGGGTAAGAGTTCTATTAACCAGAAAGCCCTGAGTTCCAAGAACACAGCAGCTGCGAAGGACTAGCCAAGAAGAGCGCAAAAGTACCACAACATGCCTGCCTCCACAGCTTTTTCCTTGGGGACATGCCTAATTCCTGGCTGATTTGCCTTTCTCGTCTTAGGGTTGGGGTTCGGCCTAGGGCTAGGATTTTTTTAACTAGGAAGCACTGAGTTCCAGGCTTACTTCATCTGCCAAAAGGCATCCCAAAGGGAGTGCAAAAGTGCCACAACATGGCTGCTTTCACGGCTTTTCCCTTAGGAAGAACCCTAATACGCGGCTGATTTACCTTCCTAGGCTTACTGTTAGGCTTAGGCCTAGGACTTTTAAAACCAGGAAGCCCTGGGCTCCAGGCACATGCAGCTGCGAAAGGCATCCCAAGAGGGCCGCAGAAGCGACACAACTTGGCTGTCTCTGCTTCTATTCTCATGAGACCATCCTGAACCATAGGCTGATTTTCCTTCCTAGGGTTAAGGTTTGAGTTACGCCTAGGGTAAGAGTTCTATTAACCAGAAAGACCTGAGTTCCAAGAACACAGCAGCTGCGAAGGACTACCCAAGAAGAGCGCAAAAGTACCACAACATGCCTGCCTCCACAGCTTTTTCCTTGGGGACATGCCTAATTCCTGGCTGATTTGCCTTTCTCGTCTTAGGGTTGGGGTTCGGCCTAGGGCTAGGATATTTTTAACTAGGAAGCCCTGAGTTCCAGGCTTACTGCATCTGCCAAAGGCATCCCAAGGGGAGTGCAGATGTGCCACAACATGGCTGCTTTCACGGCTTTTCCCTTAGGAAGAACCCTAATAAGCGGCTGATTTACCTTCCTAGGGTTACTGTTAGGCTTAGGCCTAGGACTTTTAAAACCAGGAAGCCCTGGGCTCCAGGCACACTGCAGCTGCGAAAGGCATCCCAAGGGGAGCGCAAAAGTGACACAACTTGGCTGCTACCACTGATATTTCCATGAGACCATCCCGAACCATAGGCTGATTTTCCTTCCTAGGGTTAAGGTTTGAGTTACGCCTGGGGTAAGGGTTCTATTAACCAGAAAGCCCTGAGTTCCAAGAACACAGCAGCTGCGAAGGACTACCCAAGAAGAGCGCAAAAGTACCACAACGTGCCTGCCTCCACAGCTTTTTCCTTGGGGACATGCCTAATTCCTGGCTGATTTGCCTTTCTCGTCTTAGGGTTGGGGTTCGGCCTAGGGCTAGGATTTTTTTAACTAGGAAGCCCTGAGTTCCAGGCTTACTTCATCTGCCAAAGGCATCCCAAAGGGAGTGCAGAAGTGCCACAACATGGCTGCTTTCACGGCTTTTCCCTTAGGAAGAACCCTAATACTCGGCTTATTTACCTTCCTAGGGTTACTGTTAGGCTTAGGCCTAGGACTTTTAAAACCAGGAAGCCCTGGGCTCCAGGCACACTGCAGCTGCGAAAGGCATCCCAAGGGGAGCGCAAAAGTGACACAACTTGGCTGCCTCTGCTGCTATTCTCATGAGACCATCCCGAACCATAGGCTGATTTTCCCTCCTAGGGTTAAGGTTTGAGTTTCGCCTAGGGTAAGGGTTCTATTAACCAGAAAGCCCTGAGTTCCAAGAACACAGCAGCTGCGAAGGACTTCCCAAGAAGAGCGCAAAAGTACCACAACATGCCTGCCTCCACAGCTTTTTCCTTGGGGACATGCCTAATTCCTGGCTGATTTGCCTTTCTCGTCTTAGGGTTGGGGTTCGGCCTAGGGCTAGGATTTTTTTAACTAGGAAGCCCTGAGTTCCAGGCTTACTTCATCTGCAAAAGGCATCCAAAAGGGAGTGCAGAAGTGCCACAACATGGCTGCTTTCACGGCTTTTCCCTTAGGAAGAACCCTAATACGCGGCTGATTTACCTTCCTAGGGTTACTGTTAGGCTTAGGCCTAGGACTTTTAAAACCAGGAAGCCCTGGGCTCCAGGCACACTGCAGCTGCGAAAGGCATCCCAAGGGGAGTGCAAAAGTGACGCAACTTGGCTGCCACCACTGATATTTCCATGAGACCATCCCGATCCATAGGCTGATTTTCCTTCCTAGGGTTAAGGTTTGAGTTACGCCTAGGGTAAGGGTTCTATTAACCAGAAAGACCTGAGTTCCAAGAACACAGCGACTGCGAAGGACTAGCCAAGAAGAGCGCAAAAGTACCACAACATGCCTGCCTCCACAGCTTTTTCCTTGGGGACATGCCTAATTCCTGGCTGATTTGCCTTTCTCGTCTTAGGGTTGGGGTTCGGCCTAGGGCTAGGATTTTTAAAATCAGGAAGCCCTGAGTTCCAGGCACACTGGAGCTGTGAAAGGCATCCAAAAGGGAGTGCAAAAGTGCCACAACATGGCTGCTTTCACGGCTTTTTCCTTGGCAAGAAGCCTAACACCAGGCTCAGTTACCTTCCTAGGGTTACTGTAAGGCTTAGGCCTAGGGCTAGGATTTTTAAAACTAGGAAGCCCTTAGCTCCAGGCACACTGCAGCTGTTCAAGGCATCCCAAGAGGGCCGCAGAAGTGACACAACTTGGCTGCCTCTGCTGCTATTCTCATGAGTCCATCCCGAACCATAGGCTGATTTTCCTTCCTAGGGTGAGGGTTAGAGTTACGCCTAGGGTTAGTGTTTTTTTAACCAGAAAGCCCTGCGTTCCAAGAACACAGCAGCTGCCAAGGACTACCCAAGAGGAGGGGAAAAGTGCCACAACATGGCTGCCTCCAGCTCTTTTTCCTTGGGACCATCATTGAACCTTGGCTGATTTACTTGCCTCCAGTTGCACCTATGGTCACGCCAAGAGATAGGGATTTTAAATCAGTAAACCCTGAGCTCCAGACCCAGTGCAGCTGCAAAAGGCTTCCCAAGGGCAGCCAAAAATTGCCTCAACATGCTCCTTCCAGTGCTTTTTTCCTTGGGAACATCCCTATACCCAGGCTGATTTATCTGCCTAGGGTTAGGGTTAGGGTTCAGCCTAGAGATAGGATTTTTTCAAACAGGAAGCCCTGAATTCCAGGCACACTACAGCTGTTAAAGGCAGTGTTCTACGTCAACCGCAACTTAGTCTGAAATAAATGCTTTTTCCCTGAGAGCATCTGAGAGGTTTGCATGAAGCACTGATATCTGACATTGGCAATTTTGAATAGGAGAGGAGAAAGAAAATGGGAAGAAGTTTTTAATTTTAGTGGTTTCAATGTTAATTTCCGTACACTTTTTCAAAACTTGTCAGCTCAAATGCCCATCAACATCTTTTAGTCATCTGTAAGTCAGTATTCATATAAAATGTGCTTCAAATCAAAAGAATTTCAAATTTGCACTCCAAATTTCTATGCCTAGATTTATGATTTCCTACACATATTAGATGAAAGGAAGGCCTTTTTTACTGTGGGAGTGCTGGAACACTGGAACAGGTTGCCCAGGGAAGTTGTGGGTGTCCCATCCCTGAAAGTATTCAAGGTCAGCTTGGACGGGGCTTGGAGCAGCAACAAAGGAGAAGCTTGGTGGTAGAGAAACAAAGTTGGACTATAGAAGAAACTGGGATTGAAGTATAGGAGCAAGTTTTCTCTCAGCTCTTGGGGTAAATTCAAAGTTGTACAAAATGACATTTATCTGTGCTATTCACTACTGTAACAGAAATGTTCATGAAAACTGTACAGAAGATAGCAAATTTTAAAAGAGATAAGAATTACAGCATAAAATCCATGGGATGGGTTACAACATGAGACACTCTCTAAGAGAAAATCTCTGTGTTTCAGCACTTCATCATGGTAAGATTTCATGAAGTGCCAAAGAAGGCGGCAAAATATCATTCGGGACGTTATTTCCTGGAATTCAGCCTGGCCATTAGTAGGAACTGGGTTTGAACACATCATGTAGATATACCACACACACTTGCCCTTCACTGAAAAATGACTGTTTACAACGAAGAAGCAATTGACGATCAAAATTGATTGAAAGCATCTTAAACATGTCAAGTATTTCATTGTAGATGATCTGTGATCCAAATGCTTCTTCCACCTTCGAGAGGGACAGAACAATTCTTCCATATCATGATGGTTTAAAATTGTATCAACCAATGTTTTCTGCTGAAAAGATAGCATCTATTTTTTTCTATTTTTGGAAGAAAATATTCCTAGACATACAACAGGTGAGAACTAAGTAATTTTAAAGAAACAAATGAAAAGAAAATATTCTGTAAATAGAATGAAATGAAAAGCTGTGTTTTAAATAGGAGCTAAATATGAAACAGAATTTTTGTACCAGGCATTTGAATTACTGCACCAGCTCTTTTGCCCATCAAGAGAGGCGTTTAGCATTTCAGTCTTTTCCAAGGTGTTCATGATCTGCTATGCTGATCTCTGTGTGTGCCTAGGTGTGTGTGGAAGGGGGGGCATGTGAAGGGGAGTGTGTATGTTTGCTTTACAATTGTTGTGGCAGATTCATGCCTCAGCTCCACATTTTGTTTTAGAAAGGTCACACAGAGTGGATGTGAAGTTTACTATCAACAAGAGATCAATTCCCAAATCATCCATTTCACTCTACCTTATAAATCATGTGCTTTGTTGCATATTTTATCAAATCTACTTTCAAGCCAGATGGAGGAAGGAGGATGTGGCAATCCCTCCACCATCTTGCAACTTTTATGCAAGTAGGTTTTCAAGAAAATCATCATTTCTCTTGGAAATATGTCTGGAACAGGCATGATGGTAGTGTCAACCTGTTGGAGTTTTTGTTGCTGGAAGAAGTTATACAAAAGGATTGGTTTTTACATTGACCAGTTACTGAATCAAGCTCAGGAATACATTGGAAATTCAACTGGGGCTTCCTTTCCCCGGCAGACTACTTCTAGAACGAGCTTGTACACTGAAGCTTACTCTTTTGCCCTCTTTTTGTTTCTTTCCTATTTTCTTGGCTTCTTTGCCACTCTCTAGACAATTTTGGAACTTTTTTCCCAACTCAAATGGTTTCAATAGTCTGATTGTGATCATACATTTTTACAAGGAATTTTTAAAATCTTTCCTCCAGTTAAGAAAGTCAAGGACTTAGGTCTTTTTCTTCCCTTATCAATATTGCAATGAAATTGATAAGTAAAGACCAACTCTTTCTTTTTGTTTTTAACCCAAGCAGATAATTCCCATCCATTCATCCATTTGGTGGACCAATGGTTGCCATTCTGATGGAAGTTGTCACTTCTTAACAGTAGGCATTCTGTGACTATGTTGACAGCACTTTGGGTGAAGATCCTAACTGGTCTTAGATACACATAGGGAGAAATTTGCTCAGCCAGTGTCAGTCTTAAGCATGCGTATCAGAAGATCTTTCTAGAGCTGGGAATTTTCCCATGAAAGGGATTCAGTTAGGGAAGAGACACTTGCCCCAGAGGTTTACATTCTTCTTGAAGACTGCTTAAGGAACTTAGATGCCATGTCCATTTGGATCTGTGTCTGCACAGAACTTTGTCATGCCAGTGCTTGAAATGCATCTTGAAGAGAATTCACTAGCACAGAATGAATGAGAGTGGAAGGGGTTGGTGGGGCTAACCAGGCCCAACCCCCCTGCCTAAACCAGGATACCTAGAGCCTCCTGCCCAGGATTCTATCTGGGTGTACTTTTAATGTATTCAAAGATCCAGGCTCCACAATCTTTCTGGGCAGTCTGTGCCGTGGTTCACTCACCCTCACAGTAAAGAATCATTTCCTGATGTTCCTGTATTTCAGTGTGTGCCCACTGCCTCTTGTCTTTTCACTCAGCATCACTGAAAAGACACTGATTCCCTCCCCTTTGCACTATTGCTTCCATATGGATGTGTGCTGCCATGTAGAGATATGTCAAAAACCTCCCTGAAGCCCAGGCAGATAATATTCCCTTCATCTACCAGTCAAGTTGATTCATCAGAGGAGTTTAGAGTTATGTTCAGCATGAAATTCCCCTGAAAAATCATGCTAACTACATTACTGTGTCGTCTTTCATGTGCCTGGCAAGGTTTTCCAGGAAGAGCTGCTTCATCAACTTCCTGGGTATAAAAAAGAGGCTGGCTGGTTTGTACGATTGCGAGTCCTCCTAAATGCCTTTTTTGAAGATGAGTGTAATTTGCTTACATCCAGTCCTTAGCCTCTCTTGTCGTCTACATCTTAGCAAAAAGCTTTTCCACTATGTCTGGCGAGGACAAATTGTGCCAGCACAGAAAACATCTCCCATCGTGTTCTAGACGTTGCACGGAGGTGTGCCGAGTGTTTGGCATGAAGGAAAGAAAAGTTGTCCAAAACAGCTTCCAATCGAATGTTCATGTGATTGGAAAAGTCAGGAGAGTGCAAAGGTACTGTTTTCTAGCAGTTGGCAAGCTGCGCACACAATCCCAGTGTTGTACAGCTTCCTTCTTCACCTTTCCGAAGGTGCCGCTCTCTCCGGCTCCCGGAGGCGTAGAAGCGGCTTCTTCGCGCAAAGACGATTGTGCCGCTCACTGTGCACTCCTTAGCGCGGCTTCTGCCGAAAGACGCCCGGGAGCGGCTCTTAGCTCCGGAGAGCATCGTACCTTCGTCTTTAGCGTCTCTTCTCGTCTACATCTTAGCAAAAAGCTTTTCCACTATGTCTGGCGAGGAAAAACTGTGCCAGCACAGAAAACATCTCCCATCGTGTTCTAGACGTTGCACGGAGGTGTGCCGAGTGTTTAGCATGAAGGAAAGAAAAGTTGTCCAAAACTGCTTCCAATCGAATGTTCATGTGATTGGAAAAGTCAGGAGAGTGCAAAGGTACTGTTTTCTAGCAGTTGGCAAGCTGCGCACAAAATCCCAGTGTTGTACAGCTTTCTTCTTCACCTTTCCGAAGGTGCCGCTCTCTCCGGCTCCCGGAGGCGAAGAAGCGGCTTCTTCGCGCAAAGACGATTGTGCCGCTCACTATGCACTCCTTAGCGCGGCTTCTGCCGAAAGACGCCCGGGAGCGGCTCTTAGCTCCGGACAGCATCGTACCTTCGTCTTTAGCGTCTCTTCTCGTCTACATCTTAGCAAAAAGCTTTTCCACTATGTCTGGCGAGGAAAAACTGTGCCAGCACAGAAAACATCTCCCATCGTGTTCTAGACGTTGCACGGAGGTGTGCCGAGTGTTTGGCATGAAGGAAAGAAAAGTTGTCCAAAACTGCTTCCAATCGAATGTTCATGTGATTGGAAAAGTCAGGAGAGTGCAAAGGTACTGTTTTCTAGCAGTTGGCAAGCTGCGCACAAAATCCCAGTGTTGTACAGCTTTCTTCTTCACCTTTCCGAAGGTGCCGCTCTCTCCGGCTCCCGGAGGCGAAGAAGCGGCTTCTTCGCGCAAAGACGATTGTGCCGCTCACTATGCACTCCTTAGCGCGGCTTCTGCCGAAAGACGCCCGGGAGCGGCTCTTAGCTCCGGACAGCATCGTACCTTCGTCTTTAGCGTCTCTTCTCGTCTACATCTTAGCAAAAAGCTTTTCTACTATGTCTGGCGAGGAAAAACTGTGCCAGCACAGAAAACATCTCCCATCGTGTTCTAGACGTTGCACGGAGGTGTGCCGAGTGTTTGGCATGAAGGAAAGAAAAGTTGTCCAAAACAGCTTCCAATGGAATGTTCATGTGATTGGAAAAGTCAGGAGAGTGCAAAGGTACTGTTTTCTAGCAGTTGGCAAGCTGCGCACACAATCCCAGTGTTGTACAGCTTCCTTCTTCACCTTTCCGAAGGTGCCGCTCTCTCCGGCTCCCGGAGGCGAAGAAGCGGCTTCTTCGCGCAAAGACGATTGTGCCGCTCACTGTGCACTCCTTAGCGCGGCTTCTGCCGAAAGACGCCCGGGAGCGGCTCTTAGCTCCGGAGAGCATCGTACCTTCGTCTTTAGCGTCTCTTCTCGTCTACATCTTAGCAAAAAGCTTTTCCACTATGTCTGGCGAGGAAAAACTGTGCCAGCACAGAAAACATCTCCCATCGTGTTCTAGACGTTGCACGGAGGTGTGCCGAGTGTTTGGCATGAAGGAAAGAAAAGTTGTCCAAAACTGCTTCCAATCGAATGTTCATGTGATTGGAAAAGTCAGGAGAGTGCAAAGGTACTGTTTTCTAGCAGTTGGCAAGCTGCGCACAAAATCGGAGTGTTGTACAGCTTTCTTCTTCACCTTTCCGAAGGTGCCGCTCTCTCCGGCTCCCGGAGGCGAAGAAGCGGCTTCTTCGCGCAAAGACGATTGTGCCGCTCACTATGCACTCCTTTGCGCGGCTTCTGCCGAAAGACGCCCGGGAGCGGCTCTTAGCTCCGGAGAGCATCGTACCTTCGTCTTTAGCGTCTCTTCCCGTCTACATCTTAGCAAAAAGCTTTTCCACTATGTCTGGCGAGGAAAAACTGTGCCAGCACAGAAAACATCTCCCATCGTGTTCAAGACGTTGCACGGAGGTGTGCCGAGTGTTTGGCATGAAGGAAAGAAAAGTTGTCCAAAACAGCTTCCAATCGAATGTTCATGCGATTGGAAAAGTCAGGAGAGTGCAAAGGTACTGTTTTCTAGCAGTTGGCAAGCTGCGCACACAATCCCAGTGTTGTACAGCTTCCTTCTTCACCTTTCCGAAGGTGCCGCTCTCTCCGGCTCCCGAAGGCGAAGAAGCGGCTTCTTCGCGCAAAGACGATTGTGCCGCTCACTGTGCACTCCTTAGCGCGGCTTCTGCCGAAAGACGCCCGGGAGCGGCTCTTAGCTCCGGAGAGCATCGTACCTTCTTCTTTAGCGTCTCTTCTCGTCTACATCTTAGCAAAAAGCTTTTCTACTATGTCTGGCGAGGAAAAACTGTGCCAGCACAGAAAACATCTCCCATCGTGTTCTAGACGTTGCACGGAGGTGTGCCGAGTGTTTGGCATGAAGGAAAGAAAAGTTGTCCAAAACTGCTTCCAATCGAATGTTCATGTGATTGGAAAAGTCAGGAGAGTGCAAAGGTACTGTTTTCTAGCAGTTGGCAAGCTGCGCACAAAATCCCAGTGTTGTACAGCTTTCTTCTTCACCTTTCCGAAGGTGCCGCTCTCTCCGGCTCCCGGAGGCGAAGAAGCGGCTTCTTCGCGCAAAGACGATTGTGCCGCTCACTATGCACTCCTTAGCGCGGCTTCTGCCGAAAGACGCCCGGGAGCGGCTCTTAGCTCCGGACAGCATCGTACCTTCGTCTTTAGCGTCTCTTCTCGTCTACATCTTAGCAAAAAGCTTTTCTACTATGTCTGGCGAGGAAAAACTGTGCCAGCACAGAAAACATCTCCCATCGTGTTCTAGACGTTGCACGGAGGTGTGCCGAGTGTTTGGCATGAAGGAAAGAAAAGTTGTCCAAAACAGCTTCCAATCGAATGTTCATGTGATTGGAAAAGTCAGGAGAGTGCAAAGGTACTGTTTTCTAGCAGTTGGCAAGCTGCGCACAAAATCCCAGTGTTGTACAGCTTTCTTCTTCACCTTTCCGAAGGTGCCGCTCTCTCCGGCTCCCGGAGGCGAAGAAGCGGCTTCTTCGCGCAAAGACGATTGTGCCGCTCACTATGCACTCCTTTGCGCGGCTTCTGCCGAAAGACGCCCGGGAGCGGCTCTTAGCTCCGGAGAGCATCGTACCTTCGTCTTTAGCGTCTCATCCCGTCTACATCTTAGCAAAAAGCTTTTCCACTATGTCTGGCGAGGAAAAACTGTGCCAGCACAGAAAACATCTCCCATCGTGTTCAAGACGTTGCACGGAGGTGTGCCGAGTGTTTGGCATGAAGGAAAGAAAAGTTGTCCAAAACAGCTTCCAATCGAATGTTCATGCGATTGGAAAAGTCAGGAGAGTGCAAAGGTACTGTTTTCTAGCAGTTGGCAAGCTGCGCACACAATCCCAGTGTTGTACAGCTTCCTTCTTCACCTTTCCGAAGGTGCCGCTCTCTCCGGCTCCCGAAGGCGAAGAAGCGGCTTCTTCGCGCAAAGACGATTGTGCCGCTCACTGTGCACTCCTTAGCGCGGCTTCTGCCGAAAGACGCCCGGGAGCGGCTCTTAGCTCCGGAGAGCATCGTACCTTCTTCTTTAGCGTCTCTTCTCGTCTACATCTTAGCAAAAAGCTTTTCTACTATGTCTGGCGAGGAAAAACTGTGCCAGCACAGAAAACATCTCCCATCGTGTTCTAGACGTTGCACGGAGGTGTGCCGAGTGTTTGGCACGAAGGAAAGAAAAGTTGTCCAAAACTGCTTCCAATCGAATGTTCATGTGATTGGAAAAGTCAGGAGAGTGCAAAGGTACTGTTTTCTAGCAGTTGGCAAGCTGCGCACAAAATCCCAGTGTTGTACAGCTTCCTTCTTCACCTTTCCGAAGGTGCCGCTCTCTCCGGCTCCCGGAGGCGAAGAAGCGGCTTCTTCACACAAAGACGATTGTGCCGCTCACTGTGCACTCCTTAGCGCGGCTTCTGCCGAAAGACGCCCGGGAGCGGCTCTTAGCTCCGGACAGCATCGTACCTTCGTCTTTAGCGTCTCTTCTCGTCTACATCTTAGCAAAAAGCTTTTCCACTATGTCTGGAGAGGAAAAACTGTGCCAGCACAGAAAACATCTCCCATCGTGTTCTAGACGTTGCACGGAGGTGTGCCGAGTGTTTGGCATGAAGGAAAGAAAAGTTGTCCAAAACAGCTTCCAATCGAATGTTCATGTGATTGGAAAAGTCAGGAGAGTGCAAAGGTACTGTTTTCTAGCAGTTGGCAAGCTGCGCACACAATCCCAGTGTTGTACAGCTTCCTTCTTCACCTTTCCGAAGGTGCCGCTCTCTCCGGCTCCCGGAGGCGAAGAAGCGGCTTCTTCGCGCAAAGACGATTGTGCCGCTCACTGTGCACTCCTTAGCGCGGCTTCTGCCGAAAGACGCCCGGGAGCGGCTCTTAGCTCCGGAGAGCATCGTACCTTCGTCTTTAGCGTCTCTTCTCGTCTACATCTTAGCAAAAAGCTTTTCTACTATGTCTGGCGAGGAAAAACTGTGCCAGCACAGAAAACATCTCCCATCGTGTTCTAGACGTTGCATGGAGGTGTGCCGAGTGTTTGGCATGAAGGAAAGAAAAGTTGTCCAAAACAGCTTCCAATCGAATGTTCATGTGATTGGAAAAGTCAGGAGAGTGCAAAGGTACTGTTTTCTAGCAGTTGGCAAGCTGCGCACACAATCCCAGTGTTGTACAGCTTCCTTCTTCACCTTTCCGAAGGTGCCGCTCTCTCCGGCTCCCGAAGGCGAAGAAGCGGCTTCTTCGCGCAAAGACGATTGTGCCGCTCACTGTGCACTCCTTAGCGCGGCTTCTGCCGAAAGACGCCCGGGAGCGGCTCTTAGCTCCGGAGAGCATCGTACCTTCTTCTTTAGCGTCTCTTCTCGTCTACATCTTAGCAAAAAGCTTTTCCACTATGTCTGGCGAGGAAAAACTGTGCCAGCACAGAAAACATCTCCCATCGTGTTCTAGACGTTGCACGGAGGTGTGCCGAGTGTTTGGCATGAAGGAAAGAAAAGTTGTCCAAAACAGCTTCCAATCGAATGTTCATGCGATTGGAAAAGTCAGGAGAGTGCAAAGGTACTGTTTTCTAGCAGTTGGCAAACTGCGCACAAAATCCCAGTGTTGTACAGCTTCCTTCTTCACCTTTCCGAAGGTGCCGCTCTCTCCGGCTCCCGGAGGCGAAGAAGCGGCTTCTTCACGCAAAGACGATTGTGCCGCTCACTATGCACTCCTTAGCGCGGCTTCTGCCGAAAGACGCCCGGGAGCGGCTCTTAGCTCCGGAGAGCATCGTACCTTCGTCTTTAGCGTCTCTTCCCGTCTACATCTTAGCAAAAAGCTTTTCAACTATGTCTGGCGAGGAAAAACTGTGCCAGCACAGAAAACATCTCCCATCGTGTTCTAGACGTTCCACGATCCCTATACTTAGGCTGATTTTCCTTCCTGGGGATAGGGATAGGCTTCAGCCTAGGGCTTGGAGTTTTTTAACCAGGAAGCCCTGAGTTCCAGGCTTACTGCATCTGCCAAAGGCATCCCAAAGGGAGTGCAGAAGTGCCACAACATGGCTGCTTTCACGGCTTTTCCCTTAGGAAGAACCCTAATACGCGGCTGATTTACCTTCCTAGGGTTACTGTTAGGCTTAGGCCTAGGACTTTTAAAACCAGGAAGCCCTGGGCTCCAGGCACACTGCAGCTGCGAAAGGCATCCCAAGGGGAGCGCAAAAGTGACACAACTTGGCTGCCACCACTGATATTTCCATGAGACCATCCCGAACCATAGGCTGATTTTCCTTCCTAGGGTTAAGGTTTGAGTTACGCCTAGGGTAAGGGTTCTATTAACCAGAAAGACCTGAGTTCCAAGAACACAGCAGCTGCGAAGGACTACCCAAGAAGAGCGCAAAAGTACCACAACGTGCCTGCCTCCACAGCTTTTTCCTTGGGGACATGCCTAATTCCTGGCTGATTTGCCTTTCTCGTCTTAGGGTTGGGGTTCAGCCTAGGGCTAGGATTTTTTTAACTAGGAAGCCCTGAGTTCCAGGCTTACTTCATCTGCCAAAGGCATCCCAAAGGGAGTGCAGAAGTGCAACAACACGGCTGCTTTCACGGCTTTTCCCTTAGGAAGAACCCTAATACGAGGCTGATTTACCTTCCTAGGGTTACTGTTAGGCTAAGGCTTAGGACTTTTAAAACTAGGAAGCCCTTAGATCCAGGCACACTGCAGCTGTACAAGGCATCGAAAGGGGAGTATTAAAGTACCACAACATGGCAGCCTTCACAGCTTTTTCCTTGGCACCATCCCTATACCTAGGCTGATTTATCTGCCTAGGGTTAGGGTTAGGGTTCAGCCTAGGGCTTGGAGTTTTTTAACCAGGAAGCCCTGAGTTCCAAGAACACAGCGACTGCGAAGGACTAGCCAAGAAGAGCGCAAAAGTACCACAACATGCCTGCCTCCACAGCTTTTTCCTTGGGGACATGCCTAATTCCTGGCTGATTTGCCTTTCTCGTCTTAGGGTTGGGGTTCGGCCTAGGGCTAGGATTTTTAAAATCAGGAAGCCCTGAGTTCCAGGCACACTGGAGCTGTGAAAGGCATCCAAAAGGGAGTGCAAAAGTGCCACAACATGGCTGCTTTCACGGCTTTTTCCTTGGCAAGAAGCCTAACACCAGGCTCAGTTACCTTCCTAGGGTTACTGTAAGGCTTAGGCCTAGGGCTAGGATTTTTAAAACTAGGAAGCCCTTAGCTCCAGGCACACTGCAGCTGTTCAAGGCATCCCAAGAGGGCCGCAGAAGTGACACAACTTGGCTGCCTCTGCTGCTATTCTCATGAGTCCATCCCGAACCATAGGCTGATTTTCCTTCCTAGGGTGAGGGTTAGAGTTACGCCTAGGGTTAGTGTTTTTTTAACCAGAAAGCCCTGAGTTCCAAGAACACAGCAGCTGCCAAGGACTACCCAAGAGGAGGGGAAAAGTGCCACAACATGGCTGCCTCCAGCGCTTTTTCCTTGGGACCATCATTGAACCTTGGCTGATTTACTTGCCTCCAGTTGCACCTATGGTCACGCCAAGAGATAGGGATTTTAAATCAGTAAACCCTGAGCTCCAGACCCAGTGCAGCTGCAAAAGGCTTCCCAAGGGCAGCCAAAAATTGCCTCAACATGCTCCTTCCAGTGCTTTTTTCCTTGGGAACATCCCTATACCCAGGCTGATTTATCTGCCTAGGGTTAGGGTTAGGGTTCAGCCTAGAGATAGGATTTTTTCAAACAGGAAGCCCTGAATTCCAGGCACACTACAGCTGTTAAAGGCAGTGTTCTACGTCAACCGCAACTTAGTCTGAAATAAATGCTTTTTCCCTGAGAGCATCTGAGAGGTTTGCATGAAGCACTGATATCTGACATTGGCAATTTTGAATAGGAGAGGAGAAAGAAAATGGGAAGAAGTTTTTAATTTTAGTGGTTTCAATGTTAATTTCCGTACACTTTTTCAAAACTTGTCAGCTCAAATGCCCATCAACATCTTTTAGTCATCTGTAAGTCAGTATTCATATAAAATGTGCTTCAAATCAAAAGAATTTCAAATTTGCACTCCAAATTTCTATGCCTAGATTTATGATTTCCTACACATATTAGATGAAAGGAAGGCCTTTTTTACTGTGGGAGTGCTGGAACACTGGAACAGGTTGCCCAGGGAAGTTGTGGGTGTCCCATCCCTGAAAGTATTCAAGGTCAGCTTGGACGGGGCTTGGAGCAGCAACAAAGGAGAAGCTTGATGGTAGAGAAACAAAGTTGGACTATAGAAGAAACTGGGATTGAAGTATAGGAGCAAGTTTTCTCTCAGCTCTTGGGGTAAATTCAAAGTTGTACAAAATGACATTTATCTGTGCTATTCACTACTGTAACAGAAATGTTCATGAAAACTGTACAGAAGATAGCAAATTTTAAAAGAGATAAGAATTACAGCATAAAATCCATGGGATGGGTTACAACATGAGACACTCTCTAAGAGAAAATCTCTGTGTTTCAGCACTTCATCATGGTAAGATTTCATGAAGTGCCAAAGAAGGCGGCAAAATATCATTCGGGACGTTATTTCCTGGAATTCAGCCTGGCCATTAGTAGGAACTGGGTTTGAACACATCATGTAGATATACCACACACACTTGCCCTTCACTGAAAAATGACTGTTTACAACGAAGAAGCAATTGACGATCAAAATTGATTGAAAGCATCTTAAACATGTCAAGTATTTCATTGTAGATGATCTGTGATCCAAATGCTTCTTCCACCTTCGAGAGGGACAGAACAATTCTTCCATATCATGATGGTTTAAAATTGTATCAACCAATGTTTTCTGCTGAAAAGATAGCATCTATTTTTTTCTATTTTTGGAAGAAAATATTCCTAGACATACAACAGGTGAGAACTAAGTAATTTTAAAGAAACAAATGAAAAGAAAATATTCTGTAAATAGAATGAAATGAAAAGCTGTGTTTTAAATAGGAGCTAAATATGAAACAGAATTTTTGTACCAGGCATTTGAATTACTGCACCAGCTCTTTTGCCCATCAAGAGAGGCGTTTAGCATTTCAGTCTTTTCCAAGGTGTTCATGATCTGCTATGCTGATCTCTGTGTGTGCCTAGGTGTGTGTGGAAGGGGGGGCATGTGAAGGGGAGTGTGTATGTTTGCTTTACAATTGTTGTGGCAGATTCATGCCTCAGCTCCACATTTTGTTTTAGAAAGGTCACACAGAGTGGATGTGAAGTTTACTATCAACAAGAGATCAATTCCCAAATCATCCATTTCACTCTACCTTATAAATCATGTGCTTTGTTGCATATTTTATCAAATCTACTTTCAAGCCAGATGGAGGAAGGAGGATGTGGCAATCCCTCCACCATCTTGCAACTTTTATGCAAGTAGGTTTTCAAGAAAATCATCATTTCTCTTGGAAATATGTCTGGAACAGGCATGATGGTAGTGTCAACCTGTTGGAGTTTTTGTTGCTGGAAGAAGTTATACAAAAGGATTGGTTTTTACATTGACCAGTTACTGAATCAAGCTCAGGAATACATTGGAAATTCAACTGGGGCTTCCTTTCCCCGGCAGACTACTTCTAGAACGAGCTTGTACACTGAAGCTTACTCTTTTGCCCTCTTTTTGTTTCTTTCCTATTTTCTTGCCTTCTTTGCCACTCTCTAGACAATTTTGGAACTTTTTTCCCAACTCAAATGGTTTCAATAGTCTGATTGTGATCATACATTTTTACAAGGAATTTTTAAAATCTTTCCTCCAGTTAAGAAAGTCAAGGACTTAGGTCTTTTTCTTCCCTTATCAATATTGCAATGAAATTGATAAGTAAAGACCAACTCTTTCTTTTTGTTTTTAACCCAAGCAGATAATTCCCATCCATTCATCCATTTGGTGGACCAATGGTTGCCATTCTGATGGAAGTTGTCACTTCTTAACAGTAGGCATTCTGTGACTATGTTGACAGCACTTTGGGTGAAGATCCTAACTGGTCTTAGATACACATAGGGAGAAATTTGCTCAGCCAGTGTCAGTCTTAAGCATGCGTATCAGAAGATCTTTCTAGAGCTGGGAATTTTCCCATGAAAGGGATTCAGTTAGGGAAGAGACACTTGCCCCAGAGGTTTACATTCTTCTTGAAGACTGCTTAAGGAACTTAGATGCCATGTCCATTTGGATCTGTGTCTGCACAGAACTTTGTCATGCCAGTGCTTGAAATGCATCTTGAAGAGAATTCACTAGCACAGAATGAATGAGAGTGGAAGGGGTTGGTGGGGCTAACCAGGCCCAACCCCCCTGCCTAAACCAGGATACCTAGAGCCTCTTGCCCAGGATTCTATCTGGGTGTACTTTTAATGTCTTCAAAGATCCAGGCTCCACAATCTTTCTGGGCAGTCTGTGCCGTGGTTCACTCACCCTCACAGTAAAGAATCATTTCCTGATGTTCCTGTATTTCAGTGTGTGCCCACTGCCTCTTGTCTTTTCACTCAGCATCACTGAAAAGACACTGATTCCCTCCCCTTTGCACTATTGCTTCCATATGGATGTGTGCTGCCATGTAGAGATATGTCAAAAACCTCCCTGAAGCCCAGGCAGATAATATTCCCTTCATCTACCAGTCAAGTTGATTCATCAGAGGAGTTTAAAGTTATGTTCAGCATGAAATTCCCCTGAAAAATCATGCTAACTACATTACTGTGTCGTCTTTCATGTGCCTGGCAAGGTTTTCCAGGAAGAGCTGCTTCATCAACTTCCTGGGTATAAAAAAGAGGCTGGCTGGTTTGTACGATTGCGAGTCCTCCTAAATGCCTTTTTTGAAGATGAGTGTAATTTGCTTACGTCCAGTCCTTAGCCTCTCTTGTCGTCTACATCTTAGCAAAAAGCTTTTCCACTATGTCTGGCGAGGAGAAATTGTGCCAGCACAGAAAACATCTCCCATCGTGTTCTAGACGTTGCACGGAGGTGTGCCGAGTGTTTGGCATGAAGGAAAGAAAAGTTGTCCAAAAACAGCTTCCAATCGAATGTTCATGTGATTGGAAAAGTCAGGAGAGTGCAAAGGTACTGTTTTCTAGCAGTTGGCAAGCTGCGCACACAATCCCAGTGTTGTACAGCTTCCTTCTTCACCTTTCCGAAGGTGCCGCTCTCTCCGGCTCCCGGAGGCGAAGAAGCGGCTTCTTCGCGCAAAGACGATTGTGCCGCTCACTGTGCACTCCTTAGCGCGGCTTCTGCCGAAAGACGCCCGGGAGCGGCTCTTAGCTCCGGAGAGCATCGTACCTTCGTCTTTAGCGTCTCTTCTCGTCTACATCTTAGCAAAAAGCTTTTCCACTATGTCTGGCGAGGAAAAACTGTGCCAGCACAGAAAACATCTCCCATCGTGTTCTAGACGTTGCACGGAGGTGTGCCGAGTGTTTGGCATGAAGGAAAGAAAAGTTGTCCAAAACAGCTTCCAATCGAATGTTCATGTGATTGGAAAAGTCAGGAGAGTGCAAAGGTACTGTTTTCTAGCAGTTGGCAAGCTGCGCACACAATCCCAGTGTTGTACAGCTTCCTTCTTCACCTTTCCGAAGGTGCCGCTCTCTCCGGCTCCCGGAGGCGAAGAAGTGGCTTCTTCGCGCAAAGACGATTGTGCCGCTCACTGTGCACTCCTTAGCGCGGCTTCTGCCGAAAGACGGCCGGGAGCGGCTCTTAGCTCCGGAGAGCATCGTACCTTCGTCTTTAGCGTCTCTTCTCGTCTACATCTTAGCAAAAAGCTTTTCTACTATGTCTGGCGAGGAAAAACTGTGCCAGCACAGAAAACATCTCCCATCGTGTTCTAGACGTTGCACGGAGGTGTGCCGAGTGTTTGGCATGAAGGAAAGAAAAGTTGTCCAAAACAGCTTCCAATCGAATGTTCATGTGATTGGAAAAGTCAGGAGAGTGCAAAGGTACTGTTTTCTAGCAGTTGGCAAGCTGCGCACAAAATCCCAGTGTTGTACAGCTTTCTTCTTCACCTTTCCGAAGGTGCCGCTCTCTCCGGCTCCCGGAGGCGAAGAAGCGGCTTCTTCGCGCAAAGACGATTGTGCCGCTCACTATGCACTCCTTTGCGCGGCTTCTGCCGAAAGACGCCCGGGAGCGGCTCTTAGCTCCGGAGAGCATCGTACCTTCGTCTTTAGCGTCTCTTCCCGTCTACATCTTAGCAAAAAGCTTTTCCACTATGTCTGGAGAGGAAAAACTGTGCCAGCACAGAAAACATCTCCCATCGTGTTCTAGACGTTGCACGGAGGTGTGCCGAGTGTTTGGCATGAAGGAAAGAAAAGTTGTCCAAAACAGCTTCCAATCGAATGTTCATGTGATTGGAAAAGTCAGGAGAGTGCAAAGGTACTGTTTTCTAGCAGTTGGCAAGCTGCGCACACAATCCCAGTGTTGTACAGCTTCCTTCTTCACCTTTCCGAAGGTGCCGCTCTCTCCGGCTCCCGAAGGCGAAGAAGCGGCTTCTTCGCGCAAAGACGATTGTGCCGCTCACTGTGCACTCCTTAGCGCGGCTTCTGCCGAAAGACGCCCGGGAGCGGCTCTTAGCTCCGGAGAGCATCGTACCTTCGTCTTTAGCGTCTCTTCTCGTCTACATCTTAGCAAAAAGCTTTTCTACTATGTCTGGCGAGGAAAAACTGTGCCAGCACAGAAAACATCTCCCATCGTGTTCTAGACGTTGCACGGAGGTGTGCCGAGTGTTTGGCATGAAGGAAAGAAAAGTTGTCCAAAACTGCTTCCAATCGAATGTTCATGTGATTGGAAAAGTCAGGAGAGTGCAAAGGTACTGTTTTCTAGCAGTTGGCAAGCTGCGCACAAAATCCCAGTGTTGTACAGCTTTCTTCTTCACCTTTCCGAAGGTGCCGCTCTCTCCGGCTCCCGGAGGCGAAGAAGCGGCTTCTTCACGCAAAGACGATTGTGCCGCTCACTGTGCACTCCTTAGCGCGGCTTCTGCCGAAAGACGCCCGGGAGCGGCTCTTAGCTCCGGACAGCATCGTACCTTCGTCTTTAGCGTCTCTTCTCGTCTACATCTTAGCAAAAAGCTTTTCCACTATGTCTGGAGAGGAAAAACTGTGCCAGCACAGAAAACATCTCCCATCGTGTTCTAGACGTTGCACGGAGGTGTGCCGAGTGTTTGGCATGAAGGAAAGAAAAGTTGTCCAAAACAGCTTCCAATCGAATGTTCATGTGATTGGAAAATCAGGAGAGTGCAAAGGTACTGTTTTCTAGCAGTTGGCAAGCTGCGCACACAATCCCAGTGTTGTACAGCTTCCTTCTTCACCTTTCCGAAGGTGCCGCTCTCTCCGGCTCCCGGAGGCGAAGAAGCGGCTTCTTCGCGCAAAGACGATTGTGCCGCTCACTGTGCACTCCTTAGCGCGGCTTCTGCCGAAAGACGCCCGGGAGCGGCTCTTAGCTCCGGAGAGCATCGTACCTTCGTCTTTAGCGTCTCTTCTCGTCTACATCTTAGCAAAAAGCTTTTCTACTATGTCTGGCGAGGAAAAACTGTGCCAGCACAGAAAACATCTCCCATCGTGTTCTAGACGTTGCACGGAGGTGTGCCGAGTGTTTGGCATGAAGAAAAGAATAGTTGTCCAAAACAGCTTCCAATCGAATGTTCATGCGATTGGAAAAGTCAGGAGAGTGCAAAGGTACTGTTTTCTAGCAGTTGGCAAGCTGCGCACACAATCCCAGTGTTGTACAGCTTCCTTCTTCACCTTTCCGAAGGTGCCGCTCTCTCCGGCTCCCGGAGGCGAAGAAGCGGCTTCTTCGCGCAAAGACGATTGTGCCGCTCACTATGCACTCCTTTGCGCGGCTTCTGCCGAAAGACGCCCGGGAGCGGCTCTTAGCTCCGGAGAGCATCGTACCTTCGTCTTTAGCGTCTCTTCTCGTCTACATCTTAGCAAAAAGCTTTTCTACTATGTCTGGCGAGGAAAAACTTTGCCAGCACAGAAAACATCTCCCATCGTGTTCTAGACGTTGCACGGAGGTGTGCCGAGTGTTTGGCATGAAGGAAAGAAAAGTTGTCCAAAACTGCTTCCAATCGAATGTTCATGTGATTGGAAAAGTCAGGAGAGTGCAAAGGTACTGTTTTCTAGCAGTTGGCAAGCTGCGCACAAAATCCCAGTGTTGTACAGCTTTCTTCTTCACCTTTCCGAAGGTGCCGCTCTCTCCGGCTCCCGGAGGCGAAGAAGCGGCTTCTTCGCGCAAAGACGATTGTGCCGCTCACTGTGCACTCCTTAGCGCGGCTTCTGCCGAAAGACGCCCGGGAGCGGCTCTTAGCTCCGGAGAGCATCGTACCTTCGTCTTTAGCGTCTCTTCTCGTCTACATCTTAGCAAAAAGCTTTTCCACTATGTCTGGAGAGGAAAAACTGTGCCAGCACAGAAAACATCTCCCATCGTGTTCTAGACGTTGCACGGAGGTGTGCCGAGTGTTTGGCATGAAGGAAAGAAAAGTTGTCCAAAACTGCTTCCAATCGAATGTTCATGTGATTGGAAAAGTCAGGGGAGTGCAAAGGTACTGTTTTCTAGCAGTTGGCAAGCTGCGCACAAAATCCCAGTGTTGTACAGCTTTCTTCTTCACCTTTCCGAAGGTGCCGCTCTCTCCGGCTCCCGGAGGCGAAGAAGCGGCTTCTTCGCGCAAAGACGATTGTGCCGCTCACTATGCACTCCTTTGCGCGGCTTCTGCCGAAAGACGCCCGGGAGCGGCTCTTAGCTCCGGAGAGCATCGTACCTTCGTCTTTAGCGTCTCTTCCCGTCTACATCTTAGCAAAAAGCTTTTCCACTATGTCTGGCGAGGAAAAACTGTGCCAGCACAGAAAACATCTCCCATCGTGTTCAAGACGTTGCACGGAGGTGTGCCGAGTGTTTGGCATGAAGAAAAGAAAAGTTGTCCAAAACAGCTTCCAATCGAATGTTCATGCGATTGGAAAAGTCAGGAGAGTGCAAAGGTACTGTTTTCTAGCAGTTGGCAAGCTGCGCACACAATCCCAGTGTTGTACAGCTTCCTTCTTCACCTTTCCGAAGGTGCCGCTCTCTCCGGCTCCCGAAGGCGAAGAAGCGGCTTCTTCGCGCAAAGACGATTGTGCCGCTCACTGTGCACTCCTTAGCGCGGCTTCTGCCGAAAGACGCCCGGGAGCAGCTCTTAGCTCCGGAGAGCATCGTACCTTCGTCTTTAGCGTCTCTTCTCGTCTACATCTTAGCAAAAAGCTTTTCTACTATGTCTGGCGAGGAAAAACTGTGCCAGCACAGAAAACATCTCCCATCGTGTTCTAGACGTTGCACGGAGGTGTGCCGAGTGTTTGGCATGAAGGAAAGAAAAGTTGTCCAAAACTGCTTCCAATCGAATGTTCATGTGATTGGAAAAGTCAGGAGAGTGCAAAGGTACTGTTTTCTAGCAGTTGGCAAGCTGCGCACAAAATCCCAGTGTTGTACAGCTTTCTTCTTCACCTTTCCGAAGGTGCCGCTCTCTCCGGCTCCCGGAGGCGAAGAAGCGGCTTCTTCACGCAAAGACGATTGTGCCGCTCACTGTGCACTCCTTAGCGCGGCTTCTGCCGAAAGACGCCCGGGAGCGGCTCTTAGCTCCGGACAGCATCGTACCTTCGTCTTTAGCGTCTCTTCTCGTCTACATCTTAGCAAAAAGCTTTTCCACTATGTCTGGAGAGGAAAAACTGTGCCAGCACAGAAAACATCTCCCCTCGTGTTCTAGACGTTGCACGGAGGTGTGCCGAGTGTTTGGCATGAAGGAAAGAAAAGTTGTCCAAAACAGCTTCCAATCGAATGTTCATGTGATTGGAAAAGTCAGGAGAGTGCAAAGGTACTGTTTTCTAGCAGTTGGCAAGCTGCGCACACAATCCCAGTGTTGTACAGCTTCCTTCTTCACCTTTCCGAAGGTGCCGCTCTCTCCGGCTCCCGGAGGCGAAGAAGCGGCTTCTTCGCGCAAAGACGATTGTGCCGCTCACTGTGCACTCCTTAGCGCGGCTTCTGCCGAAAGACGCCCGGGAGCGGCTCTTAGCTCCGGAGAGCATCGTACCTTCGTCTTTAGCGTCTCTTCTCGTCTACATCTTAGCAAAAAGCTTTTCCACTATGTCTGGCGAGGAAAAACTGTGCCAGCACAGAAAACATCTCCCATCGTGTTCTAGACGTTGCACGGAGGTGTGCCGAGTGTTTGGCATGAAGGAAAGAAAAGTTGTCCAAAACTGCTTCCAATCGAATGTTCATGTGATTGGAAAAGTCAGGAGAGTGCAAAGGTACTGTTTTCTAGCAGTTGGCAAGCTGCGCACAAAATCCCAGTGTTGTACAGCTTTCTTCTTCACCTTTCCGAAGGTGCCGCTCTCTCCGGCTCCCGGAGGCGAAGAAGCGGCTTCTTCGCGCAAAGACGATTGTGCCGCTCACTATGCACTCCTTAGCGCGGCTTCTGCCGAAAGACGCCCGGGAGCGGCTCTTAGCTCCGGAGAGCATCGTACCTTCGTCTTTAGCGTCTCTTCCCGTCTACATCTTAGCAAAAAGCTTTTCCACTATGTCTGGCGAGGAAAAACTGTGCCAGCACAGAAAACATCTCCCATCGTGTTCAAGACGTTGCACGGAGGTGTGCCGAGTGTTTGGCATGAAGAAAAGAAAAGTTGTCCAAAACAGCTTCCAATCGAATGTTCATGCGATTGGAAAAGTCAGGAGAGTGCAAAGGTACTGTTTTCTAGCAGTTGGCAAGCTGCGCACACAATCCCAGTGTTGTACAGCTTCCTTCTTCACCTTTCCGAAGGTGCCGCTCTCTCCGGCTCCCGAAGTCGAAGAAGCGGCTTCTTCGCGCAAAGACGATTGTGCCGCTCACTGTGCACTCCTTAGCGCGGCTTCTGCCGAAAGACGCCCGGGAGCGGCTCTTAGCTCCGGACAGCATCGTACCTTCGTCTTTAGCGTCTCTTCTCGTCTACATCTTAGCAAAAAGCTTTTCTACTATGTCTGGCGAGGAAAAACTGTGCCAGCACAGAAAACATCTCCCATCGTGTTCTAGACGTTGCACGGAGGTGTGCCGAGTGTTTGGCATGAAGGAAAGAAAAGTTGTCCAAAACTGCTTCCAATCGAATGTTCATGTGATTGGAAAAGTCAGGAGAGTGCAAAGGTACTGTTTTCTAGCAGTTGGCAAGCTGCGCACAAAATCCCAGTGTTGTACAGCTTTCTTCTTCACCTTTCCGAAGGTGCCGCTCTCTCCGGCTCCCGGAGGCGAAGAAGCGGCTTCTTCACGCAAAGACGATTGTGCCGCTCACTGTGCACTCCTTAGCGCGGCTTCTGCCGAAAGACGCCCGGGAGCGGCTCTTAGCTCCGGACAGCATCGTACCTTCGTCTTTAGCGTCTCTTCCCGTCTACATCTTAGCAAAAAGCTTTTCTACTATGTCTGGCGAGGAAAAACTGTGCCAGCACAGAAAACATCTCCCATCGTGTTCTAGACGTTGCACGGAGGTGTGCCGAGTGTTTGGCATGAAGGAAAGAAAAGTTGTCCAAAACTGCTTCCAATCGAATGTTCATGTGATTGGAAAAGTCAGGAGAGTGCAAAGGTACTGTTTTCTAGCAGTTGGCAAGCTGCGCACAAAATCCCAGTGTTGTACAGCTTTCTTCTTCACCTTTCCGAAGGTGCGGCTCTCTCCGGCTCCCGGAGGCGAAGAAGCGGCTTCTTCACGCAAAGACGATTGTGCCGCTCACTGTGCACTCCTTAGCGCGGCTTCTGCCGAAAGACGCCCGGGAGCGGCTCTTAGCTCCGGACAGCATCGTACCTTCGTCTTTAGCGTCTCTTCTCGTCTACATCTTAGCAAAAAGCTTTTCCACTACGTCTGGCGAGGAAAAACTGTGCCAGCACAGAAAACATCTCCCATCGTGTTCTAGACGTTGCACGGAGGTGTGCCGAGTGTTTGGCATGAAGGAAAGAAAAGTTGTCCAAAACTGCTTCCAATCGAATGTTCATGTGATTGGAAAAGTCAGGAGAGTGCAAAGGTACTGTTTTCTAGCAGTTGGCAAGCTGCGCACACAATCCCAGTGTTGTACAGCTTCCTTCTTCACCTTTCCGAAGGTGCCGCTCTCTCCGGCTCCCGGAGGCGAAGAAGCGGCTTCTTCGCGCAAAGACGATTGTGCCGCTCACTGTGCACTCCTTAGCGCGGCTTCTGCCGAAAGACGCCCGGGAGCGGCTCTTAGCTCCGGAGAGCATCGTACCTTCGTCTTTAGCGTCTCTTCTCGTCTACATCTTAGCAAAAAGCTTTTCCACTATGTCTGGCGAGGAAAAACTGTGCCAGCACAGAAAACATCTCCCATCGTGTTCTAGACGTTGCACGGAGGTGTGCCGAGTGTTTGGCATGAAGGAAAGAAAAGTTGTCCAAAACTGCTTCCAATCGAATGTTCATGTGATTGGAAAAGTCAGGGGAGTGCAAAGGTACTGTTTTCTAGCAGTTGGCAAGCTGCGCACAAAATCCCAGTGTTGTACAGCTTTCTTCTTCACCTTTCCGAAGGTGCCGCTCTCTCCGGCTCCCGGAGGCGAAGAAGCGGCTTCTTCGCGCAAAGACGATTGTGCCGCTCACTGTGCACTCCTTAGCGCGGCTTCTGCCGAAAGACGCCCGGGAGCGGCTCTTAGCTCCGGACAGCATCGTACCTTCGTCTTTAGCGTCTCTTCTCGTCTACATCTTAGCAAAAAGCTTTTCCACTATGTCTGGCGAGGAAAAACTGTGCCAGCACAGAAAACATCTCCCATCGTGTTCTAGACGTTGCACGGAGGTGTGCCGAGTGTTTGGCATGAAGGAAAGAAAAGTTGTCCAAAACAGCTTCCAATCGAATGTTCATGTGATTGGAAAAGTCAGGAGAGTGCAAAGGTACTGTTTTCTAGCAGTTGGCAAGCTGCGCACACAATCCCAGTGTTGTACAGCTTTCTTCTTCACCTTTCCGAAGGTGCCGCTCTCTCCGGCTCCCAGAGGCGAAGAAGCGGCTTCTTCGCGCAAAGACGATTGTGCCGCTCACTGTGCACTCCTTAGCGCGGCTTCTGCCGAAAGACGCCCGGGAGCGGCTCTTAGCTCCGGACAGCATCGTACCTTCGTCTTTAGCGTCTCTTCTCGTCTACATCTTAGCAAAAAGCTTTTCCACTATGTCTGGCGAGGAAAAACTGTGCCAGCACAGAAAACATCTCCCATCTTGTTCTAGACGTTGCACGGAGGTGTGCCGAGTGTTTGGCATGAAGGAAAGAAAAGTTGTCCAAAACTGCTTCCAATCGAATGTTCATGTGATTGGAAAAGTCAGGGGAGTGCAAAGGTACTGTTTTCTAGCAGTTGGCAAGCTGCGCACAAAATCCCAGTGTTGTACAGCTTTCTTCTTCACCTTTCCGAAGGTGCCGCTCTCTCCGGCTCCCGGAGGCGAAGAAGCGGCTTCTTCGCGCAAAGACGATTGTGCCGCTCACTGTGCACTCCTTAGCGCGGCTTCTGCCGAAAGACGCCCGGGAGCGGCTCTTAGCTCCGGAGAGCATCGTACCTTCGTCTTTAGCGTCTCTTCTCGTCTACATCTTAGCAAAAAGCTTTTCCACTATGTCTGGCGAGGAAAAACTGTGCCAGCACAGAAAACATCTCCCATCGTGTTCTAGACGTTGCACGGAGGTGTGCCGAGTGTTTGGCATGAAGAAAAGAAAAGTTGTCCAAAACAGCTTCCAATCGAATGTTCATGCGATTGGAAAAGTCAGGAGAGTGCAAAGGTACTGTTTTCTAGCAGTTGGCAAGCTGCGCACACAATCCCAGTGTTGTACAGCTTCCTTCTTCACCTTTCCGAAGGTGCCGCTCTCTCCGGCTCCCGAAGGCGAAGAAGCGGCTTCTTCGCGCAAAGACGATTGTGCCGCTCACTGTGCACTCCTTAGCGCGGCTTCTGCCGAAAGACGCCCGGGAGCGGCTCTTAGCTCCGGAGAGCATCGTACCTTCGTCTTTAGCGTCTCTTCTCGTCTACATCTTAGCAAAAAGCTTTTCTACTATGTCTGGCGAGGAAAAACTGTGCCAGCACAGAAAACATCTCCCATCGTGTTCTAGACGTTGCACGGAGGTGTGCCGAGTGTTTGGCATGAAGGAAAGAAAAGTTGTCCAAAACTGCTTCCAATCGAATGTTCATGTGATTGGAAAAGTCAGGAGAGTGCAAAGGTACTGTTTTCTAGCAGTTGGCAAGCTGCGCACAAAATCCCAGTGTTGTACAGCTTTCTTCTTCCCCTTTCCGAAGGTGCCGCTCTCTCCGGCTCCCGGAGGCGAAGAAGCGGCTTCTTCACGCAAAGACGATTGTGCCGCTCACTGTGCACTCCTTAGCGCGGCTTCTGCCGAAAGACGCCCGGGAGCGGCTCTTAGCTCCGGAGAGCATCGTACCTTCGTCTTTAGCGTCTCTTCTCGTCTACATCTTAGCAAAAAGCTTTTCCACTATGTCTGGCGAGGAAAAACTGTGCCAGCACAGAAAACATCTCCCATCGTGTTCTAGACGTTGCACGGAGGTGTGCCGAGTGTTTGGCATGAAGGAAAGAAAAGTTGTCCAAAACAGCTTCCAATCGAATGTTCATGTGATTGGAAAAGTCAGGAGAGTGCAAAGGTACTGTTTTCTAGCAGTTGGCAAGCTGCGCACACAATCCCAGTGTTGTACAGCTTCCTTCTTCACCTTTCCAAAGGTGCCGCTCTCTCCGGCTCCCGGAGGCGAAGAAGCGGCTTCTTCGCGCAAAGACGATTGTGCCGCTCACTGTGCACTCCTTAGCGCGGCTTCTGCCGAAAGACGCCCGGGAGCGGCTCTTAGCTCCGGACAGCATCGTACCTTCGTCTTTAGCGTCTCTTCTCGTCTACATCTTAGCAAAAAGCTTTTCTACTATGTCTGGCGAGGAAAAACTGTGCCAGCACAGAAAACATCTCCCATCGTGTTCTAGACGTTGCACGGAGGTGTGCCGAGTGTTTGGCATGAAGGAAAGAAAAGTTGTCCAAAACAGCTTCCAATCGAATGTTCATGTGATTGGAAAAGTCAGGAGAGTGCAAAGGTACTGTTTTCTAGCAGTTGGCAAGCTGCGCACAAAATCCCAGTGTTGTACAGCTTTCTTCTTCACCTTTCCGAAGGTGCCGCTCTCTCCGGCTCCCGGAGGCGAAGAAGCGGCTTCTTCGCGCAAAGACGATTGTGCCGCTCACTATGCACTCCTTTGCGCGGCTTCTGCCGAAAGACGCCCGGGAGCGGCTCTTAGCTCCGGAGAGCATCGTACCTTCGTCTTTAGCGTCTCTTCCCGTCTACATCTTAACAAAAAGCTTTTCCACTATGTCTGGCGAGGAAAAACTGTGCCAGCACAGAAAACATCTCCCATCGTGTTCAAGACGTTGCACGAAGGTGTGCCGAGTGTTTGGCATGAAGAAAAGAAAAGTTGTCCAAAACAGCTTCCAATCGAATGTTCATGCGATTGGAAAAGTCAGGAGAGTGCAAAGGTACTGTTTTCTAGCAGTTGGCAAGCTGCGCACACAATCCCAGTGTTGTACAGCTTCCTTCTTCACCTTTCCGAAGGTGCCGCTCTCTCCGGCTCCCGGAGGCGAAGAAGCGGCTTCTTCGCGCAAAGACGATTGTGCCGCTCACTGTGCACTCCTTAGCGCGGCTTCTGCCGAAAGACGCCCGGGAGCGGCTCTTAGCTCCGGACAGCATCGTACCTTCGTCTTTAGCGTCTCTTCTCGTCTACATCTTAGCAAAAAGCTTTTCTACTATGTCTGGCGAGGAAAAACTGTGCCAGCACAGAAAACATCTCCCATCGTGTTCTAGACGTTGCACGGAGGTGTGCCGAGTGTTTGGCATGAAGGAAAGAAAAGTTGTCCAAAACAGCTTCCAATCGAATGTTCATGTGATTGGAAAAGTCAGGAGAGTGCAAAGGTACTGTTTTCTAGCAGTTGGCAAGCTGCGCACACAATCCCAGTGTTGTACAGCTTCTTTCTTCACCTTTCCGAAGGTGCCGCTCTCTCCGGCTCCCGGAGGCGAAGAAGCGGCTTCTTCGCGCAAAGACGATTGTGCCGCTCACTGTGCACTCCTTAGCGCGGCTTCTGCCGAAAGACGCCCGGGAGCGGCTCTTAGCTCCGGAGAGCATCGTACCTTCTTCTTTAGCGTCTCTTCTCGTCTACATCTTAGCAAAAAGCTTTTCCACTATGTCTGGCGAGGAAAAACTGTGCCAGCACAGAAAACATCTCCCATCGTGTTCTAGACGTTGCACGGAGGTGTGCCGAGTGTTTGGCATGAAGGAAAGAAAAGTTGTCCTAAACTGCTTCCAATCGAATGTTCATGCGATTGGAAAAGTCAGGAGAGTGCAAAGGTACTGTTTTCTAGCAGTTGGCAAGCTGCGCACACAATCCCAGTGTTGTACAGCTTTCTTCTTCACCTTTCCGAAGGTGCCGCTCTCTCCGGCTCCCGGAGGCGAAGAAGCGGCTTCTTCACGCAAAGACGATTGTGCCGCTCACTATGCACTCCTTAGCGCGGCTTCTGCCGAAAGACGCCCGGGAGCGGCTCTTAGCTCCGGAGAGCATCGTACCTTCGTCTTTAGCGTCTCTTCCCGTCTACATCTTAGCAAAAAGCTTTTCCACTATGTCTGGCGAGGAAAAACTGTGCCAGAACAGAAAACATCTCCCATCGTGTTCTAGACGTTCCACGATCCCTATACTTAGGCTGATTTTCCTTCCTGGGGATAGGGATAGGCTTCAGCCTAGGGCTTGGAGTTTTTTAACCAGGAAGCCCTGAGTTCCAGGCTTACTGCATCTGCCAAAGGCATCCCAAAGGGAGTGCAGAAGTGCCACAACATGGCTGCTTTCACGGCTTTTCCCTTAGGAAGAACCCTAATACGCGGCTGATTTACCTTCCTAGGGTTACTGTTAGGCTTAGGCCTAGGACTTTTAAAACCAGGAAGCCCTGGGCTCCAGGCACACTGCAGCTGCGAAAGGCATCCCAAGGGGAGCGCAAAAGTGACACAACTTGGCTGCCTCTGCTGCTATTCTCATGAGACCATCCCGAACCATAGGCTGATTTTCCTTCCTAGGGTTAAGGTTTGAGTTACGCCTAGGGTAAGGGTTCTATTAACCAGAAAGCCCTGAGTTCCAAGAACACAGCAGCTGCGAAGGACTACCCAAGAAGAGCGCAAAAGTACCACAACGTGCCTGCCTCCACAGCTTTTTCCTTGGGGACATGCCTAATTCCTGGCTGATTTGCCTTTCTCGTCTTAGGGTTGGGGTTCGGCCTAGGGCTAGGATTTTTTTAACTAGGAAGCCCTGAGTTCCAGGCTTACTTCATCTGCCAAAGGCATCCTAAAGGGAGTGCAGAAGTGCAACAACACGGCTGCTTTCACGGCTTTCCCCTTAGGAAGAACCCTAATACGCGGCTGATTAACCTTCCTAGGGTTACTGTTAGGCTAAGGCTTAGGACTTTTAAAACTAAGAAGCCCTTAGATCCAGGCACACTGCAGCTGTACAAGGCATCGAAAGGGGAGTATTAAAGTACCACAACATGGCAGCCTTCACAGCTTTTTCCTTGGCACCATCCCTATACCTAGGCTGATTTATCTGCCTAGGGTTAGGGTTAGGGTTCAGCCTAGGGCTTGGAGTTTTTTAACCAGGAAGCCCTGAGTTCCAGGCTTACTGCATCTGCAAAATGCACCCCAAAGGGAGTGCAAAAGTGCCACAACATGGCTGCTTTCACGGCTTTTCCCTTAGGAAGAACCCTAATACGCGGCTGATTTACCTTCCTAGGGTTACTGTTAGGCTTAGGCTTAGGACTTTTAAAACCAGGAAGCCCTGGGCTCCAGGCACTCTGCAGCTGCGAAAGGCATCCCAAGGGGAGCGCAAAAGTGACACAACTTGGCTGCCACCACTGATATTTCCATGAGACCATCCCGAACCATAGGCTGATTTTCCGTCCTAGGGTTAAGGTTTGAGTTACGCCTAGGGTAAGGGTTCTATTAACCAGAAAGCCTTGAGTTCCAAGAACACAGCAGCTGCGAAGGACTACCCAAGAAGAGCGCAAAAGTACCACAACATGCCTGCCTCCACAGCTTTTTCCTTGGGGACATGCCTAATTCCTGGCTGATTTGCCTTTCTCGTCTTAGGGTTGGGGTTCGGCCTAGGGCTAGGATTTTTTTAACTAGGAAGCCCTGAGTTCCAGGCTTACTTCATCTGCAAAAAGCATCCCAAAGGGAGTGCAGAAGTGCCACAACATGGTAGCTTTCACGGCTTTTCCCTTAGGAAGAACCCTAATACGCGGCTGATTTACCTTCCTAGGGTTACTGTTAGGCTTAGGCCTAGGACTTTTAAAACCAGGAAGCCCTGGGCTCCAGGCACATGCAGCTGCGAAAGGCATCCCAAGAGGGCCGCAGAAGTGACACAACTTGGCTGCCTCTGCTGCTATTCTCATGAGACCATCCCGAACCATAGGCTGATTTTCCTTCCTAGGGTTAAGGTTTGAGTTACGCCTGGGGTAAGGGTTCTATTAACCAGAAAGCCCTGAGTTCCAAGAACACAGCAGCTGCGAAGGACTACCCAAGAAGAGCGCAAAAGTACCACAACGTGCCTGCCTCCACAGCTTTTTCCTTGGGGACATGCCTAATTCCTGGCTGATTTGCCTTTCTCGTCTTAGGGTTGGGGTTCGGCCTAGGGCTAGGATTTTTTTAACTAGGAAGCCCTGAGTTCCAGGCTTACTGCATCTGCCAAAGGCATCCCAAAGGGAGTGCAGAAGTGCCACAACATGGCTGCTTTCACGGCTTTTCCCTTAGGAAGAACCCTAATACGCGGCTGATTTACCTTCCTAGGCTTACTGTTAGGCTTAGGCCTAGGACTTTTAAAACCAGGAAGCCCTGGGCTCCAGGCACACTGCAGCTGCGAAAGGCATCCCAAGGGGAGCGCAAAAGTGACACAACTTGGCTGCCACCACTGATATTTCCATGAGACCATCCTGAACCATAGGCTGATTTTCCTTCCTAGGGTTAATGTTTGAGTTACGCCTGGGGTAAGGGTTCTATTAACCAGAAAGCCCTGAGTTCCAAGAACACAGCAGCTGCGAAGGACTAGCCAAGAAGAGCGCAAAAGTACCACAACGTGCCTGCCTCCACAGCTTTTTCCTTGGGGACATGCCTAATTCCTGGCTGATTTGCCTTTCTCGTCTTAGGGTTGGGGTTCGGCCTAGGGCTAGGATTTTTAAAATCAGGAAGCCCTGAGTTCCAGGCACACTGGAGCTGTGAAAGGCATCCCAAAGGGAGTGCAAAAGTGCCACAACATGGCTGCTTTCACGGCTTTTTCCTTGGCAAGAAGCCTAACACCAGGCTGATTTCCCTTCCCAGGGTTACTGTAAGGCTTAGGCCTAGGGCTAGGATTTTTAAAACTAGGAAGCCCTGGGCTCCAGGCACATGCAGCTGTTCAAGGCATCCCAAGGGGAGTACAAAAGTGCAACAACATGGCAGCTTTCACAGCTTTTTCCTTGGCACCATCCCTATACCTAGGCTGATTTATCTGCCTAGGGTTAGGGTTAGGGTTCAGCCTAGGGCTTGGAGATTTTAACCCGGAAGCCCTGAGTTCCAGGCTTACTGCATCTGCCAAAGGCATCCCAAAGGGAGTGCAAAAGTGCCACAACATGGCTGCTTTCACGGCTTTTCCCTTAGGAAGAACCCTAATACTCGGCTGATTTACCTTCCTAGGGTTACTGTTAGGCTTAGGCCTAGGACTTTTAAAACCAGGAAGCCCTGGGCTCCAGGCACACTGCAGCTGCGAAAGGCATCCCAAGGGGAGCGCAAAAGTGTCACAACTTGGCTGCCTCTGCTGCTATTCTCATGAGACCATCCCGAACCATAGGCTATTTTCCTTCCTAGGGTTAAGGTTTGAGTTACGCCTTGGGGAAGGGTTCTATTAACCAGAAAGCCCTGAGTTCCAAGAACACAGCAGCTGCGAAGGACTAGCCAAGAAGAGCGCAAAAGTACCACAACATGCCTGCCTCCACAGCTTTTTCCTTGGGGACATGCCTAATTCCTGGCTGATTTGCCTTTCTCGTCTTAGGGTTGGGGTTCGGCCTAGGGCTAGGATATTTTTAACTAGGAAGCCCTGAGTTCCAGGCTTACTTCATCTGCAAAAAGCATCCCAAAGGGAGTGCAGAAGTGCCACAACATGGCTGCTTTCACGGCTTTTCCCTTAGGAAGAACCCTAATACGCGGCTGATTTACCTTCCTAGGCTTACTGTTAGGCTTAGGCCTAGGACTTTTAAAACCAGGAAGCCCTGGGCTCCAGGCACATGCAGCTGCGAAAGGCATCCCAAGAGGGCCGCAGAAGCGACACAACTTGGCTGCCTCTGCTTCTATTCTCATGAGACCATCCTGAACCATAGGCTGATTTTCCTTCCTAGGGTTAAGGTTTGAGTTACGCCTAGGGTAAGAGTTCTATTAACCAGAAAGACCTGAGTTCCAAGAACACAGCATCTGCGAAGGACTACCCAAGATGAGCGCAAAAGTACCACAACGCGCCTGCCTCCACAGCTTTTTCCTTGGGGACATGCCTAATTCCTGGCTGATTTGCCTTTCTCGTCTTAGGGTTGGGGTTCGGCCTAGGGCTAGGATATTTTTAACTAGGAAGCCCTGAGTTCCAGGCTTACTGCATCTGCCAAAGGCATCCCAAAGGGAGTGCAAAAGTGCCACAACATGGCTGCTTTCACGGCTTTTCCCTTAGGAAGAACCCTAATACGCGGCTGATTTACCTTCCTAGGCTTACTGTTAGGCTTAGGCCTAGGACTTTTAAAACCAGGAAGCCCTGGGCTCCAGGCACTCTGCAGCTGCGAAAGGCATCCCAAGGGGAGCGCAAAAGTGACGCAACTTGGCTGCCTCTGCTGCTATTCTCATGAGACCATCCCGAACCATAGGCTGATTTTCCTTCCTAGGGTTAAGGTTTGAGTTCCGCCAAGGGTAAGGGTTCTATTAACCAGAAAGCCATGAGTTCCAAGAACACAGCAGCTGCGAAGGACTTCCCAAGAAGAGCGCAAAAGTACCACAACATGCCTGCCTCCACAGCTTTTTCCTTGGGGACATGCCTAATTCCTGGCTGATTTGCCTTTCTCGTCTTAGGGTTGGGGTTCGGCCTAGGGCTAGGATTTTTAAAATCAGGAAGCCCTGAGTTCCAGGCACACTGGAGCTGTGAAAGGCATCCCAAAGGGAGTGCAAAAGTGCCACAACATGGCTGCTTTCACGGCTTTTTCCTTGGCAAGAAGCCTAACACCAGGCTCAGTTACCTTCTTAGGGTTACTGTAAGGCTTAGGCCTAGGGCTAGGATTTTTAAAACTAGGAAGCCCTTAGCTCCAGGCACACTGCAGCTGTTCAAGGCATCCCAAGAGGGCCGCAGAAGTGACACAACTTGGCTGCCTCTGCTGCTATTCTCATGAGTCCATCCCGAACCATAGGCTGATTTTCCTTCCTAGGGTGAGGGTTAGAGTTATGCCTAGGGTTAGTGTTTTTTTAACCAGAAAGCCCTGAGTTCCAAGAACACAGCAGCTGCCAAGGACTACCCAAGAGGAGGGGAAAAGCGCCACAACATGGCTGCCTCCAGCGCTTTTTCCTTGGGACCATCATTGAACCTTGGCTGATTTACTTGCCTCCAGTTGCACCTATGGTCACGCCAAGAGATAGGGATTTTAAATCAGTAAACCCTGAGCTCCAGACCCAGTGCAGCTGCAAAAGGCTTCCCAAGGGCAGCCAAAAATTGCCTCAACATGCTCCTTCCAGTGCTTTTTTATTGGGAACATCCCTATACCCAGGCTGATTTATCTGCCTAGGGTTAGGGTTAGGGTTCAGCCTAGAGATAGGATTTTTTCAAACAGGAAGCCCTGAATTCCAGGCACACTGCAGCTGTTAAAGGCAGTGTTCTACGTCAACCGCAACTTAGTCTGAAATAAATGCTTTTTCCCTGAGAGCATCTGAGAGGTTTGCATGAAGCACTGATATCTGACATTTGCAATTTTGAATAGGAGAGGAGAAAGAAAATGGGAAGAAGTTTTTAATTTTAGTGGTTTCAATGTTAATTTCCGTACACTTTTTCAAAACTTGTCAGCTCAAATGCCCATCAACATCTTTTAGTCATCTGTAAGTCAGTATTCATATAAAATGTGCTTCAAATCAAAAGAATTTCAAATTTGCACTCCAAATTTCTATGCCTAGATTTATGATTTCCTACACATATTAGATGAAAGGAAGGCCTTTTTTACTGTGGGAGTGCTGGAACACTGGAACAGGTTGCCCAGGGAAGTTGTGGGTGTCCCATCCCTGAAAGTATTCAAGGTCAGCTTGGACGGGGCTTGGAGCAGCAACAAAGGAGAAGCTTGGTGGTAGAGAAACAAAGTTGGACTATAGAAGAAACTGGGATTGAAGTATAGGAGCAAGTTTTCTCTCAGCTCTTGGGGTAAATTCAAAGTTGTACAAAATGACATTTATCTGTGCTATTCACTACTGTAACAGAAATGTTCATGAAAACTGTACAGAAGATAGCAAATTTTAAAAGAGATAAGAATTACAGCATAAAATCCATGGGATGGGTTACAACATGAGACACTCTCTAAGAGAAAATCTCTGTGTTTCAGCACTTCATCATGGTAAGATTTCATGAAGTGCCAAAGAAGGCGGCAAAATATCATTCGGGACGTTATTTCCTGGAATTCAGCCTGGCCATTAGTAGGAACTGGGTTTGAACACATCATGTAGATATACCACACACACTTGCCCTTCACTGAAAAATGACTGTTTACAACGAAGAAGCAATTGATGATCAAAATTGATTGAAAGCATCTTAAACATGTCAAGTATTTCATTGTAGATGATCTGTGATCCAAATGCTTCTTCCACCTTCGAGAGGGACAGAACAATTCTTCCATATCATGATGGTTTAAAATTGTATCAACCAATGTTTTCTGCTGAAAAGATAGCATCTATTTTTTTCTATTTTTGGAAGAAAATATTCCTAGACATACAACAGGTGAGAACTAAGTAATTTTAAAGAAACAAATGAAAAGAAAATATTCTGTAAATAGAATGAAATGAAAAGCTGTGTTTTAAATAGGAGCTAAATATGAAACAGAATTTTTGTACCAGGCATTTGAATTACTGCACCAGCTCTTTTGCCCATCAAGAGAGGCGTTTAGCATTTCAGTCTTTTCCAAGGTTTTCATGATCTGCTATGCTGATCTCTGTGTGTGCCTAGGTGTGTGTGGAAGGGGGGGCATGTGAAGGGGAGTGTGTATGTTTGCTTTACAATTGTTGTGGCAGATTCATGCCTCAGCTCCACATTTTGTTTTAGAAAGGTCACACAGAGTGGATGTGAAGTTTACTATCAACAAGACATCAATTCCCAAATCATCCATTTCACTCTACCTTATAAATCATGTGCTTTGTTGCATATTTTATCAAATCTACTTTCAAGCCAGATGGAGGAAGGAGGATGTGGCAATCCCTCCACCATCTTGCAACTTTTATGCAAGTAGGTTTTCAAGAAAATCATCATTTCTCTTGGAAATATGTCTGGAACAGGCATGATGGTAGTGTCAACCTGTTGGAGTTTTTGTTGCTGGAAGAAGTTATACAAAAGGATTGGTTTTTACATTGACCAGTTACTGAATCAAGCTCAGGAATACATTGGAAATTCAACTGGGGCTTCCTTTCCCCGGCAGACTACTTCTAGAACGAGCTTGTACACTGAAGCTTACTCTTTTGCCCTCTTTTTGTTTCTTTCCTATTTTCTTGCCTTCTTTGCCACTCTCTAGACAATTTTGGAACTTTTTTCCCAACTCAAATGGTTTCAATAGTCTGATTGTGATCATACATTTTTACAAGGAATTTTTAAAATCTTTCCTCCAGTTAAGAAAGTCAAGGACTTAGGTCTTTTTCTTCCCTTATCAATATTGCAATGAAATTGATAAGTAAAGACCAACTCTTTCTTTTTGTTTTTAACCCAAGCAGATAATTCCCATCCATTCATCCATTTGGTGGACCAATAGTTGCCATTCTGATGGAAGTTGTCACTTCTTAACAGTAGGCATTCTGTGACTATGTTGACAGCACTTTGGGTGAAGATCCTAACTGGTCTTAGATACACATAGGGAGAAATTTGCTCAGCCAGTGTCAGTCTTAAGCATGCGTATCAGAAGATCTTTCTAGAGCTGGGAATTTTCCCATGAAAGGGATTCAGTTAGGGAAGAGACACTTGCCCCAGAGGTTTACATTCTTCTTGAAGACTGCTTAAGGAACTTAGATGCCATGTCCATTTGGATCTGTGTCTGCACAGAACTTTGTCATGCCAGTGCTTGAAATGCATCTTGAAGAGAATTCACTAGCACAGAATGAATGAGAGTGGAAGGGGTTGGTGGGGCTAACCAGGCCCAACCCCCCTGCCTAAACCAGGATACCTAGAGCCTCTTGCCCAGGATTCTATCTGGGTGTACTTTTAATGTCTTCAAAGATCCAGGCTCCACAATCTTTCTGGGCAGTCTGTGCCGTGGTTCACTCACCCTCACAGTAAAGAATCATTTCCTGATGTTCCTGTATTTCAGTGTGTGCCCACTGCCTCTTGTCTTTTCACTCAGCATCACTGAAAAGACACTGATTCCCTCCCCTTTGCACTATTGCTTCCATATGGATGTGTGCTGCCATGTAGAGATATGTCAAAAACCTCCCTGAAGCCCAGGCAGATAATATTCCCTTCATCTACCAGTCAAGTTGATTCATCAGAGGAGTTTAAAGTTATGTTCAGCATGAAATGCCCCTGAAAAATCATGCTAACTACATTACTGTGTCGTCTTTCATGTGCCTGGCAAGGTTTTCCAGGAAGAGCTGCTTCATCAAATTCCTGGGTATAAAAAAGAGGCTGGCTGGTTTGTACGATTGCGAGTCCTCCTAAATGCCTTTTTTGAGGATGAGTGTAATTTGCTTACATCCAGTCCTTAGCCTCTCTTGTCGTCTACATCTTAGCAAAAAGCTTTTCTACTATGTCTGGCGAGGAATAATTGTGCCAGCACAGAAAACATCTCCTATCGTGTTCTAGACGTTGCATGGAGGTGTGCCGAGTGTTTGGCATGAAGAAAACTTGTCCAAAACAGCTTCCAATCGAATGTTCATGTGATTGGAAAAGTCAGGAGAGTGCAAAGGTACTGTTTTCTAGCAGTTGGCAAGCTGCGCACAAAATCCCAGTGTTGTACAGCTTCCTTCTTCACCTTTCCGAAGGTGCCGCTCTCTCCGGCTCCCGGAGGCGAAGAAGCGGCTTCTTCGCGCAAAGACGATTGTGCCGCTCACTGTGCACTCCTTAGCGCAGCTTCTGCCGAAAGACGCCCGGGAGCGGCTCTTAGCTCCGGACAGCATCGTACCTTCGTCTTTAGCGTCTCTTCTCGTCTACATCTTAGCAAAAAGCTTTTCCACTATGTCTGGCGAGGAAAAACTGTGCCAGCACAGAAAACATCTCCCATCGTGTTCTAGACGTTGCACGGAGGTGTGCCGAGTGTTTGGCATGAAGAAAAGAAAAGTTGTCCAAAACAGCTTCCAATCGAATGTTCATGCGATTGGAAAAGTCAGGAGAGTGCAAAGGTACTGTTTTCTAGCAGTTGGCAAGCTGCGCACACAATCCCAGTGTTGTACAGCTTCCTTCTTCACCTTTCCAAAGGTGCCGCTCTCTCCGGCTCCCGGAGGCGAAGAAGCGGCTTCTTCGCGCAAAGACGATTGTGCCGCTCACTGTGCACTCCTTAGCGCGGCTTCTGCCGAAAGACGCCCGGGAGCGGCTCTTAGCTCCGGACAGCATCGTACCTTCGTCTTTAGCGTCTCTTCTCGTCTACATCTTAGCAAAAAGCTTTTCCACTATGTCTGGCGAGGAAAAACTGTGCCAGCACAGAAAAAATCTCCCATCGTGTTCTAGACGTTGCACGGAGGTGTGCCGAGTGTTTGGCATGAAGGAAAGAAAAGTTGTCCAAAACTGCTTCCAATCGAATGTTCATGTGATTGGAAAAGTCAGGAGAGTGCAAAGGTACTGTTTTCTAGCAGTTGGCAAGCTGCGCACAAAATCCCAGTGTTGTACAGCTTTCTTCTTCACCTTTCCGAAGGTGCCGCTCTCTCCGGCTCCCGGAGGCGAAGAAGCGGCTTCTTCACGCAAAGACGATTGTGCCGCTCACTGTGCACTCCTTAGCGCGGCTTCTGCCGAAAGACGCCCGGGAGCGGCTCTTAGCTCCGGACAGCATCGTACCTTCGTCTTTAGCGTCTCTTCTCGTCTACATCTTAGCAAAAAGCTTTTCCACTATGTCTGGCGAGGAAAAACTGTGCCAGCACAGAAAACATCTCCCATCGTGTTCTAGACGTTGCACGGAGGTGTGCCGAGTGTTTGGCATGAAGGAAAGAAAAGTTGTCCAAAACAGCTTCCAATCGAATGTTCATGTGATTGGAGAAGTCAGGAGAGTGCAAAGGTACTGTTTTCTAGCAGTTGGCAAGCTGCGCACACAATCCCAGTGTTGTACAGCTTCCTTCTTCACCTTTCCGAAGGTGCCGCTCTCTCCGGCTCCCGGAGGCGAAGAAGCGGCTTCTTCGCGCAAAGACGATTGTGCCGCTCACTGTGCACTCCTTAGCGCGGCTTCTGCCGAAAGACGCCCGGGAGCGGCTCTTAGCTCCGGAGAGCATCGTACCTTCGTCTTTAGCGTCTCTTCTCGTCTACATCTTAGCAAAAAGCTTTTCTACTATGTCTGGCGAGGAAAAACTGTGCCAGCACAGAAAACATCTCCCATCGTGTTCTAGACGTTGCACGGAGGTGTGCCGAGTGTTTGGCATGAAGAAAAGAAAAGTTGTCCAAAACAGCTTCCAATCGAATGTTCATGCGATTGGAAAAGTCAGGAGAGTGCAAAGGTACTGTTTTCTAGCAGTTGGCAAGTTGAGGACACAATCCCAGTGTTGTACAGCTTCCTTCTTCACCTTTCCGAAGGTGCCGCTCTCTCCGGCTCCCGGAGGCGAAGAAGCGGCTTCTTCGCGCAAAGACGATTGTGCCGCTCACTGTGCACTCCTTAGCGCAGCTTCTGCCGAAAGACGCCCGGGAGCGGCTCTTAGCTCCGGACAGCATCGTACCTTCGTCTTTAGCGTCTCTTCTCGTCTACATCTTAGCAAAATGCTTTTCCACTATGTCTGGCGAGGAAAAACTGTGCCAGCACAGAAAACATCTCCCATCGTGTTCTAGACGTTGCACGGAGGTGTGCCGAGTGTTTGGCATGAAGAAAAGAAAAGTTGTCCAAAACAGCTTCCAATCGAATGTTCATGCGATTGGAAAAGTCAGGAGAGTGCAAAGGTACTGTTTTCTAGCAGTTGGCAAGCTGCGCACACAATCCCAGTGTTGTACAGCTTCCTTCTTCACCTTTCCGAAGGTGCCGCTCTCTCCGGCTCCCGGAGTCGAAGAAGCGGCTTCTTCACGCAAAGACGATTGTGCCGCTCACTGTGCACTCCTTAGCGCGGCTTCTGCCGAAAGACGCCCGGGAGCATATCTTAGCTCCGGAGAGCATCGTACCTTCGTCTTTAGCGTCTCTTCTCGTCTACATCTTAGCAAAAAGCTTTTCTACTATGTCTGGCGAGGAAAAACTGTGCCAGCACAGAAAACATCTCCCATCGTGTTCTAGACGTTGCACGGAGGTGTGCCGAGTGTTTAGCATGAAGGAAAGAAAAGTTGTCCAAAACTGCTTCCAATCGAATGTTCATGTGATTGGAAAAGTCAGGAGAGTGCAAAGGTACTGTTTTCTAGCAGTTGGCAAGCTGCGCACAAAATCCCAGTGTTGTACAGCTTTCTTCTTCACCTTTCCGAAGGTGCCGCTCTCTCCGGCTCCCGGAGGCGAAGAAGCGGCTTCTTCGCGCAAAGACGATTGTGCCGCTCACTGTGCACTCCTTAGCGCGGCTTCTGCCGAAAGACGCCCGGGAGCGGCTCTTAGCTCCGGAGAGCATCGTACCTTCGTCTTTAGCATCTCTTCTCGTCTACATCTTAGCAAAAAGCTTTTCCTCTATGTCTGGCGAGGAAAAACTGTGCCAGCACAGAAAACATCTCCCATCGTGTTCTAGACGTTGCACGGAGGTGTGCCGAGTGTTTGGCATGAAGGAAAGAAAAGTTGTCCAAAACAGCTTCCAATCGAATGTTCATGTGATTGGAAAAGTCAGGAGAGTGCAAAGGTACTGTTTTCTAGCAGTTGGCAAGCTGCGCACAAAATCCCAGTGTTGTACAGCTTTCTTCTTCACCTTTCCGAAGGTGCCGCTCTCTCCGGCTCCCGGAGGCGAAGAAGCGGCTTCTTCGCGCAAAGACGATTGTGCCGCTCACTATGCACTCCTTAGCGCGGCTTCTGCCGAAAGACGCCCGGGAGCGGCTCTTAGCTCCGGACAGCATCGTACCTTCGTCTTTAGCGTCTCTTCCCGTCTACATCTTAGCAAAAAGCTTTTCCACTATGTCTGGCGAGGAAAAACTGTGCCAGCACAGAAAACATCTCCCATCGTGTTCAAGACGTTGCACGGAGGTGTGCCGAGTGTTTGACATGAAGAAAAGAAAAGTTGTCCAAAACAGCTTCCAATCGAATGTTCATGCGATTGGAAAAGTCAGGAGAGTGCAAAGGTACTGTTTTCTAGCAGTTGGCAAGCTGCGCACACAATCCCAGTGTTGTACAGCTTCCTTCTTCACCTTTCCGAAGGTGCCGCTCTCTCCGGCTCCCGAAGGCGAAGAAGCGGCTTCTTCGCGCAAAGACGATTGTGCCGCTCACTGTGCACTCCTTAGCGCGGCTTCTGCCGAAAGACGCCCGGGAGCGGCTCTTAGCTCCGGAGAGCATCGTACCTTCGTCTTTAGCGTCTCTTCTCGTCTACATCTTAGCAAAAAGCTTTTCTACTATGTCTGGCGAGGAAAAACTGTGCCAGCACAGAAAACATCTCCCATCGTGTTCTAGACGTTGCACGGAGGTGTGCCGAGTGTTTGGCATGAAGGAAAGAAAAGTTGTCCAAAACTGCTTCCAATCGAATGTTCATGTGATTGGAAAAGTCAGGAGAGTGCAAAGGTACTGTTTTCTAGCAGTTGGCAAGCTGCGCACAAAATCCCAGTGTTGTACAGCTTTCTTCTTCCCCTTTCCGAAGGTGCCGCTCTCTCCGGCTCCCGGAGGCGAAGAAGCGGCTTCTTCACGCAAAGACGATTGTGCCGCTCACTGTGCACTCCTTAGCGCGGCTTCTGCCGAAAGACGCCCGGGAGCGGCTCTTAGCTCCGGACAGCATCGTACCTTCGTCTTTAGCGTCTCTTCTCGTCTACATCTTAGCAAAAAGCTTTTCCACTATGTCTGGCGAGGAAAAACTGTGCCAGCACAGAAAACATCTCCCATCGTGTTCTAGACGTTGCACGGAGGTGTGCCGAGTGTTTGGCATGAAGGAAAGAAAAGTTGTCCAAAACAGCTTCCAATCGAATGTTCATGTGATTGGAAAAGTCAGGAGAGTGCAAAGGTACTGTTTTCTAGCAGTTGGCAAGCTGCGCACACAATCCCAGTGTTGTACAGCTTCCTTCTTCACCTTTCCGAAGGTGCCGCTCTCTCCGGCTCCCGGAGGCGAAGAAGCGGCTTCTTCGCGCAAAGACGATTGTGCCGCTCACTGTGCACTCCTTAGCGCGGCTTCTGCCGAAAGACGCCCGGGAGCGGCTCTTAGCTCCGGAGAGCATCGTACCTTCGTCTTTAGCGTCTCTTCTCGTCTACATCTTAGCAAAAAGCTTTTCTACTATGTCTGGCGAGGAAAAACTGTGCCAGCACAGAAAACATCTCCCATCGTGTTCTAGACGTTGCACGGAGGTGTGCCGAGTGTTTGGCATGAAGGAAAGAAAAGTTGTCCAAAACAGCTTCCAATCGAATGTTCATGTGATTGGAAAAGTCAGGAGAGTGCAAAGGTACTGTTTTCTAGCAGTTGGCAAGCTGCGCACACAATCCCAGTGTTGTACAGCTTCCTTCTTCACCTTTCCGAAGGTGCCGCTCTCTCCGGCTCCCGGAGGCGAAGAAGCGGCTTCTTCGCGCAAAGACGATTGTGCCGCTCACTGTGCACTCCTTAGCGCGGCTTCTGCCGAAAGACGCCCGGGAGCGGCTCTTAGCTCCGGAGAGCATCGTACCTTCTTCTTTAGCGTCTCTTCTCGTCTACATCTTAGCAAAAAGCTTTTCCACTATGTCTGGCGAGGAAAAACTGTGCCAGCACAGAAAACATCTCCCATCGTGTTCTAGACGTTCCACGATCCCTATACTTAGGCTGATTTTCCTTCCTGGGGATAGGGATAGGCTTCAGCCTAGGGCTTGGAGTTTTTTAACCAGGAAGCCCTGAGTTCCAGGCTTACTGCATCTGCCAAAGGCATCCCAAAGGGAGTGCAGAAGTGCCACAACATGGCTGCTTTCACGGCTTTTCCCTTAGGAAGAACCCTAATACGCGGCTGATTTACCTTCCTAGGGTTACTGTTAGGCTTAGGCCTAGGACTTTTAAAACCAGGAAGCCCTGGGCTCCAGGCACACTGCAGCTGCGAAAGGCATCCCAAGGGGAGCGCAAAAGTGACACAACTTGGCTGCCACCACTGATATTTCCATGAGACCATCCCGAACCATAGGCTGATTTTCCTTCCTAGGGTTAAGGTTTGAGTTACGCCTAGGGTAAGGGTTCTATTATCCAGAAAGACCTGAGTTCCAAGAAAACAGCGACTGCGAAGGACTACCCAAGAAGAGCGCAAAAGTACCACAACGTGCCTGCCTCCACAGCTTTTTCCTTGGGGACATGCCTAATTCCTGGCTGATTTGCCTTTCTCGTCTTAGGGTTGGGGTTCGGCCTAGGGCTAGGATTTTTTTAACTAGGAAGCCCTGAGTCCCAGGCTTACTTCATCTGCCAAAGGCATCCTAAAGGGAGTGCAGAAGTGCAACAACACGGCTGCTTTCACGGCTTTCCCCTTAGGAAGAACCCTAATACGAGGCTGATTTACCTTCCTAGGGTTACTGTTAGGCTAAGGCTTAGGACTTTTAAAACTAGGAAGCCCTTAGATCCAGGCACACTGCAGCTGTACAAGGCATCGAAAGGGGAGTATTAAAGTACCACAACATGGCAGCCTTCACAGCTTTTTCCTTGGCACCATCCCTATACCTAGGCTGATTTATCTGCCTAGGGTTAGGGTTAGGGTTCAGCCTAGGGCTTGGAGTTTTTTAACCAGGAAGCCCTGAGTTCCAGGCTTACTGCATCTGCCAAATGCACCCCAAAGGGAGTGCAAAAGTGCCACAACATGGCTGCTTTCACGGCTTTTCCCTTAGGAAGAACCCTAATACGCGGCTGATTTACCTTCCTAGGGTTACTGTTAGGCTTAGGCCTAGGACTTTTAAAACCAGGAAGCCCTGGGCTCCAGGCACACTGCAGCTGCGAAAGGCATCCCAAGGGGAGCGCAAAAGTGACACAACTTGGCTGCCACCACTGATATTTCCATGAGACCATCCCGAACCATAGGCTGATTTTCCGTCCTAGGGTTAAGGTTTGAGTTACGCCTAGGGTAAGGGTTCTATTAACCAGAAAGCCTTGAGTTCCAAGAACACAGCAGCTGCGAAGGACTACCCAAGAAGAGCGCAAAAGTACCACAACATGCCTGTGTCGATAGCTTTTTCCTTGGGGACATGCCTAATTCCTGGCTGATTTGCCTTTCTCGTCTTAGGGTTGGGGTTCGGCCTAGGGCTAGGACTTTTAAAATCAGGAAGCCCTGAGTTCCAGGCACACTGGAGCTGTGAAAGGCATCCCAAAGGGAGTGCAAAAGTGCCACAACATGGTTGCTTTCACGGCTTTTTCCTTGGCAAGAAGCTTAACACCAGGCTGATTTCCCTTGCCAGGGTTACTGTAAGGCTTAGGACTAGGGCTAGGATTTTTAAAACTAGGAAACCCTTAGATCCAGGCACACTGCAGCTGTTCAAGGCATCCCAAGGGGAGTACAAAAGTGCAACAACATGGCAGCTTTCACAGCTTTTTCCTTGGCACCATCCCTATACCTAGGCTGATTTATCTGCCTAGGGTTAGGGTTAGGGTTCAGCCTAGGGCTTGGAGTTTTTTAACCAGGAAGCCCTGAGTTCCAGGCTTACTGCATCTGCCAAAGGCATCCCAAAGGGAGTGCAAAAGTGCCACAACATGGCTGCTTTCACAGCTTTTCCCTTAGGAAGAACCCTAATACGCGGCTGATTTACCTTCCTAGGGTTACTGTTAGGCTTAGGCCTAGGACTTTTAAAACCAGGAAGCCCTGGGCTCCAGGCACACTGCAGCTGTTAAAGGCATCCGAAGAGGGCCGCAGAAGTGACACAACTTGGCTGCCTCTGCTTCTATTCTCATGAGACCATCCCAAAACATAGGCTGATTTTCCTTCCTAGGGTTAATGTTGGAGTTTCGCCTAGGGTAAGAGGTCTATTAACCAGAAAGCCCTGAGTTCCAAGAACACAGCAGCTGCGAAGGACTAGCCAAGAAGAGCGCAAAAGTACCACAACATGCCTGCCTCCACAGCTTTTTCCTTGGGGACATGCCTAATTCCTGGCTGATTTGCCTTTCTCGTCTTAGGGTTGGGGTTCGGCCTAGGGCTAGGATTTTTTTAACTCGGAAGCCCTGAGTTCCAGGCTTACTGCATCTGCCAAAGGCATCCCAAAGGGAGTGCAGAAGTGCCACAACATGGCTGCTTTCACGGCTTTTCCCTTAGGAAGAACCCTAATACGCGGCTGATTTACCTTCCTAGGCTTACTGTTAGGCTTAGGCCTAGGACTTTTAAAACCAGGAAGCCCTGGGCTCCAGGCACACTGCAGCTGTTAAAGGCATCCCAAGGGGAGCGCAAAAGTGACACAACTTGGCTGCCACCACTGATATTTCCATGAGACCATCCCGAACCATAGGCTGATTTTCCTTCCTAGGGTTAAGGTTTGAGTTACGCCTAGGGTAAGGGTTCTATTAACCAGAAAGCCCTGAGTTCCAAGAACACAGCAGCTGCGAAGGACTACCCAAGAAGAGCGCAAAAGTACCACAACATGCCTGCCTCCACAGCTTTTTCCTTGGGGACATGCCTAATTCCTGGCTGATTTGCCTTTCTCGTCTTAGGGTTGGGGTTCGGCCTAGGGCTAGGATATTTTTAACTAGGAAGCCCTGACTTCCAGGCTTACTGCATCTGTCAAAGGCATCCCAAAGGGAGTGCAGAAGTGCCACAACATGGCTGCTTTCACGGCTTTTCCCTTACGAAGAACCCTAATACACGGCTGATTTACCTTCCTAGGGTTACTGTTAGGCTTAGGCCTAGGACTTTTAAAACCAGGAAGCCCTGGGCTCCAGGCACACTGCAGCTGCGAAAGGCATCCCAAGGGGAGCGCAAAAGTGACACAACTTGGCTGCCACCACTGATATTTCCATGAGACCATCCCGAACCATAGGCTGATTTTCCTTCCTAGGGTTAAGGTTTGAGTTACGCCTGGGGTAAGGGTTCTATTAACCAGAAAGCCCTGAGTTCCAAGAACACAGCAGCTGCGAAGGACTAGCCAAGAAGAGCGCAAAAGTACCACAACGTGCCTGCCTCCACAGCTTTTTCCTTGGGGACATGCCTAATTCCTGGCTGATTTGCCTTTCTCGTCTTAGGGTTGGGGTTCGGCCTAGGGCTAGGATTTTTTTAACTAGGAAGCACTGAGTTCCAGGCTTACTTCATCTGCCAAAAGGCATCCCAAAGGGAGTGCAAAAGTGCCACAACATGGCTGCTTTCACGGCTTTTCCCTTAGGAAGAACCCTAATACGCGGCTGATTTACCTTCCTAGGCTTACTGTTAGGCTTAGGCCTAGGACTTTTAAAACCAGGAAGCCCTGGGCTCCAGGCACATGCAGCTGCGAAAGGCATCCCAAGAGGGCCGCAGAAGCGACACAACTTGGCTGTCTCTGCTTCTATTCTCATGAGACCATCCTGAACCATAGGCTGATTTTCCTTCCTAGGGTTAAGGTTTGAGTTACGCCTAGGGTAAGAGTTCTATTAACCAGAAAGACCTGAGTTCCAAGAACACAGCAGCTGCGAAGGACTACCCAAGAAGAGCGCAAAAGTACCACAACATGCCTGCCTCCACAGCTTTTTCCTTGGGGACATGCCTAATTCCTGGCTGATTTGCCTTTCTCGTCTTAGGGTTGGGGTTCGGCCTAGGGCTAGGATTTTTTTAACTAGGAAGCCCTGAGTTCCAGGCTTACTGCATCTGCCAAAGGCATCCCAAGGGGAGTGCAGATGTGCCACAACATGGCTGCTTTCACGGCTTTTCCCTTAGGAAGAACCCTAATAAGCGGCTGATTTACCTTCCTAGGGTTACTGTTAGGCTTAGGCCTAGGACTTTTAAAACCAGGAAGCCCTGGGCTCCAGGCACACTGCAGCTGCGAAAGGCATCCCAAGGGGAGCGCAAAAGTGACACAACTTGGCTGCTACCACTGATATTTCCATGAGACCATCCCGAACCATAGGCTGATTTTCCTTCCTAGGGTTAAGGTTTGAGTTACGCCTGGGGTAAGGGTTCTATTAACCAGAAAGCCCTGAGTTCCAAGAACACAGCAGCTGCGAAGGACTACCCAAGAAGAGCGCAAAAGTACCACAACGTGCCTGCCTCCACAGCTTTTTCCTTGGGGACATGCCTAATTCCTGGCTGATTTGCCTTTCTCGTCTTAGGGTTGGGGTTCGGCCTAGGGCTAGGATTTTTTTAACTAGGAAGCCCTGAGTTCCAGGCTTACTTCATCTGCCAAAGGCATCCCAAAGGGAGTGCAGAAGTGCCACAACATGGCTGCTTTCACGGCTTTTCCCTTAGGAAGAACCCTAATACGCGGCTGATTTATCTTCCTAGGGTTACTGTTAGGCTTAGGCCTAGGACTTTTAAAACCAGGAAGCCCTGGGCTCCAGGCACACTGCAGCTGCGAAAGGCATCCCAAGGGGAGCGCAAAAGTGACACAACTTTGCTGCCTCTGTTGCTATTCTCATGAGACCATCCCGAACCATAGGCTGATTTTCCTTCCTAGGGTGAAGGTTTGAGTTACGCCTAGGGTAAGGGTTCTATTAACCAGAAAGCCCTGAGTTCCAAGAACACAGCAGCTGCCAAGGACTAGCCAAGAAGAGCGCAAAAGTACCACAACGTGCCTGCCTCCACAGCTTTTTCCTTGGGGACATGCCTAATTCCTGGCTGATTTGCCTTTCTCGTCTTAGGGTTGGGGTTCGGCCTAGGGCTAGGATTTTTAAAATCAGGAAGCCCTGAGTTCCAGGCACACTGGAGCTGTGAAAGGCATCCCAAAGGGAGTGCAAAAGTGCCACAACATGGCTGCTTTCACGGCTTTTTCCTTGGCAAGAAGCCTAACACCAGGCTGATTTCCCTTCCCAGGGTTACTGTAAGGCTTAGGCCTAGGGCTAGGATTTTTAAAACTAGGAAGCCCTGGGCTCCAGGCACATGCAGCTGTTCAAGGCATCCCAAGGGGAGTACAAAAGTGCAACAACATGGCAGCTTTCACAGCTTTTTCCTTGGCACCATCCCTATACCTAGGCTGATTTATCTGCCTAGGGTTAGGGTTAGGGTTCAGCCTAGGGCTTGGAGATTTTAACCCGGAAGCCCTGAGTTCCAGGCTTACTGCATCTGCCAAAGGCATCCCAAAGGGAGTGCAAAAGTGCCACAACATGGCTGCTTTCACGGCTTTTCCCTTAGGAAGAACCCTAATACTCGGCTGATTTACCTTCCTAGGGTTACTGTTAGGCTTAGGCCTAGGACTTTTAAAACCAGGAAGCCCTGGGCTCCAGGCACACTGCAGCTGCGAAAGGCATCCCAAGGGGAGCGCAAAAGTGTCACAACTTGGCTGCCTCTGTTGCTATTCTCATGAGACCATCCCGAACCATAGGCTATTTTCCTTCCTAGGGTTAAGGTTTGAGTTACGCCTTGGGGAAGGGTTCTATTAACCAGAAAGCCCTGAGTTCCAAGAACACAGCAGCTGCGAAGGACTAGCCAAGAAGAGCGCAAAAGTACCACAACATGCCTGCCTCCACAGCTTTTTCCTTGGGGACATGCCTAATTCCTGGCTGATTTGCCTTTCTCGTCTTAGGGTTGGGGTTCGGCCTAGGGCTAGGATATTTTTAACTAGGAAGCCCTGAGTTCCAGGCTTACTTCATCTGCAAAAAGCATCCCAAAGGGAGTGCAGAAGTGCCACAACATGGCTGCTTTCACGGCTTTTCCCTTAGGAAGAACCCTAATACGCGGCTGATTTACCTTCCTAGGCTTACTGTTAGGCTTAGGCCTAGGACTTTTAAAACCAGGAAGCCCTGGGCTCCAGGCACATGCAGCTGCGAAAGGCATCCCAAGAGGGCCGCAGAAGCAACACAACTTGGCTGCCTCTGCTTCTATTCTCATGAGACCATCCTGAACCATAGGCTGATTTTCCTTCCTAGGGTTAAGGTTTGAGTTACGCCTAGGGTAAGAGTTCTATTAACCAGAAAGACCTGAGTTCCAAGAACACAGCATCTGCGAAGGACTACCCAAGATGAGCGCAAAAGTACCACAACGCGCCTGCCTCCACAGCTTTTTCCTTGGGGACATGCCTAATTCCTGGCTGATTTGCCTTTCTCGTCTTAGGGTTGGGGTTCGGCCTAGGGCTAGGATATTTTTAACTAGGAAGCCCTGAGTTCCAGGCTTACTGCATCTGCCAAAGGCATCCCAAAGGGAGTGCAAAAGTGCCACAACATGGCTGCTTTCACGGCTTTTCCCTTAGGAAGAACCCTAATACGCGGCTGATTTACCTTCCTAGGCTTACTGTTAGGCTTAGGCCTAGGACTTTTAAAACCAGGAAGCCCTGGGCTCCAGGCACTCTGCAGCTGCGAAAGGCATCCCAAGGGGAGCGCAAAAGTGACGCAACTTGGCTGCCTCTGCTGCTATTCTCATGAGACCATCCCGAACCATAGGCTGATTTTCCTTCCTAGGGTTAAGGTTTGAGTTCCGCCAAGGGTAAGGGTTCTATTAACCAGAAAGCCATGAGTTCCAAGAACACAGCAGCTGCGAAGGACTACCCAAGAAGAGCGCAAAAGTACCACAACATGCCTGCCTCCACAGCTTTTTCCTTGGGGACATGCCTAATTCCTGGCTGATTTGCCTTTCTCGTCTTAGGGTTGGGGTTCGGCCTAGGGCTAGGATTTTTAAAATCAGGAAGCCCTGAGTTCCAGGCACACTGGAGCTGTGAAAGGCATCCCAAAGGGAGTGCAAAAGTGCCACAACATGGCTGCTTTCACGGCTTTTTCCTTGGCAAGAAGCCTAACACCAGGCTCAGTTACCTTCCTAGGGTTACTGTAAGGCTTAGGCCTAGGGCTAGGATTTTTAAAACTAGGAAGCCCTTAGCTCCAGGCACACTGCAGCTGTTCAAGGCATCCCAAGAGGGCCGCAGAAGTGACACAACTTGGCTGCCTCTGCTGCTATTCTCATGAGTCCATCCCGAACCATAGGCTGATTTTCCTTCCTAGGGTGAGGGTTAGAGTTACGCCTAGGGTTAGTGTTTTTTTAACCAGAAAGCCCTGAGTTCCAAGAACACAGCAGCTGCCAAGGACTACCCAAGAGGAGGGGAAAAGCGCCACAACATGGCTGCCTCCAGCGCTTTTTCCTTGGGACCATCATTGAACCTTGGCTGATTTACTTGCCTCCAGTTGCACCTATGGTCACGCCAAGAGATAGGGATTTTAAATCAGTAAACCCTGAGCTCCAGACCCAGTGCAGCTGCAAAAGGCTTCCCAAGGGCAGCCAAAAATTGCCTCAACATGCTCCTTCCAGTGCTTTTTTATTGGGAACATCCCTATACCCAGGCTGATTTATCTGCCTAGGGTTAGGGTTAGGGTTCAGCCTAGAGATAGGATTTTTTCAAACAGGAAGCCCTGAATTCCAGGCACACTGCAGCTGTTAAAGGCAGTGTTCTACGTCAACCGCAACTTAGTCTGAAATAAATGCTTTTTCCCTGAGAGCATCTGAGAGGTTTGCATGAAGCACTGATATCTGACATTTGCAATTTTGAATAGGAGAGGAGAAAGAAAATGGGAAGAAGTTTTTAATTTTAGTGGTTTCAATGTTAATTTCCGTACACTTTTTCAAAACTTGTCAGCTCAAATGCCCATCAACATCTTTTAGTCATCTGTAAGTCAGTATTCATATAAAATGTGCTTCAAATCAAAAGAATTTCAAATTTGCACTCCAAATTTCTATGCCTAGATTTATGATTTCCTACACATATTAGATGAAAGGAAGGCCTTTTTTACTGTGGGAGTGCTGGAACACTGGAACAGGTTGCCCAGGGAAGTTGTGGGTGTCCCATCCCTGAAAGTATTCAAGGTCAGCTTGGACGGGGCTTGGAGCAGCAACAAAGGAGAAGCTTGGTGGTAGAGAAACAAAGTTGGACTATAGAAGAAACTGGGATTGAAGTATAGGAGCAAGTTTTCTCTCAGCTCTTGGGGTAAATTCAAAGTTGTACAAAATGACATTTATCTGTGCTATTCACTACTGTAACAGAAATGTTCATGAAAACTGTACAGAAGATAGCAAATTTTAAAAGAGATAAGAATTACAGCATAAAATCCATGGGATGGGTTACAACATGAGACACTCTCTAAGAGAAAATCTCTGTGTTTCAGCACTTCATCATGGTAAGATTTCATGAAGTGCCAAAGAAGGCGGCAAAATATCATTCGGGACGTTATTTCCTGGAATTCAGCCTGGCCATTAGTAGGAACTGGGTTTGAACACATCATGTAGATATACCACACACACTTGCCCTTCACTGAAAAATGACTGTTTACAACGAAGAAGCAATTGATGATCAAAATTGATTGAAAGCATCTTAAACATGTCAAGTATTTCATTGTAGATGATCTGTGATCCAAATGCTTCTTCCACCTTCGAGAGGGACAGAACAATTCTTCCATATCATGATGGTTTAAAATTGTATCAACCAATGTTTTCTGCTGAAAAGATAGCATCTATTTTTTTCTATTTTTGGAAGAAAATATTCCTAGACATACAACAGGTGAGAACTAAGTAATTTTAAAGAAACAAATGAAAAGAAAATATTCTGTAAATAGAATGAAATGAAAAGCTGTGTTTTAAATAGGAGCTAAATATGAAACAGAATTTTTGTACCAGGCATTTGAATTACTGCACCAGCTCTTTTGCCCATCAAGAGAGGCGTTTAGCATTTCAGTCTTTTCCAAGGTTTTCATGATCTGCTATGCTGATCTCTGTGTGTGCCTAGGTGTGTGTGGAAGGGGGGGCATGTGAAGGGGAGTGTGTATGTTTGCTTTACAATTGTTGTGGCAGATTCATGCCTCAGCTCCACATTTTGTTTTAGAAAGGTCACACAGAGTGGATGTGAAGTTTACTATCAACAAGAGATCAATTCCCAAATCATCCATTTCACTCTACCTTATAAATCATGTGCTTTGTTGCATATTTTATCAAATCTACTTTCAAGCCAGATGGAGGAAGGAGGATGTGGCAATCCCTCCACCATCTTGCAACTTTTATGCAAGTAGGTTTTCAAGAAAATCATCATTTCTCTTGGAAATATGTCTGGAACAGGCATGATGGTAGTGTCAACCTGTTGGAGTTTTTGTTGCTGGAAGAAGTTATACAAAAGGATTGGTTTTTACATTGACCAGTTACTGAATCAAGCTCAGGAATACATTGGAAATTCAACTGGGGCTTCCTTTCCCCGGCAGACTACTTCTAGAACGAGCTTGTACACTGAAGCTTACTCTTTTGCCCTCTTTTTGTTTCTTTCCTATTTTCTTGCCTTCTTTGCCACTCTCTAGACAATTTTGGAACTTTTTTCCCAACTCAAATGGTTTCAATAGTCTGATTGTGATCATACATTTTTACAAGGAATTTTTAAAATCTTTCCTCCAGTTAAGAAAGTCAAGGACTTAGGTCTTTTTCTTCCCTTATCAATATTGCAATGAAATTGATAAGTAAAGACCAACTCTTTCTTTTTGTTTTTAACCCAAGCAGATAATTCCCATCCATTCATCCATTTGGTGGACCAATAGTTGCCATTCTGATGGAAGTTGTCACTTCTTAACAGTAGGCATTCTGTGACTATGTTGACAGCACTTTGGGTGAAGATCCTAACTGGTCTTAGATACACATAGGGAGAAATTTGCTCAGCCAGTGTCAGTCTTAAGCATGCGTATCAGAAGATCTTTCTAGAGCTGGGAATTTTCCCATGAAAGGGATTCAGTTAGGGAAGAGACACTTGCCCCAGAGGTTTACATTCTTCTTGAAGACTGCTTAAGGAACTTAGATGCCATGTCCATTTGGATCTGTGTCTGCACAGAACTTTGTCATGCCAGTGCTTGAAATGCATCTTGAAGAGAATTCACTAGCACAGAATGAATGAGAGTGGAAGGGGTTGGTGGGGCTAACCAGGCCCAACCCCCCTGCCTAAACCAGGATACCTAGAGCCTCTTGCCCAGGATTCTATCTGGGTGTACTTTTAATGTCTTCAAAGATCCAGGCTCCACAATCTTTCTGGGCAGTCTGTGCCGTGGTTCACTCACCCTCACAGTAAAGAATCATTTCCTGATGTTCCTGTATTTCAGTGTGTGCCCACTGCCTCTTGTCTTTTCACTCAGCATCACTGAAAAGACACTGATTCCCTCCCCTTTGCACTATTGCTTCCATATGGATGTGTGCTGCCATGTAGAGATATGTCAAAAACCTCCCTGAAGCCCAGGCAGATAATATTCCCTTCATCTACCAGTCAAGTTGATTCATCAGAGGAGTTTAAAGTTATGTTCAGCATGAAATGCCCCTGAAAAATCATGCTAACTACATTACTGTGTCGTCTTTCATGTGCCTGGCAAGGTTTTCCAGGAAGAGCTGCTTCATCAACTTCCTGGGTATAAAAAAGAGGCTGGCTGGTTTGTACGATTGCGAGTCCTCCTAAATGCCTTTTTTGAAGATGAGTGTAATTTGCTTACATCCAGTCCTTAGCCTCTCTTGTCGTCTACATCTTAGCAAAAAGCTTTTCTACTATGTCTGGCGAGGAGAAATTGTGCCAGCACAGAAAACATCTCCTATCGTGTTCTAGACGTTGCACGGAGGTGTGCCGAGTGTTTGGCATGAAGAAAACTTGTCCAAAACAGCTTCCAATCGAATGTTCATGTGATTGGAAAAGTCAGGAGAGTGCAAAGGTACTGTTTTCTAGCAGTTGGCAAGCTGCGCACAAAATCCCAGTGTTGTACAGCTTCCTTCTTCACCTTTCCGAAGGTGCCGCTCTCTCCGGCTCCCGGAGGCGAAGAAGCGGCTTCTTCGCGCAAAGACGATTGTGCCGCTCACTGTGCTCTCCTTAGCGCGGCTTCTGCCGAAAGACGCCCGGGAGCGGCTCTTAGCTCCGGAGAGCATCGTACCTTCGTCTTTAGCGTCTCTTCTCGTCTACATCTTAGCAAAAAGCTTTTCCACTATGTCTGGCGAGGAAAAACTGTGCCAGCACAGAAAACATCTCCCATCGTGTTCTAGACGTTGCACGGAGGTGTGCCGAGTGTTTGGCATGAAGAAAAGAAAAGTTGTCCAAAACAGCTTCCAATCGAATGTTCATGCGATTGGAAAAGTCAGGAGAGTGCAAAGGTACTGTTTTCTAGCAGTTGGCAAGCTGCTCACACAATCCCAGTGTTGTACAGCTTCCTTCTTCACCTTTCCGAAGGTGCCGCTCTCTCCGGCTCCCGGAGGCGAAGAAGCGGCTTCTTCGCGCAAAGACGATTGTGCCGCTCACTGTGCACTCCTTAGCGCGGCTTCTGCCGAAAGACGCCCGGGAGCGGCTCTTAGCTCCGGAGAGCATCGTACCTTCGTCTTTAGCGTCTCTTCTCGTCTACATCTTAGCAAAAAGCTTTTCCACTATGTCTGGCGAGGAAAAACTGTGCCAGCACAGAAAACATCTCCCATCGTGTTCTAGACGTTGCACGGAGGTGTGCCGAGTGTTTGGCATGAAGGAAAGAAAAGTTGTCCTAAACTGCTTCCAATCGAATGTTCATGTGATTGGAAAAGTCAGGAGAGTGCAAAGGTACTGTTTTCTAGCAGTTGGCAAGCTGCGCACAAAATCCCAGTGTTGTACAGCTTTCTTCTTCACCTTTCCGAAGGTGCCGCTCTCTCCGGCTCCCGGAGGCGAAGAAGCGGCTTCTTCACGCAAAGACGATTGTGCCGCTCACTGTGCACTCCTTAGCGCGGCTTCTGCCGAAAGACGCCCGGGAGCGGCTCTTAGCTCCGGACAGCATCGTACCTTCGTCTTTAGCGTCTCTTCTCGTCTACATCTTAGCAAAAAGCTTTTCCACTATGTCTGGCGAGGAAAAACTGTGCCAGCACAGAAAACATCTCCCATCGTGTTCTAGACGTTGCACGGAGGTGTGCCGAGTGTTTGGCATGAAGGAAAGAAAAGTTGTCCAAAACAGCTTCCAATCGAATGTTCATGTGATTGGAAAAGTCAGGAGAGTGCAAAGGTACTGTTTTCTAGCAGTTGGCAAGCTGCGCACACAATCCCAGTGTTGTACAGCTTCCTTCTTCACCTTTCCGAAGGTGCCGCTCTCTCCGGCTCCCGAAGGCGAAGAAGCGGCTTCTTCGCGCAAAGACGATTGTGCCGCTCACTGTGCACTCCTTAGCGCGGCTTCTGCCGAAAGACGCCCGGGAGCGGCTCTTAGCTCCGGAGAGCATCGTACCTTCGTCTTTAGCGTCTCTTCTCGTCTACATCTTAGCAAAAAGCTTTTCTACTATGTCTGGCGAGGAAAAACTGTGCCAGCACAGAAAACATCTCCCATCGTGTTCTAGACGTTGCACGGAGGTGTGCCGAGTGTTTGGCATGAAGGAAAGAAAAGTTGTCCAAAACTGCTTCCAATCGAATGTTCATGTGATTGGAAAAGTCAGGAGAGTGCAAAGGTACTGTTTTCTAGCAGTTGGCAAGCTGCGCACACAATCCCAGTGTTGTACAGCTTCCTTCTTCACCTTTCCGAAGGTGCCGCTCTCTCCGGCTCCCGGAGGCGAAGAAGCGGCTTCTTCGCGCAAAGACGATTGTGCCGCTCACTGTGCACTCCTTAGCGCGGCTTCTGCCGAAAGACGCCCGGGAGCGGCTCTTAGCTCCGGAGAGCATCGTACCTTCTTCTTTAGCGTCTCTTCTCGTCTACATCTTAGCAAAAAGCTTTTCCACTATGTCTGGCGAGGAAAAACTGTGCCAGCACAGAAAAAATCTCCCATCGTGTTCTAGACGTTCCACGATCCCTATACTTAGGCTGATTTTCCTTCCTGGGGATAGGGATAGGCTTCAGCCTAGGGCTTGGAGTTTTTTAACCAGGAAGCCCTGAGTTCCAGGCTTACTGCATCTGCCAAAGGCATCCCAAAGGGAGTGCAGAAGTGCCACAACATGGCTGCTTTCACGGCTTTTCCCTTAGGAAGAACCCTAATACGCGGCTGATTTACCTTCCTAGGGTTACTGTTAGGCTTAGGCCTAGGACTTTTAAAACCAGGAAGCCCTGGGCTCCAGGCACACTGCAGCTGCGAAAGGCATCCCAAGGGGAGCGCAAAAGTGACACAACTTGGCTGCCACCACTGATATTTCCATGAGACCATCCCAAACCATAGGCTGATTTTCCTTCCTAGGGTTAAGGTTTGAGTTACGCCTAGGGTAAGGGTTCTATTAACCAGAAAGACCTGAGTTCCAAGAAAACAGCGACTGCGAAGGACTACCCAAGAAGAGCGCAAAAGTACCACAACGTGCCTGCCTCCACAGCTTTTTCCTTGGGGACATGCCTAATTCCTGGCTGATTTGCCTTTCTCGTCTTAGGGTTGGGGTTCGGCCTAGGGCTAGGATTTTTTTAACTAGGAAGCCCTGAGTCCCAGGCTTACTTCATCTGCCAAAGGCATCCTAAAGGGAGTGCAGAAGTGCCACAACACGGCTGCTTTCACGGCTTTCCCCTTAGGAAGAACCCTAATACGAGGCTGATTTACCTTCCTAGGGTTACTGTTAGGCTAAGGCTTAGGACTTTTAAAACTAGGAAGCCCTTAGATCCAGGCACACTGCAGCTGTACAAGGCATCGAAAGGGGAGTATTAAAGTACCATAACATGGCAGCCTTCACAGCTTTTTCCTTGGCACCATCCCTATACCTAGGCTGATTTATCTGCCTAGGGTTAGGGTTAGGGTTCAGCCTAGGGCTTGGAGTTTTTTAACCAGGAAGCCCTGAGTTCCAGGCTTACTGCATCTGCCAAATGCACCCCAAAGGGAGTGCAAAAGTGCCACAACATGGCTGCTTTCACGGCTTTTCCCTTAGGAAGAACCCTAATACGCGGCTGATTTACCTTCCTAGGGTTACTGTTAGGCTTAGGCCTAGGACTTTTAAAACCAGGAAGCCCTGGGCTCCAGGCACACTGCAGCTGCGAAAGGCATCCCAAGGGGAGCGCAAAAGTGACACAACTTGGCTGCCACCACTGATATTTCCATGAGACCATCCCGAACCATAGGCTGATTTTCCGTCCTAGGGTTAAGGTTTGAGTTACGCCTAGGGTAAGGGTTCTATTAACCAGAAAGCCTTGAGTTCCAAGAACACAGCAGCTGCGAAGGACTACCCAAGAAGAGCACAAAAGTACCACAACATGCCTGTGTCGATAGCTTTTTCCTTGGGGACATGCCTAATTCCTGGCTGATTTGCCTTTCTCGTCTTAGGGTTGGGGTTCGGCCTAGGGCTAGGATTTTTAAAATCAGGAAGCCCTGAGTTCCAGGCACACTGGAGCTGTGAAAGGCATCCCAAAGGGAGTGCAAAAGTGCCACAACATGGTTGCTTTCACGGCTTTTTCCTTGGCAAGAAGCTTAACACCAGGCTGATTTCCCTTGCCAGGGTCACTGTAAGGCTTAGGACTAGGGCTAGGATTTTTAAAACTAGGAAGCCCTTAGATCCAGGCACACTGCAGCTGTTCAAGGCATCCCAAGGGGAGTACAAAAGTGCAACAACATGGCAGCTTTCACAGCTTTTTCCTTGGCACCATCCCTATACCTAGGCTGATTTATCTGCCTAGGGTTAGGGTTAGGGTTCAGCCTAGGGCTTGGAGTTTTTTAACCAGGAAGCCCTGAGTTCCAGGCTTACTGCATCTGCCAAAGGCATCCCAAAGGGAGTGCAAAAGTGCCACAACATGGCTGCTTTCACAGCTTTTCCCTTAGGAAGAACCCTAATACGCGGCTGATTTACCTTCCTAGGGTTACTGTTAGGCTTAGGCCTAGGACTTTTAAAACCAGGAAGCCCTGGGCTCCAGGCACACTGCAGCTGTTAAAGGCATCCCAAGGGGAGCGCAAAAGTGACACAACTTGGCTGCCACCACTGATATTTCCATGAGACCATCCCAAATCATAGGCTGATTTTCCTTCCTAGGGTGAAGGTTTGAGTTACGCCTAGGGTAAGGGTTCTATTAACCAGAAAGCCCTGAGTTCCAAGAACACAGCAGCTGCGAAGGACTAGCCAAGAAGAGCGCAAAAGTGCCACAACATGCCTGCCTCCACAGCTTTTTCCTTGGGGACATGCCTAATTCCTGGCTGATTTGCCTTTCTCGTCTTAGGGTTGGGGTTCGGTCTAGGGCTAGGATATTTTTAACTAGGAAGCCCTGACTTCCAGGCTTACTGCATCTGTCAAAGGCATCCCAAAGGGAGTGCAGAAGTGCCACAACATGGCTGCTTTCACGGCTTTTCCCTTACGAAGAACCCTAATACACGGCTGATTTACCTTCCTAGGGTTACTGTTAGGCTTAGGCCTAGGACTTTTAAAACCAGGAAGCCCTGGGCTCCAGGCACACTGCAGCTGCGAAAGGCATCCCAAGGGGAGCGCAAAAGTGACACAACTTGGCTGCCACCACTGATATTTCCATGAGACCATCCCGAACCATAGGCTGATTTTCCTTCCTAGGGTTAAGGTTTGAGTTACGCCTGGGGTAAGGGTTCTATTAACCAGAAAGCCCTGAGTTCCAAGAACACAGCAGCTGCGAAGGACTAGCCAAGAAGAGCGCAAAAGTACCACAACGTGCCTGCCTCCACAGCTTTTTCCTTGGGGACATGCCTAATTCCTGGCTGATTTGCCTTTCTCGTCTTAGGGTTGGGGTTCGGCCTAGGGCTAGGATTTTTTTAACTAGGAAGCACTGAGTTCCAGGCTTACTTCATCTGCCAAAAGGCATCCCAAAGGGAGTGCAAAAGTGCCACAACATGGCTGCTTTCACGGCTTTTCCCTTAGGAAGAACCCTAATACGCGGCTGATTTACCTTCTTAGGCTTACTGTTAGGCTTAGGCCTAGGACTTTTAAAACCAGGAAGCCCTGGGCTCCAGGCACATGCAGCTGCGAAAGGCATCCCAAGAGGGCCGCAGAAGCGACACAACTTGGCTGTCTCTGCTTCTATTCTCATGAGACCATCCTGAACCATAGGCTGATTTTCCTTCCTAGGGTTAAGGTTTGAGTTACGCCTAGGGTAAGAGTTCTATTAACCAGAAAGACCTGAGTTCCAAGAACACAGCAGCTGCGAAGGACTACCCAAGAAGAGCGCAAAAGTACCACAACATGCCTGCCTCCACAGCTTTTTCCTTGGGGACATGCCTAATTCCTGGCTGATTTGCCTTTCTCGTCTTAGGGTTGGGGTTCGGCCTAGGGCTAGGATTTTTTTAACTAGGAAGCCCTGAGTTCCAGGCTTACTGCATCTGCCAAAGGCATCCCAAGGGGAGTGCAGATGTGCCACAACATGGCTGCTTTCACGGCTTTTCCCTTAGGAAGAACCCTAATAAGCGGCTGATTTACCTTCCTAGGGTTACTGTTAGGCTTAGGCCTAGGACTTTTAAAACCAGGAAGCCCTGGGCTCCAGGCACACTGCAGCTGCGAAAGGCATCCCAAGGGGAGCGCAAAAGTGACACAACTTGGCTGCTACCACTGATATTTCCATGAGACCATCCCGAACCATAGGCTGATTTTCCTTCCTAGGGTTAAGGTTTGAGTTACGCCTGGGGTAAGGGTTCTATTAACCAGAAAGCCCTGAGTTCCAAGAACACAGCAGCTGCGAAGGACTACCCAAGAAGAGCGCAAAAGTACCACAACGTGCCTGCCTCCACAGCTTTTTCCTTGGGGACATGCCTAATTCCTGGCTGATTTGCCTTTCTCGTCTTAGGGTTGGGGTTCGGCCTAGGGCTAGGATTTTTTTAACTAGGAAGCCCTGAGTTCCAGGCTTACTTCATCTGCCAAAGGCATCCCAAAGGGATTGCAGAAGTGCCACAACATGGCTGCTTTCACGGCTTTTCCCTTAGGAAGAACCCTAATACGCGGCTGATTTATCTTCCTAGGGTTACTGTTAGGCTTAGGCCTAGGACTTTTAAAACCAGGAAGCCCTGGGCTCCAGGCACACTGCAGCTGCGAAAGGCATCCCAAGGGGAGCGCAAAAGTGACACAACTTTGCTGCCTCTGTTGCTATTCTCATGAGACCATCCCGAACCATAGGCTGATTTTCCTTCCTAGGGTGAAGGTTTGAGTTACGCCTAGGGTAAGGGTTCTATTAACCAGAAAGCCCTGAGTTCCAAGAACACAGCAGCTGCCAAGGACTAGCCAAGAAGAGCGCAAAAGTACCACAACATGCCTGCCTCCACAGCTTTTTCCTTGGGGACATGCCTAATTCCTGGCTGATTTGCCTTTCTTGTCTTAGGGTTGGGGTTCGGCCTAGGGCTAGTATTTTTAAAATCAGGAAGCCCTGAGTTCCAGGCACACTGGCGCTGTTAAAGGCATCCCAAAGGGAGTGCAGAAGTGCCACAACATGGCTGCTTTCACGGCTTTTTCCTTGGCAAGAAGCCTAACACCAGGCTGATTTCCCTTGCCAGGGTTACTGTTAGGCTTAGGCCTAGGGCTAGGATTTTTAAAACTAGGAAGCCCTTAGATCCAGGCACATGCAGCTGTTCAAGGCATCCCAAGGGGAGTACAAAAGTGCAACAACATGGCAGCTTTCACAGCTTTTTCCTTGGCACCATCACTATACCTAGGCTGATTTATGTGCCTAGGGTTAGGGTTAGGGTTCAGCCTAGAGCTTGGAGATTTTAACCCGGAAGCCCTGAGTTCCAGGCTTACTGCATCTGCCAAAGGCATCCAAAAGGGAGTGCAGAAGTGCCACAACATGGCTGCTTTCACGGCTTTTCCCTTAGGAAGAACCCTAATACGCGGCTGATTTACCTTCCTAGGGTTACTGTTAGGCTTAGGCCTAGGACTTTTAAAACCAGGAAGCCCTGGGCTCCAGGCACACTGCAGCTGCGAAAGGCATCCCAAGGGGAGCGCAAAAGTGACGCAACTTGGCTGCCACCACTGATATTTCCATGAGACCATCCCGATCCATAGGCTGATTTTCCTTCCTAGGGTTAAGGTTTGAGTTACGCCTAGGGTAAGGGTTCTATTAACCAGAAAGACCTGAGTTCCAAGAACACAGCGACTGCGAAGGACTAGCCAAGAAGAGCGCAAAAGTACCACAACATGCCTGCCTCCACAGCTTTTTCCTTGGGGACATGCCTAATTCCTGGCTGATTTGCCTTTCTCGTCTTAGGGTTGGGGTTCGGCCTAGGGCTAGGATTTTTAAAATCAGGAAGCCCTGAGTTCCAGGCACACTGGAGCTGTGAAAGGCATCCAAAAGGGAGTGCAAAAGTGCCACAACATGGCTGCTTTCACGGCTTTTTCCTTGGCAAGAAGCCTAACACCAGGCTCAGTTACCTTCCTAGGGTTACTGTAAGGCTTAGGCCTAGGGCTAGGATTTTTAAAACTAGGAAGCCCTTAGCTCCAGGCACACTGCAGCTGTTCAAGGCATCCCAAGAGGGCCGCAGAAGTGACACAACTTGGCTGCCTCTGCTGCTATTCTCATGAGTCCATCCCGAACCATAGGCTGATTTTCCTTCCTAGGGTGAGGGTTAGAGTTACGCCTAGGGTTAGTGTTTTTTTAACCAGAAAGCCCTGAGTTCCAAGAACACAGCAGCTGCCAAGGACTACCCAAGAGGAGGGGAAAAGCGCCACAACATGGCTGCCTCCAGCGCTTTTTCCTTGGGACCATCATTGAACCTTGGCTGATTTACTTGCCTCCAGTTGCACCTATGGTCACGCCAAGAGATAGGGATTTTAAATCAGTAAACCCTGAGCTCCAGACCCAGTGCAGCTGCAAAAGGCTTCCCAAGGGCAGCCAAAAATTGCCTCAACATGCTCCTTCCAGTGCTTTTTTATTGGGAACATCCCTATACCCAGGCTGATTTATCTGCCTAGGGTTAGGGTTAGGGTTCAGCCTAGAGATAGGATTTTTTCAAACAGGAAGCCCTGAATTCCAGGCACACTGCAGCTGTTAAAGGCAGTGTTCTACGTCAACCGCAACTTAGTCTGAAATAAATGCTTTTTCCCTGAGAGCATCTGAGAGGTTTGCATGAAGCACTGATATCTGACATTTGCAATTTTGAATAGGAGAGGAGAAAGAAAATGGGAAGAAGTTTTTAATTTTAGTGGTTTCAATGTTAATTTCCGTACACTTTTTCAAAACTTGTCAGCTCAAATGCCCATCAACATCTTTTAGTCATCTGTAAGTCAGTATTCATATAAAATGTGCTTCAAATCAAAAGAATTTCAAATTTGCACTCCAAATTTCTATGCCTAGATTTATGATTTCCTACACATATTAGATGAAAGGAAGGCCTTTTTTACTGTGGGAGTGCTGGAACACTGGAACAGGTTGCCCAGGGAAGTTGTGGGTGTCCCATCCCTGAAAGTATTCAAGGTCAGCTTGGACGGGGCTTGGAGCAGCAACAAAGGAGAAGCTTGGTGGTAGAGAAACAAAGTTGGACTATAGAAGAAACTGGGATTGAAGTATAGGAGCAAGTTTTCTCTCAGCTCTTGGGGTAAATTCAAAGTTGTACAAAATGACATTTATCTGTGCTATTCACTACTGTAACAGAAATGTTCATGAAAACTGTACAGAAGATAGCAAATTTTAAAAGAGATAAGAATTACAGCATAAAATCCATGGGATGGGTTACAACATGAGACACTCTCTAAGAGAAAATCTCTGTGTTTCAGCACTTCATCATGGTAAGATTTCATGAAGTGCCAAAGAAGGCGGCAAAATATCATTCGGGACGTTATTTCCTGGAATTCAGCCTGGCCATTAGTAGGAACTGGGTTTGAACACATCATGTAGATATACCACACACACTTGCCCTTCACTGAAAAATGACTGTTTACAACGAAGAAGCAATTGATGATCAAAATTGATTGAAAGCATCTTAAACATGTCAAGTATTTCATTGTAGATGATCTGTGATCCAAATGCTTCTTCCACCTTCGAGAGGGACAGAACAATTCTTCCATATCATGATGGTTTAAAATTGTATCAACCAATGTTTTCTGCTGAAAAGATAGCATCTATTTTTTTCTATTTTTGGAAGAAAATATTCCTAGACATACAACAGGTGAGAACTAAGTAATTTTAAAGAAACAAATGAAAAGAAAATATTCTGTAAATAGAATGAAATGAAAAGCTGTGTTTTAAATAGGAGCTAAATATGAAACAGAATTTTTGTACCAGGCATTTGAATTACTGCACCAGCTCTTTTGCCCATCAAGAGAGGCGTTTAGCATTTCAGTCTTTTCCAAGGTTTTCATGATCTGCTATGCTGATCTCTGTGTGTGCCTAGGTGTGTGTGGAAGGGGGGGCATGTGAAGGGGAGTGTGTATGTTTGCTTTACAATTGTTGTGGCAGATTCATGCCTCAGCTCCACATTTTGTTTTAGAAAGGTCACACAGAGTGGATGTGAAGTTTACTATCAACAAGACATCAATTCCCAAATCATCCATTTCACTCTACCTTATAAATCATGTGCTTTGTTGCATATTTTATCAAATCTACTTTCAAGCCAGATGGAGGAAGGAGGATGTGGCAATCCCTCCACCATCTTGCAACTTTTATGCAAGTAGGTTTTCAAGAAAATCATCATTTCTCTTGGAAATATGTCTGGAACAGGCATGATGGTAGTGTCAACCTGTTGGAGTTTTTGTTGCTGGAAGAAGTTATACAAAAGGATTGGTTTTTACATTGACCAGTTACTGAATCAAGCTCAGGAATACATTGGAAATTCAACTGGGGCTTCCTTTCCCCGGCAGACTACTTCTAGAACGAGCTTGTACACTGAAGCTTACTCTTTTGCCCTCTTTTTGTTTCTTTCCTATTTTCTTGCCTTCTTTGCCACTCTCTAGACAATTTTGGAACTTTTTTCCCAACTCAAATGGTTTCAATAGTCTGATTGTGATCATACATTTTTACAAGGAATTTTTAAAATCTTTCCTCCAGTTAAGAAAGTCAAGGACTTAGGTCTTTTTCTTCCCTTATCAATATTGCAATGAAATTGATAAGTAAAGACCAACTCTTTCTTTTTGTTTTTAACCCAAGCAGATAATTCCCATCCATTCATCCATTTGGTGGACCAATAGTTGCCATTCTGATGGAAGTTGTCACTTCTTAACAGTAGGCATTCTGTGACTATGTTGACAGCACTTTGGGTGAAGATCCTAACTGGTCTTAGATACACATAGGGAGAAATTTGCTCAGCCAGTGTCAGTCTTAAGCATGCGTATCAGAAGATCTTTCTAGAGCTGGGAATTTTCCCATGAAAGGGATTCAGTTAGGGAAGAGACACTTGCCCCAGAGGTTTACATTCTTCTTGAAGACTGCTTAAGGAACTTAGATGCCATGTCCATTTGGATCTGTGTCTGCACAGAACTTTGTCATGCCAGTGCTTGAAATGCATCTTGAAGAGAATTCACTAGCACAGAATGAATGAGAGTGGAAGGGGTTGGTGGGGCTAACCAGGCCCAACCCCCCTGCCTAAACCAGGATACCTAGAGCCTCTTGCCCAGGATTCTATCTGGGTGTACTTTTAATGTCTTCAAAGATCCAGGCTCCACAATCTTTCTGGGCAGTCTGTGCCGTGGTTCACTCACCCTCACAGTAAAGAATCATTTCCTGATGTTCCTGTATTTCAGTGTGTGCCCACTGCCTCTTGTCTTTTCACTCAGCATCACTGAAAAGACACTGATTCCCTCCCCTTTGCACTATTGCTTCCATATGGATGTGTGCTGCCATGTAGAGATATGTCAAAAACCTCCCTGAAGCCCAGGCAGATAATATTCCCTTCATCTACCAGTCAAGTTGATTCATCAGAGGAGTTTAAAGTTATGTTCAGCATGAAATGCCCCTGAAAAATCATGCTAACTACATTACTGTGTCGTCTTTCATGTGCCTGGCAAGGTTTTCCAGGAAGAGCTGCTTCATCAACTTCCTGGGTATAAAAAAGAGGCTGGCTGGTTTGTACGATTGCGAGTCCTCCTAAATGCCTTTTTTGAAGATGAGTGTAATTTGCTTACATCCAGTCCTTAGCCTCTCTTGTCGTCTACATCTTAGCAAAAAGCTTTTCTACTATGTCTGGCGAGGAGAAATTGTGCCAGCACAGAAAACATCTCCTATCGTGTTCTAGACGTTGCACGGAGGTGTGCCGAGTGTTTGGCATGAAGAAAACTTGTCCAAAACAGCTTCCAATCGAATGTTCATGTGATTGGAAAAGTCAGGAGAGTGCAAAGGTACTGTTTTCTAGCAGTTGGCAAGCTGCGCACAAAATCCCAGTGTTGTACAGCTTCCTTCTTCACCTTTCCGAAGGTGCCGCTCTCTCCGGCTCCCGGAGGCGAAGAAGCGGCTTCTTCGCGCAAAGACGATTGTGCCGCTCACTGTGCTCTCCTTAGCGCGGCTTCTGCCGAAAGACGCCCGGGAGCGGCTCTTAGCTCCGGAGAGCATCGTACCTTCGTCTTTAGCGTCTCTTCTCGTCTACATCTTAGCAAAAAGCTTTTCCACTATGTCTGGCGAGGAAAAACTGTGCCAGCACAGAAAACATCTCCCATCGTGTTCTAGACGTTGCACGGAGGTGTGCCGAGTGTTTGGCATGAAGAAAAGAAAAGTTGTCCAAAACAGCTTCCAATCGAATGTTCATGCGATTGGAAAAGTCAGGAGAGTGCAAAGGTACTGTTTTCTAGCAGTTGGCAAGCTGCTCACACAATCCCAGTGTTGTACAGCTTCCTTCTTCACCTTTCCGAAGGTGCCGCTCTCTCCGGCTCCCGGAGGCGAAGAAGCGGCTTCTTCGCGCAAAGACGATTGTGCCGCTCACTGTGCACTCCTTAGCGCGGCTTCTGCCGAAAGACGCCCGGGAGCGGCTCTTAGCTCCGGAGAGCATCGTACCTTCGTCTTTAGCGTCTCTTCTCGTCTACATCTTAGCAAAAAGCTTTTCCACTATGTCTGGCGAGGAAAAACTGTGCCAGCACAGAAAACATCTCCCATCGTGTTCTAGACGTTGCACGGAGGTGTGCCGAGTGTTTGGCATGAAGGAAAGAAAAGTTGTCCTAAACTGCTTCCAATCGAATGTTCATGTGATTGGAAAAGTCAGGAGAGTGCAAAGGTACTGTTTTCTAGCAGTTGGCAAGCTGCGCACAAAATCCCAGTGTTGTACAGCTTTCTTCTTCACCTTTCCGAAGGTGCCGCTCTCTCCGGCTCCCGGAGGCGAAGAAGCGGCTTCTTCACGCAAAGACGATTGTGCCGCTCACTGTGCACTCCTTAGCGCGGCTTCTGCCGAAAGACGCCCGGGAGCGGCTCTTAGCTCCGGACAGCATCGTACCTTCGTCTTTAGCGTCTCTTCTCGTCTACATCTTAGCAAAAAGCTTTTCCACTATGTCTGGCGAGGAAAAACTGTGCCAGCACAGAAAACATCTCCCATCGTGTTCTAGACGTTGCACGGAGGTGTGCCGAGTGTTTGGCATGAAGGAAAGAAAAGTTGTCCAAAACAGCTTCCAATCGAATGTTCATGTGATTGGAGAAGTCAGGAGAGTGCAAAGGTACTGTTTTCTAGCAGTTGGCAAGCTGCGCACAAAATCCCAGTGTTGTACAGCTTTCTTCTTCACCTTTCCGAAGGTGCCGCTCTCTCCGGCTCCCGGAGGCGAAGAAGCGGCTTCTTCACGCAAAGACGATTGTGCCGCTCACTGTGCACTCCTTAGCGCGGCTTCTGCCGAAAGACGCCCGGGAGCGGCTCTTAGCTCCGGACAGCATCGTACCTTCGTCTTTAGCGTCTCTTCCCGTCTACATCTTAGCAAAAAGCTTTTCCACTATGTCTGGCGAGGAAAAACTGTGCCAGCACAGAAAACATCTCCCATCGGTTTCAAGACGTTGCACGGAGGTGTGCCGAGTGTTTGGCATGAAGAAAAGAAAAGTTGTCCAAAACAGCTTCCAATCGAATGTTCATGCGATTGGAAAAGTCAGGAGAGTGCAAAGGTACTGTTTTCTAGCAGTTGGCAAGCTGCGCACACAATCCCAGTGTTGTACAGCTTCCTTCTTCACCTTTCCGAAGGTGCCGCTCTCTCCGGCTCCCGAAGGCGAAGAAGCGGCTTCTTCGCGCAAAGACGATTGTGCCGCTCACTGTGCACTCCTTAGCGCGGCTTCTGCCGAAAGACGCCCGGGAGCGGCTCTTAGCTCCGGAGAGCATCGTACCTTCGTCTTTAGCGTCTCTTCTCGTCTACATCTTAGCAAAAAGCTTTTCTACTATGTCTGGCGAGGAAAAACTGTGCCAGCACAGAAAACATCTCCCATCGTGTTCTAGACGTTGCACGGAGGTGTGCCGAGTGTTTGGCATGAAGGAAAGAAAAGTTGTCCAAAACTGCTTCCAATCGAATGTTCATGTGATTGGAAAAGTCAGGAGAGTGCAAAGGTACTGTTTTCTAGCAGTTGGCAAGCTGCGCACAAAATCCCAGTGTTGTACAGCTTTCTTCTTCACCTTTCCGAAGGTGCCGCTCTCTCCGGCTCCCGGAGGCGAAGAAGCGGCTTCTTCACGCAAAGACGATTGTGCCGCTCACTGTGCACTCCTTAGCGCGGCTTCTGCCGAAAGACGCCCGGGAGCGGCTCTTAGCTCCGGACAGCATCGTACCTTCGTCTTTAGCGTCTCTTCTCGTCTACATCTTAGCAAAAAGCTTTTCCACTATGTCTGGCGAGGAAAAACTGTGCCAGCACAGAAAACATCTCCCATCGTGTTCTAGACGTTGCACGGAGGTGTGCCGAGTGTTTGGCATGAAGGAAAGAAAAGTTGTCCAAAACAGCTTCCAATCGAATGTTCATGTGATTGGAAAACTCAGGAGAGTGCAAAGGTACTGTTTTCTAGCAGTTGGCAAGCTGCGCACACAATCCCAGTGTTGTACAGCTTCCTTCTTCACCTTTCCGAAGGTGCCGCTCTCTCCGGCTCCCGGAGGCGAAGAAGCGGCTTCTTCGCGCAAAGACGATTGTGCCGCTCACTGTGCACTCCTTAGCGCGGCTTCTGCCGAAAGACGCCCGGGAGCGGCTCTTAGCTCCGGAGAGCATCGTACCTTCTTCTTTAGCGTCTCTTCTCGTCTACATCTTAGCAAAAAGCTTTTCCACTATGTCTGGCGAGGAAAAACTGTGCCAGCACAGAAAAAATCTCCCATCGTGTTCTAGACGTTCCACGATCCCTATACTTAGGCTGATTTTCCTTCCTGGGGATAGGGATAGGCTTCAGCCTAGGGCTTGGAGTTTTTTAACCAGGAAGCCCTGAGTTCCAGGCTTACTGCATCTGCCAAAGGCATCCCAAAGGGAGTGCAGAAGTGCCACAACATGGCTGCTTTCACGGCTTTTCCCTTAGGAAGAACCCTAATACGCGGCTGATTTACCTTCCTAGGGTTACTGTTAGGCTTAGGCCTAGGACTTTTAAAACCAGGAAGCCCTGGGCTCCAGGCACACTGCAGCTGCGAAAGGCATCCCAAGGGGAGCGCAAAAGTGACACAACTTGGCTGCCACCACTGATATTTCCATGAGACCATCCCAAACCATAGGCTGATTTTCCTTCCTAGGGTTAAGGTTTGAGTTACGCCTAGGGTAAGGGTTCTATTAACCAGAAAGACCTGAGTTCCAAGAACACAGCAGCTGCGAAGGACTACCCAAGAAGAGCGCAAAAGTACCACAACGTGCCTGCCTCCACAGCTTTTTCCTTGGGGACATGCCTAATTCCTGGCTGATTTGCCTTTCTCGTCTTAGGGTTGGGGTTCGGCCTAGGGCTAGGATTTTTTTAACTAGGAAGCCCTGAGTCCCAGGCTTACTTCATCTGCCAAAGGCATCCTAAAGGGAGTGCAGAAGTGCCACAACACGGCTGCTTTCACGGCTTTCCCCTTAGGAAGAACCCTAATACGAGGCTGATTTACCTTCCTAGGGTTACTGTTAGGCTAAGGCTTAGGACTTTTAAAACTAGGAAGCCCTTAGATCCAGGCACACTGCAGCTGTACAAGGCATCGAAAGGGGAGTATTAAAGTACCATAACATGGCAGCCTTCACAGCTTTTTCCTTGGCACCATCCCTATACCTAGGCTGATTTATCTGCCTAGGGTTAGGGTTAGGGTTCAGCCTAGGGCTTGGAGTTTTTTAACCAGGAAGCCCTGAGTTCCAGGCTTACTGCATCTGCCAAATGCACCCCAAAGGGAGTGCAAAAGTGCCACAACATGGCTGCTTTCACGGCTTTTCCCTTAGGAAGAACCCTAATACGCGGCTGATTTACCTTCCTAGGGTTACTGTTAGGCTTAGGCCTAGGACTTTTAAAACCAGGAAGCCCTGGGCTCCAGGCACACTGCAGCTGCGAAAGGCATCCCAAGGGGAGCGCAAAAGTGACACAACTTGGCTGCCACCACTGATATTTCCATGAGACCATCCCGAACCATAGGCTGATTTTCCGTCCTAGGGTTAAGGTTTGAGTTACGCCTAGGGTAAGGGTTCTATTAACCAGAAAGCCTTGAGTTCCAAGAACACAGCAGCTGCGAAGGACTACCCAAGAAGAGCACAAAAGTACCACAACATGCCTGTGTCGATAGCTTTTTCCTTGGGGACATGCCTAATTCCTGGCTGATTTGCCTTTCTCGTCTTAGGGTTGGGGTTCGGCCTAGGGCTAGGATTTTTAAAATCAGGAAGCCCTGAGTTCCAGGCACACTGGAGCTGTGAAAGGCATCCCAAAGGGAGTGCAAAAGTGCCACAACATGGTTGCTTTCACGGCTTTTTCCTTGGCAAGAAGCTTAACACCAGGCTGATTTCCCTTGCCAGGGTCACTGTAAGGCTTAGGACTAGGGCTAGGATTTTTAAAACTAGGAAGCCCTTAGATCCAGGCACACTGCAGCTGTTCAAGGCATCCCAAGGGGAGTACAAAAGTGCAACAACATGGCAGCTTTCACAGCTTTTTCCTTGGCACCATCCCTATACCTAGGCTGATTTATCTGCCTAGGGTTAGGGTTAGGGTTCAGCCTAGGGCTTGGAGTTTTTTAACCAGGAAGCCCTGAGTTCCAGGCTTACTGCATCTGCCAAAGGCATCCCAAAGGGAGTGCAAAAGTGCCACAACATGGCTGCTTTCACAGCTTTTCCCTTAGGAAGAACCCTAATACGCGGCTGATTTACCTTCCTAGGGTTACTGTTAGGCTTAGGCCTAGGACTTTTAAAACCAGGAAGCCCTGGGCTCCAGGCACACTGCAGCTGTTAAAGGCATCCGAAGAGGGCCGCAGAAGTGACACAACTTGGCTGCCTCTGCTTCTATTCTCATGAGACCATCCCAAAACATAGGCTGATTTTCCTTCCTAGGGTTAATGTTGGAGTTTCGCCTAGGGTAAGAGGTCTATTAACCAGAAAGCCCTGAGTTCCAAGAACACAGCAGCTGCGAAGGACTAGCCAAGAAGAGCGCAAAAGTACCACAACATGCCTGCCTCCACAGCTTTTTCCTTGGGGACATGCCTAATTCCTGGCTGATTTGCCTTTCTCGTCTTAGGGTTGGGGTTCGGCCTAGGGCTAGGATTTTTTTAACTCGGAAGCCCTGAGTTCCAGGCTTACTGCATCTGCCAAAGGCATCCCAAAGGGAGTGCAGAAGTGCCACAACATGGCTGCTTTCACGGCTTTTCCCTTAGGAAGAACCCTAATACGCGGCTGATTTACCTTCCTAGGGTTACTGTTAGGCTTAGGCCTAGGACTTTTAAAACCAGGAAGCCCTGGGCTCCAGGCACACTGCAGCTGCGAAAGGCATCCCAAGGGGAGCGCAAAAGTGACACAACTTGGCTGCTACCACTGATATTTCCATGAGACCATCCCGAACCATAGGCTGATTTTCCTTCCTAGGGTTAAGGTTTGAGTTACGCCTGGGGTAAGGGTTCTATTAACCAGAAAGCCCTGAGTTCCAAGAACACAGCAGCTGCGAAGGACTACCCAAGAAGAGCACAAAAGTACCACAACATGCCTGTGTCGATAGCTTTTTCCTTGGGGACATGCCTAATTCCTGGCTGATTTGCCTTTCTCGTCTTAGGGTTGGGGTTCGGCCTAGGGCTAGGATTTTTAAAATCAGGAAGCCCTGAGTTCCAGGCACACTGGAGCTGTGAAAGGCATCCCAAAGGGAGTGCAAAAGTGCCACAACATGGTTGCTTTCACGGCTTTTTCCTTGGCAAGAAGCTTAACACCAGGCTGATTTCCCTTGCCAGGGTCACTGTAAGGCTTAGGACTAGGGCTAGGATTTTTAAAACTAGGAAGCCCTTAGATCCAGGCACACTGCAGCTGTTCAAGGCATCCCAAGGGGAGTACAAAAGTGCAACAACATGGCAGCTTTCACAGCTTTTTCCTTGGCACCATCCCTATACCTAGGCTGATTTATCTGCCTAGGGTTAGGGTTAGGGTTCAGCCTAGGGCTTGGAGTTTTTTAACCAGGAAGCCCTGAGTTCCAGGCTTACTGCATCTGCCAAAGGCATCCCAAAGGGAGTGCAGAAGTGCCACAACATGGCTGCTTTCACGGCTTTTCCCTTAGGAAGAACCCTAATACGCGGCTGATTTACCTTCCTAGGGTTACTGTTAGGCTTAGGCCTAGGACTTTTAAAACCAGGAAGCCCTGGGCTCCAGGCACACTGCAGCTGCGAAAGGCATCCCAAGGGGAGCGCAAAAGTGACACAACTTGGCTGCCACCACTGATATTTCCATGAGACCATCCCGAACCATAGGCTGATTTTCCGTCCTAGGGTTAAGGTTTGAGTTACGCCTAGGGTAAGGGTTCTATTAACCAGAAAGCCTTGAGTTCCAAGAACACAGCAGCTGCGAAGGACTACCCAAGAAGAGCACAAAAGTACCACAACATGCCTGTGTCGATAGCTTTTTCCTTGGGGACATGCCTAATTCCTGGCTGATTTGCCTTTCTCGTCTTAGGGTTGGGGTTCGGCCTAGGGCTAGGATTTTTAAAATCAGGAAGCCCTGAGTTCCAGGCACACTGGAGCTGTGAAAGGCATCCCAAAGGGAGTGCAAAAGTGCCACAACATGGTTGCTTTCACGGCTTTTTCCTTGGCAAGAAGCTTAACACCAGGCTGATTTCCCTTGCCAGGGTCACTGTAAGGCTTAGGACTAGGGCTAGGATTTTTAAAACTAGGAAGCCCTTAGATCCAGGCACACTGCAGCTGTTCAAGGCATCCCAAGGGGAGTACAAAAGTGCAACAACATGGCAGCTTTCACAGCTTTTTCCTTGGCACCATCCCTATACCTAGGCTGATTTATCTGCCTAGGGTTAGGGTTAGGGTTCAGCCTAGGGCTTGGAGTTTTTTAACCAGGAAGCCCTGAGTTCCAGGCTTACTGCATCTGCCAAAGGCATCCCAAAGGGAGTGCAAAAGTGCCACAACATGGCTGCTTTCACAGCTTTTCCCTTAGGAAGAACCCTAATACGCGGCTGATTTACCTTCCTAGGGTTACTGTTAGGCTTAGGCCTAGGACTTTTAAAACCAGGAAGCCCTGGGCTCCAGGCACACTGCAGCTGTTAAAGGCATCCGAAGAGGGCCGCAGAAGTGACACAACTTGGCTGCCTCTGCTTCTATTCTCATGAGACCATCCCAAAACATAGGCTGATTTTCCTTCCTAGGGTTAATGTTGGAGTTTCGCCTAGGGTAAGAGGTCTATTAACCAGAAAGCCCTGAGTTCCAAGAACACAGCAGCTGCGAAGGACTAGCCAAGAAGAGCGCAAAAGTACCACAACATGCCTGCCTCCACAGCTTTTTCCTTGGGGACATGCCTAATTCCTGGCTGATTTGCCTTTCTCGTCTTAGGGTTGGGGTTCGGCCTAGGGCTAGGATTTTTTTAACTCGGAAGCCCTGAGTTCCAGGCTTACTGCATCTGCCAAAGGCATCCCAAAGGGAGTGCAGAAGTGCCACAACATGGCTGCTTTCACGGCTTTTCCCTTAGGAAGAACCCTAATAAGCGGCTGATTTACCTTCCTAGGGTTACTGTTAGGCTTAGGCCTAGGACTTTTAAAACCAGGAAGCCCTGGGCTCCAGGCACACTGCAGCTGCGAAAGGCATCCCAAGGGGAGCGCAAAAGTGACACAACTTGGCTGCTACCACTGATATTTCCATGAGACCATCCCGAACCATAGGCTGATTTTCCTTCCTAGGGTTAAGGTTTGAGTTACGCCTGGGGTAAGGGTTCTATTAACCAGAAAGCCCTGAGTTCCAAGAACACAGCAGCTGCGAAGGACTACCCAAGAAGAGCGCAAAAGTACCACAACGTGCCTGCCTCCACAGCTTTTTCCTTGGGGACATGCCTAATTCCTGGCGGATTTGCCTTTCTCGTCTTAGGGTTGGGGTTCGGCCTAGGGCTAGGATTTTTTTTAACTAGGAAGCCCTGAGTTCCAGGCTTACTTCATCTGCCAAAGGCATCCCAAAGGGATTGCAGAAGTGCCACAACATGGCTGCTTTCACGGCTTTTCCCTTAGGAAGAACCCTAATACGCGGCTGATTTATCTTCCTAGGGTTACTGTTAGGCTTAGGCCTAGGACTTTTAAAACCAGGAAGCCCTGGGCTCCAGGCACACTGCAGCTGCGAAAGGCATCCCAAGGGGAGCGCAAAAGTGACACAACTTTGCTGCCTCTGTTGCTATTCTCATGAGACCATCCCGAACCATAGGCTGATTTTCCTTCCTAGGGTGAAGGTTTGAGTTACGCCTAGGGTAAGGGTTCTATTAACCAGAAAGCCCTGAGTTCCAAGAACACAGCAGCTGCCAAGGACTAGCCAAGAAGAGCGCAAAAGTACCACAACATGCCTGCCTCCACAGCTTTTTCCTTGGGGACATGCCTAATTCCTGGCTGATTTGCCTTTCTTGTCTTAGGGTTGGGGTTCGGCCTAGGGCTAGTATTTTTAAAATCAGGAAGCCCTGAGTTCCAGGCACACTGGCGCTGTTAAAGGCATCCCAAAGGGAGTGCAGAAGTGCCACAACATGGCTGCTTTCACGGCTTTTTCCTTGGCAAGAAGCCTAACACCAGGCTGATTTCCCTTGCCAGGGTTACTGTTAGGCTTAGGCCTAGGGCTAGGATTTTTAAAACTAGGAAGCCCTTAGATCCAGGCACATGCAGCTGTTCAAGGCATCCCAAGGGGAGTACAAAAGTGCAACAACATGGCAGCTTTCACAGCTTTTTCCTTGGCACCATCACTATACCTAGGCTGATTTATGTGCCTAGGGTTAGGGTTAGGGTTCAGCCTAGAGCTTGGAGATTTTAACCCGGAAGCCCTGAGTTCCAGGCTTACTGCATCTGCCAAAGGCATCCCAAAGGGAGTGCAGAAGTGCCACAACATGGCTGCTTTCACGGCTTTTCCCTTAGGAAGAACCCTATTACTCGGCTTATTTACCTTCCTAGGGTTACTGTTAGGCTTAGGCCTAGGACTTTTAAAACCAGGAAGCCCTGGGCTCCAGGCACACTGCAGCTGCGAAAGGCATCCCAAGGGGAGCGCAAAAGTGACACAACTTGGCTGCCTCTGCTGCTATTCTCATGAGACCATCCCGAATCATAGGCTGATTTTCCTTCCTAGGGTGAAGGTTTGAGTTACGCCTAGGGTAAGGGTTCTATTAACCAGAAAGCCCTGAGTTCCAAGAACACAGCAGCTGCGAAGGACTTCCCAAGAAGAGCGCAAAAGTACCACAACATGCCTGCCTCCACAGCTTTTTCCTTGGGGACATGCCTAATTCCTGGCTGATTTGCCTTTCTCGTCTTAGGGTTGGGGTTCGGCCTAGGGCTAGGATTTTTTTAACTAGGAAGCCCTGAGTTCCAGGCTTACTTCATCTGCAAAAGGCATCCAAAAGGGAGTGCAGAAGTGCCACAACATGGCTGCTTTCACGGCTTTTCCCTTAGGAAGAACCCTAATACGCGGCTGATTTACCTTCCTAGGGTTACTGTTAGGCTTAGGCCTAGGACTTTTAAAACCAGGAAGCCCTGGGCTCCAGGCACACTGCAGCTGCGAAAGGCATCCCAAGGGGAGCGCAAAAGTGACGCAACTTGGCTGCCACCACTGATATTTCCATGAGACCATCCCGATCCATAGGCTGATTTTCCTTCCTAGGGTTAAGGTTTGAGTTACGCCTAGGGTAAGGGTTCTATTAACCAGAAAGACCTGAGTTCCAAGAACACAGCGACTGCGAAGGACTAGCCAAGAAGAGCGCAAAAGTACCACAACATGCCTGCCTCCACAGCTTTTTCCTTGGGGACATGCCTAATTCCTGGCTGATTTGCCTTTCTCGTCTTAGGGTTGGGGTTCGGCCTAGGGCTAGGATTTTTAAAATCAGGAAGCCCTGAGTTCCAGGCACACTGGAGCTGTGAAAGGCATCCAAAAGGGAGTGCAAAAGTGCCACAACATGGCTGCTTTCACGGCTTTTTCCTTGGCAAGAAGCCTAACACCAGGCTCAGTTACCTTCCTAGGGTTACTGTAAGGCTTAGGCCTAGGGCTAGGATTTTTAAAACTAGGAAGCCCTTAGCTCCAGGCACACTGCAGCTGTTCAAGGCATCCCAAGAGGGCCGCAGAAGTGACACAACTTGGCTGCCTCTGCTGCTATTCTCATGAGTCCATCCCGAACCATAGGCTGATTTTCCTTCCTAGGGTGAGGGTTAGAGTTACGCCTAGGGTTAGTTTTTTTTTAACCAGAAAGCCCTGAGTTCCAAGAACACAGCAGCTGCCAAGGACTACCCAAGAGGAGGGGAAAAGTGCCACAACATGGCTGCCTCCAGCGCTTTTTCCTTGGGACCATCATTGAACCTTGGCTGATTTACTTGCCTCCAGTTGCACCTATGGTCACGCCAAGAGATAGGGATTTTAAATCAGTAAACCCTGAGCTCCAGACCCAGTGCAGCTGCAAAAGGCTTCCCAAGGGCAGCCAAAAATTGCCTCAACATGCTCCTTCCAGTGCTTTTTTCCTTGGGAACATCCCTATACCCAGGCTGATTTATCTGCCTAGGGTTAGGGTTAGGGTTCAGCCTAGAGATAGGATTTTTTCAAACAGGAAGCCCTGAATTCCAGGCACACTACAGCTGTTAAAGGCAGTGTTCTACGTCAACCGCAACTTAGTCTGAAATAAATGCTTTTTCCCTGAGAGCATCTGAGAGGTTTGCATGAAGCACTGATATCTGACATTGGCAATTTTGAATAGGAGAGGAGAAAGAAAATGGGAAGAAGTTTTTAATTTTAGTGGTTTCAATGTTAATTTCCGTACACTTTTTCAAAACTTGTCAGCTCAAATGCCCATCAACATCTTTTAGTCATCTGTAAGTCAGTATTCATATAAAATGTGCTTCAAATCAAAAGAATTTCAAATTTGCACTCCAAATTTCTATGCCTAGATTTATGATTTCCTACACATATTAGATGAAAGGAAGGCCTTTTTTACTGTGGGAGTGCTGGAACACTGGAACAGGTTGCCCAGGGAAGTTGTGGGTGTCCCATCCCTGAAAGTATTCAAGGTCAGCTTGGACGGGGCTTGGAGCAGCAACAAAGGAGAAGCTTGGTGGTAGAGAAACAAAGTTGGACTATAGAAGAAACTGGGATTGAAGTATAGGAGCAAGTTTTCTCTCAGCTCTTGGGGTAAATTCAAAGTTGTACAAAATGACATTTATCTGTGCTATTCACTACTGTAACAGAAATGTTCATGAAAACTGTACAGAAGATAGCAAATTTTAAAAGAGATAAGAATTACAGCATAAAATCCATGGGATGGGTTACAACATGAGACACTCTCTAAGAGAAAATCTCTGTGTTTCAGCACTTCATCATGGTAAGATTTCATGAAGTGCCAAAGAAGGCGGCAAAATATCATTCGGGACGTTATTTCCTGGAATTCAGCCTGGCCATTAGTAGGAACTGGGTTTGAACACATCATGTAGATATACCACACACACTTGCCCTTCACTGAAAAATGACTGTTTACAACGAAGAAGCAATTGACGATCAAAATTGATTGAAAGCATCTTAAACATGTCAAGTATTTCATTGTAGATGATCTGTGATCCAAATGCTTCTTCCACCTTCGAGAGGGACAGAACAATTCTTCCATATCATGATGGTTTAAAATTGTATCAACCAATGTTTTCTGCTGAAAAGATAGCATCTATTTTTTTCTATTTTTGGAAGAAAATATTCCTAGACATACAACAGGTGAGAACTAAGTAATTTTAAAGAAACAAATGAAAAGAAAATATTCTGTAAATAGAATGAAATGAAAAGCTGTGTTTTAAATAGGAGCTAAATATGAAACAGAATTTTTGTACCAGGCATTTGAATTACTGCACCAGCTCTTTTGCCCATCAAGAGAGGCGTTTAGCATTTCAGTCTTTTCCAAGGTGTTCATGATCTGCTATGCTGATCTCTGTGTGTGCCTAGGTGTGTGTGGAAGGGGGGGCATGTGAAGGGGAGTGTGTATGTTTGCTTTACAATTGTTGTGGCAGATTCATGCCTCAGCTCCACATTTTGTTTTAGAAAGGTCACACAGAGTGGATGTGAAGTTTACTATCAACAAGAGATCAATTCCCAAATCATCCATTTCACTCTACCTTATAAATCATGTGCTTTGTTGCATATTTTATCAAATCTACTTTCAAGCCAGATGGAGGAAGGAGGATGTGGCAATCCCTCCACCATCTTGCAACTTTTATGCAAGTAGGTTTTCAAGAAAATCATCATTTCTCTTGGAAATATGTCTGGAACAGGCATGATGGTAGTGTCAACCTGTTGGAGTTTTTGTTGCTGGAAGAAGTTATACAAAAGGATTGGTTTTTACATTGACCAGTTACTGAATCAAGCTCAGGAATACATTGGAAATTCAACTGGGGCTTCCTTTCCCCGGCAGACTACTTCTAGAACGAGCTTGTACACTGAAGCTTACTCTTTTGCCCTCTTTTTGTTTCTTTCCTATTTTCTTGCCTTCTTTGCCACTCTCTAGACAATTTTGGAACTTTTTTCCCAACTCAAATGGTTTCAATAGTCTGATTGTGATCATACATTTTTACAAGGAATTTTTAAAATCTTTCCTCCAGTTAAGAAAGTCAAGGACTTAGGTCTTTTTCTTCCCTTATCAATATTGCAATGAAATTGATAAGTAAAGACCAACTCTTTCTTTTTGTTTTTAACCCAAGCAGATAATTCCCATCCATTCATCCATTTGGTGGACCAATGGTTGCCATTCTGATGGAAGTTGTCACTTCTTAACAGTAGGCATTCTGTGACTATGTTGACAGCACTTTGGGTGAAGATCCTAACTGGTCTTAGATACACATAGGGAGAAATTTGCTCAGCCAGTGTCAGTCTTAAGCATGCGTATCAGAAGATCTTTCTAGAGCTGGGAATTTTCCCATGAAAGGGATTCAGTTAGGGAAGAGACACTTGCCCCAGAGGTTTACATTCTTCTTGAAGACTGCTTAAGGAACTTAGATGCCATGTCCATTTGGATCTGTGTCTGCACAGAACTTTGTCATGCCAGTGCTTGAAATGCATCTTGAAGAGAATTCACTAGCACAGAATGAATGAGAGTGGAAGGGGTTGGTGGGGCTAACCAGGCCCAACCCCCCTGCCTAAACCAGGATACCTAGAGCCTCTTGCCCAGGATTCTATCTGGGTGTACTTTTAATGTCTTCAAAGATCCAAGCTCCACAATCTTTCTGGGCAGTCTGTGCCGTGGTTCACTCACCCTCACAGTAAAGAATCATTTCCTGATGTTCCTGTATTTCAGTGTGTGCCCACTGCCTCTTGTCTTTTCACTCAGCATCACTGAAAAGACACTGATTCCCTCCCCTTTGCACTATTGCTTCCATATGGATGTGTGCTGCCATGTAGAGATATGTCAAAAACCTCCCTGAAGCCCAGGCAGATAATATTCCCTTCATCTACCAGTCAAGTTGATTCATCAGAGGAGTTTAAAGTTATGTTCAGCATGAAATTCCCCTGAAAAATCATGCTAACTACATTACTGTGTCGTCTTTCATGTGCCTGGCAAGGTTTTCCAGGAAGAGCTGCTTCATCAACTTCCTGGGTATAAAAAAGAGGCTGGCTGGTTTGTACGATTGCGAGTCCTCCTAAATGCCTTTTTTGAAGATGAGTGTAATTTGCTTACATCCAGTCCTTAGCCTCTCTTGTCGTCTACATCTTAGCAAAAAGCTTTTCCACTATGTCTGGCGAGGAGAAATTGTGCCAGCACAGAAAACATCTCCCATCGTGTTCTAGACGTTGCACGGAGGTGTGCCGAGTGTTTGGCATGAAGGAAAGAAAAGTTGTCCAAAACAGCTTCCAATCGAATGTTCATGTGATTGGAAAAGTCAGGAGAGTGCAAAGGTACTGTTTTCTAGCAGTTGGCAAGCTGCGCACACAATCCCAGTGTTGTACAGCTTCCTTCTTCACCTTTCCGAAGGTGCCGCTCTCTCCGGCTCCCGGAGGCGTAGAAGCGGCTTCTTCGCGCAAAGACGATTGTGCCGCTCACTGTGCACTCCTTAGCGCGGCTTCTGCCGAAAGACGCCCGGGAGCGGCTCTTAGCTCCGGAGAGCATCGTACCTTCGTCTTTAGCGTCTCTTCTCGTCTACATCTTAGCAAAAAGCTTTTCCACTATGTCTGGCGAGGAAAAACTGTGCCAGCACAGAAAACATCTCCCATCGTGTTCTAGACGTTGCACGGAGGTGTGCCGAGTGTTTAGCATGAAGGAAAGAAAAGTTGTCCAAAACTGCTTCCAATCGAATGTTCATGTGATTGGAAAAGTCAGGAGAGTGCAAAGGTACTGTTTTCTAGCAGTTGGCAAGCTGCGCACAAAATCCCAGTGTTGTACAGCTTTCTTCTTCACCTTTCCGAAGGTGCCGCTCTCTCCGGCTCCCGGAGGCGAAGAAGCGGCTTCTTCGCGCAAAGACGATTGTGCCGCTCACTATGCACTCCTTAGCGCGGCTTCTGCCGAAAGACGCCCGGGAGCGGCTCTTAGCTCCGGACAGCATCGTACCTTCGTCTTTAGCGTCTCTTCTCGTCTACATCTTAGCAAAAAGCTTTTCCACTATGTCTGGCGAGGAAAAACTGTGCCAGCACAGAAAACATCTCCCATCGTGTTCTAGACGTTGCACGGAGGTGTGCCGAGTGTTTGGCATGAAGGAAAGAAAAGTTGTCCAAAACTGCTTCCAATCGAATGTTCATGTGATTGGAAAAGTCAGGAGAGTGCAAAGGTACTGTTTTCTAGCAGTTGGCAAGCTGCGCACAAAATCCCAGTGTTGTACAGCTTTCTTCTTCACCTTTCCGAAGGTGCCGCTCTCTCCGGCTCCCGGAGGCGAAGAAGCGGCTTCTTCGCGCAAAGACGATTGTGCCGCTCACTATGCACTCCTTAGCGCGGCTTCTGCCGAAAGACGCCCAGGAGCGGCTCTTAGCTCCGGACAGCATTGTACCTTCGTCTTTAGCGTCTCTTCTCGTCTACATCTTAGCAAAAAGCTTTTCTACTATGTCTGGCGAGGAAAAACTGTGCCAGCACAGAAAACATCTCCCATCGTGTTCTAGACGTTGCACGGAGGTGTGCCGAGTGTTTGGCATGAAGGAAAGAAAAGTTGTCCAAAACAGCTTCCAATCGAATGTTCATGTGATTGGAAAAGTCAGGAGAGTGCAAAGGTACTGTTTTCTAGCAGTTGGCAAGCTGCGCACACAATCCCAGTGTTGTACAGCTTCCTTCTTCACCTTTCCGAAGGTGCCGCTCTCTCCGGCTCCCGGAGGCGAAGAAGCGGCTTCTTCGCGCAAAGACGATTGTGCCGCTCACTGTGCACTCCTTAGCGCGGCTTCTGCCGAAAGACGCCCGGGAGCGGCTCTTAGCTCCGGAGAGCATCGTACCTTCGTCTTTAGCGTCTCTTCTCGTCTACATCTTAGCAAAAAGCTTTTCCACTATGTCTGGCGAGGAAAAACTGTGCCAGCACAGAAAACATCTCCCATCGTGTTCTAGACGTTGCACGGAGGTGTGCCGAGTGTTTGGCATGAAGGAAAGAAAAGTTGTCCAAAACAGCTTCCAATCGAATGTTCATGTGATTGGAAAAGTCAGGAGAGTGCAAAGGTACTGTTTTCTAGCAGTTGGCAAGCTGCGCACACAATCCCAGTGTTGTACAGCTTCCTTCTTCACCTTTCCGAAGGTGCCGCTCTCTCCGGCTCCCGGAGGCGAAGAAGCGGCTTCTTCGCGCAAAGACGATTGTGCCGCTCACTGTGCACTCCTTAGCGCGGCTTCTGCCGAAAGACGCCCGGGAGCGGCTCTTAGCTCCGGAGAGCATCGTACCTTCTTCTTTAGCGTCTCTTCTCGTCTACATCTTAGCAAAAAGCTTTTCCACTATGTCTGGCGAGGAAAAACTGTGCCAGCACAGAAAACATCTCCCATCGTGTTCTAGACGTTGCACGGAGGTGTGCCGAGTGTTTGGCATGAAGGAAAGAAAAGTTGTCCAAAACAGCTTCCGATCGAATGTTCATGCGATTGGAAAAGTCAGGAGAGTGCAAAGGTACTGTTTTCTAGCAGTTGGCAAGCTGCGCACAAAATCCCAGTGTTGTACAGCTTTCTTCTTCACCTTTCCGAAGGTGCCGCTCTCTCCGGCTCCCGGAGGCGAAGAAGCGGCTTCTTCACGCAAAGATTGTGCCGCTCACTATGCACTCCTTAGCGCGGCTTCTGCCGAAAGACGCCCGGGAGCGGCTCTTAGCTCCGGAGAGCATCGTACCTTCGTCTTTAGCGTCTCTTCTCGTCTACATCTTAGCAAAAAGCTTTTCCACTATGTCTGGCGAGGAAAAACTGTGCCAGCACAGAAAACATCTCCCATCGTGTTCTAGACGTTCCACGATCCCTATACTTAGGCTGATTTTCCTTCCTGGGGATAGGGATAGGCTTCAGCCTAGGGCTTGGAGTTTTTTAACCAGGAAGCCCTGAGTTCCAGGCTTACTGCATCTGCCAAAGGCATCCCTAAGGGAGTGCAGAAGTGCCACAACATGGCTGCTTTCACGGCTTTTCCCTTAGGAAGAACCCTAATACGCGGCTGATTTACCTTCCTAGGGTTACTGTTAGGCTTAGGCCTAGGACTTTTAAAACCAGGAAGCCCTGGGCTCCAGGCACACTGCAGCTGCGAAAGGCATCCCAAGGGGAGCGCAAAAGTGACACAACTTGGCTGCCACCACTGATATTTCCATGAGACCATCCCGAACCATAGGCTGATTTTCCTTCCTAGGGTTAAGGTTTGAGTTACGCCTAGGGTAAGGGTTCTATTAACCAGAAAGACCTGAGTTCCAAGAACACAGCAGCTGCGAAGGACTACCCAAGAAGAGCGCAAAAGTACCACAACGTGCCTGCCTCCACAGCTTTTTCCTTGGGGACATGCCTAATTCCTGGCTGATTTGCCTTTCTCGTCTTAGGGTTGGGGTTCGGCCTAGGGCTAGGATTTTTTTAACTAGGAAGCCCTGAGTTCCAGGCTTACTTCATCTGCCAAAGGCATCCTAAAGGGAGTGCAGAAGTGCAACAACACGGCTGCTTTCACGGCTTTTCCCTTAGGAAGAACCCTAATACGAGGCTGATTTACCTTCCTAGGGTTACTGTTAGGCTAAGGCTTAGGACTTTTAAAACTAGGAAGCCCTTAGATCCAGGCACACTGCAGCTGTACAAGGCATCGAAAGGGGAGTATTAAAGTACCACAACATGGCAGCCTTCACAGCTTTTTCCTTGGCAGCATCCCTATACCTAGGCTGATTTATCTGCCTAGGGTTAGGGTTAGGGTTCAGCCTAGGGCTTGGAGTTTTTTAACCAGGAAGCCCTGAGTTCCAAGAACACAGCGACTGCGAAGGACTAGCCAAGAAGAGCGCAAAAGTACCACAACATGCCTGCCTCCACAGCTTTTTCCTTGGGGACATGCCTAATTCCTGGCTGATTTGCCTTTCTCGTCTTAGGGTTGGGGTTCGGCCTAGGGCTAGGATTTTTAAAATCAGGAAGCCCTGAGTTCCAGGCACACTGGAGCTGTGAAAGGCATCCAAAAGGGAGTGCAAAAGTGCCACAACATGGCTGCTTTCACGGCTTTTTCCTTGGCAAGAAGCCTAACACCAGGCTCAGTTACCTTCCTAGGGTTACTGTAAGGCTTAGGCCTAGGGCTAGGATTTTTAAAACTAGGAAGCCCTTAGCTCCAGGCACACTGCAGCTGTTCAAGGCATCCCAAGAGGGCCGCAGAAGTGACACAACTTGGCTGCCTCTGCTGCTATTCTCATGAGTCCATCCCGAACCATAGGCTGATTTTCCTTCCTAGGGTGAGGGTTAGAGTTACGCCTAGGGTTAGTGTTTTTTTAACCAGAAAGCCCTGAGTTCCAAGAACACAGCAGCTGCCAAGGACTACCCAAGAGGAGGGGAAAAGTGCCACAACATGGCTGCCTCCAGCGCTTTTTCCTTGGGACCATCATTGAACCTTGGCTGATTTACTTGCCTCCAGTTGCACCTATGGTCACGCCAAGAGATAGGGATTTTAAATCAGTAAACCCTGAGCTCCAGACCCAGTGCAGCTGCAAAAGGCTTCCCAAGGGCAGCCAAAAATTGCCTCAACATGCTCCTTCCAGTGCTTTTTTCCTTGGGAACATCCCTATACCCAGGCTGATTTATCTGCCTAGGGTTAGGGTTAGGGTTCAGCCTAGAGATAGGATTTTTTCAAACAGGAAGCCCTGAATTCCAGGCACACTACAGCTGTTAAAGGCAGTGTTCTACGTCAACCGCAACTTAGTCTGAAATAAATGCTTTTTCCCTGAGAGCATCTGAGAGGTTTGCATGAAGCACTGATATCTGACATTGGCAATTTTGAATAGGAGAGGAGAAAGAAAATGGGAAGAAGTTTTTAATTTTAGTGGTTTCAATGTTAATTTCCGTACACTTTTTCAAAACTTGTCAGCTCAAATGCCCATCAACATCTTTTAGTCATCTGTAAGTCAGTATTCATATAAAATGTGCTTCAAATCAAAAGAATTTCAAATTTGCACTCCAAATTTCTATGCCTAGATTTATGATTTCCTACACATATTAGATGAAAGGAAGGCCTTTTTTACTGTGGGAGTGCTGGAACACTGGAACAGGTTGCCCAGGGAAGTTGTGGGTGTCCCATCCCTGAAAGTATTCAAGGTCAGCTTGGACGGGGCTTGGAGCAGCAACAAAGGAGAAGCTTGGTGGTAGAGAAACAAAGTTGGACTATAGAAGAAACTGGGATTGAAGTATAGGAGCAAGTTTTCTCTCAGCTCTTGGGGTAAATTCAAAGTTGTACAAAATGACATTTATCTGTGCTATTCACTACTGTAACAGAAATGTTCATGAAAACTGTACAGAAGATAGCAAATTTTAAAAGAGATAAGAATTACAGCATAAAATCCATGGGATGGGTTACAACATGAGACACTCTCTAAGAGAAAATCTCTGTGTTTCAGCACTTCATCATGGTAAGATTTCATGAAGTGCCAAAGAAGGCGGCAAAATATCATTCGGGACGTTATTTCCTGGAATTCAGCCTGGCCATTAGTAGGAACTGGGTTTGAACACATCATGTAGATATACCACACACACTTGCCCTTCACTGAAAAATGACTGTTTACAACGAAGAAGCAATTGACGATCAAAATTGATTGAAAGCATCTTAAACATGTCAAGTATTTCATTGTAGATGATCTGTGATCCAAATGCTTCTTCCACCTTCGAGAGGGACAGAACAATTCTTCCATATCATGATGGTTTAAAATTGTATCAACCAATGTTTTCTGCTGAAAAGATAGCATCTATTTTTTTCTATTTTTGGAAGAAAATATTCCTAGACATACAACAGGTGAGAACTAAGTAATTTTAAAGAAACAAATGAAAAGAAAATATTCTGTAAATAGAATGAAATGAAAAGCTGTGTTTTAAATAGGAGCTAAATATGAAACAGAATTTTTGTACCAGGCATTTGAATTACTGCACCAGCTCTTTTGCCCATCAAGAGAGGCGTTTAGCATTTCAGTCTTTTCCAAGGTTTTCATGATCTGCTATGCTGATCTCTGTGTGTGCCTAGGTGTGTGTGGAAGGGGGGGCATGTGAAGGGGAGTGTGTATGTTTGCTTTACAATTGTTGTGGCAGATTCATGCCTCAGCTCCACATTTTGTTTTAGAAAGGTCACACAGAGTGGATGTGAAGTTTACTATCAACAAGAGATCAATTCCCAAATCATCCATTTCACTCTACCTTATAAATCATGTGCTTTGTTGCATATTTTATCAAATCTACTTTCAAGCCAGATGGAGGAAGGAGGATGTGGCAATCCCTCCACCATCTTGCAACTTTTATGCAAGTAGGTTTTCAAGAAAATCATCATTTCTCTTGGAAATATGTCTGGAACAGGCATGATGGTAGTGTCAACCTGTTGGAGTTTTTGTTGCTGGAAGAAGTTATACAAAAGGATTGGTTTTTACATTGACCAGTTACTGAATCAAGCTCAGGAATACATTGGAAATTCAACTGGGGCTTCCTTTCCCCGGCAGACTACTTCTAGAACGAGCTTGTACACTGAAGCTTACTCTTTTGCCCTCTTTTTGTTTCTTTCCTATTTTCTTGCCTTCTTTGCCACTCTCTAGACAATTTTGGAACTTTTTTCCCAACTCAAATGGTTTCAATAGTCTGATTGTGATCATACATTTTTACAAGGAATTTTTAAAATCTTTCCTCCAGTTAAGAAAGTCAAGGACTTAGGTCTTTTTCTTCCCTTATCAATATTGCAATGAAATTGATAAGTAAAGACCAACTCTTTCTTTTTGTTTTTAACCCAAGCAGATAATTCCCATCCATTCATCCATTTGGTGGACCAATGGTTGCCATTCTGATGGAAGTTGTCACTTCTTAACAGTAGGCATTCTGTGACTATGTTGACAGCACTTTGGGTGAAGATCCTAACTGGTCTTAGATACACATAGGGAGAAATTTGCTCAGCCAGTGTCAGTCTTAAGCATGCGTATCAGAAGATCTTTCTAGAGCTGGGAATTTTCCCATGAAAGGGATTCAGTTAGGGAAGAGACACTTGCCCCAGAGGTTTACATTCTTCTTGAAGACTGCTTAAGGAACTTAGATGCCATGTCCATTTGGATCTGTGTCTGCACAGAACTTTGTCATGCCAGTGCTTGAAATGCATCTTGAAGAGAATTCACTAGCACAGAATGAATGAGAGTGGAAGGGGTTGGTGGGGCTAACCAGGCCCAACCCCCCTGCCTAAACCAGGATACCTAGAGCCTCTTGCCCAGGATTCTATCTGGGTGTACTTTTAATGTCTTCAAAGATCCAGGCTCCACAATCTTTCTGGGCAGTCTGTGCCGTGGTTCACTCACCCTCACAGTAAAGAATCATTTCCTGATGTTCCTGTATTTCAGTGTGTGCCCACTGCCTCTTGTCTTTTCACTCAGCATCACTGAAAAGACACTGATTCCCTCCCCTTTGCACTATTGCTTCCATATGGATGTGTGCTGCCATGTAGAGATATGTCAAAAACCTCCCTGAAGCCCAGGCAGATAATATTCCCTTCATCTACCAGTCAAGTTGATTCATCAGAGGAGTTTAAAGTTATGTTCAGCATGAAATTCCCCTGAAAAATCATGCTAACTACATTACTGTGCCGTCTTTCATGTGCCTGGCAAGGTTTTCCAGGAAGAGCTGCTTCATCAACTTCCTGGGTATAAAAAAGAGGCTGGCTGGTTTGTACGATTGCGAGTCCTCCTAAATGCCTTTTTTGAAGATGAGTGTAATTTGCTTACATCCAGTCCTTAGCCTCTCTTGTCGTCTACATCTTAGCAAAAAGCTTTTCCACTATGTCTGGCGAGGAGAAATTGTGCCAGCACAGAAAACATCTCCCATCGTGTTCTAGACGTTGCACGGAGGTGTGCCGAGTGTTTGGCATGAAGGAAAGAAAAGTTGTCCAAAAACAGCTTCCAATCGAATGTTCATGTGATTGGAAAAGTCAGGAGAGTGCAAAGGTACTGTTTTCTAGCAGTTGGCAAGCTGCGCACACAATCCCAGTGTTGTACAGCTTCCTTCTTCACCTTTCCGAAGGTGCCGCTCTCTCCGGCTCCCGGAGGCGAAGAAGCGGCTTCTTCGCGCAAAGACGATTGTGCCGCTCACTGTGCACTCCTTAGCGCGGCTTCTGCCGAAAGACGCCCGGGAGCGGCTCTTAGCTCCGGAGAGCATCGTACCTTCGTCTTTAGCGTCTCTTCTCGTCTACATCTTAGCAAAAAGCTTTTCCACTATGTCTGGCGAGGAAAAACTGTGCCAGCACAGAAAACATCTCCCATCGTGTTCTAGACGTTGCACGGAGGTGTGCCGAGTGTTTGGCATGAAGGAAAGAAAAGTTGTCCAAAACAGATTCCAATCGAATGTTCATGCGATTGGAAAAGTCAGGAGAGTGCAAAGGTACTGTTTTCTAGCAGTTGGCAAGCTGCGCACACAATCCCAGTGTTGTACAGCTTCCTTCTTCACCTTTCCGATGCTGCCGCTCTCTCCGGCTCCCGGAGGCGAAGAAGCGGCTTCTTCGCGCAAAGACGATTGTGCCGCTCACTGTGCACTCCTTAGCGCGGCTTCTGCCGAAAGACGCCCGGGAGCGGCTCTTAGCTCCGGAGAGCATCGTACCTTCGTCTTTAGCGTCTCTTCTCGTCTACATCTTAGCAAAAAGCTTTTCCACTATGTCTGGCGAGGAAAAACTGTGCCAGCACAGAAAACATCTCCCATCGTGTTCTAGACGTTGCACGGAGGTGTGCCGAGTGTTTGGCATGAAGGAAAGAAAAGTTGTCCAAAACAGCTTCCAATCGAATGTTCATGTGATTGGAAAAGTCAGGAGAGTGCAAAGGTACTGTTTTCTATCAGTTGGCAAGCTGCGCTCACAATCCCAGTGTTGTACAGCTTCCTTCTTCACCTTTCCGAAGGTGCCGCTCTCTCCGGCTCCCGGAGGCGAAGAAGCGGCTTCTTCGCGCAAAGACGATTGTGCCGCTGACTGTGCACTCCTTAGCGCGGCTTCTGCCGAAAGACGCCCGGGAGCGGCTCTTAGCTCCGGAGAGCATCGTACCTTCGTCTTTAGCGTCTCTTCTCGTCTACATCATAGCAAAAAGCTTTTCCACTATGTCTGGCGAGGAATACCTGTGCCAGCACAGAAAACATCTCCCATCGTGTTCTAGACGTTGCACGGAGGTGTGCCGAGTGTTTGGCATGAAGGAAAGAAAAGTTGTCCAAAACAGCTTCCAATCGAATGTTCATGTGATTGGAAAAGTCAGGAGAGTGCAAAGGTACTGTTTTCTAGCAGTTGGCAAGCTGCGCACACAATCCCAGTGTTGTACAGCTTCCTTCTTCACCTTTCCGAAGGTGCCGCTCTCTCCGGCTCCCGGAGGCGAAGAAGCGGCTTCTTCGCGCAAAGACGATTGTGCCGCTCACTGTGCACTCCTTAGCGCGGCTTCTGCCGAAAGACGCCCGGGAGCGGCTCTTAGCTCCGGACAGCATCGTACCTTCGTCTTTAGCGTCTCTTCTCGTCTACATCTTAGCAAAAAGCTTTTCCACTATGTCTGGCGAGGAAAAACTGTGCCAGCACAGAAAACATCTCCCATCGTGTTCTAGACGTTGCACGGAGGTGTGCCGAGTGTTTGGCATGAAGGAAAGAAAAGTTGTCCAAAACAGCTTCCAATCGAATGTTCATGTGATTGGAAAAGTCAGGAGAGTGCAAAGGTACTGTTTTCTAGCAGTTGGCAAGCTGCGCACACAATCCCAGTGTTGTACAGCTTCCTTCTTCACCTTTCCGAAGGTGCCGCTCTCTCCGGCTCCCGGAGGCGAAGAAGCGGCTTCTTCGCGCAAAGACGATTGTGCCGCTCACTGTGCACTCCTTAGCGCGGCTTCTGCCGAAAGACGCCCGGGAGCGGCTCTTAGCTCCGGACAGCATCGTACCTTCGTCTTTAGCGTCTCTTCTCGTCTACATCTTAGCAAAAAGCTTTTCCACTATGTCTGGCGAGGAAAAACTGTGCCAGCACAGAAAACATCTCCCATCGTGTTCAAGACGTTGCACGGAGGTGTGCCGAGTGTTTGGCATGAAGGAAAGAAAAGTTGTCCAAAACAGCTTCCAATCGAATGTTCATGTGATTGGAAAAGTCAGGAGAGTGCAAAGGTACTGTTTTCTAGCAGTTGGCAAGCTGCGCACACAATCCCAGTGTTGTACAGCTTCCTTCTTCACCTTTCCGAAGGTGCCGCTCTCTCCGGCTCCCGGAGGCGAAGAAGCGGCTTCTTCGCGCAAAGACGATTGTGCCGCTCACTGTGCACTCCTTAGCGCGGCTTCTGCCGAAAGACGCCCGGGAGCGGCTCTTAGCTCCGGAGAGCATCGTACCTTCGTCTTTAGCGTCTCTTCTCGTCTACATCTTAGCAAAAAGCTTTTCTACTATGTCTGGCGAGGAAAAACTGTGCCAGCACAGAAAACATCTCCCATCGTGTTCTAGACGTTGCACGGAGGTGTGCCGAGTGTTTGGCATGAAGGAAAGAAAAGTTGTCCAAAACTGCTTCCAATCGAATGTTCATGTGATTGGAAAAGTCAGGAGAGTGCAAAGGTACTGTTTTCTAGCAGTTGGCAAGCTGCGCACAAAATCCCAGTGTTGTACAGCTTTCTTCTTCACCTTTCCGAAGGTGCCGCTCTCTCCGGCTCCCGGAGGCGAAGAAGCGGCTTCTTCGCGCAAAGACGATTGTGCCGCTCACTATGCACTCCTTTGCGCGGCTTCTGCCGAAAGACGCCCGGGAGCGGCTCTTAGCTCCGGAGAGCATCGTACCTTCGTCTTTAGCGTCTCTTCCCGTCTACATCTTAGCAAAAAGCTTTTCCACTATGTCTGGCGAGGAAAAACTGTGCCAGCACAGAAAACATCTCCCATCGTGTTCAAGACGTTGCACGGAGGTGTGCCGAGTGTTTGGCATGAAGAAAAGAAAAGTTGTCCAAAACAGCTTCCAATCGAATGTTCATGCGATTGGAAAAGTCAGGAGAGTGCAAAGGTACTGTTTTCTAGCAGTTGGCAAGCTGCGCACACAATCCCAGTGTTGTACAGCTTCCTTCTTCACCTTTCCGAAGGTGCCGCTCTCTCCGGCTCCCGGAGGCGAAGAAGCGGCTTCTTCGCGCAAAGACGATTGTGCCGCTCACTGTGCACTCCTTAGCGCGGCTTCTGCCGAAAGACGCCCGGGAGCGGCTCTTAGCTCCGGAGAGCATCATACCTTCGTCTTTAGCGTCTCTTCTCGTCTACATCTTAGCAAAAAGCTTTTCTACTATGTCTGGCGAGGAAAAACTGTGCCAGCACAGAAAACATCTCCCATCGTGTTCTAGACATTGCACGGAGGTGTGCCGAGTGTTTGGCATGAAGGAAAGAAAAGTTGTCCAAAACTGCTTCCAATCGAATGTTCATGTGATTGGAAAAGTCAGGAGAGTGCAAAGGTACTGTTTTCTAGCAGTTGGCAAGCTGCGCACAAAATCCCAGTGTTGTACAGCTTTCTTCTTCACCTTTCCGAAGGTGCCGCTCTCTCCGGCTCCCGGAGGCGAAGAAGCGGCTTCTTCACGCAAAGACGATTGTGCCGCTCACTGTGCACTCCTTAGCGCGGCTTCTGCCGAAAGACGCCCGGGAGCGGCTCTTAGCTCCGGAGAGCATCGTACCTTCGTCTTTAGCGTCTCTTCTCGTCTACATCTTAGCAAAAAGCTTTTCCACTATGTCTGGCGAGGAAAAACTGTGCCAGCACAGAAAACATCTCCCATCGTGTTCTAGACGTTGCACGGAGGTGTGCCGAGTGTTTGGCATGAAGGAAAGAAAAGTTGTCCAAAACAGCTTCCAATCGAATGTTCATGTGATTGGAAAAGTCAGGAGAGTGCAAAGGTACTGTTTTCTAGCAGTTGGCAAGCTGCGCACACAATCCCAGTGTTGTACAGCTTCCGTCTTCACCTTTCCGAAGGTGCCGCTCTCTCCGGCTCCCGGAGGCGAAGAAGCGGCTTCTTCGCGCAAAGACGATTGTGCCGCTCACTGTGCACTCCTTAGCGCGGCTTCTGCCGAAAGACGCCCGGGAGCGGCTCTTAGCTCCGGACAGCATCGTACCTTCGTCTTTAGCGTCTCTTCTCGTCTACATCTTAGCAAAAAGCTTTTCCACTATGTCTGGCGAGGAAAAACTGTGCCAGCACAGAAAACATCTCCCATCGTGTTCTAGACGTTGCACGGAGGTGTGCCGAGTGTTTGGCATGAAGGAAAGAAAAGTTGTCCAAAACAGCTTCCAATCGAATGTTCATGTGATTGGAAAAGTCAGGAGAGTGCAAAGGTACTGTTTTCTATCAGTTGGCAAGCTGCGCACAAAATCCCAGTGATGTACAGCTTCCTTCTTCACCTTTCCGAAGGTGCCGCTCTCTCCGGCTCCCGGAGGCGAAGAAGCGGCTTCTTCGCGCAAAGACGATTGTGCCGCTCACTGTGCACTCCTTAGCGCGGCTTCTGCCGAAAGACGCCCGGGAGCGGCTCTTAGCTCCGGAGAGCATCGTACCTTCGTCTTTAGCGTCTCTTCTCGTCTACATCTTAGCAAAAAGCTTTTCCACTATGTCTGGCGAGGAAAAACTGTGCCAGCACAGAAAACATCTCCCATCGTGTTCTAGACGTTGCACGGAGGTGTGCCGAGTGTTTGGCATGAAGGAAAGAAAAGTTGTCCAAAACTGCTTCCAATCGAATGTTCATGTGATTGGAAAAGTCAGGAGAGTGCAAAGGTACTGTTTTCTAGCAGTTGGCAAGCTGCGCACACAATCCCAGTGTTGTACAGCTTCCTTCTTCACCTTTCCGAAGGTGCCGCTCTCTCCGGCTCCCGGAGGCGAAGAAGCGGCTTCTTCGCGCAAAGACGATTGTGCCGCTCACTGTGCACTCCTTAGCGCGGCTTCTGCCGAAAGACGCCCGGGAGCGGCTCTTAGCTCCGGACAGCATCGTACCTTCGTCTTTAGCGTCTCTTCTCGTCTACATCTTAGCAAAAAGCTTTTCCACTATGTCTGGCGAGGAAAAACTGTGCCAGCACAGAAAACATCTCCCATCGTGTTCTAGACGTTGCACGGAGGTGTGCCGAGTGTTTGGCATGAAGAAAAGAAAAGTTGTCCAAAACAGCTTCCAATCGAATGTTCATGTGATTGGAAAAGTCAGGAGAGTGCAAAGGTACTGTTTTCTATCAGTTGGCAAGCTGCGCACACAATCCCAGTGTTGTACAGCTTCCTTCTTCACCTTTCCGAAGGTGCCGCTCTCTCCGGCTCCCGGAGGCGAAGAAGCGGCTTCTTCGCGCAAAGACGATTGTGCCGCTCACTGTGCACTCCTTAGCGCGGCTTCTGCCGAAAGACGCCCGGGAGCGGCTCTTAGCTCCGGACAGCATCGTACCTTCGTCTTTAGCGTCTCTTCTCGTCTACATCTTAGCAAAAAGCTTTTCCACTATGTCTGGCGAGGAAAAACTGTGCCAGCACAGAAAACATCTCCCATCGTGTTCTAGACGTTGCACGGAGGTGTGCCGAGTGTTTGGCATGAAGAAAAGTTGTCCAAAACAGCTTCCAATCGAATGTTCATGTGATTGGAAAAGTCAGGAGAGTGCAAAGGTACTGTTTTCTAGCAGTTGTCAAAGGTACTGTTTTCTAGCAGTTGGCAAGCTGCGCACACAATCCCAGTGTTGTACAGCTTCCTTCTTCACCTTTCCGAAGGTGCCGCTCTCTCCGGCTCCCGGAGGCGAAGAAGCGGCTTCTTCGCGCAAAGACGATTGTGCCGCTCACTGTGCACTCCTTAGCGCGGCTTCTGCCGAAAGACGCCCGGGAGCGGCTCTTAGCTCCGGACAGCATCGTACCTTCGTCTTTAGCGTCTCTTCTCGTCTACATCTTAGCAAAAAGCTTTTCCACTATGTCTGGCGAGGAAAAACTGTGCCAGCACAGAAAACATCTCCCATCGTGTTCTAGACGTTGCACGGAGGTGTGCCGAGTGTTTGGCATGAAGGAAAGAAAAGTTGTCCAAAACAGCTTCCAATCGAATGTTCATGTGATTGGAAAAGTCAGGAGAGTGCAAAGGTACTGTTTTCTAGCAGTTGGCAAGCTGCGCACACAATCCCAGTGTTGTACAGCTTCCTTCTTCACCTTTCCGAAGGTGCCGCTCTCTCCGGCTCCCGGAGGCGAAGAAGCGGCTTCTTCGCGCAAAGACGATTGTGCCGCTCACTGTGCACTCCTTAGCGCGGCTTCTGCCGAAAGACGCCCGGGAGCGGCTCTTAGCTCCGGACAGCATCGTACCTTCGTCTTTAGCGTCTCTTCTCGTCTACATCTTAGCAAAAAGCTTTTCCACTATGTCTGGCGAGGAAAAACTGTGCCAGCACAGAAAACATCTCCCATCGTGTTCAAGACGTTGCACGGAGGTGTGCCGAGTGTTTGGCATGAAGGAAAGAAAAGTTGTCCAAAACAGCTTCCAATCGAATGTTCATGTGATTGGAAAAGTCAGGAGAGTGCAAAGGTACTGTTTTCTAGCAGTTGGCAAGCTGCGCACACAATCCCAGTGTTGTACAGCTTCCTTCTTCACCTTTCCGAAGGTGCCGCTCTCTCCGGCTCCCGGAGGCGAAGAAGCGGCTTCTTCGCGCAAAGACGATTGTGCCGCTCACTGTGCACTCCTTAGCGCGGCTTCTGCCGAAAGACGCCCGGGAGCAGCTCTTAGCTCCGGAGAGCATCGTACCTTCGTCTTTAGCGTCTCTTCTCGTCTACATCTTAGCAAAAAGCTTTTCCACTGTGTCTGGCGAGGAAAAACTGTGCCAGCACAGAAAACATCTCCCATCGTGTTCTAGACGTTGCACGATCCCTATACTTAGGCTGATTTTCCTTCCTGGGGATAGGGATAGGCTTCAGCCTAGGGCTTGGAGTTTTTTAACCAGGAAGCCCTGAGTTCCAGGCTAACTGCATCTGCCAAAGGCATCCCAAAGGGAGTGCAGAAGTGCCACAACATGGCTGCTTTCACAGCTTTTCTCTTAGGAAGAACCCTAATACGCGGCTGATTTACCTTCCTAGGGTTACTGTTAGGCTTAGGCCTAGGACTTTTAAAACCAGGAAGCCCTGGGCTCCAGGCACACTGCAGCTGCGAAAGGCATCCCAAGGGGAGCGCAAAAGTGACACAACTTGGCTGCCTCTGCTGCTATTCTCATGAGACCATCCCGAATCATAGGCTGATTTTCCTTCCTAGGGTTAAGGTTTGAGTTACGCCTAGGGTAAGGGTTCTATTAACCAGAAAGCCCTGAGTTCCAAGAACACAGCAGCTGCGAAGGACTACCCAAGAAGAGCGCAAAAGTACCACAACGTGCCTGCCTCCACAGCTTTTTCCTTGGGGACATGCCTAATTCCTGGCTGATTTGCCTTTCTCGTCTTAGGGTTGGGGTTCGGCCTAGGGCTAGGATTTTTTTAACTAGGAAGCCCTGAGTTCCAGGCTTACTTCATCTGCCAAAGGCATCCCAAAGGGAGTGCAGAAGTGCAACAACACGGCTGCTTTCACGGCTTTCCCCTTAGGAAGAACCCTAATACGCAGCTGATTTACCTTCCTAGGTTTACTGATAGGCTTAGGCTTAGGACTTTTAAAACTAGGAAGCCCTTAGATCCAGGCACACTGCAGCTGTTCAAGGCATCCCAAGGGGAGTACTAAAGTACCACAACATGGCAGCTTTCACAGCTTTTTCCTTGGCACCATCCCTATACCTAGGCTGATTTATCTGACTAGGGTTAGGGTTAGGCTTCAGCCTAGGGCTTGGAGTTTTTTAACCAGGAAGCCCTGAGTTCCAGGCTTACTGCATCTGCCAAATGCATCCCAAAGGGAGTGCAAAAGTGCCACAACATGGCTGCTTTCACGGCTTTTCCCTTAGGAAGAACCCTAATACCCGGCTGATTTACCTTCCTAGGGTTACTGTTAGGCTTAGGCCTAGGACTTTTAAAACCAGGAAGCCCTGGGCTCCAGGCACATGCAGCTGTTAAAGGCATCCCAAGAGGGCCGCAGAAGTGACACAACTTGGCTGCCTCTGCTGCTATTCTCATGAGACCATCCCGAACCATAGGCTGATTTTCCTTCCTAGGGTTAAGGTTTGAGTTACGCCTAGGGTAAGAGTTCTATTAACCAGAAAGCCCTGAGTTCCAAGAACACAGCAGCTGCGAAGGACTACCTAAGAAGAGCGCAAAAGTACCACAACGTGCCTGCCTCCACAGCTTTTTCCTTGGGGACATGCCTAATTCCTGGCTGATTTGCCTTTCTCGTCTTAGGGTTGGGGTTCGGCCTAGGGCTAGGATTTTTTTAACTAGGAAGCCCTGAGTTCCAGGCTTACTTCATCTGCCAAAGGCATCCCAAAGGGAGTGCAGAAGTGCCACAACATGGCTGCTTTCACGGCTTTCCCCTTAGGAAGAACCCTAATACCCGGCTGATTTACCTTCCTAGGGTTACTGTTAGGCTTAGGCCTAGGACTTTTAAAACCAGGAAGCCCTGGGCTCCAGGCACACTGCAGCTGCGAAAGGCATCCCAAGGGGAGCGCAAAAGTGACACAACTTGGCTGCCACCACTGATATTTCCATGAGACCATCCCGAACCATAGGCTGATTTTCCTTCCTAGGGTTAAGGTTTGAGTTACGCCTAGGGTAAGGGTTCTATTAACCAGAAAGCCCTGAGTTCCAAGAACACAGCAGCTGCGAAGGACTACCCAAGAAGAGCGCAAAAGTACCACAACATGCCTGCCTCCACAGCTTTTTCCTTGGGGACATGCCTAATTCCTGGCTGATTTGCCTTTCTCGTCTTAGGGTTGGGGTTCGGCCTAGGGCTAGGATTTTTTTAACTAGGAAGCCCTGAGTTCCAGGCTTTCTGCATCTGCAAAAGGCATCCCAAAGGGAGTGCAGAAGTGCCACAACATGGCTGCTATCACGGCTTTTCCCTTAGGAAGAACCCTAATACGCGGCTGATTTACCTTCCTAGGGTTACTGTTAGGCTTAGACCTAGGACTTTTAAAACCAGGAAGCCCTGGGCTCCAGGCACACTGCAGCTGCGAAAGGCATCCCAAGGGGAGCGCAAAAGTGACACAACTTGGCTGCCTCTGCTGCTATTCTAATGAGACCATCCCGAACCATAGGCTGATTTTCCTTCCTAGGGTTAAGGTTTGAGTTACGCCTAGGGTAAGGGTTCTATTAACCAGAAAGCCCTGAGTTCCAAGAACACAGCAGCTGCGAAGGACTACCCAAGAAGAGCGCAAAAGTACCACAACGTGCCTGCCTCCACAGCTTTTTCCTTGGGGACATGCCTAATTCCTGGCTGATTTGCCTTTCTCGTCTTAGGGTTGGGGTTCGGCCTAGGGCTAGGATTTTTTAACTAGGAAGCCCTGAGTTCCAGGCTTACTTCATCTGCCAAAGGCATCCCAAAGGGAGTGCAGAAGTGCCACAACATGGCTGCTTTCACGGCTTTCCCCTTAGGAAGAACCCTAATACGCGGCTGATTTACCTTCCTAGGTTTACTGATAGGCTTAGGCTTAGGACTTTTAAAACTAGGAAGCCCTTAGATCCAGGCACACTGCAGCTGTTCAAGGCATCCCAAGGGGAGTATTAAAGTACCACAACATGGCAGCTTTCACAGCTTTTTCCTTGGCACCATCCCTATACATAGGCAGATTTATCTGACTAGGGTTAGGGTTAGGCTTCAGCCTAGGGCTTGGAGTTTTTTAACCAGGAAGCCCTGAGTTCCAGGCTTACTGCATCTGCCAAATGCATCCCAAAGGGAGTGCAAAAGTGCCACAACATGGCTGCTTTCACGGCTTTTCCCTTAGGAAGAACCCTAATACGCGGCTGATTTACCTTCCTAGGGTTACTGTTACGCTTAGGCCTAGGACTTTTAAAACCAGGAAGCCCTGGGCTCCAGGCACTCTGCAGCTGCGAAAGGCATCCCAAGGGGAGCGCAAAAGTGACACAACTTGGCTGCCACCACTGATATTTCCATGAGACCATCCCGAACCATAGGCTGATTTTCCGTCCTAGGGTTAAGGTTTGAGTTACGCCTAGGGTAAGGGTTCTATTAACCAGAAAGCCCTGAGTTCCAAGAACACAGCAGCTGCGAAGGACTAGCCAAGAAGAGCGCAAAAGTACCACAACATGCCTGCCTCCACAGCTTTTTCCTTGGGGACATGCCTAATTCCTGGCTGATTTGCCTTTCTCGTCTTAGGGTTGGGGTTCGGCCTAGGGCTAGGATTTTTTTAACCAGGAAGCCCTGAGTTCCAGGCTTACTGCATCTGCCAAAGGCATCCCAAAAGGAGTGCAGAAGTGCCACAACATGGCTGCTATCATGGCTTTTCCCTTAGGAAGAACCCTAATACGCGGCTGATTTACCTTCCTAGGCTTACTGTTAGGCTTAGGCCTAGGACTTTTAAAACTAGGAAGCCCTTAGATCCAGGCACACTGCAGCTGTTCAAGGCATCCCAAGGGGAGTACTAAAGTACCACAACATGGCAGCTTTCACAGCTTTTTCCTTCGCACCATCCCTATACCTAGGCTGATTTATCTGACTAGGGTTAGGGTTAGGCTTCAGCCTAGGGCTTGGAGTTTTTTAACCAGGAAGCCCTGAGTTCCAGGCTTACTGCATCTGCCAAATGCATCCCAAAGGGAGTGCAGAAGTGCCACAACATGGCTGCTTTCACGGCTTTTCCCTTAGGAAGAACCCTAATACGCGGCTGATTTACCTTCCTAGGGTTACTGTTAGGCTTAGGCCTAGGACTTTTAAAACCAGGAAGCCCTGGGCTCCAGGAACTCTGCAGCTGCGAAAGGCATCCCAAGGGGAGCGCAAAAGTGACACAACTTGGCTGCCACCACTGATATTTCCATGAGACCATCCCGAACCATAGGCTGATTTTCCGTCCTAGGGTTAAGGTTTGAGTTACGCCTAGGGTAAGGGTTCTATTAACCAGAAAGCCCTGAGTTCCAAGAACACAGCAGCTGCGAAGGACTAGCCAAGAAGAGCGCAAAAGTACCACAACGTGCCTGCCTCCACAGCTTTTTCCTTGGGGACATGCCTAATTCCTGGCTGATTTGCCTTTCTCGTCTTAGGGTTGGGGTTCGGCCTAGGGCTAGGATTTTTAAAATCAGGAAGCCCTGAGTACCAGGCTTTCTGCATCTGCCAAAGGCATCCCAAAGGGAGTGCAGAAGTGCCACAACATGGCTGCTTTCACGGCTTTTCCCTTAGGAAGAACCCTAATACCCGGCTGATTTACCTTCCTAGGGTTCATGTTAGGCTTAGGCCTAGGACTTTTAAAACCAGGAAGCCCTGGGCTCCAGGCACTCTGCAGCTGCGAAAGGCATCCCAAGGGGAGCGCAAAAGTGACACAACTTGGCTGCCACCACTGATATTTCCATGAGACCATCCCGAACCATAGGCTGATTTTCCGTCCTAGGGTTAAGGTTTGAGTTACGCCTAGGGTAAGGGTTCTATTAACCAGAAAGCCCTGAGTTCCAAGAACACAGCAGCTGCGAAGGACTAGCCAAGAAGAGCGCAAAAGTACCACAACATGCCTGCCTCCACAGCTTTTTCCTTGGGGACATGCCTAATTCCTGGCTGATTTGCCTTTCTCGTCTTAGGGTTGGGGTTCGGCCTAGGGCTAGGATTTTTTTAACCAGGAAGCCCTGAGTTCCAGGCTTTCTGCATCTGCCAAAGGCATCCCAAAGGGAGTGCAGAAGTGCCACAACATGGCTGCTTTCACGGCTTTTCCCTTAGGAAGAACCCTAATACCCGGCTGATTTACCTTCCTAGGGTTCATGTTAGGCTTAGGCCTAGGACTTTTAAAACCAGGAAGCCCTGGGCTCCAGGCACACTGCAGCTGTTAAAGGCATCCCAAGGGGAGCGCAAAAGTGACACAACTTGGCTGCCTCTGCTGCTATTCTCATGAGACCATCCCGAACCATAGGCTGATTTTCCTTCCTAGGGTTAAGGTTTGACTTACGCCTGGGGTAAGGGTTCTATTAACCAGAAAGCCCTGAGTTCCAAGAACACAGCAGCTGCGAAGGACTAGCCAAGAAGAGCGCAAAAGTACCACAACATGCCTGCCTCCACAGCTTTTTCCTTGGGGACATGCCTAATTCCTGGCTGATTTGCCTTTCTCGTCTTAGGGTTGGGGTTCGGCCTAGGGCAAGGATATTTTTAACTAGGAAGCCCTGAGTTCCAGGCTTACTTCATCTGCCAAAAGCATCCCAAAGGGAGTGCAAAAGTGCCACAACATGGCTGCTTTCACGGCTTTTCCCTTAGGAAGAACCCTAATACGCGGCTGATTTACCTTCCTAGGGTTACTGTTAGGCTTAGGCCTAGGACTTTTAAAACCAGGAAGCCCTGGGCTCCAGGCACATGCAGCTGTTAAAGGCATCCCAAGAGGGCCGCAGAAGTGACACAACTTGGCTGCCTCTGCTGCTATTCTCATGAGACCATCCCGAACCATAGGCTGATTTTCCTTCCTGGGGTTAAGGTTTGAGTTACGCCTAGGGTAAGAGTTCTATTAACCAGAAAGCCCTGAGTTCCAAGAACACAGCAGCTGCGAAGGACTACCTAAGAAGAGCGCAAAAGTACCACAACGTGCCTGCCTCCACAGCTTTTTCCTTGGGGACATGCCTAATTCCTGGCTGATTTGCCTTTCTCGTCTTAGGGTTGGGGTTCGGACTAGAGCTAGGATTTTTTAACTAGGAAGCCCTGAGTTCCAGGCTTACTTCATCTGCCAAAGGCATCCCAAAGGGAGTGCAGAAGTGCAACAACACGGCTGCTTTCACGGCTTTCCCCTTAGGAAGAACCCTAATACGCGGCTGATTTACCTTCCTAGGTTTACTGATAGGCTTAGGCTTAGGACTTTTAAAACTAGGAAGCCCTTAGATGCAGGCACACTGCAGCTGTTCAAGGCATCCCAAGGGGAGTATTAAAGTACCACAACATGGCAGCTTTCACAGCTTTTTCCTTGGCACCATCCCTATACCTAGGCTGATTTATCTGACTAGGGTTAGAGTTAGGCTTCAGCCTAGGGCTTGGAGTTTTTTAACCAGGAAGCCCTGAGTTCCAGGCTTACTGCATCTGCCAAATGCATCCCAAAGGGAGTGCAAAAGTGCCACAACATGGCTGCTTTCACGGCTTTTCTCTTAGGAAGAACCCTAATACGCGGCTGATTTACCTTCCTAGGGTTACTGTTAGGCTTAGGCCTAGGACTTTTAAAACCAGGAAGCCCTGGGCTCCAGGCTCTCTGCAGCTGCGAAAGGCATCCCAAGGGGAGCGCAAAAGTGACACAACTTGGCTGCCACCACGGATATTTCCATGAGACCATCCCGAACCATAGGCTGATTTTCCTTCCTAGGGTTAAGGTTTGAGTTACGCCTAGGGTAAGGGTTCTATTAACCAGAAAGCCCTGAGTTCCAAGAACACAGCAGCTGCGAAGGACTAGCCAAGAAGAGCGCAAAAGTACCACAACATGCCTGCCTCCACAGCTTTTTCCTTGGGGACATGCCTAATTCCTGGCTGATTTGCCTTTCTCGTCTTAGGGTTGGGGTTCGGCCTAGGGCTAGGATTTTTTTAACTAGGAAGCCCTGAGTTCCAGGCTTTCTGCATCTGCCAAAGGCATCCCAAAGGGAGTGCAGAAGTGCCACAACATGGCTGCTTTCACGGCTTTTCCCTTAGGAAGAACCCTAATACGCGGCTGATTTACCTTCCTAGGGTTACTGTTAGGCTTAGGCCTAGGACTTTTAAAACCAGGAAGCCCTGGGCTCCAGGCACACTGCAGCTGTTCAAGGCATCCCAAGGGGAGCGCAAAAGTGACACAACTTGGCTGCCTCTGCTGCTATTCTCATGAGACCATCCCGAATCATAGGCTGATTTTCCTTCCTAGGGTTAAGGTTTGAGTTACGCCTAGGGTAAGGGTTCTATTAACCAGAAAGCCCTGAGTTCCAAGAACACAGCAGCTGCGAAGGACTACCCAAGAAGAGCGCAAAAGTACCACAACGTGCCTGCCTCCACAGCTTTTTCCTTGGGGACATGCCTAATTCCTGGCTGATTTGCCTTTCTCGTCTTAGGGTTGGGGTTCGGCCTAGGGCTAGGATTTTTTTAACTAGGAAGCCCTGAGTTCCAGGCTTACTTCATCTGCCAAAGGCATCCCAAAGGGAGTGCAGAAGTGCAACAACACGGCTGCTTTCACGGCTTTCCCCTTAGGAAGAACCCAAATACGCGGCTGATTTACCTTCCTAGGTTTACTGATAGGCTTAGGCCTAGGACTTTTAAAACTAGGAAGCCCTTAGATCCAGGCACACTGCAGCTGTTCAAGGCATCCCAAGGGGAGTATTAAAGTACCACAACATGGCAGCTTTCACAGCTTTTTCCTTGGCACCATCCCTATACCTAGGCTGATTTATCTGACTAGGGTTAGGGTTAGGCTTCAGCCTAGGGCTTGGAGTTTTTTAACCAGGAAGCCCTGAGTTCCAGGCTTACTGCATCTGCCAAATGCATCCCAAAGGGAGTGCAAAAGTGCCACAACATGGCTGCTTTCACGGCTTTTCCCTTAGGAAGAACCCTAATACGCGGCTGATTTACCTTCCTAGGGTTACTGTTAGGCTTAGGCCTAGGACTTTTAAAACCAGGAAGCCCTGGGCTCCAGGCACTCTGCAGCTGCGAAAGGCATCCCAAGGGGAGCGCAAAAGTGACACAACTTGGCTGCCACCACTGATATTTCCATGAGACCATCCCGAACCATAGGCTGATTTTCCGTCCTAGGGTTAAGGTTAGAGTTACGCCTAGGGTAAGGGTTCTATTAACCAGAAAGCCCTGAGTTCCAAGAACACAGCAGCTGCGAAGGACTAGCCAAGAAGAGCGCAAAAGTACCACAACATGCCTGCCTCCACAGCTTTTTCCTTGGGGACATGCCTAATTCCTGGCTGATTTGCCTTTCTCGTCTTAGGGTTGGGGTTTGGCCTAGGGCTAGGATTTTTTTAACCAGGAAGCCCTGAGTTCCTGGCTTTCTGCATCTGCAAAAGGCATCCCAAAGGGAGTGCAGAAGTGCCACAACATGGGTGCTATCACGGCTTTTCCCTTAGGAAGAACCCTAATACGCGGCTGATTTACCTTCCTAGGGTTACTGTTAGGCTTAGGCCTAGTACTTTTAAAACCAGGAAGCCCTGGGCTCCAGGCACACTGCAGCTGTTCAAGGCATCCCAAGGGGAGCGCAAAAGTGACACAACTTGGCTGCCTCTGCTGCTATTCTCATGAGACCATCCCGAACCATAGGCTGATTTTCCTTCCTAGGGTTAAGGTTTGAGTTACGCCTGGGGTAAGGGTTCTATTAACCAGAAAGCCCTGAGTTCCAAGAACACAGCAGCTGCGAAGGACTACCCAAGAATAGCGCAAAAGTACCAGAACGTGCCTGCCTCCACAGCTTTTTCCTTGGGGACATGCCTAATTCCTGGCTGATTTGCCTTTCTCGTCTTAGGGTTGGGGTTCGGCCTAGGGCTAGGATTTTTTTAACTAGGAAGCCCTGAGTTCCAGGCTTACTTCATCTGCGAAAAGCATCCCAAAGGGAGTGCAAAAGTGCCACAACATGGCTGCTTTCACGGCTTTTCCCTTAGGAAGAACCCTAATATGCGGCTGATTTACCTTCCTAGCGTTACTGTTAGGTTTAGGCCTAGGACTTTTAAAACCAGGAAGCCCTGGGCTCCAGGCACATGCAGCTGTTAAAGGCATCCCAAGAGGGCCGCAGAAGTGACACAACTTGGCTGCCTCTGCTGCTATTCTCATGAGACCATCCCGAATCATAGGCTGATTTTCCTTCCTAGGGTTAAGGTTTGAGTTACGCCTAGGGTAAGAGTTCTATTAACCAGAAAGCCCTGAGTTCCAAGAACACAGCAGCTGCGAAGGACTACCCAAGAAGAGCGCAAAAGTACCACAACGTGCCTGCCTCCACAGCTTTTTCCTTGGGGACATGCCTAATTCCTGGCTGATTTGCCTTTCTCGTCTTAGGGTTGGGGTTCGGCCTAGGGCTAGGATTTTTTAACTAGGAAGCCCTGAGTTCCAGGCTTACTTCATCTGCCAAAGGCATCCCAAAGGGAGTGCAGAAGTGCCACAACATGGCTGCTTTCACGGCTTTCCCCTTAGGAAGAACCCTAATACGCGGCTGATTTACCTTCCTAGGTTTACTGATAGGCTTAGGCTTAGGACTTTTGAAACGAGGAAGCCCTGAGATCCAGGCACACTGCAGCTGTTCAAGGCATCCCAAGGGGAGTATTAAAGTACCACAACATGGCAGCTTTCACAGCTTTTTCCTTGGCACCATCCCTATACCTAGGCTGATTTATCTGACTAGGGTTAGGGTTAGGCTTCAGCCTAGGGCTTGGAGTTTTTTAACCAGGAAGCCCTGAGTTCCAGGCTTACTGAATCTGCCAAATGCATCCCAAAGGGAGTGCAAAAGTGCCACAACATGGCTGCTTTCACGGCTTTTCCCTTAGGAAGAACCCTAATACGCGGCTGATTTACCTTCCTAGGGTTACTGTTAGGCTTAGGCCTAGGACTTTTAAAACCAGGAAGCCCTGGGCTCCAGGCACTCTGCAGCTGCGAAAGGCATCCCAAGGGGAGCGCAAAAGTGACACAACTTGGCTGCCACCACTGATATTTCCATGAGACCATCCTGAACCATAGGCTGATTTTCCGTCCTAGGGTTAAGGTTTGAGTTACGCCTAGGGTAAGGGTTCTATTAACCAGAAAGCCCTGAGTTCCAAGAACACAGCAGCTGCGAAGGACTAGCCAAGAAGAGCGCAAAAGTACCACAACATGCCTGCCTCCACAGCTTTTTCCTTGGGGACATGCCTAATTCCTGGCTGATTTGCCTTTCTCGTCTTAGGGTTGGGGTTCGGCCTAGGGCTAGGATTTTTTTAACCAGGAAGCCCTGAGTTCCAGGCTTACTGCATCTGCCAAAGGCATCCCAAAGGGAGTGCAGAAGTGCCACAACATGGCTGCTATCATGGCTTTTCCCTTAGGAAGAACCCTAATACGCGGCTGATTTACCTTCCTAGGCTTACTGTTAGGCTTAGGCCTAGGACTTTTAAAACCAGGAAGCCCTGGGCTCCAGGCACTCTGCAGCGGCGAAAGGCATCCCAAGGGGAGCGCAAAAGTGACACAACTTGGCTGCCACCACTGATATTTCCATGAGACCATCCCGAACCATAGGCTGATTTTCCTTCCTAGGGTTAAGGTTTGAGTTACGCCTAGGGTAAGGGTTCTATTAACCAGAAAGCCCTGAGTTCCAAGAACACAGCAGCTGCGAAGGACTAGCCAAGAAGAGCGCAAAAGTACCACAACATGCCTGCCTCCACAGCTTTTTCCTTGGGGACATGCCTAATTCCTGGCTGATTTGCCTTTCTCGTCTTAGGGTTGGGGTTCGGCCTAGGGCTAGGATTTTTTTAACTAGGAAGCCCTGAGTTCCAGGCTTTCTGCATCTGCCAAAGGCATCCCAAAGGGAGTGCAGAAGTGCCACAACATGGCTGCTGTCACGGCTTTTCCCTTAGGAAGAACCCTAATACGCGGCTGATTTACCTTCCTAGGGTTACTGTTAGGCTTAGGCCTAGGACTTTTAAAACCAGGAAGCCCTGGGCTCCAGGCACACTGCAGCTGTTCAAGGCATCCCAAGGGGAGCGCAAAAGTGACACAACTTGGCTGCCTCTGCTGCTATTCTCATGAGACCATCCCGAATCATAGGCTGATTTTCCTTCCTAGGGTTAAGGTTTGAGTTACGCCTAGGGTAAGGGTTCTATTAACCAGAAAGCCCTGAGTTCCAAGAACACAGCAGCTGCGAAGGACTACCCAAGAAGAGCGCAAAAGTACCACAACGTGCCTGCCTCCACAGCTTTTTCCTTGGGGACATGCCTAATTCCTGGCTGATTTGCCTTTCTCGTCTTAGGGTTGGGGTTCGGCCTAGGGCTAGGATTTTTTTAACTAGGAAGCCCTGAGTTCCAGGCTTACTTCATCTGCCAAAGGCATCCCAAAGGGAGTGCAGAAGTGCCACAACATGGCTGCTTTCACGGCTTTTCCCTTAGGAAGAACCCTAATACCCGGCTGATTTACCTTCCTAGGTTTACTGATAGGTTTAGGCTTAGGACTTTTAAAACTAGGAAGCCCTTAGATCCAGGCACACTGCAGCTGTTCAAGGCATCCCAAGGGGAGTACTAAAGTACCACAACATGGCAGCTTTCACAGCTTTTTCCTTGGCACCATCCCTATACCTAGGCTGATTTATCTGACTAGGGTTAGGGTTAGGCTTCAGCCTAGGGCTTGGAGTTTTTTAACCAGGAAGCCCTGAGTTCCAGGCTTACTGCATCTGCCAAATGCATCCCAAAGGGAGTGCAAAAGTGCCACAACATGGCTGCTTTCACGGCTTTTCCCTTAGGAAGAACCCTAATACGCGGCTGATTTACCTTCCTAGGGTTACTGTTAGGCTTAGGCCTAGGACTTTTAAAACCAGGAAGCCCTGGGCTCCAGGCACTCTGCAGCTGCGAAAGGCATCCCAAGGGGAGCGCAAAAGTGACACAACTTGGCTGCCACCACTGATATTTCCATGAGACCATCCCGAACCATAGGCTGATTTTCCTTCCTAGGGTTAAGGTTTGAGTTACGCCTAGGGTAAGGGTTCTATTAACCAGAAAGCCCTGAGTTCCAAGAACACAGCAGCTGCGAAGGACTAGCCAAGAAGAGCGCAAAAGTACCACAACATGCCTGCCTCCACAGCTTTTTCCTTGGGGACATGCCTAATTCCTGGCTGATTTGCCTTTCTCGTCTTAGGGTTGGGGTTCGGCCTAGGGCTAGGATTTTTTTAACCAGGAAGCCCTGAGTTCCAGGCTTTCTGCATCTGCCAAAGGCATCCCAAAGGGAGGTCAGACGTGCCACAACATGGCTGCTTTCACGGCTTTTCCCTTAGGAAGAACCCTAATACCCGGCTGATTTACCTTCCTAGGGTTCATGTTAGGCTTAGGCCTAGGACTTTTAAAACCAGGAAGCCCTGGGCTCCAGGCACATGCAGCTGTTAAAGGCATCCCAAGAGGGCCGCAGAAGTGACACAACTTGGCTGCCTCTTCTGCTATTCTCATGAGACCATCCCGAACCATAGGCTGATTTTCCTTCCTAGGGTTAAGGTTTGAGTTACGCCTAGGGTAAGAGTTCTATTAACCAGAAAGCCCTGAGTTCCAAGAACACAGCAGCTGCGAAGGACTACCTAAGAAGAGCGCAAAAGTACCACAACGTGCCTGCCTCCACAGCTTTTTCCTTGGGGACATGCCTAATTCCTGGCTGATTTGCCTTTCTCGTCTTAGGGTTGGGGTTCAGCCTAGGGCTAGGATTTTTTTAACTAGGAAGCCCTGAGTTCCAGGCTTACTTCATCTGCCAAAGGCATCCCAAAGGGAGTGCAGAAGTGCCACAACATGGCTGCTTTCACGGCTTTCCCCTTAGGAAGAACCCTAATACCCAGCTGATTTACCTTCCTAGGGTTACTGTTAGGCTTAGGCCTAGGACTTTTAAAACCAGGAAGCCCTGGGCTCCAGGCACACTGCAGCTGCGAAAAGCATCCCAAGGGGAGCGCAAAAGTGACACAACTTGGCTGCCTCTGCTGCTATTCTCATGAGACCATCCCGAATCATAGGCTGATTTTCCTTCCTAGGGTTAAGGTTTGAGTTACGCCTAGGGTAAGGGTTCTATTAACCAGAAAGCCCTGAGTTCCAAGAACACAGCAGCTGCGAAGGACTAGCCAAGAAGAGCGCAAAAGTACCACAACGTGCCTGCCTCCACAGCTTTTTCCTTGGGGACATGCCTAATTCCTGGCTGATTTGCCTTTCTCGTCTTAGGGTTGGGGTTCGGCCTAGGGCTAGGATTTTTTTAACTAGGAAGCCCTGAGTTCCAGGCTTACTTCATCTGCCAAAGGCATCCCAAAGGGAGTGCAGAAGTGCAACAACACGGCTGCTTTCACGGCTTTCCCCTTAGGAAGAACCCTAATACGCGGCTGATTTACCTTCCTAGGTTTACTGATAGGCTTAGGCTTAGGACTTTTAAAACTAGGAAGCCCTTAGATCCAGGCACACTGCAGCTGTTCAAGGCATCCCAAGGGGAGTACTAAAGTACCACAACATGGCAGCTTTCACAGCTTTTTCCTTGGCACCATCCCTATACCTAGGCTGATTTATCTGACTAGGGTTAGGGTTAGGGTGCAGCCTAGGGCTTGGAGTTTTTTAACCAGGAAGCCCTGAGTTCCAGGCTTACTGCATCTGCCAAATGCATCCCAAAGGGAGTGCAAAAGTGCCACAACATGGCTGCTTTCACGGCTTTTCCCTTAGGAAGAACCCTAATACCCGGCTGATTTACCTTCTAGGGTTACTGTTAGGCTTAGGCCTAGGACTTTTAAAACCAGGAAGCCCTGGGCTCCAGGCACACTGCAGCTGCGAAAGGCATCCCAAGGGGAGCGCAAAAGTGACACAACTTGGCTGCCACCACTGATATTTCATTGAGACCATCCCGAACCATAGGCTGATTTTCCGTCCTAGGGTTAAGGTTTGAGTTACGCCTAGGGTAAGGGTTCTATTAACCAGAAAGCCCTGAGTTCCAAGAACACAGCAGCTGCGAAGGACTAGCCAAGAAGAGCGCAAAAGTACCACAACATGCCTGCCTCCACAGCTTTTTCCTTGGGGACATGCCTAATTCCTGGCTGATTTGCCTTTCTCGTCTTAGGGTTGGGGTTCGGCCTAGGGCTAGGATTTTTTTAACCAGGAATCCCTGAGATCCAGGCTTACTGCATCTGCCAAAGGCATCCCAAAGGGAGTGCAGAAGTGCCACAACATGGCTGCTATCATGGCTTTTCCCTTAGGAAGAACCCTAATACGCGGCTGATTTACCTTCCTAGGCTTACTGTTAGGCTTAGGCCTAGGACTTTTAAAACCAGGAAGCCCTGGGCTCCAGGCATATGCAGGTGTTCAAGGCATCCCAAGGGGAGCGCAAAAGTGACACAACTTGGCTGCCACCACTGATATTTCCATGAGACCATCCCGAACCATAGGCTGATTTTCCTTCCTAGGGTTAAGGTTTGAGTTACGCCTAGGGTAGGGTTTCTATTAACCAGAAAGCCCTGAGTTCCAAGAACACAGCACCTGCGAAGGACTAGCCAAGAAGAGCGCAAAAGTACCACAACATGCCTGCCTCCACAGCTTTTTCCTTGGGGACATGCCTAATTCCTGGCTGATTTGCCTTTCTCGTCTTAGGGTTGGGGTTCGGCCTAGGGCTAGGATTTTTTTAACTAGGAAGCCCTGAGTTCCAGGCTTACTTCATCTGCCAAAGGCATCCCAAAGGGAGTGCAGAAGTGCCACAACATGGCTGCTATCACGGCTTTTCCCTTAGGAAGAACCCTAATACGCGGCTGATTTACCTTCCTAGGGTTACTGTTAGGCTTAGGCCTAGGACTTTTAAAACCAGGAAGCCCTGGGCTCCAGGCACACTGCAGCTGCGAAAGGCATCCCAAGGGGAGCGCAAAAGTGACACAACTTGGCTGCCTCTGCTGCTATTCTCATGAGACCATCCCGAATCATAGGCTGATTTTCCTTCCTAGGGTTAAGGTTTGAGTTACGCCTAGGGTAAGGGTTCTATTAACCAGAAAGCCCTGAGTTCCAAGAACACAGCAGCTGCGAAGGACTAGCCAAGAAGAGCGCAAAAGTACCACAACGTGCCTGCCTCCACAGCTTTTTCCTTGGGGACATGCCTAATTCCTGGCTGATTTGCCTTTCTCGTCTTAGGGTTGGGGTTCGGCCTAGGGCTAGGATTTTTTTAACTAGGAAGCCCTGAGTTCCAGGCTTACTTCATCTGCCAAAGGCATCCCAAAGGGAGTGCAGAAGTGCAACAACACGGCTGCTTTCACGGCTTTCCCCTTAGGAAGAACCCTAATACGCGGCTGATTTACCTTCCTAGGTTTACTGATAGGCTTAGGCTTAGGACTTTTAAAACTAGGAAGCCCTTAGATCCAGGCACACTGCAGCTGTTCAAGGCATCCCAAGGGGAGTACTAAAGTACCACAACATGGCAGCTTTCACAGCTTTTTCCTTGGCACCATCCCTATACCTAGGCTGATTTATCTGACTAGGGTTAGGGTTAGGCTTCAGCCTAGGGCTTGGAGTTTTTTAACCAGGAAGCCCTGAGTTCCAGGCTTACTGCATCTGCCAAATGCATCCCAAAGGGAGTGCAAAAGTGCCACAACATGGCTGCTTTCACGGCTTTTCCCTTAGGAAGAACCCTAATACGCGGCTGATTTACCTTCCTAGGGTTACTGTTAGGCTTAGGCCTAGGACTTTTAAAACCAGGAAGCCCTGGGCTCCAGGCACTCTGCAGCTGCGAAAGGCATCCCAAGGGGAGCGCAAAAGTGACACAACTTGGCTGCCACCACTGATATTTCCATGAGACCATCCCGAACCATAGGCTGATTTTCCTTCCTAGGGTTAAGGTTTGAGTTACGCCTAGGGTAAGGGTTCTATTAACCAGAAAGCCCTGAGTTCCAAGAACACAGCAGCTGCGAAGGACTAGCCAAGAAGAGCGCAAAAGTACCACAACGTGCCTGCCTCCACAGCTTTTTCCTTGGGGACATGCCTAATTCCTGGCTGATTTGCCTTTCTCGTCTTAGGGTTGGGGTTCGGCCTAGGGCTAGGATTTTTTTAACTAGGAAGCCCTGAGTTCCAGGCTTACTTCATCTGCCAAAGGCATCCCAAAGGGAGTGCAGAAGTGCAACAACACGGCTGCTTTCACGGCTTTCCCCTTAGGAAGAACCCTAATACGCGGCTGATTTACCTTCCTAGGTTTACTGATAGGCTTAGGCTTAGGACTTTTAAAACTAGGAAGCCCTTAGATCCAGGCACACTGCAGCTGTTCAAGGCATCCCAAGGGGAGTACTAAAGTACCACAACATGGCAGCTTTCACAGCTTTTTCCTTGGCACCATCCCTATACCTAGGCTGATTTATCTGACTAGGGTTAGGGTTAGGGTGCAGCCTAGGGCTTGGAGTTTTTTAACCAGGAAGCCCTGAGTTCCAGGCTTACTGCATCTGCCAAATGCATCCCAAAGGGAGTGCAAAAGTGCCACAACATGGCTGCTTTCACGGCTTTTCCCTTAGGAAGAACCCTAATACCCAGCTGATTTACCTTCCTAGGGTTACTGTTAGGCTTAGGCCTAGGACTTTTAAAACCAGGAAGCCCTGGGCTCCAGGCACACTGCAGCTGCGAAAGGCATCCCAAGGGGAGCGCAAAAGTGACACAACTTGGCTGCCACCACTGATATTTCATTGAGACCATCCCGAACCATAGGCTGATTTTCCGTCCTAGGGTTAAGGTTTGAGTTACGCCTAGGGTAAGGGTTCTATTAACCAGAAAGCCCTGAGTTCCAAGAACACAGCAGCTGCGAAGGACTAGCCAAGAAGAGCGCAAAAGTACCACAACATGCCTGCCTCCACAGCTTTTTCCTTGGGGACATGCCTAATTCCTGGCTGATTTGCCTTTCTCGTCTTAGGGTTGGGGTTCGGCCTAGGGCTAGGATTTTTTTAACCAGGAATCCCTGAGATCCAGGCTTACTGCATCTGCCAAAGGCATCCCAAAGGGAGTGCAGAAGTGCCACAACATGGCTGCTATCATGGCTTTTCCCTTAGGAAGAACCCTAATACCCGGCTGATTTACCTTCCTAGGCTTACTGTTAGGCTTAGGCCTAGGACTTTTAAAACCAGGAAGCCCTGGGCTCCAGGCACACTGCAGCTGTTCAAGGCATCCCAAGGGGAGCGCAAAAGTGACACAACTTGGCTGCCACCACTGATATTTCCATGAGACCATCCCGAACCATAGGCTGATTTTCCTTCCTAGGGTTAAGGTTTGAGTTACGCCTAGGGTAAGGGTTCTATTAACCAGAAAGCCCTGAGTTCCAAGAACACAGCAGCTGCGAAGGACTAGCCAAGAAGAGCGCAAAAGTACCACAACATGCCTGCCTCCACAGCTTTTTCCTTGGGGACATGCCTAATTCCTGGCTGATTTGCCTTTTTCGTCTTAGGGTTGGGGTTCGGCCTAGGGCTAGGATTTTTTTAACTAGGAAGCCCTGATTTCCAGGCTTTCTGCATCTGCCAAAGGCATCCCAAAGGGAGTGCAGAAGTGCCACAACATGGCTGCTGTCACGGCTTTTCCCTTAGGAAGAACCCTAATACGCGGCTGATTTACCTTCCTAGGGTTACTGTTAGGCTTAGGCCTAGGACTTTTAAAACCAGGAAGCCCTGGGCTCCAGGCACACTGCAGCTGCGAAAGGCATCCCAAGGGGAGCGCAAAAGTGACACAACTTGGCTGCCTCTGCTGCTATTCTCATGAGACCATCCCGAATCATAGGCTGATTTTCCTTCCTAGGGTTAAGGTTTGAGTTACGCCTAGGGTAAGGGTTCTATTAACCAGAAAGCCCTGAGTTCCAAGAACACAGCAGCTGCGAAGGACTAGCCAAGAAGAGCGCAAAAGTACCACAACGTGCCTGCCTCCACAGCTTTTTCCTTGGGGACATGCCTAATTCCTGGCTGATTTGCCTTTCTCGTCTTAGGGTTGGGGTTCGGCCTAGGGCTAGGATTTTTTTAACTAGGAAGCCCTGAGTTCCAGGCTTACTTCATCTGCCAAAGGCATCCCAAAGGGAGTGCAGAAGTGCAACAACACGGCTGCTTTCACGGCTTTCCCCTTAGGAAGAACCCTAATACGCGGCTGATTTACCTTCCTAGGTTTACTGATAGGCTTAGGCTTAGGACTTTTAAAACTAGGAAGCCCTTAGATCCAGGCACACTGCAGCTGTTCAAGGCATCCCAAGGGGAGTACTAAAGTACCACAACATGGCAGCTTTCACAGCTTTTTCCTTGGCACCATCCCTATACCTAGGCTGATTTATCTGACTAGGGTTAGGGTTAGGCTTCAGCCTAGGGCTTGGAGTTTTTTAACCAGGAAGCCCTGAGTTCCAGGCTTACTGCATCTGCCAAATGCATCCCAAAGGGAGTGCAAAAGTGCCACAACATGGCTGCTTTCACGGCTTTTCCCTTAGGAAGAACCCTAATACGCGGCTGATTTACCTTCCTAGGGTTACTGTTAGGCTTAGGCCTAGGACTTTTAAAACCAGGAAGCCCTGGGCTCCAGGCACTCTGCAGCTGCGAAAGGCATCCCAAGGGGAGCGCAAAAGTGACACAACTTGGCTGCCACCACTGATATTTCCATGAGACCATCCCGAACCATAGGCTGATTTTCCTTCCTAGGGTTAAGGTTTGAGTTACGCCTAGGGTAAGGGTTCTATTAACCAGAAAGCCCTGAGTTCCAAGAACACAGCAGCTGCGAAGGACTAGCCAAGAAGAGCGCAAAAGTACCACAACATGCCTGCCTCCACAGCTTTTTCCTTGGGGACATGCCTAATTCCTGGCTGATTTGCCTTTCTCGTCTTAGGGTTGGGGTTCGGCCTAGGGCTAGGATTTTTTTAACCAGGAAGCCCTGAGTTCCAGGCTTTCTGCATCTGCCAAAGGCATCCCAAAGGAAGGTCAGACGTGCCACAACATGGTTGCTTTCATGGCTTTTCCCTTAGGAAGAACCCTAATACGCGGCTGATTTACCTTCCTAGGGTTCATGTTAGGCTTAGGCCTAGGACTTTTAAAACCAGGAAGCCCTGGGCTCCAGGCACATGCAGCTGTTAAAGGCATCCCAAGAGGGCCGCAGAAGTGACACAACTTGGCTGCCTCTGCTGCTATTCTCATGAGACCATCCCGAACCATAGGCTGATTTTCCTTCCTAGGGTTAAGGTTTGAGTTACGCCTAGGGTAAGAGTTCTATTAACCAGAAAGCCCTGAGTTCCAAGAACACAGCAGCTGCGAAGGACTACCTAAGAAGAGCGCAAAAGTACCACAACGTGCCTGCCTCCACAGCTTTTTCCTTGGGGACATGCCTAATTCCTGGCTGATTTGCCTTTCTCGTCTTAGGGTTGGGGTTCAGCCTAGGGCTAGGATTTTTTTAACTAGGAAGCCCTGAGTTCCAGGCTTACTTCATCTGCCAAAGGCATCCCAAAGGGAGTGCAAAAGTGCCACAACATGGCTGCTTTCACGGCTTTCCCCTTAGGAAGAACCCTAATACCCAGCTGATTTACCTTCCTAGGGTTACTGTTAGGCTTAGGCCTAGGACTTTTAAAACCAGGAAGCCCTGGGCTGCAGGCACACTGCAGCTGCGAAAGGCATCCCAAGGGGAGCGCAAAAGTGACACAACTTGGCTGCCTCTGCTGCTATTCTAATGAGACCATCCCGAATCATAGGCTGATTTTCCTTCCTAGGGTTAAGGTTTGAGTTACGCCTAGGGTAAGGGTTCTATTAACCAGAAAGCCCTGAGTTCCAAGAACACAGCAGCTGCGAAGGACTAGCCAAGAAGAGCGCAAAAGTACCACAACGTGCCTGCCTCCACAGCTTTTTCCTTGGGGACATGCCTAATTCCTGGCTGATTTGCCTTTCTCGTCTTAGGGTTGGGGTTCGGCCTAGGGCTAGGATTTTTTTAACTAGGAAGCCCTGAGTTCCAGGCTTTCTGCATCTGCAAAAGGCATCCCAAAGGGAGAGCAGAAGTGCCACAACATGGCTGCTATCACGGCTTTTCCCTTAGGAAGAACCCTAATACGCGGCTGATTTACCTTCCTAGGTTTACTGATAGGCTTAGGCTTAGGATTTTAAAACTAGAAAGCCCTTAGATCCAGGCACACTGCAGCTGTTCAAGGCATCCCAAGGGGAGTATTAAAGTACCACAACATGGCAGCTTTCACAGCTTTTTCCTTGGCACCATCCCTATACATAGGCTGATTTATCTGACTAGGGTTTGGGTTAGGCTTCAGCCTAGGGCTTGGAGTTTTTTAACCAGGAAGCCCTGAGTTCCAGGCTTACTGCATCTGCCAAATGCATCCCAAAGGGAGTGCAAAAGTGCCACAACATGGCTGCTTTCATGGCTTTTCCCTTAGGAAGAACCCTAATACGCGGCTGATTTACCTTCCTAGGGTTACTGTTACGCTTAGTCCTAGGACTTTTAAAACCAGGAAGCCCTGGGCTCCAGGCACTCTGCAGCTGCGAAAGGCATCCCAAGGGGAGCGCAAAAGTGACACAACTTGGCTGCCACCACTGATATTTCCATGAGACCATCCCGAACCATAGGCTGATTTTCCGTCCTAGGGTTAAGGTTTGAGTTACGCCTAGGGTAAGGGTTCTATTAACCAGAAAGCCCTGAGTTCCAAGAACACAGCAGCTGCGAAGGACTAGCCAAGAAGAGCGCAAAAGTACCACAACATGCCTGCCTCCACAGCTTTTTCCTTGGGGACATGCCTAATTCCTGGCTGATTTGCCTTTCTCGTCTTAGGGTTGGGGTTCGGCCTAGGGCTAGGATTTTTTTAACCAGGAAGCCCTGAGATCCAGGCTTACTGCATCTGCCAAAGGCATCCCAAAGGGAGTGCAGAAGTGCCACAACATGGCTGCTATCATGGCTTTTCCCTTAGGAAGAACCCTAATACGCGGCTGATTTACCTTCCTAGGCTTACTGTTAGGCTTAGGCCTAGGACTTTTAAAACCAGGAAGCCCTGGGCTCCAGGCACACTGCAGCTGCGAAAGGCATCCCAAGGGGAGCGCAAAAGTGACACAACTTGGCTGCCACCACTGATATTTCCATGAGACCATCCCGAACCATAGGCTGATTTTCCTTCCTAGGGTTAAGGTTTGAGTTACGCCTAGGGTAAGGGTTCTATTAACCAGAAAGCCCTGAGTTCCAAGAACACAGCAGCTGCGAAGGACTACCCAAGAAGAGCGCAAAAGTACCACAACATGCCTGCCTCCACAGCTTTTTCCTTGGGGACATGCCTAATTCCTGGCTGATTTGCCTTTCTCGTCTTAGGGTTGGGGTTCGGCCTAGGGCTAGGATTTTTTTAACTAGGAAGCCCTGAGTTCCAGGCTTTCTGCATCTGCCAAAGGCATCCCAAAGGGAGTGCAGAAGTGCCACAACATGGCTGCTATCACGGCTTTTCCCTTAGGAAGAACCCTAATACGCGGCTGATTTACCTTCCTAGGGTTACTGTTAGGCTTAGGCCTAGGACTTTTAAAACCAGGAAGCCCTGGGCTCCAGGCACACTGCAGCTGCGAAAGGCATCCCAAGGGGAGCGCAAAAGTGACACAACTTGGCTGCCTCTGCTGCTATTCTCATGAGACCATCCCGAATCATAGGCTGATTTTCCTTCCTAGGGTTAAGGTTTGAGTTACGCCTAGGGTAAGGGTTCTATTAACCAGAAAGCCCTGAGTTCCAAGAACACAGCAGCTGCGAAGGACTAGCCAAGAAGAGCGCAAAAGTACCACAAAGTGCCTGCCTCCACAGCTTTTTCCTTGGGGACATGCCTAATTCCTGGCTGATTTGCCTTTCTCGTCTTAGGGTTGGGGTTCGGCCTAGGGCTAGGATTTTTTTAACTAGGAAGCCCTGAGTTCCAGGCTTACTTCATCTGCCAAAGGCATCCCAAAGGGAGTGCAGAAGTGCAACAACACGGCTGCTTTCACGGCTTTCCCCTTAGGAAGAACCCTAATACGCGGCTGATTTACCTTCCTAGGTTTACTGATAGGCTTAGGCTTAGGACTTTTAAAACTAGGAAGCCCTTAGATCCAGGCACACTGCAGCTGTTCAAGGCATCCCAAGGGGAGTACTAAAGTACCACAACATGGCAGCTTTCACAGCTTTTTCCTTGGCACCATCCCTATACCTAGGCTGATTTATCTGACTAGGGTTAGGGTTAGGCTTCAGCCTAGGGCTTGGAGTTTTTTAACCAGGAAGCCCTGAGTTCCAGGCTTACTGCATCTGCCAAATGCATCCCAAAGGGAGTGCAAAAGTGCCACAACATGGCTGCTTTCACGGCTTTTCCCTTAGGAAGAACCCTAATACGCGGCTGATTTACCTTCCTAGGGTTACTGTTAGGCTTAGGCCTAGGACTTTTAAAACCAGGAAGCCCTGGGCTCCAGGCACTCTGCAGCTGCGAAAGGCATCCCAAGGGGAGCGCAAAAGTGACACAACTTGGCTGCCACCACTGATATTTCCATGAGACCATCCCGAACCATAGGCTGATTTTCCTTCCTAGGGTTAAGGTTTGAGTTACGCCTAGGGTAAGGGTTCTATTAACCAGAAAGCCCTGAGTTCCAAGAACACAGCAGCTGCGAAGGACTAGCCAAGAAGAGCGCAAAAGTACCACAACATGCCTGCCTCCACAGCTTTTTCCTTGGGGACATGCCTAATTCCTGGCTGATTTGCCTTTCTCGTCTTAGGGTTGGGGTTCGGCCTAGGGCTAGGATTTTTTTAACCAGGAAGCCCTGAGTTCCAGGCTTTCTGCATCTGCCAAAGGCATCCCAAAGGGAGGTCAGACGTGCCACAACATGGTTGCTTTCACGGCTTTTCCCTTAGGAAGAACCCTAATGCCCGGCTGATTTACCTTCCTAGGGTTCATGTTAGGCTTAGGCCTAGGACTTTTAAAACCAGGAAGCCCTGGGCTCCAGGCACATGCAGCTGTTAAAGGCATCCCAAGAGGGCCGCAGAAGTGACACAACTTGGCTGCCTCTGCTGCTATTCTCATGAGACCATCCCGAACCATAGGCTGATTTTCCTTCCTAGGGTTAAGGTTTGAGTTACGCCTAGGGTAAGAGTTCTATTAACCAGAAAGCCCTGAGTTCCAAGAACACAGCAGCTGCGAAGGACTAGCCAAGAAGAGCGCAAAAGTACCACAACATGCCTGCCTCCACAGCTTTTTCCTTGGGGACATGCCTAATTCCTGGCTGATTTGCCTTTCTCGTCTTAGGGTTGGGGTTCGGCCTAGGGCTAGGATTTTTTTAACCAGGAAGCCCTGAGTTCCAGGCTTTCTGCATCTGCCAAAGGCATCCCAAAGGGAGGTCAGACGTGCCACAACATGGTTGCTTTCACGGCTTTTCCCTTAGGAAGAACCCTAATGCCCAGCTGATTTACCTTCCTAGGGTTCATGTTAGGCTTAGGCCTAGGACTTTTAAAACCAGGAAGCCCTGGGCTCCAGGCACATGCAGCTGTTAAAGGCATCCCAAGAGGGCCGCAGAAGTGACACAACTTGGCTGCCTCTGCTGCTATTCTCATGAGACCATCCCGAATCATAGGCTGATTTTCCTTCCTAGGGTTAAGGTTTGAGTTACGCCTAGGGTAAGGGTTCTATTAACCAGAAAGCCCTGAGTTCCAAGAACACAGCAGCTGCGAAGGACTAGCCAAGAAGAGCGCAAAAGTACCACAACGTGCCTGCCTCCACAGCTTTTTCCTTGGGGACATGCCTAATTCCTGGCTGATTTGCCTTTCTCGTCTTAGGGTTGGGGTTCGGCCTAGGGCTAGGATTTTTTTAACTAGGAAGCCCTGAGTTCCAGGCTTTCTGCATCTGCAAAAGGCATCCCAAAGGGAGTGCAGAAGTGCCACAACATGGCTGCTATCACGGCTTTTCCCTTAGGAAGAACCCTAATACGCGGCTGATTTACCTTCCTAGGTTTACTGATAGGCTTAGGCTTAGGATTTTAAAACTAGGAAGCCCTTAGATCCAGGCACACTGCAGCTGTTCAAGGCATCCCAAGGGGAGTATTAAAGTACCACAACATGGCAGCTTTCACAGCTTTTTCCTTGGCACCATCCCTATACATAGGCTGATTTATCTGACTAGGGTTTGGGTTAGGCTTCAGCCTAGGGCTTGGAGTTTTTTAACCAGGAAGCCCTGAGTTCCAGGCTTACTGCATCTGCCAAATGCATCCCAAAGGGAGTGCAAAAGTGCCACAACATGGCTGCTTTCACGGCTTTTCCCTTAGGAAGAACCCTAATACGCGGCTGATTTACCTTCCTAGGGTTACTGTTACGCTTAGGCCTAGGACTTTTAAAACCAGGAAGCCCTGGGCTCCAGGCACTCTGCAGCTGCGAAAGGCATCCCAAGGGGAGCGCAAAAGTGACACAACTTGGCTGCCACCACTGATATTTCCATGAGACCATCCCGAACCATAGGCTGATTTTCCGTCCTAGGGTTAAGGTTTGAGTTACGCCTAGGGTAAGGGTTCTATTAACCAGAAAGCCCTGAGTTCCAAGAACACAGCAGCTGCGAAGGACTAGCCAAGAAGAGCGCAAAAGTACCACAACATGCCTGCCTCCACAGCATTTTCCTTGGGGACATGCCTAATTCCTGGCTGATTTGCCTTTCTCGTCTTAGGGTTGGGGTTCGGCCTAGGGCTAGGATTTTTTTAACCAGGAAGCCCTGAGTTCCAGGCTTACTGCATCTGCCAAAGGCATCCCAAAAGGAGTGCAGAAGTGCCACAACATGGCTGCTATCATGGCTTTTCCCTTAGGAAGAACCCTAATACGCGGCTGATTTACCTTCCTAGGGTTACTGTTAGGCTTAGGCCTAGGACTTTTAAAACTAGGAAGCCCTTAGAACCAGGCACACTGCAGCTGTTCAAGGCATCCCAAGGGGAGTACTAAAGTACCACAACATGGCAGCTTTCACAGCTTTTTCATTGGCACCATCCCTATACCTAGGCTGATTTATCTGACTAGGGTTAGGGTTAGGCTTCAGCCTAGGGCTTGGAGTTTTTTAACCAGGAAGCCCTGAGTTCCAGGCTTACTGCATCTGCCAAAGGCATCCCAAAGGGAGTGCAGAAGTGCCACAACATGGCTGCTTTCACGGCTTTTCCCTTAGGAAGAACCCTAATACGCGGCTGATTTACCTTCCTAGGGTTACTGTTAGGCTTAGACCTAGGACTTTTAAAACCAGGAAGCCCTGGGCTCCAGGCACTCTGCAGCTGCGAAAGGCATCCCAAGGGGAGCGCAAAAGTGACACAACTTGGCTGCCACCACTGATATTTCCATGAGACCATCCTGAACCATAGGCTGATTTTCCGTCCTAGGGTTAAGGTTTGAGTTACGCCTAGGGTAAGGGTTCTATTAACCAGAAAGCCCTGAGTTCCAAGAACACAGCAGCTGCGAAGGACTAGCCAAGAAGAGCGCAAAAGTACCACAACGTGCCTGCCTCCACAGCTTTTTCCTTGGGGACATGCCTAATTCCTGGCTGATTTGCCTTTCTCGTCTTAGGGTTGGGGTTCGGCCTAGCGCTAGGATTTTTTTAACCAGGAAGCCCTGAGTTCCAGGCTTTCTGCATCTGCCAAAGGCATCCCAAAGGGAGTGCAGAAGTGCCACAACATGGCTGCTTTCACGGCTTTTCCCTTAGGAAGAACCCTAATACCCGGCTGATTTACCTTCCTAGGGTTCATGTTAGGCTTAGGCCTAGGACTTTTAAAACCAGGAAGCCCTGGGCTCCAGGCACTCTGCAGCTGCGAAAGGCATCCCAAGGGGAGCGCAAAAGTGACACAACTTGGCTGCCACCACTGATATTTCCATGAGACCATCCCGAACCATAGGCTGAATTTCCGTCCTAGGGTTAAGGTTTGAGTTACGCCTAGGGTAAGGGTTCTATTAACCAGAAAGCCCTGAGTTCCAAGAACACAGCAGCTGCAAAGGACTAGCCAAGAAGAGCGCAAAAGTACCACAACGTGCCTGCCTCCACAGCTTTTTCCTTGGGGACATGCCTAATTCCTGGCTGATTTGCCTTTCTCGTCTTAGGGTTGGGGTTCGGCCTAGGGCTAGGATTTTTTTAACCAGGAAGCCCTGAGTTCCAGGCTTTCTGCATCTGCCAAAGGCATCCCAAAGGGAGTGCAGAAGTGCCACAACATGGCTGCTATCATGGCTTTTCCCTTAGGAAGAACCCTAATACGCGGCTGATTTACCTTCCTAGGCTTACTGTTAGGCTTAGGCCTAGGACTTTTAAAACCAGGAAGCCCTGGGCTCCAGGCACACTGCAGCTGCGAAAGGCATCCCAAGGGGAGCGCAAAAGTGACACAACTTGGCTGCCACCACTGATATTTCCATGAGACCATCCCGAACCATAGGCTGATTTTCCTTCCTAGGGTTAAGGTTTGAGTTACGCCTAGGGTAAGGGTTCTATTAACCAGAAAGCCCTGAGTTCCAAGAACACAGCAGCTGCGAAGGACTAGCCAAGAAGAGCGCAAAAGTACCACAACATGCCTTCCTCCACAGCTTTTTCCTTGGGGACATGCCTAATTCCTGGCTGATTTGCCTTTCTCGTCTTAGGGTTGGGGTTCGGCCTAGGGCTAGGATTTTTTTAACTAGGAAGCCCTGAGTTCCAGGCTTTCTGCATCTGCCAAAGGCATCCCAAAGGGAGTGCAGAAGTGCCACAACATGGCTGCTATCACGGCTTTTCCCTTAGGAAGAACCCTAATACGCGGCTGATTTACCTTCCTAGGGTTACTGTTAGGCTTAGGCCTAGGACTTTTAAAACCAGGAAGCCCTGGGCTCCAGGCACACTGCAGCTGTTCAAGGCATCCCAAGGGGAGCGCAAAAGTGACACAACTTGGCTGCCTCTGCTGCTATTCTCATGAGACCATCCCGAACCATAGGCTGATTTTCCTTCCTAGGGTTAAGGTTTGAGTTACGCCTGGGGTAAGGGTTCTATTAACCAGAAAGCCCTGAGTTCCAAGAACACAGCAGCTGCGAAGGACTACCCAAGAAGAGCGCAAAAGTACCACAACGTGCCTGCCTCCACAGCTTTTTCCTTGGGGACATGCCTAATTCCTGGCTGATTTGCCTTTCTCGTCTTAGGGTTGGGGTTCGGCCTAGGGCTAGGATTTTTTTAACTAGGAAGCCCTGAGTTCCAGGCTTACTTCATCTGCCAAAAGCATCCCAAAGGGAGTGCAAAAGTGCCACAACATGGCTGCTTTCACGGCTTTTCCCTTAGGAAGAACCCTAATATGCGGCTGATTTACCTTCCTAGGGTTACTGTTAGGCTTAGGCCTAGGACTTTTAAAACCAGGAAGCCCTGGGCTCCAGGCACATGTAGCTGTTAAAGGCATCCCAAGAGGGCAGCAGAAGTGACACAACTTGGCTGCCTCTGCTGCTATTCTCATGAGACCATCCCGAATCATAAGCTGATTTTCCTTCCCAGGGTTAAGGTTTGAGTTACGCCTAGGGTAAGAGTTCTATTAACCAGAAAGCCCTGAGTTCCAAGAACACAGCAGCTGCGAAGGACTACCTAAGAAGAGCGCAAAAGTACCACAACATGCCTGCCTCCACAGCTTTTTCCTTGGGGACATGCCTAATTCCTGGCTGATTTGCCTTTCTCGTCTTAGGGTTGGGGTTCGGCCTAGGGCTAGGATTTTTTTAACTAGGAAGGCCTGAGTTCCAGGCTTACTTCATCTGCCAAAGGCATCCCAAAGGGAGTGCAGAAGTGCCACAACATGGCTGCTTTCACGGCTTTCCCCTTAGGAAGAACCCTAATACGCGGCTGACTTACCTTCCTAGGGTTACTGTTAGGCTTAGGCCTAGGACTTTTAAAACCAGGAAGCCCTGGGCTCCAGGCACACTGCAGCTGCGAAAGGCATCCCAAGGGGAGCGCAAAAGTGACACAACTTGGCTGCCACCACTGATATTTCCATGAGACCATCCCGAACCATAGGCTGATTTTCCTTCCTAGGGTTAAGGTTTGAATTACGCCTAGGGTAAGGGTTCTATTAACCAGAAAGCCCTGAGTTCCAAGAACACAGCAGCTGCGAAGGACTAGCCAAGAAGAGCGCAAAAGTACCACAACATGCCTGCCTCCACAGCTTTTTCCTTGGGGACATGCCTAATTCCTGGCTGATTTGCCTTTCTCGTCTTAGGGTTGGGGTTCGGACTAGGGCTAGGATTTTTTTAACCAGGAAGCCCTGAGTTCCAGGCTTACTGCATCTGCCAAAGGCATCCCAAAGGGAGTGCAGAAGTGCCACAACATGGCTGCTATCACGGCTTTTCCCTTAGGAAGAACCCTAATACGCGGCTGATTTACCTTCCTAGGCTTACTGTTAGGCTTAGGCCTAGGACTTTTAAAACCAGGAAGCCCTGGGCTCCAGGCACACTGCAGCTGCGAAAGGCATCCCAAGGGGAGCGCAAAAGTGACACAACTTGGCTGCCACCACTGATATTTCCATGAGACCATCCCGAACCATAGGCTGATTTTCCTTCCTAGGGTTAAGGTTTGAGTTACGCCTCGGGTAAGCGTTCTATTAACCAGAAAGCCCTGAGTTCCAAGAACACAGCAGCTGCGAAGGACTAGCCAAGAAGAGCGCAAAAGTACCACAACATGCCTGCCTCCACAGCTTTTTCCTTGGGGACATGCCTAATTCCTGGCTGATTTGCCTTTCTCGTCTTAGGGTTGGGGTTCGGCCTAGGGCTAGGATTTTTTTAACTAGGAAGCCCTGAGTTCCAGGCTTTCTGCATCTGCCAAAGGCATCCCAAAGGGAGTGCAGAAGTGCCACAACATGGCTGCTTTCACGGCTTTTCCCTTAGGAAGAACCCTAATACGCGGCTGCTTTACCTTCCTAGGGTTACTGTTAGGCTTAGGCCTAGGACTTTTAAAACCAGGAAGCCCTGGGCTCCAGGCACTCTGCAGCTGTTCAAGGCATACCAAGGGGAGCGCAAAAGTGACACAACTTGGCTGCCTCTGCTGCTATTCTCATGAGACCATCCCGAACCATAGGCTGATTTTCCTTCCTAGGGTTAAGGTTTGAGTTACGCCTGGGGTAAGGGTTCTATTAACCAGAAAGCCCTGAGTTCCAAGAACACAGCAGCTGCGAAGGACTACCCAAGAAGAGCGCAAAAGTACCACAACGTGCCTGCCTCCACAGCTTTTTCCTTGGGGACATGCCTAATTCCTGGCTGATTTGCCTTTCTCGTCTTAGGGTTGGGGTTCGGCCTAGGGCTAGGATTTTTTTAACTAGGAAGCCCTGAGTTCCAGGCTTACTGCATCTGCCAAATGCATCCCAAAGGGAGTGCAGAAGTGCCACAACATGGCTGCTTTCACGGCTTTTCCCTTAGGAAGAACCCTAATACGCGGCTGATTTACCTTCCTAGGGTTACTGTTAGGCTTAGGCCTAGGACTTTTAAAACCAGGAAGCCCTGGGCTCCAGGCACATGCAGCTGTTAAAGGCATCCCAAGAGGGCCGCAGAAGTGACACAACTTGGCTGCCTCTGCTGCTATTCTCATGAGACCATCCCGAACCATAGGCTGATTTTCCTTCCTAGGGTTAAGGTTTGAGTTACGCCTAGGGTAAGGGTTCTATTAACCAGAAAGCCCTGAGTTCCAAGAACACTGCAGCTGCGAAGGACTACCCAAGAAGAGCGCAAAAGTACCACAACATGCCTGCCTCCACAGCTTTTTCCTTGGGGACATGCCTAATTCCTGGCTGATTTGCCTTTCTCGTCTTAGGGTTGGGGTTCGGCCTAGGGCTAGGACTTTTAAAATCAGGAAGCCCTGAGTTCCAGGCACACTGGAGCTGTGAAAGGCATCCAAAAGGGAGTGCAAAAGTGCCACAACATGGTTGCTTTCACGGCTTTTTCCTTGGCAAGAAGCCTAACACCAGGCTTATTTCCCTTCTCAGGGTTACTGTTAGGCTTCGGCCTAGGGCTAGGATTTTTAAAACTAGGAAGCCCTGGGCTCCAGGCACACTGCAGCAGTTCAAGGCATCCCAAGGGGAGTACAAAAGTGCAACAACATGGCAGCTTTCACAGCTTTTTCCTTGGCACCATCCCTATACCTAGGCTGATTTATCTGCCTAGGGTTAGGGTTAGGGTTCAGCCTAGGGCTTGGAGATTTTTAATCAGGAAGCCCTGAGTTCCAGGCTTACTGCATCTGCCAAAGGCATCCCAAAGGGAGTGCAAAAGTGCCACAACATGGCTGCTTTCACAGCTTTTCCCTTAGGAAGAACCCTAATACGCGGCTGATTTACCTTCCTAGGGTTACTGTTAGGCTTAGACCTAGGACTTTTAAAACCAGGAAGCCCTGGGCTCCAGGCATATGCAGGTGTTAAAGGCATCCCAAGAGGGCTGCAGAAGTGACACAACTTGGCTGCCTCTGCTTCTATTCTCATGAGACCATCCCGAACCATAGGCTGATTTTCCTTCCTAGGGTTAAGGTTTGAGTTACGCCTAGGGTAAGAGTTCTATTAACCAGAAAGCCCTGAGTTCCAAGAACACAGCAGCTGCGAAGGACTACCCAAGAAGAGCGCAAAAGTACCACAACGTGCCTGCCTCCACAGCTTTTTCCTTGGGGACATGCCTAATTCCTGGCTGATTTGCCTTTCTCGTCTTAGGGTTGGGGTTCGGCCTAGAGCTAGGATTTTTTAACTAGGAAGCCCTGAGTTCCAGGCTTACTTCATCTGCCAAAGGCATCCCAAAGGGAGTGCAGAAGTGCCACAACATGGCTGCTTTCACGGCTTTTCCCTTAGGAAGAACCCTAATACCTGGCTGATTTACCTTCCTAGGGTTACTGTTAGGCTTAGGCCTAGGACTTTTAAAACCAGGAAGCCCTGGGCTCCAGGCACACTGCAGCTGCGAAAGGCATCCCAAGGGGAGCGCAAAAGTGACACAACTTGGCTGCCTCTGCTGCTATTCTCATGAGACCATCCCGAAACATAGGCTGATTTTCCCTCCTAGGGTTAAGGTTTGAGTAACGCCTGGGGTAAGGGTTCTATTAACCAGAAAGCCCTGAGTTCCAAGAACACAGCAGCTGCGAAGGACTACCCAAGAAGAGCGCAAAAGTACCACAACATGCCTGCGTCGATAGCTTTTTCCTTGGGGACATGCCTAATTCCTGGCTGATTTGCCTTTCTCGTCTTAGGGTTGGGGTTCGGCCTAGTGCTAGGATTTTTAAAATCAGGAAGCCCTGAGTTCCAGGCACACTGGAGCTGTGAAAGGCATCCAAAAGGGAGTGCAAAAGTGCCACAACATGGCTGCTTTCACGGCTGTTTCCTTGGCAAGAAGCCTAACACCAGGCTGATTTACCTTCCCAGGGTTACTGTTAGGCTTAGGCCTAGGGCTAGGAGTTTTAAAATCAGGAAGCCCTTAGCTCCAGGCACACTGCAGCTGTTCAAGACATCCCAATGGGAGTACAAAAGTGCAACAACATGGCAGCTTTCACAGCTTTTTCCTTGGCACCATCCCTATACCTAGGCTGATTTATCTGCCTAGGGTTAGGGTTAGGGTGCAGCCTAGGGCTTGGAGTTTTTTAACCAGGAAGCCCTGAGTTCCAGGCTTACTGCATCTGCCAAAGGCATCCCAAAGGGAGTGCAGAAGTGCCACAACATGGCTGCTTTCACGGCTTTTCCCTTAGGAAGAACCCTAATACGCGGCTGATTTACCTTCCTAGGGTTACTGTTAGGCTTAGGCCTAGGACTTTTAAAACCAGGAAGCCCTGGGCTCCAGGCACTCTGCAGCTGCGAAAGGCATCCCAAGGGGAGCGCAAAAGTGACACAACTTGGCTGCCACCACTGATATTTCCATGAGACCATCCCGAACCATAGGCTGATTTTCCTTCCTAGGGTTAAGGTTTGAGTTACGCCTAGGGTAAGGGTTCTATTAACCAGAAAGCCCTGAGTTCCAAGAACACTGCAGCTGCGAAGGACTACCCAAGAAGAGCGCAAAAGTACCACAACATGCCTGCCTCCACAGCTTTTTCCTTGGGGACATGCCTAATTCCTGGCTGATTTGCCTTTCTCGTCTTAGGGTTGGGGTTCGGCCTAGGGCTAGGACTTTTAAAATCAGGAAGCCCTGAGTTCCAGGCACACTGGACCTGTGAAAGGCATCCAAAAGGGAGTGCAAAAGTGCCATAACATGGTTTCTTTCACGGCTTTTTCCTTGGCAAGAAGCCTAACACCAGGCTTATTTCCCTTCTCAGGGTTACAGTTAGGCTTCGGCCTAGGGCTAGGATTTTTAAAACTAGGAAGCCCTGGGCTCCAGGCACACTGCAGCTGTTCAAGGCATCCCAAGGGGAGTACAAAAGTGCAACAACATGGCAGCTTTCACAGCTTTTTCCTTGGCACCATCCCTATACCTAGGCTGATTTATCTGCCTAGGGTTAGGGTTAGGGTTCAGCCTAGGGCTTGGAGATTTTTAATCAGGAAGCCCTGAGTTCCAGGCTTACTGCATCTGCCAAAGGCATCCCAAAGGGAGTGCAAAAGTGCCACAACATGGCTGCTTTCACAGCTTTTCCCTTAGGAAGAACCCTAATACCCGGCTGATTTACCTTCCTAGGGTTACTGTTAGGCTTCGACCTAGGACTTCTAAAACCAGGAAGCCCTGGGCTCCAGGCATATGCAGGTGTTAAAGGCATCCCAAGAGGGCTGCAGAAGTGACACAACTTGGCTGCCTCTGCTTCTATTCTCATGAGACCATCCCGAACCATAGGCTGATTTTCCTTCCTAGGGTTAAGGTTTGAGTTACGCCTAGGGTAAGAGTTCTATTAACCAGAAAGCCCTGAGTTCCAAGAACACAGCAGCTGCGAAGGACTACCCAAGAAGAGCGCAAAAGTACCACAACGTGCCTGCCTCCACAGCTTTTTCCTTGGGGACATGCCTAATTCCTGGCTGATTTGCCTTTCTCGTCTTAGGGTTGGGGTTCGGCCTAGGGCTAGGATTTTTTTAACTAGGAAGCCCTGAGTTCCAGGCTTACTTCATCTGCCAAAAGCATCCCAAAGGGAGTGCAAAAGTGCCACAACATGGCTGCTTTCACGGCTTTTCCCTTAGGAAGAACCCTAATATGCGGCTGATTTACCTTCCTAGGGTTACTGTTAGGCTTAGGCCTAGGACTTTTAAAACCAGGAAGCCCTGGGCTCCAGGCACATGCAGCTGTTAAAGGCATCCCAAGAGGGCCGCAGAAGTGACACAACTTGGCTGCCTCTGCTGCTATTCTCATGAGACCATCCCGAATCATAGGCTGATTTTCCTTCCTAGGGTTAAGGTTTGAGTTACGCCTAGGGTAATAGTTCTATTAACCAGAAAGCCCTGAGTTCCAAGAACACAGCAGCTGTTAAGGACTACCTAAGAAGAGCGCAAAAGTACCACAACGTGCCTGCCTCCACAGCTTTTTCCTTGGGGACATGCCTAATTCCTGGCTGATTTGCCTTTCTCGTCTTAGGGTTGGGGTTCGGCCTAGGGCTAGGATTTTTTTAACTAGGAAGCCCTGAGTTCCAGGCTTACTTCATCTGCCAAAGGCATCCCAAAGGGAGTGCAGAAGTGCCACAACATGGCTGCTTTCACGGCTTTCCCCTTAGGAAGAACCCTAATACGCGGCTGATTTACCTTCCTAGGGTTACTGTTAGGCTTAGGCCTAGGACTTTTAAAACCAGGAAGCCCTGGGCTCCAGGCACTCTGCAGCTGTTCAAGGCATACCAAGGGGAGCGCAAAAGTGACACAACTTGGCTGCCTCTGCTGCTATTCTCATGAGACCATCCCGAACCATAGGCTGATTTTCCTTCCTAGGGTTAAGGTTTGAGTTACGCCTGGGGTAAGGGTTCTATTAACCAGAAAGCCCTGAGTTCCAAGAACACAGCAGCTGCGAAGGACTACCCAAGAAGAGCGCAAAAGTACCACAACGTGCCTGCCTCCACAGCTTTTTCCTTGGGGACATGCCTAATTCCTGGCTGATTTGCCTTTCTCGTCTTAGGGTTGGGGTTCGGCCTAGGGCTAGGATTTTTTTAACTAGGAAGCCCTGAGTTCCAGGCTTACTGCATCTGCCAAAGGCATCCCAAAGGGAGTGCAGAAGTGCCACAACATGGCTGCTTTCACGGCTTTTCCCTTAGGAAGAACCCTAATACGCGGCTGATTTACCTTCCTAGGGTTACTGTTAGGCTTAGGCCTAGGACTTTTAAAACCAGGAAGCCCTGGGCTCCAGGCACATGCAGCTGTTAAAGGCATCCCAAGAGGGCCGCAGAAGTGACACAACTTGGCTGCCTCTGCTGCTATTCTCATGACACCATCCCGAACCATAGGCTGATTTTCCTTCCTAGGGTTTAGGTTTGAGTTACGCCTGGGGTAAGGGTTCTATTAACCAGAAAGCCCTGAGTTCCAAGAACACAGCAGCTGCGAAGGACTACCCAAGAAGAGCGCAAAAGTACCACAACATGCCTGCCTCCACAGCTTTTTCCTTGGGGACATGCCTAATTCCTGGCTGATTTGCCTTTCTCGTCTTAGGGTTGGGGTTCGGCCTAGGGCTAGGATTTTTAAAATCAGGAAGCCCTGAGTTCCAGGCACACTGGAGCTGTGAAAGGCATCCAAAAGTGAGTGCAAAAGTGCCACAACATGGTTGCTTTCACGGCTTTTTCCTTTGCAAGAAGCTTAACACCAGGCTGATTTCCCTTCCCAGGGTTACTGTAAGGCTTAGGCCTAGGGCTAGGATTTTTAAAACTAGGAAGCCCTGGGCTCCAGGCACACGGCAGCTGTTCAAGGCATCCCAAGGGGAGTACAAAAGTTCAACAACATGGCAGCTTTCACAGCTTTTTCCTTGGCACCATCCCTATACCTAGGCTGATTTATCTGCCTAGGGTTAGGGTTAGGGTTCAGCCTAGGGCTTGGAGTTTTTTAACCAGGAAGCCCTGAGTTCCAGGCTTACTGCATCTGCCAAAGGCATCCCAAAGGGAGTGCAGAAGTGCCACAACATGGCTGCTTTCACGGCTTTTCCCTTAGGAAGAACCCTAATACGCGGCTGATTTACCTTCCTAGGGTTACTGTTAGGCTTAGGCCTAGGACTTTTAAAACCAGGAAGCCCTGGGCTCCAGGCACACTGCAGCTGCGAAAGGCATCCCAAGGGGAGCGCAAAAGTGACACAACTTGGCTGCCTCTGCTGCTATTCTCATGAGACCATCCCGAACCATAGGCTGATTTTCCCTCCTAGGGTTAAGGTTTGAGTTACGCCTGGGGTAAGGGTTCTATTAACCAGAAAGCCCTGAGTTCCAAGAACACAGCAGCTGCGAAGGACTACCCAAGAAGAGCGCAAAAGTACCACAACATGCCTGCGTCGATAGCTTTTTCCTTGGGGACATGCCTAATTCCTGGCTGATTTGCCTTTCTCGTCTTAGGGTTGGGGTTCGGCCTAGGGCTAGGATTTTTAAAATCAGGAAGCCCTGAGTTCCAGGCACACTGGAGCTGTGAAAGGCATCCAAAAGGGAGTGCAAAAGTGCCACAACATGGTTGCTTTCACGGCTGTTTCCTTGGCAAGAAGCCTAACACCAGGCTGATTTACCTTCCCAGGGTTACTGTTAGGCTTAGGCCTAGGGCTAGGATTTTTAAAACTAGGAAGCCCTGGGCTCCAGGCACACTGCAGCTGTTCAAGGCATCCCAAGGGGAGTACAAAAGTTCAACAACATGGCAGCTTTCACAGCTTTTTCCTTGGCACCATCCCTATACCTAGGCTGATTTATCTGCCTAGGGTTAGGGTTAGGGTTCAGCCTAGGGCTTGGAGTTTTTTAACTAGGAAGCCCTGAGTTCCAGGCTTACTGCATCTGCCAAAGGCATCCCAAAGGGAGTGCAGAAGTGCCACAACATGGCTGCTTTCACGGCTTTTCCCTTAGGAAGAACCCTAATACGCGGCTGATTTACCTTCCTAGGGTTACTGTTAGGCTTAGACCTAGGACTTTTAAAACCAGGAAGCCCTGGGCTCCAGGCATATGCAGGTGTTAAAGGCATCCCAAGAGGGCTGCAGAAGTGACACAACTTGGCTGCCTCTGCTTCTATTCTCATGAGACCATCCCGAACCATAGGCTGATTTTCCTTCCTAGGGTTAAGGTTTGAGTTACGCCTAGGGTAAGAGTTCTATTAACCAGAAAGCCCTGAGTTCCAAGAACACAGCAGCTGCGAAGGACTACCCAAGAAGAGCGCAAAAGTACCACAACGTGCCTGCCTCCACAGCTTTTTCCTTGGGGACATGCCTAATTCCTGGCTGATTTGCCTTTCTCGTCTTAGGGTTGGGGTTCGGCCTAGGGCTAGGATTTTTTTAACTAGGAAGCCCTGAGTTCCAGGCTTACTGCATCTGCCAAAGGCATCCCAAAGGGAGTGCAAAAGTGCAACAACATCGCAGCTTTCACAGCTTTTTCCTTGGCACCATCCCTATACCTAGGCTGATCTATCTGCCTAGGGTTAGGGTTAGGGTTCAGCCTAGGGCCTGGAGATTTTTAACCAGGAAGCCCTGAGTTCCAGGCTTACTGCATCTGCCAAAGGCATCCCAAAGGGAGTGCAAAAGTGCCACAACATGGCTGCTTTCACGGCTTTTCCCTTAGGAAGAACCCTAACACCTGGCTGATTTACCTTCCTAGGGTTACTGTTAGGCTTAGACCTAGGACTTTTAAAACCAGGAAGCCCTGGGCTTCAGGCACACTGCAGCTGTTAAAGGCATCCCAAGAGGGCCGCAGAAATGACACAGCTTGGCTGCCTCTGCTTCTATTCTCATGAGACCATCCCGAACCATAGGCTGATTTTCCCTCCTAGGGTTAATGTTTGAGTTACGCCTAGGGTAAGAGGTCTATTAACCAGAAAGACCTGAGTTCCAAGAACACAGCAGCTGCGAAGGACTAGCCAAGAAGAGCGCAAAAGTACCACAACATGCCTGCCTCCGCAGCGTTTTCCTTGGGGACATGCCTAATTCCTGGCTGATTTGCCTTTCTCGTCTTAGGGTTGGGGTTCGGCCTAGGGCTAGGATTTTTTTAACTAGGAAGCCCTGAGTTCCAGGCTTACTGCATCTGCCAAAGGCATCCCAAAGGGAGTGCAGAAGTGCCACAACATGGCTGCTATCACGGCTTTTCCCTTAGGAAGAACCCTAATACGCGGCTGATTTACCTTCCTAGGGTTACTGTTAGGCTTAGGCCTAGGACTTTTAAAACCAGGAAGCCCTGGGCTCCAGGCACTCTGCAGCTGCGAAAGGCATCCCATGGGGAGCGCAAAAGTGACACAACTTGGCTGCTATCACGGCTTTTCCCTTAGGAAGAACCCTAATACGCGGCTGCTTTACCTTCCTAGGGTTACTGTTAGGCTTAGGCCTAGGACTTTTAAAACCAGGAAGCCCTGGGCTCCAGGCACATGCAGCTGTTCAAGGCATACCAAGGGGAGCGCAAAAGTGACACAACTTGGCTGCCTCTGCTGCTATTCTCATGAGACCATCCCGAACCATAGGCTGATTTTCCTTCCTAGGGTTAAGGTTTGAGTTACGCCTGGGGTAAGGGTTCTATTAACCAGAAAGCCCTGAGTTCCAAGAACACAGCAGCTGCGAAGGACTACCCAAGAAGAGCGCAAAAGTACCACAACGTGCCTGCCTCCACAGCTTTTTCCTTGGGGACATGCCTAATTCCTGGCTGATTTGCCTTTCTCGTCTTAGGGTTGGGGTTCGGCCTAGGGCTAGGATATTTTAACTAGGAAGCCCTGAGTTCCAGGCTTACTGCATCTGCCAAAGGCATCCCAAAGGGAGTGCAGAAGTGCCACAACATGGCTGCTTTCACGGCTTTTCCCTTAGGAAGAACCCTAATACGCGGCTGATTTACCTTCCTAGGCTTACTGTTAGGCTTAGGCCTAGGACTTTTAAAACCAGGAAGCCCTGGGCTCCAGGCACATGCAGCTGTTAAAGGCATCCCAAGAGGGCCGCAGAAGTGACACAACTTGGCTGCCTCTGCTGCTATTCTCATGAGACCATCCCGAACCATAGGCTGATTTTCCTTCCTAGGGTGAATGTTTGAGTTACGCCTCGGGTAAGGGTTCTATTAACCAGAAAGCCCTGAGTTCCAAGAACACAGCAGCTGCGAAGGACTAGCCAAGAAGAGCGCAAAAGTACCACAACATGCCTGCCTCCACAGCTTTTTCCTTGGGGACATGCCTAATTCCTGGCTGATTTGCCTTTCTCGTCTTAGGGTTGGGGTTCGGCCTAGGGCTAGGATTTTTAAAATCAGGAAGCCCTGAGTTCCAGGCACACTGGAGCTGTGAAAGGCATCCAAAAGGGAGTGCAAAAGTGCCACAACATGGTTGCTTTCACGGCTTTTTCCTTTGCAAGAAGCTTAACACCAGGCTGATTTCCCTTCCCAGGGTTACTGTAAGGCTTAGGCCTAGGGCTAGGATTTTTATAACTAGGAAGCCCTGGGCTCCAGGCACACTGCAGCTGTTCAAGGCATCCCAAGGGGAGTACAAAAGTTCAACAACATGGCAGCTTTCACAGCTTTTTCCTTGGCACCATCCCTATACCTAGTCTGATTTATCTGCCTAGGGTTAGGGTTAGGGTTCAGCCTAGGGCTTGGAGCTTTTTAACCAGGAAGCCCTGAGTTCCAGGCTTACTGCATCTGCCAAAGGCATCCCAAAGGGAGTGCAGAAGTGCCACAACATGGCTGCTTTCACGGCTTTTCCCTTAGGAAGAACCCTAATACCCGGCTGATTTACCTTCCTAGGGTTACTGTTAGGCTTAGGCCTAGGACTTTTAAAACCAGGAAGCACTGGGCTCCAGGCACACTGCAGCTGTTAAAGGCATCCCAAGGGGAGTGCAAAAGTGACACAACTTGGCTGCCACCACTGATATTTCCATGAGAGCATCCCGAACCATAGGCTGATTTTCCTTCCTAGGGTGAAGGTTTGAGTTACGCCTAGGGTAAGGGTTCTATTAACCAGAAAGCCCTGAGTTCCAAGAACACAGCAGCTGCGAAGGACTAGCCAAGAAGAGCGCAAAAGTACCACAACATGCCTGCCTCCACAGCTTTTTCCTTGGGGACATGCCTAATTCCTGGCTGATTTGCCTTTCTCGTCTTAGGCTTGGGGTTCGGCCTAGGGCTAGGATTTTTTTAACTAGGAAGCCCTGAGTTCCAGGCTTACTGCATCTGCCAAAGGCATCCCAAAGGGAGTGCAGAAGTGCCACAACATGGCTGCTTTCACGGCTTTTCCCTTAGGAAGAACCCTAATACGCGGCTGATTTACCTTCCTAGGGTTACTGTTAGGCTTAGGCCTAGGACTTTTAAAACCAGGAAGCCCTGGGCTCCAGGCACACTGCAGCTGCGAAAGGCATCCCAAGGGGAGCGCAAAAGTGACACAACTTGGCTGCCTCTGCTGCTATTCTCATGAGACCATCCCGAACCATAGGCTGATTTTCCCTCCTAGGGTTAAGGTTTGAGTTACGCCTGGGGTAAGGGTTCTATTAACCAGAAAGCCCTGAGTTCCAAGAACACAGCAGCTGCGAAGGACTACCCAAGAAGAGCGCAAAAGTACCACAACGTGCCTGCCTCCACAGCTTTTTCCTTGGGGACATGCCTAATTCCTGGCTGAATTTCCTTTCTCGTCTTAGGGTTGGGGTTCGGCCTAGGGCTAGGATATTTTTAACTAGGAAGCCCTGAGTTCCAGGCTTACTTCATCTGCCAAAAGCATCCCAAAGGGAGTGCAAAAGTGCCACAACATGGCTGCTTTCACGGCTTTTCCCTTAGGAAGAACCCTAATACGCGGCTGATTTACCTTCCTAGGGTTACTGTTAGGCTTAGGCCTAGGACTTTTAAAACCAGGAAGCCCTGGGCTCCAAGCACATGCAGCTGCGAAAGGCATCCCAAGGGGAGCGCAAAAGTGACACAACTTGGCTGCCTCTGCTGCTATTCTCATGAGAGCATCCCGAACCATAGGCTGATTTTCCTTCCTAGGGTTAAGGTTTGAGTTACGCCTAGGGCAAGAGTTCTATTAACCAGAAAGCCCTGAGTTCCAAGAACACAGCAGCTGCGAAGGACTACCCAAGAAGAGCGCAAAAGTACCACAACATGCCTGCCTCCACAGCTTTTTCCTTGGGGACATGCCTAATTCCTGGCTGATTTGCCTTTCTCGTCTTAGGGTTGGGGTTCGGCCTAGGGCTAGGATTTTTAAAATCAGGAAGCCCTGAGTTCCAGGCACACTGGAGCTGTGAAAGGCATCCAAAAGGGAGTGCAAAAGTGCCACAACATGGTTGCTTTCACGGCTTTTTCCTTGGCAAGAAGCTTAACACCAGGCTGATTTCCCTTCCCAGGGTTACTGTAAGGCTTAGGCCTAGGGCTAGGATTTTTATAACTAGGAAGCCCTGGGCTCCAGGCACACTGCAGCTGTTCAAGGCATCCCAAGGGGAGTACAAAAGTGCAACAACATGGCAGCTTTCACAGCTTTTTCCTTGGCACCATCCCTATACCTAGGCTGATTTATCTGCCTAGGGTTAGGGTTAGGCTTCAGCCTAGGTCTTGGAGTTTTTTAACCAGGAAGCCCTGAGTTCCAGGCTTACTGCATCTGCCAAAGGCATCCCAAAGGGAGTGCAAAAGTGCCACAACATGGCTGCTTTCACAGCTTTTCCCTTAGGAAGAACCCTAATACCCAGCTGATTTACCTTCCTAGGGTTACTGTTAGGCTTAGGCCTAGGACTTTTAAAACCAGGAAGCCCTGGGCTCCAGGCACACTGCAGCTGCGAAAGGCATCCCAAGGGGAGCGCAAAAGTGACACAACTTGGCTGCCTCTGCTGCTATTCTCATGAGACCATCCCGAACCATAGGCTGATTTTCCTTCCTAGGGTTAAGGTTTGACTTACGCCTGGGGTAAGGGTTCTATTAACCAGAAAGCCCTGAGTTCCAAGAACACAGCAGCTGCGAAGGACTAGCCAAGAAGAGCGCAAAAGTACCACAACATGCCTGCCTCCACAGCTTTTTCCTTGGGGACATGCCTAATTCCTGGCTGATTTGCCTTTCTCGTCTTAGGGTTGGGGTTCGGCCTAGGGCTAGGATATTTTTAACTAGGAAGCCCTGAGTTCCAGGCTTACTGCATCTGCCAAAGGCATCCGAAAGGGAGTGCAGAAGTGCCACAACATGGCTGCTTTCACGGCTTTTCCCTTAGGAAGAACCCTAATACGCGGCTGATTTACCTTCCTAGGCTTACTGTTAGGCTTAGGCCTAGGACTTTTAAAACCAGGAAGCCCTGGGCTCCAGGCACACTGCAGCTGCGAAAGGCATCCCAAGGGGAGCGCAAAAGTGACACAACTTGGCTGCCACCACTGATATTTCCATGAGACCATCCCGAATCATAGCCTGATTTTCCTTCCTAGGGTTAATGTTTGAGTTACGCCTGGGGTAAGGGTTCTATTAACCAGAAAGCCCTGAGTTCCAAGAACACAGCAGCTGCGAAGGACTACCCAAGAAGAGCGCAAAAGTACCACAACATGCCTGCCTCCACAGCTTTTTCCTTGGGGACATGCCTAATTCCTGGCTGATTTGCCTTTCTCGTCTTAGGGTTGGGGTTCGGCCTAGGGCTAGGATTTTTAAAATCAGGAAGCCCTGAGTTCCAGGCACACTGGAACTGTGAAAGGCATCCCAAAGGGAGTGCAGAAGTGCCACAACATGGCTGCTTTCACGGCTTTTTCCTTGGCAAGAAGCCTAACACCAGGCTGATTTCCCTTCCCAGGGTTACTGTAAGGCTTAGGCCTAGGGCTAGGATTTTTAAAACTAGGAAGCCCTGGGCTCCAGGCACACTGCAGCTGTTCAAGGCATCCCAAGGGGAGTACAAAAGTGCAACAACATGGCAGCTTTCACAGCTTTTTCCTTGGCACCATCCCTATACCTAGGCTGATTTATCTGCCTAGGGTTAGGGTTAGGGTTCAGCCTAGGGCTTGGAGATTTTAACCAGGAAGCCCTGAGTTCCAGGCTTACTGCATCTGCCAAAGGCATCCCAAAGGGAGTGCAAAAGTGCCACAACATGGCTGCTTTCACGGCTTTTCCCTTAGGAAGAACCCGAATACTCGGCTGATTTACCTTCCTAGGGTTACTGTTAGGCTTAGGCCTAGGACTTTTAAAACCAGGAAGCCCTGGGCTCCAGGCACACTGCAGCTGCGAAAGGCATCCCAAGGGGAGCGCAAAAGTGACACAACTTGGCTGCCTCTGCTGCTATTCTCATGAGACCATCCCGAACCATAGGCTATTTTCCTTCCTAGGGTTAAGGTTTGAGTTACGCCTGGGGTAAGGGTTCTATTAACCAGAAAGCCCTGAGTTCCAAGAACACAGCAGCTGCGAAGGACTAGCCAAGAAGAGCGCAAAAGTACCACAACATGCCTGCCTCCACAGCTTTTTCCTTGGGGACATGCCTAATTCCTGGCTGATTTGCCTTTCTCGTCTTAGGGTTGGGGTTCGGCCTAGGGCTAGGATTTTTTTAACTAGGAAGCCCTGAGTTCCAGGCTTATTTCATCTGCAAAAAGCATCCCAAAGGGAGTGCAGAAGTGCCACAACATGGCTGCTTTCACGGCTTTTCCCTTAGGAAGAACCCTAATACGCGGCTGATTTACCTTCCTAGGCTTACTGTTAGGCTTAGGCCTAGGACTTTTAAAACCAGGAAGCCCTGGGCTCCAGGCACATGCAGCTGCGAAAGGCATCCCAAGACGGCCGCAGAAGCGACACAACTCCGCTGCCTCTGCTTCTATTCTCATGAGACCATCCTGAACCATAGGCTGATTTTCCTTCCTAGGGTTAAGGTTTGAGTTACGCCTAGGGTAAGAGTTCTATTAACCAGAAAGACCTGAGTTCCAAGAACACAGCATCTGCGAAGGACTACCCAAGATGAGCGCAAAAGTACCACAACGCGCCTGCCTCCACAGCTTTTTCCTTGGGGACATGCCTAATTCCTGGCTGATTTGCCTTTCTCGTCTTAGGGTTGGGGTTCGGCCTAGGGCTAGGATTTTTTTAACTAGGAAGCCCTGAGTTCCAGGCTTACTGCATCTGCCAAAGGCATCCCAAAGGGAGTGCAGAAGTGCCACAACATGGCTGCTTTCACGGCTTTTCCCTTAGGAAGAACCCTAATACGCGGCTGATTTACCTTCCTAGGCTTACTGTTAGGCTTAGGCCTAGGACTTTTAAAACCAGGAAGCCCTGGGCTCCAGGCACACTGCAGCTGCGAAAGGCATCCCAAGGGGAGCGCAAAAGTGACACAACTTGGCTGCCACCACTGATATTTCCATGAGACCATCCCGAACCATAGGCTGATTTTCCTTCCTAGGGTTAAGGTTTGAGTTACGCCTGGGGTAAGGGTTCTATTAACCAGAAAGCCCTGAGTTCCAAGAACACAGCAGCTGCGAAGGACTACCCAAGAAGAGCGCAAAAGTACCACAACATGCCTGCCTCCACAGCTTTTTCCTTGGGGACATGCCTAATTCCTGGCTGATTTGCCTTTCTCGTCTTAGGGTTGGGGTTCGGCCTAGGGCTAGGATTTTTAAAATCAGGAAGCCCTGAGTTCCAGGCACACTGGAGCTGTGAAAGGCATCCAAAAGGGAGTGCAAAAGTGCCACAACATGGTTGCTTTCACGGCTTTTTCCTTTGCAAGAAGCTTAACACCAGGATGATTTCCCTTCCCAGGGTTACTGTAAGGCTTAGGCCTAGGGCTAGGATTTTTAAAACTAGGAAGCCCTGGGCTCCAGGCACACTGCAGCTGTTCAAGGCATCCCAAGGGGAGTACAAAAGTTCAACAACATGGCAGCTTTCACAGCTTTTTCCTTGGCACCATCCCTATACCTAGTCTGATTTATCTGCCTAGGGTTAGGGTTAGGGTTCAGCCTAGGGCTTGGAGCTTTTTAACCAGGAAGCCCTGAGTTCCAGGCTTACTGCATCTGCCAAAGGCATCCCAAAGGGAGTGCAGAAGTGCCACAACATGGCTGCTTTCACGGCTTTTCCCTTAGGAAGAACCCTAATACCCGGCTGATTTACCTTCCTAGGGTTACTGTTAGGCTTAGGCCTAGGACTTTTAAAACCAGGAAGCCCTGGGCTCCAGGCACACTGCAGCTGCGAAAGGCATCCCAAGGGGAGCGCAAAAGTGACACAACTTGGCTGCCACCACTGATATTTCCATGAGAGCATCCCGAACCATAGGCTGATTTTCCTTCCTAGGGTGAAGGTTTGAGTTACGCCTAGGGTAAGGGTTCTATTAACCAGAAAGCCCTGAGTTCCAAGAACACAGCAGCTGCGAAGGACTAGCCAAGAAGAGCGCAAAAGTACCACAACATGCCTGCCTCCACAGCTTTTTCCTTGGGGACATGCCTAATTCCTGGCTGATTTGCCTTTCTCGTCTTAGGCTTGGGGTTCGGCCTAGGGCTAGGATTTTTTTAACTAGGAAGCCCTGAGTTCCAGGCTTACTGCATCTGCCAAAGGCATCCCAAAGGGAGTGCAGAAGTGCCACAACATGGCTGCTTTCACGGCTTTTCCCTTAGGAAGAACCCTAATACGCGGCTGATTTACCTTCCTAGGGTTACTGTTAGGCTTAGGCCTAGGACTTTTAAAACCAGGAAGCCCTGGGCTCCAGGCACACTGCAGCTGCGAAAGGCATCCCAAGGGGAGCGCAAAAGTGACACAACTTGGCTGCCTCTGCTGCTATTCTCATGAGACCATCCCGAACCATAGGCTGATTTTCCCTCCTAGGGTTAAGGTTTGAGTTACGCCTGGGGTAAGGGTTCTATTAACCAGAAAGCCCTGAGTTCCAAGAACACAGCAGCTGCGAAGGACTACCCAAGAAGAGCGCAAAAGTACCACAACGTGCCTGCCTCCACAGCTTTTTCCTTGGGGACATGCCTAATTCCTGGCTGATTTGCCTTTCTCGTCTTAGGGTTGGGGTTCGGCCTAGGGCTAGGATTTTTAAAATCAGGAAGCCCTGAGTTCCAGGCACACTGGAGCTGTGAAAGGCATCCCAAAGGGAGTGCAATAGTGCCACAACATGGTTGCTTTCACGGCTTTCTCCTTGGCAAGAAGCTTAACACCAGGCTGATTTCCCTTCCCAGGGTTACTGTAAGGCTTAGGCCTAGGGCTAGGATTTTTATAACTAGGAAGCCCTGGGCTCCAGGCACACTGCAGCTGTTCAAGGCATCCCAAGGGGAGTACAAAAGTTCAACAACATGGCAGCTTTCACAGCTTTTTCCTTGGCACCATCCCTATACCTAGGCTGATCTATCTGCCTAGGGTTAGGGTTAGGGTTCAGCCTAGGGCCTGGAGATTTTTAACCAGGAAGCACTGAGTTCCAGGCTTACTGCATCTGCCAAAGGCATCCCAAAGGGAGTGCAAAAGTGCCACAACATGGCTGCTTTCACGGCTTTTCCCTTAGGAAGAACCCTAATACCTGGCTGATTTACCTTCCTAGGGTTACTGTTAGGCTTAGACCTAGGACTTTTAAAACCAGGAAGCCCTGGGCTTCAGGCACACTGCAGCTGTTAAAGGCATCCCAAGAGGGCCGCAGAAGTGACACAACTTGTCTGCCTCTGCTTCTATTCTCATGAGACCATCCCGATCCATAGGCTGATTTTCCTTCCTAGGGTTAATGTTTGAGTTTCACCTAGGGTAAGAGGTCTATTAACCAGAAAGCCCTGAGTTCCAAGAACACAGCAGCTGCGAAGGACTAGCCAAGAAGAGCGCAAAAGTACCACAACATGCCTGCCTCCACAGCTTTTTCCTTGGGGACATGCCTAATTCCTGGCTGATTTGCCTTTCTCGTCTTAGGGTTGGGGTTCGGCCTAGGGTTTGGATTTTTAAAATCAGGAAGCCCTGAGTTCCAGGCTTACTGCATCTGCCAAAGGCATCCCAAAGGGAGTGCAAAAGTGCCACAACATGGTTGCTTTCGCGGCTTTTTCCTTGGCAAGAAGCTTAACACCAGGCTGATTTCCCTTCCCTTGGTTACTGTTAGGCTTAGGCCTAGGGCTAGGATTTTTAAAACTAGGAAGCCCTTAGCTCTAGGCACACTGCAGCTGTTCAAGGCATCCCAAGGGGAGTACAAAAGTGCAACAACATGGCAGCTTTCACAGCTTTTTCCTTGGCACCATCCCTATACCTAGGCTGATTTATCTGCCTAGGGTTAGGGTTAGGCTTCAGCCTAGGTCTTGGAGTTTTTTAACCAGGAAGCCCTGAGTTCCAGGCTTACTGCATCTGCCAAAGGCATCCCAAAGGGAGTGCAAAAGTGCCACAACATGGCTGCTTTCACAGCTTTTCCCTTAGGAAGAACCCTAATACCCAGCTGATTTACCTTCCTAGGCTTACTGTTAGGCTTAGGCCTAGGACTTTTAAAACCAGGAAGCCCTGGGCTCCAGGCACATGCAGCTGCGAAAGGCATCCCAAGAGGGCCGCAGAAGTGACACAACTTGGCTGCCTCTGCTTCTATTCTCCTGAGACCATCCCGAATCATAGGCTGATTTTCCTTCCTAGGGTTAAGGTTTGAGTTTCGCCTAGGGTAAGAGGTCTATTAACCAGAAAGCCCTGAGTTCCAAGAACACAGCAGCTGCGAAGGACTACCCAAGAAGAGCGCAAAAGTACCACAACGTTCCTGCCTCCACAGCTTTTTCCTTGGGGACATGCCTAATTCCTGGCTGATTTGCCTTTCTCGTCTTAGGGTTGGGGTTCGGCCTAGGGCTAGGATTTTTTTAACTCGGAAGCCCTGAGTTCCAGGCTTACTTCATCTGCCAAAGGCATCCCAAAGGGAGTGCAGAAGTGCAACAACACGGCTGCTTTCACGGCTTTCCCCTTAGGAAGAACCCTAATACGTGGCTGATTTACCTTCCTAGGTTTACTGATAGGCTTAGGCCTAGGACTTTTAAAACTAGGAAGCCCTTAGATCCAGGCACACTGCAGCTGTTCAAGGCATCCCAAGGGGAGTATTAAAGTACCACAACATGGCAGCTTTCACAGCTTTTCCTTGGCACCATCCCTATACCTAGGCTGATTTATCTGACTAGGGTTAGGGTTAGGCTTCAGCCTAGGGCTTGGAGTTTTTTAACCAGGAAGCCCTGAGTTCCAGGCTTACTGCATCTGCCAAATGCATCCCAAAGGGAGTGCAGAAGTGCCACAACATGGCTGCTTTCACGGCTTTTCCCTTAGGAAGAACCCTAATACGCGGCTGATTTATCTTCCTAGGGTTACTGTTAGGCTTAGGCCTAGGACTTTTAAAACCAGGAAGCCCTGGGCTCCAGGCACTCTGCAGCTGCGAAAGGCATCCCAAGGGGAGCGCAAAAGTGACACAACTTGGCTGCCACCACTGATATTTCATTGAGACCATCCCGAACCATAGGCTGATTTTCCGTCCTAGGGTTAAGGTTTGAGTTACGCCTAGGGTAAGGGTTCTATTAACCAGAAAGCCCTGAGTTCCAAGAACACAGCAGCTGCGAAGGACTAGCCAAGAAGAGCGCAAAAGTACCACAACATGCCTGCCTCCACAGCTTTTTCCTTGGGGACATGCCTAATTCCTGGCTGATTTGCCTTTCTCGTCTTAGGGTTGGGGTTCGGCCAAGGGCTAGGATTTTTTTAACCAGGAAGGCCTGAGTTCCAGGCTTACTGCATCTGCCAAAGGCATCCCAAAGGGAGTGCAGAAGTGCCACAACATGGCTGCTATCATGGCTTTTCCCTTAGGAAGAACCCTAATACGCGGCTGATTTACCTTCCTAGGCTTACTGTTAGGCTTAGGCCTAGGACTTTTAAAACCAGGAAGCCCTGGGCTCCAGGCACACTGCAGCTGCGAAAGGCATCCCAAGGGGAGCGCAAAAGTGACACAACTTGGCTGCCACCACTGATATTTCCATGAGACCATCCCGAACCATAGGCTGATTTTCCTTCCTAGGGTTAAGGTTTGAGTTACGCCTAGGGTAAGGGTTCTATTAACCAGAAAGCCCTGAGTTCCAAGAACACAGCAGCTGCGAAGGACTAGCCAAGAAGAGCGCAAAAGTACCACAACATGCCTTCCTCCACAGCTTTTTCCTTGGGGACATGCCTAATTCCTGGCTGATTTGCCTTTCTCGTCTTAGGGTTGGGGTTCGGCCTAGGGCTAGGATTTTTTTAACTAGGAAGCCCTGAGTTCCAGGCTTTCTGCATCTGCCAAAGGCATCCCAAAGGGAGTGCAGAAGTGCCACAACATGGCTGCTATCACGGCTTTTCCCTTAGGAAGAACCCTAATACGCGGCTGATTTACCTTCCTAGGGTTACTGTTAGGCTTAGGCCTAGGACTTTTAAAACCAGGAAGCCCTGGGCTCCAGGCACACTGCAGCTGCGAAAGGCATCCCAAGGGGAGCGCAAAAGTGACACAACTTGGCTGCCTCTGCTGCTATTCTCATGAGACCATCCCGAACCATAGGCTGATTTTCCTTCCTAGGGTTAAGGTTTGAGTTACGCCTGGGGTAAGGGTTCTATTAACCAGAAAGCCCTGAGTTCCAAGAACACAGCAGCTGCGAAGGACTACCCAAGAAGAGCGCAAAAGTACCACAACGTGCCTGCCTCCACAGCTTTTTCCTTGGGGACATGCCTAATTCCTGGCTGATTTGCCTTTCTCGTCTTAGGGTTGGGGTTCGGCCTAGGGCTAGGATTTTTTTAACTAGGAAGCCCTGAGTTCCAGACTTACTTCATCTGCCAAAAGCATCCCAAAGGGAGTGCAAAAGTGCCACAACATGGCTGCTTTCACGGCTTTTCCCTTAGGAAGAACCCTAATATGCGGCTGATTTACCTTCCTAGGGTTACTGTTAGGCTTAGGCCTAGGACTTTTAAAACCAGGAAGCCCTGGGCTCCAGGCACATGTAGCTGTTAAAGGCATCCCAAGAGGGCAGCAGAAGTGACACAACTTGGCTGCCTCTGCTGCTATTCTCATGAGACCATCCCGAATCATAGGCTGATTTTCCTTCCCAGGGTTAAGGTTTGAGTTACGCCTAGGGTAAGAGTTCTATTAACCAGAAAGCCCTGAGTTCCAAGAACACAGCAGCTGCGAAGGACTACGTAAGAAGAGCGCAAAAGTACCACAACATGCCTGCCTCCACAGCTTTTTCCTTGGGGACATGCCTAATTCCTGGCTGATTTGCCTTTCTCGTCTTAGGGTTGGGGTTCGGCCTAGGGCTAGGATTTTTTTAACTAGGAAGGCCTGAGTTCCAGGCTTACTTCATCTGCCAAAGGCATCCCAAAGGGAGTGCAGAAGTGCCACAACATGGCTGCTTTCACGGCTTTCCCCTTAGGAAGAACCCTAATACGCGGCTGACTTACCTTCCTAGGGTTACTGTTAGGCTTAGGCCTAGGACTTTTAAAACCAGGAAGCCCTGGGCTCCAGGCACACTGCAGCTGCGAAAGGCATCCCAAGGGGAGCGCAAAAGTGACACAACTTGGCTGCCACCACTGATATTTCCATGAGACCATCCCGAACCATAGGCTGATTTTCCTTCCTAGGGTTAAGGTTTGAATTACGCCTAGGGTAAGGGTTCTATTAACCAGAAAGCCCTGAGTTCCAAGAACACAGCAGCTGCGAAGGACTAGCCAAGAAGAGCGCAAAAGTACCACAACATGCCTGCCTCCACAGCTTTTTCCTTGGGGACATGCCTAATTCCTGGCTGATTTGCCTTTCTCGTCTTAGGGTTGGGGTTCGGACTAGGGCTAGGATTTTTTTAACCAGGAAGCCCTGAGTTCCAGGCTTACTGCATCTGCCAAAGGCATCCCAAAGGGAGTGCAGAAGTGCCACAACATGGCTGCTATCACGGCTTTTCCCTTAGGAAGAACCCTAATACGCGGCTGATTTACCTTCCTAGGCTTACTGTTAGGCTTAGGCCTAGGACTTTTAAAACCAGGAAGCCCTGGGCTCCAGGCACACTGCAGCTGTTAAAGGCATCCCAAGGGGAGCGCAAAAGTGACACAACTTGGCTGCCACCACTGATATTTCCATGAGACCATCCCGAACCATAGGCTGATTTTCCTTCCTAGGGTTAAGGTTTGAGTTACGCCTCGGGTAAGCGTTCTATTAACCAGAAAGCCCTGAGTTCCAAGAACACAGCAGCTGCGAAGGACTAGCCAAGAAGAGCGCAAAAGTACCACAACATGCCTGCCTCCACAGCTTTTTCCTTGGGGACATGCCTAATTCCTGGCTGATTTGCCTTTCTCGTCTTAGGGTTGGGGTTCGGCCTAGGGCTAGGATTTTTTTAACTAGGAAGCCCTGAGTTCCAGGCTTTCTGCATCTGCCAAAGGCATCCCAAAGGGAGTGCAGAAGTGCCACAACATGGCTGCTTTCACGGCTTTTCCCTTAGGAAGAACCCTAATACGCGGCTGCTTTACCTTCCTAGGGTTACTGTTAGGCTTAGGCCTAGGACTTTTAAAACCAGGAAGCCCTGGGCTCCAGGCACTCTGCAGCTGTTCAAGGCATACCAAGGGGAGCGCAAAAGTGACACAACTTGGCTGCCTCTGCTGCTATTCTCATGAGACCATCCCGAACCATAGGCTGATTTTCCTTCCTAGGGTTAAGGTTTGAGTTACGCCTGGGGTAAGGGTTCTATTAACCAGAAAGCCCTGAGTTCCAAGAACACAGCAGCTGCGAAGGACTACCCAAGAAGAGCGCAAAAGTACCACAACGTGCCTGCCTCCACAGCTTTTTCCTTGGGGACATGCCTAATTCCTGGCTGATTTGCCTTTCTCGTCTTAGGGTTGGGGTTCGGCCTAGGGCTAGGATTTTTTTAACTAGGAAGCCCTGAGTTCCAGGCTTACTGCATCTGCCAAAGGCATCCCAAAGGGAGTGCAGAAGTGCCACAACATGGCTGCTTTCACGGCTTTTCCCTTAGGAAGAACCCTAATACGCGGCTGATTTACCTTCCTAGGGTTACTGTTAGGCTTAGGCCTAGGACTTTTAAAACCAGGAAGCCCTGGGCTCCAGGCACATGCAGCTGTTAAAGGCATCCCAAGAGGGCCGCAGAAGTGACACAACTTGGCTGCCTCTGCTGCTATTCTCATGAGACCATCCCGAACCATAGGCTGATTTTCCTTCCTAGGGTTAAGGTTTGAGTTACGCCTAGGGTAAGGGTTCTATTAACCAGAAAGCCCTGAGTTCCAAGAACACTGCAGCTGCGAAGGACTACCCAAGAAGAGCGCAAAAGTACCACAACATGCCTGCCTCCACAGCTTTTTCCTTGGGGACATGCCTAATTCCTGGCTGATTTGCCTTTCTCGTCTTAGGGTTGGGGTTCGGCCTAGGGCTAGGACTTTTAAAATCAGGAAGCCCTGAGTTCCAGGCACACTGGAGCTGTGAAAGGCATCCAAAAGGGAGTGCAAAAGTGCCACAACATGGTTGCTTTCACGGCTTTTTCCTTGGCAAGAAGCCTAACACCAGGCTTATTTCCCTTCTCAGGGTTACTGTTAGGCTTCGGCCTAGGGCTAGGATTTTTAAAACTAGGAAGCCCTGGGCTCCAGGCACACTGCAGCTGTTCAAGGCATCCCAAGGGGAGTACAAAAGTGCAACAACATGGCAGCTTTCACAGCTTTTTCCTTGGCACCATCCCTATACCTAGGCTGATTTATCTGCCTAGGGTTAGGGTTAGGGTTCAGCCTAGGGCTTGGAGATTTTTAATCAGGAAGCCCTGAGTTCCAGGCTTACTGCATCTGCCAAAGGCATCCCAAAGGGAGTGCAAAAGTGCCACAACATGGCTGCTTTCACAGCTTTTCCCTTAGGAAGAACCCTAATACGCGGCTGATTTACCTTCCTAGGGTTACTGTTAGGCTTAGACCTAGGACTTTTAAAACCAGGAAGCCCTGGGCTCCAGGCACTCTGCAGGTGTTAAAGGCATCCCAAGAGGGCAGCAGAAGTGACACAACTTGGCTGCCTCTGCTTCTATTCTCATGAGACCATCCCGAACCATAGGCTGATTTTCCTTCCTAGGGTTAAGGTTTGAGTTACGCCTAGGGTAAGAGTTCTATTAACCAGAAAGCCCTGAGTTCCAAGAACACAGCAGCTGCGAAGGACTACCCAAGAAGAGCGCAAAAGTACCACAACGTGCCTGCCTCCACAGCTTTTTCCTTGGGGACATGCCTAATTCCTGGCTGATTTGCCTTTCTCGTCTTAGGGTTGGGGTTCGGCCTAGAGCTAGGATTTTTTAACTAGGAAGCCCTGAGTTCCAGGCTTACTTCATCTGCCAAAGGCATCCCAAAGGGAGTGCAGAAGTGCCACAACATGGCTGCTTTCACGGCTTTTCCCTTAGGAAGAACCCTAATACCTGGCTGATTTACCTTCCTAGGGTTACTGTTAGGCTTAGGCCTAGGACTTTTAAAACCAGGAAGCCCTGGGCTCCAGGCACACTGCAGCTGCGAAAGGCATCCCAAGGGGAGCGCAAAAGTGACACAACTTGGCTGCCTCTGCTGCTATTCTCATGAGACCATCCCGAACCATAGGCTGATTTTCCCTCCTAGGGTTAAGTTTTGAGTAACGCCTGGGGTAAGGGTTCTATTAACCAGAAAGCCCTGAGTTCCAAGAACACAGCAGCTGCGAAGGACTACCCAAGAAGAGCGCAAAAGTACCACAACATGCCTGCGTCGATAGCTTTTTCCTTGGGGACATGCCTAATTCCTGGCTGATTTGCCTTTCTCGTCTTAGGGTTGGGGTTCGGCCTAGTGCTAGGATTTTTAAAATCAGGAAGCCCTGAGTTCCAGGCACACTGGAGCTGTGAAAGGCATCCAAAAGGGAGTGCAAAAGTGCCACAACATGGCTGCTTTCACGGCTGTTTCCTTGGCAAGAAGCCTAACACCAGGCTGATTTACCTTCCCAGGGTTACTGTTAGGCTTAGGCCTAGGGCTAGGAGTTTTAAAATCAGGAAGCCCTTAGCTCCAGGCACACTGCAGCTGTTCAAGACATCCCAATGGGAGTACAAAAGTGCAACAACATGGCAGCTTTCACAGCTTTTTCCTTGGCACCATCCCTATACCTAGGCTGATTTATCTGCCTAGGGTTAGGGTTAGGGTGCAGCCTAGGGCTTGGAGTTTTTTAACCAGGAAGCCCTGAGTTCCAGGCTTACTGCATCTGCCAAAGGCATCCCAAAGGGAGTGCAGAAGTGCCACAACATGGCTGCTTTCACGGCTTTTCCCTTAGGAAGAACCCTAATACGCGGCTGATTTACCTTCCTAGGGTTACTGTTAGGCTTAGGCCTAGGACTTTTAAAACCAGGAAGCCCTGGGCTCCAGGCACTCTGCAGCTGCGAAAGGCATCCCAAGGGGAGCGCAAAAGTGACACAACTTGGCTGCCACCACTGATATTTCCATGAGACCATCCCGAACCATAGGCTGATTTTCCTTCCTAGGGTTAAGGTTTGAGTTACGCCTAGGGTAAGGGTTCTATTAACCAGAAAGCCCTGAGTTCCAAGAACACTGCAGCTGCGAAGGACTACCCAAGAAGAGCGCAAAAGTACCACAACATGCCTGCCTCCACAGCTTTTTCCTTGGGGACATGCCTAATTCCTGGCTGATTTGCCTTTCTCGTCTTAGGGTTGGGGTTCGGCCTAGGGTTAGGACTTTTAAAATCAGGAAGCCCTGAGTTCCAGGCACACTGGACCTGTGAAAGGCATCCAAAAGGGAGTGCAAAAGTGCCATAACATGGTTTCTTTCACGGCTTTTTCCTTGGCAAGAAGCCTAACACCAGGCTTATTTCCCTTCTCAGGGTTACTGTTAGGCTTCGGCCTAGGGCTAGGATTTTTAAAACTAGGAAGCCCTGGGCTCCAGGCACACTGCAGCTGTTCAAGGCATCCCAAGGGGAGTACAAAAGTGCAACAACATGGCAGCTTTCACAGCTTTTTCCTTGGCACCATCCCTATACCTAGGCTGATTTATCTGCCTAGGGTTAGGGTTAGGGTTCAGCCTAGGGCTTGGAGATTTTTAATCAGGAAGCCCTGAGTTCCAGGCTTACTGCATCTGCCAAAGGCATCCCAAAGGGAGTGCAAAAGTGCCACAACATGGCTGCTTTCACAGCTTTTCCCTTAGGAAGAACCCTAATACCCGGCTGATTTACCTTCCTAGGGTTACTGTTAGGCTTCGACCTAGGACTTCTAAAACCAGGAAGCCCTGGGCTCCAGGCATATGCAGGTGTTAAAGGCATCCCAAGAGGGCTGCAGAAGTGACACAACTTGGCTGCCTCTGCTTCTATTCTCATGAGACCATCCCGAACCATAGGCTGATTTTCCTTCCTAGGGTTAAGGTTTGAGTTACGCCTAGGGTAAGAGTTCTATTAACCAGAAAGCCCTGAGTTCCAAGAACACAGCAGCTGCGAAGGACTACCCAAGAAGAGCGCAAAAGTACCACAACGTGCCTGCCTCCACAGCTTTTTCCTTGGGGACATGCCTAATTCCTGGCTGATTTGCCTTTCTCGTCTTAGGGTTGGGGTTCGGCCTAGGGCTAGGATTTTTTTAACTAGGAAGCCCTGAGTTCCAGGCTTACTTCATCTGCCAAAAGCATCCCAAAGGGAGTGCAAAAGTGCCACAACATGGCTGCTTTCACGGCTTTTCCCTTAGGAAGAACCCTAATATGCGGCTGATTTACCTTCCTAGGGTTACTGTTAGGCTTAGGCCTAGGACTTTTAAAACCAGGAAGCCCTGGGCTCCAGGCACATGCAGCTGTTAAAGGCATCCCAAGAGGGCCGCAGAAGTGACACAACTTGGCTGCCTCTGCTGCTATTCTCATGAGACCATCCCGAATCATAGGCTGATTTTCCTTCCTAGGGTTAAGGTTTGAGTTACGCCTAGGGTAATAGTTCTATTAACCAGAAAGCCCTGAGTTCCAAGAACACAGCAGCTGTTAAGGACTACCTAAGAAGAGCGCAAAAGTACCACAACGTGCCTGCCTCCACAGCTTTTTCCTTGGGGACATGCCTAATTCCTGGCTGATTTGCCTTTCTCGTCTTAGGGTTGGGGTTCGGCCTAGGGCTAGGATTTTTTTAACTAGGAAGCCCTGAGTTCCAGGCTTACTTCATCTGCCAAAGGCATCCCAAAGGGAGTGCAGAAGTGCCACAACATGGCTGCTTTCACGGCTTTCCCCTTAGGAAGAACCCTAATACGCGGCTGATTTACCTTCCTAGGGTTACTGTTAGGCTTAGGCCTAGGACTTTTAAAACCAGGAAGCCCTGGGCTCCAGGCACTCTGCAGCTGTTCAAGGCATACCAAGGGGAGCGCAAAAGTGACACAACTTGGCTGCCTCTGCTGCTATTCTCATGAGACCATCCCGAACCATAGGCTGATTTTCCTTCCTAGGGTTAAGGTTTGAGTTACGCCTGGGGTAAGGGTTCTATTAACCAGAAAGCCCTGAGTTCCAAGAACACAGCAGCTGCGAAGGACTACCCAAGAAGAGCGCAAAAGTACCACAACGTGCCTGCCTCCACAGCTTTTTCCTTGGGGACATGCCTAATTCCTGGCTGATTTGCCTTTCTCGTCTTAGGGTTGGGGTTCGGCCTAGGGCTAGGATTTTTTTAACTAGGAAGCCCTGAGTTCCAGGCTTACTGCATCTGCCAAAGGCATCCCAAAGGGAGTGCAGAAGTGCCACAACATGGCTGCTTTCACGGCTTTTCCCTTAGGAAGAACCCTAATACGCGGCTGATTTACCTTCCTAGGGTTACTGTTAGACTTAGGCCTAGGACTTTTAAAACCAGGAAGCCCTGGGCTCCAGGCACATGCAGCTGTTAAAGGCATCCCAAGAGGGCCGCAGAAGTGACACAACTTGGCTGCCTCTGCTGCTATTCTCATGAGACCATCCCGAACCATAGGCTGATTTTCCTTCCTAGGGTTAAGGTTTGAGTTACGCCTAGGGTAAGGGTTCTATTAACCAGAAAGCCCTGAGTTCCAAGAACACTGCAGCTGCGAAGGACTACCCAAGAAGAGCGCAAAAGTACCACAACATGCCTGCCTCCACAGCTTTTTCCTTGGGGACATGCCTAATTCCTGGCTGATTTGCCTTTCTCGTCTTAGGGTTGGGGTTCGGCCTAGGGCTAGGACTTTTAAAATCAGGAAGCCCTGAGTTCCAGGCACACTGGAGCTGTGAAAGGCATCCCAAAGGGAGTGCAAAAGTGCCACAACATGGTTGCTTTCACGGATTTTTCCTTGGCAAGAAGCCTAACACCAGGCTTATTTCCCTTCTCAGGGTTACTGTTAGGCTTCGGCCTAGGGCTAGGATTTTTAAAACTAGGAAGCCCTGGGCTCCAGGCACACTGCAGCTGTTCAAGGCATCCCAAGGGGAGTACAAAAGTGCAACAACATGGCAGCTTTCACAGCTTTTTCCTTGGCACCATCCCTATACCTAGGCTGATTTATCTGCCTAGGGTTAGGGTTAGGGTTCAGCCTAGGGCTTGGAGATTTTTAATCAGGAAGCCCTGAGTTCCAGGCTTACTGCATCTGCCAAAGGCATCCCAAAGGGAGTGCAAAAGTGCCACAACATGGCTGCTTTCACAGCTTTTCCCTTAGGAAGAACCCTAATACGCGGCTGATTTACCTTCCTAGGGTTACTGTTAGGCTTAGACCTAGGACTTTTAAAACCAGGAAGCCCTGGGCTCCAGGCATATGCAGGTGTTAAAGGCATCCCAAGAGGGCTGCAGAAGTGACACAACTTGGCTGCCTCTGCTTCTATTCTCATGAGACCATCCCGAACCATAGGCTGATTTTCCTTCCTAGGGTTAAGGTTTGAGTTACGCCTAGGGTAAGAGTTCTATTAACCAGAAAGCCCTGAGTTCCAAGAACACAGCAGCTGCGAAGGACTACCCAAGAAGAGCGCAAAAGTACCACAACGTGCCTGCCTCCACAGCTTTTTCCTTGGGGACATGCCTAATTCCTGGCTGATTTGCCTTTCTCGTCTTAGGGTTGGGGTTCGGCCTAGAGCTAGGATTTTTTAACTAGGAAGCCCTGAGTTCCAGGCTTACTTCATCTGCCAAAGGCATCCCAAAGGGAGTGCAGAAGTGCCACAACATGGCTGCTTTCACGGCTTTTCCCTTAGGAAGAACCCTAATACCTGGCTGATTTACCTTCCTAGGGTTACTGTTAGGCTTAGGCCTAGGACTTTTAAAACCAGGAAGCCCTGGGCTCCAGGCACACTGCAGCTGCGAAAGGCATCCCAAGGGGAGCGCAAAAGTGACACAACTTGGCTGCCTCTGCTGCTATTCTCATGAGACCATCCCGAACCATAGGCTGATTTTCCCTCCTAGGGTTAAGGTTTGAGTAACGCCTGGGGTAAGGGTTCTATTAACCAGAAAGCCCTGAGTTCCAAGAACACAGCAGTTGCGAAGGACTACCCAAGAAGAGCGCAAAAGTACCACAACATGCCTGCGTCGATAGCTTTTTCCTTGGGGACATGCCTAATTCCTGGCTGATTTGCCTTTCTCGTCTTAGGGTTGGGGTTCGGCCTAGTGCTAGGATTTTTAAAATCAGGAAGCCCTGAGTTCCAGGCACACTGGAGCTGTGAAAGGCATCCAAAAGGGAGTGCAAAAGTGCCACAACATGGCTGCTTTCACGGCTGTTTCCTTGGCAAGAAGCCTAACACCAGGCTGATTTACCTTCCCAGGGTTACTGTTAGGCTTAGGCCTAGGGCTAGGAGTTTTAAAATCAGGAAGCCCTTAGCTCCAGGCACACTGCAGCTGTTCAAGACATCCCAATGGGAGTACAAAAGTGCAACAACATGGCAGCTTTCACAGCTTTTTCCTTGGCACCATCCCTATACCTAGGCTGATTTATCTGCCTAGGGTTAGGGTTAGGGTGCAGCCTAGGGCTTGGAGTTTTTTAACCAGGAAGCCCTGAGTTCCAGGCTTACTGCATCTGCCAAAGGCATCCCAAAGGGAGTGCAGAAGTGCCACAACATGGCTGCTTTCACGGCTTTTCCCTTAGGAAGAACCCTAATACGCGGCTGATTTACCTTCCTAGGGTTACTGTTAGGCTTAGGCCTAGGACTTTTAAAACCAGGAAGCCCTGGGCTCCAGGCACTCTGCAGCTGCTAAAGGCATCCCAAGGGGAGCGCAAAAGTGACACAACTTGGCTGCCACCACTGATATTTCCATGAGACCATCCCGAACCATAGGCTGATTTTCCTTCCTAGGGTTAAGGTTTGAGTTACGCCTAGGGTAAGGGTTCTATTAACCAGAAAGCCCTGAGTTCCAAGAACACTGCAGCTGCGAAGGACTACCCAAGAAGAGCGCAAAAGTACCACAACATGCCTGCCTCCACAGCTTTTTCCTTGGGGACATGCCTAATTCCTGGCTGATTTGCCTTTCTCGTCTTAGGGTTGGGGTTCGGCCTAGGGCTAGGACTTTTAAAATCAGGAAGCCCTGAGTTCCAGGCACACTGGAGCTGTGAAAGGCATCCAAAAGGGAGTGCAAAAGTGCCATAACATGTTTTCTTTCACGGCTTTTTCCTTGGCAAGAAGCCTAACACCAGGCTTATTTCCCTTCTCAGGGTTACTGTTAGGCTTCGGCCTAGGGCTAGGATTTTTAAAACTAGGAAGCCCTGGGCTCCAGGCACACTGCAGCTGTTCAAGGCATCCCAAGGGGAGTACAAAAGTGCAACAACATGGCAGCTTTCACAGCTTTTTCCTTGGCACCATCCCTATACCTAGGCTGATTTATCTGCCTAGGGTTAGGGTTAGGGTTCAGCCTAGGGCTTGGAGATTTTTAATCAGGAAGCCCTGAGTTCCAGGCTTACTGCATCTGCCAAAGGCATCCCAAAGGGAGTGCAAAAGTGCCACAACATGGCTGCTTTCACAGCTTTTCCCTTAGGAAGAACCCTAATACCCGGCTGATTTACCTTCCTAGGCTTACTGTTAGGCTTAGACCTAGGACTTCTAAAACCAGGAAGCCCTGGGCTCCAGGCATATGCAGGTGTTAAAGGCATCCCAAGAGGGCTGCAGAAGTGACACAACTTGGCTGCCTCTGCTTCTATTCTCATGAGACCATCCCGAACCATAGGCTGATTTTCCTTCCTAGGGTTAAGGTTTGAGTTACGCCTAGGGTAAGAGTTCTATTAACCAGAAAGCCCTGAGTTCCAAGAACACAGCAGCTGCGAAGGACTACCCAAGAAGAGCGCAAAAGTACCACAACGTGCCTGCCTCCACAGCTTTTTCCTTGGGGACATGCCTAATTCCTGGCTGATTTGCCTTTCTCGTCTTAGGGTTGGGGTTCGGCCTAGGGCTAGGATTTTTTTAACAAGGAAGCCCTGAGTTCCAGGCTTACTTCATCTGCCAAAGGCATCCCAAAGGGAGTGCAGAAGTGCCACAACATGGCTGCTTTCACGGCTTTCCCCTTAGGAAGAACCCTAATACGCGGCTGATTTACCTTCCTAGGGTTACTGTTAGGCTTAGGCCTAGGACTTTTAAAACCAGGAAGCCCTGGGCTCCAGGCACACTGCAGCTGCGAAAGGCATCCCAAGGGGAGCGCAAAAGTGACACAACTTGGCTGCCACCACTGATATTTCCATGAGACCATCCCGAACCATAGGCTGATTTTCCTTCCTAGGGTTAAGGTTTGAGTTCCGCCTCGGGTAAGCGTTCTATTAACCAGAAAGCCCTGAGTTCCAAGAACACAGCAGCTGCGAAGGACTAGCCAAGAAGAGCGCAAAAGTACCACAACATGCCTGCCTCCACAGCTTTTTCCTTGGGGACATGCCTAATTCCTGGCTGATTTGCCTTTCTCGTCTTAGGGTTGGGGTTCGGCCTAGGGCTAGGATTTTTTTAACTAGGAAGCCCTGAGTTCCAGGCTTACTGCATCTGCCAAAGGCATCCCAAAGGGAGTGCAGAAGTGCCACAACATGGCTGCTTTCACGGCTTTTCCCTTAGGAAGAACCCTAATACGCGGCTGCTTTACCTTCCTAGGGTTACTGTTAGGCTTAGGCCTAGGACTTTTAAAACCAGGAAGCCCTGGGCTCCAGGCACTCTGCAGCTGTTCAAGGCATACCAAGGGGAGCGCAAAAGTGACACAACTTGGCTGCCTCTGCTGCTATTCTCATGAGACCATCCCGAACCATAGGCTGATTTTCCTTCCTAGGGTTAAGGTTTGAGTTACGCCTGGGGTAAGGGTTCTATTAACCAGAAAGCCCTGAGTTCCAAGAACACAGCAGCTGCGAAGGACTACCCAAGAAGAGCGCAAAAGTACCACAACGTGCCTGCCTCCACAGCTTTTTCCTTGGGGACATGCCTAATTCCTGGCTGATTTGCCTTTCTCGTCTTAGGGTTGGGGTTCGGCCTAGGGCTAGGATTTTTTTAACTAGGAAGCCCTGAGTTCCAGGCTTACTGCATCTGCCAAAGGCATCCCAAAGGGAGTGCAGAAGTGCCACAACATGGCTGCTTTCACGGCTTTTCCCTTAGGAAGAACCCTAATACGCGGCTGATTTACCTTCCTAGGGTTACTGTTAGGCTTAGGCCTAGGACTTTTAAAACCAGGAAGCCCTGGGCTCCAGGCACATGCAGCTGTTAAAGGCATCCCAAGAGGGCCGCAGAAGTGACACAACTTGGCTGCCTCTGCTGCTATTCTCATGACACCATCCCGAACCATAGGCTGATTTTCCTTCCTAGGGTTTAGGTTTGAGTTACGCCTGGGGTAAGGGTTCTATTAACCAGAAAGCCCTGAGTTCCAAGAACACAGCAGCTGCGAAGGACTACCCAAGAAGAGCGCAAAAGTACCACAACATGCCTGCCTCCACAGCTTTTTCCTTGGGGACATGCCTAATTCCTGGCTGATTTGCCTTTCTCGTCTTAGGGTTGGGGTTCGGCCTAGGGCTAGGATTTTTAAAATCAGGAAGCCCTGAGTTCCAGGCACACTGGAGCTGTGAAAGGCATCCAAAAGTGAGTGCAAAAGTGCCACAACATGGTTGCTTTCACGGCTTTTTCCTTTGCAAGAAGCTTAACACCAGGCTGATTTCCCTTCCCAGGGTTACTGTAAGGCTTAGGCCTAGGGCTAGGATTTTTAAAACTAGGAAGCCCTGGGCTCCAGGCACACGGCAGCTGTTCAAGGCATCCCAAGGGGAGTACAAAAGTTCAACAACATGGCAGCTTTCACAGCTTTTTCCTTGGCACCATCCCTATACCTAGGCTGATTTATCTGCCTAGGGTTAGGGTTAGGGTTCAGCCTAGGGCTTGGAGTTTTTTAACCAGGAAGCCCTGAGTTCCAGGCTTACTGCATCTGCCAAAGGCATCCCAAAGGGAGTGCAGAAGTGCCACAACATGGCTGCTTTCACGGCTTTTCCCTTAGGAAGAACCCTAATACGCGGCTGATTTACCTTCCTAGGGTTACTGTTAGGCTTAGGCCTAGGACTTTTAAAACCAGGAAGCCCTGGGCTCCAGGCACACTGCAGCTGCGAAAGGCATCCCAAGGGGAGCGCAAAAGTGACACAACTTGGCTGCCTCTGCTGCTATTCTCATGAGACCATCCCGAACCATAGGCTGATTTTCCCTCCTAGGGTTAAGGTTTGACTTACGCCTGGGGTAAGGGTTCTATTAACCAGAAAGCCCTGAGTTCCAAGAACACAGCAGCTGCGAAGGACTACCCAAGAAGAGCGCAAAAGTACCACAACATGCCTGCGTCGATAGCTTTTTCCTTGGGGACATGCCTAATTCCTGGCTGATTTGCCTTTCTCGTCTTAGGGTTGGGGTTCGGCCTAGTGCTAGGATTTTTAAAATCAGGAAGCCCTGAGTTCCAGGCACACTGGAGCTGTGAAAGGCATCCAAAAGGGAGTGCAAAAGTGCCACAACATGGTTGCTTTCACGGCTGTTTCCTTGGCAAGAAGCCTAACACCAGGCTGATTTACCTTCCCAGGGTTACTGTTAGGCTTAGGCCTAGGGCTAGGATTTTTAAAACTAGGAAGCCCTGGGCTCCAGGCACACTGCAGCTGTTCAAGGCATCCCAAGGGGAGTACAAAAGTGCAACAACATGGCAGCTTTCACAGCTTTTTCCTTGGCACCATCCCTATACCTAGGCTGATTTATCTGCCTAGGGTTAGGGTTAGGGTTCAGCCTAGGGCTTGGAGTTTTTTAACCAGGAAGCCCTGAGTTCCAGGCTTACTGCATCTGCCAAAGGCATCCCAAAGGGAGTGCAGAAGTGCCACAACATGGCTGCTTTCACGGCTTTTCCCTTAGGAAGAACCCTAATACGCGGCTGATTTACCTTCCTAGGGTTACTGTTAGGCTTAGACCTAGGACTTTTAAAACCAGGAAGCCCTGGGCTCCAGGCATATGCAGGTGTTAAAGGCATCCCAAGAGGGCTGCAGAAGTGACACAACTTGGCTGCCTCTGCTTCTATTCTCATGAGACCATCCCGAACCATATGCTGATTTTCCTTCCTAGGGTTAAGGTTTGAGTTACGCCTAGGGTAAGAGTTCTATTAACCAGAAAGCCCTGAGTTCCAAGAACACAGCAGCTGCGAAGGACTACCCAAGAAGAGCGCAAAAGTACCACAACGTGCCTGCCTCCACAGCTTTTTCCTTGGGGACATGCCTAATTCCTGGCTGATTTGCCTTTCTTGTCTTAGGGTTGGGGTTCGGCCTAGGGCTAGGATTTTTTTAACTAGGAAGCCCTGAGTTCCAGGCTTACTGCATCTGCCAAAGGCATCCCAAAGGGAGTGCAAAAGTGCAACAACATCGCAGCTTTCACAGCTTTTTCCTTGGCACCATCCCTATACCTAGGCTGATCTATCTGCCTAGGGTTAGGGTTAGGGTTCAGCCTAGGGCCTGGAGATTTTTAACCAGGAAGCCCTGAGTTCCAGGCTTACTGCATCTGCCAAAGGCATCCCAAAGGGAGTGCAAAAGTGCCACAACATGGCTGCTTTCACGGCTTTTCCCTTAGGAAGAACCCTAATACCTGGCTGATTTACCTTCCTAGGGTTACTGTTAGGCTTAGACCTAGGACTTTTAAAACCAGGAAGCCCTGGGCTTCAGGCACACTGCAGCTGTTAAAGGCATCCCAAGAGGGCCGCAGAAATGACACAGCTTGGCTGCCTCTGCTTCTATTCTCATGAGACCATCCCGAACCATAGGCTGATTTTCCCTCCTAGGGTTAATGTTTGAGTTACGCCTAGGGTAAGAGGTCTATTAACCAGAAAGACCTGAGTTCCAAGAACACAGCAGCTGCGAAGGACTAGCCAAGAAGAGCGCAAAAGTACCACAACATGCCTGCCTCCGCAGCGTTTTCCTTGGGAAAATGCCTAATTCCTGGCTGATTTGCCTTTCTCGTCTTAGGGTTGGGGTTCGGCCGAGGGCTAGGATTTTTTTAACTAGGAAGCCCTGAGTTCCAGGCTTACTGCATCTGCCAAAGGCATCCCAAAGGGAGTGCAGAAGTGCCACAACATGGCTGCTATCACGGCTTTTCCCTTAGGAAGAACCCTAATACGCGGCTGATTTACCTTCCTAGGGTTACTGTTAGGCTTAGGCCTAGGACTTTTAAAACCAGGAAGCCCTGGGCTCCAGGCACTCTGCAGCTGCGAAAGGCATCCCATGGGGAGCGCAAAAGTGACACAACTTGGCTGCTATCACGGCTTTTCCCTTAGGAAGAACCCTAATACGCGGCTGCTTTACCTTTCTAGGGTTACTGTTAGGCTTAGGCCTAGGACTTTTAAAACCAGGAAGCCCTGGGCTCCAGGCACATGCAGCTGTTCAAGGCATACCAAGGGGAGCGCAAAAGTGACACAACTTGGCTGCCTCTGCTGCTATTCTCATGAGACCATCCCGAACCATAGGCTGATTTTCCTTCCTAGGGTTAAGGTTTGAGTTACGCCTGGGGTAAGGGTTCTATTAACCAGAAAGCCCTGAGTTCCAAGAACACAGCAGCTGCGAAGGACTACCCAAGAAGAGCGCAAAAGTACCACAACGTGCCTGCCTCCACAGCTTTTTCCTTGGGGACATGCCTAATTCCTGGCTGATTTGCCTTTCTCGTCTTAGGGTTGGGGTTCGGCCTAGGGCTAGGATATTTTAACTAGGAAGCCCTGAGTTCCAGGCTTACTGCATCTGCCAAAGGCATCCCAAAGGGAGTGCAGAAGTGCCACAACATGGCTGCTTTCACGGCTTTTCCCTTAGGAAGAACCCTAATACGCGGCTGATTTACCTTCCTAGGCTTACTGTTAGGCTTAGGCCTAGGACTTTTAAAACCAGGAAGCCCTGGGCTCCAGGCACATGCAGCTGTTAAAGGCATCCCAAGAGGGCCGCAGAAGTGACACAACTTGGCTGCCTCTGCTGCTATTCTCATGAGACCATCCCGAACCATAGGCTGATTTTCCTTCCTAGGGTGAATGTTTGAGTTACGCCTCGGGTAAGGGTTCTATTAACCAGAAAGCCCTGAGTTCCAAGAACACAGCAGCTGCGAAGGACTACCCAAGAAGAGCGCAAAAGTACCACAACATGCCTGCCTCCACAGCTTTTTCCTTGGGGACATGCCTAATTCCTGGCTGATTTGCCTTTCTCGTCTTAGGGTTGGGGTTCGGCCTAGGGCTAGGATTTTTAAAATCAGGAAGCCCTGAGTTCCAGGCACACTGGAACTGTGAAAGGCATCCCAAAGGGAGTGCAGAAGTGCCACAACATGGCTGCTTTCACGGCTTTTTCCTTGGCAAGAAGCCTAACACCAGGCTGATTTCCCTTCCCAGGGTTACTGTAAGGCTTAGGCCTAGGGCTAGGATTTTTAAAACTAGGAAGCCCTGGGCTCCAGGCACACTGCAGCTGTTCAAGGCATCCCAAGGGGAGTACAAAAGTGCAACAACATGGCAGCTTTCACAGCTTTTTCCTTGGCACCATCCCTATACCTAGGCTGATTTATCTGCCTAGGGTTAGGGTTAGGGTTCAGCCTAGGGCTTGGAGATTTTAACCAGGAAGCCCTGAGTTCCAGGCTTACTGCATCTGCCAAAGGCATCCCAAAGGGAGTGCAAAAGTGCCACAACATGGCTGCTTTCACGGCTTTTCCCTTAGGAAGAACCCGAATACTCGGCTGATTTACCTTCCTAGGGTTACTGTTAGGCTTAGGCCTAGGACTTTTAAAACCAGGAAGCCCTGGGCTCCAGGCACACTGCAGCTGCGAAAGGCATCCCAAGGGGAGCGCAAAAGTGACACAACTTGGCTGCCTCTGCTGCTATTCTCATGAGACCATCCCGAACCATAGGCTATTTTCCTTCCTAGGGTTAAGGTTTGAGTTACGCCTGGGGTAAGGGTTCTATTAACCAGAAAGCCCTGAGTTCCAAGAACACAGCAGCTGCGAAGGACTAGCCAAGAAGAGCGCAAAAGTACCACAACATGCCTGCCTCCACAGCTTTTTCCTTGGGGACATGCCTAATTCCTGGCTGATTTGCCTTTCTCGTCTTAGGGTTGGGGTTCGGCCTAGGGCTAGGATTTTTTAACTAGGAAGCCCTGAGTTCCAGGCTTATTTCATCTGCAAAAAGCATCCCAAAGGGAGTGCAGAAGTGCCACAACATGGCTGCTTTCACGGCTTTTCCCTTAGGAAGAACCCTAATACGCGGCTGATTTACCTTCCTAGGCTTACTGTTAGGCTTAGGCCTAGGACTTTTAAAACCAGGAAGCCCTGGGCTCCAGGCACATGCAGCTGCGAAAGGCATCCCAAGACGGCCGCAGAAGCGACACAACTCCGCTGCCTCTGCTTCTATTCTCATGAGACCATCCTGAACCATAGGCTGATTTTCCTTCCTAGGGTTAAGGTTTGAGTTACGCCTAGGGTAAGAGTTCTATTAACCAGAAAGACCTGAGTTCCAAGAACACAGCATCTGCGAAGGACTACCCAAGATGAGCGCAAAAGTACCACAACGCGCCTGCCTCCACAGCTTTTTCCTTGGGGACATGCCTAATTCCTGGCTGATTTGCCTTTCTCGTCTTAGGGTTGGGGTTCGGCCTAGGGCTAGGATTTTTTTAACTAGGAAGCCCTGAGTTCCAGGCTTACTGCATCTGCCAAAGGCATCCCAAAGGGAGTGCAGAAGTGCCACAACATGGCTGCTTTCACGGCTTTTCCCTTAGGAAGAACCCTAATACGCGGCTGATTTACCTTCCTAGGCTTACTGTTAGGCTTAGGCCTAGGACTTTTAAAACCAGGAAGCCCTGGGCTCCAGGCACACTGCAGCTGCGAAAGGCATCCCAAGGGGAGCGCAAAAGTGACACAACTTGGCTGCCACCACTGATATTTCCATGAGACCATCCCGAACCATAGGCTGATTTTCCTTCCTAGGGTTAAGGTTTGAGTTACGCCTGGGGTAAGGGTTCTATTAACCAGAAAGCCCTGAGTTCCAAGAACACAGCAGCTGCGAAGGACTACCCAAGAAGAGCGCAAAAGTACCACAACGTGCCTGCCTCCACAGCTTTTTCCTTGGGGACATGCCTAATTCCTGGCTGATTTGCCTTTCTCGTCTTAGGGTTGGGGTTCGGCCTAGGGCTAGGATTTTTTTAACTAGGAAGCCCTGAGTTCCAGGCTTACTTCATCTGCAAAAAGCATCCCAAAGGGAGTGCAGAAGTGCCACAACATGGCTGCTTTCACGGCTTTTCCCTTAGGAAGAACCCTAATACGCGGCTGATTTACCTTCCTAGGCTTACTGTTAGGCTTAGGCCTAGGACTTTTAAAACCAGGAAGCCCTGGGCTCCAGGCAGATGCAGCTGTTAAAGGCATCCCAAGAGGGCCGCAGAAGTGACACAACTTGGCTGCCTCTGCTGCTATTCTCATGAGACCATCCCGAACCATAGGCTGATTTTCCTTCCTAGGGTGAAGGTTTGAGTTACGCCTCGGGTAAGGGTTCTATTAACCAGAAAGCCCTGAGTTCCAAGAACACAGCAGCTGCGAAGGACTACCCAAGAAGAGCGCAAAAGTACCACAACATGCCTGCCTCCACAGCTTTTTCCTTGGGGACATGCCTAATTCCTGGCTGATTTGCCTTTCTCGTCTTAGGGTTGGGGTTCGGCCTAGGGCTAGGATATTTTAACTAGGAAGCCCTGAGTTCCAGGCTTACTGCATCTGCCAAAGGCATCCCAAAGGGAGTGCAGAAGTGCCACAACATGGCTGCTTTCACGGCTTTTCCCTTAGGAAGAACCCTAATACGCGGCTGATTTACCTTCCTAGGCTTACTGTTAGGCTTAGGCCTAGGACTTTTAAAACCAGGAAGCCCTGGGCTCCAGGCACATGCAGCTGTTAAAGGCATCCCAAGAGGGCCGCAGAAGTGACACAACTTGGCTGCCTCTGCTGCTATTCTCATGAGACCATCCCGAACCATAGGCTGATTTTCCTTCCTAGGGTGAATGTTTGAGTTACGCCTCGGGTAAGGGTTCTATTAACCAGAAAGCCCTGAGTTCCAAGAACACAGCAGCTGCGAAGGACTACCCAAGAAGAGCGCAAAAGTACCACAACATGCCTGCCTCCACAGCTTTTTCCTTGGGGACATGCCTAATTCCTGGCTGATTTGCCTTTCTCGTCTTAGGGTTGGGGTTCGGCCTAGGGCTAGGATTTTTAAAATCAGGAAGCCCTGAGTTCCAGGCACACTGGAACTGTGAAAGGCATCCCAAAGGGAGTGCAGAAGTGCCACAACATGGCTGCTTTCACGGCTTTTTCCTTGGCAAGAAGCCTAACACCAGGCTGATTTCCCTTCCCAGGGTTACTGTAAGGCTTAGGCCTAGGGCTAGGATTTTTAAAACTAGGAAGCCCTGGGCTCCAGGCACACTGCAGCTGTTCAAGGCATCCCAAGGGGAGTACAAAAGTGCAACAACATGGCAGCTTTCACAGCTTTTTCCTTGGCACCATCCCTATACCTAGGCTGATTTATCTGCCTAGGGTTAGGGTTAGGGTTCAGCCTAGGGCTTGGAGATTTTAACCAGGAAGCCCTGAGTTCCAGGCTTACTGCATCTGCCAAAGGCATCCCAAAGGGAGTGCAAAAGTGCCACAACATGGCTGCTTTCACGGCTTTTCCCTTAGGAAGAACCCGAATACTCGGCTGATTTACCTTCCTAGGGTTACTGTTAGGCTTAGGCCTAGGACTTTTAAAACCAGGAAGCCCTGGGCTCCAGGCACACTGCAGCTGCGAAAGGCATCCCAAGGGGAGCGCAAAAGTGACACAACTTGGCTGCCTCTGCTGCTATTCTCATGAGACCATCCCGAACCATAGGCTATTTTCCTTCCTAGGGTTAAGGTTTGAGTTACGCCTGGGGTAAGGGTTCTATTAACCAGAAAGCCCTGAGTTCCAAGAACACAGCAGCTGCGAAGGACTAGCCAAGAAGAGCGCAAAAGTACCACAACATGCCTGCCTCCACAGCTTTTTCCTTGGGGACATGCCTAATTCCTGGCTGATTTGCCTTTCTCGTCTTAGGGTTGGGGTTCGGCCTAGGGCTAGGATTTTTTAACTAGGAAGCCCTGAGTTCCAGGCTTATTTCATCTGCAAAAAGCATCCCAAAGGGAGTGCAGAAGTGCCACAACATGGCTGCTTTCACGGCTTTTCCCTTAGGAAGAACCCTAATACGCGGCTGATTTACCTTCCTAGGCTTACTGTTAGGCTTAGGCCTAGGACTTTTAAAACCAGGAAGCCCTGGGCTCCAGGCACATGCAGCTGCGAAAGGCATCCCAAGACGGCCGCAGAAGCGACACAACTCCGCTGCCTCTGCTTCTATTCTCATGAGACCATCCTGAACCATAGGCTGATTTTCCTTCCTAGGGTTAAGGTTTGAGTTACGCCTAGGGTAAGAGTTCTATTAACCAGAAAGACCTGAGTTCCAAGAACACAGCATCTGCGACGGACTACCCAAGATGAGCGCAAAAGTACCACAACGCGCCTGCCTCCACAGCTTTTTCCTTGGGGACATGCCTAATTCCTGGCTGATTTGCCTTTCTCGTCTTAGGGTTGGGGTTCGGCCTAGGGCTAGGATTTTTTTAACTAGGAAGCCCTGAGTTCCAGGCTTACTGCATCTGCCAAAGGCATCCCAAAGGGAGTGCAGAAGTGCCACAACATGGCTGCTTTCACGGCTTTTCCCTTAGGAAGAACCCTAATACGCGGCTGATTTACCTTCCTAGGCTTACTGTTAGGCTTAGGCCTAGGACTTTTAAAACCAGGAAGCCCTGGGCTCCAGGCACACTGCAGCTGCGAAAGGCATCCCAAGGGGAGCGCAAAAGTGACACAACTTGGCTGCCACCACTGATATTTCCATGAGACCATCCCGAACCATAGGCTGATTTTCCTTCCTAGGGTTAAGGTTTGAGTTACGCCTGGGGTAAGGGTTCTATTAACCAGAAAGCCCTGAGTTCCAAGAACACAGCAGCTGCGAAGGACTACCCAAGAAGAGCGCAAAAGTACCACAACGTGCCTGCCTCCACAGCTTTTTCCTTGGGGACATGCCTAATTCCTGGCTGATTTGCCTTTCTCGTCTTAGGGTTGGGGTTCGGCCTAGGGCTAGGATTTTTTTAACTAGGAAGCCCTGAGTTCCAGGCTTACTTCATCTGCAAAAAGCATCCCAAAGGGAGTGCAGAAGTGCCACAACATGGCTGCTTTCACGGCTTTTCCCTTAGGAAGAACCCTAATACGCGGCTGATTTACCTTCCTAGGCTTACTGTTAGGCTTAGGCCTAGGACTTTTAAAACCAGGAAGCCCTGGGCTCCAGGCAGATGCAGCTGTTAAAGGCATCCCAAGAGGGCCGCAGAAGTGACACAACTTGGCTGCCTCTGCTGCTATTCTCATGAGACCATCCCGAACCATAGGCTGATTTTCCTTCCTAGGGTGAAGGTTTGAGTTACGCCTCGGGTAAGGGTTCTATTAACCAGAAAGCCCTGAGTTCCAAGAACACAGCAGCTGCGAAGGACTACCCAAGAAGAGCGCAAAAGTACCACAACATGCCTGCCTCCACAGCTTTTTCCTTGGGGACATGCCTAATTCCTGGCTGATTTGCCTTTCTCGTCTTAGGGTTGGGGTTCGGCCTAGGGCTAGGATTTTTAAAATCAGGAAGCCCTGAGTTCCAGGCACACTGGAGCTGTGAAAGGCATCCAAAAGGGAGTGCAAAAGTGCCACAACATGGTTGCTTTCACGGCTTTTTCCTTTGCAAGAAGCTTAACACCAGGCTGATTTCCCTTCCCAGGGTTACTGTAAGGCTTAGGCCTAGGGCTAGGATTTTTAAAACTAGGAAGCCCTGGGCTCCAGGCACACTGCAGCTGTTCAAGGCATCCCAAGGGGAGTACAAAAGTTCAACAACATGGCAGCTTTCACAGCTTTTTCCTTGGCACCATCCCTATACCTAGGCTGATTTATCTGCCTAGGGTTAGGGTTAGGGTTCAGCCTAGGGCTTGGAGCTTTTTAACCAGGAAGCCCTGAGTTCCAGGCTTACTGCATCTGCCAAAGGCATCCCAAAGGGAGTGCAGAAGTGCCACAACATGGCTGCTTTCACGGCTTTTCCCTTAGGAAGAACCCTAATACCCGGCTGATTTACCTTCCTAGGGTTACTGTTAGGCTTAGGCCTAGGACTTTTAAAACCAGGAAGCCCTGGGCTCCAGGCACACTGCAGCTGTTAAAGGCATCCCAAGGGGAGCGCAAAAGTGACACAACTTGGCTGCCACCACTGATATTTCCATGAGAGCATCCCGAACCATAGGCTGATTTTCCTTCCTAGGGTGAAGGTTTGAGTTACGCCTAGGGTAAGGGTTCTATTAACCAGAAAGCCCTGAGTTCCAAGAACACAGCAGCTGCGAAGGACTAGCCAAGAAGAGCGCAAAAGTACCACAACATGCCTGCCTCCACAGCTTTTTCCTTGGGGACATGCCTAATTCCTGGCTGATTTGCCTTTCTCGTCTTAGGCTTGGGGTTCGGCCTAGGGCTAGGATTTTTTTAACTAGGAAGCCCTGAGTTCCAGGCTTACTGCATCTGCCAAAGGCATCCCAAAGGGAGTGCAGAAGTGCCACAACATGGCTGCTTTCACGGCTTTTCCCTTAGGAAGAACCCTAATACGCGGCTGATTTACCTTCCTAGGGTTACTGTTAGGCTTAGGCCTAGGACTTTTAAAACCAGGAAGCCCTGGGCTCCAGGCACACTGCAGCTGCGAAAGGCATCCCAAGGGGAGCGCAAAAGTGACACAACTTGGCTGCCTCTGCTGCTATTCTCATGAGACCATCCCGAACCATAGGCTGATTTTCCCTCCTAGGGTTAAGGTTTGAGTTACGCCTGGGGTAAGGGTTCTATTAACCAGAAAGCCCTGAGTTCCAAGAACACAGCAGCTGCGAAGGACTACCCAAGAAGAGCGCAAAAGTACCACAACGTGCCTGCCTCCACAGCTTTTTCCTTGGGGACATGCCTAATTCCTGGCTGATTTGCCTTTCTCGTCTTAGGGTTGGGGTTCGGCCTAGGGCTAGGATTTTTAAAATCAGGAAGCCCTGAGTTCCAGGCACACTGGAGCTGTGAAAGGCATCCCAAAGGGAGTGCAAAAGTGCCACAACATGGTTGCTTTCACGGCTTTCTCCTTGGCAAGAAGCTTAACACCAGGCTGATTTCCCTTCCCAGGGTTACTGTAAGGCTTAGGCCTAGGACTAGGATTTTTATAACTAGGAAGCCCTGGGCTCCAGGCACACTGCAGCTGTTCAAGGCATCCCAAGGGGAGTACAAAAGTGCAACAACATGGCAGCTTTCACAGCTTTTTCCTTGGCACCATCCCTATACCTAGGCTGATCTATCTGCCTAGGGTTAGGGTTAGGGTTCAGCCTAGGGCCTGGAGATTTTTAACCAGGAAGCACTGAGTTCCAGGCTTACTGCATCTGCCAAAGGCATCCCAAAGGGAGTGCAAAAGTGCCACAACATGGCTGCTTTCACGGCTTTTCCCTTAGGAAGAACCCTAATACCTGGCTGATTTACCTTCCTAGGGTTACTGTTAGGCTTAGACCTAGGACTTTTAAAACCAGGAAGCCCTGGGCTTCAGGCACACTGCAGCTGTTAAAGGCATCCCAAGAGGGCCGCAGAAGTGACACAACTTGTCTGCCTCTGCTTCTATTCTCATGAGACCATCCCGATCCATAGGCTGATTTTCCTTCCTAGGGTTAATGTTTGAGTTTCACCTAGGGTAAGAGGTCTATTAACCAGAAAGCCCTGAGTTCCAAGAACACAGCAGCTGCGAAGGACTAGCCAAGAAGAGCGCAAAAGTACCACAACATGCCTGCCTCCACAGCTTTTTCCTTGGGGACATGCCTAATTCCTGGCTGATTTGCCTTTCTCGTCTTAGGGTTGGGGTTCGGCCTAGGGTTTGGATTTTTAAAATCAGGAAGCCCTGAGTTCCAGGCACACTGGAGCTGTGAAAGGCATCCAAAAGGGAGTGCAAAAGTGCCACAACATGGTTGCTTTCGCGGCTTTTTCCTTGGCAAGAAGCTTAACACCAGGCTGATTTCCCTTCCCTTGGTTACTGTTAGGCTTAGGCCTAGGGCTAGGATTTTTAAAACTAGGAAGCCCTTAGCTCTAGGCACACTGCAGCTGTTCAAGGCATCCCAAGGGGAGTACAAAAGTGCAACAACATGGCAGCTTTCACAGCTTTTTCCTTGGCACCATCCCTATACCTAGGCTGATTTATCTGCCTAGGGTTAGGGTTAGGCTTCAGCCTAGGTCTTGGAGTTTTTTAACCAGGAAGCCCTGAGTTCCAGGCTTACTGCATCTGCCAAAGGCATCCCAAAGGGAGTGCAAAAGTGCCACAACATGGCTGCTTTCACAGCTTTTCCCTTAGGAAGAACCCTAATACCCAGCTGATTTACCTTCCTAGGCTTACTGTTAGGCTTAGGCCTAGGACTTTTAAAACCAGGAAGCCCTGGGCTCCAGGCACACTGCAGCTGCGAAAGGCATCCCAAGGGGAGCGCAAAAGTGACACAACTTGGCTGCCTCTGCTGCTATTCTCATGAGACCATCCCGAACCATAGGCTGATTTTCCTTCCTAGGGTTAAGGTTTGACTTACGCCTGGGGTAAGGGTTCTATTAACCAGAAAGCCCTGAGTTCCAAGAACACAGCAGCTGCGAAGGACTAGCCAAGAAGAGCGCAAAAGTACCACAACATGCCTGCCTCCACAGCTTTTTCCTTGGGGACATGCCTAATTCCTGGCTGATTTGCCTTTCTCGTCTTAGGGTTGGGGTTCAGCCTAGGGCTAGGATTTTTTTAACTAGGAAGCCCTGAGTTCCAGGCTTACTTCATCTGCAAAAAGCATCCCAAAGGGAGTGCAGAAGTGCCACAACATGGCTGCTTTCACGGCTTTTCCCTTAGGAAGAACCCTAATACCCAGCTGATTTACCTTCCTAGGGTTACTGTTAGGCTTAGGCCTAGGACTTTTAAAACCAGGAAGCCCTGGGCTCCAGGCACATGCAGCTGCGAAAGGCATCCCAAGAGGGCCGCAGAAGTGACACAACTTGGCTGCCTCTGCTTCTATTCTCATGAGACCATCCCGAACCATAGGCTGATTTTCCTTCCTAGGGTTAAGGTTTGAGTTACGCCTGGGGTAAGGGTTCTATTAACCAGAAAGCCCTGAGTTCCAAGAACACAGCAGCTGCGAAGGACTAGCCAAGAAGAGCGCAAAAGTACCACAACGTGCCTGCCTCCACAGCTTTTTCCTTGGGGACATGCCTAATTCCTGGCTGATTTGCCTTTCTCGTCTTAGGGTTGGGGTTCGGCCTAGGGCTAGGATATTTTTAACTAGGAAGCCCTGAGTTCCAGGCTTACTGCATCTGCCAAAGGCATCTCAAAGGGAGTGCAAAAGTGCCACAACATGGCTGCTTTCACGGCTTTTCCCTTAGGAAGAACCCTAATACGCGGCTGATTTACCTTCCTAGGCTTACTGTTAGGCTTAGGCCTAGGACTTTTAAAACCAGGAAGCCCTGGGCTCCAGGCACACTGCAGCTGCGAAAGGCATCCCAAGGGGAGCGCAAAAGTGACACAACTTGGCTGCCACCACTGATATTTCCATGAGACCATCCCGAATCATAGGCTGATTTTCCTTCCTAGGGTTAATGTTTGAGTTACGCCTGGGGTAAGGGTTCTATTAACCAGAAAGCCCTGAGTTCCAAGAACACAGCAGCTGCGAAGGACTACCCAAGAAGAGCGCAAAAGTACCACAACATGCCTGCCTCCACAGCTTTTTCCTTGGGGACATGCCTAATTCCTGGCTGATTTGCCTTTCTCGTCTTAGGGTTGGGGTTCGGCCTAGGGCTAGGATTTTTAAAATCAGGAAGCCCTGAGTTCCAGGCACACTGGAGCTGTGAAAGGCATCCCAAAGGGAGTGCAGAAGTGCCACAACATGGCTGCTTTCACGGCTTTTTCCTTGGCAAGAAGCCTAACACCAGGCTGATTTCCCTTCCCAGGGTTACTGTAAGGCTTAGGCCTAGGCCTAGGACTTTTAAAACCAGGAAGCCCTGGGCTCCAGGCACACTGCAGCTGTTCAAGGCATCCCAAGGGGAGTACAAAAGTGCAACAACATGGCAGCTTTCACAGCTTTTTCCTTGGCACCATCCCTATACCTAGGCTGATTTATCTGCCTAGGGTTAGGGTTAGGGTTCAGCCTAGGGCTTGGAGATTTTAACCAGGAAGCCCTGAGTTCCAGGCTTACTGCATCTGCCAAAGGCATCCCAAAGGGAGTGCAAAAGTGCCACAACATGGCTGCTTTCACGGCTTTTCCCTTAGGAAGAACCCTAATACGCGGCTGATTTACCTTCCTAGGGTTACTGTTAGGCTTAGGCCTAGGACTTTTAAAACCAGGAAGCCCTGGGCTCCAGGCACATGCAGCTGCGAAAGGCATCCCAAGAGGGCCGCAGAAGCGACACAACTTGGCTGCCTCTGCTTCTATTCTCATGAGACCATCCTGAACCATAGGCTGATTTTCCTTCCTAGGGTTAAGGTTTGAGTTACGCCTAGGGTACGAGTCCTATTAACCAGAAAGACCTGAGTTCCAAGAACACAGCATCTGCGAAGGACTACCCAAGATGAGCGCAAAAGTACCACAACGCGCCTGCCTCCACAGCTTTTTCCTTGGGGACATGCCTAATTCCTGGCTGATTTGCCTTTCTCGTCTTAGGGTTGGGGTTCGGCCTAGGGCTAGGATATTTTTAACTAGGAAGCCCTGAGTTCCAGGCTTACTGCATCTGCCAAAGGCATCCCAAAGGGAGTGCAGAAGTGCCACAACATGGCTGCTTTCACGGCTTTTCCCTTAGGAAGAACCCTAATACGCGGCTGATTTACCTTCCTAGGCTTACTGTTAGGCTTAGGCCTAGGACTTTTAAAACCAGGAAGCCCTGGGCTCCAGGCACACTGCAGCTGCGAAAGGCATCCCAAGGGGAGCGCAAAAGTGACACAACTTGGCTGCCTCTGCTGCTATTCTCATGAGACCATCCCGAACCATAGGCTGATTTTCCTTCCTAGGGTTAAGGTTTGAGTTACGCCTGGGGTAAGGGTTCTATTAACCAGAAAGCCCTGAGTTCCAAGAACACAGCAGCTGCGAAGGACTACCCAAGAAGAGCGCAAAAGTACCACAACATGCCTGCCTCCACAGCTTTTTCCTTGGGGACATGCCTAATTCCTGGCTGATTTGCCTTTCTCGTCTTAGGGTTGGGGTTCGGCCTAGGGCTAGGATTTTTAAAATCAGGAAGCCCTGAGTTCCAGGCACACTGGAGCTGTGAAAGGCATCCCAAAGGGAGTGCAAAAGTGCCACAACATGGCTGCTTTCACGGCTTTTTCCTTGGCAAGAAGCCTAACACCAGGCTCAGTTACCTTCCTAGGGTTACTGTAAGGCTTAGGCCTAGGGCTAGGATTTTTAAAACTAGGAAGCCCTTAGCTCCAGGCACACTGCAGCTGTTCAAGGCATCCCAAGAGGGCCGCAGAAGTGACACAACTTGGCTGCCTCTGCTGCTATTCTCATGAGTCCATCCCGAACCATAGGCTGATTTTCCTTCCTAGGGTGAGGGTTAGAGTTACGCCTAGGGTTAGTGTTTTTTTAACCAGAAAGCCCTGAGTTCCAAGAACACAGCAGCTGCCAAGGACTACCCAAGAGGAGGGGAAAAGTGCCACAACATGGCTGCCTCCAGCGCTTTTTCCTTGGGACCATCATTGAACCTTGGCTGATTTACTTGCCTCCAGTTGCACCTATGGTCACGCCAAGAGATAGGGATTTTAAATCAGTAAACCCTGAGCTCCAGACCCAGTGCAGCTGCAAAAGGCTTCCCAAGGGCAGCCAAAAATTGCCTCAACATGCTCCTTCCAGTGCTTTTTTCCTTGGGAACATCCCTATACCCAGGCTGATTTATCTGCCTAGGGTTAGGGTTAGGGTTCAGCCTAGAGATAGGATTTTTTCAAACAGGAAGCCCTGAATTCCAGGCACACTACAGCTGTTAAAGGCAGTGTTCTACGTCAACCGCAACTTAGTCTGAAATAAATGCTTTTTCCCTGAGAGCATCTGAGAGGTTTGCATGAAGCACTGATATCTGACATTTGCAATTTTGAATAGGAGAGGAGAAAGAAAATGGGAAGAAGTTTTTAATTTTAGTGGTTTCAATGTTAATTTCCGTACACTTTTTCAAAACTTGTCAGCTCAAATGCCCATCAACATCTTTTAGTCATCTGTAAGTCAGTATTCATATAAAATGTGCTTCAAATCAAAAGAATTTCAAATTTGCACTCCAAATTTCTATGCCTAGATTTATGATTTCCTACACATATTAGATGAAAGGAAGGCCTTTTTTACTGTGGGAGTGCTGGAACACTGGAACAGGTTGCCCAGGGAAGTTGTGGGTGTCCCATCCCTGAAAGTATTCAAGGTCAGCTTGGACGGGGCTTGGAGCAGCAACAAAGGAGAAGCTTGGTGGTAGAGAAACAAAGTTGGACTATAGAAGAAACTGGGATTGAAGTATAGGAGCAAGTTTTCTCTCAGCTCTTGGGGTAAATTCAAAGTTGTACAAAATGACATTTATCTGTGCTATTCACTACTGTAACAGAAATGTTCATGAAAACTGTACAGAAGATAGCAAATTTTAAAAGAGATAAGAATTACAGCATAAAATCCATGGGATGGGTTACAACATGAGACACTCTCTAAGAGAAAATCTCTGTGTTTCAGCACTTCATCATGGTAAGATTTCATGAAGTGCCAAAGAAGGCGGCAAAATATCATTCGGGACGTTATTTCCTGGAATTCAGCCTGGCCATTAGTAGGAACTGGGTTTGAACACATCATGTAGATATACCACACACACTTGCCCTTCACTGAAAAATGACTGTTTACAACGAAGAAGCAATTGACGATCAAAATTGATTGAAAGCATCTTAAACATGTCAAGTATTTCATTGTAGATGATCTGTGATCCAAATGCTTCTTCCACCTTCGAGAGGGACAGAACAATTCTTCCATATCATGATGGTTTAAAATTGTATCAACCAATGTTTTCTGCTGAAAAGATAGCATCTATTTTTTTCTATTTTTGGAAGAAAATATTCCTAGACATACAACAGGTGAGAACTAAGTAATTTTAAAGAAACAAATGAAAAGAAAATATTCTGTAAATAGAATGAAATGAAAAGCTGTGTTTTAAATAGGAGCTAAATATGAAACAGAATTTTTGTACCAGGCATTTGAATTACTGCACCAGCTCTTTTGCCCATCAAGAGAGGCGTTTAGCATTTCAGTCTTTTCCAAGGTGTTCATGATCTGCTATGCTGATCTCTGTGTGTGCCTAGGTGTGTGTGGAAGGGGGGGCATGTGAAGGGGAGTGTGTATGTTTGCTTTACAATTGTTGTGGCAGATTCATGCCTCAGCTCCACATTTTGTTTTAGAAAGGTCACACAGAGTGGATGTGAAGTTTACTATCAACAAGAGATCAATTCCCAAATCATCCATTTGACTCTACCTTATAAATCATGTGCTTTGTTGCATATTTTATCAAATCTACTTTCAAGCCAGATGGAGGAAGGAGGATGTGGCAATCCCTCCACCATCTTGCAACTTTTATGCAAGTAGGTTTTCAAGAAAATCATCATTTCTCTTGGAAATATGTCTGGAACAGGCATGATGGTAGTGTCAACCTGTTGGAGTTTTTGTTGCTGGAAGAAGTTATACAAAAGGATTGGTTTTTACATTGACCAGTTACTGAATCAAGCTCAGGAATACATTGGAAATTCAACTGGGGCTTCCTTTCCCCGGCAGACTACTTCTAGAACGAGCTTGTACACTGAAGCTTACTCTTTTGCCCTCTTTTTGTTTCTTTCCTATTTTCTTGGCTTCTTTGCCACTCTCTAGACAATTTTGGAACTTTTTTCCCAACTCAAATGGTTTCAATAGTCTGATTGTGATCATACATTTTTACAAGGAATTTTTAAAATCTTTCCTCCAGTTAAGAAAGTCAAGGACTTAGGTCTTTTTCTTCCCTTATCAATATTGCAATGAAATTGATAAGTAAAGACCAACTCTTTCTTTTTCTTTTTAACCCAAGCAGATAATTCCCATCCATTCATCCATTTGGTGGACCAATGGTTGCCATTCTGATGGAAGTTGTCACTTCTTAACAGTAGGCATTCTGTGACTATGTTGACAGCACTTTGGGTGAAGATCCTAACTGGTCTTAGATACACATAGGGAGAAATTTGCTCAGCCAGTGTCAGTCTTAAGCATGCGTATCAGAAGATCTTTCTAGAGCTGGGAATTTTCCCATGAAAGGGATTCAGTTAGGGAAGAGACACTTGCCCCAGAGGTTTACATTCTTCTTGAAGACTGCTTAAGGAACTTAGATGCCATGTCCATTTGGATCTGTGTCTGCACAGAACTTTGTCATGCCAGTGCTTGAAATGCATCTTGAAGAGAATTCACTAGCACAGAATGAATGAGAGTGGAAGGGGTTGGTGGGGCTAACCAGGCCCAACCCCCCTGCCTAAACCAGGATACCTAGAGCCTCTTGCCCAGGATTCTATCTGGGTGTACTTTTAATGTCTTCAAAGATCCAGGCTCCACAATCTTTCTGGGCAGTCTGTGCCGTGGTTCACTCACCCTCACAGTAAAGAATCATTTCCTGATGTTCCTGTATTTCAGTGTGTGCCCACTGCCTCTTGTCTTTTCACTCAGCATCACTGAAAAGACACTGATTCCCTCCCCTTTGCACTATTGCTTCCATATGGATGTGTGCTGCCATGTAGAGATATGTCAAAAACCTCCCTGAAGCCCAGGCAGATAATATTTCCTTCATCTACCAGTCAAGTTGATTCATCAGAGGAGTTTAAAGTTATGTTCAGCATGAAATGCCCCTGAAAAATCATGCTAACTACATTACTGTGTCGTCTTTCATGTGCCTGGCAAGGTTTTCCAGGAAGAGCTGCTTCATCAACTTCCTGGGTATAAAAAAGAGGCTGGCTGGTTTGTACGATTGCGAGTCCTCCTAAATGCCTTTTTTGAAGATGAGTGTAATTTGCTTACATCCAGTCCTTAGCCTCTCTTGTCGTCTACATCTTAGCAAAAAGCTTTTCCACTATGTCTGGCGAGGAGAAATTGTGCAAGCACAGAAAACATCTCCTATCGTGTTCTAGACGTTGCACGGAGGTGTGCCGAGTGTTTGGCATGAAGAAAAGAAAAGTTGTCCAAAACAGCTTCCAATCGAATGTTCATGTGATTGGAAAAGTCAGGAGAGTGCAAAGGTACTGTTTTCTAGCAGTTGGCAAGCTGCGCACAAAATCCCAGTGTTGTACAGCTTCCTTCTTCACCTTTCCGAAGGTGCCGCTCTCTCCGGCTCCCGGAGGCGAAGAAGCGGCTTCTTCACGCAAAGACGATTGTGCCGCTCACTGTGCACTCCTTAGCGCGGCTTCTGCCGAAAGACGCCCGGGAGCGGCTCTTAGCTCCGGAGAGCATCGTACCTTCGTCTTTAGCGTCTCTTCTCGTCTACATCTTAGCAAAAAGCTTTTCCACTATGTCTGGCGAGGAAAAACTGTGCCAGCACAGAAAACATCTCCCATCGTGTTCTAGACGTTGCACGGAGGTGTGCCGAGTGTTTGGCATGAAGGAAAGAAAAGTTGTCCAAAACAGCTTCCAATCGAATGTTCATGTGATTGGAAAAGTCAGGAGAGTGCAAAGGTACTGTTTTCTAGCAGTTGGCAAGCTGCGCACACAATCCCAGTGTTGTACAGCTTCCTTCTTCACCTTTCCGAAGGTGCCGCTCTCTCCGGCTCCCGGAGGCGAAGAAGCGGCTTCTTCGCGCAAAGACGATTGTGCCGCTCACTGTGCACTCCTTAGCGCGGCTTCTGCCGAAAGACGCCCGGGAGCGGCTCTTAGCTCCGAAGAGCATCGTACCTTCGTCTTTAGCGTCTCTTCTCGTCTACATTTTAGCAAAAAGCTTTTCCACTATGTCTGGCGAGGAAAAACTGTGCCAGCACAGAAAACATCTCCCATCGTGTTCTAGACGTTGCACGGAGGTGTGCCGAGTGTTTGGCATGAAGGAAAGAAAAGTTGTCCAAAACAGCTTCCAATCGAATGTTCATGCGATTGGAAAAGTCAGGAGAGTGCAAAGGTACTGTTTTCTAGCAGTTGGCAAGCTGCGCACACAATCCCAGTGTTGTACAGCTTCCTTCTTCACCTTTCCGAAGGTGCCGCTCTCTCCGGCTCCCGGAGGCGAAGAAGCGGCTTCTTCGCGCAAAGACGATTGTGCCGCTCACTGTGCACTCCTTAGCGCGGCTTCTGCCGAAAGACGCCCGGGAGCGGCTCTTAGCTCCGGACAGCATCGTACCTTCGTCTTTAGCGTCTCTTCTCGTCTACATCTTAGCAAAAAGCTTTTCCACTATGTCTGGCGAGGAAAAACTGTGCCAGCACAGAAAACATCTCCCATCGTGTTCTAGACGTTGCACGGAGGTGTGCCGAGTGTTTGGCATGAAGGAAAGAAAAGTTGTCCAAAACAGCTTCCAATCGAATGTTCATGTGATTGGAAAAGTCAGGAGAGTGCAAAGGTACTGTTTTCTAGCAGTTGGCAAGCTGCGCACACAATCCCAGTGTTGTACAGCTTCCTTCTTCACCTTTCCGAAGGTGCCGCTCTCTCCGGCTCCCGGAGGCGAAGAAGCGGCTTCTTCGCGCAAAGACGATTGTGCCGCTCACTGTGCACTCCTTAGCGCGGCTTCTGCCGAAAGACGCCCGGGAGCGGCTCTTAGCTCCGGAGAGCATCGTACCTTCGTCTTTAGCGTCTCTTCTCGTCTACATCTTAGCAAAAAGCTTTTCCACTATGTCTGGCGAGGAAAAACTGTGCCAGCACAGAAAACATCTCCCATCGTGTTCTAGACGTTGCACGGAGGTGTGCCGAGTGTTTGGCATGAAGGAAAGAAAAGTTGTCCAAAACAGCTTCCAATCGAATGTTCATGTGATTGGAAAAGTCAGGAGAGTGCAAAGGTACTGTTTTCTAGCAGTTGGCAAGCTGCGCACAAAATCCCAGTGTTGTACAGCTTCCTTCTTCACCTTTCCGAAGGTGCCGCTCTCTCCGGCTCCCGGAGGCGAAGAAGCGGCTTCTTCGCGCAAAGACGATTGTGCCGCTCACTGTGCACTCCTTAGCGCGGCTTCTGCCGAAAGACGTCCGGGAGCGGCTCTTAGCTCCGGAGAGCATCGTACCTTCGTCTTTAGCGTCTCTTCTCGTCTACATCTTAGCAAAAAGCTTTTCCACTATGTCTGGCGAGGAAAAACTGTGCCAGCACAGAAAACATCTCCCATCGTGTTCTAGACGTTGCACGGAGGTGTGCCGAGTGTTTGGCATGAAGGAAAGAAAAGTTGTCCAAAACTGCTTCCAATCGAATGTTCATGTGATTGGAAAAGTCAGGAGAGTGCAAAGGTACTGTTTTCTAGCAGTTGGCAAGCTGCGCACACAATCCCAGTGTTGTACAGCTTTCTTCTTCACCTTTCCGAAGGTGCCGCTCTCTCCTGCTCCCGGAGGCGAAGAAGCGGCTTCTTCGCGCAAAGACGATTGTGCCGCTCACTGTGCACTCCTTGGCGCGGCTTCTGCCGAAAGACGCCCGGGAGCGGCTCTTAGCTCCGGAGAGCATCGTACCTTCGTCTTTAGCGTCTCTTCTCGTCTACATCTTAGCAAAAAGCTTTTCCACTATGTCTGGCGAGGAAAAACTGTGCCAGCACAGAAAACATCTCCCATCGTGTTCTAGACGTTGCACGGAGGTGTGCCGAGTGTTTGGCATGAAGGAAAGAAAAGTTGTCCGAAACAGCTTCCAATCGAATGTTCATGTGATTGGAAAAGTCAGGAGAGTGCAAAGGTACTGTTTTCTAGCAGTTGGCAAGCTGCGCACAAAATCCCAGTGTTGTACAGCTTCCTTCTTCACCTTTCCGAAGGTGCCGCTCTCTCCGGCTCCCGGAGGCGAAGAAGCGGCTTCTTCGCGCAAAGACGATTGTGCCGCTCACTGTGCACTCCTTAGCGCGGCTTCTGCCGAAAGACGTCCGGGAGCGGCTCTTAGCTCCGGACAGCATCGTACCTTCGTCTTTAGCGTCTCTTCTCGTCTACATCTTAGCAAAAAGCTTTTCTACTATGTCTGGCGAGGAAAAACTGTGCCAGCACAGAAAACATCTCCCATCGTGTTCTAGACGTTGCACGGAGGTGTGCCGAGTGTTTGGCATGAAGGAAAGAAAAGTTGTCCAAAACTGCTTCCAATCGAATGTTCATGTGATTGGAAAAGTCAGGAGAGTGCAAAGGTACTGTTTTCTAGCAGTTGGCAAGCTGCGCACAAAATCCCAGTGTTGTACAGCTTCCTTCTTCACCTTTCCGAAGGTGCCGCTCTCTCCGGCTCCCGGAGGCGAAGAAGCGGCTTCTTCGCGCAAAGACGATTGTGCCGCTCACTGTGCACTCCTTAGCGCGGCTTCTGCCGAAAGACGCCCGGGAGCGGCTCTTAGCTCCGGACAGCATCGTACCTTCGTCTTTAGCGTCTCTTCTCGTCTACATCTTAGCAAAAAGCTTTTCCACTATGTCTGGCGAGGAAAAACTGTGCCAGCACAGAAAACATCTCCCATCGTGTTCTAGACGTTGCACGGAGGTGTGCCGAGTGTTTGGCATGAAGGAAAGAAAAGTTGTCCAAAACAGCTTCCAATCGAATGTTCATGTGATTGGAAAAGTCAGGAGAGTGCAAAGGTACTGTTTTCTAGCAGTTGGCAAGCTGCGCACACAATCCCAGTGTTGTACAGCTTCCTTCTTCACCTTTCCGAAGGTGCCGCTCTCTCCGGCTCCCGGAGGCGAAGAAGCGGCTTCTTCGCGCAAAGACGATTGTGCCGCTCACTGTGCACTCCTTAGCGCGGCTTCTGCCGAAAGACGTCCGGGAGCGGCTCTTAGCTCCGGAGAGCATCGTACCTTCGTCTTTAGCGTCTCTTCTCGTCTACATCTTAGCAAAAAGCTTTTCCACTATGTCTGGCGAGGAAAAACTGTGCCAGCACAGAAAACATCTCCCATCGTGTTCTAGACGTTGCACGGAGGTGTGCCGAGTGTTTGGCATGAAGGAAAGAAAAGTTGTCCAAAACAGCTTCCAATCGAATGTTCATGTGATTGGAAAAGTCAGGAGAGTGCAAAGGTACTGTTTTCTAGCAGTTGGCAAGCTGCGCTCACAATCCCAGTGTTGTACAGCTTCCTTCTTCACCTTTCCGAAGGTGCCGCTCTCTCCGGCTCCCGGAGGCGAAGAAGCGGCTTCTTCGCGCAAAGACGATTGTGCCGCTCACTGTGCACTCCTTAGCGCGGCTTCTGCCGAAAGACGCCCGGGAGCGGCTCTTAGCTCCGGACAGCATCGTACCTTCGTCTTTAGCGTCTCTTCTCGTCTACATCTTAGCAAAAAGCTTTTCCACTATGTCTGGCGAGGAAAAACTGTGCCAGCACAGAAAACATCTCCCATCGTGTTCTAGACGTTGCACGGAGGTGTGCCGAGTGTTTGGCATGAAGGAAAGAAAAGTTGTCCAAAACAGCTTCCAATCGAATGTTCATGTGATTGGAAAAGTCAGGAGAGTGCAAAGGTACTGTTTTCTAGCAGTTGGCAAGCTGCGCACACAATCCCAGTGTTGTACAGCTTCCTTCTTCACCTTTCCGAAGGTGCCGCTCTCTCCGGCTCCCGGAGGCGAAGAAGCGGCTTCTTCGCGCAAAGACGATTGTGCCGCTCACTGTGCACTCCTTAGCGCGGCTTCTGCCGAAAGACGCCCGGGAGCGGCTCTTAGCTCCGGACAGCATCGTACCTTCGTCTTTAGCGTCTCTTCTCGTCTACATCTTAGCAAAAAGCTTTTCCACTATGTCTGGCGAGGAAAAACTGTGCCAGCACAGAAAACATCTCCCATCGTGTTCTAGACGTTGCACGGAGGTGTGCCGAGTGTTTGGCATGAAGAAAAGAAAAGTTGTCCAAAACAGCTTCCAATCGAATGTTCATGTGATTGGAAAAGTCAGGAGAGTGCAAAGGTACTGTTTTCTAGCAGTTGGCAAGCTGCGCACACAATCCCAGTGTTGTACAGCTTCCTTCTTCACCTTTCCGAAGGTGCCGCTCTCTCCGGCTCCCGGAGGCGAAGAAGCGGCTTCTTCGCGCAAAGACGATTGTGCCGCTCACTGTGCACTCCTTAGCGCGGCTTCTGCCGAAAGACGTCCGGGAGCGGCTCTTAGCTCCGGACAGCATCGTACCTTCGTCTTTAGCGTCTCTTCTCGTCTACATCTTAGCAAAAAGCTTTTCCACTATGTCTGGCGAGGAAAAACTGTGCCAGCACAGAAAACATCTCCCATCGTGTTCTAGACGTTGCACGGAGGTGTGCCGAGTGTTTGGCATGAAGAAAAGAAAAGTTGTCCAAAACAGCTTCCAATCGAATGTTCATGTGATTGGAAAAGTCAGGAGAGTGCAAAGGTACTGTTTTCTAGCAGTTGGCAAGCTGCGCACACAATCCCAGTGTTGTACAGCTTCCTTCTTCACCTTTCCGAAGGTGCCGCTCTCTCCGGCTCCCGGAGGCGAAGAAGCGGCTTCTTCGCGCAAAGACGATTGTGCCGCTCACTGTGCACTCCTTAGCGCGGCTTCTGCCGAAAGACGCCCGGGAGCGGCTCTTAGCTCCGGACAGCATCGTACCTTCGTCTTTAGCGTCTCTTCTCGTCTACATCTTAGCAAAAAGCTTTTCCACTATGTCTGGCGAGGAAAAACTGTGCCAGCACAGAAAACATCTCCCATCGTGTTCTAGACGTTGCACGGAGGTGTGCCGAGTGTTTGGCATGAAGGAAAGAAAAGTTGTCCAAAACAGCTTCCAATCGAATGTTCATGTGATTGGAAAAGTCAGGAGAGTGCAAAGGTACTGTTTTCTATCAGTTGGCAAGCTGCGCACACAATCCCAGTGTTGTACAGCTTCCTTCTTCACCTTTCCGAAGGTGCCGCTCTCTCCGGCTCCCGGAGGCGAAGAAGCGGCTTCTTCGCGCAAAGACGATTGTGCCGCTCACTGTGCACTCCTTAGCGCGGCTTCTGCTGAAAGACGCCCGGGAGCGGCTCTTAGCTCCGGACAGCATCGTACCTTCGTCTTTAGCGTCACTTCTCGTCTACATCTTAGCAAAAAGCTTTTCCACTATGTCTGGCGAGGAAAAACTGTGCCAGCACAGAAAACATCTCCCATCGTGTTCTAGACGTTGCACGGAGGTGTGCCGAGTGTTTGGCATGAAGGAAAGAAAATTTGTCCAAAACAGCTTCCAATCGAATGTTCATGTGATTGGAAAAGTCAGGAGAGTGCAAAGGTACTGTTTTCTAGCAGTTGGCAAGCTGCGCACACAATCCCAGTGTTGTACAGCTTCCTTCTTCACCTTTCCGAAGGTGGCGCTCTCTCCGGCTCCCGGAGGCGAAGAAGCGGCTTCTTCGCGCAAAGACGATTGTGCCGCTCACTGTGCACTCCTTAGCGCGGCTTCTGCCGAAAGACGCCCGGGAGCGGCTCTTAGCTCCGGACAGCATCGTACCTTCGTCTTTAGCGTCTCTTCTCGTCTACATCTTAGCAAAAAGCTTTTCCACTATGTCTGGCGAGGAAAAACTGTGCCAGCACAGAAAACATCTCCCATCGTGTTCTAGACGTTGCACGGAGGTGTGCCGAGTGTTTGGCATGAAGGAAAGAAAAGTTGTCCAAAACAGCTTCCAAGCGAATGTTCATGTGATTGGAAAAGTCAGGAGAGTGCAAAGGTACTGTTTTCTAGCAGTTGGCAAAGGTACTGTTTTCTAGCAGTTGGCAAGCTGCGCACACAATCCCAGTGTTGTACAGCTTCCTTCTTCACCTTTCCGAAGGTGCCGCTCTCTCCGGCTCCCGGAGGCGAAGAAGCGGCTTCTTCGCGCAAAGACGATTGTGCCGCTCACTGTGCACTCCTTAGCGCGGCTTCTGCCGAAAGACGCCCGGGAGCGGCTCTTAGCTCCGGACAGCATCGTACCTTCGTCTTTAGCGTCTCTTCTCGTCTACATCTTAGCAAAAAGCTTTTCCACTATGTCTGGCGAGGAAAAACTGTGCCAGCACAGAAAACATCTCCCATCGTGTTCTAGACGTTGCACGGAGGTGTGCCGAGTGTTTGGCATGAAGAAAAGAAAAGTTGTCCAAAACAGCTTCCAATCGAATGTTCATGTGATTGGAAAAGTCAGGAGAGTGCAAAGGTACTGTTTTCTAGCAGTTGGCAAGTGCGCACACAATCCCAGTGTTTTACAGCTTCCTTCTTCACCTTTCCGAAGGTGCCGCTCTCTCCGGCTCCCGGAGGCGAAGAAGCGGCTTCTTCGCGCAAAGACGATTGTGCCGCTCACTGTGCACTCCTTAGCGCGGCTTCTGCCGAAAGACGCCCGGGAGCGGCTCTTAGCTCCAGACAGCATCGTACCTTCGTCTTTAGCGTCTCTTCTCGTCTACATCTTAGCAAAAAGCTTTTCCACTATGTCTGGCGAGGAAAAACTGTGCCAGCACAGAAAACATCTCCCATCGTGTTCTAGACGTTGCACGGAGGTGTGCCGAGTGTTTGGCATGAAGGAAAGAAAAGTTGTCCAAAACAGCTTCCAATCGAATGTTCATGTGATTGGAAAAGTCAGGAGAGTGCAAAGGTACTGTTTTCTAGCAGTTGGCAAGCTGCGCACACAATCCCAGTGTTGTACAGCTTCCTTCTTCACCTTTCCGAAGGTGCCGCTCTCTCCGGCTCCCGGAGGCGAAGAAGCGGCTTCTTCGCGCAAAGACGATTGTGCCGCTCACTGTGCACTCCTTAGCGCGGCTTCTGCCGAAAGACGCCCGGGAGCAGCTCTTAGCTCCGGAGAGCATCGTACCTTCGTCTTTAGCGTCTCTTCACGTCTACATCTTAGCAAAAAGCTTTTCCACTGTGTCTGGCGAGGAAAAACTGTGCCAGCACAGAAAACATCTCCCATCGTGTTCTAGACGTTGCACGATCCCTATACTTAGGCTGATTTTCCTTCCTGGGGATAGGGATAGGCTTCAGCCTAGGGCTTGGAGTTTTTTAACCAGGAAGGCCTGAGTTCCAGGCTTACTGCATCTGCCAAAGGCATCCCAAAGGGAGTGCAGAAGTGCCACAACATGGCTGCTTTCACAGCTTTTCCCTTAGGAAGAACCCTAATACGCGGCTGATTTACCTTCCTAGGGTTACTGTTAAGCTTAGGCCTAGGACTTTTAAAACCAGGAAGCCCTGGGCTCCAGGCACACTGCAGCTGCGAAAGGCATCCCAAGGGGAGCGCAAAAGTGACACAACTTGGCTGCCTCTGCTGCTATTCTCATGAGACCATCCCGAATCATAGGCTGATTTTCCTTCCTAGGGTTAAGGTTTGAGTTACGCCTAGGGTAAGGGTTCTATTAACCAGAAAGCCCTGAGTTCCAAGAACACAGCAGCTGCGAAGGACTACCCAAGAAGAGCGCAAAAGTACCACAACGTGCCTGCCTCCACAGCTTTTTCCTTGGGGACATGCCTAATTCCTGGCTGATTTGCCTTTCTCGTCTTAGGGTTGGGGTTCGGCCTAGGGCTAGGATATTTTTAACTAGGAAGCCCTGAGTTCCAGGCTTACTTCATCTGCCAAAGGCATCCCAAAGGGAGTGCAGAAGTGCAACAACACGGCTGCTTTCACGGCTTTCCCCTTAGGAAGAACCCTAATACGCGGCTGATTTACCTTCCTAGGTTTACTGATAGGCTTAGGCCTAGGACTTTTAAAACTAGGAAGCCCTTAGATCCAGGCACACTGCAGCTGTTCAAGGCATCCCAAGGGGAGTACTAAAGTACCACAACATGGCAGCTTTCACAGCTTTTTCCTTGGCACCATCCCTATACCTAGGCTGATTTATCTGACTAGGGTTAGGGTTAGGCTTCAGCCTAGGGCTTGGAGTTTTTTAACCAGGAAGCCCTGAGTTCCAGGCTTACTGCATCTGCCAAATGCATCCCAAAGGGAGTGCAAAAGTGCCACAACATGGCTGCTTTCACGGCTTTTCCCTTAGGAAGAACCCTAATACGCGGCTGATTTACCTTCCTAGGGTTACTGTTAGGCTTAGGCCTAGGACTTTTAAAACCAGGAAGCCCTGGGCTCCAGGCACTCTGCAGCTGCGAAAGGCATCCCAAGGGGAGCGCAAAAGTGACACAACTTGGCTGCCACCACTGATATTTCCATGAGACCATCCCGAACCATAGGCTGATTTTCCGTCCTAGGGTTAAGGTTTGAGTTACGCCTAGGGTAAGGGTTCTATTAACCAGAAAGCCCTGAGTTCCAAGAACACAGCAGCTGCGAAGGACTAGCCAAGAAGAGCGCAAAAGTACCACAACATGCCTGCCTCCACAGCTTTTTCCTTGGGGACATGCCTAATTCCTGGCTGATTTGCCTTTCTCGTCTTAGGGTTGGGGTTCGGCCTAGGGCTAGGATTTTTTTAACCAGGAAGCCCTGAGTTCCAGGCTTTCTGCTTCTGCCAAAGGCATCCCAAAGGGAGGTCAGAAGTGCCACAACATGGTTGCTTTCACGGCTTTTCCCTTAGGAAGAACCCTAAAACCCGGCTGATTTACCTTCCTAGGGTTACTGTTAGGCTTAGGCCTAGGACTTTTAAAACCAGGAAGCCCTGGGCTCCAGGCACATGCAGCTGTTAAAGGCATCCCAAGAGGGCCGCAGAAGTGACACAACTTGGCTGCCTCTGCTGCTATTCTCATGAGACCATCCCGAACCATAGGCTGATTTTCCTTCCTAGGGTAAAGGTTTGAGTTACGCCTAGGGTAAGAGTTCTATTAACCAGAAAGCCCTGAGTTCCAAGAACACAGCAGCTGCGAAGGACTACCTAAGAAGAGCGCAAAAGTACCACAACGTGCCTGCCTCCACAGCTTTTTCCTTGGGGACATGCCTAATTCCTGGCTGATTTGCCTTTCTCGTTTAGGGTTGGGGTTCGGCCTAGGGCTAGGATTTTTTTAACCAGGAAGCCCTGAGTTCCAGGCTTACTGCATCTGCCAAAGGCATCCCAAAGGGAGTGCAGAAGTGCCACAACATGGCTGCTTTCACGGCTTTTCCCTTAGGAAGAACCCTAATACGCGGCTGATTTACCTTCCTAGGGTTACTGTTAGGCTTAGGCCTAGGACTTTTAAAACCAGGAAGCCCTGGGCTCCAGGCACTCTGCAGCTGCGAAAGGCATCCCAAGGGGAGCGCAAAAGTGACACAACTTGGCTGCCACCACTGATATTTCCATGAGACCATCCCGAACCATAGGCTGATTTTCCGTCCTAGGGTTAAGGTTTGAGTTACGCCTAGGGTAAGGGTTCTATTAACCAGAAAGCCCTGAGTTCCAAGAACACAGCAGCTGCGAAGGACTAGCCAAGAAGAGCGCAAAAGTACCACAACGTGCCTGCCTCCACAGCTTTTTCCTTGGGGACATGCCTAATTCCTGGCTGATTTGCCTTTCTCGTCTTAGGGTTGGGGTTCGGCCTAGGGCTAGGATTTTTTTAACCAGGAAGCCCTGAGTTCCAGGCTTTCTGCATCTTCCAAAGGCATCCCAAAGGGAGTGCAGAAGTGCCACAACATGGCTGCTATCACGGCTTTTCCCTTAGGAAGAACCCTAATACGCGGCTGATTTACCTTCCTAGGCTTACTGTTAGGCTTAGGCCTAGGACTTTTAAAACCAGGAAGCCCTGGGCTCCAGGCACACTGCAGCTGCGAAAGGCATCCCAAGGGGAGCGCAAAAGTGACACAACTTGGCTGCCACCACTGATATTTCCATGAGACCATCCCGAACCATAGGCTGATTTTCCTTCCTAGGGTTAAGGTTTGAGTTACGCCTCGGGTAAGGGTTCTATTAACCAGAAAGCCCTGAGTTCCAAGAACACAGCAGCTGCAAAGGACTACCCAAGAAGAGCGCAAAAGTACCACAACATGCCTGCCTCCACAGCTTTTTCCTTGGGGACATGCCTAATTCCTGGCTGATTTGCCTTTCTCGTCTTAGGGTTGGGGTTCGGCCTAGGGCTAGGATTTTTTTAACTAGGAAGCCCTGAGTTCCAGGCTTACTTCATCTGCCAAAGGCATCCCAAAGGGAGTGCAGAAGTGCAACAACACGGCTGCTTTCACGGCTTTCCCCTTAGGAAGAACCCTAATACGCGGCTGATTTACCTTCCTAGGTTTACTGATAGGCTTAGGCCTAGGACGTTTAAAACTAGGAAGCCCTTAGATCCAGGCACACTGCAGCTGTCCAAGGCATCCCAAGGGGAGTATTAAAGTACCACAACATGGCAGCTTTCACAGCTTTTTCCTTGGCACCATCCCTATACCTAGGCTGATTTATCTGACTAGGGTTAGGGTTAGGCTTCAGCCTAGGGCTTGGAGTTTTTTAACCAGGAAGCCCTGAGTTCCAGGCTTACTGCATCTGCCAAATGCATCCCAAAGGGAGTGCAAAAGTGCCACAACATGGCTGCTATCATGGCTTTTCCCTTAGGAAGAACCCTAATACGCGGCTGATTTACCTTCCTAGGGTTACTGTTAGGCTTAGGCCTAGGACTTTTAAAACCAGGAAGCCCTGGGCTCCAGGCACTCTGCAGCTGCGAAAGGCATCCCAAGGGGAGCGCAAAAGTGACACAACTTGGCTGCCACCACTGATATTTCCATGAGACCATCCCGAACCATAGGCTGATTTTCCGTCCTAGGGTTAAGGTTTGAGTTACGCCTAGGGTAAGGGTTCTATTAACCAGAAAGCCCTGAGTTCCAAGAACACAGCAGCTGCGAAGGACTAGCCAAGAAGAGCGCAAAAGTACCACAACGTGCCTGCCTCCACAGCTTTTTCCTTGGGGACATGCCTAATTCCTGGCTGATTTGCCTTTCTCGTCTTAGGGTTGGGGTTCGGCCTAGGGCTAGGATTTTTTTAACCAGGAAGCCCTGAGTTCCAGGCTTTCTGCATCTGCCAAAGGCATCCCAAAGGGAGTGCAGAAGTGCCACAACATGGGTGCTATCACGGCTTTTCCCTTAGGAAGAACCCTAATACGCGGCTGATTTACCTTCCTAGGCTTACTGTTAGGCTTAGGCCTAGGACTTTTAAAACCAGGAAGCCCTGGGCTCCAGGCACACTGCAGCTGCGAAAGGCATCCCAAGGGGAGCGCAAAAGTGACACAACTTGGCTGCCACCACTGATATTTCCATGAGACCATCCCGAACCATAGGCTGATTTTCCTTCCTAGGGTTAAGGTTTGAGTTACGCCTGGGGTAAGGGTTCTATTAACCAGAAAGCCCTGAGTTCCAAGAACACAGCAGCTGCGAAGGACTACCCAAGAAGAGCGCAAAAGTACCACAACATGCCTGCCTCCACAGCTTTTTCCTTGGGGACATGCCTAATTCCTGGCTGATTTGCCTTTCTCGTCTTAGGGTTGGGGTTCGGCCTAGGGCTAGGATTTTTTTAACTAGGAAGCCCTGAGTTCCAGGCTTACTGCATCTGCCAAAGGCATCCCAAAGGGAGTGCAGAAGTGCCACAACATGGCTGCTTTCACGGCTTTTCCCTTAGGAAGAACCCTAATACGCGGCTGATTTACCTTCCTAGGCTTACTGTTAGGCTTAGGCCTAGGACTTTTAAAACCAGGAAGCCCTGGGCTCCAGGCACACTGCAGCTGTTCAAGGCATCCCAAGGGGAGCGCAAAAGTGACACAACTTGGCTGCCTCTGCTGCTATTCTCATGAGACCATCCCGAACCATAGGCTGATTTTCCTTCCTAGGGTTAAGGTTTGAGTTACGCCTGGGGTAAGGGTTCTATTAACCAGAAAGCCCTGAGTTCCAAGAACACAGCAGCTGCGAAGGACTACCCAAGAAGAGCGCAAAAGTACCACAACGTGCCTGCCTCCACAGCTTTTTCCTTGGGGACATGCCTAATTCCTGGCTGATTTGCCTTTCTCGTCTTAGGGTTGGGGTTCGGCCTAGGGCTAGGATTTTTTTAACTAGGAAGCCCTGAGTTCCAGGCTTACTTCATCTGACAAAAGCATCCCAAAGGGAGTGCAAAAGTGCCACAACATGGCTGCTTTCACGGCTTTTCCCTTAGGAAGAACCCTAATACGCGGCTGATTTACCTTCCTAGGTTTACTGATAGGCTTAGGCTTAGGACTTTTAAAACGAGGAAGCCCTTAGATCCAGGCACACTACAGCTGTTCAAGGCATCCCAAGGAGAGTATTAAAGTACCACAACATGGCAGCTTTCACAGCTTTTTCCTTGGCACCATCCCTATACCTTGGCTGATTTATCTGACTAGGGTTAGGGTTAGGCTTCAGCCTAGGGCTTGGAGTTTTTTAACCAGGAAGCCCTGAGTTCCAGGCTTACTGCATCTGCCAAATGCATCCCAAAGGGAGTGCAAAAGTGCCACAACATGGCTGCTATCATGGCTTTTCCCTTAGGAAGAACCCTAATACGCGGCTGATTTACCTTCCTGGGGTTATTGTTAGGCTTAGGCCTAGGACTTTTAAAACCAGGAAGCCCTGGGCTCCAGGCACACTGCAGCTGCGAAAGGCATCCCAAGGGGAGCGCAAAAGTGACACAACTTGGCTGCCACCACTGATATTTCCATGAGACCATCCCGAACCATAGGCTGATTTTCCTTCCTAGGGTTAAGGTTTGAGTTACGCCTAGGGTAAGGGTTCTATTAACCAGAAAGCCCTGAGTTCCAAGAACACAGCAGCTGCGAAGGACTAGCCAAGAAGAGCGCAAAAGTACCACAACATGCCTGCCTCCACAGCTTTTTCCTTGGGGACATGCCTAATTCCTGGCTGATTTGCCTTTCTCGTCTTAGGGTTGGGGTTTGGCCTAGGGCTAGGATTTTTTTAACTAGGAAGCCCTGAGTTCCAGGCTTACTTCATCTGCCAAAGGCATCCCAAAGGGAGTGCAGAAGTGCCACAACATGGCTGCTTTCACGGCTTTCCCCTTAGGAAGAACCCTAATACGCGGCTGATTTACCTTCCTAGGTTTACTGATAGGCTTAGGCTTAGGACTTTTAAAACGAGGAAGCCCTTAGATCCAGGCACACTGCAGCTGTTCAAGGCATCCCAAGGAGAGTATTAAAGTACCACAACATGGCAGCTTTCACAGCTTTTTCCTTGGCACCATCCCTATACCTTGGCTGATTTATCTGACTAGGGTTAGGGTTAGGCTTCAGCCTAGGGCTTGGAGTTTTTTAACCAGGAAGCCCTGAGTTCCAGGCTTACTGCATCTGCCAAAGGCATCCCAAAGGGAGTGCAGAAGTGCCACAACATGGCTGCTATCATGGCTTTTCCCTTAGGAAGAACCCTAATACGCGGCTGATTTACCTTCCTGGGGTTACTGTTAGGCTTAGGCCTAGGACTTTTAAAACCAGGAAGCCCTGGGCTCCAGGCACACTGCAGCTGCGAAAGGCATCCCAAGGGGAGCGCAAAAGTGACACAACTTGGCTGCCACCACTGATATTTCCATGAGACCATCCCGAACCATAGGCTGATTTTCCTTCCTAGGGTTAAGGTTTGAGTTACGCCTAGGGTAAGGGTTCTATTAACCAGAAAGCCCTGAGTTCCAAGAACACAGCAGCTGCGAAGGACTACCCAAGAAGAGCGCAAAAGTACCACAACATGCCTGCCTCCACACCTTTTTCCTTGGGGACATGCCTAATTCCTGGCTGATTTGCCTTTCTCGTCTTAGGGTTGGGGTTCGGCCTAGGGCTAGGATTTTTTTAACTAGGAAGCCCTGAGTTCCAGGCTTTCTGCATCTGCCAAAGGCATCCCAAAGGGAGTGCAGAAGTGCCACAACATGGCTGCTATCACGGCTTTTCCCTTAGGAAGAACCCTAATACGCGGCTGATTTACCTTCCTAGGGTTACTGTTAGGCTTAGGCCTAGGACTTTTAAAACCAGGAAGCCCTGGGCTCCAGGCACACTGCAGCTGTTCAAGGCATCCCAAGGGGAGCGCAAAAGTAACACAACTTGGCTGCCTCTGCTGCTATTCTCATGAGACCATCCCGAATCATAGGCTGATTTTCCTTCCTAGGGTTAAGGTTTGAGTTACGCCTAGGGTAAGGGTTCTATTAACCAGAAAGCCCTGAGTTCCAAGAACACAGCAGCTGCGAAGGACTACCCAAGAAGAGCGCAAAAGTACCACAACGTGCCTGCCTCCACAGCTTTTTCCTTGGGGACATGCCTAATTCCTGGCTGATTTGCCTTTCTCGTCTTAGGGTTGGGGTTCGGCCTAGGGCTAGGATATTTTTAACTAGGAAGCCCTGAGTTCCAGGCTTACTTCATCTGCCAAAGGCATCCCAAAGGGAGTGCAGAAGTGCAACAACACGGCTGCTTTCACGGCTTTCCCCTTAGGAAGAACCCTAATACGCGGCTGATTTACCTTCCTAGGTTTACTGATAGGCTTAGGCCTAGGACTTTTAAAACTAGGAAGCCCTTAGATCCAGGCACACTGCAGCTGTTCAAGGCATCCCAAGGGGAGTACTAAAGTACCACAACATGGCAGCTTTCACAGCTTTTTCCTTGGCACCATCCCTATACCTAGGCTGATTTATCTGACTAGGGTTAGGGTTAGGCTTCAGCCTAGGGCTTGGAGTTTTTTAACCAGGAAGCCCTGAGTTCCAGGCTTACTGCATCTGCCAAATGCATCCCAAAGGGAGTGCAAAAGTGCCACAACATGGCTGCTTTCACGGCTTTTCCCTTAGGAAGAACCCTAATACGCGGCTGATTTACCTTCCTAGGGTTACTGTTAGGCTTAGGCCTAGGACTTTTAAAACCAGGAAGCCCTGGGCTCCAGGCACTCTGCAGCTGCGAAAGGCATCCCAAGGGGAGCGCAAAAGTGACACAACTTGGCTGCCACCACTGATATTTCCATGAGACCATCCCGAACCATAGGCTGATTTTCCTTCCTAGGGTTAAGGTTTGAGTTACGCCTAGGGTAAGGGTTCTATTAACCAGAAAGCCCTGAGTTCCAAGAACACAGCAGCTGCGAAGGACTAGCCAAGAAGAGCGCAAAAGTACCACAACGTGCCTGCCTCCACAGCTTTTTCCTTGGGGACATGCCTAATTCCTGGCTGATTTGCCTTTCTCGTCTTAGGGTTGGGGTTCGGCCTAGGGCTAGGATTTTTTTAACCAGGAAGCCCTGAGTTCCAGGCTTTCTGCTTCTGCCAAAGGCATCCCAAAGGGAGGTCAGAAGTGCCACAACATGGTTGCTTTCACGGCTTTTCCCTTAGGAAGAACCCTAAAACCCGGCTGATTTACCTTCCTAGGGTTACTGTTAGGCTTAGGCCTAGGACTTTTAAAACCAGGAAGCCCTGGGCTCCAGGCACATGCAGCTGTTAAAGGCATCCCAAGAGGGCCGCAGAAGTGACACAACTTGGCTGCCTCTGCTGCTATTCTCATGAGACCATCCCGAACCATAGGCTGATTTTCCTTCCTAGGGTAAAGGTTTGAGTTACGCCTAGGGTAAGAGTTCTATTAACCAGAAAGCCCTGAGTTCCAAGAACACAGCAGCTGCGAAGGACTACCTAAGAAGAGCGCAAAAGTACCACAACGTGCCTGCCTCCACAGCTTTTTCCTTGGGGACATGCCTAATTCCTGGCTGATTTGCCTTTCTCGTTTAGGGTTGGGGTTCGGCCTAGGGCTAGGATTTTTTTAACCAGGAAGCCCTGAGTTCCAGGCTTACTGCATCTGCCAAAGGCATCCCAAAGGGAGTGCAGAAGTGCCACAACATGGCTGCTTTCACGGCTTTTCCCTTAGGAAGAACCCTAATACGCGGCTGATTTACCTTCCTAGGGTTACTGTTAGGCTTAGGCCTAGGACTTTTAAAACCAGGAAGCCCTGGGCTCCAGGCACTCTGCAGCTGCGAAAGGCATCCCAAGGGGAGCGCAAAAGTGACACAACTTGGCTGCCACCACTGATATTTCCATGAGACCATCCCGAACCATAGGCTGATTTTCCGTCCTAGGGTTAAGGTTTGAGTTACGCCTAGGGTAAGGGTTCTATTAACCAGAAAGCCCTGAGTTCCAAGAACACAGCAGCTGCGAAGGACTACCCAAGAAGAGCGCAAAAGTACCACAACGTGCCTGCCTCCACAGCTTTTTCCTTGGGGACATGCCTAATTCCTGGCTGATTTGCCTTTCTCGTCTTAGGGTTGGGGTTCGGCCTAGGGCTAGGATTTTTTTAACCAGGAAGCCCTGAGTTCCAGGCTTTCTGCATCTTCCAAAGGCATCCCAAAGGGAGTGCAGAAGTGCCACAACATGGCTGCTATCACGGCTTTTCCCTTAGGAAGAACCCTAATACGCGGCTGATTTACCTTCCTAGGCTTACTGTTAGGCTTAGGCCTAGGACTTTTAAAACCAGGAAGCCCTGGGCTCCAGGCACACTGCAGCTGCGAAAGGCATCCCAAGGGGAGCGCAAAAGTGACACAACTTGGCTGCCACCACTGATATTTCCATGAGACCATCCCGAACCATAGGCTGATTTTCCTTCCTAGGGTTAAGGTTTGAGTTACGCCTCGGGTAAGGGTTCTATTAACCAGAAAGCCCTGAGTTCCAAGAACACAGCAGCTGCAAAGGACTACCCAAGAAGAGCGCAAAAGTACCACAACATGCCTGCCTCCACAGCTTTTTCCTTGGGGACATGCCTAATTCCTGGCTGATTTGCCTTTCTCGTCTTAGGGTTGGGGTTCGGCCTAGGGCTAGGATTTTTTTAACTAGGAAGCCCTGAGTTCCAGGCTTACTTCATCTGCCAAAGGCATCCCAAAGGGAGTGCAGAAGTGCAACAACACGGCTGCTTTCACGGCTTTCCCCTTAGGAAGAACCCTAATACACGGCTGATTTACCTTCCTAGGTTTACTGATAGGCTTAGGCCTAGGACGTTTAAAACTAGGAAGCCCTTAGATCCAGGCACACTGCAGCTGTCCAAGGCATCCCAAGGGGAGTATTAAAGTACCACAACATGGCAGCTTTCACAGCTTTTTCCTTGGCACCATCCCTATACCTAGGCTGATTTATCTGCCTAGGGTTAGGGTTAGGCTTCAGCCTAGGGCTTGGAGTTTTTTAACCAGGAAGCCCTGAGTTCCAGGCTTACTGCATCTGCCAAATGCATCCCAAAGGGAGTGCAAAAGTGCCACAACATGGCTGCTATCATGGCTTTTCCCTTAGGAAGAACCCTAATACGCGGCTGATTTACCTTCCTAGGGTTACTGTTAGGCTTAGGCCTAGGACTTTTAAAACCAGGAAGCCCTGGGCTCCAGGCACTCTGCAGCTGCGAAAGGCATCCCAAGGGGAGCGCAAAAGTGACACAACTTGGCTGCCACCACTGATATTTCCATGAGACCATCCCGAACCATAGGCTGATTTTCCGTCCTAGGGTTAAGGTTTGAGTTACGCCTAGGGTAAGGGTTCTATTAACCAGAAAGCCCTGAGTTCCAAGAACACAGCAGCTGCGAAGGACTAGCCAAGAAGAGCGCAAAAGTACCACAACGTGCCTGCCTCCACAGCTTTTTCCTTGGGGACATGCCTAATTCCTGGCTGATTTGCCTTTCTCGTCTTAGGGTTGGGGTTCGGCCTAGGGCTAGGATTTTTTTAACCAGGAAGCCCTGAGTTCCAGGCTTTCTGCATCTGCCAAAGGCATCCCAAAGGGAGTGCAGAAGTGCCACAACATGGGTGCTATCACGGCTTTTCCCTTAGGAAGAACCCTAATACGCGGCTGATTTACCTTCCTAGGCTTACTGTTAGGCTTAGGCCTAGGACTTTTAAAACCAGGAAGCCCTGGGCTCCAGGCACACTGCAGCTGCGAAAGGCATCCCAAGGGGAGCGCAAAAGTGACACAACTTGGCTGCCACCACTGATATTTCCATGAGACCATCCCGAACCATAGGCTGATTTTCCTTCCTAGGGTTAAGGTTTGAGTTACGCCTCGGGTAAGGGTTCTATTAACCAGAAAGCCCTGAGTTCCAAGAACACAGCAGCTGCGAAGGACTACCCAAGAAGAGCGCAAAAGTACCACAACATGCCTGCCTCCACAGCTTTTTCCTTGGGGACATGCCTAATTCCTGGCTGATTTGCCTTTCTCGTCTTAGGGTTGGGGTTCGGCCTAGGGCTAGGATATTTTTAACTAGGAAGCCCTGAGTTCCAGGCTTACTGCATCTGCGAAAGGCATCCCAAAGGGAGTGCAGAAGTGCCACAACATGGCTGCTTTCACGGCTTTTCCCTTAGGAAGAACCCTAATACGCGGCTGATTTACCTTCCTAGGCTTACTGTTAGGCTTAGGCCTAGGACTTTTAAAACCAGGAAGCCCTGGGCTCCAGGCACACTGCAGCTGTTCAAGGCATCCCAAGGGGAGCGCAAAAGTGACACAACTTTGCTGCCACCACTGATATTTCCATGAGACCATCCCGAACCATAGGCTGATTTTCCTTCCTAGGGTTAAGGTTTGAGTTACGCCTGGGGTAAGGGTTCTATTAACCAGAAAGCCCTGAGTTCCAAGAACACAGCAGCTGCGAAGGACTACCCAAGAAGAGCGCAAAAGTACCACAACGTGCCTGCCTCCACAGCTTTTTCCTTGGGGACATGCCTAATTCCTGGCTGATTTGCCTTTCTCGTCTTAGGGTTGGGGTTCGGCCTAGGGCTAGGATTTTTTTAACTAGGAAGCCCTGAGTTCCAGGCTTACTTCATCTGCCAAAAGCATCCCAAAGGGAGTGCAAAAGTGCCAAAACATGGCTGCTTTCACGGCTTTTCCCTTAGGAAGAACCCTAATACGCGGCTGATTTACCTTCCTAGGTTTACTGATAGGCTTAGGCTTAGGACTTTTAAAACGAGGAAGCCCTTAGATCCAGGCACACTACAGCTGTTCAAGGCATCCCAAGGAGAGTATTAAAGTACCACAACATGGCAGCTTTCACAGCTTTTTCCTTGGCACCATCCCTATACCTTGGCTGATTTATCTGACTAGGGTTAGGGTTAGGCTTCAGCCTAGGGCTTGGAGTTTTTTAACCAGGAAGCCCTGAGTTCCAGGCTTACTGCATCTGCCAAATGCATCCCAAAGGGAGTGCAAAAGTGCCACAACATGGCTGCTATCATGGCTTTTCCCTTAGGAAGAACCCTAATACGCGGCTGATTTACCTTCCTGGGGTTATTGTTAGGCTTAGGCCTAGGACTTTTAAAACCAGGAAGCCCTGGGCTCCAGGCACACTGCAGCTGCGAAAGGCATCCCAAGGGGAGCGCAAAAGTGACACAACTTGGCTGCCACCACTGATATTTCCATGAGACCATCCCGAACCATAGGCTGATTTTCCTTCCTAGGGTTAAGGTTTGAGTTACGCCTAGGGTAAGGGTTCTATTAACCAGAAAGCCCTGAGTTCCAAGAACACAGCAGCTGCGAAGGACTAGCCAAGAAGAGCGCAAAAGTACCACAACATGCCTGCCTCCACAGCTTTTTCCTTGGGGACATGCCTAATTCCTGGCTGATTTGCCTTTCTCGTCTTAGGGTTGGGGTTTGGCCTAGGGCTAGGATTTTTTTAACTAGGAAGCCCTGAGTTCCAGGCTTACTTCATCTGCCAAAGGCATCCCAAAGGGAGTGCAGAAGTGCCACAACATGGCTGCTTTCACGGCTTTCCCCTTAGGAAGAACCCTAATACGCGGCTGATTTACCTTCCTAGGTTTACTGATAGGCTTAGGCTTAGGACTTTTAAAACGAGGAAGCCCTTAGATCCAGGCACACTGCAGCTGTTCAAGGCATCCCAAGGAGAGTATTAAAGTACCACAACATGGCAGCTTTCACAGCTTTTTCCTTGGCACCATCCCTATACCTTGGCTGATTTATCTGACTAGGGTTAGGGTTAGGCTTCAGCCTAGGGCTTGGAGTTTTTTAACCAGGAAGCCCTGAGTTCCAGGCTTACTGCATCTGCCAAAGGCATCCCAAAGGGAGTGCAGAAGTGCCACAACATGGCTGCTATCATGGCTTTTCCCTTAGGAAGAACCCTAATACGCGGCTGATTTACCTTCCTGGGGTTACTGTTAGGCTTAGGCCTAGGACTTTTAAAACCAGGAAGCCCTGGGCTCCAGGCACACTGCAGCTGCGAAAGGCATCCCAAGGGGAGCGCAAAAGTGACACAACTTGGCTGCCACCACTGATATTTCCATGAGACCATCCCGAACCATAGGCTGATTTTCCTTCCTAGGGTTAAGGTTTGAGTTACGCCTAGGGTAAGGGTTCTATTAACCAGAAAGCCCTGAGTTCCAAGAACACAGCAGCTGCGAAGGACTACCCAAGAAGAGCGCAAAAGTACCACAACATGCCTGCCTCCACACCTTTTTCCTTGGGGACATGCCTAATTCCTGGCTGATTTGCCTTTCTCGTCTTAGGGTTGGGGTTCGGCCTAGGGCTAGGATTTTTTTAACTAGGAAGCCCTGAGTTCCAGGCTTTCTGCATCTGCCAAAGGCATCCCAAAGGGAGTGCAGAAGTGCCACAACATGGCTGCTATCACGGCTTTTCCCTTAGGAAGAACCCTAATACGCGGCTGATTTACCTTCCTAGGGTTACTGTTAGGCTTAGGCCTAGGACTTTTAAAACCAGGAAGCCCTGGGCTCCAGGCACACTGCAGCTGTTCAAGGCATCCCAAGGGGAGCGCAAAAGTAACACAACTTGGCTGCCTCTGCTGCTATTCTCATGAGACCATCCCGAATCATAGGCTGATTTTCCTTCCTAGGGTTAAGGTTTGAGTTACGCCTAGGGTAAGGGTTCTATTAACCAGAAAGCCCTGAGTTCCAAGAACACAGCAGCTGCGAAGGACTACCCAAGAAGAGCGCAAAAGTACCACAACGTGCCTGCCTCCACAGCTTTTTCCTTGGGGACATGCCTAATTCCTGGCTGATTTGCCTTTCTCGTCTTAGGGTTGGGGTTCGGCCTAGGGCTAGGATTTTTTTAACTAGGAAGCCCTGAGTTCCAGGCTTACTTCATCTGCCAAAGGCATCCCAAAGGGAGTGCAGAAGTGCAACAACACGGCTACTTTCACGGCTTTCCCCTTAGGAAGAACCCTAATACGCGGCTGATTTACCTTCCTAGGTTTACTGATAGGCTTAGGCCTAGGACTTTTAAAACTAGGAAGCCCTTAGATCCAGGCACACTGCAGCTGTTCAAGGCATCCCAAGGGGAGTATTAAAGTACCACAACATGGCAGCTTTCACAGCTTTTTCCTTGGCACCATCCCTATACCTAGGCTGATTTATCTGCCTAGGGTTAGGGTTAGGGTTCAGCCTAGGGCTTGGAGATTTTTAATCAGGAAGCCCTGAGTTCCAGGCTTACTGCATCTGCCAAAGGCATCCCAAAGGGAGTGCAAAAGTGCCACAACATGGCTGCTTTCACAGCTTTTCCCTTAGGAAGAACCCTAATACGCGGCTGATTTACCTTCCTAGGGTTACTGTTAGGCTTAGGCCTAGGACTTCTAAAACCAGGAAGCCCTGGGCTCCAGGCACACTGCAGCTGCGAAAGGCATCCCAAGGGGAGCGCAAAAGTGACACAACTTGGCTGCCACCACTGATATTTCCATGAGACCATCCCGAACCATAGGCTGATTTTCCGTCCTAGGGTTAAGGTTTGAGTTACGCCTAGGGTAAGGGTTCTATTAACCAGAAAGCCCTGAGTTCCAAGAACACAGCAGCTGCGAAGGACTAGCCAAGAAGAGCGCAAAAGTACCACAACGTGCCTGCCTCCACAGCTTTTTCCTTGGGGACATGCCTAATTCCTGGCTGATTTGCCTTTCTCGTCTTAGGGTTGGGGTTCGGCCTAGGGCTAGGATTTTTTTAACCAGGAAGCCCTGAGTTCCAGGCTTTCTGCATCTGCCAAAGGCATCCCAAAGGGAGTGCAGAAGTGCCACAACATGGCTGCTATCACGGCTTTTCCCTTAGGAAGAACCCTAATACGCGGCTGATTTACCTTCCTAGGCTTACTGTTAGGCTTAGGCCTAGGACTTTTAAAACCAGGAAGCCCTGGGCTCCAGGCACACTGCAGCTGCGAAAGGCATCCCAAGGGGAGCGCAAAAGTGACACAACTTGGCTGCCACCACTGATATTTCCATGAGACCATCCCGAACCATAGGCTGATTTTCCTTCCTAGGGTTAAGGTTTGAGTTACGCCTCGGGTAAAGGTTCTATTAACCAGAAAGCCCTGAGTTCCAAGAACACAGCAGCTGCAAAGGACTACCCAAGAAGAGCGCAAAAGTACCACAACATGCCTGCCTCCACAGCTTTTTCCTTGGGGACATGCCTAATTCCTGGCTGATTTGCCTTTCTCGTCTTAGGGTTGGGGTTCGGCCTAGGGCTAGGATTTTTTTAACTAGGAAGCCCTGAGTTCCAGGCTTACTGCATCTGCCAAAGGCATCCCAAAGGGAGTGCAGAAGTGCCACAACATGGCTGCTTTCACGGCTTTTCCCTTAGGAAGAACCCTAATACGCGGCTGATTTACCTTCCTAGGGTTACTGTAAGGCTTAGGCCTAGGACTTTTAAAACCAGGAAGCCCTGGGCTCCAGGCACACTGCAGCTGTTCAAGGCATCCCAAGGGGAGCGCAAAAGTGACACAACTTGGCTGCCTCTGCTGCTATTCTCATGAGACCATCCCGAATCATAGGCTGATTTTCCTTCCTGGGGTTAAGGTTTGAGTTACGCCTAGGGTAAGGGTTCTATTAACCAGAAAGCCCTGAGTTCCAAGAACACAGCAGCTGCGAAGGACTACCCAAGAAGAGCGCAAAAGTACCACAACGTGCCTGCCTCCACAGCTTTTTCCTTGGGGACATGCCTAATTCCTGGCTGATTTGCCTTTCTCGTCTTAGGGTTGGGGTTCGGCCTAGGGCTAGGATATTTTTAACTAGGAAGCCCTGAGTTCCAGGCTTACTTCATCTGCCAAAGGCATCCCAAAGGGAGTGCAGAAGTGCAACAACACGGCTGCTTTCACGGCTTTCCCCTTAGGAAGAACCCTAATACGCGGCTGATTTACCTTCCTAGGTTTACTGATAGGCTTAAGCCTAGGACTTTTACAACTAGGAAGCCCTTAGATCCAGGCACACTGCAGCTGTTCAAGGCATCCCAAGGGGAGTATTAAAGTACCACAACATGGCAGCTTTCACAGCTTTTTCCTTGGCACCATCCCTATACCTAGGCTGATTTATCTGCCTAGGGTTAGGGTTAGGGTTCAGCCTAGGGCTTGGAGATTTTTAATCAGGAAGCCCTGAGTTCCAGGCTTACTGCATCTGCCAAAGGCATCCCAAAGGGAGTGCAAAAGTGCCACAACATGGCTGCTTTCACAGCTTTTCCCTTAGGAAGAACCCTAATACGCGGCTGATTTACCTTCCTAGGGTTACTGTTAGGCTTAGGCCTAGGACTTCTAAAACCAGGAAGCCCTGGGCTCCAGGCACACTGCAGCTGCGAAAGGCATCCCAAGGGGAGCGCAAAAGTGACACAACTTGGCTGCCACCACTGATATTTCCATGAGACCATCCCGAACCATAGGCTGATTTTCCGTCCTAGGGTTAAGGTTTGAGTTACGCCTAGGGTAAGGGTTCTATTAACCAGAAAGCCCTGAGTTCCAAGAACACAGCAGCTGCGAAGGACTAGCCAAGAAGAGCGCAAAAGTACCACAACGTGCCTGCCTCCACAGCTTTTTCCTTGGGGACATGCCTAATTCCTGGCTGATTTGCCTTTCTCGTCTTAGGGTTGGGGTTCGGCCTAGGGCTAGGATTTTTTAACCAGGAAGCCCTGAGTTCCAGGCTTTCTGCATCTGCCAAAGGCATCCCAAAGGGAGTGCAGAAGTGCCACAACATGGCTGCTATCACGGCTTTTCCCTTAGGAAGAACCCTAATACGCGGCTGATTTACCTTCCTAGGCTTACTGTTAGGCTTAGGCCTAGGACTTTTAAAACCAGGAAGCCCTGGGCTCCAGGCACACTGCAGCTGCGAAAGGCATCCCAAGGGGAGCGCAAAAGTGACACAACTTGGCTGCCACCACTGATATTTCCATGAGACCATCCCGAACCATAGGCTGATTTTCCTTCCTAGGGTTAAGGTTTGAGTTACGCCTCGGGTAAAGGTTCTATTAACCAGAAAGCCCTGAGTTCCAAGAACACAGCAGCTGCAAAGGACTACCCAAGAAGAGCGCAAAAGTACCACAACATGCCTGCCTCCACAGCTTTTTCCTTGGGGACATGCCTAATTCCTGGCTGATTTGCCTTTCTCGTCTTAGGGTTGGGGTTCGGCCTAGGGCTAGGATTTTTTTAACTAGGAAGCCCTGAGTTCCAGGCTTACTTCATCTGCCAAAGGCATCCCAAAGGGAGTGCAGAAGTGCCACAACATGGCTGCTTTCACGGCTTTTCCCTTAGGAAGAACCCTAATACGCGGCTGATTTACCTTCCTAGGGTTACTGTTAGGCTTAGGCCTAGGACTTTTAAAACCAGGAAGCCCTGGGCTCCAGGCACACTGCAGCTGTTAAAGGCATCCCAAGGGGAGCGCAAAAGTGACACAACTTGGCTGCCTCTGCTGCTATTCTCATGAGACCATCCCGAACCATAGGCTGATTTTCCTTCCTAGGGTTAAGGTTTGAGTTACGCCTGGGGTAAGGGTTCTATTAACCAGAAAGCCCTGAGTTCCAAGAACACAGCAGCTGCGAAGGACTACCCAAGAAGAGCGCAAAAGTACCACAACGTGCCTGCCTCCACAGCTTTTTCCTTGGGGACATGCCTAATTCCTGGCTGATTTGCCTTTCTCGTCTTAGGGTTGGGGTTCGGCCTAGGGCTAGGATGTTTTTAACTAGGAAGCCCTGAGTTCCAGGCTTACTTCATCTGCCAAAAGCATCCCAAAGGGAGTGCAAAAGTGCCACAACATGGCTGCTTTCACGGCTTTTCCCTTAGGAAGAACCCTAATACGCGGCTGATTTACCTTCCTAGGTTTACTGATAGGCTTAGGCTTAGGACTTTTAAAACGAGGAAGCCCTTAGATCCAGGCACACTGCAGCTGTTCAAGGCATCCCAAGGAGAGTATTAAAGTACCACAACATGGCAGCTTTCACAGCTTTTTCCTTGGCACCATCCCTATACCTTGGCTGATTTTTCTGACTAGGGTTAGGGTTAGGCTTCAGCCTAGGGCTTGGAGTTTTTTAACCAGGAAGCCCTGAGTTCCAGGCTTACTGCATCTGCCAAATGCATCCCAAAGGGAGTGCAAAAGTGCCACAACATGGCTGCTATCATGGCTTTTCCCTTAGGAAGAACCCTAATACGCGGCTGATTTACCTTCCTGGGGTTACTGTTAGGCTTAGGCCTAGGACTTTTAAAACCAGGAAGCCCTGGGCTCCAGGCACACTGCAGCTGCGAAAGGCATCCCAAGGGGAGCGCAAAAGTGACACAACTTGGCTGCCACCACTGATATTTCCATGAGACCATCCCGAATCATAGGCTGATTTTCCTTCCTAGGGTTAAGGTTTGAGTTACGCCTAGGGTAAGGGTTCTATTAACCAGAAAGCCCTGAGTTCCAAGAACACAGCAGCTGCGAAGGACTACCCAAGAAGAGCGCAAAAGTACCACAACATGCCTGCCTCCACACCTTTTTCCTTGGGGACATGCCTAATTCCTGGCTGATTTGCCTTTCTCGTCTTAGGGTTGGGGTTCGGCCTAGGGCTAGGATTTTTTTAACTAGGAAGCCCTGAGTTCCAGGCTTACTTCATCTGCCAAAGGCATCCCAAAGGGAGTGCAGAAGTGCCACAACATGGCTGCTTTCACGGCTTTCCCCTTAGGAAGAACCCTAATACGCGGCTGATTTACCTTCCTAGGTTTACTGATAGGCTTAGGCTTAGGACTTTTAAAACGAGGAAGCCCTTAGATCCAGGCACACTGCAGCTGTTCAAGGCATCCCAAGGAGAGTATTAAAGTACCACAACATGGCAGCTTTCACAGCTTTTTCCTTGGCACCATCCCTATACCTTGGCTGATTTATCTGACTAGGGTTAGGGTTAGGCTTCAGCCTAGGGCTTGGAGTTTTTTAACCAGGAAGCCCTGAGTTCCAGGCTTACTGCATCTGCCAAAGGCATCCCAAAGGGAGTGCAGAAGTGCCACAACATGGCTGCTATCATGGCTTTTCCCTTAGGAAGAACCCTAATACGCGGCTGATTTACCTTCCTGGGGTTACTGTTAGGCTTAGGCCTAGGACTTTTAAAACCAGGAAGCCCTGGGCTCCAGGCACACTGCAGCTGCGAAAGGCATCCCAAGGGGAGCGCAAAAGTGACACAACTTGGCTGCCACCACTGATATTTCCATGAGACCATCCCGAACCATAGGCTGATTTTCCTTCCTAGGGTTAAGGTTTGAGTTACGCCTAGGGTAAGGGTTCTATTAACCAGAAAGCCCTGAGTTCCAAGAACACAGCAGCTGCGAAGGACTACCCAAGAAGAGCGCAAAAGTACCACAACATGCCTGCCTCCACACCTTTTTCCTTGGGGACATGCCTAATTCCTGGCTGATTTGCCTTTCTCGTCTTAGGGTTGGGGTTCGGCCTAGGGCTAGGATTTTTTTAACTAGGAAGCCCTGAGTTCCAGGCTTTCTGCATCTGCCAAAGGCATCCCAAAGGGAGTGCAGAAGTGCCACAACATGGCTGCTATCACGGCTTTTCCCTTAGGAAGAACCCTAATACGCGGCTGATTTACCTTCCTAGGCTTACTGTTAGGCTTAGGCCTAGGACTTTTAAAACCAGGAAGCCCTTGGCTCCAGGCACACTGCAGCTGTTAAAGGCATCCCAAGGGGAGCGCAAAAGTAACACAACTTGGCTGCCTCTGCTGCTATTCTCATGAGACCATCCCGAATCATAGGCTGATTTTCCTTCCTAGGGTTAAGGTTTGAGTTACGCCTAGGGTAAGGGTTCTATTAACCAGAAAGCCCTGAGTTCCAAGAACACAGCAGCTGCGAAGGACTACCCAAGAAGAGCGCAAAAGTACCACAACGTGCCTGCCTCCACAGCTTTTTCCTTGGGGACATGCCTAATTCCTGGCTGATTTGCCTTTCTCGTCTTAGGGTTGGGGTTCGGCCTAGGGCTAGGATTTTTTTAACTAGGAAGCCCTGAGTTCCAGGCTTACTTCATCTGCCAAAGGCATCCCAAAGGGAGTGCAGAAGTGCAACAACACGGCTGCTTTCACGGCTTTCCCCTTAGGAAGAACCCTAATACTCGGCTGATTTACCTTCCTAGGTTTACTGATAGGCTTAGGCCTAGGACTTTTAAAACTAGGAAGCCCTTAGATCCAGGCACACTGCAGCTGTTCAAGGCATCCCAAGGGGAGTATTAAAGTACCACAACATGGCAGCTTTCACAGCTTTTTCCTTGGCACCATCCCTATACCAAGGCTGATTTATCTGACTAGGGTTAGGGTTAGGCTTCAGCCTAGGGCTTGGAGTTTTTTAACCAGGAAGCTCTGAGTTCCAGGCTTACTGCATCTGCCAAATGCATCCCAAAGGGAGTGCAAAAGTGCCACAACATGGCTACTTTCACGGCTTTTCCCTTAGGAAGAACCCTAATACGCGGCTGATTTACCTTCCTAGGGTTACTGTTAGGCTTAGGCCTAGGACTTTTAAAACCAGGAAGCCCTGGGCTCCAGGCACTCTGCAGCTGCGAAAGGCATCCCAAGGGGTGCGCAAAAGTGACACAACTTGGCTGCCACCACTGATATTTCCATGAGACCATCCCGAACCATAGGCTGATTTTCCGTCCTAGGGTTAAGGTTTGAGTTACGCCTAGGGTAAGGGTTCTATTAACCAGAAAGCCCTGAGTTCCAAGAACACAGCAGCTGCGAAGGACTAGCCAAGAAGAGCGCAAAAGTACCACAACGTGCCTGCCTCCACAGCTTTTTCCTTGGGGACATGCCTAATTCCTGGCTGATTTGCCTTTCTCGTCTTAGGGTTGCGGTTCGGCCTAGGGCTAGGATTTTTTTAACCAGGAAGCCCTGAGTTCCAGGCTTTCTGCATCTGCCAAAGGCATCCCAAAGGGAGTGCAGAAGTGCCACAACATGGCTGCTATCACGGCTTTTCCCTTAGGAAGAACCCTAATACGCGGCTGATTTACCTTCCTAGGCTTACTGTTAGGCTTAGGCCTAGGACTTTTAAAACCAGGAAGCCCTGGGCTCCAGGCACACTGCAGCTGCGAAAGGCATCCCAAGGGGAGCGCAAAAGTGACACAACTTGGCTGCCACCACTGATATTTCCATGAGACCATCCCGAACCATAGGCTGATTTTCCTTCCTAGGGTTAAGGTTTGAGTTACGCCTCGGGTAAAGGTTCTATTAACCAGAAAGCCCTGAGTTCCAAGAACACAGCAGCTGCAAAGGACTACCCAAGAAGAGCGCAAAAGTACCACAACATGCCTGCCTCCACAGCTTTTTCCTTGGGGACATGCCTAATTCCTGGCTGATTTGCCTTTCTCGTCTTAGGGTTGGGGTTCGGCCTAGGGCTAGGATTTTTTTAACTAGGAAGCCCTGAGTTCCAGGCTTACTGCATCTGCGAAAGGCATCCCAAAGGGAGTGCAGAAGTGCCACAACATGGCTGCTTTCACGGCTTTTCCCTTAGGAAGAACCCTAATACGCGGCTGATTTACCTTCCTAGGGTTACTGTTAGGCTTAGGCCTAGGACTTTTAAAACCAGGAAGCCCTGGGCTCCAGGCACACTGCAGCTGTTCAAGGCATCCCAAGGGGAGCACAAAAGTGACACAACTTGGCTGCCTCTGCTGCTATTCTCATGAGACCATCCCGAACCATAGGCTGATTTTCCTTCCTAGGGTTAAGGTTTGAGTTACGCCTGGGGTAAGGGTTCTATTAACCAGAAAGCCCTGAGTTCCAAGAACACAGCAGCTGCGAAGGACTACCCAAGAAGAGCACAAAAGTACCACAACGTGCCTGCCTCCACAGCTTTTTCCTTGGGGACATGCCTAATTCCTGGCTGATTTGCCTTTCTCGTCTTAGGGTTGGGGTTCGGCCTAGGGCTAGGATTTTTTTAACTAGGAAGCCCTGAGTTCCAGGCTTACTTCATCTGCCAAAAGCATCCCAAAGGGAGTGCAAAAGTGCCACAACATGGCTGCTTTCACGGCTTTTCCCTTAGGAAGAACCCTAATATGCGGCTGATTTACCTTCCTAGGGTTACTGTTAGGCTTAGGCCTAGGACTTTTAAAACCAGGAAGCCCTGGGCTCCAGGCACATGCAGCTGTTAAAGGCATCCCAAGAGGGCCGCAGAAGTGACACAACTTGGCTGGCTCTGCTGCTATTCTCATGAGACCATCCCGAATCATAGGCTGATTTTCCTTCCTAGGGTTAAGGTTTGAGTTACGCCTAGGGTAAGAGTTCTATTAACCAGAAAGCCCTGAGTTCCAAGAACACAGCAGCTGCGAAGGACTACCTAAGAAGAGCGCAAAAGTACCACAACATGCCTGCCTCCACAGCTTTTTCCTTGGGGACATGCCTAATTCCTGGCTGATTTGCCTTTCTCGTCTTAGGGTTGGGGTTCGGCCTAGGGCTAGGATTTTTTTAACTAGGAAGCCCTGAGTTCCAGGCTTACTTCATCTGCCAAAGGCATCCCAAAGGGAGTGCAGAAGTGCCACAACATGGCTGCTTTCACGGCTTTCCCCTTAGGAAGAAACCTAATACGCGGCTGATTTACCTTCCTAGGTTTACTGATAGGCTTAGGCTTAGGACTTTTAAAACGAGGAAGCCCTTAGATCCAGGCACACTGCAGCTGTTCAAGGCATCCCAAGGAGAGTATTAAAGTACCACAACATGGCAGCTTTCACAGCTTTTTCCTTGGCACCATCCCTATACCTTGGCTGATTTATCTGACTAGGGTTAGGGTTAGGCTTCAGCCTAGGGCTTGGAGTTTTTTAACCAGGAAGCCCTGAGTTCCAGGCTTACTGCATCTGCCAAAGGCATCCCAAAGGGAGTGCAGAAGTTCCACAACATGGCTGCTATCATGGCTTTTCCCTTAGGAAGAACCCTAATACGCGGCTGATTTACCTTCCTGGGGTTACTGTTAGGCTTAGGCCTAGGACTTTTAAAACCAGGAAGCCCTGGGCTCCAGGCACACTGCAGCTGCGAAAGGCATCCCAAGGGGAGCGCAAAAGTGACACAACTTGGCTGCCACCACTGATATTTCCATGAGACCATCCCGAACCATAGGCTGATTTTCCTTCCTAGGGTTAAGGTTTGAGTTACGCCTAGGGTAAGGGTTCTATTAACCAGAAAGCCCTGTATTCCAAGAACACAGCAGCTGCGAAGGACTACCCAAGAAGAGCGCAAAAGTACCACAACATGCCTGCGTCGATAGCTTTTTCCTTGGGGACATGCCTAATTCCTGGCTGATTTGCCTTTCTCGTCTTAGGGTTGGGGTTCGGCCTAGGGCTAGGATTTTTTTAACTAGGAAGCCCTGAGTTCCAGGCTTTCTGCATCTGCCAAAGGCATCCCAAAGGGAGTGCAGAAGTGCCACAACATGGCTGCTATCACGGCTTTTCCCTTAGGAAGAACCCTAATACGCGGCTGATTTACCTTCCTAGGGTTACTGTTAGGCTTAGGCCTAGGACTTTTAAAACCAGGAAGCCCTGGGCTCCAGGCACACTGCAGCTGTTCAAGGCATCCCAAGGGGAGCGCAAAAGTGACACAACTTGGCTGCCTCTGCTGCTATTCTCATGAGACCATCCCGAATCATAGGCTGATTTTCCTTCCTAGGGTTAAGGTTTGAGTTACGCCTAGGGTAAGGGTTCTATTAACCAGAAAGCCCTGAGTTCCAAGAACACAGCAGCTGCGAAGGACTACCCAAGAAGAGCGCAAAAGTACCACAACGTGCCTGCCTCCACAGCTTTTTCCTTGGGGACATGCCTAATTCCTGGCTGATTTGCCTTTCTCGTCTTAGGGTTGGGGTTCGGCCTAGGGCTAGGATTTTTTTAACTAGGAAGCCCTGAGTTCCAGGCTTACTTCATCTGCCAAAGGCATCCCAAAGGGAGTGCAGAAGTGCAACAACACGGCTGCTTTCACGGCTTTCCCCTTAGGAAGAACCCTAATACGCGGCTGATTTACCTTCCTAGGTTTACTGATAGGCTTAGGCCTAGGACATTTAAAACTAGGAAGCCCTTAGATCCAGGCACACTGCAGCTGTTCAAGGCATCCCAAGGGGAGTATTAAAGGACCACAACATGGCAGCTTTCACAGCTTTTTCCTTGGCACCATCCCTATACCTAGGCTGATTTATCTGACTAGGGTTAGGGTTAGGCTTCAGCCTAGGGCTTGGAGTTTTTTAACCAGGATACCCTGAGTTCCAGGCTTACTGCATCTGCCAAATGCATCCCAAAGGGAGTGCAAAAGTGCCACAACATGGCTGCTTTCACGGCTTTTCCCTTAGGAAGAACCCTAATACGCGGCTGATTTACCTTCCTAAGGTTACTGTAAGGTTTAGGCCTAGGACTTTTAAAACCAGGAAGCCCTGGGCTCCAGGCACATGCAGCTGTTAAAGGCATCCCCAGAGCGCCGCAGAAGTGACACAACTTGGCTGCCTCTGCTGCTATTCTCATGAGACCATCCCGAACCATAGGCTGATTTTCCTTCCTAGGGTTAAGGTTTGAGTTACGCCTGGGGTAAGGGTTCTATTAACCAGAAAGCCCTGAGTTCCAAGAACACAGCAGCTGCGAAGGACTACCTAAGAAGAGCGCAAAAGTACCACAACGTGCCTGCCTCCACAGCTTTTTCCTTGGGGACATGCCTAATTCCTGGCTGATTTGCCTTTCTCGTCTTAGGGTTGGGGTTCGGCCTAGGGCTAGGATTTTTTTAACTAGGAAGCCCTGAGTTCCAGGCTTACTTCATCTGCCAAAGGCATCCCAAAGGGAGTGCAGAAGTGCCACAACATGGCTGCTTTCACGGCTTTCCCCTTAGGAAGAACCCTAATACGCGGCTGATTTACCTTCCTAGGGTTACTGTTAGGCTTAGGCCTAGGACTTTTAAAACCAGGAAGCCCTGGGCTCCAGGCACACTGCAGCTGCGAAAGGCATCCCAAGGGGAGCGCAAAAGTGACACAACTTGGCTGCCACCACTGATATTTCCATGAGACCATCCCGAATCATAGGCTGATTTTCCTTCCTAGGGTTAAGGTTTGAGTTACGCCTAGGGTAAGGGTTCTATTAACCAGAAAGCCCTGAGTTCCAAGAACACAGCAGCTGCGAAGGACTACCCAAGAAGAGCGCAAAAGTACCACAACATGCCTGCCTCCACAGCTTTTTCCTTGGGGACATGCCTAATTCCTGGCTGATTTGCCTTTCTCGTCTTAGGGTTGGGGTTCGGCCTAGGGCTAGGATTTTTTTAACCAGGAAGCCCTGAGTTCCAGGCTTACTGCATCTGCCAAAGGCATCCCAAAGGGAGTGCAGAAGTGCCACAACATGGCTGCTATCACGGCTTTTCCCTTAGGAAGAACCCTAATACGCGGCTGATTTACCTTCCTAGGGTTACTGTTAGGCTTAGGCCTAGGACTTTTAAAACCAGGAAGCCCTGGGCTCCAGGCACACTGCAGCTGCGAAAGGCATCCCAAGGGGAGCGCAAAAGTGACACAACTTGGCTGCCACCACTGATATTTCCATGAGACCATCCCGAACCATAGGCTGATTTTCCTTCCTAGGGTTAAGGTTTGAGTTACGCCTAGGGTAAGGGTTCTATTAACCAGAAAGCCCTGAGTTCCAAGAACACAGCAGCTGCGAAGGACTAGCCAAGAAGAGCGCAAAAGTACCACAACATGCCTGCCTCCACAGCTTTTTCCTTGGGGACATGCCTAATTCCTGGCTGATTTGCCTTTCTCGTCTTAGGGTTGGGGTTCAGCCTAGGGCTAGGATTTTTTTAACTAGGAAGCCCTGAGTTCCAGGCTTACTGCATCTGCCAAAGGCATCCAAAAGGGAGTGCAGAAGTGCCACAACATGGCTGCTTTCACGGCTTTTCCCTTAGGAAGAACCCTAATACGCGGCTGATTTACCTTCCTAGGGTTACTGTTAGGCTTAGGCCTAGGACTTTTAAAACCAGGAAGCCCTGGGCTCCAGGCACACTGCAGCTGTTCAAGGCATCCCAAGGGGAGCGCAAAAGTGACCCAACTTGGCTGCCTCTGCTGCTATTCTCATGAGACCATCCCGAATCATAGGCTGATTTTCCTTCCTAGGGTTAAGGTTTGAGTTATGCCTGGGGTAAGGGTTCTATTAACCAGAAAGCCCTGAGTTCCAAGAACACAGCAGCTGCGAAGGACTACCCAAGAAGAGCGCAAAAGTACCACAACGTGCCTGCCTCCACAGCTTTTTCCTTGGGGACATGCCTAATTCCTGGCTGATTTGCCTTTCTCGTCTTAGGGTTGGGGTTCGGCCTAGGGCTAGGATTTTTTTAACTAGGAAGCCCTGAGTTCCAGGCTTACTTAATCTGCCAATGGCATCCAAAAGGGAGTGCAAAAGTGCCACAACATGGCTGCTTTCACGGCTTTTCCCTTAGGAAGAACCCTAATACGCGGCTGATTTACCTTCCTAGGGTTACTGTTAGGCTTAGGCCTAGGACTTTTAAAACCAGGAAGCCCTGGGCTCCAGGCACATGCAGCTGTTAAAGGCATCCCAAGAGGGCCGCAGAAGTGACACAACTTGGCTGCCTCTGCTGCTATTCTCATGAGACCATCCCGAACCATAGGCTGATTTTCCTTCCTAGGGTTAAGGTTTGAGTTACGCCTAGGGTAAGAGTTCTATTAACCAGAAAGCCCTGAGTTCCAAGAACACAGCAGCTGCGAAGGACTACCTAAGAAGAGCGCAAAAGTACAACAACGTGCCTGCCTCCACAGCTTTTTCCTTGGGGACATGCCTAATTCCTGGCTGATTTGCCTTTCTCGTCTTAGGGTTGGGGTTCGGCCTAGGGCTAGGACTTTTAAAATCAGGAAGCCCTGAGTTCCAGGCACACTGGAGCTGTGAAAGGCATCCAAAAGGGAGTGCAAAAGTGCCACAACATGGCTGCTTTCACGGCTTTTTCCTTGGCAAGAAGCCTAACACCAGGCTGATTTCCCTTCCCAGGGTTACTGTTAGGCTTAGGCCTAGGGCTAGGATTTTTAAAACTAGGAAGCCCTTAGATCCAGGCACACTGCAGCTGTTCAAGGCATCCCAAGGGGAGTACAAAAGTGCAACAACATGGCAGCTTTCACAGCTTTTTCCTTGGCACCATCCCTATACCTAGGCTGATTTATCTGCCTAGGGTTAGGGTTAGGGTTCAGCCTAGGGCTTGGAGTTTTTTAACCAGGAAGCCCTGAGTTCCAGGCTTACTGCATCTGCCAAAGGCATCCCAAAGGGAGTGCAAAAGTGCCACAACATGGCTGCTTTCACAGCTTTTCCCTTAGGAAGAACCCTAATACGCGGCTGATTTACCTTCCTAGGGTTACTGTTAGGCTTAGGCCTAGGACTTTTAAAACCAGGAAGCCCTGGTCTTCAGGCACACTGCAGCTGTTAAAGGCATCCCAAGAGGGCCGCAGAAATGACACAACTTGGCTGCCTCTGCTGCTATTCTCATGAGACCATCCCGAACCATAGGCTGATTTTCCTTCCTAGGGTTAAGGTTTGAGTTTCGCCTAGGGTAAGAGGTCTATTAACCAGAAAGCCCTGAGTTCCAAGAACACAGCAGCTGCGAAGGACTACCCAAGAAGAGCGCAAAAGTACCACAACATGCCTGCCTCCACAGCTTTTTCCTTGGGGACATGCCTAATTCCTGGCTGATTTGCCTTTCTCGTCTTAGGGTTGGGGTTCGGCCTAGGGCTAGGATTTTTTTAACTAGGAAGCCCTGAGTTCCAGGCTTACTGGATCTGCAAAAGGCATCCCAAAGGGAGTGCAGAAGTGCCACAACATGGCTGCTTTAACAGCTTTTCCCTTAGGAAGAACCCTAATACGCGGCTGATTTACCTTCCTAGGGTTACTGTTAGGCTTAGGCCTAGGACTTTTAAAACCAGGAAGCCCTGGGCTCCAGGCACACTGCAGCTGTTCAAGGCATCCCAAGGGGAGCGCAAAAGTGACACAACTTGGCTGCCTCTGCTTCTATTCTCATGAGACCATCCCGAACCATAGGCTGATTTTCCTTCCTAGGGTTAAGGTTTGAGTTACGCCTGGGGTAAGGGTTCTATTAACCAGAAAGCCCTGAGTTCCAAGAACACAGCAGCTGCGAAGGACTACCCAAGAAGAGCGCAAAAGTACCACAACATGCCTGCCTCCACAGCTTTTTCCTTGGGGACATGCCTAATTCCTGGCTGATTTGCCTTTCTCGTCTTAGGGTTGGGGTTCGGCCTAGGGCTAGGATTTTTTTAACTAGGAAGCCCTGAGTTCCAGGCTTACTGCATCTGCCAAAAGCATCCCAAAGGGAGTGCAGAAGTGCCACAACATGGCTGCTTTCACGGCTTTTCCCTTAGGAAGAACCCTAATACGCGGCTGATTTACCTTCCTAGGGTTACTGTTAGGCTTAGGCCTAGGACTTTTAAAACCAGGAAGCCCTGGGCTCCAGGCACATGCAGCTGTTAAAGGCATCCCAAGAGGGCCGCAGAAGTGACACAACTTGGCTGCCTCTGCTGCTATTCTCATGAGAGCATTCCGAACCATAGGCTGATTTTCCTTCCTAGGGTTAAGGTTTGAGTTACGCCTAGGGTAAGAGTTCTATTAACCAGAAAGCCCTGAGTTCCAAGAACACAGCAGCTGCGAAGGACTACCCAAGAAGAGCGCAAAAGTACCACAACATGCCTGCCTCCACAGCTTTTTCCTTGGGGACATGCCTAATTCCTGGCTGATTTGCCTTTCTCGTCTTAGGGTTGGGGTTCGGCCTAGGGCTAGGACTTTTAAAATCAGGAAGCCCTGAGTTCCAGGCACACTGGAGCTGTGAAAGACATCCAAAAGGGAGTGCAAAAGTGCCACAACATGGTTGCTTTCACGGCTTTTTCCTTGGCAAGAAGCCTAACACCAGGCTGATTTCCCTTGCCAGGGTTACTGTTAGGCTTAGGCCTAGGGCTAGGATTTTTAAAACTAGGAAGCCCTTAGATCCAGGCACACTGCAGCTGTTCAAGGCATCCCAAGGGGAGTACAAAAGTGCAACAACATGGCAGCTTTCACTGCTTTTTCCTTGGCACTATCCCTATACCTAGGCTGATTTATCTGCCTAGGGTTAGGGTTAGGGTTCAGCCTAGGGCTTGGAGTTTTTTAACCAGGAAGCCCTGAGTTCCAGGCTTACTGCATCTGCCAAAGGCATCCCAAAGGGAGTGCAGAAGTGCCACAACATGGCTGCTTTCACGGCTTTTCCCTTAGGAAGAACCCTAATACCTGGCTGATTTACCTTCCTAGGGTTACTGTTAGGCTTAGACCTAGGACTTTTAAAACCAGGAAGCCCTGGGCTCCAGGCACACTGCAGCTGTTAAAGGCATCCCAAGAGGGCCGCAGAAGTGACACAACTTGGCTGCCTCTGCTTCTATTCTCATGAGACCATCCCGAACCATAGGCTGATTTTCCTTCCTAGGGTTAATGTTTGAGTTTCACCTAGGGTAAGTGGTCTATTAACCAGAAAGACCTGAGTTCCAAGAACACAGCAGCTGCGAAGGACTACCCAAGAAGAGCGCAAAAGTACCACAACATGCCTGCCTCCACAGCTTTTTCCTTGGGGACATGCCTAATTCCTGGCTGATTTGCCTTTCTCGTCTTAGGGTTGGGGTTCGGCCTAGGGCTAGGATATTTTTTCCTAGGAAGCCCTGAGTTCCAGGCTTACTGCATCTGCCAAAGGCATCCCAAAGGGAGTGCAGAAGTGCCACAACATGGCTGCTTTCACGGCTTTTCCCTTAGGAAGAACCCTAATACGCGGCTGATTTACCTTCCTAGGCTTACTGTTAGGCTTAGGCCTAGGACTTTTAAAACCAGGAAGCCCTGGGCTCCAGGCACACTGCAGCTGTTCAAGGCATCCCAAGGGGAGCGCAAAAGTGACACAACTTGGCTGCCTCTGCTGCTATTCTCATGAGACCATCCCGAATCATAGGCTGATTTTCCTTCCTAGGGTTAAGGTTTGAGTTATGCCTGGGGTAAGGGTTCTATTAACCAGAAAGCCCTGAGTTCCAAGAACACAGCAGCTGCGAAGGACTACCCAAGAAGAGCGCAAAAGTACCACAACATGCCTGCCTCCACAGCTTTTTCCTTGGGGACATGCCTAATTCCTGGCTGATTTGCCTTTCTCGTCTTAGGGTTGGGGTTCGGCCTAGGGCTAGGATATTTTTAACTAGGAAGCCCTGAGTTCCAGGCTTACTGCATCTGCCAAAGGCATCCCAAAGGGAGTGCAGAAGTGCCACAACATGGCTGCTTTCACGGCTTTTCCCTTAGGAAGAACCCTAATACGCGGCTGATTTACCTTCCTAGGCTTACTGTTAGGCTTAGGCCTAGGACTTTTAAAACCAGGAAGCCCTGGGCTCCAGGCACACTGCAGCTGCGAAAGGCATCCCAAGGGGAGCGCAAAAGTGACACAACTTGGCTGCCTCTGCTGCTATTCTCATGAGACCATCCCGAACCATAGGCTGATTTTCCCTCCTAGGGTTAAGGTTTGAGTTACGCCTGGGGTAATGGTTCTATTAACCAGAAAGCCCTGAGTTCCAAGAACACAGCAGCTGCGAAGGACTACCCAAGAAGAGCGCAAAAGTACCACAACGTGCCTGCCTCCACAGCTTTTTCATTGGGGACATGCCTAATTCCTGGCTGATTTGCCTTTCTCGTCTTAGGGTTGGGGTTCGGACTAGGGCTAGGATTTTTTTAACTAGGAAGCCCGGAGTTCCAGGCTTACTTCATCTGCCAAAGGCATCCCAAAGGGAGTGCAGAAGTGCCACAACATGGCTGCTTTCACGGCTTTCCCCTTAGGAAGAACCGTAATACCCAGCTGATTTACCTTCCTAGGGTTACTGTTAGGCTTAGGCCTAGGACTTTTAAAACCAGGAAGCCCTTGGCTCCAGGCACATGCAGCTGCGAAAGGCATCCCAAGGTAAGCGCAAAAGTGACACAACTTGGCTGCCACCACTGATATTTCCATGAGACCATCCCGAACCATTGGCTGATTTTCCTTCCTAGGGTTAAGGTTTGAGTTACGCCTAGGGTAAGGGTTCTATTAACCAGAAAGCCCTGAGTTCCAAGAACACAGCAGCTGCGAAGGACTACCCAAGAAGAGCGCAAAAGTACCACAACATGCCTGCCTCCACAGCTTTTTCCTTGGGGACATGCCTAATTCCTGGCTGATTTGCCTTTCTCGTCTTAGGGTTGGGGTTCGGCCTAGGGCTAGGACTTTTAAAATCAGGAAGCCCTGAGTTCCAGGCACACTGGAGCTGTGAAAGGCATCCAAAAGGGAGTGCAAAAGTGCCACAACATGGTTGCTTTCACGGCTTTTTCCTTGGCAAGAAGCCTAACACCAGGCTGATTTCCCTTGCCAGGGTTATTGTTAGGCTTAGGCCTAGGGCTAGGATTTTTAAAACTAGGAAGCCCTTAGATCCAGGCACACTGCAGCTGTTCAAGGCATCCCAAGGGGAGTACAAAAGTGCAACAACATGGCAGCTTTCACAGCTTTTTCCTTGGCACTATCCCTGTACCTAGGCTGATTTATCTGCCTAGGGTTAGGGTTAGGCTTCAGCCTAGGGCTTGGAGTTTTTTAACCAGGAAGCCCTGAGTTCCAGGCTTACTGCATCTGCCAAAGGCATCCCAAAGGGAGTGCAGAAGTGCCACAACATGGCTGCTTTCACGGCTTTTCCCTTAGGAAGAACCCTAATACGCGGCTGATTTACCTTCCTAGGGTTACTGTTAGGCTTAGACTTAGGACTTTTAAAACCAGGAAGCCCTGGTCTTCAGGCACACTGCAGCTGTTAAAGGCATCCCAAGAGGGCCGCAGAAATGACACATCTTGGCTGCCTCTGCTGCTATTCTCATGAGACCATCCCGAACCATAGGCTGATTTTCCTTCCTAGGGTTAATGTTTGAGTTTCGCCTAGGGTAAGAGGTCTATTAACCAGAAAGACCTGAGTTCCAAGAACACAGCAGCTGCGAAGGACTACCCAAGAAGAGCGCAAAAGTACCACAACATGCCTGCCTCCACAGCTTTTTCCTTGGGGACATGCCTAATTCCTGGCTGATTTGCCTTTCTCGTCTTAGGGTTGGGGTTCGGCCTAGGGCTAGGATTTTTTTACCTAGGAAGCCCTGAGTTCCAGGCTTACTGCATCTGCCAAAGGCATCCCAAAGGGAGTGCAGAAGTGCCACAACATGGCTGCTTTCACGGCTTTTCCCTTAGGAAGAACCCTAATACGCGGCTGATTTACCTTCCTAGGCTTACTGTTAGGCTTAGGCCTAGGACTTTTAAAACCAGGAAGCCCTGGGCTCCAGGCACACTGCAGCTGCGAAAGGCATCCCAAGGGGAGCGCAAAAGTGACACAACTTGGCTGCCTCTGCTTCTATTCTCATGAGACCATCCCGAACCATAGGCTGATTTTCCTTCCTAGGGTTAAGGTTTGAGTTACGCCTGGGGTAAGGGTTCTATTAACCAGAAAGCCCTGAGTTCCAAGAACACAGCAGCTGCGAAGGACTACCCAAGAAGAGCGCAAAAGTACCACAACATGCCTGCCTCCACAGCTTTTTCCTTGGGGACATGCCTAATTCCTGGCTGATTTGCCTTTCTCGTCTTAGGGTTGGGGTTCGGCCTAGGGCTAGGATTTTTTTAACTAGGAAGCCCTGAGTTCCAGGCTTACTGCATCTGCCAAAGGCATCCCAAAGGGAGTGCAGAAGTGCCACAACATGGCTGCTTTCACGGCTTTTCCCTTAGGAAGAACCCTAATACGCGGCTGATTTACCTTCCTAGGCTTACTGTTAGGCTTAGGCCTAGGACTTTTAAAACCAGGAAGCCCTGGGCTCCAGGCACACTGCAGCTGCGAAAGGCATCCCAAGGGGAGCGCAAAAGTGACACAACTTGGCTGCCTCTGCTGCTATTCTCATGAGACCATCCCGAACCATAGGCTGATTTTCCCTCCTAGGGTTAAGGTTTGAGTTACGCCTGGGGTAATGGTTCTATTAACCAGAAAGCCCTGAGTTCCAAGAACACAGCAGCTGCGAAGGACTACCCAAGAAGAGCGCAAAAGTACCACAACGTGCCTGCCTCCACAGCTTTTTCCTTGGGGACATGCCTAATTCCTGGCTGATTTGCCTTTCTCGTCTTAGGGTTGGGGTTCGGCCTAGGGCTAGGATTTTTTTAACTAGGAAGCCCGGAGTTCCAGGCTTACTTCATCTGCCAAAGGCATCCCAAAGGGAGTGCAGAAGTGCCACAACATGGCTGCTTTCACGGCTTTCCCCTTAGGAAGAACCGTAATACCCAGCTGATTTACCTTCCTAGGGTTACTGTTAGGCTTAGGCCTAGGACTTTTAAAACCAGGAAGCCCTTGGCTCCAGGCACATGCAGCTGCGAAAGGCATCCCAAGGTAAGCGCAAAAGTGACACAACTTGGCTGCCACCACTGATATTTCCATGAGACCATCCCGAACCATTGGCTGATTTTCCTTCCTAGGGTTAAGGTTTGAGTTACGCCTAGGGTAAGGGTTCTATTAACCAGAAAGCCCTGAGTTCCAAGAACACAGCAGCTGCGAAGGACTACCCAAGAAGAGCGCAAAAGTACCACAACATGCCTGCCTCCACAGCTTTTTCCTTGGGGACATGCCTAATTCCTGGCTGATTTGCCTTTCTCGTCTTAGGGTTGGGGTTCGGCCTAGGGCTAGGACTTTTAAAATCAGGAAGCCCTGAGTTCCAGGCACACTGGAGCTGTGAAAGGCATCCAAAAGGGAGTGCAAAAGTGCCACAACATGGTTGCTTTCACGGCTTTTTCCTTGGCAAGAAGCCTAACACCAGGCTGATTTCCCTTGCCAGGGTTATTGTTAGGCTTAGGCCTAGGGCTAGGATTTTTAAAACTAGGAAGCCCTTAGATCCAGGCACACTGCAGCTGTTCAAGGCATCCCAAGGGGAGTACAAAAGTGCAACAACATGGCAGCTTTCACAGCTTTTTCCTTGGCACTATCCCTGTACCTAGGCTGATTTATCTGCCTAGGGTTAGGGTTAGGCTTCAGCCTAGGGCTTGGAGTTTTTTAACCAGGAAGCCCTGAGTTCCAGGCTTACTGCATCTGCCAAAGGCATCCCAAAGGGAGTGCAGAAGTGCCACAACATGGCTGCTTTCACGGCTTTTCCCTTAGGAAGAACCCTAATACGCGGCTGATTTACCTTCCTAGGGTTACTGTTAGGCTTAGACCTAGGACTTTTAAAACCAGGAAGCCCTGGTCTTCAGGCACACTGCAGCTGTTAAAGGCATCCCAAGAGGGCCGCAGAAATGACACATCTTGGCTGCCTCTGCTGCTATTCTCATGAGACCATCCCGAACCATAGGCTGATTTTCCTTCCTAGGGTTAATGTTTGAGTTTCGCCTAGGGTAAGAGGTCTATTAACCAGAAAGACCTGAGTTCCAAGAACACAGCAGCTGCGAAGGACTACCCAAGAAGAGCGCAAAAGTACCACAACATGCCTGCCTCCACAGCTTTTTCCTTGGGGACATGCCTAATTCCTGGCTGATTTGCCTTTCTCGTCTTAGGGTTGGGGTTCGGCCTAGGGCTAGGATTTTTTTACCTAGGAAGCCCTGAGTTCCAGGCTTACTGCATCTGCCAAAGGCATCCCAAAGGGAGTGCAGAAGTGCCACAACATGGCTGCTTTCACGGCTTTTCCCTTAGGAAGAACCCTAATACTCGGCTGATTTACCTTCCTAGGCTTACTGTTAGGCTTAGGCCTAGGACTTTTAAAACCAGGAAGCCCTGGGCTCCAGGCACACTGCAGCTGCGAAAGGCATCCCAAGGGGAGCGCAAAAGTGACACAACTTGGCTGCCTCTGCTTCTATTCTCATGAGACCATCCCGAACCATAGGCTGATTTTCCTTCCTAGGGTTAAGGTTTGAGTTACGCCTGGGGTAAGGGTTCTATTAACCAGAAAGCCCTGAGTTCCAAGAACACAGCAGCTGCGAAGGACTACCCAAGAAGAGCGCAAAAGTACCACAACATGCCTGCCTCCACAGCTTTTTCCTTGGGGACATGCCTAATTCCTGGCTGATTTGCCTTTCTCGTCTTAGGGTTGGGGTTCGGCCTAGGGCTAGGATTTTTTTAACTAGGAAGCCCTGAGTTCCAGGCTTACTGCATCTGCCAAAAGCATCCCAAAGGGAGTGCAGAAGTGCCACAACATGGCTGCTTTCACGGCTTTTCCCTTAGGAAGAACCCTAATACGCGGCTGATTTACCTTCCTAGGCTTACTGTTAGGCTTAGGCCTAGGACTTTTAAAACCAGGAAGCCCTGGGCTCCAGGCACATGCAGCTGTTAAAGGCATCCCAAGAGGGCCGCAGAAGTGACACAACTTGGCTGCCTCTGCTGCTATTCTCATGAGAGCATTCCGAACCATAGGCTGATTTTCCTTCCTAGGGTTAAGGTTTGAGTTACGCCTAGGGTAATAGTTCTATTAACCAGAAAGCCCTGAGTTCCAAGAACACAGCAGCTGCGAAGGACTACCCAAGAAGAGCGCAAAAGTACCACAACATGCCTGCCTCCACAGCTTTTTCCTTGGGGACATGCCTAATTCCTGGCTGATTTGCCTTTCTCGTCTTAGGGTTGGGGTTCGGCCTAGGGCTAGGACTTTTAAAATCAGGAAGCCCTGTGTTCCAGGCACACTGGAGCTGTGAAAGACATCCAAAAGGGAGTGCAAAAGTGCCACAACATGGTTGCTTTCACGGCTTTTTCCTTGGCAAGAAGCCTAACACCAGGCTGATTTCCCTTGCCAGGGTTACTGTTAGGCTTAGGCCTAGGGCTAGGATTTTTAAAACTAGGAAGCCCTTAGATCCAGGCACACTGCAGCTGTTCAAGGCATCCCAAGGGGAGTACAAAAGTGCAACAACATGGCAGCTTTCACTGCTTTTTCCTTGGCACTATCCCTATACCTAGGCTGATTTATCTGCCTAGGGTTAGGGTTAGGGTTCAGCCTAGGGCTTGGAGTTTTTTAACCAGGAAGCCCTGAGTTCCAGGCTTACTGCATCTGCCAAAGGCATCCCAAAGGGAGTGCAGAAGTGCCACAACATGGCTGCTTTCACGGCTTTTCCCTTAGGAAGAACCCTAATACCTGGCTGATTTACCTTCCTAGGGTTACTGTTAGGCTTAGACCTAGGACTTTTAAAACCAGGAAGCCCTGGGCTCCAGGCACACTGCAGCTGTTAAAGGCATCCCAAGAGGGCCGCAGAAGTGACACAACTTGGCTGCCTCTGCTTCTATTCTCATGAGACCATCCCGAACCATAGGCTGATTTTCCTTCCTAGGGTTAATGTTTGAGTTTCACCTAGGGAAAGAGTTCTATTAACCAGAAAGACCGGAGTTCCAAGAACACAGCAGCTGCGAAGGACTAGCCAAGAAGAGCGCAAAAGTACCACAACATGCCTGCCTCCACAGCTTTTTCCTTGGGGACATGCCTAATTCCTGGCTGATTTGCCTTTCTCGTCTTAGGGTTGGGGTTCGGCCTAGGGCTAGGATATTTTTACCTAGGAAGCCCTGAGTTCCAGGCTTACTGCATCTGCCAAAGGCATCCCAAAGGGAGTGCAGAAGTGCCACAACATGGCTGCTTTCACGGCTTTTCCCTTAGGAAGAACCCTAATACGCGGCTGATTTACCTTCCTAGGGTTACTGTTAGGCTTAGGCCTAGGACTTTTAAAACCAGGAAGCCCTGGGCTCCAGGCACACTGCAGCTGTTCAAGGCATCCCAAGGGGAGCGCAAAAGTGACACAACTTGGCTGCCACCACTGATATTTCCATGAGACCATCCCGAACCATAGGCTGATTTTCCTTCCTAGGGTGAAGGTTTGAGTTACGCCTAGGGTAAGGGTTCTATTAACCAGAAAGCCCTGAGTTCCAAGAACACAGCAGCTGCGAAGGACTACCCAAGAAGAGCGCAAAAGTACCACAACATGCCTGCCTCCACAGCTTTTTCCTTGGGGACATGCCTAATTCCTGGCTGATTTGCCTTTCTCGTCTTAGGGTTGGGGTTCGGCCTAGGGCTAGGATATTTTTAACTAGGAAGCCCTGAGTTCCAGGCTTACTGCATCTGCCAAAGGCATCCCAAAGGGAGTGCAGAAGTGCCACAACATGGCTGCTTTCACGGCTTTTCCCTTAGGAAGAACCCTAATACGCGGCTGATTTACCTTCCTAGGCTTACTGTTAGGCTTAGGCCTAGGACTTTTAAAACCAGGAAGCCATGGGCTCCAGGCACACTGCAGCTGCGAAAGGCATCCCAAGGGGAGCGCAAAAGTGACACAACTTGGCTGCCTCTGCTGCTATTCTCATGAGACCATCCCGAACCATAGGCTGATTTTCCCTCCTAGGGTTAAGGTTTGAGTTACGCCTGGGGTAATGGTTCTATTAACCAGAAAGCCCTGAGTTCCAAGAACACAGCAGCTGCGAAGGACTACCCAAGAAGAGCGCAAAAGTACCACAACGTGCCTGCCTCCACAGCTTTTTCCTTGGGGACATGCCTAATTCCTGGCTGATTTGCCTTTCTCGTCTTAGGGTTGGGGTTCGGCCTAGGGCTAGGATTTTTTTAACTAGGAAGCCCGGAGTTCCAGGCTTACTTCATCTGCCAAAGGCATCCCAAAGGGAGTGCAGAAGTGCCACAACATGGCTGCTTTCACGGCTTTCCCCTTAGGAAGAACCGTAATACCCAGCTGATTTACCTTCCTAGGGTTACTGTTAGGCTTAGGCCTAGGACTTTTAAAACCAGGAAGCCCTTGGCTCCAGGCACATGCAGCTGCGAAAGGCATCCCAAGGTAAGCGCAAAAGTGACACAACTTGGCTGCCACCACTGGTATTTCCATGAGACCATCCCGAACCATTGGCTGATTTTCCTTCCTAGGGTTAAGGTTTGAGTTACGCCTAGGGTAAGGGTTCTATTAACCAGAAAGCCCTGAGTTCCAAGAACACAGCAGCTGCGAAGGACTACCCAAGAAGAGCGCAAAAGTACCACAACATGCCTGCCTCCACAGCTTTTTCCTTGGGGACATGCCTAATTCCTGGCTGATTTGCCTTTCTCGTCTTAGGGTTGGGGTTCGGCCTAGGGCTAGGATTTTTTTAACCAGGAAGCCCTGAGTTCCAGGCTTACTGCATCTGCCAAAGGCATCCCAAAGGGAGTGCAGAAGTGCCACAACATGGCTGCTTTCACGGCTTTTCCCTTAGGAAGAACCCTAATACGCGGCTGATTTACCTTCCTAGGCTTACTGTTAGGCTTAGGCCTAGGACTTTTAAAACCAGGAAGCCCTGGGCTCCAGGCACACTGCAGCTGCGAAAGGCATCCCAAGGGGAGCGCAAAAGTGACACAACTTGGCTGCCACCACTGATATTTCCATGAGACCATCCCGAACCATAGGCTGATTTTCCTTCCTAGGGTTAAGGTTTGAGTTACGCCTAGGGTAAGGGTTCTATTAACCAGAAAGCCCTGAGTTCCAAGAACACAGCAGCTGCGAAGGACTAGCCAAGAAGAGCGCAAAAGTACCACAACATGCCTGCCTCCACAGCTTTTTCCTTGGGGACATGCCTAATTCCTGGCTGATTTGCCTTTCTCGTCTTAGGGTTGGGGTTCAGCCTAGGGCTAGGATTTTTTTAACTAGGAAGCCCTGAGTTCCAGGCTTACTGCATCTGCCAAAGGCATCCAAAAGGGAGTGCAGAAGTGCCACAACATGGCTGCTTTCACGGCTTTTCCCTTAGGAAGAACCCTAATACGCGGCTGATTTACCTTCCTAGGGTTACTGTTAGGCTTAGGCCTAGGACTTTTAAAACCAGGAAGCCCTGGGCTCCAGGCACACTGCAGCTGTTCAAGGCATCCCAAGGGGAGCGCAAAAGTGACACAACTTGGCTGCCTCTGCTGCTATTCTCATGAGACCATCCCGAATCATAGGCTGATTTTCCTTCCTAGGGTTAAGGTTTGAGTTATGCCTGGGGTAAGGGTTCTATTAACCAGAAAGCCCTGAGTTCCAAGAACACAGCAGCTGCGAAGGACTACCCAAGAAGAGCGCAAAAGTACCACAACGTGCCTGCCTCCACAGCTTTTTCCTTGGGGACATGCCTAATTCCTGGCTGATTTGCCTTTCTCGTCTTAGGGTTGGGGTTCGGCCTAGGGCTAGGATTTTTTTAACTAGGAAGCCCTGAGTTCCAGGCTTACTTAATCTGCCAATGGCATCAAAAAGGGAGTGCAAAAGTGCCACAACATGGCTGCTTTCACGGCTTTTCCCTTAGGAAGAACCCTAATACGCGGCTGATTTACCTTCCTAGGGTTACTGTTAGGCTTAGGCCTAGGACTTTTAAAACCAGGAAGCCCTGGGCTCCAGGCACATGCAGCTGTTAAAGGCATCCCAAGAGGGCCGCAGAAGTGACACAACTTGGCTGCCTCTGCTGCTATTCTCATGAGACCATCCCGAACCATAGGCTGATTTTCCTTCCTAGGGTTAAGGTTTGAGTTACGCCTAGGGTAAGAGTTCTATTAACCAGAAAGCCCTGAGTTCCAAGAACACAGCAGCTGCGAAGGACTACCTAAGAAGAGCGCAAAAGTACAACAACGTGCCTGCCTCCACAGCTTTTTCCTTGGGGACATGCCTAATTCCTGGCTGATTTGCCTTTCTCGTCTTAGGGTTGGGGTTCGGCCTAGGGCTAGGACTTTTAAAATCAGGAAGCCCTGAGTTCCAGGCACACTGGAGCTGTGAAAGGCATCCAAAAGGGAGTGCAAAAGTGCCACAACATGGCTGCTTTCACGGCTTTTTCCTTGGCAAGAAGCCTAACACCAGGCTGATTTCCCTTCCCAGGGTTACTGTTAGGCTTAGGCCTAGGGCTAGGATTTTTAAAACTAGGAAGCCCTTAGATCCAGGCACACTGCAGCTGTTCAAGGCATCCCAAGGGGAGTACAAAAGTGCAACAACATGGCAGCTTTCACAGCTTTTTCCTTGGCACCATCCCTATACCTAGGCTGATTTATCTGCCTAGGGTTAGGGTTAGGGTTCAGCCTAGGGCTTGGAGATTTTAACCAGGAAGCCCTGAGTTCCAGGCTTACTGCATCTGCCAAAGGCATCCCAAAGGGAGTGCAAAAGTGCCACAACATGGCTGCTTTCACAGCTTTTCCCTTAGGAAGAACCCTAATACGCGGCTGATTTACCTTCCTAGGGTTACTGTTAGGCTTAGGCCTAGGACTTTTAAAACCAGGAAGCCCTGGTCTTCAGGCACACTGCAGCTGTTAAAGGCATCCCAAGAGGGCCGCAGAAATGACACAACTTGGCTGCCTCTGCTGCTATTCTCATGAGACCATCCCGAACCATAGGCTGATTTTCGTTCCTAGGGTTAAGGTTTGAGTTTCGCCTAGGGTAAGAGGTCTATTAACCAGAAAGACCTGAGTTCCAAGAACACAGCAGCTGCGAAGGACTACCCAAGAAGAGCGCAAAAGTACCACAACATGCCTGCCTCCACAGCTTTTTCCTTGGGGACATGCCTAATTCCTGGCTGATTTGCCTTTCTCGTCTTAGGGTTGGGGTTCGGCCTAGGGCTAGGATTTTTTTAACTAGGAAGCCCTGAGTTCCAGGCTTACTGCATCTGCCAAAAGCATCCCAAAGGGAGTGCAGAAGTGCCACAACATGGCTGCTTTCACGGCTTTTCCCTTAGGAAGAACCCTAATACGCGGCTGATTTACCTTCCTAGGCTTACTGTTAGGCTTAGGCCTAGGACTTTTAAAACCAGGAAGCCCTGGGCTCCAGGCACATGCAGCTGTTAAAGGCATCCCAAGAGGGCCGCAGAAGTGACACAACTTGGCTGCCTCTGCTGCTATTCTCATGAGAGCATTCCGAACCATAGGCTGATTTTCCTTCCTAGGGTTAAGGTTTGAGTTACGCCTAGGGTAATAGTTCTATTAACCAGAAAGCCCTGAGTTCCAAGAACACAGCAGCTGCGAAGGACTACCCAAGAAGAGCGCAAAAGTACCACAACATGCCTGCCTCCACAGCTTTTTCCTTGGGGACATGCCTAATTCCTGGCTGATTTGCCTTTCTCGTCTTAGGGTTGGGGTTCGGCCTAGGGCTAGGACTTTTAAAATCAGGAAGCCCTGAGTTCCAGGCACACTGGAGCTGTGAAAGACATCCAAAAGGGAGTGCAAAAGTGCCACAACATGGTTGCTTTCACGGCTTTTTCCTTGGCAAGAAGCCTAACACCAGGCTGATTTCCCTTGCCAGGGTTACTGTTAGGCTTAGGCCTAGGGCTAGGATTTTTAAAACTAGGAAGCCCTTAGATCCAGGCACACTGCAGCTGTTCAAGGCATCCCAAGGGGAGTACAAAAGTGCAACAACATGGCAGCTTTCACTGCTTTTTCCTTGGCACTATCCCTATACCTAGGCTGATTTATCTGCCTAGGGTTAGGGTTAGGGTTCAGCCTAGGGCTTGGAGTTTTTTAACCAGGAAGCCCTGAGTTCCAGGCTTACTGCATCTGCCAAAGGCATCCCAAAGGGAGTGCAGAAGTGCCACAACATGGCTGCTTTCACGGCTTTTCCCTTAGGAAGAACCCTAATACCTGGCTGATTTACCTTCCTAGGGTTACTGTTAGGCTTAGACCTAGGACTTTTAAAACCAGGAAGCCCTGGGCTCCAGGCACACTGCAGCTGTTAAAGGCATCCCAAGAGGGCCGCAGAAGTGACACAACTTGGCTGCCTCTGCTTCTATTCTCATGAGACCATCCCGAACCATAGGCTGATTTTCCTTCCTAGGGTTAATGTTTGAGTTTCACCTAGGGTAATAGTTCTATTAACCAGAAAGACCTGAGTTCCAAGAACACAGCAGCTGCGAAGGACTACCCAAGAAGAGCGCAAAAGTACCACAACATGCCTGCCTCCACAGCTTTTTCCTTGGGGACATGCCTAATTCCTGGCTGATTTGCCTTTCTCGTCTTAGGGTTGGGGTTCGGCCTAGGGCTAGGATATTTTTACCTAGGAAGCCCTGAGTTCCAGGCTTACTGCATCTGCCAAAGGCATCCCAAAGGGAGTGCAGAAGTGCCACAACATGGCTGCTTTCACGGCTTTTCCCTTAGGAAGAACCCTAATACGCGGCTGATTTACCTTCCTAGGGTTACTGTTAGGCTTAGGCCTAGGACTTTTAAAACCAGGAAGCCCTGGGCTCCAGGCACACTGCAGCTGTTCAAGGCATCCCAAGGGGAGCGCAAAAGTGACACAACTTGGCTGCCACCACTGATATTTCCATGAGACCATCCCGAACCATAGGCTGATTTTCCTTCCTAGGGTGAAGGTTTGAGTTACGCCTAGGGTAAGGGTTCTATTAACCAGAAAGCCCTGAGTTCCAAGAACACAGCAGCTGCGAAGGACTACCCAAGAAGAGCGCAAAAGTACCACAACATGCCTGCCTCCACAGCTTTTTCCTTGGGGACATGCCTAATTCCTGGCTGATTTGCCTTTCTCGTCTTAGGGTTGGGGTTCGGCCTAGGGCTAGGATATTTTTAACTAGGAAGCCCTGAGTTCCAGGCTTACTGCATCTGCCAAAGGCATCCCAAAGGGAGTGCAGAAGTGCCACAACATGGCTGCTTTCATGGCTTTTCCCTTAGGAAGAACCCTAATACGCGGCTGATTTACCTTCCTAGGGTTACTGTTAGGCTTAGGCCTAGGACTTTTAAAACCAGGAAGCCCTGGGCTCCAGGCACACTGCAGCTGCGAAAGGCATCCCAAGGGGAGCGCAAAAGTGACACAACTTGGCTGCCTCTGCTGCTATTCTCATGAGACCATCCCGAACCATAGGCTGATTTTCCCTCCTAGGGTTAAGGTTTGAGTTACGCCTAGGGTAAGGGTTCTATTAACCAGAAAGCCCTGAGTTCCAAGAACACAGCAGCTGCGAAGGACTACCCAAGAAGAGCGCAAAAGTACCACAACATGCCTGCCTCCACAGCTTTTTCCTTGGGGACATGCCTAATTCCTGGCTGATTTGCCTTTCTCGTCTTAGGGTTGGGGTTCGGCCTAGGGCTAGGATTTTTTTAACCAGGAAGCCCTGAGTTCCAGGCTTACTGCATCTGCCAAAGGCATCCCAAAGGGAGTGCAGAAGTGCCACAACATGGCTGCTTTCACGGCTTTTCCCTTAGGAAGAACCCTAATACGCGGCTGATTTACCTTCCTAGGGTTACTGTTAGGCTTAGGCCTAGGACTTTTAAAACCAGGAAGCCCTGGGCTCCAGGCACACTGCAGCTGCGAAAGGCATCCCAAGGGGAGCGCAAAAGTGACACAACTTGGCTGCCACCACTGATATTTCCATGAGACCATCCCGAACCATAGGCTGATTTTCCTTCCTAGGGTTAAGGTTTGAGTTACGCCTAGGGTAAGGGTTCTATTAACCAGAAAGCCCTGAGTTCCAAGAACACAGCAGCTGCGAAGGACTAGCCAAGAAGAGCGCAAAAGTACCACAACATGCCTGCCTCCACAGCTTTTTCCTTGGGGACATGCCTAATTCCTGGCTGATTTGCCTTTCTCGTCTTAGGGTTGGGGTTCAGCCTAGGGCTAGGATTTTTTTAACTAGGAAGCCCTGAGTTCCAGGCTTACTGCATCTGCCAAAGGCATCCAAAAGGGAGTGCAGAAGTGCCACAACATGGCTGCTTTCACGGCTTTTCCCTTAGGAAGAACCCTAATACGCGGCTGATTTACCTTCCTAGGGTTACTGTTAGGCTTAGGCCTAGGACTTTTAAAACCAGGAAGCCCTGGGCTCCAGGCACACTGCAGCTGTTCAAGGCATCCCAAGGGGAGCGCAAAAGTGACACAACTTGGCTGCCTCTGCTGCTATTCTCATGAGACCATCCCGAATCATAGGCTGATTTTCCTTCCTAGGGTTAAGGTTTGAGTTATGCCTGGGGTAAGGGTTCTATTAACCAGAAAGCCCTGAGTTCCAAGAACACAGCAGCTGCGAAGGACTACCCAAGAAGAGCGCAAAAGTACCACAACGTGCCTGCCTCCACAGCTTTTTCCTTGGGGACATGCCTAATTCCTGGCTGATTTGCCTTTCTCGTCTTAGGGTTGGGGTTCGGCCTAGGGCTAGGATTTTTTTAACTAGGAAGCCCTGAGTTCCAGGCTTACTTCATCTGCCAAAGGCATCCCAAAGGGAGTGCAAAAGTGCCACAACATGGCTGCTTTCACGGCTTTTCCCTTAGGAAGAACCCTAATACGCGGCTGATTTACCTTCCTAGGGTTACTGTTAGGCTTAGGCCTAGGACTTTTAAAACCAGGAAGCCCTGGGCTCCAGGCACATGCAGCTGTTAAAGGCATCCCAAGAGGGCCGCAGAAGTGACACAACTTGGCTGCCTCTGCTGCTATTCTCATGAGACCATCCCGAACCATAGGCTGATTTTCCTTCCTAGGGTTAAGGTTTGAGTTACGCCTAGGGTAAGAGTTCTATTAACCAGAAAGCCCTGAGTTCCAAGAACACAGCAGCTGCGAAGGACTACCTAAGAAGAGCGCAAAAGTACAACAACGTGCCTGCCTCCACAGCTTTTTCCTTGGGGACATGCCTAATTCCTGGCTGATTTGCCTTTCTCGTCTTAGGGTTGGGGTTCGGCCTAGGGCTAGGACTTTTAAAATCAGGAAGCCCTGAGTTCCAGGCACACTGGAGCTGTGAAAGGCATCCAAAAGGGAGTGCAAAAGTGCCACAACATGGCTGCTTTCACGGCTTTTTCCTTGGCAAGAAGCCTAACACCTGGCTGATTTCCCTTCCCAGGGTTACTGTTAGGCTTAGGCCTAGGGCTAGGATTTTTAAAACTAGGAAGCCCTTAGATCCAGGCACACTGCAGCTGTTCAAGGCATCCCAAGGGGAGTACAAAAGTGCAACAACATGGCAGCTTTCACAGCTTTTTCCTTGGCACCATCCCTATACCTAGGCTGATTTATCTGCCTAGGGTTAGGGTTAGGGTTCAGCCTAGGGCTTGGAGATTTTAACCAGGAAGCCCTGAGTTCCAGGCTTACTGCATCTGCCAAAGGCATCCCAAAGGGAGTGCAAAAGTGCCACAACATGGCTGCTTTCACAGCTTTTCCCTTAGGAAGAACCCTAATACGCGGCTGATTTACCTTCCTAGGGTTACTGTTAGGCTTAGGCCTAGGACTTTTAAAACCAGGAAGCCCTGGTCTTCAGGCACACTGCAGCTGTTAAAGGCATCCCAAGAGGGCCGCAGAAATGACACAACTTGGCTGCCTCTGCTGCTATTCTCATGAGACCATCCCGAACCATAGGCTGATTTTCGTTCCTAGGGTTAAGGTTTGAGTTTCGCCTAGGGTAAGAGGTCTATTAACCAGAAAGACCTGAGTTCCAAGAACACAGCAGCTGCGAAGGACTACCCAAGAAGAGCGGAAAAGTACCACAACATGCCTGCCTCCACAGCTTTTTCCTTGGGGACATGCCTAATTCCTGGCTGATTTGCCTTTCTCGTCTTAGGGTTGGGGTTCGGCCTAGGGCTAGGATTTTTTTAACTAGGAAGCCCTGAGTTCCAGGCTTACTGCATCTGCCAAAGGCATCCCAAAGGGAGTGCAGAAGTGCCACAACATGGCTGCTTTCACGGCTTTTCCCTTAGGAAGAACCCTAATACGCGGCTGATTTTCCTTCCTAGGGTTACTGTTAAGCTTAGGCCTAGGACTTTTAAAACCAGGAAGCCCTGGGCTCCAGGCACATGCAGCTGTTAAAGGCATCCCAAGAGGGCCGCAGAAGTGACACAACTTGGCTGCCTCTGCTGCTATTCTCATGAGACCATCCCGAACCATAGGCTGATTTTCCTTCCTAGGGTTAAGGTTTGAGTTACGCCTAGGGTAAGAGTTCTATTAACCAGAAAGCCCTGAGTTCCAAGAACACAGCAGCTGCGAAGGACTACCCAAGAAGAGCGCAAAAGTACCACAACATGCCTGCCTCCACAGCTTTTTCCTTGGGGACATGCCTAATTCCTGGCTGATTTGCCTTTCTCGTCTTAGGGTTGGGGTTCGGCCTAGGGCTAGCACTTTTAAAATCAGGAAGCCCTGAGTTCCAGGCACACTGGAGCTGTGAAAGACATCCAAAAGGGAGTGCAAAAGTGCCACAACATGGTTGCTTTCACGGCTTTTTCCTTGGCAAGAAGCCTAACACCAGGCTGATTTCCCTTGCCAGGGTTACTGTTAGGCTTAGGCCTAGGGCTAGGATTTTTAAAACTAGGAAGCCCTTAGATCCAGGCACACTGCAGCTGTTCAAGGCATCCCAAGGGGAGTACAAAAGTGCAACAACATGGCAGCTTTCACTGCTTTTTCCTTGGCACTATCCCTATACCTAGGCTGATTTATCTGCCTAGGGTTAGGGTTAGGGTTCAGCCTAGGGCTTGGAGTTTTTTAACCAGGAAGCCCTGAGTTCCAGGCTTACTGCATCTGCCAAAGGCATCCCAAAGGGAGTGCAGAAGTGCCACAACATGGCTGCTTTCACGGCTTTTCCCTTAGGAAGAACCCTAATACCTGGCTGATTTACCTTCCTAGGGTTACTGTTAGGCTTAGACCTAGGACTTTTAAAACCAGGAAGCCCTGGGCTCCAGGCACACTGCAGCTGTTAAAGGCATCCCAAGAGGGCCGCAGAAGTGACACAACTTGGCTGCCTCTGCTTCTATTCTCATGAGACCATCCCGAACCATAGGCTGATTTTCCTTCCTAGGGTTAATGTTTGAGTTTCACCTAGGGTAAGTGGTCTATTAACCAGAAAGACCTGAGTTCCAAGAACACAGCAGCTGCGAAGGACTACCCAAGAAGAGCGCAAAAGTACCACAACATGCCTGCCTCCACAGCTTTTTCCTTGGGGACATGCCTAATTCCTGGCTGATTTGCCTTTCTCGTCTTAGGGTTGGGGTTCGGCCTAGGGCTAGGATATTTTTTCCTAGGAAGCCCTGAGTTCCAGGCTTACTGCATCTGCCAAAGGCATCCCAAAGGGAGTGCAGAAGTGCCACAACATGGCTGCTTTCACGGCTTTTCCCTTAGGAAGAACCCTAATACGCGGCTGATTTACCTTCCTAGGGTTACTGTTAGGCTTAGGCCTAGGACTTTTAAAACCAGGAAGCCCTGGGCTCCAGGCACACTGCAGCTGTTCAAGGCATCCCAAGGGGAGCGCAAAAGTGACACAACTTGGCTGCCTCTGCTGCTATTCTCATGAGACCATCCCGAATCATAGGCTGATTTTCCTTCCTAGGGTTAAGGTTTGAGTTATGCCTGGGGTAAGGGTTCTATTAACCAGAAAGCCCTGAGTTCCAAGAACACAGCAGCTGCGAAGGACTACCCAAGAAGAGCGCAAAAGTACCACAACATGCCTGCCTCCACAGCTTTTTCCTTGGGGACATGCCTAATTCCTGGCTGATTTGCCTTTCTCGTCTTAGGGTTGGGGTTCGGCCTAGGGCTAGGACTTTTAAAATCAGGAAGCCCTGAGTTCCAGGCACACTGGAGCTGTGAAAGGCATCCAAAAGGGAGTGCAAAAGTGCCACAACATGGTTGCTTTCACGGCTTTTTCCTTGGCAAGAAGCCTAACACCAGGCTGATTTCCCTTGCCAGGGTTATTGTTAGGCTTAGGCCTAGGGCTAGGATTTTTAAAACTAGGAAGCCCTTAGATCCAGGCACACTGCAGCTGTTCAAGGCATCCCAAGGGGAGTACAAAAGTGCAACAACATGGCAGCTTTCACAGCTTTTTCCTTGGCACTATCCCTGTACCTAGGCTGATTTATCTGCCTAGGGTTAGGGTTAGGCTTCAGCCTAGGGCTTGGAGTTTTTTAACCAGGAAGCCCTGAGTTCCAGACTTACTGCATCTGCCAAAGGCATCCCAAAGGGAGTGCAGAAGTGCCACAACATGGCTGCTTTCACGGCTTTTCCCTTAGGAAGAACCCTAATACGCGGCTGATTTACCTTCCTAGGGTTACTGTTAGGCTTAGACCTAGGACTTTTAAAACCAGGAAGCCCTGGTCTTCAGGCACACTGCAGCTGTTAAAGGCATCCCAAGAGGGCCGCAGAAATGACACATCTTGGCTGCCTCTGCTGCTATTCTCATGAGACCATCCCGAACCATAGGCTGATTTTCCTTCCTAGGGTTAATGTTTGAGTTTCGCCTAGGGTAAGAGGTCTATTAACCAGAAAGACCTGAGTTCCAAGAACACAGCAGCTGCGAAGGACTACCCAAGAAGAGCGCAAAAGTACCACAACATGCCTGCCTCCACAGCTTTTTCCTTGGGGACATGCCTAATTCCTGGCTGATTTGCCTTTCTCGTCTTAGGGTTGGGGTTCGGCCTAGGGCTAGGATTTTTTTACCTAGGAAGCCCTGAGTTCCAGGCTTACTGCATCTGCCAAAGGCATCCCAAAGGGAGTGCAGAAGTGCCACAACATGGCTGCTTTCACGGCTTTTCCCTTAGGAAGAACCCTAATACGCGGCTGATTTACCTTCCTAGGCTTACTGTTAGGCTTAGGCCTAGGACTTTTAAAACCAGGAAGCCCTGGGCTCCAGGCACACTGCAGCTGCGAAAGGCATCCCAAGGGGAGCGCAAAAGTGACACAACTTGGCTGCCTCTGCTTCTATTCTCATGAGACCATCCCGAACCATAGGCTGATTTTCCTTCCTAGGGTTAAGGTTTGAGTTACGCCTGGGGTAAGGGTTCTATTAACCAGAAAGCCCTGAGTTCCAAGAACACAGCAGCTGCGAAGGACTACCCAAGAAGAGCGCAAAAGTACCACAACATGCCTGCCTCCACAGCTTTTTCCTTGGGGACATGCCTAATTCCTGGCTGATTTGCCTTTCTCGTCTTAGGGTTGGGGTTCGGCCTAGGGCTAGGATTTTTTTAACTAGGAAGCCCTGAGTTCCAGGCTTACTGCATCTGCCAAAGGCATCCCAAAGGGAGTGCAGAAGTGCCACAACATGGCTGCTTTCACGGCTTTTCCCTTAGGAAGAACCCTAATACGCGGCTGATTTACCTTCCTAGGCTTACTGTTAGGCTTAGGCCTAGGACTTTTAAAACCAGGAAGCCCTGGGCTCCAGGCACATGCAGCTGTTAAAGGCATCCCAAGAGGGCCGCAGAAGTGACACAACTTGGCTGCCTCTGCTGCTATTCTCATGAGAGCATTCCGAACCATAGGCTGATTTTCCTTCCTAGGGTTAAGGTTTGAGTTACGCCTAGGGTAAGAGTTCTATTAACCAGAAAGCCCTGAGTTCCAAGAACACAGCAGCTGCGAAGGACTAGCCAAGAAGAGCGCAAAAGTACCACAACATGCCTGCCTCCACAGCTTTTTCCTTGGGGACATGCCTAATTCCTGGCTGATTTGCCTTTCTCGTCTTAGGGTTGGGGTTCGGCCTAGGGCTAGGACTTTTAAAATCAGGAAGCCCTGAGTTCCAGGCACACTGGAGCTGTGAAAGACATCCAAAAGGGAGTGCAAAAGTGCCACAACATGGTTGCTTTCACGGCTTTTTCCTTGGCAAGAAGCCTAACACCAGGCTGATTTCCCTTGCCAGGGTTACTGTTAGGCTTAGGCCTAGGGCTAGGATTTTTAAAACTAGGAAGCCCTTAGATCCAGGCACACTGCAGCTGTTCAAGGCATCCCAAGGGGAGTACAAAAGTGCAACAACATGGCAGCTTTCACTGCTTTTTCCTTGGCACTATCCCTATACCTAGGCTGATTTATCTGCCTAGGGTTAGGGTTAGGGTTCAGCCTAGGGCTTGGAGTTTTTTAACCAGGAAGCCCTGAGTTCCAGGCTTACTGCATCTGCCAAAGGCATCCCAAAGGGAGTGCAGAAGTGCCACAACATGGCTGCTTTCACGGCTTTTCCCTTAGGAAGAACCCTAATACCTGGCTGATTTACCTTCCTAGGGTTACTGTTAGGCTTAGACCTAGGACTTTTAAAACCAGGAAGCCCTGGGCTCCAGGCACACTGCAGCTGTTAAAGGCATCCCAAGAGGGCCGCAGAAGTGACACAACTTGGCTGCCTCTGCTTCTATTCTCATGAGACCATCCCGAACCATAGGCTGATTTTCCTTCCTAGGGTTAATGTTTGAGTTTCACCTAGGGTAAGAGGTCTATTAACCAGAAAGACCTGAGTTCCAAGAACACAGCAGCTGCGAAGGACTACCCAAGAAGAGCGCAAAAGTACCACAACATGCCTGCCTCCACAGCTTTTTCCTTGGGGACATGCCTAATTCCTGGCTGATTTGCCTTTCTCGTCTTAGGGTTGGGGTTCGGCCTAGGGCTAGGATATTTTTACCTAGGAAGCCCTGAGTTCCAGGCTTACTGCATCTGCCAAAGGCATCCCAAAGGGAGTGCAGAAGTGCCACAACATGGCTGCTTTCACGGCTTTTCCCTTAGGAAGAACCCTAATACGCGGCTGATTTACCTTCCTAGGGTTACTGTTAGGCTTAGGCCTAGGACTTTTAAAACCAGGAAGCCCTGGGCTCCAGGCACACTGCAGCTGTTCAAGGCATCCCAAGGGGAGCGCAAAAGTGACACAACTTGGCTGCCACCACTGATATTTCCATGAGACCATCCCGAACCATAGGCTGATTTTCCCTCCTAGGGTGAAGGTTTGAGTTACGCCTAGGGTAAGGGTTCTATTAACCAGAAAGCCCTGAGTTCCAAGAACACAGCAGCTGCGAAGGACTACCCAAGAAGAGCGCAAAAGTACCACAACATGCCTGCCTCCACAGCTTTTTCCTTGGGGACATGCCTAATTCCTGGCTGATTTGCCTTTCTCGTCTTAGGGTTGGGGTTCGGCCTAGGGCTAGGATATTTTTAACTAGGAAGCCCTGAGTTCCAGGCTTACTGCATCTGCCAAAGGCATCCCAAAGGGAGTGCAGAAGTGCCACAACATGGCTGCTTTCACGGCTTTTCCCTTAGGAAGAACCCTAATACGCGGCTGATTTACCTTCCTAGGCTTACTGTTAGGCTTAGGCCTAGGACTTTTAAAACCAGGAAGCCCTGGGCTCCAGGCACACTGCAGCTGCGAAAGGCATCCCAAGGGGAGCGCAAAAGTGACACAACTTGGCTGCCACCACTGATATTTCCATGAGACCATCCCGAACCATAGGCTGATTTTCCCTCCTAGGGTTAAGGTTTGAGTTACGCCTGGGGTAATGGTTCTATTAACCAGAAAGCCCTGAGTTCCAAGAACACAGCAGCTGCGAAGGACTACCCAAGAAGAGCGCAAAAGTACCACAACGTGCCTGCCTCCACAGCTTTTTCCTTGGGGACATGCCTAATTCCTGGCTGATTTGCCTTTCTCGTCTTAGGGTTGGGGTTCGGCCTAGGGCTAGGATTTTTTTAACTAGGAAGCCCGGAGTTCCAGGCTTACTTCATCTGCCAAAGGCATCCCAAAGGGAGTGCAGAAGTGCCACAACATGGCTGCTTTCACGGCTTTCCCCTTAGGAAGAACCGTAATACCCAGCTGATTTACCTTCCTAGGGTTACTGTTAGGCTTAGGCCTAGGACTTTTAAAACCAGGAAGCCCTGGGCTCCAGGCACATGCAGCTGTTAAAGGCATCCCAAGAGGGCCGCAGAAGTGACACAACTTGGCTGCCTCTGCTGCTCTTCTCATGAGAGCATTCCGAACCATAGGCTGATTTTCCTTCCTAGGGTTAAGGTTTGAGTTACGCCTAGGGTAAGAGTTCTATTAACCAGAAAGCCCTGAGTTCCAAGAACACAGCAGCTGCGAAGGACTAGCCAAGAAGAGCGCAAAAGTACCACAACATGCCTGCCTCCACAGCTTTTTCCTTGGGGACATGCCTAATTCCTGGCTGATTTGCCTTTCTCGTCTTAGGGTTGGGGTTCGGCCTCGGGCTAGGACTTTTAAAATCAGGAAGCCCTGAGTTCCAGGCACACTGGAGCTGTGAAAGACATCCAAAAGGGAGTGCAAAAGTGCCACAACATGGTTGCTTTCACGGCTTTTTCCTTGGCAAGAAGCCTAACACCAGGCTGATTTCCCTTGCCAGGGTTACTGTTAGGCTTAGGCCTAGGGCTAGGATTTTTAAAACTAGGAAGCCCTTAGATCCAGGCACACTGCAGCTGTTCAAGGCATCCCAAGGGGAGTACAAAAGTGCAACAACATGGCAGCTTTCACTGCTTTTTCCTTGGCACTATCCCTATACCTAGGCTGATTTATCTGCCTAGGGTTAGGGTTAGGGTTCAGCCTAGGGCTTGGAGTTTTTTAACCAGGAAGCCCTGAGTTCCAGGCTTACTGCATCTGCCAAAGGCATCCCAAAGGGAGTGCAGAAGTGCCACAACATGGCTGCTTTCACGGCTTTTCCCTTAGGAAGAACCCTAATACCTGGCTGATTTACCTTCCTAGGGTTACTGTTAGGCTTAGACCTAGGACTTTTAAAACCAGGAAGCCCTGGGCTCCAGGCACACTGCAGCTGTTAAAGGCATCCCAAGAGGGCCGCAGAAGTGACACAACTTGGCTGCCTCTGCTTCTATTCTCATGAGACCATCCCGAACCATAGGCTGATTTTCCTTCCTAGGGTTAATGTTTGAGTTTCACCTAGGGTAAGAGGTCTATTAACCAGAAAGACCTGAGTTCCAAGAACACAGCAGCTGCGAAGGACTACCCAAGAAGAGCGCAAAAGTACCACAACATGCCTGCCTCCACAGCTTTTTCCTTGGGGACATGCCTAATTCCTGGCTGATTTGCCTTTCTCGTCTTAGGGTTGGGGTTCGGCCTAGGGCTAGGATATTTTTACCTAGGAAGCCCTGAGTTCCAGGCTTACTGCATCTGCCAAAGGCATCCCAAAGGGAGTGCAGAAGTGCCACAACATGGCTGCTTTCACGGCTTTTCCCTTAGGAAGAACCCTAATACGCGGCTGATTTACCTTCCTAGGGTTACTGTTAGGCTTAGGCCTAGGACTTTTAAAACCAGGAAGCCCTGGGCTCCAGGCACACTGCAGCTGTTCAAGGCATCCCAAGGGGAGCGCAAAAGTGACACAACTTGGCTGCCACCACTGATATTTCCATGAGACCATCCCGAACCATAGGCTGATTTTCCCTCCTAGGGTGAAGGTTTGAGTTACGCCTAGGGTAAGGGTTCTATTAACCAGAAAGCCCTGAGTTCCAAGAACACAGCAGCTGCGAAGGACTACCCAAGAAGAGCGCAAAAGTACCACAACATGCCTGCCTCCACAGCTTTTTCCTTGGGGACATGCCTAATTCCTGGCTGATTTGCCTTTCTCGTCTTAGGGTTGGGGTTCGGCCTAGGGCTAGGATATTTTTAACTAGGAAGCCCTGAGTTCCAGGCTTACTGCATCTGCCAAAGGCATCCCAAAGGGAGTGCAGAAGTGCCACAACATGGCTGCTTTCACGGCTTTTCCCTTAGGAAGAACCCTAATACGCGGCTGATTTACCTTCCTAGGCTTACTGTTAGGCTTAGGCCTAGGACTTTTAAAACCAGGAAGCCCTGGGCTCCAGGCACACTGCAGCTGCGAAAGGCATCCCAAGGGGAGCGCAAAAGTGACACAACTTGGCTGCCTCTGCTGCTATTCTCATGAGACCATCCCGAACCATAGGCTGATTTTCCCTCCTAGGGTTAAGGTTTGAGTTACGCCTGGGGTAATGGTTCTATTAACCAGAAAGCCCTGAGTTCCAAGAACACAGCAGCTGCGAAGGACTACCCAAGAAGAGCGCAAAAGTACCACAACGTGCCTGCCTCCACAGCTTTTTCCTTGGGGACATGCCTAATTCCTGGCTGATTTGCCTTTCTCGTCTTAGGGTTGGGGTTCGGCCTAGGGCTAGGATTTTTTTAACTAGGAAGCCCGGAGTTCCAGGCTTACTTCATCTGCCAAAGGCATCCCAAAGGGAGTGCAGAAGTGCCACAACATGGCTGCTTTCACGGCTTTCCCCTTAGGAAGAACCGTAATACCCAGCTGATTTACCTTCCTAGGGTTACTGTTAGGCTTAGGCCTAGGACTTTTAAAACCAGGAAGCCCTTGGCTCCAGGCACATGCAGCTGCGAAAGGCATCCCAAGGTAAGCGCAAAAGTGACACAACTTGGCTGCCACCACTGATATTTCCATGAGACCATCCCGAACCATTGGCTGATTTTCCTTCCTAGGGTTAAGGTTTGAGTTACGCCTAGGGTAAGGGTTCTATTAACCAGAAAGCCCTGAGTTCCAAGAACACAGCAGCTGCGAAGGACTACCCAAGAAGAGCGCAAAAGTACCACAACATGCCTGCCTCCACAGCTTTTTCCTTGGGGACATGCCTAATTCCTGGCTGATTTGCCTTTCTCGTCTTAGGGTTGGGGTTCGGCCTCGGGCTAGGACTTTTAAAATCAGGAAGCCCTGAGTTCCAGGCACACTGGAGCTGTGAAAGGCATCCAAAAGGGAGTGCAAAAGTGCCACAACATGGTTGCTTTCACGGCTTTTTCCTTGGCAAGAAGCCTAACACCAGGCTGATTTCCCTTGCCAGGGTTACTGTTAGGCTTAGGCCTAGGGCTAGGATTTTTAAAACTAGGAAGCCCTTAGATCCAGGCACACTGCAGCTGTTCAAGGCATCCCAAGGGGAGTACAAAAGTGCAACAACATGGCAGCTTTCACAGCTAATTCCTTGGCACTATCCCTGTACCTAGGCTGATTTATCTGCCTAGGGTTAGGGTTAGGCTTCAGCCTAGGGCTTGGAGTTTTTTAACCAGGAAGCCCTGAGTTCCAGGCTTACTGCATCTGCCAAAGGCATCCCAAAGGGAGTGCAGAAGTGCCACAACATGGCTGCTTTCACGGCTTTTCCCTTAGGAAGAACCCTAATACGCGGCTGATTTACCTTCCTAGGGTTACTGTTAGGCTTAGACCTAGGACTTTTAAAACCAGGAAGCCCTGGTCTTCAGGCACACTGCAGCTGTTAAAGGCATCCCAAGAGGGCCGCAGAAATGACACATCTTGGCTGCCTCTGCTGCTATTCTCATGAGACCATCCCGAACCATAGGCTGATTTTCCTTCCTAGGGTTAATGTTTGAGTTTCGCCTAGGGTAAGAGGTCTATTAACCAGAAAGACCTGAGTTCCAAGAACACAGCAGCTGCGAAGGACTACCCAAGAAGAGCGCAAAAGTACCACAACATGCCTGCCTCCACAGCTTTTTCCTTGGGGACATGCCTAATTCCTGGCTGATTTGCCTTTCTCGTCTTAGGGTTGGGGTTCGGCCTAGGGCTAGGATTTTTTTACCTAGGAAGCCCTGAGTTCCAGGCTTACTGCATCTGCCAAAGGCATCCCAAAGGGAGTGCAGAAGTGCCACAACATGGCTGCTTTCACGGCTTTTCCCTTAGGAAGAACCCTAATACGCGGCTGATTTACCTTCCTAGGCTTACTGTTAGGCTTAGGCCTAGGACTTTTAAAACCAGGAAGCCCTGGGCTCCAGGCACACTGCAGCTGCGAAAGGCATCCCAAGGGGAGCGCAAAAGTGACACAACTTGGCTGCCACCACTGATATTTCCATGAGACCATCCCGAACCATAGGCTGATTTTCCTTCCTAGGGTGAAGGTTTGAGTTACGCCTAGGGTAAGGGTTCTATTATCCAGAAAGCCCTGAGTTCCAAGAACACAGCAGCTGCGAAGGACTACCCAAGAAGAGCGCAAAAGTACCACAACATGCCTGCCTCCACAGCTTTTTCCTTGGGGACATGCCTAATTCCTGGCTGATTTGCCTTTCTTGTCTTAGGGTTGGGGTTCGGCCTAGGGCTAGGATTTTTTTAACTAGGAAGCCCTGAGTTCCAGGCTTACTTCATCTGCCAAAAGCATCCCAAAGGGAGTGCAACAGTGCCACAACATGGCTGCTTTCACGGCTTTTCCCTTAGGAAGAACCCTAATACGCGGCTGATTTACCTTCCTAGGGTTACTGTTAGGCTTAGACCTAGGACATTTAAAACCAGGAAGCCCTGGGCTCCAGGCACATGCAGCTGTTAAAGGCATCCCAAGAGGGCCGCAGAAGTGACACAACTTGGCTGCCTCTGCTGCTATTCTCATGAGACCATCCCGAACCATAGGCTGATTTTCCTTCCTAGGGTTAAGGTTTGAGTTACGCCTAGGGTAAGGGTTCTATTAACCAGAAAGCCCTGAGTTCCAAGAACACAGCAGCTGCGAAGGACTACCCAAGAAGAGCGCAAAAGTACCACAACATGCCTGCCTCCACAGCTTTTTCCTTGGGGACATGCCTAATTCCTGGCTGATTTGCCTTTCTCGTCTTAGGGTTGGGGTTCGGCCTAGGGTTAGGATTTTTAAAATCAGGAAACCCTGAGTTCCAGGCACACTGGAGCTGTGAAAGGCATCCAAAAGGGAGTGCAAAAGTGCCACAACATGGTTGCTTTCACGGCTTTTTCCTTGGCAAGAAGCTTAACACCAGGCTGATTTCCCTTCGAAGGGTTACTGTAAGGCTTAGGCCTAGGGCTAGGATTTTTAAAACTAGGAAGCCCTTAGATCCAGGCACACTGCAGCTGTTCAAGGCATCCCAAGGGTTGTACAAAAGTGCAACAACATGGCAGCTTTCACAGCTTTTTCCTTGGCACCATCCCTATACCTAGGCTGTTTTATCTGCCTAGGTTTAGGGTTAGGGTTCAGCCTAGGGCTTGGAGTTTTTTAACCAGGAAGCCCTGAGTTCCAGGCTTACTGCATCTGCCAAAGGCATCCCAAAGGGAGTGCAGAAGTGCCACAACATGGCTGCTTTCACGGCTTTTCCCTTAGGAAGAACCCTAATACCCGGCTGATTTACCTTCCTAGGGTTACTGTTAGGCTTAGGCCTAGGACTTTTAAAACCAGGAAGCCTTGGGCTCCAGGCACTCTGCAGCTGCGAAAGGCATCCCAAGGGGAGCGCAAAAGTGACACAACTTGGCTGCCACCACTGATATTTCCATGAGACCATCCCGAATCATAGGCTTATTTTCCTTCCTAGGGTTAAGGTTTGAGTTACGCCTGGGGTAAGGTTTCTATTAACCAGAAAGCCCTGAGTTCCAAGAACACAGCAGCTGCGAAGGACTACCCAAGAAGAGCGCAAAAGTACCACAACGTGCCTGCCTCCACAGCTTTTTCCTTGGGGACATGCCTAATTCCTGGCTGATTTGCCTTTCTCGTCTTAGGGTTGGGGTTCGGCCTAGGGCTAGGATTTTTTTAACTAGGAAGCCCTGAGTTCCAGGCTTACTGCATCTGCCAAAGGCATCCCAAAGGGAGTGCAAAAGTGCCACAACATGGCTGCTTTCACGGCTTTTCCCTTAGGAAGAACCCTAATACGCGGCTGATTTACCTTCCTAGGCTTACTGTTAGGCTTAGGCCTAGGACTTTTAAAACCAGGAAGCCCTGGGCTCCAGGCACACTGCAGCTGCGAAAGGCATCCCAAGGGGAGCGCAAAAGTGACACAACTTGGCTGCCACCACTGATATTTCCATGAGACCATCCCGAACCATAGGCTGATTTTCCTTCCTAGGGTTAAGGTTTGAGTTACGCCTGGGGTAAGGGTTCTATTAACCAGAAAGCCCTGAGTTCCAAGAACACTGCAGCTGCGAAGGACTAGCCAAGAAGAGCGCAAAAGTACCACAACATGCCTGCCTCCACAGCTTTTTCCTTGGGGACATGCCTAATTCCTGGCTGATTTGCCTTTCTCGTCTTAGGGTTGGGGTTCGGCCTAGGGCTAGGACTTTTAAAATCAGGAAGCCCTGAGTTCCAGGCACACTGGAGCTGTGAAAGGCATCCAAAAGGGAGTGCAAAAGTGCCACAACATGGTTGCCTTCACGGCTTTTTCCTTGGCAAGAAGCCTAACACCAGGCTTATTTCCCTTCCCAGGGTTACTGTTAGGCTTAGGCCTAGGGCTAGGATTTTTAAAACTAGGAAGCCCTGGGCTCCAGGCACACTGCAGCTGTTCAAGGCATCCCAAGGGGAGTACAAAAGTGCAACAACATGGCAGCTTTCACAGCTTTTTCCTTGGCAGCATCCCTATACCTAGGCTGTTTTATCTGCCTAGGGTTAGGGTTAGGGTTGAGCCTAGGGCTTGGAGTTTTTTAACCAGGAAGCCCTGAGTTCCAGGCTTACTGCATCTGCCAAAGGCATCCCAAAGGGAGTGCAGAAGTGCCACAACATGGCTGCTTTCACGGCTTTTCCCTTAGGAAGAACCCTAATACGCGGCTGATTTACCTTCCTAGGGTTACTGTTAGGCTTAGGCCTAGGACTTTTAAAACCAGGAAGCCCTGGGCTCCAGGCACATGCAGCTGCGAAAGGCATCCCAAGAGGGCCGCAGAAGCGACACAACTTGGCTGCCTCTGCTTCTATTCTCATGAGACCATCCTGAAACATAGGCTGATTTTCCTTCCTAGGGTTAAGGTTTGAGTTACGCCTAGGGTAAGAGTTCTATTAACCAGAAAGACCTGAGTTCCAAGAACACAGCAGCTGCGAAGGACTACCCAAGAAGAGCGCAAAAGTACCACAACGTGCCTGCCTCCACAGCTTTTTCCTTGGGGACATGCCTAATTCCTGGCTGATTTGCCTTTCTCGTCTTAGGGTTGGGGTTCGGCCTAGGGCTAGGATATTTTTAACTAGGAAGCCCTGAGTTCCAGGCTTACTGCATCTGCCAAAGGCATCCCAAAGGGAGTGCAGAAGTGCCACAACATGGCTGCTTTCACGGCTTTTCCCTTAGGAAGAACCCTAATACGCGGCTGATTTACCTTCCTAGGCTTACTGTTAGGCTTAGGCCTAGGACTTTTAAAACCAGGAAGCCCTTGGCTCCAGGCACACTGCAGCTGTTAAAGGCATCCCAAGGGGAGCCCAAAAGTGACACAACTTGGCTGCCTCTGCTGCTATTCTCATGAGACCATCCCGAACCATAGGCTGATTTTCCTTCCTAGGGTTAAGGTTTGAGTTACGCCTAGGGTAAGGGTTCTATTAACCAGAAAGCCCTGAGTTCCAAGAACACAGCAGCTGCGAAGGACTTCCCAAGAAGAGCGCAAAAGTACCACAACATGCCTGCCTCCACAGCTTTTTCCTTGGGGACATGCCTAATTCCTGGCTGATTTGCCTTTCTCGTCTTAGGGTTGGGGTTCGGCCTAGGGCTAGGATATTTTTAACTAGGAAGCCCTGAGTTCCAGGCTTACTGCATCTGCCAAAGGCATCCCAAAGGGAGTGCAGAAGTGCCACAACATGGCTGCTTTCACGGCTTTTCCCTTAGGAAGAACCCTAATACGCGGCTGATTTACCTTCCTAGGCTTACTGTTAGGCTTAGGCCTAGGACTTTTAAAACCAGGAAGCCATGGGCTCCAGGCACACTGCAGCTGCGAAAGGCATCCCAAGGGGAGCGCAAAAGTGACACAACTTGGCTGCCACCACTGATATTTCCATGAGACCATCCCGAACCATAGGCTGATTTTCCTTCCTAGGGTGAAGGTTTGAGTTACGCCTAGGGTAAGGGTTCTATTAACCAGAAAGCCCTGAGTTCCAAGAACACAGCAGCTGCGAAGGACTACCCAAGAAGAGCGCAAAAGTACCACAACGTGCCTGCCTCCACAGCTTTTTCCTTGGGGACATGCCTAATTCCTGGCTGATTTGCCTTTCTCGTCTTAGGGTTGGGGTTCGGCCTAGGGCTAGGATATTTTTAACTAGGAAGCCCTGAGTTCCAGGCTTACTGCATCTGCCAAAGGCATCCCAAAGGGAGTGCAGAAGTGCCACAACATGGCTGCTTTCACGGCTTTTCCCTTAGGAAGAACCCTAATACGCGGCTGATTTACCTTCCTAGGCTTACTGTTAGGCTTAGGCCTAGGACTTTTAAAACCAGGAAGCCCTGGGCTCCAGGCACACTGCAGCTGCGAAAGGCATCCCAAGGGGAGCGCAAAAGTGACACAACTTGGCTGCCTCTGCTGCTATTCTCATGAGACCATCCCGAACCATAGGCTGATTTTCCCTCCTAGGGTTAAGGTTTGAGTTACGCCTGGGGTAATGGTTCTATTAACCAGAAAGCCCTGAGTTCCAAGAAAACAGCAGCTGCGAAGGACTACCCAAGAAGAGCGCAAAAGTACCACAACGTGCCTGCCTCCACAGCTTTTTCCTTGGGGACATGCCTAATTCCTGGCTGATTTGCCTTTCTCGTCTTAGGGTTGGGGTTCGGCCTAGGGCTAGGATTTTTTTAACTAGGAAGCCCGGAGTTCCAGGTTTACTTCATCTGCCAAAGGCATCCCAAAGGGAGTGCAGAAGTGCCACAACATGGCTGCTTTCACGGCTTTCCCCTTAGGAAGAACCGTAATACCCAGCTGATTTACCTTCCTAGGGTTACTGTTAGGCTTAGGCCTAGGACTTTTTAAACCAGGAAGCCCTTGGCTCCAGGCACACTGCAGCTGCGAAAGGCATCCCAAGGTAAGCGCAAAAGTGACACAACTTGGCTGCCACCACTGATATTTCCATGAGACCATCCCGAACCATTGGCTGATTTTCCTTCCTAGGGTTAAGGTTTGAGTTACGCCTAGGGTAAGGGTTCTATTAACCAGAAAGCCCTGAGTTCCAAGAACACAGCAGCTGCGAAGGACTACCCAAGAAGAGCGCAAAAGTACCACAACATGCCTGCCTCCACAGCTTTTTCCTTGGGGACATGCCTAATTCCTGGCTGATTTGCCTTTCTCGTCTTAGGGTTGGGGTTCGGCCTAGGGCTAGGACTTTTAAAATCAGGAAGCCCTGAGTTCCAGGCACACTGGAGCTGTGAAAGTCATCCAAAAGGGAGTGCAAAAGTGCCACAACATGGTTGCTTTCACGGCTTTTTCCTTGGCAAGAAGCCTAACACCAGGCTGATTTCCCTTGCCAGGGTTACTGTTAGGCTTAGGCCTAGGGCTAGGATTTTTAAAACTAGGAAGCCCTTAGATCCAGGCACACTGCAGCTGTTCAAGGCATCCCAAGGGGAGTACAAAAGTGCAACAACATGGCAGCTTTCACAGCTTTTTCCTTGGCACTATCCCTGTACCTAGGCTGATTTATCTGCCTAGGGTTAGGGTTAGGCTTCAGCCTAGGGCTTGGAGTTTTTTAACCAGGAAGCCCTGAGTTCCAGGCTTACTGCATCTGCCAAAGGCATCCCAAAGGGAGTGCAGAAGTGCCACAACATGGCTGCTTTCACGGCTTTTCCCTTAGGAAGAACCCTAATACGCGGCTGATTTACCTTCCTAGGGTTACTGTTAGGCTTAGACCTAGGACTTTTAAAACCAGGAAGCCCTGGGCTTCAGGCACACTGCAGCTGTTAAAGGCATCCCAAGAGGGCCGCAGAAATGACACATCTTGGCTGCCTCTGCTGCTATTCTCATGAGACCATCCCGAACCATAGGCTGATTTTCCTTCCTAGGGTTAATGTTTGAGTTTCGCCTAGGGTAAGAGGTTTATTAACCAGAAAGACCTGAGTTCCAAGAACACAGCAGCTGCGAAGGACTAGCCAAGAAGAGCGCAAAAGTACCACAACATGCCTGCCTCCACAGCTTTTTCCTTGGGGACATGCCTAATTCCTGGCTGATTTGCCTTTCTCGTCTTAGGGTTGGGGTTCGGCCTAGGGCTAGGATTTTTTTACCTAGGAAGCCCTGAGTTCCAGGCTTACTGCATCTGCCAAAGGCATCCCAAAGGGAGTGCAGAAGTGCCACAACATGGCTGCTTTCACGGCTTTTCCCTTAGGAAGAACCCTAATACGCGGCTGATTTACCTTCCTAGGCTTACTGTTAGGCTTAGGCCTAGGACTTTTAAAACCAGGAAGCCCTGGGCTCCAGGCACACTGCAGCTGCGAAAGGCATCCCAAGGGGAGCGCAAAAGTGACACAACTTGGCTGCCACCACTGATATTTCCATGAGACCATCCCGAATCATAGGCTTATTTTCCTTCCTAGGGTTAAGGTTTGAGTTACGCCTGGGGTAAGGTTTCTATTAACCAGAAAGCCCTGAGTTCCAACAACACAGCAGCTGCGAAGGACTACCCACGAAGAGCGCAAAAGTACCACAACGTGCCTGCCTCCACAGCTTTTTCCTTGGGGACATGCCTAATTCCTGGCTGATTTGCCTTTCTCGTCTTAGGGTTGGGGTTCGGCCTAGGGCTAGGATTTTTTTAACTAGGAAGCCCTGAGTTCCAGGCTTACTGCATCTGCCAAAGGCATCCCAAAGGGAGTGCAAAAGTGCCACAACATGGCTGCTTTCACGGCTTTTCCCTTAGGAAGAACCCTAATACGCGGCTGATTTACCTTCCTAGGCTTACTGTTAGGCTTAGGCCTAGGACTTTTAAAACCAGGAAGCCCTGGGCTCCAGGCACACTGCAGCTGCGAAAGGCATCCCAAGGGGAGCGCAAAAGTGACACAACTTGGCTGCCACCACTGATATTTCCATGAGACCATCCCGAACCATAGGCTGATTTTCCTTCCTAGGGTTAAGGTTTGAGTTACACCTGGGGTAAGGGTTCTATTAACCAGAAAGCCCTGAGTTCCAAGAACACTGCAGCTGCGAAGGACTAGCCAAGAAGAGCGCAAAAGTACCACAACATGCCTGCCTCCACAGCTTTTTCCTTGGGGACATGCCTAATTCCTGGCTGATTTGCCTTTCTCGTCTTAGGGTTGGGGTTCGGCCTAGGGCTAGGACTTTTAAAATCAGGAAGCCCTGAGTTCCAGGCACACTGGAGCTGTGAAAGGCATCCAAAAGGGAGTGCAAAAGTGCCACAACATGGTTGCCTTCACGGCTTTTTCCTTGGCAAGAAGCCTAACACCAGGCTTATTTCCCTTCCCAGGGTTACTGTTAGGCTTAGGCCTAGGGCTAGGATTTTTAAAACTAGGAAGCCCTGGGCTCCAGGCACACTGCAGCTGTTCAAGGCATCCCAAGGGGAGTACAAAAGTGCAACAACATGGCAGCTTTCACAGCTTTTTCCTTGGCACCATCCCTATACCTAGGCTGTTTTATCTGCCTAGGGTTAGGATTAGGGTTCAGCCTAGGGCTTGGAGTTTTTTAACCAGGAAGCCCTGAGTTCCAGGCTTACTGCATCTGCCAAAGGCATCCCAAAGGGAGTGCAGAAGTGCCACAACATGGCTGCTTTCACGGCTTTTCCCTTAGGAAGAACCCTAATACGCGGCTGATTTACCTTCCTAGGGTTACTGTTAGGCTTAGGCCTAGGACTTTTAAAACCAGGAAGCCCTGGGCTCCAGGCACATGCAGCTGCGAAAGGCATCCCAAGAGGGCTGCAGAAGCGACACAACTTGGCTGCCTCTGCTTCTATTCTCATGAGACCATCCTGAACCATAGGCTGATTTTCCTTCCTAGGGTTAAGGTTTGAGTTACGCCTAGGGTAAGAGTTCTATTAACCAGAAAGACCTGAGTTCCAAGAACACAGCAGCTGCGAAGGACTACCCAAGAAGAGCGCAAAAGTACCACAACGTGCCTGCCTCCACAGCTTTTTCCTTGGGGACATGCCTAATTCCTGGCTGATTTGCCTTTCTCGTCTTAGGGTTGGGGTTCGGCCTAGGGCTAGGATATTTTTAACTAGGAAGCCCTGAGTTCCAGGCTTACTGCATCTGCCAAAGGCATCCCAAAGGGAGTGCAGAAGTGCCACAACATGGCTGCTTTCACGGCTTTTCCCTTAGGAAGAACCCTAATACGCGGCTGATTTACCTTCCTAGGGTTACTGTTAGGCTTAGACCTAGGACTTTTAAAACCAGGAAGCCCTGGGCTCCAGGCACATGCAGCTGTTAAAGGCATCCCAAGAGGGCCGCAGAAGTGACACAACTTGGCTGCCTCTGCTGCTATTCTCATGAGACCATCCCGAACCATAGGCTGATTTTCCTTCCTAGGGTTAAGGTTTGAGTTACGCCTAGGGTAACGGTTCTATTAACCAGAAAGCCCTGAGTTCCAAGAACACAGCAGCTGCGAAGGACTAGCCAAGAAGAGCGCAAAAGTACCACAACATGCCTGCCTCCACAGCTTTTTCCTTGGGGACATGCCTAATTCCTGGCTGATTTGCCTTTCTTGTCTTAGGGTTGGGGTTCGGCCTAGGGCTAGGATTTTTAAAATCAGGAAACCCTGAGTTCCAGGCACACTGGAGCTGTGAAAGGCATCCAAAAGGAGTGCAAAAGTGCCACAACATGGTTGCTTTCACGGCTTTTTCCTTGGCAAGAAGCTTAACACCAGGCTGATTTCCCTTCGAAGGGTTACTGTAAGGCTTAGGCCTAGGGCTAGGATTTTTATAACTAGGAAGCCCTTAGATCCAGGCACACTGCAGCTGTTCAAGGCATCCCAAGGGGAGTACAAAAGTGCAACAACATGGCAGCTTTCACAGCTTTTTCCTTGGCACCATCCCTATACCTAGGCTGTTTTATCTGCCTAGGGTTAGGGTTAGGGTTCAGCCTAGGGCTTGGAGTTTTTTAACCAGGAAGCCCTGAGTTCCAGGCTTACTGCATCTGCCAAAGGCATCCCAAAGGGAGTGCAGAAGTGCCACAACATGGCTGCTTTCACGGCTTTTCCCTTAGGAAGAACCCTAATACCCGGCTGATTTACCTTCCTAGGGTTACTGTTAGGCTTAGGCCTAGGACTTTTAAAACCAGGAAGCCCTGGGCTCCAGGCACTCTGCAGCTGCGAAAGGCATCCCAAGGGGAGCGCAAAAGTGACACAACTTGGCTGCCACCACTGATATTTCCATGAGACCATCCCGAATCATAGGCTTATTTTCCTTCCTAGGGTTAAGGTTTGAGTTACGCCTGGGGTAAGGTTTCTATTAACCAGAAAGCCCTGAGTTCCAAGAACAGAGCAGCTGCGAAGGACTAGCCAAGAAGAGCGCAAAAATACCACAACGTGCCTGCCTCCACAGCTTTTTCCTTGGGGACATGCCTAATTCCTGGCTGATTTGCCTTTCTCGTCTTAGGGTTGGGGTTCGGCCTAGGGCTAGGATTTTTTTAACTAGGAAGCCCTGAGTTCCAGGCTTACTGCATCTGCCAAAGGCATCCCAAAGGGAGTGCAAAAGTGCCACAACATGGCTGCTTTCACGGCTTTTCCCTTAGGAAGAACCCTAATACGCGGCTGATTTACCTTCCTAGGCTTACTGTTAGGCTTAGGCCTAGGACTTTTAAAACCAGGAAGCCCTGGGCTCCAGGCACACTGCAGCTGCGAAAGGCATCCCAAGGGGAGCGCAAAAGTGACACAACTTGGCTGCCACCACTGATATTTCCATGAGACCATCCCGAACCATAGGCTGATTTTCCTTCCTAGGGTTAAGGTTTGAGTTACGCCTGGGGTAAGGGTTCTATTAACCAGAAAGCCCTGAGTTCCAAGAACACTGCAGCTGCGAAGGACTAGCCAAGAAGAGCGCAAAAGTACCACAACATGCCTGCCTCCACAGCTTTTTCCTTGGGGACATGCCTAATTCCTGGCTGATTTGCCTTTCTCGTCTTAGGGTTGGGGTTCGGCCTAGGGCTAGGACTTTTAAAATCAGGAAGCCCTGAGTTCCAGGCACACTGGAGCTGTGAAAGGCATCCAAAAGGGAGTGCAAAAGTGCCACAACATGGTTGCTTTCACGGCTTTTTCCTTGGCAAGAAGCCTAACACCAGGCTTATTTCCCTTCCCAGGGTTACTGTTAGGCTTAGGCCTAGGGCTAGGATTTTTAAAACTAGGAAGCCCTGGGCTCCAGGCACACTGCAGCTGTTCAAGGCATCCCAAGGGGAGTACAAAAGTGCAACAACATGGCAGCTTTCACAGCTTTTTCCTTGGCACCATCCCTATACCTAGGCTGTTTTATCTGCCTAGGGTTAGGGTTAGGGTTCAGCCTAGGGCTTGGAGTTTTTTAACCAGGAAGCCCTGAGTTCCAGGCTTACTGCATCTGCCAAAGGCATCCCAAAGGGAGTGCAGAAGTGCCACAACATGGCTGCTTTCACGGCTTTTCCCTTAGGAAGAACCCTAATACGCGGCTGATTTACCTTCCTAGGGTTACTGTTAGGCTTAGGCCTAGGACTTTTAAAACCAGGAAGCCCTGGGCTCCAGGCACATGCAGCTGCGAAAGGCATCCCAAGAGGGCCGCAGAAGCGACACAACTTGGCTGCCTCTGCTTCTATTCTCATGAGACCATCCTGAACCATAGGCTGATTTTCCTTCCTAGGGTTAAGGTTTGAGTTACGCCTAGGGTAAGAGTTCTATTAACCAGAAAGACCTGAGTTCCAAGAACACAGCAGCTGCGAAGGACTACCCAAGAAGAGCGCAAAAGTACCACAACGTGCCTGCCTCCACAGCTTTTTCCTTGGGGACATGCCTAATTCCTGGCTGATTTGCCTTTCTCGTCTTAGGGTTGGGGTTCGGCCTAGGGCTAGGATATTTTTAACTAGGAAGCCCTGAGTTCCAGGCTTACTGCATCTGCCAAAGGCATCCCAAAGGGAGTGCAGAAGTGCCACAACATGGCTGCTTTCACGGCTTTTCCCTTAGGAAGAACCCTAATACGCGGCTGATTTACCTTCCTAGGCTTACTGTTAGGCTTAGGCCTAGGACTTTTAAAACCAGGAAGCCCTGGGCTCCAGGCACTCTGCAGCTGCGAAAGGCATCCCAAGGGGAGCGCAAAAGTGAAACAACTTGGCTGCCACCACTGATATTTCCATGAGACCATCCCGAATCATAGGCTTATTTTCCTTCCTAGGGTTAAGGTTTGAGTTACGCCTGGGGTAAGGTTTCTATTAACCAGAAAGCCCTGAGTTCCAAGAACACAGCAGCTGCGAAGGACTACCCAAGAAGAGCGCAAAAGTACCACAACGTGCCTGCCTCCACAGCTTTTTCCTTGGGGACATGCCTAATTCCTGGCTGATTTGCCTTTCTCGTCTTAGGGTTGGGGTTCGGCCTAGGGCTAGGATTTTTTTAACTAGGAAGCCCTGAGTTCCAGGCTTACTGCATCTGCCAAAGGCATCCCAAAGGGAGTGCAGAAGTGCCACAACATGGCTGCTTTCACGGCTTTTCCCTTAGGAAGAACCCTAATACGCGGCTGATTTACCTTCCTAGGCTTACTGTTAGGCTTAGGCCTAGGACTTTTAAAACCAGGAAGCCCTGTGCTCCAGGCACACTGCAGCTGCGAAAGGCATCCCAAGGGGAGCGCAAAAGTGACACAACTTGGCTGCCACCACTGATATTTCCATGAGACCATCCCGAACCATAGGCTGATTTTCCTTCCTAGGGTTAAGGTTTGAGTTACGCCTGGGGTAAGGGTTCTATTAACCAGAAAGCCCTGAGTTCCAAGAACACTGCAGCTGCGAAGGACTAGCCAAGAAGAGCGCAAAAGTACCACAACATGCCTGCCTCCACAGCTTTTTCCTTGGGGACATGCCTAATTCCTGGCTGATTTGCCTTTCTCGTCTTAGGGTTGGGGTTCGGCCTAGGGCTAGGACTTTTAAAATCAGGAAGCCCTGAGTTCCAGGCACACTGGAGCTGTGAAAGGCATCCAAAAGGGAGTGCAAAAGTGCCACAACATGGTTGCTTTCACGGCTTTTTCCTTGGCAAGAAGCCTAACACCAGGCTTATTTCCCTTCCCAGGGTTACTGTTAGGCTTAGGCCTAGGGCTAGGATTTTTAAAACTAGGAAGCCCTGGGCTCCAGGCACACTGCAGCTGTTCAAGGCATCCCAAGGGGAGTACAAAAGTGCAACAACATGGCAGCTTTCACAGCTTTTTCCTTGGCACCATCCCTATACCTAGGCTGTTTTATCTGCCTAGGGTTAGGGTTAGGGTTCAGCCTAGGGCTTGGAGTTTTTTAACCAGGAAGCCCTGAGTTCCAGGCTTACTGCATCTGCCAAAGGCATCCCAAAGGGAGTGCAGAAGTGCCACAACATGGCTGCTTTCACGGCTTTTCCCTTAGGAAGAACCCTAATACGCGGCTGATTTACCTTCCTAGGCTTACTGTTAGGCTTAGGCCTAGGACTTTTAAAACCAGGAAGCCCTTGGCTCCAGGCACACTGCAGCTGCGAAAGGCATCCCAAGGGGAGCCCAAAAGTGACACAACTTGGCTGCCTCTGCTGCTATTCTCATGAGACCATCCCGAACCATAGGCTGATTTTCCTTCCTAGGGTTAAGGTTTGAGTTACGCCTAGGGTAAGGGTTCTATTAACCAGAAAGCCCTGAGTTCCAAGAAGACAGCAGCTGCGAAGGACTAGCCAAGAAGAGCGCAAAAGTACCACAACATGCCTGCCTCCACAGCTTTTTCCTTGGGGACATGCCTAATTCCTGGCTGATTTGCCTTTCTCGTCTTAGGGTTGGGGTTCGGCCTAGGGCTAGGACTTTTAAAATCAGGAAGCCCTGAGTTCCAGGCACACTGGAGCTGTGAAAGGCATCCAAAAGGGAGTGCAAAAGTGCCACAACATGGCTGCTTTCACGGCTTTTTCCTTGGCAAGAAGCCTAACACAAGGCTGATTTCCCTTCCCAGGGTTACTGTTAGGCTTAGGCCTAGGGCTAGGATTTTTAAAACTAGGAAGCCCTGGGCTCCAGGCACACTGCAGCTGTTCAAGGCATCCCAAGGGGAGTACAAAAGTGCAACAACATGGCAGCTTTCACAGCTTTTTCCTTGGCACCATCCCTATACCTAGGCTGATTTATCTGCCTAGGGTTAGGGTTAGGGTTCAGCCTAGGGCTTGGAGATTTTAACTAGGAAGCCCTGAGTTCCAGGCTTACTGCATCTGCCAAAGGCATCCCAAAGGGAGTGCAGAAGTGCCACAACATGGCTGCTTTCACGGCTTTTCCCTTAGGAAGAACCCTAATACGCGGCTGATTTACCTTCCTAGGCTTACTGTTAGGCTTAGACCTAGGACTTTTAAAACCAGGAAGCCCTGGGCTCCAGGCACATGCAGCTGTTAAAGGCATCCCAAGAGGGCCGCAGAAGTGACACAACTTGGCTGCCTCTGCTGCTATTCTCATGAGACCATCCCGAACCATAGGCTGATTTTCCTTCCTAGGGTTAAGGTTTGAGTTACGCCTAGGGTAAGGGTTCTATTAACCAGAAAGCCCTGAGTTCCAAGAACACAGCAGCTGCGAAGGACTAGCCAAGAAGAGCGCAAAAGTACCACAACATGCCTGCCTCCACAGCTTTTTCCTTGGGGACATGCCTAATTCCTGGCTGATTTGCCTTTCTCGTCTTAGGGTTGGGGTTCGGCCTAGGGTTAGGATTTTTAAAATCAGGAAACCCTGAGTTCCAGGCACACTGGAGCTGTGAAAGGCATCCAAAAGGGAGTGCAAAAGTGCCACAACATGGTTGCTTTCACGGCTTTTTCCTTGGCAAGAAGCTTAACACCAGGCTGATTTCCCTTCGAAGGGTTACTGTAAGGCTTAGGCCTAGGGCTAGGATTTTTATAACTAGGAAGCCCTTAGATCCAGGCACACTGCAGCTGTTCAAGGCATCCCAAGGGGAGTACAAAAGTGCAACAACATGGCAGCTTTCACAGCTTTTTCCTTGGCACCATCCCTATACCTAGGCTGTTTTATCTGCCTAGGGTTAGGGTTAGGGTTCAGCCTAGGGCTTGGAGTTTTTTAACCAGGAAGCCCTGAGTTCCAGGCTTACTGCATCTGCCAAAGGCATCCCAAAGGGAGTGCAGAAGTGCCACAACATGGCTGCTTTCACGGCTTTTCCCTTAGGAAGAACCCTAATACCCGGCTGATTTACCTTCCTAGGTTTACTGTTAGGCTTAGGCCTAGGACTTTTAAAACCAGGAAGCCCTGGGCTCCAGGCACTCTGCAGCTGCGAAAGGCATCCCAAGGGGAGCGCAAAAGTGACACAACTTGGCTGCCACCACTGATATTTCCATGAGACCATCCCGAATCATAGGCTGATTTTCCTTCCTAGGGTTAAGGTTTGAGTTACGCCTGGGGTAAGGTTTCTATTAACCAGAAAGCCCTGAGTTCCAAGAACACAGCAGCTGCGAAGGACTACCCAAGAAGAGCGCAAAAGTACCACAACGTGCCTGTCTCCACAGCTTTTTCCTTGGGGACATGCCTAATTCCTGGCTGATTTGCCTTTCTCGTCTTAGGGTTGGGGTTCGGCCTAGGGCTAGGATTTTTTTAACTAGGAAGCCCTGAGTTCCAGGCTTACTGCATCTGCCAAAGGCATCCCAAAGGGAGTGCAAAAGTGCCACAACATGGCTGCTTTCACGGCTTTTCCCTTAGGAAGAACCCTAATACGCGGCTGATTTACCTTCCTAGGCTTACTGTTAGGCTTAGGCCTAGGACTTTTAAAACCAGGAAGCCCTGGGCTCCAGGCACACTGCAGCTGCGAAAGGCATCCCAAGGGGAGCACAAAAGTGACACAACTTGGCTGCCACCACTGATATTTCCATGAGACCATCCCGAACCATAGGCTGATTTTCCTTCCTAGGGTTAAGGTTTGAGTTACGCCTGGGGTAAGGGTTCTATTAACCAGAAAGCCCTGAGTTCCAAGAACACTGCAGCTGCGAAGGACTAGCCAAGAAGAGCGCAAAAGTACCACAACATGCCTGCCTCCACAGCTTTTTCCTTGGGGACATGCCTAATTCCTGGCTGATTTGCCTTTCTCGTCTTAGGGTTGGGGTTCGGCCTAGGGCTAGGACTTTTAAAATCAGGAAGCCCTGAGTTCCAGGCACACTGGAGCTGTGAAAGGCATCCAAAAGGGAGTGCAAAAGTGCCACAACATGGTTGCTTTCACGGCTTTTTCCTTGGCAAGAAGCCTAACACCAGGCTTATTTCCCTTCCCAGGGTTACTGTTAGGCTTAGGCCTAGGGCTAGGATTTTTAAAACTAGGAAGCCCTGGGCTCCAGGCACACTGCAGCTGTTCAAGGCATCCCAAGGGGAGTACAAAAGTGCAACAACATGGCAGCTTTCACAGCTTTTTCCTTGGCACCATCCCTATACCTAGGCTGATTTATCTGCCTAGGGTTAGGGTTAGGCTTCAGCCTAGGGCTTGGAGTTTTTTAACCAGGAAGCCCTGAGTTCCAGGCTTACTGCATCTGCCAAAGGCATCCAAAAGGGAGTGCAAAAGTGCCACAACATGGCTGCTTTCACGGCTTTTCCCTTAGGAAGAACCCTAATACGCGGCTGATTTACCTTCCTAGGGTTACTGTTAGGCTTAGACCTAGGACTTTTAAAACCAGGAAGCCCTGGGCTCCAGGCATATGCAGCTGTTAAAGGCATCCCAAGAGGGCTGCAGAAGTGACACAACTTGGCTGCCTCTGCTTCTATTCTCATGAGACCATCCCGAACCATAGGCTGATTTTCCTTCCTAGGGTTAAGGTTTGAGTTACGCCTAGGGTAAGAGTTCTATTAACCAGAAAGACCTGAGTTCCAAGAACACAGCAGCTGCGAAGGACTACCCAAGAAGAGCGCAAAAGTACCACAACATGCCTGCCTCCACAGCTTTTTCCTTGGGGACATGCCTAATTCCTGGCTGATTTGCCTTTCTCGTCTTAGGGTTGGGGTTCGGCCTAGGGCTAGGATTTTTTTACCTAGGAAGCCCTGAGTTCCAGGCTTACTGCATCTGCCAAAGGCATCCCAAAGGGAGTGCAGAAGTGCCACAACATGGCTGCTTTCACGGCTTTTCCCTTAGGAAGAACCCTAATACGCGGCTGATTTACCTTCCTAGGCTTACTGTTAGGCTTAGGCCTAGGACTTTTAAAACCAGGAAGCCCTGGGCTCCAGGCACTCTGCAGCTGCGAAAGGCATCCCAAGGGGAGCGCAAAAGTGACACAACTTGGCTGCCACCACTGATATTTCCATGAGACCATCCCGAACCATAGGCTGATTTTCCTTCCTAGGGTGAAGGTTTGAGTTACGCCTAGGGTAAGGGTTCTATTAACCAGAAAGCCCTGAGTTCCAAGAACACAGCAGCTGCGAAGGACTAGCCAAGAAGAGCGGAAAAGTACCACAACATGCCTGCCTCCACAGCTTTTTCCTTGGGGACATGCCTAATTCCTGGCTGATTTGCATTTCTCGTCTTAGGGTTGGGGTTCGGCCTAGGGCTAGGATTTTTTTAACTAGGAAGCCCTGAGTTCCAGGCTTACTGCATCTGCCAAAGGCATCCCAAAGGGAGTGCAGAAGTGCCACAACATGGCTGCTTTCACGGCTTTTCCCTTAGGAAGAACCCTAATACGCGGCTGATTTACCTTCCTAGGCTTACTGTTAGGCTTAGACCTAGGACTTTTAAAACCAGGAAGCCCTGGGCTCCAGGCACATGCAGCTGTTAAAGGCATCCCAAGAGGGCCGCAGAAGTGACACAACTTGGCTGCCTCTGCTGCTATTCTCATGAGACCATCCCGAACCATAGGCTGATTTTCCTTCCTAGGGTTAAGGTTTGAGTTACGCCTAGGGTAAGGGTTCTATTAACCAGAAAGCCCTGAGTTCCAAGAACACAGCAGCTGCGAAGGACTACCCAAGAAGAGCGCAAAAGTACCACAACATGCCTGCCTCCACAGCTTTTTCCTTGGGGACATGCCTAATTCCTGGCTGATTTGCCTTTCTCGTCTTAGGGTTGGGGTTCGGCCTAGGGTTAGGATTTTTAAAATCAGGAAACCCTGAGTTCCAGGCACACTGGAGCTGTGAAAGGCATCCAAAAGGGAGTGCAAAAGTGCCACAACATGGTTGCTTTCACGGCTTTTTCCTTGGCAAGAAGCTTAACACCAGGCTGATTTCCCTTCGAAGGGTTATTGTAAGGCTTAGGCCTAGGGCTAGGATTTTTAAAACTAGGAAGCCCTTAGATCCAGGCACACTGCAGCTGTTCAAGGCATCCCAAGGGTTGTACAAAAGTGCAACAACATGGCAGCTTTCACAGCTTTTTCCTTGGCACCATCCCTATACCTAGGCTGTTTTATCTGCCTAGGGTTAGGGTTAGGGTTCAGCCTAGGGCTTGGAGTTTTTTAACCAGGAAGCCCTGAGTTCCAGGCTTACTGCATCTGCCAAAGGCATCCCAAAGGGAGTGCAGAAGTGCCACAACATGGCTGCTTTCACGGCTTTTCCCTTAGGAAGAACCCTAATACCCGGCTGATTTACCTTCCTAGGGTTACTGTTAGGCTTAGGCCTAGGACTTTTAAAACCAGGAAGCCCTGGGCTCCAGGCACATGCAGCTGCGAAAGGCATCCCAAGAGGGCCGCAGAAGCGACACAACTTGGCTGCCTCTGCTTCTATTCTCATGAGACCATCCTGAAACATAGGCTGATTTTCCTTCCTAGGGTTAAGGTTTGAGTTACGCCTGGGGTAAGAGTTCTATTAACCAGAAAGACCTGAGTTCCAAGAACACAGCAGCTGCGAAGGACTAGCCAAGAAGAGCGCAAAAGTACCACAACGTGCCTGCCTCCACAGCTTTTTCCTTGGGGACATGCCTAATTCCTGGCTGATTTGCCTTTCTCGTCTTAGGGTTGGGGTTCGGCCTAGGGCTAGGATATTTTTAACTAGGAAGCCCTGAGTTCCAGGCTTACTGCATCTGCCAAAGGCATCCCAAAGGGAGTGCAGAAGTGCCACAACATGGCTGCTTTCACGGCTTTTCCCTTAGGAAGAACCCTAATACGCGGCTGATTTACCTTCCTAGGCTTACTGTTAGGCTTAGGCCTAGGACTTTTAAAACCAGGAAGCCCTGGGCTCCAGGCACACTGCAGCTGCGAAAGGCATCCCAAGGGGAGCGCAAAAGTGACACAACTTGGCTGCCACCACTGATATTTCCATGAGACCATCCCGAACCATAGGCTGATTTTCCTTCCTAGGGTTAAGGTTTGAGTTACGCCTGGGGTAAGGGTTCTATTAACCAGAAAGCCCTGAGTTCCAAGAACACTGCAGCTGCGAAGGACTAGCCAAGAAGAGCGCAAAAGTACCACAACATGCCTGCCTCCACAGCTTTTTCCTTGGGGACATGCCTAATTCCTGGCTGATTTGCCTTTCTCGTCTTAGGGTTGGGGTTCGGCCTAGGGCTAGGACTTTTAAAATCAGGAAGCCCTGAGTTCCAGGCACACTGGAGCTGTGAAAGGCATCCAAAAGGGAGTGCAAAAGTGCCACAACATGGTTGCTTTCACGGCTTTTTCCTTGGCAAGAAGCCTAACACCAGGCTTATTTCCCTTCCCAGGGTTACTGTTAGGCTTAGGCCTAGGGCTAGGATTTTTAAAACTAGGAAGCCCTGGGCTCCAGGCACACTGCAGCTGTTCAAGGCATCCCAAGGGGAGTACAAAAGTGCAACAACATGGCAGCTTTCACAGCTTTTTCCTTGGCACCATCCCTATACCTAGGCTGATTTATCTGCCTAGGGTTAGGGTTAGGCTTCAGCCTAGGGCTTGGAGTTTTTTAACCAGGAAGCCCTGAGTTCCAGGCTTACTGCATCTGCCAAAGGCATCCAAAAGGGAGTGCAAAAGTGCCACAACATGGCTGCTTTCACGGCTTTTCCCTTAGGAAGAACCCTAATACGCGGCTGATTTACCTTCCTAGGGTTACTGTTAGGCTTAGACCTAGGACTTTTAAAACCAGGAAGCCCTGGGCTCCAGGCATATGCAGCTGTTAAAGGCATCCCAAGAGGGCTGCAGAAGTGACACAACTTGGCTGCCTCTGCTTCTATTCTCATGAGACCATCCCGAACCATAGGCTGATTTTCCTTCCTAGGGTTAAGGTTTGAGTTACCCCTAGGGTAAGAGGTCTATTAACCAGAAAGACCTGAGTTCCAAGAACACAGCAGCTGCGAAGGACTACCCAAGAAGAGCGCAAAAGTACCACAACATGCCTGCCTCCACAGCTTTTTCCTTGGGGACATGCCTAATTCCTGGCTGATTTGCCTTTCTCGTCTTAGGGTTGGGGTTCGGCCTAGGGCTAGGATTTTTTTACCTAGGAAGCCCTGAGTTCCAGGCTTACTGCATCTGCCAAAGGCATCCCAAAGGGAGTGCAGAAGTGCCACAACATGGCTGCTTTCACGGCTTTTCCCTTAGGAAGAACCCTAATACGCGGCTGATTTACCTTCCTAGGCTTACTGTTAGGCTTAGGCCTAGGACTTTTAAAACCAGGAAGCCCTGGGCTCCAGGCACTCTGCAGCTGCGAAAGGCATCCCAAGGGGAGCGCAAAAGTGACACAACTTGGCTGCCACCACTGATATTTCCATGAGACCATCCCGAACCATAGGCTGATTTTCCTTCCTAGGGTGAAGGTTTGAGTTACGCCTAGGGTAAGGGTTCTATTAACCAGAAAGCCCTGAGTTCCAAGAACACAGCAGCTGCGAAGGACTACCCAAGAAGAGCGCAAAAGTACCACAACATGCCTGCCTCCACAGCTTTTTCCTTGGGGACATGCCTAATTCCTGGCTGATTTGCCTTTCTCGTCTTAGGCTTGGGGTTCGGCCTAGGGCTAGGATTTTTTTAACTAGGAAGCCCTGAGTTCCAGGCTTACTGCATCTGCCAAAGGCATCCCAAAGGGAGTGCAGAAGTGCCACAACATGGCTGCTTTCACGGCTTTTCCCTTAGGAAGAACCCTAATACGCGGCTGATTTACCTTCCTAGGCTTACTGTTAGGCTTAGACCTAGGACTTTTAAAACCAGGAAGCCCTGGGCTCCAGGCACATGCAGCTGTTAAAGGCATCCCAAGAGGGCCGCAGAAGTGACACAACTTGGCTGCCTCTGCTGCTATTCTCATGAGACCATCCCGAACCATAGGCTGATTTTCCTTCCTAGGGTTAAGGTTTGAGTTACGCCTAGGGTAAGGGTTCTATTAACCAGAAAGCCCTGAGTTCCAAGAACACAGCAGCTGCGAAGGACTACCCAAGAAGAGCGCAAAAGTACCACAACATGCCTGCCTCCACAGCTTTTTCCTTGGGGACATGCCTAATTCCTGGCTGATTTGCCTTTCTCGTCTTAGGGTTGGGGTTCGGCCTAGGGTTAGGATTTTTAAAATCAGGAAACCCTGAGTTCCAGGCACACTGGAGCTGTGAAAGGCATCCAAAAGGGAGTGCAAAAGTGCCACAACATGGTTGCTTTCACGGCTTTTTCCTTGGCAAGAAGCTTAACACCAGGCTGATTTCCCTTCGAAGGGTTACTGTAAGGCTTAGGCCTAGGGCTAGGATTTTTAAAACTAGGAAGCCCTTAGATCCAGGCACACTGCAGCTGTTCAAGGCATCCCAAGGGTTGTACAAAAGTGCAACAACATGGCAGCTTTCACAGCTTTTTCCTTGGCACCATCCCTATACCTAGGCTGTTTTATCTGCCTAGGTTTAGGGTTAGGGTTCAGCCTAGGGCTTGGAGTTTTTTAACCAGGAAGCCCTGAGTTCCAGGCTTACTGCATCTGCCAAAGGCATCCCAAAGGGAGTGCAGAAGTGCCACAACATGGCTGCTTTCACGGCTTTTCCCTTAGGAAGAACCCTAATACCCGGCTGATTTACCTTCCTAGGGTTACTGTTAGGCTTAGGCCTAGGACTTTTAAAACCAGGAAGCCCTGGGCTCCAGGCACATGCAGCTGCGAAAGGCATCCCAAGAGGGCCGCAGAAGCGACACAACTTGGCTGCCTCTGCTTCTATTCTCATGAGACCATCCTGAAACATAGGCTGATTTTCCTTCCTAGGGTTAAGGTTTGAGTTACGCCTGGGGTAAGAGTTCTATTAACCAGAAAGACCTGAGTTCCAAGAACACAGCAGCTGCGAAGGACTAGCCAAGAAGAGCGCAAAAGTACCACAACGTGCCTGCCTCCACAGCTTTTTCCTTGGGGACATGCCTAATTCCTGGCTGATTTGCCTTTCTCGTCTTAGGGTTGGGGTTCGGCCTAGGGCTAGGATATTTTTAACTAGGAAGCCCTGAGTTCCAGGCTTACTGCATCTGCCAAAGGCATCCCAAAGGGAGTGCAGAAGTGCCACAACATGGCTGCTTTCACGGCTTTTCCCTTAGGAAGAACCCTAATACGCGGCTGATTTACCTTCCTAGGCTTACTGTTAGGCTTAGGCCTCGGACTTTTAAAACCAGGAAGCCCTTGGCTCCAGGCACACTGCAGCTGCGAAAGGCATCCCAAGGGGAGCGCAAAAGTGACACAACTTGGCTGCCTCTGCTGCTATTCTCATGAGACCATCCCGAACCATAGGCTGATTTTCCTTCCTAGGGTTAAGGTTTGAGTTACGCCTAGGGTAAGGGTTCTATTAACCAGAAAGCCCTGAGTTCCAAGAAGACAGCAGCTGCGAAGGACTAGCCAAGAAGAGCGCAAAAGTACCACAACATGCCTGCCTCCACAGCTTTTTCCTTGGGGACATGCCTAATTCCTGGCTGATTTGCCTTTCTCGTCTTAGGGTTGGGGTTCGGCCTAGGGCTAGGACTTTTAAAATCAGGAAGCCCTGAGTTCCAGGCACACTGGAGCTGTGAAAGGCATCCAAAAGGGAGTGCAAAAGTGCCACAACATGGCTGCTTTCACGGCTTTTTCCTTGGCAAGAAGCCTAACACAAGGCTGATTTCCCTTCCCAGGGTTACTGTTAGGCTTAGGCCTAGGGCTAGGATTTTTAAAACTAGGAAGCCCTGGGCTCCAGGCACACTGCAGCTGTTCAAGGCATCCCAAGGGGAGTACAAAAGTGCAACAACATGGCAGCTTTCACAGCTTTTTCCTTGGCACCATCCCTTTACCTAGGCTGATTTATCTGCCTAGGGTTAGGGTTAGGGTTCAGCCTAGGGCTTGGAGATTTTAACCCGGAAGCCCTGAGTTCCAGGCTTACTGCATCTGCCAAAGGCATCCCAAAGGGAGTGCAGAAGTGCCACAACATGGCTGCTTTCACGGCTTTTCCCTTAGGAAGAACCCTAATACGCGGCTGATTTACCTTCCTAGGCTTACTGTTAGGCTTAGACCTAGGACTTTTAAAACCAGGAAGCCCTGGGCTCCAGGCACATGCAGCTGTTAAAGGCATCCCAAGAGGGCCGCAGAAGTGACACAACTTGGCTGCCTCTGCTGCTATTCTCATGAGACCATCCCGAACCATAGGCTGATTTTCCTTCCTAGGGTTAAGGTTTGAGTTACGCCTAGGGTAAGGGTTCTATTAACCAGAAAGCCCTGAGTTCCAAGAACACAGCAGCTGCGAAGGACTAGCCAAGAAGAGCGCAAAAGTACCACAACATGCCTGCCTCCACAGCTTTTTCCTTGGGGACATGCCTAATTCCTGGCTGATTTGCCTTTCTCGTCTTAGGGTTGGGGTTCGGCCTAGGGCTAGGATTTTTAAAATCAGGAAGCCCTGAGTTCCAGGCACACTGGAGCTGTGAAAGGCATCCAAAAGGGAGTGCAAAAGTGCCACAACATGGTTGCTTTCACGGCTTTTTCCTTGGCAAGAAGCTTAACACCAGGCTGATTTCCCTTCGAAGGGTTACTGTAAGGCTTAGGCCTAGGGCTAGGATTTTTATAACTAGGAAGCCCTTAGATCCAGGCACACTGCAGCTGTTCAAGGCATCCCAAGGGGAGTACAAAAGTGCAACAACATGGCAGCTTTCACAGCTTTTTCCTTGGCACCATCCCTATACCTAGGCTGTTTTATCTGCCTAGGGTTAGGGTTAGGGTTCAGCCTAGGGCTTGGAGTTTTTTAACCAGGAAGCCCTGAGTTCCAGGCTTACTGCATCTGCCAAAGGCATCCCAAAGGGAGTGCAGAAGTGCCACAACATGGCTGCTTTCACGGCTTTTCCCTTAGGAAGAACCCTAATACGCGGCTGATTTACCTTCCTAGGCTTACTGTTAGGCTTAGGCCTAGGACTTTTAAAACCAGGAAGCCCTGGGCTCCAGGCACACTGCAGCTGCGAAAGGCATCCCAAGGGGAGCGCAAAAGTGACACAACTTGGCTGCCACCACTGATATTTCCATGAGACCATCCCGAACCATAGGCTGATTTTCCTTCCTAGGGTTAAGGTTTGAGTTACGCCTGGGGTAAGGGTTCTATTAACCAGAAAGCCCTGAGTTCCAAGAACACTGCAGCTGCGAAGGACTAGCCAAGAAGAGCGCAAAAGTACCACAACATGCCTGCCCCCACAGCTTTTTCCTTGGGGACATGCCTAATTCCTGGCTGATTTGCCTTTCTCGTCTTAGGGTTGGGGTTCGGCCTAGGGCTAGGACTTTTAAAATCAGGAAGCCCTGAGTTCCAGGCACACTGGAGCTGTGAAAGGCATCCAAAAGGGAGTGCAAAAGTGCCACAACATGGTTGCTTTCACGGCTTTTTCCTTGGCAAGAAGCCTAACACCAGGCTTATTTCCCTTCCCAGGGTTACTGTTAGGCTTAGGCCTAGGGCTAGGATTTTTAAAACTAGGAAGCCCTGGGCTCCAGGCACACTGCAGCTGTTCAAGGCATCCCAAGGGGAGTACAAAAGTGCAACAACATGGCAGCTTTCACAGCTTTTTCCTTGGCACCATCCCTATACCTAGGCTGATTTATCTGCCTAGGGTTAGGGTTAGGGTTCAGCCTAGGGCTTGGAGTTTTTTAACCAGGAAGCCCTGAGTTCCAGGCTTACTGCATCTGCCAAAGGCATCCAAAAGGGAGTGCAAAAGTGCCACAACATGGCTGCTTTCACGGCTTTTCCCTTAGGAAGAACCCTAATACGCGGCTGATTTACCTTCCTAGGGTTACTGTTAGGCTTAGACCTAGGACTTTTAAAACCAGGAAGCCCTGGGCTCCAGGCATATGCAGCTGTTAAAGGCATCCCAAGAGGGCTGCAGAAGTGACACAACTTGGCTGCCTCTGCTTCTATTCTCATGAGACCATCCCGAACCATAGGCTGATTTTCCTTCCTAGGGTTAAGGTTTGAGTTACGCCTAGGGTAAGAGTTCTATTAACCAGAAAGACCTGAGTTCCAAGAACACAGCAGCTGCGAAGGACTAGCCAAGAAGAGCGCAAAAGTACCACAACATGCCTGCCTCCACAGCTTTTTCCTTGGGGACATGCCTAATTCCTGGCTGATTTGCCTTTCTCGTCTTAGGGTTGGGGTTCGGCCTAGGGCTAGGATTTTTTTACCTAGGAAGCCCTGAGTTCCAGGCTTACTGCATCTGCCAAAGGCATCCCAAAGGGAGTGCAGAAGTGCCACAACATGGCTGCTTTCACGGCTTTTCCCTTAGGAAGAACCCTAATACGCGGCTGATTTACCTTCCTAGGCTTACTGTTAGGCTTAGGCCTAGGACTTTTAAAACCAGGAAGCCCTGGGCTCCAGGCACATGCAGCTGTTAAAGGCATCCCAAGAGGGCCGCAGAAGTGACACAACTTGGCTGCCTCTGCTGCTATTCTCATGAGACCATCCCGAAGCATAGGCTGATTTTCCTTCCTAGGGTTAAGGTTTGAGTTACGCCTAGGGTAAGGGTTCTATTAACCAGAAAGCCCTGAGTTCCAAGAACACAGCAGCTGCGAAGGACTACCCAAGAAGAGCGCAAAAGTACCACAACATGCCTGCCTCCACAGCTTTTTCCTTGGGGACATGCCTAATTCCTGGCTGATTTGCCTTTCTCGTCTTAGGGTTGGGGGTCGGCCTAGGGCTAGGATTTTTTTAACTAGGAAGCCCTGAGTTCCAGGCTTACTTCATCTGCAAAAAGCATCCCAAAGGGAGTGCAGAAGTGCCACAACATGGCTGCTTTCACGGCTTTTCCCTTAGGAAGAACCCTAATACGCGGCTGATTTACCTTCCTAGGGTTACTGTTAGGCTTAGGCCTAGGACTTTTAAAACCAGGAAGCCCTGGGCTCCAGGCACACTGCAGCTGCGAAAGGCATCCCAAGGGGAGCGCAAAAGTGACACAACTTGGCTGCCTCTGCTGCTATTCTCATGAGACCATCCCGAACCATAGGCTGATTTTCCTTCCTAGGGTTAAGGTTTGAGTTACGCCTAGGGTAAGGGTTCTATTAACCAGAAAGCCCTGAGTTCCAAGAACACAGCAGCTGCGAAGGACTACCCAAGAAGAGCGCAAAAGTACCACAACATGCCTGCCTCCACAGTTTTTCCTTGGGGACATGCCTAATTCCTGGCTGATTTGCCTTTCTCGTCTTAGGGTTGGGGTTCGGCCTAGGGCTAGGACTTTTAAAATCAGGAAGCCCTGAGTTCCAGGCACACTGGAGCTGTGAAAGGCATCCCAAAGGGAGTGCAAAAGTGCCACAACATGGCTGCTTTCACGGCTTTTTCCTTGGCAAGAAGCCTAACACCAGGCTGATTTCCCTTCCCAGGGTTACTGTAAGGCTTAGGCCTAGGGCTAGGATTTTTAAAACTAGGAAGCCCTGGGCTCCAGGCACATGCAGCTGTTCAAGGCATCCCAAGGGGAGTACAAAAGTGCAACAACATGGCAGCTTTCACAGCTTTTTCCTTGGCACCATCCCTATACCTAGGCTGATTTATCTGCCTACGGTTAGGGTTAGGGTTCAGCCTAGGGCTTGGAGATTTTAACCCGGAAGCCCTGAGTTCCAGGCTTACTGCATCTGCCAAAGGCATCCCAAAGGGAGTGTAAAAGTGCCACAACATGGCTGCTTTCACGGCTTTTCCCTTAGGAAGAACCCTAATACTCGGCTGATTTACCTTCCTAGGGTTACTGTTAGGCTTAGGCCTAGGACTTTTAAAACCAGGAAGCCCTGGGCACCAGGCACACTGCAGCTGCGAAAGGCATCCCAAGGGGAGCGCAAAAGTGACACAACTTGTCTGCCTCTGCTGCTATTCTCATGAGACCATCCCGAACCATAGGCTGATTTTCCTTCCTAGGGTTAAGGTTTGACTTACGCCTAGGGTAAGGGTTCTATTAACCAGAAAGCCCTGAGTTCCAAGAACACAGCAGCTGCGAAGGACTAGCCAAGAAGAGCGCAAAAGTACCACAACATGCCTGCCTCCACAGCTTTTTCCTTGGGGACATGCCTAAATCCTGGCTGATTTGCCTTTCTCGTCTTAGGGTTGGGGTTCGGCCTAGGGCTAGGATTTTTTTAACTAGGAAGCCCTGAGTTCCAGGCTTACTTCATCTGCCAAAGGCATCCCAAAGGGAGTGCAAAAGTGCCACAACATGGCTGCTTTCACGGCTTTTCCCTTAGGAAGAACCCTAATACGCGGCTGATTTACCTTCCTAGGGTTACTGTTAGGCTTAGGCCTAGGACTTTTAAAACCAGGAAGCCCTGGGCTCCAGGCACACTGCAGCTGCGAAAGGCATCCCAAGGGGAGCGCAAAAGTGACACAACTTGGCTGCCTCTGCTGCTATTCTCATGAGACCATCCCGAACCATAGGCTGATTTTCCTTCCTAGGGTTAAGGTTTGAGTTACGCCTGGGGTAAGGGTTCTATTAACCAGAAAGCCCTGAGTTCCAAGAACACAGCAGCTGCGAAGGACTAGCCAAGAAGAGCGCAAAAGTACCACAACATGCCTGCCTCCACAGCTTTTTCCTTGGGGACATGCCTAATTCCTGGCTGATTTGCCTTTCTCGTCTTAGGGTTGGGGTTCGGCCTAGGGCTAGGATTTTTTTAACTAGGAAGCCCTGAGTTCCAGGCTTTCTGCATCTGAAAAAGGCATCCCAAAGGGAGTGCAAAAGTGCCACAACATGGCTGCTTTCACGGCTTTTTCCTTGGCAAGAAGCCTAACACCAGGCTGATTTCCCTTCGAAGGGTTACTGTAAGGCTTAGGCCTAGGGCTAGGATTTTTAAAACTAGGAAGCCCTGGGCTCCAGGCACATGCAGCTGTTCAAGGCATCCCAAGGGGAGTACAAAAGTGCAACAACATGGCAGCTTTCACAGCTTTTTCCTTGGCACCATCCCTATACCTAGGCTGATTTATCTGCCTAGGGTTAGGGTTAGGCTTCAGCCTAGGGCTTGGAGATTTTAACCCGGAAGCCCTGAGTTCCAGGCTTACTGCATCTGCCAAAGGCATCCCAAAGGGAGTGCAAAAGTGCCACAACATGGCTGCTTTCACGGCTTTTCCCTTTGGAAGAACCCTAATACTCGGCTGATTTACCTTCCTAGGGTTACTGTTAGGCTTAGGCCTAGGACTTTTAAAACCAGGAAGCCCTGGGCACCAGGCACACTGCAGCTGCGAAAGGCATCCCAAGGGGAGCGCAAAAGTGACACAACTTGTCTGCCTCTGCTGCTATTCTCATGAGACCATCCCGAACCATAGGCTGATTTTCCTTCCTAGGGTTAAGGTTTGACTTACGCCTAGGGTGAGGGTTCTATTAACCAGAAAGCCCTGAGTTCCAAGAACACAGCAGCTGCGAAGGACTAGCCAAGAAGAGCGCAAAAGTACCACAACGTGCCTGCCTCCACAGCTTTTTCCTTGGGGACATGCCTAATTCCTGGCTGATTTGCCTTTCTCGTCTTAGGGTTGGGGTTCGGCCTAGGGCTAGGATTTTTTTAACTAGGAAGCCCTGAGTTCCAGGCTTACTGCATCTGCCAAAGGCATCCCAAAGGGAGTGCAGAAGTGCCACAACATGGCTGCTTTCACGGCTTTCCCCTTAGGAAGAACCCTAATACGCGGCTGATTTACCTTCCTAGGGTTACTGTTAGGCTTAGGCCTAGGACTTTTTTAAAACCAGGAAGCCATGGGCTCCAGGCACATGCAGCTGCGAAAGGCATCCCAAGAGGGCCGCAGAAGTGACACAACTTGGCTGTCTCTGCTTCTATTCTCATGAGACCATCCTGAACCATAGGCTGATTTTCCTTCCTAGGGTTAAGGTTTGAGTTACGCCTGGGGTAAGGGTTCTATTAACCAGAAAGCCCTGAGTTCCAAGAACACAGCAGCTGCGAAGGACTAGCCAAGAAGAGCGCAAAAGTACCACAACATGCCTGCCTCCACAGCTTTTTCCTTGGGGACATGCCTAATTCCTGGCTGATTTGCCTTTCTCGTCTTAGGGTTGGGGTTCGGCCTAGGGCTAGGATGTTTTTAACTAGGAAGCCCTGAGTTCCAGGCTTACTTCATCTGCCAAAGGCATCCCAAAGGGAGTGCAAAAGTGCCACAACATGGCTGCTTTCACGGCTTTTCCCTTAGGAAGAACCCTAATACGCGGCTGATTTACCTTCCTAGGCTTACTGTTAGGCTTAGGCCTAGGACTTTTAAAACCAGGAAGCCCTGGGCTCCAGGCACACTGCAGCTGCGAAAGGCATCCCAAGGGGAGCGCAAAAGTGACACAACTTGGCTGCCTCTGCTGCTATTCTCATGAGACCATCCCGAACCATAGGCTGATTTTCCTTCCTAGGGTTAAGGTTTGAGTTACGCCTAGGGTAAGGGTTCTATTAACCAGAAAGCCCTGAGTTCCAAGAACACAGCAGCTGCGAAGGACTAGCCAAGAAGAGCGCAAAAGTACCACAACATGCCTGCCTCCACAGCTTTTTCCTTGGGGACATGCCTAATTCCTGGCTGATTTGCCTTTCTCGTCTTAGGGTTGGGGTTCGGCCTAGGGCTAGGACTTTTAAAATCAGGAAGCCCTGAGTTCCAGGCACACTGGAGCTGTGAAAGGCATCCAAAAGGGAGTGCAAAAGTGCCACAACATGGTTGCTTTCACGGCTTTTTCCTTGGCAAGAAGCCTAACACCAGGCTGATTTCCCTTCCCAGGGTTACTGTTAGGCTTAGGCCTAGGGCTAGGATTTTTAAAACTAGGAAGCCCTTAGATCCAGGCACACTGCAGCTGTTCAAGGCATCCCAAGGGGAGTACAAAAGTGCAACAACATGGCAGCTTTCACAGCTTTTTCCTTGGCACTATCCCTATACCTAGGCTGATTTATCTGCCTAGGGTTAGGGTTAGGCTTCAGCCGAGGGCTTGGAGTTTTTAAACCAGGAAGCCCTGAGTTCCAGGCTTACTGCATCTGCCAAAGGCATCCCAAAGGGAGTGCAAAAGTGCCACAACATGGCTGCTTTCACAGCTTTTCCCTTAGGAAGAACCCTAATACCTGGCTGATTTACCTTCCTAGGGTTACTGTTAGGCTTAGACCTAGGACTTTTAAAACCAGGAAGCCCTGGGCTTCAGGCACACTGCAGCTGTTAAAGGCATCCCAAGAGGGCCGCAGAAATGACACATCTTGGCTGCCTCTGCTTCTATTCTCATGAGACCATCCCGAACCATAGGCTGATTTTCCTTCCTAGGGTTAAGGTTTGAGTTACGCCTAGGGTAAGAGTTCTATTAACCAGAAAGCCCTGAGTTCCAAGAACACAGCAGCTGCGAAGGACTACCCAAGAAGAGCGCAAAAGTACCACAACGTGCCTGCCTCCACAGCTTTTTCCTTGGGGACATGCCTAATTCCTGGCTGATTTGCCTTTCTCGTCTTAGGGTTGGGGTTCAGCCTAGGGCTAGGATTTTTTTAACTAGGAAGCCCTGAGTTCCAGGCTTACTTCATCTGCCAAAGGCATCCCAAAGGGAGTGCAGAAGTGCCACAACATGGCTGCTTTCACGGCTTTTCCCTTAGGAAGAACCCTAATACGCGGCTGATTTACCTTCCTAGGCTTACTGTTAGGCTTAGGCCTAGGACTTTTAAAACCAGGAAGCCCTGGGCTCCAGGCACACTGCAGCTGCGAAAGGCATCCCAAGGGGAGCGCAAAAGTGACACAACTTGGCTGCCTCTGCTGCTATTCTCATGAGACCATCCCGAACCATAGGCTGATTTTCCTTCCTAGGGTTAAGGTTTGAGTTACGCCTGGGGTAAGGGTTCTATTAACCAGAAAGCCCTGAGTTCCAAGAACACAGCAGCTGCGAAGGACTAGCCAAGAAGAGCGCAAAAGTACCACAACGTGCCTGCCTCCACAGCTTTTTCCTTGGGGACATGCCTAATTCCTGGCTGATTTGCCTTTCTCGTCTTAGGGTTGGGGTTCGGCCTAGGGCTAGGATTTTTTTAACTAGGAAGCCCTGAGTTCCAGGCTTACTTCATCTGCCAAAAGCATCCCAAAGGGAGTGCAACAGTGCCACAACATGGCTGCTTTCACGGCTTTTCCCTTAGGAAGAACCCTAATACCCGGCTGATTTACCTTCCTAGGGTTACTGTTAGGCTTAGGCCTAGGACTTTTAAAACCAGGAAGCCCTGGGCTCCAGGCACATGCAGCTGTTAAAGGCATCCCAAGAGGGCCGCAGAAGTGACACAACTTGGCTGCCACCACTGATATTTCCATGAGACCATCCCGAACCATAGGCTGATTTTCCTTCCTAGGGTTAAGGTTTGAGTTACGCCTAGGGTAAGGGTTCTATTAAAGAGAAAGCCCTGAGTTCCAAGAACACAGCAGCTGCGAAGGACTAGCCAAGAAGAGCGCAAAAGTACCACAACATGCCTGCCTCCACAGCTTTTTCCTTGGGGACATGCCTAATTCCTGGCTGATTTGCCTTTCTCGTCTTAGGGTTGGGGTTCGGCCTAGGGCTAGGACTTTTAAAATCAGGAAGCCCTGAGTTCCAGGCACACTGGAGCTGTGAAAGGCATCCAAAAGGGAGTGCAAAAGTGCCACAACATGGTTGCTTTCACGGCTTTTTCCTTGGCAAGAAGCCTAACACCAGGCTGATTTCCCTTCCCAGGGTTACTGTTAGGCTTAGGCCTAGGACTTTTAAAACCAGGAAGCCCTGGGCTCCAGGCACATGCAGGTGTTAAAGGCATCCCAAGAGGGCCGCAGAAGTGACACAACTTGGCTGCCTCTGCTTCTATTCTCATGAGACCATCCCGAATCATACGCTGATTTTCCTTCCTAGGGTTAATGTTTGAGTTTCGCCTAGGGTAAGACGTCTATTAACCAGAAAGACCTGAGTTCCAAGAACACAGCAGCTGCGAAGGACTACCCAAGAAGAGCGCAAAAGTACCACAACATGCCTGCCTCCACAGCTTTTTCCTTGGGGACATGCCTAATTCCTGGCTGATTTGCCTTTCTCGTCTTAGGGTTGGGGTTCGGCCTAGGGCTAGGATTTTTTTAACTAGGAAGCCCTGAGTTCCAGGCTTACTGCATCTGCCAAAGGCATCCCAAAGGGAGTGCAGAAGTGCCACAACATGGCTGCTTTGACGTCTTTTCCCTTAGGAAGAACCCTAATACGCGGCTGATTTACCTTCCTAGGGTTACTGTTAGGCTTAGGCCTAGGACTTTTAAAACCAGGAAGCCCTGGGCTCCAGGCACACTGCAGCTGCGAAAGGCATCCCAAGGGGAGCGCAAAAGTGACACAACTTGGCTGCCACCACTGATATTTCCATGAGACCATCCCGAACCATAGGCGTATTTTCCTTCCTAGGGTGAAGGTTTGAGTTACGCCTGGGGTAAGGGTTCTATTAACCAGAAAGCCCTGAGTTCCAAGAACACAGCAGCTGCGAAGGACTACCCAAGAAGAGCGCAAAAGTACCACAACATGCCTGCCTCCACAGCTTTTTCCTTGGGGACATGCCTAATTCCTGGCTGATTTGCCTTTCTCGTCTTAGGGTTGGGGTTCGGCCTAGGGCTAGGATTTTTTTAACTAGGAAGCCCTGAGTTCCAGGCTTACTTCATCTGCCAAAAGCATCCCAAAGGGAGTGCAGAAGTGCCACAACATGGCTGCTTTCACGGCTTTTCCCTTAGGAAGAACCCTAATACCTGGCTGATTTACCTTCCTAGGGTTACTGTTAGGCTTAGGCCTAGGACTTTTAAAACCCGGAAGCCCTGGGCTCCTGGCACATGCAGCTGTTAAAGGCATCCCAAGAGGGCCGCAGAAGTGACACAACTTGGCTGCCTCTGCTGCTATTCTCATGAGACCATCCCGAACCATAGGCTGATTTTCCTTCTTAGGGTTAAGGTTTGAGTTACGCCTAGGGTAAGAGTTCTATTAACCAGAAAGCCCTGAGTTCCAAGAACACAGCAGCTGCGAAGGACTACCAAGAAGAGCGCAAAAGTACCACAACATGCCTGCCTCCACAGCTTTTTCCTTGGGGACATGCCTAATTCCTGGCTGATTTACCTTTCTCGTCTTAGGGTTGGGGTTGGGCCTAGGGCTAGGACTTTTAAAATCAGGAAGCCCTGAGTTCCAGGCGCACTGGAGCTGTGAAAGGCATCCAAAAGGGAGTGCAAAAGTGCCACAACATGGTTGCTTTCACGGCTTTTTCCTTGGCAAGAAGCCTAACACCAGGCTGATTTCCCTTCCCAGGGTTACTGTTAGGCTTAGGCCTAGGGCTAGGATTTTTAAAACTAGGAAGCCCTGGGCTCCAGGCACACTGCAGCTGTTCAAGGCATCCCAAGGGGAGTACAAAAGTGCAACAACATGGCAGCTTTCACAGCTTTTTCCTTGGCACCATCCCTATACCTAGGCTGATTTGTCTTTCTCGTCTTAGGGTTGGGGTTCGGCCTAGGGCTAGGATTTTTAAAATCAGGAAGCCCTGAGTTCCAGGCACACTGGAGCTGTGAAAGGCATCCAAAAGGGAGTGCAAAAGTGCCACAACATGGCTGCTTTCACGGCTTTTTCCTTGGCAAGAAGCCTAACACCAGGCTTATTTCCCTTCCCAGGGTTACTGTTAGGCTTAGGCCTAGGGCTAGGATTTTTAAAACTAGGAAGCCCTGAGTTCCAGGCACACTGGAGCTGTGAAAGGCATCCAAAAGGGAGTGCAAAAGTGCCACAACATGGTTGCTTTCACAGCTTTTTCCTTGGCAAGAAGCCTAACACCAGGCTTTATTTCCCTTCCCACGGTTACTGTTAGGCTTAGGCCTAGGGCTAGGATTTTTAAAACTAGGAAGCCCTTAGATCCAGGCACACTGCAGCTGTTCAAGGCATCCCAAGGGGAGTACAAAAGTGCAACAACATGGCAGCTTTCACAGCTTTTTCCTTGGCACCATCCCTATACCTAGGCTGATTTATCTGCCTAGGGTTAGGGTTAGGGTTCAGCCTAGGGCTTGGAGTTTTTTAACCAGGAAGCCCTGAGTTCCAGGCTTACTGCATCTGCCAAAGGCATCCCAAAGGGAGTGCAAAAGTGCCACAACATGGCTGCTTTCACAGCTTTTCCCTTAGGAAGAACCCTAATACCTGGCTGATTTACCTTCCTAGGGTTACTGTTAGGCTTAGGCCTAGGACTTTTAAAACCAGGAAGCCCTGGGCTCCAGGCACACTGCAGCTGCGAAAGGCATCCCAAGGGGAGCGCAAAAGTGACACAACTTGGCTGCCTCTGCTTCTATTCTCATGAGACCATCCTGAACCATAGGCTGATTTTCCTTCCTAGGGTTAAGGTTTGAGTTACGCCTAGGGTAAGAGTTCTATTAACCAGAAAGACCTGAGTTCCAAGAACACAGCATCTGCGAAGGACTACCCAAGAAGAGCGCAAAAGTACCACAACGTGCCTGCCTCCACAGCTTTTTCCTTGGGGACATGCCTAATTCCTGGCTGATTTGCCTTTCTCGTCTTAGGGTTGGGGTTCGGCCTAGGGCTAGGATATTTTTAACTAGGAAGCCCTGAGTTCAAGGCTTACTGCATCTGCCAAAGGCATCCCAAAGGGAGTGCAGAAGTGCCACAACATGGCTGCTTTCACGGCTTTTCCCTTAGGAAGAACCCTAATACGCGGCTGATTTACCTTCCTAGGGTTACTGTTAGGCTTAGGCCTAGGACTTTTAAAACCAGGAAGCCCTGGGCTCCAGGCACACTGCAGCTGCGAAAGGCATCCCAAGGGGAGCGCAAAAGTGACACAACTTGGCTGCCACCACTGATATTTCCATGAGACCATCCCGAACCATAGGCTGATTTTCCTTCCTAGGGTTAAGGTTTGAGTTACGCCTGGGGTAAGGGTTCTATTAACCAGAAAGCCCTGAGTTCCAAGAACACAGCAGCTGCGAAGGACTAGCCAAGAAGAGCGCAAAAGTACCACAACGTGCCTGCCTCCACAGCTTTTTCCTTGGGGACATGCCTAATTCCTGGCTGATTTGCCTTTCTCGTCTTAGGGTTGGGGTTCGGCCTAGGGTTAGGATTTTTAAAATCAGGAAGCCCTGAGTTCCAGGCACACTGGAGCTGTGAAAGGCATCCAAAAGGGAGTGCAAAAGTGCCACAACATGGTTGCTTTCGCGGCTTTTTCCTTGGCAAGAAGCTTAACACCAGGCTGACTTCCCTTCCCTTGGTTACTGTTAGGCTTAGGACTAGGGCTAGGATTTTTAAAACTAGGAAGCCCTTAGATCCAGGCACACTGCAGCTGTTCAAGGCATCCCAAGGGGAGTACAAAAGTGCAACAACATGGCAGCTTTCACAGCTTTTTCCTTGGCACCATCCCTATACCTAGGCTGATTTATCTGCCTAGGGTTAGGGTTAGGCTTCAGCCTAGGTCTTGGAGTTTTTTAACCAGGAAGCCCTGAGTTCCAGGCTTACTGCATCTGCCAAAGGCATCCCAAAGGGAGTGCAAAAGTGCCACAACATGGCTGCTTTCACAGCTTTTCCATTAGGAAGAACACTAATACCTGGCTGATTTACCTTCCTAGGGTTACTGTTAGGCTTAGACCTAGGACTTTTAAAACCAGGAAGCCCTGGGCTTCAGGCACACTGCAGCTGTTAAAGGCATCCCAAGAGGGCCGCAGAAATGACACATCTTGGCTGCCTCTGCTTCTATTCTCATGAGACCATCACGAACCATAGGCTGATTTTCCTTCCTAGGGTTAATGTTTGAGTTTCGCCTAGGGTAAGAGGTCTATTAACCAGAAAGACCTGAGTTCCAAGAACACAGCAGCTGCGAAGGACTAGCCAAGAAGAGCGCAAAAGTACCACAACATGCCTGCCTCCACAGCTTTTTCCTTGGGGACATGCCTAATTCCTGGCTGATTTGCCTTTCTCGTCTTAGGGTTGGGGTTCGGCCTAGGGCTAGGATATTTTTTCCTAGGAAGCCCTGAGTTCCAGGCTTACTGCATCTGCCAAAGGCATCCCAAAGGGAGTGCAGAAGTGCCACAACATGGCTGCTTTCACGGCTTTTCCCTTAGGAAGAACCCTAATACGCGGCTGATTTACCTTCCTAGGGTTACTGTTAGGCTTAGGCCTAGGACTTTTAAAACCAGGAAGCCCTGGGCTCCAGGCACACTGCAGCTGCGAAAGGCATCCCAAGGGGAGCGCAAAAGTGACACAACTTGGCTGCCACAACTGATATTTCCATGAGACCATCCCGAACCATAGGCTGATTTTCCTTCCTAGGGTTAAGGTTTGAGTTACGCCTAGGGTAAGGGTTCTATTAACCAGAAAGCCCTGAGTTCCAAGAACACAGCAGCTGCGAAGGACTACCCAAGAAGAGCGGAAAAGTACCACAACATGCCTGCCTCCACAGCTTTTTCCTTGGGGACATGCCTAATTCCTGGCTGATTTGCCTTTCTCGTCTTAGGGTTGGGGTTCGGCCTAGGGCTAGGATTTTTTTAACTAGGAAGCCCTGAGTTCCAGGCTTACTTCATCTGCCAAAGGCATCCCAAAGGGAGTGCAGAAGTGCCACAACATGGCTGCTTTCACGGCTTTTCCCTTAGGAAGAACCCTAATACCCGGCTGATTTACCTTCCTAGGGTTACTGTTAGGCTTAGGCCTAGGACTTTTAAAACCAGGAAGCCCTGGGCTCCAGGCACATGCAGCTGCGAAAGGCATCCCAAGAGGGCCGCAGAAGTGACACAACTTGGCTGCCTCTGCTGCTATTCTCATGAGACCATCCCGAACCATAGGCTGATTTTCCTTCCTAGGGTGAAGGTTTGAGTTACGCCTCGGGTAAGGGTTCTATTAACCAGAAAGCCCTGAGTTCCAAGAACACAGCAGCTGCGAAGGACTACCCAAGAAGAGCGCAAAAGTACCACAACATGCCTGCCTCCACAGCTTTTTCCTTGGGGACATGCCTAATTCCTGGCTGATTTGCCTTTCTCGTCTTAGGGTTGGGGTTCGGCCTAGGGTTAGGATTTTTAAAATCAGGAAGCCCTGAGTTCCAGGCACACTGGAGCTGTGAAAGGCATCCAAAAGGGAGTGCAAAAGTGCCACAACATGGTTGCTTTCACGGCTTTTTCCTTGGCAAGAAGCCTAACACCAGGCTGATTTCCCTTGCCAGGGTTACTGTTAGGCTTAGGCCTAGGGCTAGGATTTTTAAAACTAGGAAGCCCTTAGATCCAGGCACACTGCAGCTGTTCAAGGCATCCCAAGGGGAGTACAAAAGTGCAACAACATGGCAGCTTTCACAGCTTTTTCCTTGGCACTATCCCTATACCTAGGCTGATTTATCTGCCTAGGGTTAGGGTTAGGGTTCAGCCTAGGGATTGGAGTTTTTTAACCAGGAAGCCCTGAGTTCCAGGCTTACTGCATCTGCCAAAGGCATCCCAAAGGGAGTGCAAAAGTGCCACAACATGGCTGCTTTCACAGCTTTTCCCTTAGGAAGAACCCTAATACATGGCTGATTTACCTTCCTAGGGTTACTGTTAGGCTTAGACCTAGGACTTTTAAAACACGGAAGCCCTGGGCTCCAGGCACACTGCAGCTGTTCAAGGCATCCCAAGGGGAGCGCAAAAGTGACACAACTTGGCTGCCTCTGCTGCTATTCTCATGAGACCATCCCGAACCATAGGCTGATTTTCCTTCCTAGGGTTAAGGTTTGAGTTACGCCTGGGGTAAGGGTTCTATTAACCAGAAAGCCCTGAGTTCCAAGAACACAGCATCTGCGAAGGACTACCCAAGAAGAGCGCAAAAGTACCACAACGTGCCTGCCTCCACAGCTTTTTCCTTGGGGACATGCCTAATTCCTGGCTGATTTGCCTTTCTCGTCTTAGGGTTGGGGTTCGGCCTAGGGCTAGGATTTTTTTAACTAGGAAGCCCGGAGTTCCAGTCTTACTTCATCTGCCAAAGGCATCCCAAAGGGAGTGCAAAAGTGCCACAACATGGCTGCTTTCACGGCTTTTCCCTTAGGAAGAACCCTAATACCCAGCTGATTTACCTTCCTAGGGTTACTGTTAGGCTTAGGCCTAGGACTTTTAAAACCAGGAAGCCCTGGGCTCCAGGCACACTGCAGCTGCGAAAGGCATCCCAAGGGGAGCGCAAAAGTGACACAACTTGGCTGCCACCACTGATATTTCCATGAGACCATCCCGAACCATAGGCTGATTTTCCTTCCTAGGGTTAAGGTTTGAGTTACGCCTCGGGTAAGCGTTCTATTAACCAGAAAGCCCTGAGTTCCAAGAACACAGCAGCTGCGAAGGACTACCGAAGAAGAGCGCAAAAGTACCACAACATGCCTGCCTCCACAGCTTTTTCCTTGGGGACATGCCTAATTCCTGGCTGATTTGCCTTTCTCGTCTTAGGGTTGGGGTTCAGCCTAGGGCTAGGATTTTTTTAAGTACGAAGCCCTGAGTTCCAGGCTTACTGCATCTGCCAAAGGCATCCCAAAGGGAGTGCAGAAGTGCCACAACATGGCTGCTTTCACGGCTTTTCCCTTAGGAAGAACCCTAATACCCAGCTGATTTACCTTCCTAGGGTTACTGTTAGGCTTAGGCCTAGGACTTTTAAAACCAGGAAGCCCTGGGCTCCAGGCACACTGCAGCTTTTCAAGGCATCCCAAGGGGAGCGCAAAAGTGACACAACTTGGCTGCCTCTGCTTCTATTCTCATGAGACCATCCCGAACCATAGGCTGATTTTCCTTCCTAGGGTTAAGGTTTGAGTTACGCCTGGGGTAAGGGTTCTATTAACCAGAAAGCCCTGAGTTCCAAGAACACAGCAGCTGTGAAGGACTACCCAAGAAGAGCGCAAAAGTACCACAACGTGCCTGCCTCCACAGCTTTTTCCTTGGGGACATGCCTAATTCCTGGCTGATTTGCCTTTCTCGTCTTAGGGTTGGGGTTCGGCCTAGGGTTAGGATTTTTTTAACTAGGAAGCCCTGAGTTCCAGGCTTACTTCATCTGCCAAATGCATCCCAAAGGGAGTGCAAAAGTGCCACAACATGGCTGCTTTCACGGCTTTTCCCTTAGGAAGAACCCTAATACGCGGCTGATTTACCTTCCTAGGGTTACTGTTAGGCTTAGGCCTAGGACTTTTAAAACCAGGAAGCCCTGGGCTCCAGGCACATGCAGCTGTTAAAGGCATCCCAAGAGGGCCGCAGAAGTGACACAACTTGGCTGCCTCTGCTGCTATTCTCATGAGACCATCTCGAACCATAGGCTGATTTTCCTTCCTAGGGTTAAGGTTTGAGTTACGCCTAGGGTAAGAGTTCTATTAACCAGAAAGCCCTGAGTTCCAAGAACACAGCAGCTGCGAAGGACTACCCAAGAAGAGCGCAAAAGTACCACAACGTGCCTGCCTCCACAGCTTTTTCCTTGGGGACATGCCTAATTCCTGGCTGATTTGCCTTTCTCGTCTTAGGGTTGGGGTTCGGCCTAGGGCTAAGATTTTTAAAATCAGGAAGCCCTGAGTTCCAGGCACACTGGAGCTGTGAAAGACATCCAAAAGGGAGTGCAAAAGTGCCACAACATGGTTGCTTTCACGGCTTTTTCCTTGGCAAGAAGCCTAACACCAGGCTGATTTCCCTTGCCAGGGTTACTGTTAGGCTTAGGCCTAGGGCTAGGATTTTTAAAACTAGGAAGCCCTTAGATCCAGGCACACTGCAGCTGTTCAAGGCATCCCAAGGGGAGTACAAAAGTGCAACAACATGGCAGCTTTCACAGCTTTTTCCTTGGCACTATCCCTATACCTAGGCTGATTTATCTGCCTAGGGTTAGGGTTAGGGTTCAGCCTAGGGATTGGAGTTTTTTAACCAGGAAGCCCTGAGTTCCAGGCTTACTGCATCTGCCAAAGGCATCCCAAAGGGAGTGCAAAAGTGCCACAACATGGCTGCTTTCACAGCTTTTCCCTTAGGAAGAACCCTAATACCTGGCTGATTTACCTTCCTAGGGTTACTGTTAGGCTTAGACCTAGGACTTTTAAAACACGGAAGCCCTGGGCTCCAGGCACACTGCAGCTGTTAAAGGCATCCCAAGAGGGCCGCAGAAGTGACACAACTTGGCTGCCTCTGCTTCTATTCTCATGAGACCATCCCGAACCATAGGCTGATTTTCCTTCCTAGGGTTAATGTTTGAGTTTCACCTAGGGTAAGAGGTCTATTAACCAGAAAGACCTGAGTTCCAAGAACACAGCAGCTGCGAAGGACTACCCAAGAAGAGCGCAAAAGTACCACAACATGCCTGCCTCCACAGCTTTTTCCTTGGGGACATGCCTAATTCCTGGCTGATTTGCCTTTCTCGTCTTAGGGTTGGGGTTCGGCCTAGGGCTAGGATTTTTTTAACTAGGAAGCCCTGAGTTCCAGGCTTACTGCATCTGCCAAATGCATCCCAAAGGGAGTGCAGGAGTGCCACAACATGGCTGCTTTCACGGCTTTTCCCTTAGGAAGAACCCTAATACGCGGCTGATTTACCTTCCTAGGGTTACTGTTAGGCTTAGGCCTAGCACTTTTAAAACCAGGAAGCCCTGGGCTCCAGGCACACTGCAGCTGTTCAAGGCATCCCAAGGGGAGCGCAAAAGTGACACAACTTGGCTGCCTCTGCTGCTATTCTCATGAGACCATCCCGAACCATAGGCTGATTTTCCTTCCTAGGGTTAAGGTTTGAGTTACGCCTGGGGTAAGGGTTCTATTAACCAGAAAGCCCTGAGTTCCAAGAACACAGCAGCTGCGAAGGACTACCCAAGAAGAGCGCAAAAGTACCACAACGTGCCTGCCTCCACAGCTTTTTCCTTGGGGACATGCCTAATTCCTGGCTGATTTGCCTTTCTCGTCTTAGGGTTGGGGTTCGGCCTAGGGCTAGGATTTTTTTAACTAGGAAGCCCTGAGTTCAAGGCTTACTGCATCTGCCAAAGGCATCCCAAAGGGAGTGCAGAAGTGCCACAACATGGCTGCTTTCACGGCTTTTCCCTTAGGAAGAACCCTAATACGCGGCTGATTTACCTTCCTAGGGTTACTGTTAGGCTTAGGCCTAGGACTTTTAAAACCAGGAAGCCCTGGGCTCCAGGCACACTGCAGCTGCGAAAGGCATCCCAAGGGGAGCGCAAAAGTGACACAACTTGGCTGCCACCACTGATATTTCCATGAGACCATCCCGAACCATAGGCTGATTTTCCTTCCTAGGGTTAAGGTTTGAGTTACGCCTGGGGTAAGGGTTCTATTAACCAGAAAGCCCTGAGTTCCAAGAACACAGCAGCTGCGAAGGACTAGCCAAGAAGAGCGCAAAAGTACCACAACGTGCCTGCCTCCACAGCTTTTTCCTTGGGGACATGCCTAATTCCTGGCTGATTTGCCTTTCTCGTCTTAGGGTTGGGGTTCGGCCTAGGGCTAGGATTTTTTTAACTAGGAAGCCCTGAGTTCCAGGCTTACTGCATCTGCCAAAGGCATCCCAAAGGGAGTGCAGAAGTGCCACAACATGGCTGCTTTCACGGCTTTTCCCTTAGGAAGAACCCTAATACGCGGCTGATTTACCTTCCTAGGCTTACTGTTAGGCTTAGGCCTAGGACTTTTAAAACCAGGAAGCCCTGGGCTCCAGGCACACTGCAGCTGCGAAAGGCATCCCAAGGGGAGCGCAAAAGTGACACAACTTGGCTGCCACCACTGATATTTCCATGAGACCATCCCGAACCATAGGCTGATTTTCCTTCCTAGGGTTAAGGTTTGAGTTACGCCTAGGGTAAGGGTTCTATTAACCAGAAAGCCCTGAGTTCCAAGAACACAGCAGCTGCGAAGGACTTCCCAAGAAGAGCGCAAAAGTACCACAACATGCCTGCCTCCACAGCTTTTTCCTTGGGGACATGCCTAATTCCTGGCTGATTTGCCTTTCTCGTCTTAGGGTTGGGGTTCGGCCTAGGGTTAGGATTTTTAAAATCAGGAAGCCCTGAGTTCCAGGCACACTGGAGCTGTGAAAGGCATCCAAAAGGGAGTGCAAAAGTGCCACAACATGGTTGCTTTCGCGGCTTTTTCCTTGGCAAGAAGCTTAACACCAGGCTGACTTCCCTTCCCTTGGTTACTGTTAGGCTTAGGACTAGGGCTAGGATTTTTAAAACTAGGAAGCCCTTAGATCCAGGCACACTGCAGCTGTTCAAGGCATCCCAAGGGGAGTACAAAAGTGCAACAACATGGCAGCTTTCACAGCTTTTTCCTTGGCACCATCCCTATACCTAGGCTGATTTATCTGCCTAGGGTTAGGGTTAGGCTTCAGCCTAGGTCTTGGAGTTTTTTAACCAGGAAGCCCTGAGTTCCAGGCTTACTGCATCTGCCAAAGGCATCCCAAAGGGAGTGCAAAAGTGCCACAACATGGCTGCTTTCACAGCTTTTCCATTAGGAAGAACACTAATACCTGGCTGATTTACCTTCCTAGGGTTACTGTTAGGCTTAGACCTAGGACTTTTAAAACCAGGAAGCCCTGGGCTTCAGGCACACTGCAGCTGTTAAAGGCATCCCAAGAGGGCCGCAGAAATGACACATCTTGGCTGCCTCTGCTTCTATTCTCATGAGACCATCACGAACCATAGGCTGATTTTCCTTCCTAGGGTTAATGTTTGAGTTTCGCCTAGGGTAAGAGGTCTATTAACCAGAAAGACCTGAGTTCCAAGAACACAGCAGCTGCGAAGGACTAGCCAAGAAGAGCGCAAAAGTACCACAACATGCCTGCCTCCACAGCTTTTTCCTTGGGGACATGCCTAATTCCTGGCTGATTTGCCTTTCTCGTCTTAGGGTTGGGGTTCGGCCTAGGGCTAGGATATTTTTTCCTAGGAAGCCCTGAGTTCCAGGCTTACTGCATCTGCCAAAGGCATCCCAAAGGGAGTGCAGAAGTGCCACAACATGGCTGCTTTCACGGCTTTTCCCTTAGGAAGAACCCTAATACGCGGCTGATTTACCTTCCTAGGGTTACTGTTAGGCTTAGGCCTAGGACTTTTAAAACCAGGAAGCCCTGGGCTCCAGGCACACTGCAGCTGCGAAAGGCATCCCAAGGGGAGCGCAAAAGTGACACAACTTGGCTGCCACAACTGATATTTCCATGAGACCATCCCGAACCATAGGCTGATTTTCCTTCCTAGGGTTAAGGTTTGAGTTACGCCTAGGGTAAGGGTTCTATTAACCAGAAAGCCCTGAGTTCCAAGAACACAGCAGCTGCGAAGGACTACCCAAGAAGAGCGGAAAAGTACCACAACATGCCTGCCTCCACAGCTTTTTCCTTGGGGACATGCCTAATTCCTGGCTGATTTGCCTTTCTCGTCTTAGGGTTGGGGTTCGGCCTAGGGCTAGGATTTTTTTAACTAGGAAGCCCTGAGTTCCAGGCTTACTTCATCTGCCAAAGGCATCCCAAAGGGAGTGCAGAAGTGCCACAACATGGCTGCTTTCACGGCTTTTCCCTTAGGAAGAACCCTAATACCCGGCTGATTTACCTTCCTAGGGTTACTGTTAGGCTTAGGCCTAGGACTTTTAAAACCAGGAAGCCCTGGGCTCCAGGCACATGCAGCTGCGAAAGGCATCCCAAGAGGGCCGCAGAAGTGACACAACTTGGCTGCCTCTGCTGCTATTCTCATGAGACCATCCCGAACCATAGGCTGATTTTCCTTCCTAGGGTGAAGGTTTGAGTTACGCCTCGGGTAAGGGTTCTATTAACCAGAAAGCCCTGAGTTCCAAGAACACAGCAGCTGCGAAGGACTAGCCAAGAAGAGCGCAAAAGTACCACAACATGCCTGCCTCCACAGCTTTTTCCTTGGGGACATGCCTAATTCCTGGCTGATTTGCCTTTCTCGTCTTAGGGTTGGGGTTCGGCCTAGGGTTAGGATTTTTAAAATCAGGAAGCCCTGAGTTCCAGGCACACTGGAGCTGTGAAAGGCATCCAAAAGGGAGTGCAAAAGTGCCACAACATGGTTGCTTTCACGGCTTTTTCCTTGGCAAGAAGCCTAACACCAGGCTGATTTCCCTTCGAAGTGTTACTGTAAGGCTTAGGTCTAGGGCTAGGATTTTTATAACTAGGAAGCCCTTAGATCCAGGCACACTGCAGCTGTTCAAGGTATCCCAAGGGGAGTATTAAAGTACCACAACATGGCAGCTTTCACAGCTTTTTCCTTGGCACCATCCCTATACCTAGGCTGATTTATCTGACTAGGGTTAGGGTTAGGCTTCAGCCTAGGGCTTGGAGTTTTTTAACCAGGAAGCCCTGAGTTCCAGGCTTACTGCATCTGCCAAATGCATCCCAAAGGGAGTGCAGAAGTGCCACAACATGGCTGCTTTCACGGCTTTTCCCTTAGGAAGAACCCTAATACGCGGCTGATTTACCTTCCTAGGGTTACTGTTAGGCTTAGGCCTAGGACTTTTAAAACCAGGAAGCCCTGGGCTCCAGGCACTCTGCAGCTGCAAAAGGCATCCCAAGGGGAGCGCAAAAGTGACACAACTTGGCTGCCACCACTGATATTTCCATGAGACCATCCCGAACCATAGGCTGATTTTCCGTCCTAGGGTTAAGGTTTGAGTTAGGCCTAGGGTAAGGGTTCTATTAACCAGAAAGCCCTGAGTTCCAAGAACACAGCAGCTGCGAAGGACTAGCCAAGAAGAGCGCAAAAGTACCACAACATGCCTGCCTCCACAGCTTTTTCCTTGGGGACATGCCTAATTCCTGGCTGATTTGCCTTTCTCGTCTTAGGGTTGGGGTTCGGCCTAGGGCTAGGATTTTTTTAACCAGGAAGCCCTGAGTTCCAGGCTTACTGCATCTGCCAAAGGCATCCCAAAGGGAGTGCAGAAGTGCCACAACATGGCTGCTATCACGGCTTTTCCCTTAGGAAGAACCCTAATACGCGGCTGATTTACCTTCCTAGGGTTACTGTTAGGCTTAGGCCTAGGACTTTTAAAACCAGGAAGCCCTGGGCTCCAGGCACACTGCAGCTGCGAAAGGCATCCCAAGGGGAGCGCAAAAGTGACACAACTTGGCTGCCACCACTGATATTTCCATGAGACCATCCCGAACCATAGGCTGATTTTCCTTCCTAGGGTTAAGGTTTGAGTTACGCCTAGGGTAAGGGTTCTATTAACCAGAAAGCCCTGAGTTCCAAGAACACAGCAGCTGCAAAGGACTAGCCAAGAAGAGCGCAAAAGTACCACAACATGCCTGCCTCCACAGCTTTTTCCTTGGGGACATGCCTAATTCCTGGCTGATTTGCCTTTCTCGTCTTAGGGTTGGGGTTCGGCCTAGGGCTAGGATTTTTTTAACCAGGAAGCCCTGAGTTCCAGGCTTACTGCATCTGCCAAAGGCATCCAAAAGGGAGTGCAGAAGTGCCACAACATGGCTGCTATCACGGCTTTTCCCTTAGGAAGAACCCTAATACGCGGCTGATTTACCTTCCTAGGCTTACTGTTAGGCTTAGGCCTAGGACTTTTAAAACCAGGAAGCCCTGGGCTCCAGGCACACTGCAGCTGCGAAAGGCATCCCAAGGGGAGCGCAAAAGTGACACAACTTGGCTGCCACCACTGATATTTCCATGAGACCATCCCGAACCATAGGCTGATTTTCCTTCCTAGGGTTAAGGTTTGAGTTACGCCTCGGGTAAGCGTTCTATTAACCAGAAAGCCCTGAGTTCCAAGAACACAGCAGCTGCGAAGGACTAGCCAAGAAGAGCGCAAAAGTACCACAACATGCCTGCCTCCACAGCTTTTTCCTTGGGGACATGCCTAATTCCTGGCTGATTTGCCTTTCTCGTCTTAGGGTTGGGGTTCGGCCTAGGGCTAGGATGTTTTTAACTAGGAAGCCCTGAGTTCCAGGCTTACTGCATCTGCCAAAGGCATCCCAAAGGGAGTGCAGAAGTGCCACAACATGGCTGCTTTCACGGCTTTTCCCTTAGGAAGAACCCTAATACGCGGCTGATTAACCTTCCTAGGGTTACTGTTAGGCTTAGGCCTAGGACTTTTAAAACCAGGAAGCCCTGGGCTCCAGGCACACTGCAGCTGTTAAAGGCATCCCAAGGGGAGCGCAAAAGTGACACAACTTGGCTGCCTCTGCTTCTATTCTCATGAGACCATCCCGAACCATAGGCTGATTTTCCTTCCTAGGGTTAAGGTTTGAGTTACGCCTGGGGTAAGGGTTCTATTAACCAGAAAGCCCTGAGTTCCAAGAACACAGCAGCTGCGAAGGACTACCCAAGAAGAGCGCAAAAGTACCACAACGTGCCTGCCTCCACAGCTTTTTCCTTGGGGACATGCCTAATTCCTGGCTGATTTGCCTTTCTCGTCTTAGGGTTGGGGTTCGGCCTAGGGCTAGGACTTTTAAAATCAGGAAGCCCTGAGTTCCAGGCACACTGGAGCTGTGAAAGACATCCAAAAGGGAGTGCAAAAGTGCCACAACATGGTTGCTTTCACGGCTTTTTCCTTGGCAAGAAGCCTAACACCAGGCTGATTTCCCTTGCCAGGGTTACTGTTAGGCTTAGGCCTAGGGCTAGGATTTTTAAAACTAGGAAGCCCTTAGATCCAGGCACACTGCAGCTGTTCAAGGCATCCCAAGGGGAGTACAAAAGTGCAACAACATGGCAGCTTTCACAGCTTTTTCCTTGGCACTATCCCTATACCTAGGCTGATTTATCTGCCTAGGGTTAGGGTTAGGGTTCAGCCTAGGGATTGGAGTTTTTTAACCAGGAAGCCCTGAGTTCCAGGCTTACTGCATCTGCCAAAGGCATCCCAAAGGGAGTGCAAAAGTGCCACAACATGGCTGCTTTCACAGCTTTTCCCTTAGGAAGAACCCTAATACATGGCTGATTTACCTTCCTAGGGTTACTGTTAGGCTTAGACCTAGGACTTTTAAAACACGGAAGCCCTGGGCTCCAGGCACACTGCAGCTGTTCAAGGCATCCCAAGGGGAGCGCAAAAGTGACACAACTTGGCTGCCTCTGCTGCTATTCTCATGAGACCATCCCGAACCATAGGCTGATTTTCCTTCCTAGGGTTAAGGTTTGAGTTACGCCTGGGGTAAGGGTTCTATTAACCAGAAAGCCCTGAGTTCCAAGAACACAGCATCTGCGAAGGACTACCCAAGAAGAGCGCAAAAGTACCACAACGTGCCTGCCTCCACAGCTTTTTCCTTGGGGACATGCCTAATTCCTGGCTGATTTGCCTTTCTCGTCTTAGGGTTGGGGTTCGGCCTAGGGCTAGGATTTTTTTAACTAGGAAGCCCGGAGTTCCAGTCTTACTTCATCTGCCAAAGGCATCCCAAAGGGAGTGCAAAAGTGCCACAACATGGCTGCTTTCACGGCTTTTCCCTTAGGAAGAACCCTAATACCCAGCTGATTTACCTTCCTAGGGTTACTGTTAGGCTTAGGCCTAGGACTTTTAAAACCAGGAAGCCCTGGGCTCCAGGCACACTGCAGCTGCGAAAGGCATCCCAAGGGGAGCGCAAAAGTGACACAACTTGGCTGCCACCACTGATATTTCCATGAGACCATCCCGAACCATAGGCTGATTTTCCTTCCTAGGGTTAAGGTTTGAGTTACGCCTCGGGTAAGCGTTCTATTAACCAGAAAGCCCTGAGTTCCAAGAACACAGCAGCTGCGAAGGACTACCGAAGAAGAGCGCAAAAGTACCACAACATGCCTGCCTCCACAGCTTTTTCCTTGGGGACATGCCTAATTCCTGGCTGATTTGCCTTTCTCGTCTTAGGGTTGGGGTTCAGCCTAGGGCTAGGATTTTTTTAAGTACGAAGCCCTGAGTTCCAGGCTTACTGCATCTGCCAAAGGCATCCCAAAGGGAGTGCAGAAGTGCCACAACATGGCTGCTTTCACGGCTTTTCCCTTAGGAAGAACCCTAATACCCAGCTGATTTACCTTCCTAGGGTTACTGTTAGGCTTAGGCCTAGGACTTTTAAAACCAGGAAGCCCTGGGCTCCAGGCACACTGCAGCTTTTCAAGGCATCCCAAGGGGAGCGCAAAAGTGACACAACTTGGCTGCCTCTGCTTCTATTCTCATGAGACCATCCCGAACCATAGGCTGATTTTCCTTCCTAGGGTTAAGGTTTGAGTTACGCCTGGGGTAAGGGTTCTATTAACCAGAAAGCCCTGAGTTCCAAGAACACAGCAGCTGTGAAGGACTACCCAAGAAGAGCGCAAAAGTACCACAACGTGCCTGCCTCCACAGCTTTTTCCTTGGGGACATGCCTAATTCCTGGCTGATTTGCCTTTCTCGTCTTAGGGTTGGGGTTCGGCCTAGGGTTAGGATTTTTTTAACTAGGAAGCCCTGAGTTCCAGGCTTACTTCATCTGCCAAATGCATCCCAAAGGGAGTGCAAAAGTGCCACAACATGGCTGCTTTCACGGCTTTTCCCTTAGGAAGAACCCTAATACGCGGCTGATTTACCTTCCTAGGGTTACTGTTAGGCTTAGGCCTAGGACTTTTAAAACCAGGAAGCCCTGGGCTCCAGGCACATGCAGCTGTTAAAGGCATCCCAAGAGGGCCGCAGAAGTGACACAACTTGGCTGCCTCTGCTGCTATTCTCATGAGACCATCTCGAACCATAGGCTGATTTTCCTTCCTAGGGTTAAGGTTTGAGTTACGCCTAGGGTAAGAGTTCTATTAACCAGAAAGCCCTGAGTTCCAAGAACACAGCAGCTGCGAAGGACTACCCAAGAAGAGCGCAAAAGTACCACAACGTGCCTGCCTCCACAGCTTTTTCCTTGGGGACATGCCTAATTCCTGGCTGATTTGCCTTTCTCGTCTTAGGGTTGGGGTTCGGCCTAGGGCTAAGATTTTTAAAATCAGGAAGCCCTGAGTTCCAGGCACACTGGAGCTGTGAAAGACATCCAAAAGGGAGTGCAAAAGTGCCACAACATGGTTGCTTTCACGGCTTTTTCCTTGGCAAGAAGCCTAACACCAGGCTGATTTCCCTTGCCAGGGTTACTGTTAGGCTTAGGCCTAGGGCTAGGATTTTTAAAACTAGGAAGCCCTTAGATCCAGGCACACTGCAGCTGTTCAAGGCATCCCAAGGGGAGTACAAAAGTGCAACAACATGGCAGCTTTCACAGCTTTTTCCTTGGCACTATCCCTATACCTAGGCTGATTTATCTGCCTAGGGTTAGGGTTAGGGTTCAGCCTAGGGATTGGAGTTTTTTAACCAGGAAGCCCTGAGTTCCAGGCTTACTGCATCTGCCAAAGGCATCCCAAAGGGAGTGCAAAAGTGCCACAACATGGCTGCTTTCACAGCTTTTCCCTTAGGAAGAACCCTAATACCTGGCTGATTTACCTTCCTAGGGTTACTGTTAGGCTTAGACCTAGGACTTTTAAAACACGGAAGCCCTGGGCTCCAGGCACACTGCAGCTGTTAAAGGCATCCCAAGAGGGCCGCAGAAGTGACACAACTTGGCTGCCTCTGCTTCTATTCTCATGAGACCATCCCGAACCATAGGCTGATTTTCCTTCCTAGGGTTAATGTTTGAGTTTCACCTAGGGTAAGAGGTCTATTAACCAGAAAGACCTGAGTTCCAAGAACACAGCAGCTGCGAAGGACTAGCCAAGAAGAGCGCAAAAGTACCACAACATGCCTGCCTCCACAGCTTTTTCCTTGGGGACATGCCTAATTCCTGGCTGATTTGCCTTTCTCGTCTTAGGGTTGGGGTTCGGCCTAGGGCTAGGATTTTTTTAACTAGGAAGCCCTGAGTTCCAGGCTTACTGCATCTGCCAAATGCATCCCAAAGGGAGTGCAGGAGTGCCACAACATGGCTGCTTTCACGGCTTTTCCCTTAGGAAGAACCCTAATACGCGGCTGATTTACCTTCCTAGGGTTACTGTTAGGCTTAGGCCTAGGACTTTTAAAACCAGGAAGCCCTGGGCTCCAGGCACACTGCAGCTGTTCAAGGCATCCCAAGGGGAGCGCAAAAGTGACACAACTTGGCTGCCTCTGCTGCTATTCTCATGAGACCATCCCGAACCATAGGCTGATTTTCCTTCCTAGGGTTAAGGTTTGAGTTACGCCTGGGGTAAGGGTTCTATTAACCAGAAAGCCCTGAGTTCCAAGAACACAGCAGCTGCGAAGGACTACCCAAGAAGAGCGCAAAAGTACCACAACGTGCCTGCCTCCACAGCTTTTTCCTTGGGGACATGCCTAATTCCTGGCTGATTTGCCTTTCTCGTCTTAGGGTTGGGGTTCGGCCTAGGGCTAGGATTTTTTTAACTAGGAAGCCCTGAGTTCCAGTCTTACTTCATCTGCCAAAGGCATCCCAAAGGGAGTGCAGAAGTGCCACAACATGGCTGCTTTCACGGCTTTTCCCTTAGGAAGAACCCTAATACCCAGCTGATTTACCTTCCTAGGGTTACTGTTAGGCTTAGGCCTAGGACTTTTAAAACCAGGAAGCCCTGGGCTCCAGGCACACTGCAGCTGCGAAAGGCATCCCAAGGGGAGCGCAAAAGTGACGCAACTTGGCTGCCACCACTGATATTTCCATGAGACCATCGTGAACCATAGGCTGATTTTCCTTCCTAGGGTAAAGGTTTGAGTTACGCCTGGGGTAGGGTTCTATTAACCAGAAAGCCCTGAGTTCCAAGAACACAGCAGCTGCGAAGGACTAGCCAAGAAGAGCGCAAAAGTACCACAACATGCCTGCCTCCACAGCTTTTTCCTTGGGGACATGCCTAATTCCTGGCTGATTTGCCTTTCTCGTCTTAGGGTTGGGGGTCGGCCTAGGGCTAGGATATTTTTAACTAGGAAGCCCTGAGTTCCAGGCTTACTTCATCTGCAAAAAGCATCCCAAAGGGAGTGCAGAAGTGCCACAACATGGCTGCTTTCACGGCTTTTCCCTTAGGAAGAACCCTAATACGCGGCTGATTTACCTTCCTAGGGTTACTGTTAGGCTTAGGCCTAGGACTTTTAAAACCAGGAAGCCCTGGGCTCCAGGCACTCTGCAGCTGCGAAAGGCATCCCAAGGGGAGCGCAAAAGTGACACAACTTGGCTGCCTCTGCTGCTATTCTCATGAGACCATCACGAACCATAGGCTGATTTTCCTTCCTAGGGTTAAGGTTTGACTTACGCCGGGGGTAAGGGTTCTATTAACCAGAAAGCCCTGAGTTCCAAGAACACACAGCTGCGAAGGACTAGCCAAGAAGAGCGCAAAAGTACCACAACATGCCTGCCTCCACAGCTTTTTCCTTGGGGACATGCCTAATTCCTGGCTGATTTGCCTTTCTCGTCTTAGGGTTGGGGTTCGGCCTAGGGCTAGGATATTTTTAACTAGGAAGCCCTGAGTTCCAGGCTTACTTCATCTGCCAAAAGCAACCCAAAGGGAGTGCAAAAGTGCCACAACATGGCTGCTTTCACGGCTTTTCCCTTAGGAAGAACCCTAATACGCGGCTGATTTACCTTCCTAGGGTTACTGTTAGGCTTAGGCCTAGGACTTTTAAAACCAGGAAGCCCTGGGCTCCAGGCACATGCAGCTGTTAAGGGCATCCCAAGAGGGCCGCAGAAGTGACACAACTTGGCTGCCTTTGCTGCTATTCTCATGAGACCATCCCGAACCATAGGCTGATTTTCCTTCCTAGGGTTAAGGTTTGAGTTACGCCTAGGGTAAGAGTTCTATTAACCAGAAAGCCCTGAGTTCCAAGAACACAGCAGCTGAGAAGGACTACCTAAGAAGAGCGCAAAAGTACAACAACGTGCCTGCCTCCACAGCTTTTTCCTTGGGGACATGCCTAATTCTTGGCTGATTTGCCTTTCTCGTCTTAGGGTTGGGGTTCAGCCTAGGGCTAGGATATTTTTAACTAGGAAGCCCTGAGTTCCAGGCTTACTTCATCTGCCAAAGGCATCCCAAATGGAGTGCAGAAGTGCCACAACATGGCTGCTTTCACGGCTTTCCCCTTAGGAAGAACCCTAATACGCGGCTGATTTACCTACCTAGGCTTACTGTTAGGCTTAGGCCTAGGACTTTTAAAACCAGGAAGCCCTGGGCTCCAGGCACACTGCAGCTGCGAAAGGCATCCCAAGGGGAGCGCAAAAGTGACACAACTTGGCTGCCACCACTGATATTTCCATGAGACCATCCCGAACCATAGGCTGATTTTCCTTCCTAGGGTTAAGGTTTGAGTTACGCCTAGGGTAAGGGTTCTATTAACCAGAAAGCCCTGAGTTCCAAGAACACAGCAGCTGCGAAGGACTAGCCAAGAAGAGCGCAAAAGTACCACAACATGCCTGCCTCCACAGCTTTTTCCTTGGGGACATGCCTAATTCCTGGCTGATTTGCCTTTCTCGTCTTAGGGTTGGGGTTCGGCCTAGGGCTAGGATTTTTTTAACTAGGAAGCCCTGAGTTCCAGGCTTTCTGCATCTGCAAAAGGCATCCCAAAGGGAGTGCAGAAGTGCCACAACATGGCTGCTATCACGGCTTTTCCCTTAGGAAGAACCCTAATACGCGGCTGATTTACCTTCCTAGGCTTACTGTTAGGCTTAGGCCTAGGACTTTTAAAACCAGGAAGCCCTGGGCTCCAGGCACACTGCAGCTGTTCAAGGCATCCCAAGGGGAGCGCAAAAGTGACACAACTTGGCTGCCTCTGCTGCTATTCTCATGAGACCATCCCGAATCATAGGCTGATTTTCCTTCCTAGGGTTAAGGTTTGAGTTACGCCTAGGGTAAGGGTTCTATTAACCAGAAAGCCCTGAGTTCCAAGAACACAGCAGCTGCGAAGGACTACCCAAGAAGAGCGCAAAAGTACCACAAAGTGCCTGCCTCCACAGCTTTTTCCTTGGGGACATGCCTAATTCCTGGCTGATTTGCCTTTCTCGTCTTAGGGTTGGGGTTCGGCCTAGGGTTAGGATTTTTTTAACTAGGAAGCCCTGAGTTCCAGGCTTACTTCATATGCCAAAGGCATCCCAAAGGGAGTGCAGAAGTGCAACAACAAGGCCGCTTTCACGGCTTTTCCCTTAGGAAGAACCCTAATACGCGGCTGATTTACCTTCCTAGGTTTACTGATAGGCTTAGGCTTAGGACTTTTAAAACTAGGAAGCCCTTAGATCCAGGCACACTGCAGCTGTTCAAGGCATCCCAAGGGGAGTATTAAAGTACCACAACATGGCAGCTTTCACAGCTTTTTCCTTGGCACCATCCCTATACCTAGTCTGATTTATCTGACTAGGGTTAGGGTTAGGCTTCAGCCTAGGGCTTGGAGTTTTTTAACCAGGAAGCCCTGAGTTCCAGGCTTACTGCATCTGCCAAAGGCATCTCAAAGGGAGTGCAGAAGTGCCACAACATGGCTGCTATCACGGCTTTTCCCTTAGGAAGAACCCTAATACGCGGCTGATTTACCTTCCTAGGCTTACTGTTAGGCTTAGGCCTAGTACTTTTAAAACCAGGAAGCCCTGGGCTCCAGGCACACTGCAGCTGCGAAAGGCATCCCATGGGGAGCGCAAAAGTGACACAACTTGGCTGCCACCACTGATATTTCCATGAGACCATCCCGAACCATAGGCTGATTTTCCTTCCTAGGGTTAAGGTTTGAGTTACGCCTCGGGTAAGGGTTCTATTAACCAGAAAGCCCTGAGTTCCAAGAACACAGCAGCTGCAAAGGACTAGCCAAGAAGAGCGCAAAAGTACCACAACATGCCTGCCTCCACAGCTTTTTCCTTGGGGACATGCCTAATTCCTGGCTGATTTGCCTTTCTCGTCTTAGGGTTGGGGTTCGGCCTAGGGCTAGGATTTTTTTAACCAGGAAGCCCTGAGTTCCAGGCTTACTGCATCTGCCAAAGGCATCCCAAAGGGAGTGCAGAAGTGCCACAACATGGCTGCTATCACGGCTGTTCCCTTAGGAAGAACCCTAATACGCGGCTGATTTACCTTCCTAGGCTTACTGTTAGGCTTAGGCCTAGGACTTTTAAAACCAGGAAGCCCTGGGCTCCAGGCACTCTGCAGCTGCGAAAGGCATCCCAAGGGGAGCGCAAAAGTGACACAACTTGGCTGCCACCACTGATATTTCCATGAGACCATCCCGAACCATAGGCTGATTTTCCTTCCTAGGGTTAAGGTTTGAGTTACGCCTCGGGTAAGCGTTCTATTAACCAGAAAGACCAGAGTTCCAAGAACACAGCAGCTGCGAAGGACTACCCAAGAAGAGCGCAAAAGTACCACAACGTGCCTGCCTCCACAGCTTTTTCCTTGGGGACATGCCTAATTCCTGGCTGATTTGCCTTTCTCGTCTTAGGGTTGGGGTTCGGCCTAGGGCTAGGATTTTTTTAACTAGGAAGCCCTGAGTTCCAGGCTTACTTCATCTGCCAAAAGCATCCCAAAGGGAGTGCAAAAGTGCCACAACATGGCTGCTTTCACGGCTTTTCCCTTAGGAAGAACCCTAATACGCGGCTGATTTACCTTCCTAGGGTTACTGTTAGGCTTAGGCCTAGGACTTTTAAAACCAGGAAGCCCTGGGCTCCAGGCACTCTGCAGCTGCGAAAGGCATCCCAAGAGGGCCGCAGAAGCGACACAACTTGGATGCCTCTGCTGCTATTCTCATGAGACCATCCCGAACCATAGGCTGATTTTCCTTCCTAGGGTTAAGGTTTGAGTTACGCCTAGGGTAAGAGTTCTATTAACCAGAAAGCCCTGAGTTCCAAGAACACAGCAGCTGCGAAGGACTACCCAAGAAGAGCGCAAAAGTACCACAACGTGCCTGCCTCCACAGCTTTTTCCTTGGGGACATGCCTAATTCCTGGCTGATTTGCCTTTCTCGTCTTAGGGTTGGGGTTCGGCCTAGGGCTAGGATATTTTTAACTAGGAAGCCCTGAGTTCCAGGCTTACTTCATCTGCCAAAGGCATCCCAAAGGGAGTGCAGAAGTGCCACAACATGGCTGCTTTCACGGCTTTCCCCTTAGGAAGAACCCTAATACCCAGCTGATTTACCTTCCTAGGGTTACTGTTAGGCTTAGGCCTAGGACTTTTAAAACCAGGAAGCCCTGGGCTCCAGGCACACTGCAGCTGCGAAAGGCATCCCAAGGGGAGCGCAAAAGTGACACAACTTGGCTGCCACCACTGATATTTCCATGAGACCATCCCGAACCATAGGCTGATTTTCCTTCCTAGGGTTAAGGTTTGAGTTACGCCTAGGGTAAGGGTTCTATTAACCAGAAAGCCCTGAGTTCCAAGAACACAGCAGCTGCGAAGGACTACCCAAGAAGAGCGCAAAAGTACCACAACATGCCTGCCTCCACAGCTTTTTCCCTGGGGACATGCCTAATTCCTGGCTGATTTGCCTTTCTCGTCTTAGGGTTGGGGTTCGGCCTAGGGCTAGGATTTTTAAAATCAGGAAGCCCTGAGTTCCAGGCACACTGGAGCTGTGAAAGGCATCCAAAAGGGAGGGCAAAAGTGCCACAACATGGTTGCTTTCGCGGCTTTTTCCTTGGCAAGAAGCCTAACACCAGGCTGATTTCCCTTCCCAGGGTTACTGTTAGGCTTAGGACTAGGGCTAGGATTTTTAAAACTAGGAAGCCCTTAGATCCAGGCACACTGCAGCTGTTCAAGGCATCCCAAGGGGAGTACAAAAGTGCAACAACATGGCAGCTTTCACAGCTTTTTCCTTGGCACTATCCCTATACCTAGGCTGATTTATCTGCCTAGGGTTAGGGTTAGGGTTCAGCCTAGGGCTTGGAGTTTTTTAACCAGGAAGCCCTGAGTTCCAGGCTTACTGCATCTGCCAAAGGCATCCCAAAGGGAGTGCAAAAGTGCCACAACATGGCTGCTTTCACAGCTTTTCCCTTAGGAAGAACCCTAATACCTGGCTGATTTACCTTCCTAGGGTTACTGTTAGGCTTAGGCCTAGGACTTTTAAAACCAGGAAGCCCTGGGCTTCAGGCACACTGCAGCTGTTAAAGGCATCCCAAGAGGGCCGCATAAAGGACACATCTTGGCTGCCTCTGCTTCTATTCTCATGAGACCATCCCGAACCATAGGCTGATTTTCCTTCCTAGGGTTAATGTTTGAGTTTCGCCTAGTGTAAGAGGTCTATTAACCAGAAAGACCTGAGTTCCAAGAACACAGCAGCTGCGAAGGACTAGCCAAGAAGAGCGCAAAAGTACCACAACATGCCTGCCTCCACAGCTTTTTCCTTGGGGACATGCCTAATTCCTGGCTGATTTGCCTTTCTCGTCTTAGGGTTGGGGTTCGGCCTAGGGCTAGGATTTTTTTAACTAGGAAGCCCTGAGTTCCAGGCTTACTGCATCTGCCAAAGGCATCCCAAAGGGAGTGCAGAAGTGCCACAACATGGCTGCTTTCACGGCTTTTCCCTTAGGAAGAACCCTAATACGCGGCTGATTTACCTTCCTAGGCTTACTGTTAGGCTTAGGCCTAGGACTTTTAAAACCAGGAAGCCCTGGGCTCCAGGCACTCTGCAGCTGCGAAAGGCATCCCAAGGGGAGCGCAAAAGTGACACAACTTGGCTGCCACCACTGATATTTCCATGAGACCATCCCGAACCATAGGCTGATTTTCCTTCCTAGGGTTAAGGTTTGAGTTACGCCTAGGGTAAGGGTTCTATTAACCAGAAAGCCCTGAGTTCCAAGAACACAGCAGCTGCGAAGGACTACCCAAGAAGAGCGCAAAAGTACCACAACATGCCTGCCTCCACAGCTTTTTCCTTGGGGACATGCCTAATTCCTGGCTGATTTGCCTTTCTCGTCTTAGGGTTGGGGTTCGGCCTAGGGCTAGGATTTTTTTAACTAGGAAGCCCTGAGTTCCAGGCTTACTTCATCTGCCAAAGGCATCCCAAAGGGAGTGCAGAAGTGCCACAACATGGCTGCTTTCACGGCTTTTCCCTTAGGAAGAACCCTAATACCCGGCTGATTTACCTTCCTAGGGTTACTGTTAGGCTTATGCCTAGGACTTTTAAAACCAGGAAGCCCTGGGCTCCAGGCACATGCAGCTGCGAAAGGCATCCCAAGAGGGCCGCAGAAGTGACACAACTTGGCTGCCTCTGCTGCTATTCTCATGAGACCATCCCGAACCATAGGCTGATTTTCCTTCCTTGGGTGAAGGTTTGAGTTACGCCTGGGGTAAGGGTTCTATTAACCAGAAAGCCCTGAGTTCCAAGAACACAGCAGCTGCGAAGGACTACCCAAGAAGAGCGCAAAAGTACCACAACATGCCTGCCTCCACAGCTTTTTCCTTGGGGACATGCCTAATTCCTGGCTGATTTGCCTTTCTCGTCTTAGGGTTGGGGTTCGGCCTAGGGTTAGGATTTTTAAAATCAGGAAACCCTGAGTTCCAGGCACACTGGAGCTGTGAAAGGCATCCAAAAGGGAGTGCAAAAGTGCCACAACATGGTTGCTTTCACGGCTTTTTCCTTGGCAAGAAGCCTAACACCAGGCTGATTTCCCTTCGAAGGGTTACTGTAAGGCTTAGGCCAAGGGCTAGGATTTTTAAAACTAGGAAGCCCTTAGATCCAGGCACACTGCAGCTGTTCAAGGCATCCCAAGGGGAGTATAAAAGTGCAACAACATGGCAGCTTTCACAGCTTTTTCCTTGGCACTATCCCTATACCTAGGCTGATTTATCTGCCTAGGGTAAGGGTTAGGCTTCAGCCGAGGGCTTGGAGTTTTTTAACCAGGAAGCCCTGAGTTCCAGGCTTACTGCATCTGCCAAAGGCATCCCAAAGGGAGTGCAAAAGTGCCACAACATGGCTGCTTTCACAGCTTTTCCCTTAGGAAGAACCCTAATACCTGGCTGATTTACCTTCCTAGGGTTACTGTTAGGCTTAGACCTAGGACTTTTAAAACCAGGAAGCCCTGGGCTTCAGGCACACTGCAGCTGTTAAAGGCATCCCAAGAGGGCCGCAGAAATGACACATCTTGGCTGCCTCTGCTTCTATTCTCATGAGACCATCACGAACCATAGGCTGATTTTCCTTCCTAGGGTTAATGTTTGAGTTTCGCCTAGGGTAAGAGGTCTATTAACCAGAAAGACCTGAGTTCCAAGAACACAGCAGCTGCAAAGGACTACCCAAGAAGAGCGCAAAAGTACCACAACATGCCTGCCTCCACAGCTTTTTCCTTGGGGACATGCCTAATTCCTGGCTGATTAGCCTTTCTCGTCTTAGGGTTGGGGTTCGGCCTAGGGCTAGGATTTTCAAAATCAGGAAACCCTGAGTTCCAGGCACACTGGAGCTGTGAAAGTCATCCCAAAGGGAGTGCAGAAGTGCCACAACATGGTTGCTTTCAAGGCTTTTTCCTTGGCAAGAAGCCTAACACCTGGCTGATTTCCCTTCGAAGGGTTACTGTAAGGCTTAGGCCTAGGGCTAGGATTTTTATAACTAGGAAGCCCTTAGATCCAGGCACACTGCAGCTGTTCAAGGCATCCCAAGGGGAGTACAAAAGTGCAACAACATGGCAGCTTTCACAGCTTTTTCCTTGGCATCATCCCTACACCTAGGCTGTTTTATCTGCCTAGGGTTAGGGTTAGGGTTCAGCCTAGGGCTTGGAGTTTTTTAATCAGGAAGCCCTGAGTTCCAGGCTTACTGCATCTGCCAAAGGCATCCCAAAGGGAGTGCAAAAGTGCCACAACATGGCTGCTTTCACAGCTTTTCCCTTAGGAAGAACCCTAATACGCAGCTGATTTACCTTCCTAGGGTTACTGTTAGGCTTAGGCCTAGGACTTTTAAAACCAGGAAGCCCTGGGCTCCAGGCACACTGCAGCTGTTAAAGGCATCCCAAGAGGGCCGCAGAAATGACACATCTTGGCTGCCTCTGCTTCTATTCTCATGAGACCATCACGAACCATAGGCTGATTTTCCTTCCTAGGGTTAATGTTTGAGTTTCGCCTAGGGTAAGAGGTCTATTAACCAGAAAGACCTGAGTTCCAAGAACACAGCAGCTGCAAAGGACTACCCAAGAAGAGCGCAAAAGTACCACAACATGCCTGCCTCCACAGCTTTTTCCTTGGGGACATGCCTAATTCCTGGCTGATTTGCCTTTCTCGTCTTAGGGTTGGGGTTCGGCCTAGGGCTAGGATTTTTAAAATCAGGAAACCCTGAGTTCCAGGCACACTGGAGCTGTGAAAGTCATCCCAAAGGGAGTGCAGAAGTGCCACAACATGGTTGCTTTCAAGGCTTTTTCCTTGGCAAGAAGCCTAACACCAGGCTGATTTCCCTTCCCTTGGTTACTGTTAGGCTTAGGACTAGGGCTAGGATTTTTATAACTAGGAAGCCCTTAGATCCAGGCACACTGCAGCTGTTCAAGGCATCCCAAGGGGAGTACAAAAGTGCAACAACATGGCAGCTTTCACAGCTTTTTCCTTGGCATCATCCCTACACCTAGGCTGTTTTATCTGCCTAGGGTTAGGGTTAGGGTTCAGCCTAGGGCTTGGAGTTTTTTAATCAGGAAGCCCTGAGTTCCAGGCTTACTGCATCTGCCAAAGGCATCCCAAAGGGAGTGCAAAAGTGCCACAACATGGCTGCTTTCACAGCTTTTCCCTTAGGAAGAACCCTAATACGCAGCTGATTTACCTTCCTAGGCTTACTGTTAGGCTTAGGCCTAGGACTTTTAAAACCAGGAAGCCCTGGGCTCCAGGCACACTGCAGCTGTTCAAGGCATCCCAAGAGGGCCGCAGAAGTGACACAACTTGGCTGCCTCTGCTGCTATTCTCATGAGACCATCCCGAACCATAGGCTGATTTTCCTTCTTAGGGTTAAGGTTTGAGTTACGCCTAGGGTAAGAGGTCTATTAACCAGAAAGACCTGAGTTCCAAGAACACAGCAGCTGCGAAGGACTACCCAAGAAGAGCGCAAAAGTACCACAACATGCCTGCCTCCACAGCTTTTTCCTTGGGGACATGCCTAATTCCTGGCTGATTTGCCTTTCTCGTCTTAGGGTTGGGGTTCGGCCTAGGGCTAGGATTTTTTTAACTAGGAAGCCCTGAGTTCCAGGCTTACTGCATCTGCCAAAGGCATCCCAAAGGGAGTGCAGAAGTGCCACAACATGGCTGCTTTCACGGCTTTTCCCTTAGGAAGAACCCTAATACCCGGCTGATTTACCTTCCTAGGCTTACTGTTAGGCTTAGGCCTAGGACTTTTAAAACCAGGAAGCCCTGGGCTCCAGGCACACTGCAGCTGCGAAAGGCATCCCAAGGGGAGCGCAAAAGTGACACAACTTGGCTGCCACCACGGATATTTCCATGAGACCATCCCGAACCATAGGCTGATTTTCCTTCCTAGGGTGAAGGTTTGAGTTACGCCTGGGGTAAGGGTTCTATTAACCAGAAAGCCCTGAGTTCCAAGAACACAGCAGCTGCGAAGGACTACCCAAGAAGAGCGCAAAAGTACCACAACATGCCTGCGTCGATAGCTTTTTCCTTGGGGACATGCCTAATTCCTGGCTGATTTGCCTTTCTCGTCTTAGGGTTGGGGTTCGGCCTAGGGCTAGGACTTTTAAAATCAGGAAGCCCTGAGTTCCAGGCACACTGGAGCTGTGAAAGGCATCCAAAAGGGAGTGCAAAAGTGCCACAACATGGCTGCTTTCACGGCTTTTTCCTTGGCAAGAAGCCTAACACCAGGCTGTTTTCCCTTCCCAGGGTTACTGTTAGGTTTAGGCCTAGGGCTAGGATTTTTAAAACTAGGAAGCCCTTAGATCCAGGCACACTGCAGCTGTTCAAGGCATCCCAAGGGGAGTACAAAAGTGCAACAACATGGCAGCTTTCACAGCTTTTTCCTTGGCACCATCCCTATACCTAGGCTGATTTATCTGCCTAGGGTTAGGGTTAGGGTTCAGCCTAGGGCTTGGAGTTTTTTAACCAGGAAGCCCTGAGTTCCAGGCTTACTGCATCTGCCAAAGGCATCCCAAAGGGAGTGCAGAAGTGCCACAACATGGCTGCTTTCACGGCTTTTCCCTTAGGAAGAACCCTAATACCCGGCTCATTTACCTTCCTAGGGTTACTGTTAGGCTTAGGCCTAGGACTTTTAAAACCAGGAAGCCCTGGGCTCCAGGCACACTGCAGCTGCGAAAGGCATCCCAAGGGGAGCGCAAAAGTGACACAACTTGGCTGCCACCACTGATATTTCCATGAGACCATCCCGAACCATAGGCTGATTTTCCTTCCTAGGGTGAAGGTTTGAGTTACGCCTGGGGTAAGGGTTCTATTAACCAGAAAGCCCTGAGTTCCAAGAACACAGCAGCTGCGAAGGACTACCCAAGAAGAGCGCAAAAGTACCACAACGTGCCTGCCTCCACAGCTTTTTCCTTGGGGACATGCCTAATTCCTGGCTGATTTGCCTTTCTCGTCTTAGGGTTGGGGTTCGGCCTAGGGCTAGGATTTTTTAACTAGGAAGCCCTGAGTTCCAGGCTTACTTCATCTGCCAAAAGCATCCCAAAGGGAGTGCAGAAGTGCCACAACATGGCTGCTTTCACGGCTTTTCCCTTAGGAAGAACCCTAATACACAGCTGATTTACCTTCCTAGGGTTACTGTTAGGCTTAGGCCTAGGACTTTTAAAACCCGGAAGCCCTGGGCTCCTGGCACATGCAGCTGTTAAAGGCATCCCAAGAGGGCCGCAGAAGTGACACAACTTGGCTGCCTCTGCTGCTATTCTCATGAGACCATCCCGAACCATAGGCTGATTTTCCTTCTTAGGGTTAAGGTTTGAGTTACGCCTAGTGTAAGAGTTCTATTAACCAGAAAGCCCTGAGTTCCAAGAACACAGCAGCTGCGAAGGACTAGCCAAGAGGAGCGCAAAAGTAATACAACGTGCCTGCCTCCACAGCTTTTTCCTTGGGGACATGCCTAATTCCTGGCTGATTTGCCTTTCTCGTCTTAGGGTTGGGGTTCGGCCTAGGGCTAGGATTTTTTAAACTAGGAAGCCCTGAGTTCCAGGCTTACTGCATCTGCCAAAGGCATCCCAAAGGGAGTGCAGAAGTGCCACAACATGGCTGCTTTCACGGCTTTTCCCTTAGGAAGAACCCTAATACCCGGCTGATTTACCTTCCTAGGCTTACTGTTAGGCTTAGGCCTAGGACTTTTAAAACCCGGAAGCCCTGGGCTCCAGGCACACTGCAGCTGCGAAAGGCATCCCAAGGGGAGCGCAAAAGTGACACAACTTGGCTGCCACCACTGATATTTCCATGAGACCATCCCGAACCATAGGCTGATTTTCCCTCCTAGGGTGAAGGTTTGAGTTACGCCTGGGGTAAGGGTTCTATTAACCAGAAAGCCCTGAGTTCCAAGAACACAGCAGCTGCGAAGGACTACCCAAGAAGAGCGCAAAAGTACCACAACATGCCTGCGTCGATAGCTTTTTCCTTGGGGACATGCCTAATTCCTGGCTGATTTGCCTTTCTCGTCTTAGGGTTGGGGTTCGGCCTAGGTCTAGGATTTTTAAAATCAGGAAGCCCTGAGTTCCAGGCACACTGGAGCTGTGAAAGGCATCCAAAAGGGAGTGCAAAAGTGCCACAACATGGCTGCTTTCACGGCTTTTTCCTTGGCAAGAAGCCTAACACCAGGCTGTTTTCCCTTCCCAGGGTTACTGTTAGGTTTAGGCCTAGGGCTAGGATTTTTAAAACTAGGAAGCCCTTAGATCCAGGCACACTGCAGCTGTTCAAGGCATCCCAAGGGGAGTACAAAAGTGCAACAACATGGCAGCTTTCACAGCTTTTTCCTTGGCACCATCCCTATACCTAGGCTGATTTATCTGCCTAGGGTTAGGGTTAGGGTTCAGCCTAGGGCTTGGAGTTTTTTAACCAGGAAGCCCTGAGTTCCAGGCTTACTGCATCTGCCAAAGGCATCCCAAAGGGAGTGCAAAAGTGCCACAACATGGCTGCTTTCACAGCTATTCCCTTAGGAAGAACCCTAATACCCGGCTGATTTACCTTCCTAGGGTTACTGTTAGGCTTAGACCTAGGACTTTTAAAACCAGGAAGCCCTGGGCTCCAGGCACACTGCAGCTGTTCAAGGCATCCCAAGGGGAGCGCAAAAGTGACACAACTTGGCTGCCACCACTGATATTTCCATGAGACCATCCCGAACCATAGGCTGATTTTCCTTCCTAGGGTTAAGGTTTGAGTTACGCCTAGGGTAAGGGTTCTATTAACCAGAAAGCCCTGAGTTCCAAGAACACAGCAGCTGCGAAGGACTTCCCAAGAAGAGCGCAAAAGTACCACAACATGCCTGCCTCCACAGCTTTTTCCTTGGGGACATGCCTAATTCCTGGCTGATTTGCCTTTCTCGTCTTAGGGTTGGGGTTCGGCCTAGGGTTAGGATTTTTAAAATCAGGAAGCCCTGAGTTCCAGGCACACTGGAGCTGTGAAAGGCATCCAAAAGGGAGTGCAAAAGTGCCACAACATGGTTGCTTTCGCGGCTTTTTCCTTGGCAAGAAGCTTAACACCAGGCTGATTTCCCTTCCCTTGGTTACTGTTAGGCTTAGGACTAGGGCTAGGATTTTTAAAACTAGGAAGCCCTTAGATCCAGGCACACTGCAGCTGTTCAAGGCATCCCAAGGGGAGTACAAAAGTGCAACAACATGGCAGCTTTCACAGCTTTTTCCTTGGCACCATCCCTATACCTAGGCTGATTTATCTGCCTAGGGTTAGGGTTAGGGTTCAGCCTAGGCCTTGGAGTTTTTTAACCAGGAAGCCCTGAGTTCCAGGCTTACTGCATCTGCCAAAGGCATCCCAAAGGGAGTGCAGAAGTGCCACAACATGGCTGCTTTCACGGCTTTTCCCTTAGGAAGAACCCTAATACGCGGCTGATTTACCTTCCTAGGGTTACTGTTAGGCTTAGGCCTAGGACTTTTAAAACCAGGAAGCCCTGGGCTCCAGGCACACTGCAGCTGCGAAAGGCATCCCAAGGGGAGCGCAAAAGTGACACAACTTGGCTGCCTCTGCTTCTATTCTCATGAGACCATCCTGAACCATAGGCTGATTTTCCTTCCTAGGGTTAAGGTTTGAGTTTCGCCTAGGGTAAGAGTTCTATTAACCAGAAAGACCTGAGTTCCAAGAACACAGCATCTGCGAAGGACTACCCAAGAAGAGCGCAAAAGTACCACAACGTGCCTGCCTCCACAGCTTTTTCCTTGGGGACATGCCTAATTCCTGGCTGATTTGCCTTTCTCGTCTTAGGGTTGGGGTTCGGCCTAGGGCTAGGATTTTTTTAACTAGGAAGCCCTGAGTTCCAGGCTTACTGCATCTGCCAAAGGCATCCCAAAGGGAGTGCAGAAGTGCCACAACATGGCTGCTTTCACGGCTTTTCCCTTAGGAAGAACCCTAATACGCGGCTGATTTACCTTCCTAGGGTTACTGTTAGGCTTAGGCCTAGGACTTTTAAAACCAGGAAGCCCTGGGCTCCAGGCACACTGCAGCTGCGAAAGGCATCCCAAGGGGAGCGCAAAAGTGACACAACTTGGCTGCCACCACTGATATTTCCATGAGACCATCCCGAACCATAGGCTGATTTTCCTTCCTAGGGTTAAGGTTTGAGTTACGCCTGGGGTAAGGGTTCTATTAACCAGAAAGCCCTGAGTTCCAAGAACACAGCAGCTGCGAAGGACTACCCAAGAAGAGCGCAAAAGTACCACAACATGCCTGCCTCCACAGCTTTTTCCTTGGGGACATGCCTAATTCCTGGCTGATTTGCCTTTCTCGTCTTAGGGTTGGGGTTCGGCCTAACGCTAGGATTTTTTTAACTAGGAAGCCCTGAGTTCCAGGCTTACTTCATCTGCCAAAGGCATCCCAAAGGGAGTGCAAAAGTGCCACAACATGGCTGCTTTCACGGCTTTTCCCTTAGGAAGAACCCTAATACCCAGCTGGTTCACCTTCCTAGGCTTACTGTTAGGCTTAGGCCTAGGACTTTTAAAACCAGGAAGCCCTGGGCTCCAGGCACACTGCAGCTGCGAAAGGCATCCCAAGGGGAGCGCAAAAGTGACACAACTTGGCTGCCACCACTGATATTTCCATGAGACCATCCCGAACCATAGGCTGATTTTCCTTCCTAGGGTTAAGGTTTGAGTTACGCCTAGGGTAAGGGTTCTATTAACCAGAAAGCCCTGAGTTCCAAGAACACAGCAGCTGCGAAGGACTAGCCAAGAAGAGCGCAAAAGTACCACAACATGCCTGCCTCCACAGCTTTTTCCTTGGGGACATGCCTAATTCCTGGCTGATTTGCCTTTCTCGTCTTAGGGTTGGGGTTCGGCCTAGGGCTAGGACTTTTAAAATCAGGAAGCCCTGAGTTCCAGGCACAGTGGAGCTGTGAAAGGCATCCAAAAGGGAGTGCAAAAGTGCCACAACATGGTTGCTTTCACGGCTTTTTCCTTGGCAAGAAGCCTAACACCAGGCTGATTTCCCTTCCCAGGGTTACTGTTAGGCTTAGGCCTAGGGCTAGGATTTTTAAAACTAGGAAGCCCTGGGCTCCAGGCACACTGCAGCTGTTCAAGGCATCCCAAGGGGAGTACAAAAGTTCAACAACATGGCAGCTTTCACAGCTTTTTCCTTGGCACCATCCCTATACCTAGGCTGATTTATTTGCCTAGGGTTAGGGTTAGGGTTCAGCCTAGGGCTTGGAGTTTTTTAACCAGGAAGCCCTGAGTTCCAGGCTTACTGCATCTGCCAAAGGCATCCCAAAGGGAGTGCAGAAGTGCCACAACATGGCTGCTTTCACGGCTTTTCCCTTAGGAAGAACCCTAATACGCGGCTGATTTACCTTCCTAGGGTTACTGTTAGGCTTAGGCCTAGGACTTTTAAAACCCGGAAGCCCTGGGCTCCTGGCACATGCAGCTGTTAAAGGCATCCCAAGAGGGCCGCAGAAGTGACACAACTTGGCTGCCTCTGCTGCTATTCTCATGAGACCATCCCGAACCATAGGCTGATTTTCCTTCTTAGGGTTAAGGTTTGAGTTACGCCTAGGGTAAGAGTTCTATTAACCAGAAAGCCCTGAGTTCCAAGAACACAGCAGCTGCGAAGGACTACCCAAGAAGAGCGCAAAAGTACCACAACGTGCCTGCCTCCACAGCTTTTTCCTTGGGGACATGCCTAATTCCTGGCTGATTTGCCTTTCTCGTCTTAGGGTTGGGGTTCGGCCTAGGGCTAGGATTTTTTTAACTAGGAAGCCCTGAGTTCCAGGCTTACTGCATCTGCCAAAGGCATCCCAAAGGGAGTGCAGAAGTGCCACAACATGGCTGCTTTCACGGCTTTTCCCTTAGGAAGAACCCTAATACCCGGCTGATTTACCTTCCTAGGCTTACTGTTAGGCTTAGGCCTAGGACTTTTAAAACCAGGAAGCCCTGGGCTCCAGGCACACTGCAGCTGCGAAAGGCATCCCAAGGGGAGCGCAAAAGTGACACAACTTGGCTGCCACCACTGATATTTCCATGAGACCATCCCGAACCATAGGCTGATTTTCCTTCCTAGGGTTAAGGTTTGAGTTACGCCTGGGGTAAGGGTTCTATTAACCAGAAAGCCCTGAGTTCCAAGAACACAGCAGCTGCGAAGGACTACCCAAGAAGAGCGCAAAAGTACCACAACATGCCTGCGTCGATAGCTTTTTCCTTGGGGACATGCCTAATTCCTGGCTGATTTGCCTTTCTCGTCTTAGGGTTGGGGTTCGGCCTAGGTCTAGGATTTTTAAAATCAGGAAGCCCTGAGTTCCAGGCACAGTGGAGCTGTGAAAGGCATCCAAAAGGTAGTGCAAAAATGCCACAACATGGCTGCTTTCACGGCTTTTTCCTTGGCAAGAAGCCTAACACCAGGCTGTTTTCCCTTCCCAGGGTTACTGTTAGGTTTAGGCCTAGGGCTAGGATTTTTAAAACTAGGAAGCCCTTAGATCCAGGCACACTGCAGCTGTTCAAGGCATCCCAAGGGGAGTACAAAAGTGCAACAACATGGCAGCTTTCACAGCTTTTTCCTTGGCACCATCCCTATACCTAGGCTGATTTATCTGCCTAGGGTTAGGGTTAGGGTTCAGCCTAGGGCTTGGAGTTTTTTAACCAGGAAGCCCTGAGTTCCAGGCTTACTGCATCTGCCAAAGGCATCCCAAAGGGAGTGCAAAAGTGCCACAACATGGCTGCTTTCACAGCTTTTCCCTTAGGAAGAACCCTAATACCCGGCTGATTTACCTTCCTAGGGTTACTGTTAGGCTTAGACCTAGGACTTTTAAAACCAGGAAGCCCTGGGCTCCAGGCACACTGCAGCTGCGAAAGGCATCCCAAGGGGAGCGCAAAAGTGACACAACTTGGCTGCCTCTGCTGCTATTCTCATGAGACCATCCCGAACCATAGGCTGATTTTCCTTCCTAGGGTTAAGGTTTGAGTTACGCCTAGGGTAAGAGTTCTATTAACCAGAAAGCCCTGAGTTCCAAGAACACAGCAGCTGCGAAGGACTACCCAAGAAGAGCGCAAAAGTACCACAACGTGCCTGCCTCCACAGCTTTTTCCTTGGGGACATGCCTAATTCCTGGCTGATTTGCCTTTCTCGTCTTAGGGTTGGGGTTCGGCCTAGGGCTAGGATTTTTTTAACTAGGAAGCCCTGAGTTCCAGGCTTACTGCATCTGCCAAAGGCATCCCAAAGGGAGTGCAGAAGTGCCACAACATGGCTGCTTTCATGGCTTTTCCCTTAGGAAGAACCCTAATACCCGGCTGATTTACCTTCCTAGGCTTACTGTTAGGCTTAGGCCTAGGACTTTTAAAACCAGGAAGCCCTGGGCTCCAGGCACACTGCAGCTGCGAAAGGCATCCCAAGGGGAGCGCAAAAGTGACACAACTTGGCTGCCACCACTGATATTTCCATGAGAGCATCCCGAACCATAGGCGGATTTTCCTTCCTAGGGTTAAGGTTTGAGTTACGCCTAGGGTAAGGGTTCTATTAACCAGAAAGCCCTGAGTTCCAAGAACACAGCAGCTGCGAAGGACTTCCCTAGAAGGGCGCAAAAGTACCACAACATGCCTGCCTCCACAGCTTTTTCCTTGGGGACATGCCTAATTCCTGGCTGATTTGCCTTTCTCGTCTTAGGGTTGGGGTTCGGACTAGGGTTAGGATTTTTAAAATCAGGAAGCCCTGAGTTCCAGGCACACTGGAGCTGTGAAAGGCATCCAAAAGGGAGTGCAAAAGTGCCTCAACATGGTTGCTTTCGCGGCTTTTTCCTTGGCAAGAAGCTTAACACCAGGCTGATTTCCCTTCCCAGGGTTACTGTTAGGCTTAGGACTAGGGCTAGGATTTTTAAAACTAGGAAGCCCTTAGCTCCAGGCACACTGCAGCTGTTCAAGGCATCCCAAGGGGAGTACAAAAGTGCAACAACATGGCAGCTTTCACAGCTTTTTCCTTGGCACCATCCCTATACCTAGGCTGATTTATCTGCCTAGGGTTAGGGTTAGGCTTCAGCCTAGGTCTTGGAGTTTTTTAACCAGGAAGCCCTGAGTTCCAGGCTTACTGCATCTGCCAAAGGCATCCCAAAGGGAGTGCAGAAGTGCCACAACATGGCTGCTTTCATGGCTTTTCCCTTAGGAAGAACCCTAATACCCGGCTGATTTACCTTCCTAGGGTTCATGTTAGGCTTAGGCCTAGGACTTTTAAAACCAGGAAGCCCTGGGCTCCAGGCACACTGCAGCAGCGAAAGGCATCCCAAGGGGAGCGCAAAAGTGACACAACTTGGCTGCCTCTGCTTCTATTCTCATGAGACCATCCTGAACCATAGGCTGATTTTCCTTCCTAGGGTTAAGGTTTGAGTTACGCCTAGGGTTAGAGTTCTATTAACCAGAAAGACCTGAGTTCCAAGAACACAGCATCTGCGAAGGACTACCCAAGAAGAGCGCAAAAGTACCACAACGTGCCTGCCTCCACAGCTTTTTCCTTGGGGACATGCCTAATTCCTGGCTGATTTGCCTTTCTCGTCTTAGGGTTGGGGTTCGGCCTAGGGCTAGGATTTTTTTAACTAGGAAGCCCTGAGTTCCAGGCTTACTGCATCTGCCAAAGGCATCCCAAAGGGAGTGCAGAAGTGCCACAACATGGCTGCTTTCACGGCTTTTCCCTTAGGAAGAACCCTAATACGCGGCTGATTTACCTTCCTAGGGTTACTGTTAGGCTTAGGCCTAGGACTTTTAAAACCAGGAAGCCCTGGGCTCCAGGCACACTGCAGCTGCGAAAGGCATCCCAAGGGGAGCGCAAAAGTGACACAACTTGGCTGCCACCACTGATATTTCCATGAGACCATCCCGAACCATAGGCTGATTTTCCTTCCTAGGGTTAAGGTTTGAGTTACGCCTGGGGTAAGGGTTCTATTAACCAGAAAGCCCTGAGTTCCAAGAACACAGCAGCTGCGAAGGACTACCCAAGAAGAGCGCAAAAGTACCACAACGTGCCTGCCTCCACAGCTTTTTCCTTGGGGACATGCCTAATTCCTGGCTGATTTGCCTTTCTCGTCTTAGGGTTGGGGTTCGGCCTAGGGCTAGGATTTTTTTAACTAGGAAGCCCTGAGTTCCAGGCTTACTTCATCTGCCAAAGGCATCCCAAAGGGAGTGCAAAAGTGCCACAACATGGCTGCTTTCACGGCTTTTCCCTTAGGAAGAACCCTAATACCCGGCTGGTTCACCTTCCTAGGCTTACTGTTAGGCTTAGGCCTAGGACTTTTAAAACCAGGAAGCCCTGGGCTCCAGGCACACTGCAGCTGCGAAAGGCATCCCAAGGGGAGCGCAAAAGTGACACAACTTGGCTGCCACCACTGATATTTCCATGAGACCATCCCGAACCATAGGCTGATTTTCCTTCCTAGGGTTAAGGTTTGAGTTACGCCTAGGGTAAGGGTTCTATTAACCAGAAAGCCCTGAGTTCCAAGAACACAGCAGCTGCGAAGGACTACCCAAGAAGAGCGCAAAAGTACCACAACATGCCTGCCTCCACAGCTTTTTCCTTGGGGACATGCCTAATTCCTGGCTGATTTACCTTTCTCGTCTTAGGGTTGGGGTTCGGCCTAGGGCTAGGACTTTTAAAATCAGGAAGCCCTGAGTTCCAGGCACACTGGAGCTGTGAAAGGCATCCAAAAGGGAGTGCAAAAGTGCCACAACATGGTTGCTTTCACGGCTTTTTCCTTGGCAAGAAGCCTAACACCAGGCTGATTTCCCTTCCCAGGGTTACTGTTAGGCTTAGGCCTAGGGCTAGGATTTTTAAAACTAGGAAGCCCTGGGCTCCAGGCACACTGCAGCTGTTCAAGGCATCCCAAGGGGAGTACAAAAGTTCAACAACATGGCAGCTTTCACAGCTTTTTCCTTGGCACCATCCCTATACCTAGGCTGATTTATCTGCCTAGGGTTAGGGTTAGGGTTCAGCCTAGGGCTTGGAGTTTTTTAACAAGGAAGCCCTGAGTTCCAGGCTTACTGCATCTGCCAAAGGCATCCCAAAGGGAGTGCAGAAGTGCCACAACATGGCTGCTTTCACGGCTTTTCCCTTAGGAAGAACCCTAATACCCGGCTGATTTACCTTCCTAGGGTTACTGTTAGGCTTAGGCCTAGGACTTTTAAAACCAGGAAGCCCTGGGCTCCAGGCACACTGCAGCTGCGAAAGGCATCCCAAGGGGAGCGCAAAAGTGACACAACTTGGCTGCCACCACTGATATTTCCATGAGACCATCCCGAACCATAGGCTGATTTTCCTTCCTAGGGTGAAGGTTTGAGTTACGCCTGGGGTAAGGGTTCTATTAACCAGAAAGCCCTGAGTTCCAAGAACACAGCAGCTGCGAAGGACTACCCAAGAAGAGCGCAAAAGTACCACAACATGCCTGCCTCCACAGCTTTTTCCTTGGGGACATGCCTAATTCCTGGCTGATTTGCCTTTCGCGTCTTAGGGTTGGGGTTCGGCCTAGGGCTAGGATTTTTCAACTAGGAAGCCCTGAGTTCCAGGCTTACTTCATCTGCCAAAAGCATCCCAAAGGGAGTGCAGAAGTGCCACAACATGGCTGCTTTCACGGCTTTTCCCTTAGGAAGAACCCTAATACGCAGCTGATTTACCTTCCTAGGGTTACTGTTAGGCTTAGGCCTAGGACTTTTAAAACCCGGAAGCCCTGGGCTCCTGGCACATGCAGCTGTTAAAGGCATCCCAAGAGGGCCGCAGAAGTGACACAACTTGGCTGCCTCTGCTGCTATTCTCATGAGACCATCCCGAACCATAGGCTGATTTCCCTTCTTAGGGTTAAGGTTTGAGTTACGCCTAGGGTAAGGGTTCTATTAACCAGAAAGCCCTGAGTTCCAAGAACACAGCAGCTGCGAAGGACTACCCAAGAAGAGCGCAAAAGTACCACAACATGCCTGCCTCCACAGCTTTTTCCTTGGGGACATGCCTAATTCCTGGCTGATTTGCCTTTCGCGTCTTAGGGTTGGGGTTCGGCCTAGTGCTAGGATTTTTAAAATCAGGAAGCCCTGAGTTCCAGGCACACTGGAGCTGTGAAAGGCATCCAAAAGGGAGTGCAAAAGTGCCACAACATGGCTGCTTTCACGGCTTTTTCCTTGGCAAGAAGCCTAACACCAGGCTTATTTCCCTTCCCAGGGTTACTGTTAGGTTTAGGCCTAGGGCTAGGATTTTAAAAACTAGGAAGCCCTTAGATCCAGGCACACTGCAGCTGTTCAAGGCATCCCAAGGGGAGTACAAAAGTGCAACAACATGGCAGCTTTCACAGCTTTTTCCTTGGCACCATCCCTATACCTAGGCTGATTTATCTGCCTAGGGTTAGGGTTAGGGTTCAGCCTAGGGCTTGGAGTTTTTTAACCAGGAAGCCCTGAGTTCCAGGCTTACTGCATCTGCCAAAGGCATCCCAAAGGGAGTGCAGAAGTGCCACAACATGGCTGCTTTCACGGCTTTTCCCTTAGGAAGAACCCTAATACCCGGCTGATTTACCTTCCTAGGCTTACTGTTAGGCTTAGGCCTAGGACTTTTAAAACCAGGAAGCCCTGGGCTCCAGGCACACTGCAGCTGCGAAAGGCATCCCAAGGGGAGCGCAAAAGTGACACAACTTGGCTGCCACCACTGATATTTCCATGAGACCATCCCGAACCATAGGCTGATTTTCCTTCCTAGGGTGAAGGTTTGAGTTACGCCTGGGGTAAGGGTTCTATTAACCAGAAAGCCCTGAGTTCCAAGAACACAGCAGCTGCGAAGGACTAGCCAAGAAGAGCGCAAAAGTACCACAACATGCCTGCCTCCACAGCTTTTTCCTTGGGGACATGCCTAATTCCTGGCTGATTTACCTTTCTCGTCTTAGGGTTGGGGTTCGGCCTAGGGCTAGGACTTTTAAAATCAGGAAGCCCTGAGTTCCAGGCACACTGGAGCTGTGAAAAGCATCCAAAAGGGAGTGCAAAAGTGCCACAACATGGTTGCTTTCACGGCTTTTTCCTTGGCAAGAAGCCTAACACCAGGCTGATTTCCCTTCCCAGGGTTACTGTTAGGCTTAGGCCTAGGGCTAGGATTTTTAAAACTAGGAAGCCCTGGGCTCCAGGCACACTGCAGCTGTTCAAGGCATCCCAAGGGGAGTACAAAAGTGCAACAACATGGCAGCTTTCACAGCTTTTTCCTTGGCACCATCCCTATACCTAAGCTGATTTATCTGCCTAGGGTTAGGGTTAGGGTTCAGCCTAGGGCTTGGAGTTTTTTAACCAGGAAGCCCTGAGTTCCAGGCTTACTGCATCTGCCAAAGGCATCCCAAAGGGAGTGCAGAAGTGCCACAACATGGCTGCTTTCACAGCTTTTCCCTTAGGAAGAACCCTAATACCCGGCTGATTTACCTTCCTAGGGTTACTGTTAGGCTTAGGCCTAGGACTTTTAAAACCAGGAAGCCCTGGGCTCCAGGCATATGCAGCTGTTAAAGGCATCCCAAGAGGGCTGCAGAAGTGACACAACTTGGCTGCCTCTGCTTCTATTCTCATGAGACCATCCCGAACCATAGGCTGATTTTCCTTCCTAGGGTTAAGGTTTGAGTTACGCCTAGGGTAAGAGTTCTATTAACCAGAAAGCCCTGAGTTCCAAGAACACAGCAGCTGCGAAGGACTACCCAAGAAGAGCGCAAAAGTACCACAACGTGCCTGCCTCCACAGCTTTTTCCTTGGGGACATGCCTAATTCCTGGCTGATTTGCCTTTCTCGTCTTAGGGTTGGGGTTCGGCCTAGGGCTAGGATTTTTTTAACTAGGAAGCCCTGAGTTCCAGGCTTACTGCATCTGCCAAAGGCATCCCAAAGGGAGTGCAGAAGTGCCACAGCATGGCTGCTTTCACGGCTTTTCCCTTAGGAAGAACCCTAATACCCAGCTGATTTACCTTCCTAGGCTTACTGTTAGGCTTAGGCCTAGGACTTTTAAAACCAGGAAGCCCTGGGCTCCAGGCACACTGCAGCTGCAAAAGGCATCCCAAGGGGAGCGCAAAAGTGACACAACTTGGCTGCCACCACTGATATTTCCATGAGACCATCCCGAACCATAGGCTGATTTTCCTTCCTAGGGTTAAGGTTTGAGTTACGCCTGGGGTAAGGGTTCTATTAACCAGAAAGCCCTGAGTTCCAAGAACACAGCAGCTGCGAAGGACTAGCCAAGAAGAGCGCAAAAGTACCACAACATGCCTGCCTCCACAGCTTTTTCCTTGGGGACATGCCTAATTCCTGGCTGATTTGCCTTTCTCGTCTTAGGGTTGGGGTTCGGCCTAGGGTTAGGATTTTTAAAATCAGGAAGCCCTGAGTTCCAGGCACACTGGAGCTGTGAAAGGCATCCAAAAGGGAGTGCAAAAGTGCCACAACATGGTTGCTTTCGCGGCTTTTTCCTTGGCAAGAAGCCTAACACCAGGCTGATTTCCCTTCCCAGGGTTACTGTTAGGCTTAGGCCTAGGGCTAGGATTTTTAAAACTAGGAAGCCCTGGGCTCCACGCACACTGCAGCTGTTCAAGGCATCCCAAGGGGAGTACAAAAGTTTAACAACATGGCAGCTTTCACAGCTTTTTCCTTGGCACCATCCCTATACCTAGGCTGATTTATCTGCCTAGGGTTAGGGTTAGGCTTCAGCCTAGGTCTTGGAGTTTTTTAACCAGGAAGCCCTGAGTTCCAGGCTTACTGCATCTGCCAAAGGCATCCCAAAGGGAGTGCAAAAGTGCCACAACATGGCTGCTTTCACAGCTTTTCCCTTAGGAAGAACCCTAATACCCGGCTGTTTTACCTTCCTAGGGTTACTGTTAGGCTTAGACCTAGGACTTTTAAAACCAGGAAGCCCTGGGCTCCAGGCATATGCAGCTGTTAAAGGCATCCCAAGAGGGCTGCAGAAGTGACACAACTTGGCTGCCTCTGCTTCTATTCTCATGAGACCATCCCGAACCATAGGCTGATTTTCCTTCCTAGGGTTAAGGTTTGAGTTACGCCTAGGGTAAGAGTTCTATTAACCAGAAAGCCCTGAGTTCCAAGAACACAGCATCTGCGAAGGACTACCCAAGAAGAGCGCAAAAGTACCACAACGTGCCTGCCTCCACAGCTTTTTCCTTGGGGACATGCCTAATTCCTGGCTGATTTGCCTTTCTCGTCTTAGGGTTGGGGTTCGGCCTAGGGCTAGGATTTTTTTAACTAGGAAGCCCTGAGTTCCAGGCTTACTGCATCTGCCAAAGGCATCCCAAAGGGAGTGCAGAAGTGCCACAACATGGCTGCTTTCACGGCTTTTCCCTTAGGAAGAACCCTAATACCCAGCTGATTTACCTTCCTAGGGTTACTGTTAGGCTTAGGCCTAGGACTTTTAAAACCAGGAAGCCCTGGGCTCCAGGCACACTGCAGCTGCGAAAGGCATCCCAAGGGGAGCGCAAAAGTGACACAACTTGGCTGCCACCACTGATATTTCCATGAGACCATCCCGAACCATAGGCTGATTTTCCTTCCTAGGGTTAAGGTTTGAGTTACGCCTAGGGTAAGAGTTCTATTAACCAGAAAGCCCTGAGTTCCAAGAACACAGCAGCTGCGAAGGACTACCCAAGAAGAGCGCAAAAGTACCACAACATGCCTGCCTCCACAGCTTTTTCCTTGGGGACATGCCTAATTCCTGGCTGATTTGCCTTTCTCGTCTTAGGGTTGGGGTTCGGCCTAGGGCTAGGATTTTTTTAACTAGGAAGCCCTGAGTTCCAGGCTTACTGCATCTGCCAAAGGCATCCCAAAGGGAGTGCAAAAGTGCCACAACATGGCTGCTTTCACGGCTTTTCCCTTAGGAAGAACCCTAATACCCGGCTGGTTTACCTTCCTAGGGTTCATGTTAGGCTTAGGCCTAGGACTTTTAAAACCAGGAAGCCCTGGGCTCCAGGCACACTGCAGCTGCGAAAGGCATCCCAAGGGGAGCGCAAAAGTGACACAACTTGGCTGCCTCTGCTGCTATTCTCATGAGACCATCCCGAATCATAGGCTGATTTTCCTTCCTAGGGTTAAGGTTTGAGTTACGCCTAGGGTAAGGGTTCTATTAACCAGAAAGCCCTGAGTTCCTAGAACACAGCAGCTGCGAAGGACATCCCAAGAAGAGCGCAAAAGTACCACAACATGCCTGCCTCCACAGCTTTTTCCTTGGGGACATGCCTAATTCCTGGCTGATTTGCCTTTCTCGTCTTAGGGTTGGGGTTCGGCCTAGGGCTAGGATTTTTAAAATCGGGAAGCCCTGAGTTCCAGGCACACTGGAGCTGTGAAAGGCATCCAAAAGGGAGTGCAAAAGTGCCACAACATGGCTGCTTTCACGGCTTTTTCCTTGGCAAGAAGCCTAACACCAGGCTGATTTCCCTTCCCAGGGTTACTGTTAGGCTTAGGCCTAGGGCTAGTATTTTTAAAACTAGGAAGCCCTGGGCTCCAGGCACACTGCAGCTGTTCAAGGCATCCCAAGGGGAGTACAAAAGTGCAACAACATGGCAGCTTTCACAGCTTTTTCCTTGGCACCATCCCTATACCTAAGCTGATTTATCTGCCTAGGGTTAGGGTTAGGGTTCAGCCTAGGGCTTGGAGTTTTTTAACCAGGAAGCCCTGAGTTCCAGGCTTACTGCATCTGCCAAAGGCATCCCAAAGGGAGTGCAAAAGTGCCACAACATGGCTGCTTTCACAGCTTTTCCCTTAGGAAGAACCCTAATACCCGGCTGATTTACCTTCCTAGGGTTACTGTTAGGCTTAGGCCTAGGACTTTTAAAACCAGGAAGCCCTGGGCTCCAGGCATATGCAGCTGTTAAAGGCATCCCAAGAGGGCTGCAGAAGTGACACAACTTGGCTGCCTCTGCTTCTATTCTCATGAGACCATCCCGAACCATAGGCTGATTTTCCTTCCTAGGGTTAAGGTTTGAGTTACGCCTAGGGTAAGAGTTCTATTAACCAGAAAGCCCTGAGTTCCAAGAACACAGCAGCTGCGAAGGACTACCCAAGAAGAGCGCAAAAGTACCACAACATGCCTGCCTCCACAGCTTTTTCCTTGGGGACATGCCTAATTCCTGGCTGATTTGCCTTTCTCGTCTTAGGGTTGGGGTTCGGCCTAGGGCTAGGATTTTTTTAACTAGGAAGCCCTGAGTTCCAGGCTTACTGCATCTGCCAAAGGCATCCCAAAGGGAGTGCAGAAGTGCCACAACATGGCTGCTTTCACGGCTTTTCCCTTAGGAAGAACCCTAATACGCGGCTGATTTACCTTCCTAGGGTTACTGTTAGACTTAGGCCTAGGACTTTTAAAACCAGGAAGCCCTGGGCTCCAGGCACACTGCAGCTGCGAAAGGCATCCCAAGGGGAGCGCAAAAGTGACACAACTTGGCTGCCACCACTGATATTTCCATGAGACCATCCCGAACCATAGGCTGATTTTCCTTCCTAGGGTGAAGGTTTGAGTTACGCCTAGGGTAAGGGTTCTATTAACCAGAAAGCCCTGAGTTCCAAGAACACAGCAGCTGCGAAGGACTAGCCAAGAAGAGCGCAAAAGTACCACAACATGCCTGCCTCCACAGCTTTTTCCTTGGGGACATGCCTAATTCCTGGCTGATTTACCTTTCTCGTCTTAGGGTTGGGGTTCGGCCTAGGGTTAGGATTTTTAAAATCAGGAAGCCCTGAGTTCCAGGCACACTGGAGCTGTGAAAGGCATCCAAAAGGGAGTGCAAAAGTGCCACAACATGGTTGCTTTCGCGGCTTTTTCCTTGGCAAGAAGCCTAACACCAGGCTGATTTCCCTTCCCAGGGTTACTGTTAGGCTTAGGCCTAGGGCTAGGATTTTTAAAACTAGGAAGCCCTGGGCTCCAGGCACACTGCAGCTGTTCAAGGCATCCCAAGGGGAGTACAAAAGTTCAACAACATGGCAGCTTTCACAGCTTTTTCCTTGGCACCATCCCTATACCTAGGCTGATTTATCTGCCTAGGGTTAGGGTTAGGGTTCAGCCTAGGGCTTGGAGTTTTTTAACCAGGAAGCCCTGAGTTCCAGGCTTACTGCATCTGCCAAAGGCATCCCAAAGGGAGTGCAGAAGTGCCACAACATGGCTGCTTTCACGGCTTTTCCCTTAGGAAGAACCCTAATACCCGGCTGATTTACCTTCCTAGGGTTCATGTTAGGCTTAGGCCTAGGACTTTTAAAACCAGGAAGCCCTGGGCTCCAGGCACACTGCAGCTGCGAAAGGCATCCCAAGGGGAGCGCAAAAGTGACACAACTTGGCTGCCACCACTGATATTTCCATGAGACCATCCCGAACCATAGGCTGATTTTCCTTCCTAGGGTGAAGGTTTGAGTTACGCCTGGGGTAAGGGTTCTATTAACCAGAAAGCCCTGAGTTCCAAGAACACAGCAGCTGCGAAGGACTACCCAAGAAGAGCGCAAAAGTACCACAACATGCCTGCCTCCACAGCTTTTTCCTTGGGGACATGCCTAATTCCTGGCTGATTTGCCTTTCGCGTCTTAGGGTTGGGGTTCGGCCTAGGGCTAGGATTTTTCAACTAGGAAGCCCTGAGTTCCAGGCTTACTTCATCTGCCAAAAGCATCCCAAAGGGAGTGCAGAAGTGCCACAACATGGCTGCTTTCACGGCTTTTCCCTTAGGAAGAACCCTAATACGCAGCTGATTTACCTTCCTAGGGTTACTGTTAGGCTTAGGCCTAGGACTTTTAAAACCCGGAAGCCCTGGGCTCCTGGCACATGCAGCTGTTAAAGGCATCCCAAGAGGGCCGCAGAAGTGACACAACTTGGCTGCCTCTGCTGCTATTCTCATGAGACCATCCCGAACCATAGGCTGATTTTCCTTCTTAGGGTTAAGGTTTGAGTTACGCCTAGGGTAAGAGTTCTATTAACCAGAAAGCCCTGAGTTCCAAGAACACAGCAGCTGCGAAGGACTACCCAAGAAGAGCGCAAAAGTACCACAACGTGCCTGCCTCCACAGCTTTTTCCTTGGGGACATGCCTAATTCCTGGCTGATTTGCCTTTCTCGTCTTAGGGTTGGGGTTCGGCCTAGGGCTAGGATTTTTTTAACTAGGAAGCCCTGAGTTCCAGGCTTACTGCATCTGCCAAAGGCATCCCAAAGGGAGTGCAGAAGTGCCACAACATGGCTGCTTTCACGGCTTTTCCCTTAGGAAGAACCCTAATACCCGGCTGATTTACCTTCCTAGGCTTACTGTTAGGCTTAGGCCTAGGACTTTTAAAACCAGGAAGCCCTGGGCTCCAGGCACACTGCAGCTGCGAAAGGCATCCCAAGGGGAGCGCAAAAGTGACACAACTTGGCTGCCACCACTGATATTTCCATGAGACCATCCCGAACCATAGGCTGATTTTCCTTCCTAGGGTGAAGGTTTGAGTTACGCCTGGGGTAAGGGTTCTATTAACCAGAAAGCCCTGAGTTCCAAGAACACAGCAGCTGCGAAGGACTACCCAAGAAGAGCGCAAAAGTACCACAACATGCCCGCCTCCACAGCTTTTTCCTTGGGGACATGCCTAATTCCTGGCTGATTTGCCTTTCGCGTCTTAGGGTTGGGGTTCGGCCTAGTGCTAGGATTTTTAAAATCAGGAAGCCCTGAGTTCCAGGCACACTGGAGCTGTGAAAGGCATCCAAAAGGGAGTGCAAAAGTGCCACAACATGGCTGCTTTCACGGCTTTTTCCTTGGCAAGAAGCCTAACACCAGGCTTATTTCCCTTCCCAGGGTTACTGTTAGGTTTAGGCCTAGGGCTAGGATTTTAAAAACTAGGAAGCCCTTAGATCCAGGCACACTGCAGCTGTTCAAGGCATCCCAAGGGGAGTACAAAAGTTCAACAACATGGCAGCTTTCACAGCTTTTTCCTTGGCACCATCCCTATACCTAGGCTGATTTATCTGCCTAGGGTTAGGGTTAGGGTTCAGCCTAGGGCTTGGAGTTTTTTAACCAGGAAGCCCTGAGTTCCAGGCTTACTGCATCTGCCAAAGGCATCCCAAAGGGAGTGCAGAAGTGCCACAACATGGCTGCTTTCACGGCTTTTCCCTTAGGAAGAACCCTAATACCCGGCTGATTTACCTTCCTAGGGTTCATGTTAGGCTTAGGCCTAGGACTTTTAAAACCAGGAAGCCCTGGGCTCCAGGCACACTGCAGCTGCGAAAGGCATCCCAAGGGGAGCGCAAAAGTGACACAACTTGGCTGCCACCACTGATATTTCCATGAGACCATCCCGAACCATAGGCTGATTTTCCTTCCTAGGGTGAAGGTTTGAGTTACGCCTGGGGTAAGGGTTCTATTAACCAGAAAGCCCTGAGTTCCAAGAACACAGCAGCTGCGAAGGACTACCCAAGAAGAGCGCAAAAGTACCACAACATGCCTGCCTCCACAGCTTTTTCCTTGGGGACATGCCTAATTCCTGGCTGATTTGCCTTTCGCGTCTTAGGGTTGGGGTTCGGCCTAGGGCTAGGATTTTTCAACTAGGAAGCCCTGAGTTCCAGGCTTACTTCATCTGCCAAAAGCATCCCAAAGGGAGTGCAGAAGTGCCACAACATGGCTGCTTTCACGGCTTTTCCCTTAGGAAGAACCCTAATACGCAGCTGATTTACCTTCCTAGGGTTACTGTTAGGCTTAGGCCTAGGACTTTTAAAACCCGGAAGCCCTGGGCTCCTGGCACATGCAGCTGTTAAAGGCATCCCAAGAGGGCCGCAGAAGTGACACAACTTGGCTGCCTCTGCTGCTATTCTCATGAGACCATCCCGAACCATAGGCTGATTTTCCTTCTTAGGGTTAAGGTTTGAGTTACGCCTAGGGTAAGAGTTCTATTAACCAGAAAGCCCTGAGTTCCAAGAACACAGCAGCTGCGAAGGACTACCCAAGAAGAGCGCAAAAGTACCACAACATGCCTGCCTCCACAGCTTTTTCCTTGGGGACATGCCTAATTCCTGGCTGATTTGCCTTTCTCGTCTTAGGGTTGGGGTTCGGCCTAGGGCTAGGATTTTTTTAACTAGGAAGCCCTGAGTTCCAGGCTTACTGCATCTGCCAAAGGCATCCCAAAGGGAGTGCAGAAGTGCCACAACATGGCTGCTTTCACGGCTTTTCCCTTAGGAAGAACCCTAATACGCGGCTGATTTACCTTCCTAGGCTTACTGTTAGGCTTAGGCCTAGGACTTTTAAAACCAGGAAGCCCTGGGCTCCAGGCACACTGCAGCTGCGAAAGGCATCCCAAGGGGAGCGCAAAAGTGACACAACTTGGCTGCCACCACTGATATTTCCATGAGACCATCCCGAACCATAGGCTGATTTTCCTTCCTAGGGTGAAGGTTTGAGTTACGCCTGGGGTAAGGGTTCTATTAACCAGAAAGCCCTGAGTTCCAAGAACACAGCAGCTGCGAAGGACTACCCAAGAAGAGCGCAAAAGTACCACAACATGCCTGCCTCCACAGCTTTTTCCTTGGGGACATGCCTAATTCCTGGCTGATTTGCCTTTCGCGTCTTAGGGTTGGGGTTCGGCCTAGTGCTAGGATTTTTAAAATCAGGAAGCCCTGAGTTCCAGGCACACTGGAGCTGTGAAAGGCATCCAAAAGGGAGTGCAAAAGTGCCACAACATGGCTGCTTTCACGGCTTTTTCCTTGGCAAGAAGCCTAACACCAGGCTTATTTCCCTTCCCAGGGTTACTGTTAGGTTTAGGCCTAGGGCTAGGATTTTAAAAACTAGGAAGCCCTTAGATCCAGGCACACTGCAGCTGTTCAAGGCATCCCAAGGGGAGTACAAAAGTGCAACAACATGGCAGCTTTCACAGCTTTTTCCTTGGCACCATCCCTATACCTAGGCTGATTTATCTGCCTGGGGTTAGGGTTAGGGTTCAGCCTAGGGCTTGGAGTTTTTTAACCAGGAAGCCCTGAGTTCCAGGCTTACTGCATCTGCCAAAGGCATCCCAAAGGGAGTGCAGAAGTGCCACAACATGGCTGCTTTCACGGCTTTTCCCTTAGGAAGAACCCTAATACCCGGCTGATTTACCTTCCTAGGCTTACTGTTAGGCTTAGGCCTAGGACTTTTAAAACCAGGAAGCCCTGGGCTCCAGGCACACTGCAGCTGCGAAAGGCATCCCAAGGGGAGCGCAAAAGTGACACAACTTGGCTGCCACCACTGATATTTCCATGAGACCATCCCGAACCATAGGCTGATTTTCCTTCCTAGGGTTAAGGTTTGAGTTACGCCTGGGGTAAGGGTTCTATTAACCAGAAAGCCCTGAGTTCCAAGAACACAGCAGCTGCGAAGGACTAGCCAAGAAGAGCGCAAAAGTACCACAACATGCCTGCCTCCACAGCTTTTTCCTTGGGGACATGCCTAATTCCTGGCTGATTTGCCTTTCTCGTCTTAGGCTTGGGGTTCGGCCTAGGGCTAGGATTTTTTTAACTAGGAAGCCCTGAGTTCCAGGCTTACTTCATCTGCCAAAGGCATCCCAAAGGGAGTGCAAAAGTGCCACAACATGGCTGCTTTCACGGCTTTTCCCTTAGGAAGAACCCTAATACCCGGCTGGTTCACCTTCCTAGGCTTACTGTTAGGCTTAGGCCTAGGACTTTTAAAACCAGGAAGCCCTGGGCTCCAGGCACACTGCAGCTGCGAAAGGCATCCCAAGGGGAGCGCAAAAGTGACACAACTTGGCTGCCACCACTGATATTTCCATGAGACCATCCCGAACCATAGGCTGATTTTCCTTCCTAGGGTTAAGGTTTGAGTTACGCCTAGGGTAAGGGTTCTATTAACCAGAAAGCCCTGAGTTCCAAGAACACAGCAGCTGCGAAGGACTACCCAAGAAGAGCGCAAAAGTACCACAACATGCCTGCCTCCACAGCTTTTTCCTTGGGGACATGCCTAATTCCTGGCTGATTTACCTTTCTCGTCTTAGGGTTGGGATTCGGCCTAGGGCTAGGACTTTTAAAATCAGGAAGCCCTGAGTTCCAGGCACACTGGAGCTGTGAAAGGCATCCAAAAGGGAGTGCAAAAGTGCCACAACATGGTTGCTTTCACGGCTTTTTCCTTGGCAAGAAGCCTAACACCAGGCTTATTTCCCTTCCCAGGGTTACTGTTAGGCTTAGGCCTAGGGCTAGGATTTTTAAAACTAGGAAGCCCTGGGCTCCAGGCACACTGCAGCTGTTCAAGGCATCCCAAGGGGAGTACAAAAGTTTAACAACATGGCAGCTTTCACAGCTTTTTCCTTGGCAAGATCCCTATACCTAGGCTGATTTATCTGCCTAGGGTTAGGGTTAGGCTTCAGCCTAGGTCTTGGAGTTTTTTAACCAGGAAGCCCTGAGTTCCAGGCTTACTGCATCTGCCAAAGGCATCCCAAAGGGAGTGCAAAAGTGCCACAACATGGCTGCTTTCACAGCTTTTCCCTTAGGAAGAACCCTAATACCCGGCTGTTTTACCTTCCTAGGGTTACTGTTAGGCTTAGACCTAGGACTTTTAAAACCAGGAAGCCCTGGGCTCCAGGCATATGCAGCTGTTAAAGGCATCCCAAGAGGGCTGCAGAAGTGACACAACTTGGCTGCCTCTGCTTCTATTCTCATGAGACCATCCCGAACCATAGGCTGATTTTCCTTCCTAGGGTTAAGGTTTGAGTTACGCCTAGGGTAAGAGTTCTATTAACCAGAAAGCCCTGAGTTCCAAGAACACAGCATCTGCGAAGGACTACCCAAGAAGAGCGCAAAAGTACCACAACGTGCCTGCCTCCACAGCTTTTTCCTTGGGGACATGCCTAATTCCTGGCTGATTTGCCTTTCTCGTCTTAGGGTTGGGGTTCGGCCTAGGGCTAGGATTTTTTTAACTAGGAAGCCCTGAGTTCCAGGCTTACTGCATCTGCCAAAGGCATCCCAAAGGGAGTGCAGAAGTGCCACAACATGGCTGCTTTCACGGCTTTTCCCTTAGGAAGAACCCTAATACCCAGCTGATTTACCTTCCTAGGCTTACTGTTAGGCTTAGGCCTAGGACTTTTAAAACCAGGAAGCCCTGGGCTCCAGGCACACTGCAGCTGCGAAAGGCATCCCAAGGGGAGCGCAAAAGTGACACAACTTGGCTGCCACCACTGATATTTCCATGAGACCATCCCGAACCATAGGCTGATTTTCCTTCCTAGGGTTAAGGTTTGAGTTACGCCTGGGGTAAGGGTTCTATTAACCAGAAAGCCCTGAGTTCCAAGAACACAGCAGCTGCGAAGGACTTCCCAAGAAGAGCGCAAAAGTACCACAACATGCCTGCCTCCACAGCTTTTTCCTTGGGGACATGCCTAATTCCTGGCTGATTTGCCTTTCTCGTCTTAGGGTTGGGGTTCGGCCTAGGGTTAGGATTTTTAAAATCAGGAAGCCCTGAGTTCCAGGCACACTGGAGCTGTGAAAGGCATCCAAAAGGGAGTGCAAAAGTGCCACAACATGGTTGCTTTCACGGCTTTTTCCTTGGCAAGAAGCTTAACACCAGGCTGATTTCCCTTCGAAGGGTTACTGTTAGGCTTAGGACTAGGGCTAGGATTTTTAAAACTAGGAAGCCCTTAGCTCCAGGCACACTGCAGCTGTTCAAGGCATCCCAAGGGGAGTACAAAAGTGCAACAACATGGCAGCTTTCACAGCTTTTTCCTTGGCACCATCCCTATACCTAGGCTGATTTATCTGCCTAGGGTTAGGGTTAGGCTTCAGCCTAGGTCTTGGAGTTTTTTAACCAGGAAGCCCTGAGTTCCAGGCTTACTGCATCTGCCAAAGGCATCCCAAAGGGAGTGCAGAAGTGCCACAACATGGCTGCTTTCACGGCTTTTCCCTTAGGAAGAACCCTAATACCCGGCTGATTTACCTTCCTAGGCTTACTGTTAGGGTTAGGCCTAGGACTTTTAAAACCAGGAAGCCCTGGGCTCCAGGCACACTGCAGCTGCGAAAGGCATCCCAAGGGGAGCGCAAAAGTGACACAACTTGGCTGCCACCACGGATATTTCCATGAGACCATCCCGAACCATAGGCTGATTTTCCTTCCTAGGGTGAAGGTTTGAGTTACGCCTGGGGTAAGGGTTCTATTAACCAGAAAGCCCTGAGTTCCAAGAACACAGCAGCTGCGAAGGACTACCCAAGAAGAGCGCAAAAGTACCACAACATGCCTGCCTCCACAGCTTTTTCCTTGGGGACATGCCTAATTCCTGGCTGATTTGCCTTTCTCATCTTAGGGTTGGGGTTCGGCCTAGGGCTAGGATTTTTTTAACTAGGAAGCCCTGAGTTCCAGGCTTACTGCATCTGCCAAAGGCATCCCAAAGGGAGTGCAAAAGTGCCACAACATGGCTGCTTTCACGGCTTTTCCCTTAGGAAGAACCCTAATACCCGGCTGGTTTACCTTCCTAGGGTTCATGTTAGGCTTAGGCCTAGGACTTTTAAAACCAGGAAGCCCTGGGCTCCAGGCAAACTGCAGCTGCGAAAGGCATCCCAAGGGGAGCGCAAAAGTGACACAACTTGGCTGCCTCTGCTGCTATTCTCATGAGACCATCCCGAATCATAGGCTGATTTTCCTTCCTAGGGTTAAGGTTTGAGTTACGCCTAGGGTAAGGGTTCTATTAACCAGAAAGCCCTGAGTTCCTAGAACACAGCAGCTGCGAAGGACTTCCCAAGAAGAGCGCAAAAGTACCACAACATGCCTGCCTCCACAGCTTTTTCCTTGGGGACATGCCTAATTCCTGGCTGATTTGCCTTTCTCGTCTTAGGGTTGGGGTTCGGCCTAGGGCTAGGATTTTTAAAATCGGGAAGCCCTGAGTTCCAGGCACACTGGAGCTGTGAAAGGCATCCAAAAGGGAGTGCAAAAGTGCCACAACATGGCTGCTTTCACGGCTTTTTCCTTGGCAAGAAGCCTAACACCAGGCTGATTTCCCTTCCCAGGGTTACTGTAAGGCTTAGGCCAAGGGCTAGGATTTTTAAAACTAGGAAGCCCTGGGCTCCAGGCACATGCAGCTGTTCAAGGCATCCCAAGGGGAGTACAAAAGTGCAACAACATGGCAGCTTTCACAGCTTTTTCCTTGGCACCATCCCTATACCTAGGCTGTTTTATCTGCCTAGGGTTAGGCTTAGGGTTCAGCCTAGGGCTTGGAGTTTTTTAACCAGGAAGCCCTGAGTTCCAGGCTTACTGCATCTGCCAAAGGCATCCCAAAGGGAGTGCAAAAGTGCCACAACATGGCTGCTTTCACAGCTTTTCCCTTAGGAAGAACCCTAATACCCGGCTCATTTACCTTCCTAGGGTTACTGTTAGGCTTAGACCTAGGACTTTTAAAACCAGGAAGCCCTGGGCTCCAGGCATATGCAGCTGTTAAAGGCATCCCAAGAGGGCTGCAGAAGTGACACAACTTGGCTGCCTCTGCTTCTATTCTCATGAGACCATCCCGAACCATAGGCTGATTTTCCTTCCAAGGGTTAAGGTTTGAGTTACGCCTAGGGTAAGAGTTCTATTAACCAGAAAGCCCTGAGTTCCAAGAACACAGCAGCTGCGAAGGACTACCCAAGAAGAGCGCAAAAGTACCACAACATGCCTGCCTCCACAGCTTTTTCCTTGGGGACATGCCTAATTCCTGGCTGATTTGCCTTTCTCGTCTTAGGGTTGGGGTTCGGCCTAGGGCTAGGATTTTTTTAACTAGGAAGCCCTGAGTTCCAGGCTTACTTCATCTGCCAAAAGCATCCCAAAGGGAGTGCAGAAGTGCCACAACATGGCTGCTTTCACGGCTTTTCCCTTAGGAAGAACCCTAATACCCGGCTGATTTACCTTCCTAGGGTTCATGTTAGGCTTAGGCCTAGGACTTTTAAAACCAGGAAGCCCTGGGCTCCAGGCACATGCAGCTGCGAAAGGCATCCCAAGAGGGCCGCAGAAGCGACACAACTTGGCTGCCACCACTGATATTTCCATGAGACCATCCCGAACCATAGGCTGATTTTCCTTCCTAGGGTTAAGGTTTGAGTTACGCCTAGGGTAAGGGTTCTATTAACCAGAAAGCCCTGAGTTCCAAGAACACAGCAGCTGCGAAGGACTTCCCAAGAAGAGCGCAAAAGTACCACAACATGCCTGCCTCCACAGCTTTTTCCTTGGGGACATGCCTAATTCCTGGCTGATTTGCCTTTCTCGTCTTAGGGTTGGGGTTCGGCCTAGGGCTAGGATTTTTAAAATCAGGAAGCCCTGAGTTCCAGGCACACTGGAGCTGTGAAAGGCATCCAAAAGGGAGTGCAAAAGTGCCACAACATGGCTGCTTTCACGGCTTTTTCCTTGGAAAGAAGCCTAACACCAGGCTGATTTCCCTTCCCAGGGTTACTGTAAGGCTTAGGCCTAGGGCTAGGATTTTTAAAACTAGGAAGCCCTGGGCTCCAGGCACACTGCAGCTGTTCAAGGCATCCCAAGGGGAGCGCAAAAGTGACACAACTTGGCTGCCTCTGCTGCTATTCTCATGAGACCATCCCGAATCATAGGCTGATTTTCCTTCCTAGGGTTAAGGTTTGAGTTACGCCTAGGGTAAGGGTTCTATTAACCAGAAAGCCCTGAGTTCCTAGAACACAGCAGCTGCGAAGGACTTCCAAGAAGAGCGCAAAAGTACCACAACATGCCTGCCTCCACAGCTTTTTCCTTGGGGACATGCCTAATTCCTGGCTGATTTGCCTTTCTCGTCTTAGGCTTGAGTTCGGCCTAGGGCTAGGATTTTTTTAACTAGGAAGCCCTGAGTTCCAGGCTTACTGCATCTGCCAAAAGCATCCCAAAGGGAGTGCAGAAGTGCCACAACATGGCTGCTTTCACGGCTTTTCCCTTAGGAAGAACCCTAATACGCGGCTGATTTACCTTCCTAGGGTTACTGTTAGGCTTAGGCCTAGGACTTTTAAAACCAGGAAGCCCTGGGCTCCAGGCACATGCAGCTGCGAAAGGCATCCCAAGAGGGCCGCAAAAGTGACACAACTTGGCTGCCTCTGCTTCTTAACTCATGAGACCATCCTGAACCATAGGCTGATTTTCCTTCCTAGGGTTAAGGTTTGAGTTACGCCTAGGGTAAGGGTTCTATTAACCAGAAAGCCCTGAGTTCCAAGAACACAGCAGCTGCGAAGGACTTCCCAAGAAGAGCGCAAAAGTACCACAACATGCCTGCCTCCACAGCTTTTTCCTTGGGGACATGCCTAATTCCTGGCTGATTTGCCTTTCTCGTCTTAGGGTTGGGGTTCGGCCTAGGGCTAGGATTTTTTTAACTAGGAAGCCCTGAGTTCCAGGCTTACTTCATCTGCAAAAAGCATCCCAAAGGGAGTGCAGAAGTGCCACAACATGGCTGCTTTCACGGCTTTTCCCTTAGGAAGAACCCTAATACGCGGCTGATTTACCTTCCTAGGGTTACTGTTAGGCTTAGGCCTAGGACTTTTAAAACCAGGAAGCCCTGGGCTCCAGGCACATGCAGCTGCGAAAGGCATCCCAAGAGGGCCGCAGAAGCGACACAACTTGGCTGCCTCTGCTTCTATTCTCATGAGACCATTCTGAACCATAGGCTGATTTTCCTTCCTAGGGTTAAGGTTTGAGTTACGCCTAGGGTAAGAGTTCTATTAACCAGAAAGCCCTGAGTTCCAAGAACACAGCAGCTGCGAAGGACTACCCAAGAAGAGCACAAAAGTACCACAACGTGCCTGCCTCCACAGCTTTTTCCTTGGGGACATGCCTAATTCCTGGCTGATTTGCCTTTCTCGTCTTAGGGTTGGGGTTCGGCCTAGGGTTAGGATTTTTAAAATCAGGAAGCCCTGAGTTCCAGGCACACTGGAGCTGTGAAAGGCATCCAAAAGGGAGTGCAAAAGTGCCACAACATGGTTGCTTTCACGGCTTTTTCCTTGGCAAGAAGCTTAACACCAGGCTGATTTCCCTTCCCAGGGTTACTGTTAGGCTTAGGACTAGGGCTAGGATTTTTAAAACTAGGAAGCCCTTAGCTCCAGGCACACTGCAGCTGTTCAAGGCATCCCAAGGGGAGTACAAAAGTGCAACAACATGGCAGCTTTCACAGCTTTTTCCTTGGCACCATCCCTATACCTAGGCTGATTTATCTGCCTAGGGTTAGGGTTAGGCTTCAGCCTAGGTCTTGGAGTTTTTTAACCAGGAAGCCCTGAGTTCCAGGCTTACTGCATCTGCCAAAGGCATCCAAAAGGGAGTGCAGAAGTGCCACAACATGGCTGCTTTCACGGCTTTTCCCTTAGGAAGAACCCTAATACGCGGCTGATTTACCTTCCTAGGGTTACTGTTAGGCTTAGGCCTAGGACTTTTAAAACCAGGAAGCCCTGGGCTCCAGGCACACTGCAGCTGCGAAAGGCATCCCAAGGGGAGCACAAAAGTGACACAACTTGGCTGCCACCACTCATATTTCCATGAGACCATCCCGAACCATAGGCTGATTTTCCTTCCTAGGGTTAAGGTTTGAGTTACGCCTGGGGTAAGGGTTCTATTAACCAGAAAGCCCTGAGTTCCAAGAACACAGCAGCTGCGAAGGACTACCCAAGAAGAGCGCAAAAGTACCACAACGTGCCTGCCTCCACAGCTTTTTCCTTGGGGACATGCCTAATTCCTGGCTGATTTGCCTTTCTCGTCTTAGGGTTGGGGTTCGGCCTAGGGCTAGGATTTTTTAACTAGGAAGCCCTGAGTTCCAGGCTTACTGCATCTGCCAAAGGCATCCCAAAGGGAGTGCAAAAGTGCCACAACATGGCTGCTTTCACGGCTTTTCCCTTAGGAAGAACCCTAATACCCGGCTGGTTTACCTTCCTAGGGTTCATGTTAGGCTTAGGCCTAGGACTTTTAAAACCAGGAAGCCCTGGGCTCCAGGCACACTGCAGCTGCGAAAGGCATCCCAAGGGGAGCGCAAAAGTGACACAACTTGGCTGCCTCTGCTGCTATTCTCATGAGACCATCCCGAATCATAGGCTGATTTTCCTTCCTAGGGTTAAGGTTTGAGTTACGCCTAGGGTAAGGGTTCTATTAATCAGAAAGCCCTGAGTTCCAAGAACACAGCAGCTGCGAAGGACTTCCCAAGAAGAGCGCAAAAGTACCACAACATGCCTGCCTCCACAGCTTTTTCCTTGGGGACATGCCTAATTCCTGGCTGATTTGCCTTTCTCGTCTTAGGGTTGGGGTTCGGCCTAGGGCTAGGATTTTTAAAATCAGGAAGCCCTGAGTTCCAGGCACACTGGAGCTGTGAAAGGCATCCAAAAGGGAGTGCAAAAGTGCCACAACATGGCTGCTTTCACGGCTTTTTCCTTGGCAAGAAGCCTAACACCAGGCTGATTTCCCTTCCCAGGGTTACTGTAAGGCTTAGGCCTAGGGCTAGGATTTTTAAAACTAGGAAGCCCTGGGCTCTAGGCACATGCAGCTGTTCAAGGCATCCCAAGGGGAGTACAAAAGTGCAACAACATGGCAGCTTTCACAGCTTTTTCCTTGGCACTATCCCTATACCTAGGCTGATTTATCTGCCTAGGGTTAGGGTTAGGCTTCAGCCGAGGGCTTGGAGTTTTTTAACCAGGAAGCCCTGAGTTCCAGGCTTACTGCATCTGCCAAAGGCATCCCAAAGGGAGTGCAAAAGTGCCACAACATGGCTGCTTTCACAGCTTTTCCCTTAGGAAGAACCCTAATACCTGGCTGATTTACCTTCCTAGGGTTACTGTTAGGCTTAGACCTAGGACTTTTAAAACCAGGAAGCCCTGGGCTTCAGGCACACTGCAGCTGTTAAAGGCATCCCAAGAGGGCCGCAGAAATGACACATCTTGGCTGCCTCTGCTTCTATTCTCATGAGACCATCACGAATCATAGGCTGATTTTCCTTCCTAGGGTTAATGTTTGAGTTTCGCCTAGGGTAAGAGGTCTATTAACCAGAAAGACCTGAGTTCCAAGAACACAGCAGCTGCGAAGGACTACCCAAGAAGAGCGCAAAAGTACCACAACATGCCTGCCTCCACAGCTTTTTCCTTGGGGACATGCCTAATTCCTGGCTGATTTGCCTTTCTCGTCTTAGGGTTGGGGTTCGGCCTAGGGCTAGGATTTTTTTAACTAGGAAGCCGTGAGTTCCAGGCTTACTGCATCTGCCAAAGGCATCCCAAAGGGAGTGCAGAAGTGCCACAACATGGCTGCTTTCACGGCTTTTCCCTTAGGAAGAACCCTAATACCCGGCTGATTTACCTTCCTAGGGTTACTGTTAGGCTTAGGCTTAGGACTTTTAAAACCAGGAAGCCCTGGGCTCCAGGCACTCTGCAGCTGCGAAAGGCATCCCAAGGGGAGCGCAAAAGTGACACAACTTGGCTGCCACCACTGATATTTCCATGAGACCATCCCGAACCATAGGCTGATTTTCCTTCCTAGGGTTAAGGTTTGAGTTACGCCTAGGGTAAGGGTTCTATTAACCAGAAAGCCCTGAGTTCCAAGAACACAGCAGCTGCGAAGGACTACCCAAGAAGAGCGCAAAAGTACCACAACATGCCTGCCTCCACAGCTTTTTCCTTGGGGACATGCCTAATTCCTGGCTGATTTGCCTTTCTCGTCTTAGGGTTGGGGTTCGGCCTAGGGCTAGGATTTTTTTAACTAGGAAGCCCTGAGTTCCAGGCTTACTGCATCTGCCAAAGGCATCCCAAAGGGAGTGCAGAAGTGCCACAACATGGCTGCTTTGACGGCTTTTCCCTTAGGAAGAACCCTAATACGCGGCTGATTTACCTTCCTAGGGTTACTGTTAGGCTTAGGCCTAGGACTTTTAAAACCAGGAAGCCCTGGGCTCCAGGCACATGCAGCTGTGAAAGGCATCCCAAGAGGGCCGCAGAAGTGACACAACTTGGCTGCCTCTGCTGCTATTCTCATGAGACCATCCCGAACCATAGGCTGATTTTCCTTCCTAGGGTGAAGGTTTGAGTTACGCCTGGGGTAAGGGTTCTATTAACCAGAAAGCCCTGAGTTCCAAGAACACAGCAGCTGCGAAGGACTACCCAAGAAGAGCGCAAAAGTACCACAACATGCCTGCCTCCACAGCTTTTTCCTTGGGGACATGCCTAATTCCTGGCTGATTTGCCTTTCTCGTCTTAGGGTTGGGGTTCGGCCTAGGGTTAGGATTTTTAAAATCAGGAAACCCTGAGTTCCAGGCACACTGGAGCTGTGAAAGGCATCCAAAAGGGAGTGCAAAAGTGCCACAACATGGTTGCTTTCACGGCTTTTTCCTTGGCAAGAAGCCTAACACCAGGCTGATTTCCCTTCGAAGGGTTACTGTAAGGCTTAGGCCTAGGGCTAGGATTTTTATAACTAGGAAGCCCTTAGATCCAGGCACACTGCAGCTGTTCAAGGCATCCCAAGGGGAGTACAAAAGTGCAAGAACATGGCAGCTTTCACAGCTTTTTCCTTGGCACCATCCCTACACCTAGGCTGTTTTATCTGCCTAGGGTTAGGGTTAGGGTTAGGGTTCAGCCTAGGGCTTGGAGTTTTTTAACCAGGAAGCCCTGAGTTCCAGGCTTACTGCATCTGCCAAAGGCATCCCAAAGGGAGTGCAGAAGTGCCACAACATGGCTGCTTTCACGGCTTTTCCCTTAGGAAGAACCCTAATACGCGGCTGATTTACCTTCCTAGGGTTACTGTTAGGCTTAGGCCTAGGACTTTTAAAACCCGGAAGCCCTGGGCTCCTGGCACATGCAGCTGTTAAAGGCATCCCAAGAGGGCCGCAGAAGTGACACAACTTGGCTGCCTCTGCTGCTATTCTCATGAGACCATCCCGAACCATAGGCTGATTTTCCTTCTTAGGGTTAAGGTTTGAGTTACGCCTAGGGTAAGAGTTCTATTAACCAGAAAGCCCTGAGTTCCAAGAACACAGCAGCTGCGAAGGACTACCCAAGAAGAGCGCAAAAGTACCACAACGTGCCTGCCTCCACAGCTTTTTCCTTGGGGACATGCCTAATTCCTGGCTGATTTGCCTTTCTCGTCTTAGGGTTGGGGTTCGGCCTAGGGCTAGGATTTTTTTAACTAGGAAGCCCTGAGTTCCAGGCTTACTGCATCTGCCAAAGGCATCCCAAAGGGAGTGCAGAAGTGCCACAACATGGCTGCTTTCACGGCTTTTCCCTTAGGAAGAACCCTAATACCCGGCTGATTTACCTTCCTAGGCTTACTGTTAGGCTTAGGCCTAGGACTTTTAAAACCAGGAAGCCCTGGGCTCCAGGCACACTGCAGCTGCGAAAGGCATCCCAAGGGGAGCGCAAAAGTGACACAACTTGGCTGCCACCACTGATATTTCCATGAGACCATCCTGAACCATAGGCTGATTTTCCTTCCTAGGGTTAAGGTTTGAGTTACGCCTGGGGTAAGGGTTCTATTAACCAGAAAGCCCTGAGTTCCAAGAACACAGCAGCTGCGAAGGACTACCCAAGAAGAGCGCAAAAGTACCACAACATGCCTGCGTCGATAGCTTTTTCCTTGGGGACATGCCTAATTCCTGGCTGATTTGCCTTTCTCGTCTTAGGGTTGGGGTTCGGCCTAGTGCTAGGATTTTTAAAATCAGGAAGCCCTGAGTTCCAGGCACACTGGAGCTGTGAAAGGCATCCAAAAGGGAGTGCAAAAGTGCCACAACATGGCTGCTTTCACGGCTTTTTCCTTGGCAAGAAGCCTAACACCAGGCTGATTTCCCTTCCCAGGGTTACTGTAAGGCTTAGGCCTAGGGCTAGGATTTTTATAACTAGGAAGCCCTTAGATCCAGGCACACTGCAGCTGTTCAAGGCATCCCAAGGGGAGAACAAAAGTGCAACAACATGGCAGCTTTCACAGCTTTTTCCTTGGCACCATCCCTACACCTAGGCTGTTTTATCTGCCTAGGGTTAGGGTTAGGGTTCAGCCTAGGGCTTGGAGTTTTTTAACCAGGAAGCCCTGAGTTCCAGGCTTACTGCATCTGCCAAAGGCATCCCAAAGGGAGTGCAGAAGTGCCACAACATGGCTGCTTTCACGGCTTTTCCCTTAGGAAGAACCCTAATACGCAGCTGATTTACCTTCCTAGGGTTACTGTTAGGCTTAGGCCTAGGACTTTTAAAACCCGGAAGCCCTGGGCTCCTGGCACATGCAGCTGTTAAAGGCATCCCAAGAGGGCCGCAGAAGTGACACAACTTGGCTGCCTCTGCTTCTATTCTCATGAGACCATCCCGAACCATAGGCTGATTTTCCTTCCTAGGGTTAATGTTTGAGTTTCGCCTAGGGTAAGAGGTCTATTAACCAGAAAGACCTGAGTTCCAAGAACACAGCAGCTGCGAAGGACTAGCCACGAAGAGCGCAAAAGTACCACAACATGCCTGCCTCCACAGCTTTTTCCTTGGGGACATGCCTAATTCCTGGCTGATTTGCCTTTCTCATCTAAGGGTTGGGGTTCGGCCTAGGGCTAGGATTTTTTTAACTAGGAAGCCCTGAGTTCCAGGCTTACTGCATCTGCCAAAGGCATCCCAAAGGGAGTGCAGAAGTGCCACAACATGGCTGCTTTCACGGCTTTTCCCTTAGGAAGAACCCTAATACGCGGCTGATTTACCTTCCTAGGGTTACTGTTAGGCTTAGGCCTAGGACTTTTAAAACCAGGAAGCCCTGGGCTCCAGGCACACTGCAGCTGCGAAAGGCATCCCAAGGGGAGCGCAAAAGTGACACAACTTGGCTGCCACCACTGATATTTCCATGAGACCATCCCGAACCATAGGCTGATTTTCCTTCCTAGGGTGAAGGTTTGAGTTACGCCTGGGGTAAGGGTTCTATTAACCAGAAAGCCCTGAGTTCCAAGAACACAGCAGCTGCGAAGGACTACCCAAGAAGAGCGCAAAAGTACCACAACATGCCTGCCTCCACAGCTTTTTCCTTGGGGACATGCCTAATTCCTGGCTGATTTGCCTTTCTCGTCTTAGGGTTGGGGTTCGGCCTAGGGCTAGGATTTTTTAACTAGGAAGCCCTGAGTTCCAGGCTTACTTCATCTGCCAAAAGCATCCCAAAGGGAGTGCAGAAGTGCCACAACATGGCTGCTTTCACGGCTTTTCCCTTAGGAAGAACCCTAATACGCGGCTGATTTACCTTCCTAGGGTTACTGTTAGGCTTAGGCCTAGGACTTTTAAAACCAGGAAGCCCTGGGCTCCAGGCACATGCAGCTGCGAAAGGCATCCCAAGAGGGCCGCAAAAGTGACACAACTTGGCTGCCTCTGCTTCTTAACTCATGAGACCATCCTGAACCATAGGCTGATTTTCCTTCCTAGGGTTAAGGTTTGAGTTACGCCTAGGGTAAGGGTTCTATTAACCAGAAAGCCCTGAGTTCCAAGAACACAGCAGCTGCGAAGGACTTCCCAAGAAGAGCGCAAAAGTACCACAACATGCCTGCCTCCACAGCTTTTTCCTTGGGGACATGCCTAATTCCTGGCTGATTTGCCTTTCTCGTCTTAGGGTTGGGGTTCGGCCTAGGGCTAGGATTTTTTTAACTATGAAGCCCTGAGTTCCAGGCTTACTTCATCTGCAAAAAGCATCCCAAAGGGAGTGCAGAAGTGCCACAACATGGCTGCTTTCACGGCTTTTCTTTTAGGAAGAACCCTAATACGCGGCTGATTTACCTTCCTAGGGTTACTGTTAGGCTTAGGCCTAGGACTTTTAAAACCAGGAAGCCCTGGGCTCCAGGCACATGCAGCTGCGAAAGGCATCCCAAGAGGGCCGCAGAAGCGACACGACTTGGCTGCCTCTGCTTCTATTCTCATGAGACCATTCTGAACCATAGGCTGATTTTCCTTCCTAGGGTTAAGGTTTGAGTTTCGCCTAGGGTAAGAGTTCTATTAACCAGAAAGCCCTGAGTTCCAAGAACACAGCAGCTGCGAAGGACTACCCAAGAAGAGCACAAAAGTACCACAACGTGCCTGCCTCCACAGCTTTTTCCTTGGGGACATGCCTAATTCCTGGCTGATTTGCCTTTCTCGTCTTAGGGTTGGGGTTCGGCCTAGGGTTAGGATTTTTAAAATCAGGAAGCCCTGAGTTCCAGGCACACTGGAGCTGTGAAAGGCATCCCAAAGGGAGTGCAAAAGTGCCACAACATGGTTGCTTTCACGGCTTTTTCCTTGGCAAGAAGCTTAACACCAGGCTGATTTCCCTTCCCAGGGTTACTGTTAGGCTTAGGACTAGGGCTAGGATTTTTAAAACTAGGAAGCCCTTAGCTCCAGGCACACTGCAGCTGTTCAAGGCATCCCAAGGGGAGTACAAAAGTGCAACAACATGGCAGCTTTCACAGCTTTTTCCTTGGCACCATCCCTATACCTAGGCTGATTTATCTGCCTAGGGTTAGGGTTAGGCTTCAGCCTAGGTCTTGGAGTTTTTTAACCAGGAAGCCCTGAGTTCCAGGCTTACTGCATCTGCCAAAGGCATCCCAAAGGGAGTGCAGAAGTGCCACAACATGGCTGCTTTCACGGCTTTTCCCATAGGAAGAACCCTAATACCCGGCTGATTTACCTTCCTAGGGTTCATGTTAGGCTTAGGCCTAGGACTTTTAAAACCAGGAAGCCCTGGGCTCCAGGCACACTGCAGCTGCGAAAGGCATCCCAAGGGGAGCGCAAAAGTGACACAACTTGGCTGCCTCTGCTTCTATTCTCATGAGACCATCCCGAACCATAGGCTGATTTTCCTTCCTAGGGTTAAGGTTTGAGTTACGCCTAGGGTAAGGGTTCTATTAACCAGAAAGCCCTGAGTTCCAAGAACACAGCAGCTGCGAAGGACTAGCCAAGAAGAGCGCAAAAGTACCACAACATGCCTGCCTCCACAGCTTTTTCCTTGGGGACATGCCTAATTCCTGGCTGATTTGCCTTTCTCGTCTTAGGGTTGGGGTTCGGCCTAGGGCTAGGATTTTTTTAACTAGGAAGCCCTGAATTCCAGGCTTACTGCATCTGCCAAAGGCATCCCAAAGGGAGTGCAGAAGTGCCACAACATGGCTGCTTTCACGGCTTTTCCCTTAGGAAGAACCCTAATACGCGGCTGATTTACCTTCCTAGGGTTACTGTTAGGCTTAGGCCTAGGACTTTTAAAACCAGGAAGCCCTGGGCTCCAGGCACATGCAGCTGCGAAAGGCATCCCAAGAGGGCCGCAGAAGCGACACAACTTGGCTGCCTCTGCTTCTATTCTCATGAGACCATCCTGAACCATAGGCTGATTTTCCTTCCTAGGGTTAAGGTTTGAGTTACGCCTAGGGTACGAGTTCTATTAACCAGAAAGACCTGAGTTCCAAGAACACAGCAGCTGCGAAGGACTACCCAAGAAGAGCGCAAAAGTACCACAACGTGCCTGCCTCCACAGCTTTTTCCTTGGGGACATGCCTAATTCCTGGCTGATTTGCCTTTCTCGTCTTAGGGTTGGGGTTCGGCCTAGGGCTAGGATTTTTTTAACTAGGAAGCCCTGAGTTCCAGGCTTACTGCATCTGCCAAAGGCATCCAAAAGGGAGTGCAAAAGTGCCACAACATGGCTGCTTTCACGGCTTTTCCCTTAGGAAGAACCCTAATACGCGGCTGATTTACCTTCCTAGGGTTACTGTTAGGCTTAGGCCTAGGACTTTTAAAACCAGGAAGCCCTGGGCTCCAGGCACACTGCAGCTGCGAAAGGCATCCCAAGGGGAGCACAAAAGTGACACAACTTGGCTGCCACCACTCATATTTCCATGAGACCATCCCGAACCATAGGCTGATTTTCCTTCCTAGGGTTAAGGTTTGAGTTACGCCTGGGGTAAGGGTTCTATTAACCAGAAAGCCCTGAGTTCCAAGAACACAGCAGCTGCGAAGGACTACCCAAGAAGAGCGCAAAAGTACCACAACGTGCCTGCCTCCACAGCATTTTCCTTGGGGACATGCCTAATTCCTGGCTGATTTGCCTTTCTCGTCTTAGGGTTGGGGTTCGGCCTAGGGCTGGGATTTTTTAACTAGGAAGCCCTGAGTTCCAGGCTTACTGCATCTGCCAAAGGCATCCCAAAGGGAGTGCAAAAGTGCCACAACATGGCTGCTTTCACGGCTTTTCCCTTAGGAAGAACCCTAATACCCGGCTGGTTTACCTTCCTAGGGTTCATGTTAGGCTTAGGCCTAGGACATTTAAAACCAGGAAGCCCTGGGCTCCAGGCACACTGCAGCTGCGAAAGGCATCCCAAGGGGAGCGCAAAAGTGACACAACTTGGCTGCCTCTGCTGCTATTCTCATGAGACCATCCCGAATCATAGGCTGATTTTCCTTCCTAGGGTTAAGGTTTGAGTTACGCCTAGGGTAAGGGTTCTATTAACCAGAAAGCCCTGAGTTCCAAGAACACAGCAGCTGCGAAGGACTTCCCAAGAAGAGCGCAAAAGTACCACAACATGCCTGCCTCCACAGCTTTTTCCTTGGGGACATGCCTAATTCCTGGCTGATTTGCCTTTCTCGTCTTAGGGTTGGGGTTCGGCCTAGGGCTAGGATTTTTAAAATCAGGAAGCCCTGAGTTCCAGGCACACTGGAGCTGTGAAAGGCATCCAAAAGGGAGTGCAAAAGTGCCACAACATGGCTGCTTTCACGGCTTTTTCCTTGGCAAGAAGCCTAACACCAGGCTGATTTCCCTTCCCAGGTTTACTGTAAGGCTTAGGCCTAGGGCTAGGATTTTTAAAACTAGGAAGCCCTGGGCTCTAGGCACATGCAGCTGTTCAAGGCATCCCAAGGGGAGTACAAAAGTGCAACAACATGGCAGCTTTCACAGCTTTTTCCTTGGCACTATCCCTATACCTAGGCTGATTTATCTGCCTAGGGTTAGGGTTAGGCTTCAGCCGAGGGCTTGGAGTTTTTTAACCAGGAAGCCCTGAGTTCCAGGCTTACTGCATCTGCCAAAGGCATCCCAAAGGGAGTGCAAAAGTGCCACAACATGGCTGCTTTCACAGCTTTTCCCTTAGGAAGAACCCTAATACCTGGCTGATTTACCTTCCTAGGGTTACTGTTAGGCTTAGACCTAGGACTTTTAAAACCAGGAAGCCCTGGGCTTCAGGCACACTGCAGCTGTTAAAGGCATCCCAAGAGGGCCGCAGAAATGACACATCTTGGCTGCCTCTGCTTCTATTCTCATGAGACCATCACGAATCATAGGCTGATTTTCCTTCCTAGGGTTAATGTTTGAGTTTCGCCTAGGGTAAGAGGTCTATTAACCAGAAAGACCTGAGTTCCAAGAACACAGCAGCTGCGAAGGACTACCCAAGAAGAGCGCAAAAGTACCACAACATGCCTGCCTCCACAGCTTTTTCCTTGGGGACATGCCTAATTCCTGGCTGATTTGCCTTTCTCGTCTTAGGGTTGGGGTTCGGCCTAGGGCTAGGATTTTTTTAACTAGGAAGCCGTGAGTTCCAGGCTTACTGCATCTGCCAAAGGCATCCCAAAGGGAGTGCAGAAGTGCCACAACATGGCTGCTTTCACGGCTTTTCCCTTAGGAAGAACCCTAATACCCGGCTGATTTACCCTCCTAGGGTTACTGTTAGGCTTAGGCTTAGGACTTTTAAAACCAGGAAGCCCTGGGCTCCAGGCACTCTGCAGCTGCGAAAGGCATCCCAAGGGGAGCGCAAAAGTGACACAACTTGGCTGCCACCACTGATATTTCCATGAGACCATCCCGAACCATAGGCTGATTTTCCTTCCTAGGGTTAAGGTTTGAGTTACGCCTAGGGTAAGGGTTCTATTAACCAGAAAGCCCTGAGTTCCAAGAACACAGCAGCTGCGAAGGACTACCCAAGAAGAGCGCAAAAGTACCACAACATGCCTGCCTCCACAGCTTTTTCCTTGGGGACATGCCTAATTCCTGGCTGATTTGCCTTTCTCGTCTTAGGGTTGGGGTTCGGCCTAGGGCTAGGATTTTTTTAACTAGGAAGCCCTGAGTTCCAGGCTTACTGCATCTGCCAAAGGCATCCCAAAGGGAGTGCAGAAGTGCCACAACATGGCTGCTTTGACGGCTTTTCCCTTAGGAAGAACCCTAATACGCGGCTGATTTACCTTCCTAGGGTTACTGTTAGGCTTAGGCCTAGGACTTTTAAAACCAGGAAGCCCTGGGCTCCAGGCACATGCAGCTGTGAAAGGCATCCCAAGAGGGCCGCAGAAGTGACACAACTTGGCTGCCTCTGCTGCTATTCTCATGAGACCATCCCGAACCATAGGCTGATTTTCCTTCCTAGGGTGAAGGTTTGAGTTACGCCTGGGGTAAGGGTTCTATTAACCAGAAAGCCCTGAGTTCCAAGAACTCAGCAGCTGCGAAGGACTACCCAAGAAGAGCGCAAAAGTACCACAACATGCCTGCCTCCACAGCTTTTTCCTTGGGGACATGCCTAATTCCTGGCTGATTTGCCTTTCTCGTCTTAGGGTTGGGGTTCGGCCTAGGGTTAGGATTTTTAAAATCAGGAAACCCTGAGTTCCAGGCACACTGGAGCTGTGAAAGGCATCCCAAAGGGAGTGCAAAAGTGCCACAACATGGTTGCTTTCACGGCTTTTTCCTTGGAAAGAAGCCTAACACCAGGCTGATTTCCCTTCGAAGGGTTACTGTAAGGCTTAGGCCTAGGGCTAGGATTTTTATAACTAGGAAGCCCTTAGATCCAGGCACACTGCAGCTGTTCAAGGCATCCCAAGGGGAGTACAAAAGTGCAAGAACATGGCAGCTTTCACAGCTTTTTCCTTGGCACCATCCCTACACCTAGGCTGTTTTATCTGCCTAGGGTTAGGGTTAGGGTTAGGGTTCAGCCTAGGGCTTGGAGTTTTTTAACCAGGAAGCCCTGAGTTCCAGGCTTACTGCATCTGCCAAAGGCATCCCAAAGGGAGTGCAGAAGTGCCACAACATGGCTGCTTTCACGGCTTTTCCCTTAGGAAGAACCCTAATACGCGGCTGATTTACCTTCCTAGGGTTACTGTTAGGCTTAGGCCTAGGACTTTTAAAACCCGGAAGCCCTGGGCTCCTGGCACATGCAGCTGTTAAAGGCATCCCAAGAGGGCCGCAGAAGTGACACAACTTGGCTGCCTCTGCTGCTATTCTCATGAGACCATCCCGAACCATAGGCTGATTTTCCTTCTTAGGGTTACGGTTTGAGTTACGCCTAGGGTAAGAGTTCTATTAACCAGAAAGCCCTGAGTTCCAAGAACACAGCAGCTGCGAAGGACTACCCAAGAAGAGCGCAAAAGTACCACAACGTGCCTGCCTCCACAGCTTTTTCCTTGGGGACATGCCTAATTCCTGGCTGATTTGCCTTTCTCGTCTTAGGGTTGGGGTTCGGCCTAGGGCTAGGATTTTTTTAACTAGGAAGCCCTGAGTTCCAGGCTTACTGCATCTGCCAAAGGCATCCCAAAGGGAGTGCAGAAGTGCCACAACATGGCTGCTTTCACGGCTTTTCCCTTAGGAAGAACCCTAATACCCGGCTGATTTACCTTCCTAGGCTTACTGTTAGGCTTAGGCCTAGGACTTTTAAAACCAGGAAGCCCTGGGCTCCAGGCACACTGCAGCTGCGAAAGGCATCCCAAAGGGAGCACAAAAGTGACACAACTTGGCTGCCACCACTGATATTTCCATGAGACCATCCTGAACCATAGGCTGATTTTCCTTCCTAGGGTTAAGGTTTGAGTTACACCTGGGGTAAGGGTTCTATTAACCAGAAAGCCCTGAGTTCCAAGAACACAGCAGCTGCGAAGGACTACCCAAGAAGAGCGCAAAAGTACCACAACATGCCTGCGTCGATAGCTTTTTCCTTGGGGACATGCCTAATTCCTGGCTGATTTGCCTTTCTCGTCTTAGGGTTGGGGTTCGGCCTAGTGCTAGGATTTTTAAAATCAGGAAGCCCTGAGTTCCAGGCACACTGGAGCTGTGAAAGGCATCCAAAAGGGAGTGCAAAAGTGCCACAACATGGCTGCTTTCACGGCTTTTTCCTTGGCAAGAAGCCTAACACCAGGCTGATTTCCCTTCCCAGGGTTACTGTAAGGCTTAGGCCTAGGGCTAGGATTTTTATAACTAGGAAGCCCTTAGATCCAGGCACACTGCAGCTGTTCAAGGCATCCCAAGGGGAGTACAAAAGTGCAACAACATGGCAGCTTTCACAGCTTTTTCCTTGGCACCATCCCTATACCTAGGCTGTTTTATCTGCCTAGGGTTAGGGTTAGGGTTCAGCCTAGGGCTTGGAGTTTTTTAACCAGGAAGCCCTGAGTTCCAGGCTTACTGCATCTGCCAAAGGCATCCCAAAGGGAGTGCAGAAGTGCCACAACATGGCTGCTTTCACGGCTTTTCCCTTAGGAAGAACCCTAATACGCGGCTGATTTACCTTCCTAGGGTTACTGTTAGGCTTAGGCCTAGGACTTTTAAAACAGGAAGCCCTGGGCTCCAGGCACATGCAGCTGTGAAAGGCATCCCAAGAGGGCCGCAGAAGTGACACAACTTGGCTGCCTCTGCTGCTATTCTCATGAGACCATCCCGAACCATAGGCTGATTTTCCTTCCTAGGGTTAAGGTTTGAGTTACGCCTGGGGTAAGGGTTCTATTAACCAGAAAGCCCTGAGGTCCAAGAACACAGCAGCTGCGAAGGACTACCCAAGAAGAGCGCAAAAGTACCACAACATGCCTGCGTCGATAGCTTTTTCCTTGGGGACATGCCTAATTCCTGGCTGATTTGCCTTTCTCGTCTTAGGGTTGGGGTTCGGCCTAGTGCTAGGATTTTTAAAATCAGGAAGCCCTGAGTTCCAGGCACACTGGAGCTGTGAAAGGCATCCAAAAGGGAGTGCAAAAGTGCCACAACATGGCTGCTTTCACGGCTTTTTCCTTGGCAAGAAGCCTAACACCAGGCTGATTTCCCTTCCCAGGGTTACTGTAAGGCTTAGGCCTAGGGCTAGGATTTTTATAACTAGGAAGCCCTTAGATCCAGGCACACTGCAGCTGTTCAAGGCATCCCAAGGGGAGTACAAAAGTGCAACAACATGGCAGCTTTCACAGCTTTTTCCTTGGCACCATCCCTACACCTAGGCTGTTTTATCTGCCTAGGGTTAGGGTTAGGGTTCAGCCTAGGGCTTGGAGTTTTTTAACCAGGAAGCCCTGAGTTCCAGGCTTACTGCATCTGCCAAAGGCATCCCAAAGGGAGTGCAGAAGTGCCACAACATGGCTGCTTTCACGGCTTTTCCCTTAGGAAGAACCCTAATACGCAGCTGATTTACCTTCCTAGGGTTACTGTTAGGCTTAGGCCTAGGACTTTTAAAACCAGGAAGCCCTGGGCTCCAGGCACACTGCAGCTGTTAAAGGCATCCCAAGAGGGCCGCAGAAGTGACACAACTTGGCTGCCTCTGCTTCTATTCTCATGAGACCATCCCGAACCATAGGCTGATTTTCCTTCCTAGGGTTAATGTTTGAGTTTCGCCTAGGGTAAGAGGTCTATTAACCAGAAAGACCTGAGTTCCAAGAACACAGCAGCTGCGAAGGACTAGCCAAGAAGAGCGCAAAAGTACCACAACATGCCTGCCTCCACAGCTTTTTCCTTGGGGACATGCCTAATTCCTGGCTGATTTGCCTTTCTCATCTTAGGGTTGGGGTTCGGCCTAGGGCTAGGATTTTTTTAACTAGGAAGCCCTGAGTTCCAGGCTTACTGCATCTGCCAAAGGCATCCCAAAGGGAGTGCAGAAGTGCCACAACATGGCTGCTTTCACGGCTTTTCCCTTAGGAAGAACCCTAATATGCGGCTGATTTACCTTCCTAGGGTTACTGTTAGGCTTAGGCCTAGGACTTTTAAAACCAGGAAGCCCTGGGCTCCAGGCACACTGCAGCTGCGAAAGGCATCCCAAGGGGAGCGCAAAAGTGACACAACTTGGCTGCCACCACTGATATTTCCATGAGACCATCCCGAACCATAGGCTGATTTTCCTTCCTAGGGTGAAGGTTTGAGTTACGCCTGGGGTAAGGGTTCTATTAACCAGAAAGCCCTGAGTTCCAAGAACACAGCAGCTGCGAAGGACTACCCAAGAAGAGCGCAAAAGTACCACAACATGCCTGCCTCCACAGCTTTTTCCTTGGGGACATGCCTAATTCCTGGCTGATTTGCCTTTCTCGTCTTAGGGTTGGGGTTCGGCCTAGGGCTAGGATTTTTTAACTAGGAAGCCCTGAGTTCCAGGCTTACTTCATCTGACAAAAGCATCCCAAAGGGAGTGCAGAAGTGCCACAATATGGCTGCTTTCACGGCTTTTCCCTTAGGAAGAACCCTAATACGCAGCTGATTTACCTTCCTAGGGTTACTGTTAGGCTTAGGCCTAGGACTTTTAAAACCGGAAGCCCTGGGCTCCTGGCACATGCAGCTGTTAAAGGCATCCCAAGAGGGCCGCAGAAGTGACACAACTTGGCTGCCTCTGCTGCTATTCTCATGAGACCATCCCGAACCATAGGCTGATTTTCCTTCTTAGGGTTAAGGTTTGAGTTACGCCTAGGGTAAGAGTTCTATTAACCAGAAAGCCCTGAGTTCCAAGAACACAGCAGCTGCGAAGGACTACCCAAGAAGAGCGCAAAAGTACCACAACGTGCCTGCCTCCACAGCTTTTTCCTTGGGGACATGCCTAATTCCTGGCTGATTTGCCTTTCTCGTCTTAGGGTTGGGGTTCGGCCTAGGGCTAGGATTTTTTTAACTAGGAAGCCCTGAGTTCCAGGCTTACTGCATCTGCCAAAGGCATCCCAAAGGGAGTGCAGAAGTGCCACAACATGGCTGCTTTCACGGCTTTTCCCTTAGGAAGAACCCTAATACCCGGCTGATTTACCTTCCTAGGCTTACTGTTAGGCTTAGGCCTAGGACTTTTAAAACCAGGAAGCCCTGGGCTCCAGGCACACTGCAGCTGCGAAAGGCATCCCAAGGGGAGCGCAAAAGTGACACAACTTGGCTGCCACCACTGATATTTCCATGAGAACATCCCGAACCATAGGCTGATTTTCCTTCCTAGGGTTAAGGTTTGAGTTACGCCTGGGGTAAGGGTTCTATTAACCAGAAAGCCCTGAGTTCCAAGAACACAGCAGCTGCGAAGGACTACCCAAGAAGAGCGCAAAAGTACCACAACATGCCTGCGTCGATAGCTTTTTCCTTGGGGACATGCCTAATTCCTGGCTGATTTGCCTTTCTCGTCTTAGGGTTGGGGTTCGGCCTAGGGCTAGGACTTTTAAAATCAGGAAGCCCTGAGTTCCAGGCACACTGGAGCTGTGAAAGGCATCCAAAAGGGAGTGCAAAAGTGCCACAACATGGCTGCTTTAACGGCTTTTTCCTTTGCAAGAAGCCTAACACCAGGCTGTTTTCCCTTCCCAGGGTTACTGTTAGGTTTAGGCCTAGGGCTAGGATTTTTAAAACTAGGAAGGCCTTAGATCCAGGCACACTGCAGCTGTTCAAGGCATCCCAAGGGGAGTACAAAAGTGCAACAACATGGCAGCTTTCACAGCTTTTTCCTTGGCACCATCCCTATACCTAGGCTGATTTATCTGCCTAGGGTTAGGGTTAGGGTTCAGCCTAGGGCTTGGAGTTTTTTAACCAGGAAGCCCTGAGTTCCAGGCTTACTGCATCTGCCAAAGGCATCCCAAAGGGAGTGCAGAAGTGCCACGACATGGCTGCTTTCACGGCTTTTCCCTTAGGAAGAACCCTAATACCCGGCTGATTTACCTTCCTAGGGTTACTGTTAGGCTTAGGCCTAGGACTTTTAAAACCAGGAAGCCCTGGGCTCCAGGCACACTGCAGCTGCGAAAGGCATCCCAAGGGGAGCGCAAAAGTGACACAACTTGGCTGCCACCACTGATATTTCCATGAGACCATCCCGAACCATAGGCTGATTTTCCTTCCTAGGGTTAAGGTTTGAGTTACGCCTGGGGTAAGGGTTCTATTAACCAGAAAGCCCTGAGTTCCAAGAACACAGCAGCTGCGAAGGACTACCCAAGAAGAGCGCAAAAGTACCACAACATGCCTGTCTCCACAGCTTTTTCCTTGGGGACATGCCTAATTCCTGGCTGATTTGCCTTTCTCGTCTTAGGGTTGGGGTTCGGCCTAGGGCTAGGATTTTTTAACTAGGAAGCCCTGAGTTCCAGGCTTACTTCATCTGCCAAAAGCATCCCAAAGGGACTGCAGAAGTGCCACAACATGGCTGCTTTCACGGCTTTTCCCTTAGGAAGAACCCTAATACGCAGCTGATTTACCTTCCTAGGGTTACTGTTAGGCTTAGGCCTAGGTCTTTTAAAACCCGGAAGCCCTGGGCTCCTGGCACATGCAGCTGTTAAAGGCATCCCAAGAGGGACGCAGAAGTGACACAACTTGGCTGCCTCTGCTGCTATTCTCATGAGACCATCCCGAACCATAGGCTGATTTTCCTTCTTAGGGTTAAGGTTTGAGTTACGCCTAGGGTAAGAGTTCTATTAACCAGAAAGCCCTGAGTTCCAAGAACACAGCAGCTGCGAAGGACTACCCAAGAAGAGCGCAAAAGTACCACAACGTGCCTGCCTCCACAGCTTTTTCCTTGGGGACATGCCTAATTCCTGGCTGATTTGCCTTTCTCGTCTTAGGGTTGGGGTTAGGCCTAGGGCTAGGATTTTTTTAACTAGGAAGCCCTGAGTTCCAGGCTTACTGCATCTGCCAAAGGCATCCCAAAGGGAGTGCAGAAGTGCCACAACATGGCTGCTTTCACGGCTTTTCCCTTAGGAAGAACCCTAATACCCGGCTGATTTACATTCCTAGGCTTACTGTTAGGCTTAGGCCTAGGACTTTTAAAACCAGGAAGCCTTGGGCTCCAGGCACACTGCAGCTGTGAAAGGCATCCCAAGGGGAGCGCAAAAGTGACACAACTTGGCTGCCACCACTGATATTTCCATGAGACCATCCCGAACCATAGGCTGATTTTCCTTCCTAGGGTTAAGGTTTGCGTTACGCCTGGGGTAAGGGTTCTATTAACCAGAAAGCCCTGAGTTCCAAGAACACAGCAGCTGCGAAGGACTAGCCAAGAAGAGCGCAAAAGTCCCACAACATGTCTGCGTCGATAGCTTTTTCCTTGGGGACATGCCTAATTCCTGGCTGATTTGCCTTTCTCGTCTTAGGGTTGGGGTTCGGCCTAGGGCTAGGACTTTTAAAATCAGGAAGCCCTGAGTTCCAGGCACACTGGAGCTGTGAAAGGCATCCAAAAGGGAGTGCAAAAGTGCCACAACATGGTTGCTTTCGCGGCTTTTTCCTTGGCAAGAAGCTTAACACCAGGCTGATTTCCCTTCCCTTGGTTACTGTTAGGCTTAGGACTAGGGCTAGGATTTTTAAAACTAGGAAGCCCTTAGCTCCAGGCACACTGCAGCTGTTCAAGGCATCCCAAGGGGAGTACAAAAGTGCAACAACATGGCAGCTTTCACAGCTTTTTCCTTGGCACCATCCCTATACCTAGGCTGATTTATCTGCCTAGGGTTAGGGTTAGGCTTCAGCCTAGGTCTTGGAGTTTTTTAACCAGGAAGCCCTGAGTTCCAGGCTTACTGCATCTGCCAAAGGCATCCCAAAGGGAGTGCAGAAGTGCCACAACATGGCTGCTTTCACGGCTTTTCCCTTAGGAAGAACCCTAATACCCGGCTGATTTACCTTCCTAGGGTTACTGTTAGGCTTAGGCCTAGGACTTTTAAAACCAGGAAGCCCTGGGCTCCAGGCACACTGCAGCTGCGAAAAGCATCCCAAGGGGAGCGCAAAAGTGACACAACTTGGCTGCCTCTGCTGCTATTCTCATGAGACCATCCCGAACCATAGGCTGATTTTCCTTCCTATGGTTAAGGTTTGAGTTACGCCTGGGGTAAGGGTTCTATTAACCAGAAAGCCCTGAGTTCCAAGAACACAGCAGCTGCGAAGGACTAGCCAAGAAGAGCGCAAAAGTACCACAACATGCCTGCCTCCACAGCTTTTTCCTTGGGGACATGCCTAATTCCTGGCTGATTTGCCTTTCTCGTCTTAGGGTTGGGGTTCGGCCTAGGGCTAGGATTTTTTTAACTAGGAAGCCCTGAGTTCCAGGCTTACTTCATCTGCAAAAAGCATCCCAAAGGGAGTGCAGAAGTGCCACAACATGGCTGCTTTCACGGCTTTTCCCTTAGGAAGAACCCTAATACGCGGCTGATTTACCTTCCTAGGCTTACTGTTAGGCTTAGGCCTAGGACTTTTAAAACCAGGAAGCCCTGGGCTCCAGGCACACTGCAGCTGCGAAAGGCATCCCAAGGGGAGCGCAAAAGTGACACAACTTGGCTGCCACCACTGATATTTCCATGAGACCATCCCGAACCATAGGCTGATTTTCCTTCCTAGGGTTAAGGTTTGAGTTACGCCTGGGGTAAGGGTTCTATTAACCAGAAAGCCCTGAGTTCCAAGAACACAGCAGCTGCGAAGGACTACCCAAGAAGAGCGCAAAAGTACCACAACGTGCCTGCCTCCACAGCTTTTTCCTTGGGGACATGCCTAATTCCTGGCTGATTTGCCTTTCTCGTCTTAGGGTTGGGGTTCGGCCTAGGGCTAGGATTTTTTTAACTAGGAAGCCCTGAGTTCCAGGCTTACTTCATCTGCCAAAGGCATCCCAAAGGGAGTGCAAAAGTGCCACAACATGGCTGCTTTCACGGCTTTTCCCTTAGGAAGAACCCTAATACCCGGCTGGTTCACCTTCCTAGGCTTACTGTTAGGCTTAGGCCTAGGACTTTTAAAACCAGGAAGCCCTGGGCTCCAGGCACTCTGCAGCTGCGAAAGGCATCCCAAGGGGAGCGCAAAAGTGACACAACTTGGCTGCCACCACTGATATTTCCATGAGACCATCCCGAACCATAGGCTGATTTTCCTTCCTAGGGTTAAGGTTTGAGTTACGCCTAGGGTAAGGGTTCTATTAACCAGAAAGCCCTGAGTTCCAAGAACACAGCAGCTGCGAAGGACTACCCAAGAAGAGCGCAAAAGTACCACAACATGCCTGCCTCCACATCTTTTTCCTTGGGGACATGCCTAATCCCTGGCTGATTTACCTTTCTCGTCTTAGGGTTGGGGTTCGGCCTAGGGCTAGGACTTTTAAAATCAGGAAGCCCTGAGTTCCAGGCACACTGGCGCTGTGAAAGGCATCCAAAAGGTAGTGCAAAAATGCCACAACATGGTAGCTTTCACGGCTTTTTCCTTGGCAAGAAGCTTAACACCAGGCTGATTTCCCTTCTCAGGGTTACTGTAAGGCTTAGGCCTAGGGCTAGGATTTTCAAAACTAGGAAGCCCTTAGCTCCAGGCACACTGCAGCTGTTCAAGGCATCCCAAGGGGAGTACAAAAGTGCAACAACATGGCAGCTTTCACAGCTTTTTCCTTGGCACCATCCCTATACCTAGGCTGATTTATCTGCCTAGGGTTAGGGTTAGGGTTCAGCCTAGGGCTTGGAGTTTTTTAACCAGGAAGCCCTGAGTTCCAGGCTTACTGCATCTGCCAAAGGCATCCCAAAGAGAGTGCAAAAGTGCCACAACATGGCTGCTTTCACGGCTTTTCCCTTAGGAAGAACCCTAATACCCGGCTGATTTACCTTCCTAGGGTTACTGTTAGGCTTAGGCCTAGGACTTTTAAAACTAGGAAGCCCTTAGATCCAGGCACACTGCAGCTGTTCAATGCATCCCAAGGGGAGCACTAAAGTACCACAACATGGCAGCTTTCACAGCTTTTTCCTTGGCACCATCCCTATACATAGGCTGATTTATCTGCCTAGGGTTAGGGTTAGGCTTCAGCCTAGGGCTTGGAGTTTTTTAACCAGGAAGCCCTGAGTTCCAGGCTTACTGCATCTGCCAAAGGCATCCCAAAGGGAGTGCAGAAGTGCCACAACATGGCTGCTTTCACGGCTTTTCCCTTAGGAAGAACCCTAATACGCGGCTGATTTACCTTCCTAGGGTTACTGTTAGGCTTAGGCCTAGGACTTTTAAAACCAGGAAGCCCTGGGCTCCAGGCACACTGCAGCTGTTAAAGGCATCCCAAGGGGAGCGCAAAAGTGACGCAACTTGGCTGCCACCACTGATATTTCCATGAGACCATCCCGAACCATAGGCTGATTTTCCTTCCTAGGGTTAAGGTTTGAGTTACGCCTGGGGTAAGGGTTCTATTAACCAGAAAGCCCTGAGTTCCAAGAACACAGCAGCTGCGAAGGACTAGCCAAGAAGAGCGCAAAAGTACCACAACATGCCTGCCTCCACAGCTTTTTCCTTGGGGACATGCCTAATTCCTGGCTGATTTGCCTTTCTCGTCTTAGGGTTGGGGATCGGCCTAGGGCTAGGATATTTTTAACTAGGAAGCCCTGAGTTCCAGGCTTACTGCATCTGCAAAAAGCATCCCAAAGGGAGTGCAGAAGTGCCACAACATGGCTGCTTTCACGGCTTTTCCCTTAGGAAGAACCCTAATACGCGGCTGATTTACCTTCCTAGGGTTACTGTTAGGCTTAGGCCTAGGACTTTTAAAACCAGGAAGCCCTGGGCTCCAGGCACACTGCAGCTGTTCAAGGCATCCCAAGAGGGCCGCAGAAGTGACACAACTTGGCTGCCTCTGTTGCTATTCTCATGAGACCATCCCGAACCATAGGCTGATTTTCCTTCCTAGGGTTAAGGTTTGAGTTACGCCTAGGGTAAGAGTTCTATTAACCAGAAAGCCCTGAGTTCCAAGAACACAGCAGCTGCGAAGGACTACCCAAGAAGAGCGCAAAAGTACCACAACATGCCTGCCTCCACAGCTTTTTCCTTGGGGACATGCCTAATTCCTGGCTGATTTGCCTTTCTCGTCTTAGGGTTGGGGTTCGGCCTAGGGCTAGGATTTTTAAAATCAGGAAGCCCTGAGTTCCAGGCACACTGGAGCTGTGAAAGGCATCCAAAAGGGAGTGCAAAAGTGCCACAACATGGCTGCTTTCACGGCTTTTACCTTGGCAAGAAGCCTAACACCAGGTTGATTTCCCTTCCCAGGGTTACTGTAAGGCTTAGGCCTAGGGCTAGGATTTTTAAAACTAGGAAGCCATTAGATCCAGGCACACTGCAGCTGTTCAAGGCATTCCAAGGGGAGTACAAAAGTGCAACAACATGGCAGCTTTCACAGCTTTTTCCTTGGCACCATCCCTATACCTAGGCTGATTTATCTGCCTAGGGTTAGGGTTAGGGTTCAGCCTAGGTCTTGGAGTTTTTTAACCAGGAAGCCCTGAGTTCCAGGCTTACTGCATCTGCCAAAGGCATCCCAAAGGGAGTGCAGAAGTGCCACAACATGGCTGCTTTCACGGCTTTTCCCTTAGGAAGAACCCTAATACGCGGCTGATTTACCTTCCTAGGGTTACTGTTAGGCTTAGGCCTAGGACTTTTAAAACCAGGAAGCCCTGGGCTCCAGGCACACTGCAGCTGCGAAAGGCATCCCAAGGGGAGCGCAAAAGTGACACAACTTGGCTGCCACCACTGATATTTCCATGAGACCATCCCGAACCATAGGCTGATTTTCCTTCCTAGGGTTAAGGTTTGAGTTACGCCTGGGGTAAGGGTTCTATTAACCAGAAAGTCCTGAGTTCCAACAACACAGCAGCTGCGAAGGACTAGCCAAGAAGAGCGCAAAAGTACCACAACATGCCTGCCTCCACAGCTTTTTCCTTGGGGACATGCCTAATTCCTGGCTGATTTGCCTTTCTCGTCTTAGGGTTGGGGTTCGGCCTAGGGCTAGGATTTTTTTAACTAGGAAGCCCTGAGTTCCAGGCTTACTTCATCTGCCAAAGGCATCCCAAAGGGAGTGCAGAAGTGCCACAACATGGCTGCTTTCATGGGTTTCCCCTTAGGAAGAACCCTAATACGCGGCTGATTTACCTTCCTAGGGTTACTGTTAGACTTTGGCCTAGGACTTTTAAAACCAGGAAGCCCTGGGCTCCAGGCACACTGCAGCTGCGAAAGGCATCCCAAGGGGAGCGCAAAAGTGACACAACTTGGCTGCCTCTGCTGCTATTCTCATGAGACCATCCCGAATCATAGGCTGATTTTCCTTCCTAGGGTTAAGGTTTGAGTTACGCCTAGGGTAAGGGTTCTATTAACCAGAAAGCCCTGAGTTCCAAGAACACAGCAGCTGCGAAGGACTAGCCAAGAAGAGCGCAAAAGTACCACAACGTGCCTGCCTCCACAGCTTTTTCCTTGGGGACATGCCTAATTCCTGGCTGATTTGCCTTTCTCGTCTTAGGGTTGGGGTTCGGCCTAGGGCTAGGATTTTTAAAATCAGGAAGCCCTGAGTTCCAGGCACACTGGAGCTGTGAAAGGCATCCAAAAGGGAGCGCAAAAGTGCCACAACATGGTTGCTTTCACGGCTTTTTCCTTGGCAAGAAGCTTAACACCAGGCTGATTTCCCTTCCCAGGGTTACTGTAAGGCTTAGGCCTTGGGCTAGGATTTTTAAAACTAGGAAGCCCTTAGCTCCAGGCACACTGCAGCTGTTCAAGGCATCCCAAGGGGAGTACAAAAGTGCAACAACATGGCAGCTTTCACAGCTTTTTCCTTGGCACCATCCCTATACCTAGGCTGATTTATCTGCCTAGGGTTAGGGTTAGGGTTCAGCCTAGGGCTTGGAGTTTTTTAACCAGGAAGCCCTGAGTTCCAGGCTTACTGCATCTGCCAAAGGCATCCCAAAGGGAGTGCAGAAGTGCCACAACATGGCTGCTTTCACGGCTTTTCCCTTAGGAAGAACCCTAATACGCGGCTGATTTACCTTCCTAGGGTTACTGTTAGGCTTAGGCCTAGGACTTTTAAAACCAGGAAGCCCTGGGCTCCAGGCACACTGCAGCTGTTAAAGGCATCCCAAGAGGGCCGCAGAAGTGACACAACTTGGCTGCCTCTGCTTCTATTCTCATGAGACCATCCCGAACCATAGGCTGATTTTCCTTCCTAGGGTTAATGTTTGAGTTACGCCTAGGGTAAGAGGTCTATTAACCAGAAAGACCTGAGTTCCAAGAACACAGCAGCTGCGAAGGACTAGCCAAGAAGAGCGCAAAAGTACCACAACATGCCTGCCTCCACAGCTTTTTCCTTGGGGACATGCCTAATTCCTGGCTGATTTGCCTTTCTCGTCTTAGGGTTGGGGTTCGGCCTAGGGCTAGGATATTTTTAACTAGGAAGCCCTGAGTTCCAGGCTTACTGCATCTGCCAAAGGCATCCCAAAGGGAGTGCAGAAGTGCCACAACATGGCTGCTTTCACGGCTTTTCCCTTAGGAAGAACCCTAATACGCGGCTGATTTACCTTCCTAGGCTTACTGTTAGGCTTAGGCCTAGGACTTTTAAAACCAGGAAGCCCTGGGCTCCAGGCACACTGCAGCTGCGAAAGGCATCCCAAGGGGAGCGCAAAAGTGACACAACTTGGCTGCCACCACTGATATTTCCATGAGACCATCCCGAACCATAGGCTGATTTTCCTTCCTAGGGTTAAGGTTTGAGTTACGCCTAGGGTAAGGGTTCTATTAACCAGAAAGCCCTGAGTTCCAAGAACACAGCAGCTGCGAAGGACTACCCAAGAAGAGCGCAAAAGTACCACAACATGCCTGCCTCCACAGCTTTTTCCTTGGGGACATGCCTAATTCCTGGCTGATTTGCCTTTCTCGTCTTAGGGTTGGGGTTCGGCCTAGGGCTAGGATTTTTAAAATCAGGAAGCCCTGAGTTCCAGGCACACTGGCGCTGTGAAAGGCATCCAAAAGGTAGTGCAAAAATGCCACAACATGGTAGCTTTCACGGCTTTTTCCTTGGCAAGAAGCTTAACACCAGGCTGATTTCCCTTCTCAGGGTTACTGTAAGGCTTAGGCCTAGGGCTAGGATTTTCAAAACTAGGAAGCCCTTAGCTCCAGGCACACTGCAGCTGTTCAAGGCATCCCAAGGGGAGTACAAAAGTGCAACAACATGGCAGCTTTCACAGCTTTTTCCTTGGCACCATCCCTATACCTAGGCTGATTTATCTGCCTAGGGTTAGGGTTAGGGTTCAGCCTAGGGCATGGAGATTTTAACCAGGAAGCCCTGAGTTCCAGGCTTACTGCATCTGCCAAAGGCATCCCAAAGAGAGTGCAAAAGTGCCACAACATGGCTGCTTTCACGGCTTTTCCCTTAGGAAGAACCCTAATACCCGGCTGATTTACCTTCCTAGGGTTACTGTTAGGCTTAGGCCTAGGACTTTTAAAACTAGGAAGCCCTTAGATCCAGGCACACTGCAGCTGTTCAATGCATCCCAAGGGGAGCACTAAAGTACCACAACATGGCAGCTTTCACAGCTTTTTCCTTGGCACCATCCCTATACATAGGCTGATTTATCTGCCTAGGGTTAGGGTTAGGCTTCAGCCTAGGGCTTGGAGTTTTTTAACCAGGAAGCCCTGAGTTCCAGGCTTACTGCATCTGCCAAAGGCATCCCAAAGGGAGTGCAGAAGTGCCACAACATGGCTGCTTTCACGGCTTTTCCCTTAGGAAGAACCCTAATACGCGGCTGATTTACCTTCCTAGGGTTACTGTTAGGCTTAGGCCTAGGACTTTTAAAACCAGGAAGCCCTGGGCTCCAGGCACACTGCAGCTGTTAAAGGCATCCCAAGAGGGCCGCAGAAGTGACACAACTTGGCTGCCTCTGCTTCTATTCTCATGAGACCATCCCGAACCATAGGCTGATTTTCCTTCCTAGGGTTAATGTTTGAGTTACGCCTAGGGTAAGAGGTCTATTAACCAGAAAGACCTGAGTTCCAAGAACACAGCAGCTGCGAAGGACTAGCCAAGAAGAGCGCAAAAGTACCACAACATGCCTGCCTCCACAGCTTTTTCCTTGGGGACATGCCTAATTCCTGGCTGATTTGCCTTTCTCGTCTTAGGGTTGGGGTTCGGCCTAGGGCTAGGATATTTTTAACTAGGAAGCCCTGAGTTCCAGGCTTACTGCATCTGCCAAAGGCATCCCAAAGGGAGTGCAGAAGTGCCACAACATGGCTGCTTTCACGGCTTTTCCCTTAGGAAGAACCCTAATACCCGGCTGATTTACCTTCCTAGGGTTACTGTTAGGCTTAGGCCTAGGACTTTTAAAACCAGGAAGCCCTGGGCTCCAGGCACACTGCAGCTGCGAAAGGCATCCCAAGGGGAGCGCAAAAGTGACACAACTTGGCTGCCACCACTGATATTTCCATGAGACCATCCCGAACCATAGGCTGATTTTCCTTCCTAGGGTTAAGGTTTGAGTTACGCCTGGGGTAAGGGTTCTATTAACCAGAAAGCCCTGAGTTCCAAGAACACAGCAGCTGCGAAGGACTACCCAAGAAGAGCGCAAAAGTACCACAACATGCCTGCCTCCACAGCTTTTTCCTTGGGGACATGCCTAATTCCTGGCTGATTTGCCTTTCTCGTCTTAGGGTAGGGGTTCGGCCTAGGGCTAGGATTTTTAAAATCAGGAAGCCCTGAGTTCCAGGCACACTGGCGCTGTGAAAGGCATCCAAAAGGTAGTGCAAAAATGCCACAACATGGTAGCTTTCACGGCTTTTTCCTTGGCAAGAAGCTTAACACCAGGCTGATTTCCCTTCTCAGGGTTACTGTAAGGCTTAGGCCTAGGGCTAGGATTTTCAAAACTAGGAAGCCCTTAGCTCCAGGCACACTGCAGCTGTTCAAGGCATCCCAAGGGGAGTACAAAAGTGCAAGAACATGGCAGCTTTCACAGCTTTTTCCTTGGCACCATCCCTATACCTAGGCTGATTTATCTGCCTAGGGTTAGGGTTAGGGTTCAGCCTAGGGCTTGGAGTTTTTTAACCAGGAAGCCCTGAGTTCCAGGCTTACTGCATCTGCCAAAGGCATCCCAAAGAGAGTGCAAAAGTGCCACAACATGGCTGCTTTCACGGCTTTTCCCTTAGGAAGAACCCTAATACCCGGCTGATTTACCTTCCTAGGCTTACTGTTAGGCTTAGGCCTAGGACTTTTAAAACCAGGAAGCCCTGGGCTCCAGGCACTCTGCAGCTGCGAAAGGCATCCCAAGGGGAGCGCAAAAGTGACGCAACTTGGCTGCCACCACTGATATTTCCATGAGACCATCCCGAACCATAGGCTGATTTTCCTTCCTAGGGTTAAGGTTTGAGTTACGCCTAGGGTAAGGGTTCTATTAACCAGAAAGCCCTGAGTTCCAAGAACACAGCAGCTGCGAAGGACTACCCAAGAAGAGCGCAAAAGTACCACAACATGCCTGCGTCGATAGCTTTTTCCTTCGGGACATGCCTAATTCCTGGCTCTTTTGCCTTTCTCGGCTTAGGTTATGGGTTCGGCCTAGTGCTAGGATTTTTAAAATCAGGAAGCCCTGAGTTCCAGGCACACTGGAGCTGTGAAAGGCATCCAAAAGGGAGTGCAAAAGTGCCACAACATGGCTGCTTTCACGGCTTTTTCCTTGGCAAGAAGCCTAACACCAGGCTGGTTTCCCTTCCCAGGGTTACTGTAAGGCTTAGGCCTAGGGCTTGGATTTTTAAAACTAGGAAGCCATTAGATCCAGGCACACTGCAGCTGTTCAAGGCATCCCAAGGGGAGTACAAAAGTGCAACAACATGGCAGCTTTCACAGCTTTTTCCTTGGCACCATCCCTATACCTAGGCTGATTTATCTGCCTAGGGTTAGGCTTAGGCTTCAGCCTAGGGCTTGGAGTTTTTTAATCAGGAAGCCCTGAGTTCCAGGCTTACTGCATCTGCCAAAGGCATCCCAAAGGGAGTGCAGAAGTGCCACAACATGGCTGCTTTCACGGCTTTTCCCTTAGGAAGAACCCTAATACGCGGCTGATTTACCTTCCTAGGGTTACTGTTAGGCTTAGGCCTAGGACTTTTAAAACCAGGAAGCCCTGGGCTCCAGGCACACTGCAGCTGTTAAAGGCATCCCAAGAGGGCCGCAGAAGTGACACAACTTGGCTGCCTCTGCTTCTATTCTCATGAGACCATCCCGAACCATAGGCTGATTTTCCTTCCTAGGGTTAAGGTTTGAGTTTCGCCTAGGGTAAGAGGTCTATTAACCAGAAAGACCTGAGTTCCAAGAACACAGCAGCTGCGAAGGACTAGCCAAGAAGAGCGCAAAAGTACCACAACATGCCTGCCTCCACAGCTTTTTCCTTGGGGACATGCCTAATTCCTGGCTGATTTGCCTTTCTCGTCTTAGGGTTGGGGTTCGGCCTAGGGCTAGGATATTTTTAACTAGGAAGCCCTGAGTTCCAGGCTTACTGCATCTGCCAAAGGCATCCCAAAGGGAGTGCAGAAGTGCCACAACATGGCTGCTTTCACGGCTTTTCCCTTAGGAAGAACCCTAATACGCGGCTGATTTACCTTCCTAGGGTTACTGTTAAGCTTAGGCCTAGGACTTTTAAAACCAGGAAGCCCTGGGCTCCAGGCACATGCAGCTGTTCAAGGCATCCCAAGAGGGCCGCAGAAGTGACACAACTTGGCTGCCTCTGTTGCTATTCTCATGAGACCATCCCGAACCATAGGCTGATTTTCCTTCCTAGGGTTAAGGTTTGAGTTACGCCTAGGGTAAGAGTTCTATTAACCAGAAAGCCCTGAGTTCCAAGAACACAGCAGCTGCGAAGGACTACCCAAGAAGAGCGCAAAAGTACCACAACATGCCTGCGTCGATAGCTTTTTCCTTGGGGACATGCCTAATTCCTGGCTGATTTGCCTTTCTCGTCTTAGGGTTGGGGTTCGGCCTAGGGCTAGTATTTTTAAAATCAGGAAGCCCTGAGTTCCAGGCACACTGGCGCTGTGAAAGGCATCCAAAAGGTAGTGCAAAAATGCCACAACATGGTTGCTTTCGCGGCTTTTTCCTTGGCAAGAAGCTTAACACCAGGCTGATTTCCCTTCTCAGGGTTACTGTAAGGCTTAGGCCTAGGGCTAGGATTTTCAAAACTAGGAAGCCCTTAGCTCCAGGCACACTGCAGCTGTTCAAGGCATCCCAAGGGGAGTACAAAAGTGCAACAACATGGCAGCTTTCACAGCTTTTTCCTTGGCACCATCCCTATACCTAGGCTGATTTATCTGCCTAGGGTTAGGGTTAGGGTTCAGCCTAGGGCTTGGAGTTTTTTAACCAGGAAGCCCTGAGTTCCAGGCTTACTGCATCTGCCAAAGGCATCCCAAAGAGAGTGCAAAAGTGCCACAACATGGCTGCTTTCACGGCTTTTCCCTTAGGAAGAACCCTAATACCCGGCTGATTTACCTTCCTAGGCTTACTGTTAGGCTTAGGCCTAGGACTTTTAAAACCAGGAAGCCCTGGGCTCCAGGCACTCTGCAGCTGCGAAAGGCATCCCAAGGGGAGCGCAAAAGTGACGCAACTTGGCTGCCACCACTGATATTTCCATGAGACCATACCGAACCATAGGCTGATTTTCCTTCCTAGGGTTAAGGTTTGAGTTACGCCTAGGGTAAGGGTTCTATTAACCAGAAAGCCCTGAGTTCCAAGAACACAGCAGCTGCGAAGGACTACCCAAGAAGAGCGCAAAAGTACCACAACATGCCTGCGTCGATAGCTTTTTCCTTCGGGACATGCCTAATTCCTGGCTGATTTGCCTTTCTCGGCTTAGGTTATGGGTTCGGCCTAGTGCTAGGATTTTTAAAATCAGGAAGCCCTGAGTTCCAGGCACACTGGAGCTGTGAAAGGCATCCAAAAGGGAGTGCAAAAGTGCCACAACATGGCTGCTTTCACGGCTTTTTCCTTGGCAAGAAGCCTAACACCAGGCTGGTTTCCCTTCCCAGGGTTACTGTAAGGCTTAGGCCTAGGGCTTGGATTTTTAAAACTAGGAAGCCATTAGATCCAGGCACACTGCAGCTGTTCAAGGCATCCCAAGGGGAGTACAAAAGTGCAACAACATGGCAGCTTTCACAGCTTTTTCCTTGGCACCATCCCTATACCTAGGCTGATTTATCTGCCTAGGGTTAGGGTTAGGCTTCAGCCTAGGGCTTGGAGTTTTTTAATCAGGAAGCCCTGAGTTCCAGGCTTACTGCATCTGCCAAAGGCATCCCAAAGGGAGTGCAAAAGTGGCACAACATGGCTGCTTTCACGGCTTTTCCCCTAGGAAGAACCCTAATACGCGGCTGATTTACCTTCCTAGGGTTACTGTTAGGCTTAGGCCTAGGACTTTTAAAACCAGGAAGCCCTGGGCTCCAGGCACACTGCAGCTGTTAAAGGCATCCCAAGAGGGCCGCAGAAGTGACACAACTTGGCTGCCTCTGCTTCTATTCTCATGAGATCATCCCGAACCATAGGCTGATTTTCCTTCCTAGGGTTAAGGTCTGAGTTTCGCCTAGAGTAAGAGGTCTATTAACCAGAAAGACCTGAGTTCCAAGAACACAGCAGCTGCGAAGGACTAGCCAAGAAGAGCGCAAAAGTACCACAACATGCCTGCCTCCACAGCTTTTTCCTTGGGGACATGCCTAATTCCTGGCTGATTTGCCTTTCTCGTCTTAGGGTTGGGGTTCGGCCTAGGGCTAGGATATTTTTAACTAGGAAGCCCTGAGTTCCAGGCTTACTGCATCTGCCAAAGGCATCCCAAAGGGAGTGCAGAAGTGACACAACATGGCTGCTTTCACGGCTTTTCCCTTAGGAAGAACCCTAATACGCGGCTGATTTACCTTCCTAGGGTTACTGTTAAGCTTAGGCCTAGGACTTTTAAAACCAGGAAGCCCTGGGCTCCAGGCACATGCAGCTGTTCAAGGCATCCCAAGAGGGCCGCAGAAGTGACACAACTTGGCTGCCTCTGTTGCTATTCTCATGAGACCATCCCGAACCATAGGCTGATTTTCCTTCCTAGGGTTAAGGTTTGAGATACGCCTAGGGTAAGAGTTCTATTAACCAGAAAGCCCTGAGTTCCAAGAACACAGCAGCTGCGAAGGACTACCCAAGAAGAGCGCAAAAGTACCACAACGTGCCTGCCTCCACAGCTTTTTCCTTGGGGACATGCCTAATTCCTGGCTGATTTGCCTTTCTCGTCTTAGGGTTGGGGTTCGGCCTAGGGCTAGGATTTTTTTAACTAGGAAGCCCTGAGTTCCAGGCTTACTTCATCTGCCAAAAGCATCCCAAAGGGAGTGCAGAAGTGCCACAACATGGCTGCTTTCACGGCTTTTCCCTTAGGAAGAACCCTAATACGCGGCTGATTTACCTTCCTAGGGTTACTGTTAGGCTTAGGCCTAGGACTTTTAAAACCAGGAAGCCCTGGGCTCCAGGCACTCTGCAGCTGCGAAAGGCATCCCAAGGGGAGCGCAAAAGTGACACAACTTGGCTGCCACCACTGATATTTCCATGAGACCATCCCGAACCATAGGCTGATTTTCCTTCCTAGGGTTAAGGTTTGAGTTACGCCTAGGGTAAGGGTTCTATTAACCAGAAAGCCCTGAGTTCCAAGAACACAGCAGCTGCGAAGGACTAGCCAAGAAGAGCGCAAAAGTACCACAACATGCCTGCGTCGATAGCTTTTTCCTTCGGGACATGCCTAATTCCTGGCTGATTTGCCTTTCTCGGCTTAGGTTATGGGTTCGGCCTAGTGCTAGGATTTTTAAAATCAGGAAGCCCTGAGTTCCAGGCACACTGGAGCTGTGAAAGGCATCCAAAAGGGAGTGCAAAAGTGCCACAACATGGTTGCTTTCACGGCTTTTTCCTTGGCAAGAAGCTTAACACCAGGCTGATTTCCCTTCCCAGGGTTACTGTAAGGCTTAGGCCTAGGGCTAGGATTTTTAAAACTAGGAAGCCCTTAGCTCCAGGCACACTGCAGCTGTTCAAGGCATCCCAAGGGGAGTACAAAAGTGCAACAACATGGCAGCTTTCACAGCTTTTTCCTTGGCACCATCCCTATACCTAGGCTGTTTTATCTGCCTAGGGTTAGGGTTAGGGTTCAGCCTAGGGCTTGGAGTTTTTTAACCAGGAAGCCCTGAGTTCCAGGCTTACTGCATCTGCCAAATGCATCCCAAAGAGAGTGCAAAAGTGCCACAACATGGCTGCTTTCACGGCTTTTCCCTTAGGAAGAACCCTAATACGCGGCTGATTTACCTTCCTAGTGTTACTGTTAGGCTTAGTCCTAGGACTTTTAAAACCAGGAAGCCCTGGGCTCCAGGCACACTGCAGCTGTTAAAGGCATCCCAAGAGGGCCGCAGAAGTGACACAACTTGGCTGCCTCTGCTTCTATTCTCATGAGACCATCCCGAACCATAGGCTGATTTTCCTTCCTAGGGTTAATGTTACAGTTACGCCTAGGGTAAGAGGTCTATTAACCAGAAAGACCTGAGTTCCAAGAACACAGCAGCTGCGAAGGACTACCCAAGAAGAGCGCAAAAGTACCACAACATGCCTGCCTCCACAGCTTTTTCCTTGGGGACATGCCTAATTCCTGGCTGATTTGCCTTTCTCGTCTTAGGGTTGGGGTTCGGCCTAGGGCTAGGATTTTTTTAACTAGGAAGCCCTGAGTTCCAGGCTTACTGCATCTGCCAAAGGCATCCCAAAGGGAGTGCAGAAGTGCCACAACATGGCTGCTTTCACGGCTTTTCCCTTAGGAAGAACCCTAATACGCGGCTGATTTACCTTCCTAGGGTTACTGTTAGGCTTAGGCCTAGGACTTTTAAAACCAGGAAGCCCTGGGCTCCAGGCACACTGCAGCTGCGAAAGGCATCCCAAGGGGAGCGCAAAAGTGACACAACTTGGCTGCCACCACTGATATTTCCATGAGACCATCCCGAACCATAGGCTGATTTTCCTTCCTAGGGTTAAGGTTTGAGTTACGCCTAGGGTAAGGGTTCTATTAACCAGAAAGCCCTGAGTTCCAAGAACACAGCAGCTGCGAAGGACTACCCAAGAAGAGCGCAAAAGTACCACAACGTGCCTGCCTCCACAGCTTTTTCCTTGGGGACATGCCTAATTCCTGGCTGATTTGCCTTTCTCGTCTTAGGGTTGGGGTTCGGCCTAGGGCTAGGATTTTTAAAATCAGGAAGCCCTGAGTTCCAGGCACACTGGAGCTGTGAAAGGCATCCAAAAGGGAGTGCAAAAGTGCCACAACATGGTTGCTTTCACGGCTTTTTCCTTGGCAAGAAGCTTAACACCAGGCTGATTTCCCTTCCCAGGGTTACTGTAAGGCTTAGGCCTAGGGCTAGGATTTTTAAAACTAGGAAGCCCTTAGATCCAGGCACACTGCAGCTGTTCAAGGCATCCCAAGGGGAGTACAAAAGTGCAACAACATGGCAGCTTTCACAGCTTTTTCCTTGGCACCATCCCTATACCTAGGCTGATTTATCTGCCTAGGGTTAGGGTTAGGGTTCAGCCTAGGGCTTGGAGTTTTTTAACCAGGAAGCCCTGAGTTCCAGGCTTACTGCATCTGCCAAAGGCATCCCAAAGGGAGTGCAAAAGTGCCACAACATGGCTGCTTTCACAGCTTTTCCCTTAGGAAGAACCCTAATACCCGGCTGATTTACCTTCCTAGGGTTACTGTTAGGCTTAGGCCTAGGACTTTTAAAACCAGGAAGCCCTGGGCTCCAGGCACACTGCAGCTGTTAAAGGCATCCCAAGAGGGCCGCAGAAGTGACACAACTTGGCTGCCTCTGCTTCTATACTCATGAGACCATCCCGAACCATAGCCTGATTTTCCTTCCTAGGGTTAAGGTTTGAGATACGCCTAGGGTAAGAGTTCTATTAACCAGAAAGCCCTGAGTTCCAAGAACACAGCAGCTGCGAAGGACTACCCAAGAAGAGCGCAAAAGTACCACAACGTGCCTGCCTCCACAGCTTTTTCCTTGGGGACATACCTAATTCCTGGCTGATTTGCCTTTCTCGTCTTAGGGTTGGGGTTCGGCGTAGGGCTAGGATTTTTTTAACTAGGAAGCCCTGAGTTCCAGGCTTACTTCATCTGCCAAAGGCATCCCAAAGGGAGTGCAGAAGTGCCACAACATGGCTGCTTTCACGGCTTTTCCCTTAGGAAGAACCCTAATACGCGGCTGATTTACCTTCCTAGGGTTACTGTTAGGCTTAGGCCTAGGACTTTTAAAACCAGGAAGCCCTGGGCTCCAGGCACACTGCAGCTGCGAAAGGCATCCCAAGGGGAGCGCAAAAGTGACACAACTTGGCTGCCGCCACTGATATTTCCATGAGACCATCCCGAACCATAGGCTGATTTTCCTTCCTAGGGTTAAGGTTTGAGTTACGCCTAGGGTAAGGGTTCTATTAACCAGAAAGCCCTGAGTTCCAAGAACACAGCAGCTGCGAAGGACTAGCCAAGAAGAGCGCAAAAGTACCACAACATGCCTGCCTCCACAGCTTTTTCCTTGGGGACATGCCTAATTCCTGGCTGATTTGCCTTTCTCGTCTTAGGGTAGGGGTTCGGCCTAGGGCTAGGATTTTTAAAATCAGGAAGCCCTGAGTTCCAGGCACACTGGAGCTGTGAAAGGCATCCAAAAGGTAGTGCAAAAGTGCCACAACATGGTTGCTTTCATGGCTTTTTCCTTGGCAAGAAGCTTAACACCAGGCTGATTTCCCTTCTCAGGGTTACTGTAAGGCTTAGGCCTTGGGCTAGGGTTTTCAAAACTAGGAAGCCCTTAGCTCCAGGCACACTGCAGCTGTTCAAGGCATCCCAAGGGGAGTACAAAAGTGCAACAACATGGCAGCTTTCACAGCTTTTTCCTTGGCACCATCCCTATACCTAGGCTGATTTATCTGCCTAGGGTTAGGGTTAGGCTTCAGCCTAGGGCTTGGAGTTTTTTAACCAGGAAGCCCTGAGTTCCAGGCTTACTGCATCTGCCAAAGGCATCCCAAAGAGAGTGCAAAAGTGCCACAACATGGCTGCTTTCACGGCTTTTCCCTTTGGAAGAACCCTAATACGCGGCTGATTTACCTTCCTAGGGTTACTGTTAGGCTTAGGCCTAGGACTTTTAAAACCAGGAAGCCCTGGGCTCCAGGCACACTGCAGCTGCGAAAGGCATCCCAAGGGGAGCGCAAAAGTGACACAACTTGGCTGTTGCCACTGATATTTCCATGAGACCATCCCGAACCATAGGCTGATTTTCCTTCCTAGGGTTAAGGTTTGAGTTACGCCTAGGGTAAGGGTTCTATTAACCAGAAAGCCCTGAGTTCCAAGAACACAGCAGCTGCGAAGGACTAGCCAAGAAGAGCGCAAAAGTACCACAACATGCCCGCCTCCACAGCTTTTTCCTTGGGGACATGCCTAATTCCTGGCTGATTTGCCTTTCTTGTCTTAGCGTAGGGGTTCGGCCTAGGGCTAGGATTTTTAAAATCAGGAAGCCCTGAGTTCCAGGCACACTGGAGCTCTGAAAGGCATCCAAAAGGTAGTGCAAAAGTGCCACAACATGGTTGCTTTCACGGCTTTTTCCTTGGCAAGAAGCTTAACACCAGTCTGATTTCCCTTCTCAGGGTTACTGTAAGGCTTAGGCCTAGGGCTAGGATTTTCAAAACTAGGAAGCCCTTAGCTCCAGGCACACTGCAGCTGTTCAAGGCATCCCAAGGGGAGTACAAAAGTGCAACAACATGGCAGCTTTCACAGCTTTTTCCTTGGCACCATCCCTATACCTAGGCTGATTTATCTGCCTAGGGTTAGGGTTAGGCTTCAGCCTAGGGCTTGGAGTTTTTTAACCAGGAAGCCCTGAGTTCCAGGCTTACTGCATCTGCCAAAGGCATCCCAAAGGGAGTGCAGAAGTGCCACAACATGGCTGCTTTCACGGCTTTTCCCTTAGGAAGAACCCTAATACGCGGCTGATTTACCTTCCTAGGGTTACTGTTAGGCTTAGGCCTAGGACTTTTAAAACCAGGAAGCCCTGGGCTCCAGGCACACTGCAGCTGTTAAAGGCATCCCAAGAGGGCCGCAGAAGTGACACAACTTGGCTGCCTCTGCTTCTATTCTCATGAGACCATCCCGAACCATAGGCTGATTTTCCTTCTTAGGGTTAAGATTTGAGTTACGCCTAGGGTAAGAGTTCTATTAACCAGAAAGCCCTGAGTTCCAAGAACACAGCAGCTGCGAAGGACTACCCAAGAAGAGCGCAAAAGTACCACAACGTGCCTGCCTCCACAGCTTTTTCCTTGGGGACATGCCTAATTCCTGGCTGATTTGCCTTTCTCGTCTTAGGGTTGGGGTTCGGCCTAGGGCTAGGATTTTTTTAACTAGGAAGCCCTGAGTTCCAGGCTTACTTCATCTGCCAAAAGCATCCCAAAGGGAGTGCAGAAGTGCCACAACATGGCTGCTTTCACGGCTTTTCCCTTAGGAAGAACCCTAATACGCGGCTGATTTACCTTCCTAGGGTTACTGTTAGGCTTAGGCCTAGGACTTTTAAAACCAGGAAGCCCTGGGCTCCAGGCACTCTGCAGCTGCGAAAGGCATCCCAAGGGGAGCGCAAAAGTGACACAACTTGGCTGCCACCACTGATATTTCCATGAGACCATCCCGAACCATAGGCTGATTTTCCTTCCTAGGGTTAAGGTTTGAGTTACGCCTAGGGTAAGGGTTCTATTAACCAGAAAGCCCTGAGTTCCAAGAACACAGCAGCTGCGAAGGACTAGCCAAGAAGAGCGCAAAAGTACCACAACATGCCCGCCTCCACAGCTTTTTCCTTGGGGACATGCCTAATTCCTGGCTGATTTGCCTTTCTTGTCTTAGCGTAGGGGTTCGGCCTAGGGCTAGGATTTTTAAAATCAGGAAGCCCTGAGTTCCAGGCACACTGGAGCTCTGAAAGGCATCCAAAAGGTAGTGCAAAAGTGCCACAACATGGTTGCTTTCACGGCTTTTTCCTTGGCAAGAAGCTTAACACCAGTCTGATTTCCCTTCTCAGGGTTACTGTAAGGCTTAGGCCTAGGGCTAGGATTTTCAAAACTAGGAAGCCCTTAGCTCCAGGCACACTGCAGCTGTTCAAGGCATCCCAAGGGGAGTACAAAAGTGCAACAACATGGCAGCTTTCACAGCTTTTTCCTTGGCACCATCCCTATACCTAGGCTGATTTATCTGCCTAGGGTTAGGGTTAGGGTTCAGCCTAGGGCTTGGAGTTTTTTAACCAGGAAGCCCTGAGTTCCAGGCTTACTGCATCTGCCAAAGGCATCCCAAAGAGAGTGCAAAAGTGCCACAACATGGCTGCTTTCACGGCTTTTCCCTTAGGAAGAACCCTAATACGCGGCTGATTTACCTTCCTAGGGTTACTGTTAGGCTTTGTCCTAGGACTTTTAAAACCAGGAAGCCCTGGGCTCCAGGCACACTGCAGCTGTTAAAGGCATCCCAAGAGGGCCGCAGAAGTGACACAACTTGGCTGCCTCTGCTTCTATTCTCATGAGACCATCCCGAACCATAGGCTGATTTTCCTTCTTAGGGTTAAGATTTGAGTTACGCCTAGGGTAAGAGTTCTATTAACCAGAAAGCCCTGAGTTCCAAGAACACAGCAGCTGCGAAGGACTAGCCAAGAAGAGCGCAAAAGTACCACAACGTGCCTGCCTCCACAGCTTTTTCCTTGGGGACATGCCTAATTCCTGGCTGATTTGCCTTTCTCGTCTTAGGGTTGGGGTTCGGCCTAGGGCTAGGATTTTTTTAACTAGGAAGCCCTGAGTTCCAGGCTTACTTCATCTGCCAAAAGCATCCCAAAGGGAGTGCAGAAGTGCCACAACATGGCTGCTTTCACGGCTTTTCCCTTAGGAAGAACCCTAATACGCGGCTGATTTACCTTCCTAGGGTTACTGTTAGGCTTAGGCCTAGGACTTTTAAAACCAGGAAGCCCTGGGCTCCAGGCACTCTGCAGCTGCGAAAGGCATCCCAAGGGGAGCGCAAAAGTGACACAACTTGGCCGCCACCACTGATATTTCCATGAGACCATCCCGAACCATAGGCTGATTTTCCTTCCTAGGGTTAAGGTTTGAGTTACGCCTAGGGTAAGGGTTCTATTAACCAGAAAGCCCTGAGTTCCAAGAACACAGCAGCTGCGAAGGACTAGCCAAGAAGAGCGCAAAAGTACCACAACATGCCTGCCTCCACAGCTTTTTCCTTGGGGACATGCCTAATTCCTGGCTGATTTGCCTTTCTCGTCTTAGGGTTGGGGTTCGGCCTAGGGCTAGGATTTTTAAAATCAGGAAGCCCTGAGTTCCAGGCACACTGGAGCTGTGAAAGGTATCCAAAAGGGAGTGCAAAAGTGCCACAACATGGTTGCTTTCACGGCTTTTTCCTTGGCAAGAAGCTTAACACCAGGCTGATTTCCCTTCCCAGGGTTACTGTAAGGCTTAGGCCTAGGGCTAGGATTTTTAAAACTAGGAAGCCCTTAGCTCCAGGCACACTGCAGCTGTTCATAGCATCCCAAGGGGAATACAAAAGTGCAACAACATGGCAGCTTTCACAGCTTTTTCCTTGGCACCATCCCTATACCTAGGCTGTTTTATCTGCCTAGGGTTAGGGTTAGGGTTCAGCCTAGGGATTGGAGTTTTTTAACCAGGAAGCCCTGAGTTCCAGGCTTACTGCATCTGCCAAATGCATCCCCGAAGAGAGTGCAAAAGTGCCACAACATGGCTGCTTTCACGGCTTTTCCCTTAGGAAGAACCCTAATACGCGGCTGATTTACCTTCCTAGGGTTACTGTTAGGCTTAGTCCTAGGACTTTTAAAACCAGGAAGCCCTGGGCTCCAGGCACACTGCAGCTGTTAAAGGCATCCCAAGAGGGCCGCAGAAGTGACACAACTTGGCTGCCTCTGCTTCTATTCTCATGAGACCATCCCGAACCATAGGCTGATTTTCCTTCCTAGGGTTAATGTTACAGTTACGCCTAGGGTAAGAGGTCTATTAACCAGAAAGACCTGAGTTCCAAGAACACAGCAGCTGCGAAGGACTACCCAAGAAGAGCGCAAAAGTACCACAACATGCCTGCCTCCACAGATTTTTCCTTGGGGACATGCCTAATTCCTGGCTGATTTGCCTTTCTCGTCTTAGGGTTGGGGTTCGGCCTAGGGCTAGGATTTTTTTAACTAGGAAGCCCTGAGTTCCAGGCTTACTGCATCTGCCAAAGGCATCCCAAAGGGAGTGCAGAAGTGCCACAACATGGCTGCTTTCACGGCTTTTCCCTTAGGAAGAACCCTAATACCCGGCTGATTTACCTTCCTAGGGTTACTGTTAGGCTTAGGCCTAGGACTTTTAAAACCCGGAAGCCCTGGGCTCCAGGCACACTGCAGCTGCGAAAGGCATCCCAAGGGGAGCGCAAAAGTGACACAACTTGGCTGCCACCACTGATATTTCCATGAGACCATCCCGAACCATAGGCTGATTTTCCTTCCTAGGGTTAATGTTTGAGTTACGCCTAGGGTAAGGGTTCTATTAACCAGAAAGCCCTGAGTTCCAAGAACACAGCAGCTGCGAAGGACTACCCAAGAAGAGCGCAAAAGTACCACAACATGCCTGCGTCGATAGCTTTTTCCTTGGGGACATGCCTAATTCCTGGCTGATTTGCCTTTCTCGTCTTAGGGTTGGGGTTCGGCCTAGTGCTAGGATTTTTAAAATCAGGAAGCCCTGAGTTCCAGGCACACTGGAGCTGTGAAAGGCATCCAAAAGGGAGTGCAAAAGTGCCACAACATGGCTGCTTTCACGGCTTTTTCCTTGGCAAGAAGCCTAACACCAGGTTGATTTCCCTTCCCAGGGTTACTGTAAGGCTTAGGCCTAGGGCTAGGATTTTTAAAACTAGGAAGCCATTAGATCCAGGCACACTGCAGCTGTTCAAGGCATCCCAAGGGGAGTACAAAAGTGCAACAACATGGCAGCTTTCACAGCTTTTTCCTTGGCACCATCCCTATACCTAGGCTGATTTATCTGCCTAGGGTTAGGGTTAGGGTTCAGCCTAGGTCTTGGAGTTTTTTAACCAGGAAGCCCTGAGTTCCAGGCTTACTGCATCTGCCAAAGGCATCCCAAAGGGAGTGCAGAAGTGCCACAACATGGCTGCTTTCACGGCTTTTCCCTTAGGAAGAACCCTAATACGCGGCTGATTTACCTTCCTAGGCTTACTGTTAGGCTTAGGCCTAGGACTTTTAAAACCAGGAAGCCCTGGGCTCCAGGCACTCTGCAGCTGCGAAAGGCATCCCAAGGGGAGCGCAAAAGTGACACAACTTGGCTGCCACCACTGATATTTCCATGAGACCATCCCGAACCATAGGCTGATTTTCCTTCCTAGGGTTAAGGTTTGAGTTACGCCTGGGGTAAGGGTTCTATTAACCAGAAAGTCCTGAGTTCCAACAACACAGCAGCTGCGAAGGACTACCCAAGAAGAGCGCAAAAGTACCACAACATGCCTGCGTCGATAGCTTTTTCCTTGGGGACATGCCTAATTCCTGGCTGATTTGCCTTTCTCGTCTTAGGGTTGGGGTTCGGCGTAGGGCTAGGATTTTTTTAACCAGGAAGCCCTGAGTTCCAGGCTTACTTCATCTGCCAAAGGCATCCCAAAGGGAGTGCAGAAGTGCCACAACATGGCTGCTTTCACGGCTTTCCCCTTAGGAAGAACCCTAATACCCTGCTGATTTACCTTCCTAGGGTTACTGTTAGGCTTAGGCCTAGGACTTTTAAAACCAGGAAGCCCTGGGCTCCAGGCACACTGCAGCTGCGAAAGGCATCCCAAGGGGAGCGCAAAAGTGACACAACTTGGCTGCCGCCACTGATATTTCCATGAGACCATCCCGAACCATAGGCTGATTTTCCTTCCTAGGGTTAAGGTTTGAGTTACGCCTAGGGTAAGGGTTCTATTAACCAGAAAGCCCTGAGTTCCAAGAACACAGCAGCTGCGAAGGACTAGCCAAGAAGAGCGCAAAAGTACCACAACATGCCTGCCTCCACAGCTTTTTCCTTGGGGACATGCCTAATTCCTGGCTGATTTGCCTTTCTCGTCTTAGGGTAGGGGTTCGGCCTAGGGCTAGGATTTTTAAAATCAGGAAGCCCTGAGTTCCAGGCACACTGGAGCTGTGAAAGGCATCCAAAAGGTAGTGCAAAAGTGCCACAACATGGTTGCTTTCATGGCTTTTTCCTTGGCAAGAAGCTTAACACCAGGCTGATTTCCCTTCCCAGGGTTACTGTAAGGCTTAGGCCTTGGGCTAGGGTTTTCAAAACTAGGAAGCCCTTAGCTCCAGGCACACTGCAGCTGTTCAAGGCATCCCAAGGGGAGTACAAAAGTGCAACAACATGGCAGCTTTCACAGCTTTTTCCTTGGCACCATCCCTATACCTAGGCTGATTTATCTGCCTAGGGTTAGGGTTAGGCTTCAGCCTAGGGCTTGGAGTTTTTTAACCAGGAAGCCCTGAGTTCCAGGCTTACTGCATCTGCCAAAGGCATCCCAAAGAGAGTGCAAAAGTGCCACAACATGGCTGCTTTCACGGCTATTCCCTTTGGAAGAACCCTAATACGCGGCTGATTTACCTTCCTAGGGTTACTGTTAGGCTTAGGCCTAGGACTTTTAAAACCAGGAAGCCCTGGGCTCCAGGCACTCTGCAGCTGCGAAAGGCATCCCAAGGGGAGCGCAAAAGTGACACAACTTGGCTGCCACCACTGATATTTCCATGAGACCATCCCGAACCATAGGCTGATTTTCCTTCCTAGGGTTAAGGTTTGAGTTACGCCTAGGGTAAGGGTTCTATTAACCAGAAAGCCCTGAGTTCCAAGAACACAGCAGCTGCGAAGGACTAGCCAAGAAGAGCGCAAAAGTACCACAACATGCCTGCCTCCACAGCTTTTTCCTTGGGGACATGCCTAATTCCTGGCTGATTTGCCTTTCTCGTCTTAGGGTTGGGGTTCGGCCTAGGGCTAGGATTTTTAAAATCAGGAAGCCCTGAGTTCCAGGCACACTGGAGCTGTGAAAGGCATCCAAAAGGGAGTGCAAAAGTGCCACAACATGGTTGCTTTCACGGCTTTTTCCTTGGCAAGAAGCTTAACACCAGGCTGATTTCCCTTCCCAGGGTTACTGTAAGGCTTAGGCCTAGGGCTAGGATTTTTAAAACTAGGAAGCCCTTAGCTCCAGGCACACTGCAGCTGTTCAAGGCATCCCAAGGGGAGTACAAAAGTGCAACAACATGGCAGCTTTCACAGCTTTTTCCTTGGCACCATCCCTATACCTAGGCTGTTTTATCTGCCTAGGGTTAGGGTTAGGGTTCAGCCTAGGGATTGGAGTTTTTTAACCAGGAAGCCCTGAGTTCCAGGCTTACTGCATCTGCCAAATGCATCCCCTAAGAGAGTGCAAAAGTGCCACAACATGGCTGCTTTCACGGCTTTTCCCTTAGGAAGAACCCTAATACGCGGCTGATTTACCTTCCTAGGGTTACTGTTAGGCTTAGGCCTAGGACTTTTAAAACCAGGAAGCCCTGGGCTCCAGGCACACTGCAGCTGTTAAAGGCATCCCAAGAGGGCCGCAGAAGTGACACAACTTGGCTGCCTCTGCTTCTATTCTCATGAGACCATCCCGAACCATAGGCTGATTTTCCTTCCTAGGGTTAATGTTACAGTTACGCCTAGGGTAAGAGGTCTATTAACCAGAAAGACCTGAGTTCCAAGAACACAGCAGCTGCGAAGGACTACCCAAGAAGAGCGCAAAAGTACCACAACATGCCTGCCTCCACAGATTTTTCCTTGGGGACATGCCTAATTCCTGGCTGATTTGCCTTTCTCGTCTTAGGGTTGGGGTTCGGCCTAGGGCTAGGATTTTTTTAACTAGGAAGCCCTGAGTTCCAAGCTTACTGCATCTGCCAAAGGCATCCCAAAGGGAGTGCAGAAGTGCCACAACATGGCTGCTTTCACGGCTTTTCCCTTAGGAAGAACCCTAATACGCGGCTGATTTACCTTCCTAGGGTTACTGTTAGGCTTAGGCCTAGGACTTTTAAAACCAGGAAGCCCTGGGCTCCAGGCACACTGCAGCTGCGAAAGGCATCCCAAGGGGAGCGCAAAAGTGACACAACTTGGCTGCCACCACTGATATTTCCATGAGACCATCCCGAACCATAGGCTGATTTTCCTTCCTAGGGTTAAGGTTTGAGTTACGCCTGGGGTAAGGGTTCTATTAACCAGAAAGTCCTGAGTTCCAAGAACACAGCAGCTGCGAAGGACTACCCAAGAAGAGCGCAAAAGTACCACAACATGCCTGCGTCGATAGCTTTTTCCTTGGGGACATGCCTAATTCCTGGCTGATTTGCCTTTCTCGTCTTAGGGTAGGGGTTCGGCCTAGGGCTAGGATTTTTAAAATCAGGAAGCCCTGAGTTCCAGGCACACTGGAGCTGTGAAAGGCATCCAAAAGGTAGTGCAAAAGTGCCACAACATGGTTGCTTTCATGGCTTTTTCCTTGGCAAGAAGCTTAACACCAGGCTGATTTCCCTTCTCAGGGTTACTGTAAGGCTTAGGCCTTGGGCTAGGGTTTTCAAAACTAGGAAGCCCTTAGCTCCAGGCACACTGCAGCTGTTCAAGGCATCCCAAGGGGAGTACAAAAGTGCAACAACATGGCAGCTTTCACAGCTTTTTCCTTGGCACCATCCCTATACCTAGGCTGATTTATCTGCCTAGGGTTAGGGTTAGGCTTCAGCCTAGGGCTTGGAGTTTTTTAACCAGGAAGCCCTGAGTTCCAGGCTTACTGCATCTGCCAAAGGCATCCCAAAGAGAGTGCAAAAGTGCCACAACATGGCTGCTTTCACGGCTTTTCCCTTTGGAAGAACCCTAATACGCGGCTGATTTACCTTCCTAGGGTTACTGTTAGGCTTAGGCCTAGGACTTTTAAAACCAGGAAGCCCTGGGCTCCAGGCACACTGCAGCTGCGAAAGGCATCCCAAGGGGAGCGCAAAAGTGACACAACTTGGCTGCCGCCACTGATATTTCCATGAGACCATCCCGAACCATAGGCTGATTTTCCTTCCTAGGGTTAAGGTTTGAGTTACGCCTAGGGTAAGGGTTCTATTAACCAGAAAGCCCTGAGTTCCAAGAACACAGCAGCTGCGAAGGACTAGCCAAGAGGAGCGCAAAAGTACCACAACATGCCCGCCTCCACAGCTTTTTCCTTGGGGACATGCCTAATTCCTGGCTGATTTGCCTTTCTTGTCTTAGCGTAGGGGTTCGGCCTAGGGCTAGGATTTTTAAAATCAGGAAGCCCTGAGTTCCAGGCACACTGGAGCTGTGAAAGGCATCCAAAAGGTAGTGCAAAAGTGCCACAACATGGTTGCTTTCACGGCTTTTTCCTTGGCAAGAAGCTTAACACCAGGCTGATTTCCCTTCTCAGGGTTACTGTAAGGCTTAGGCCTAGGGCTAGGATTTTCAAAACTAGGAAGCCCTTAGCTCCAGGCACACTGCAGCTGTTCAAGGCATCCCAAGGGGAGTACAAAAGTGCAACAACATGGCAGCTTTCACAGCTTTTTCCTTGGCACCATCCCTATACCTAGGCTGATTTATCTGCCTAGGGTTAGGGTTAGGGTTCAGCCTAGGGCTTGGAGTTTTTTAAGCAGGAAGCCCTGAGTTCCAGGCTTACTGCATCTGCCAAAGGCATCCCAAAGAGAGTGCAAAAGTGCCACAACATGGCTGCTTTCACGGCTTTTCCCTTAGGAAGAACCCTAATACGCGGCTGATTTACCTTCCTAGGGTTACTGTTAGGCTTAGGCCTAGGACTTTTAAAACCAGGAAGCCCTGGGCTCCAGGCACACTGCAGCTGTTAAAGGCATCCCAAGAGGGCCGCAGAAGTGACACAACTTGGCTGCCTCTGCTTCTATTCTCATGAGACCATCCCGAACCATAGGCTGATTTTCCTTCCTAGGGTTAATGTTTGAGTTTCGCCTAGGGTAAGAGGTCTATTAACCAGAAAGACCTGAGTTCCAAGAACACAGCAGCTGCGAAGGACTAGCCAAGAAGAGCGCAAAAGTACCACAACATGCCTGCCTCCACAGCTTTTTCCTTGGGGACATGCCTAATTCCTGGCTGATTTGCCTTTCTCGTCTTAGGGTTGGGGTTCGGCCTAGGGCTAGGATTTTTTTAACTAGGAAGCCCTGAGTTCCAGGCTTACTGCATCTGCCAAAGGCATCCCAAAGGGAGTGCAGAAGTGCCACAACATGGCTGCTTTCACGGCTTTTCCCTTAGGAAGAACCCTAATGCGCGGCTGATTTACCTTCCTAGGGTTACTGTTAGGCTTAGGCCTAGGACTTTTAAAACCAGGAAGCCCTGGGCTCCAGGCACACTGCAGCTGCGAAAGGCATCCCAAGGGGAGCGCAAAAGTGACACAACTTGGCTGCCACCACTGATATTTCCATGAGACCATCCCGAACCATAGGCTGATTTTCCTTCCTAGGGTTAAGGTTTGAGTTACGCCTAGGGTAAGGGTTCTATTAACCAGAAAGCCCTGAGTTCCAAGAACACAGCAGCTGCGAAGGACTACCCAAGAAGAGCGCAAAAGTACCACAACGTGCCTGCCTCCACAGCTTTTTCCTTGGGGACATGCCTACTTCCTGGCTGATTTGCCTTTCTCGTCTTAGGGTTGGGTTTCGGCCTAGGGCTAGGATTTTTAAAATCAGGAAGCCCTGAGTTCCAGGCACACTGGAGCTGTGAAAGGCATCCAAAAGGGAGTGCAAAAGTGCCACAACATGGTTGCTTTCACGGCTTTTTCCTTGGCAAGAAGCTTAACACCAGGCTGATTTCCCTTCCCAGGGTTACTGTAAGGCTTAGGCCTAGGGCTAGGATTTTTAAAACTAGGAAGCCCTTAGATCCAGGCACACTGCAGCTGTTCAAGGCATCCCAAGGGGAGTACAAAAGTGCAACAACATGGCAGCTTTCACAGCTTTTTCCTTGGCACCATCCCTATACCTAGGCTGATTTATCTGCCTAGGGTTAGGGTTAGGCTTCAGCCTAGGGCTTGGAGTTTTTTAACCAGGAAGCCCTGAGTTCCAGGCTTACTGCATCTGCCAAAGGCATCCCAAAGGGAGTGCAGAAGTGCCACAACATGGCTGCTTTCACGGCTTTTCCCTTAGGAAGAACCCTAATACCCGGCTGATTTACCTTCCTAGGGTTACTGTTAGGCTTAGGCCTAGGACTTTTAAAACCAGGAAGCCCTGGGCTCCAGGCACACTGCAGCTGTTAAAGGCATCCCAAGAGGGCCGCAGAAGTGACACAACTTGGCTGCCTCTGCTTCTATTCTCATGAGACCATCCCGAACCATAGGCTGATTTTCCTTCCTAGGGTTAATGTTTGAGTTTCGCCTAGGGTAAGAGGTCTATTAACCAGAAAGACCTGAGTTCCAAGAACACAGCAGCTGCGAAGGACTACCCAAGAAGAGCGCAAAAGTACCACAACATGCCTGCCTCCACAGCTTTTTCCTTGGGGACATGCCTAATTCCTGGCTGATTTGCCTTTCTCGTCTTAGGGTTGGGGTTCGGCCTAGGGCTAGGATTTTTTTAACTAGGAAGCCCTGAGTTCCAGGCTTACTGCATCTGCCAAAGGCATCCCAAAGGGAGTGCAGAAGTGCCACAACATGGCTGCTTTCACGGCTTTTCCCTTAGGAAGAACCCTAATGCGCGGCTGATTTACCTTCCTAGGGTTACTGTTAGGCTTAGGCCTAGGACTTTTAAAACCAGGAAGCCCTGGGCTCCAGGCACACTGCAGCTGCGAAAGGCATCCCAAGGGGAGCGCAAAAGTGACACAACTTGGCTGCCACCACTGATATTTCCATGAGACCATCCCGAACCATAGGCTGATTTTCCTTCCTAGGGTTAAGGTTTGAGTTACGCCTAGGGTAAGGGTTCTATTAACCAGAAAGCCCTGAGTTCCAAGAACACAGCAGCTGCGAAGGACTAGCCAAGAAGAGCGCAAAAGTACCACAACATGCCTGCCTCCACAGCTTTTTCCTTGGGGACATGCCTAATTCCTGGCTGATTTGCCTTTCTCGTCTTAGGGTTGGGGCTCGGCCTAGGGCTAGGATTTTTAAAATCAGGAAGCCCTGAGTTCCAGGCACACTGGAGCTGTGAAAGGCATCCAAAAGGGAGTGCAAAAGTGCCACAACATGGTTGCTTTCACGGCTTTTTCCTTGGCAAGAAGCTTAACACCAGGCTGATTTCCCTTCCCAGGGTTACTGTAAGGCTTAGGCCTAGGGCTAGGATTTTTAAAACTAGGAAGCCCTTAGATCCAGGCACACTGCAGCTGTTCAAGGCATCCCAAGGGGAGTACAAAAGTGCAACAACATGGCAGCTTTCACAGCTTTTTCCTTGGCACCATCCCTATACCTAGGCTGATTTATCTGCCTAGGGTTAGGGTTAGGCTTCAGCCTAGGGCTTGGAGTTTTTTAACCAGGAAGCCCTGAGTTCCAGGCTTACTGCATCTGCCAAAGGCATCCCAAAGGGAGTGCAAAAGTGCCACAACATGGCTGCTTTCACAGCTTTTCCCTTAGGAAGAACCCTAATACGCGGCTGATTTACCTTCCTAGGGTTACTGTTAGGCTTAGGCCTAGGACTTTTAAAACCAGGAAGCCCTGGGCTCCAGGCACACTGCAGCTGTTAAAGGCATCCCAAGAGGGCCGCAGAAGTGACACAACTTGGCTGCCTCTGCTTCTATTCTCATGAGACCATCCCGAACCATAGGCTGATTTTCCTTCCTAGGGTTAAGGTTTTAGTTACGCCTAGGGTAAGGGTTCTATTAACCAGAAATCCCTGAGTTCCAAGAACACAGCAGCTGCGAAGGACTAGCCAAGAAGAGCGCAAAAGTACCACAACATGCCTGCCTCCACAGCTTTTTCCTTGGGGACATGCCTAATTCCTGGCTGATTTGCCTTTCTCGTCTTAGGTTATGGGTTCGGCCTAGGGCTAGGATTTTTTTAACTAGGAAGCCCTGAGTTCCAGGCTTACTTCATCTGCCAAAAGCATCCCAAAGGGAGTGCAGAAGTGCCACAACATGGCTGCTTTCACGGCTTTTCCCTTAGGAAGAACCCTAATACGCGGCTGATTTACCTTCCTAGGGTTACTGTTAGGCTTAGGCCTAGGACTTTTAAAACCAGGAAGCCCTGGGCTCCAGGCACTCTGCAGCTGCGAAAGGCATCCCAAGGGGAGCGCAAAAGTGACACAACTTGGCTGCCACCACTGATATTTCCATGAGACCATCCCGAACCATAGGCTGATTTTCCTTCCTAGGGTTAAGGTTTGAGTTACGCCTAGGGTAAGGGTTCTATTAACCAGAAAGCCCTGAGTTCCAAGAACACAGCAGCTGCGAAGGACTAGCCAAGAAGAGCGCAAAAGTACCACAACATGCCTGCCTCCACAGCTTTTTCCTTGGGGACATGCCTAATTCCTGGCTGATTTGCCTTTCTCGTCTTAGGGTTGGGGTTAGGCCTAGGGCTAGGATTTTTAAAATCAGGAAGCCCTGAGTTCCAGGCACACTGGAGCTGTGAAAGGCATCCAAAAGGGAGTGCAAAAGTGCCACAACATGGTTGCTTTCACGGCTTTTTCCTTGGCAAGAAGCTTAACACCAGGCTGATTTCCCTTCCCAGGGTTACTGTAAGGCTTAGGCCTAGGGCTAGGATTTTTAAAACTAGGAAGCCCTTAGCTCCAGGCACACTGCAGCTGTTCAAGGCATCCCAAGGGGAGTACAAAAGTGCAACAACATGGCAGCTTTCACAGCTTTTTCCTTGGCACCATCCCTATACCTAGGCTGATTTATCTGCCTAGCGTTAGGGTTAGGGTTCAGCCTAGGGCTTGGAGTTTTTTAAGCAGGAAGCCCTGAGTTCCAGGCTTACTGCATCTGCCAAAGGCATCCCAAAGAGAGTGCAAAAGTGCCACAACATGGCTGCTTTCACGGCTTTTCCCTTAGGAAGAACCCTAATACGCGGCTGATTTACCTTCCTAGGGTTACTGTTAGGCTTAGGCCTAGGACTTTTAAAACCAGGAAGCCCTGGGCTCCAGGCACACTGCAGCTGTTAAAGGCATCCCAAGAGGGCCGCAGAAGTGACACAACTTGGCTGCCTCTGCTTCTATTCTCATGAGACCATCCCGAACCATAGGCTGATTTTCCTTCTTAGGGTTAAGATTTGAGTTACGCCTAGGGTAAGAGTTCTATTAACCAGAAAGACCTGAGTTCCAAGAACACAGCAGCTGCGAAGGACTACCCAAGAAGAGCGCAAAAGTACCACAACATGCCTGCCTCCACAGCTTTTTCCTTGGGGACATGCCTAATTCCTGGCTGATTTGCCTTTCTCGTCTTAGGGTTGGGGTTCGGCCTAGGGCTAGGATATTTTTAACTAGGAAGCCCTGTGTTCCAGGCTTACTGCATCTGCCAAAGGCATCCCAAAGGGAGTGCAGAAGTGCCACAACATGGCTGCTTTCACGGCTTTTCCCTTAGGAAGAACCCTAATACGCGGCTGATTTACCTTCCTAGGGTTACTGTTAGGCTTAGGCCTAGGACTTTTAAAACCAGGAAGCCCTGGGCTCCAGGCACACTGCAGCTGCGAAAGGCATCCCAAGGGGAGCGCAAAAGTGACACAACTTGGCTGCCACCACTGATATTTCCATGAGACCATCCCGAACCATAGGCTGATTTTCCTTCCTAGGGTTAAGGTTTGAGTTACGCCTAGGGTAAGGGTTCTATTAACCAGAAAGCCCTGAGTTCCAAGAACACAGCAGCTGCGAAGGACTACCCAAGAAGAGCGCAAAAGTACCACAACGTGCCTGCCTCCACAGCTTTTTCCTTGGGGACATGCCTAATTCCTGGCTGATTTGCCTTTCTCGTCTTAGGGTTGGGGTTCGGCCTAGGGCTAGGATTTTTAAAATCAGGAAGCCCTGAGTTCCAGGCACACTGGAGCTGTGAAAGGCATCCAAAAGGGAGTGCAAAAGTGCCACAACATGGTTGCTTTCACGGCTTTTTCCTTGGCAAGAAGCTTAACACCAGGCTGATTTCCCTTCCCAGGGTTACTGTAAGGCTTAGGCCTAGGGCTAGGATTTTTAAAACTAGGAAGCCCTTAGCTCCAGGCACACTGCAGCTGTTCAAGGCATCCCAAGGGGAGTACAAAAGTGCAACAACATGGCAGCTTTCACAGCTTTTTCCTTGGCACCATCCCTATACCTAGGCTGATTTATCTGCCTAGCGTTAGGGTTAGGGTTCAGCCTAGGGCTTGGAGTTTTTTAAGCAGGAAGCCCTGAGTTCCAGGCTTACTGCATCTGCCAAAGGCATCCCAAAGAGAGTGCAAAAGTGCCACAACATGGCTGCTTTCACGGCTTTTCCCTTAGGAAGAACCCTAATACGCGGCTGATTTACCTTCCTAGGGTTACTGTTAGGCTTAGGCCTAGGACTTTTAAAACCAGGAAGCCCTGGGCTCCAGGCACACTGCAGCTGTTAAAGGCATCCCAAGAGGGCCGCAGAAGTGACACAACTTGGCTGCCTCTGCTTCTATTCTCATGAGACCATCCCGAACCATAGGCTGATTTTCCTTCCTAGGGTTAATGTTTGAGTTTCGCCTAGGGTAAGAGGTCTATTAACCAGAAAGACCTGAGTTCCAAGAACACAGCAGCTGCGAAGGACTAGCCAAGAAGAGCGCAAAAGTACCACAACATGCCTGCCTCCACAGCTTTTTCCTTGGGGACATGCCTAATTCCTGGCTGATTTGCCTTTCTCGTCTTAGGTTATGGGTTCGGCCTAGGGCTAGGATTTTTTTAACTAGGAAGCCCTGAGTTCCAGGCTTACTTCATCTGCCAAAGGCATCCCAAAGGGAGTGCAGAAGTGCCACAACATGGCTGCTTTCACGGCTTTTCCCTTAGGAAGAACCCTAATACGCGGCTGATTTACCTTCCTAGGGTTACTGTTAGGCTTAGGCCTAGGACTTTTAAAACCAGGAAGCCCTGGGCTCCAGGCACTCTGCAGCTGCGAAAGGCATCCCAAGGGGAGCACAAAAGTGACACAACTTGGCTGCCACCACTGATATTTCCATGAGACCATCCCGAACCATAGGCTGATTTTCCTTCCTAGGGTTAAGGTTTGAGTTACGCCTAGGGTAAGGGTTCTATTAACCAGAAAGCCCTGAGTTCCAAGAACACAGCAGCTGCGAAGGACTAGCCAAGAAGAGCGCAAAAGTACCACAACATGCCTGCCTCCACAGCTTTTTCCTTGGGGACATGCCTAATTCCTGGCTGATTTGCCTTTCTCGTCTTAGGGTTGGGGTTAGGCCTAGGGCTAGGATTTTTAAAATCAGGAAGCCCTGAGTTCCAGGCACACTGGAGCTGTGAAAGGCATCCAAAAGGGAGTGCAAAAGTGCCACAACATGGTTGCTTTCACGGCTTTTTCCTTGGCAAGAAGCTTAACACCAGGCTGATTTCCCTTCCCAGGGTTACTGTAAGGCTTAGGCCTAGGGCTAGGATTTTTAAAACTAGGAAGCCCTTAGCTCCAGGCACACTGCAGCTCTTCAAGGCATCCCAAGGGGAGTACAAAAGTGCAACAACATGGCAGCTTTCAAAGCTTTTTCCTTGGCACCATCCCTATACCTAGGCTGTTTTATCTGCCTAGGGTTAGGGTTAGGGTTCAGCCTAGGGCTTGGAGTTTTTTAACCAGGAAGCCCTGAGTTCCAGGCTTACTGCATCTGCCAAATGCATCCCAAAGAGAGTGCAAAAGTGCCACAACATGGCTGCTTTCACGGCTTTTCCCTTAGGAAGAACCCTAATACGCGGCTGATTTACCTTCCTAGTGTTACTGTTAGGCTTAGTCCTAGGACTTTTAAAACCAGGAAGCCCTGGGCTCCAGGCACACTGCAGCTGTTAAAGGCATCCCAAGAGGGCCGCAGAAGTGACACAACTTGGCTGCCTCTGCTTCTATTCTCATGAGACCATCCCGAACCATAGGCTGATTTTCCTTCCTAGGGTTAATGTTACAGTTACGCCTAGGGTAAGAGGTCTATTAACCAGAAAGACCTGAGTTCCAAGAACACAGCAGCTGCGAAGGACTACCCAAGAAGAGCGCAAAAGTACCACAACATGCCTGCCTCCACAGCTTTTTCCTTGGGGACATGCCTAATTCCTGGCTGATTTGCCTTTCTCGTCTTAGGGTTGGGGTTCGGCCTAGGGCTAGGATTTTTTTAACTAGGAAGCCCTGAGTTCCAGGCTTACTGCATCTGCCAAAGGCATCCCAAAGGGAGTGCAGAAGTGCCACAACATGGCTGCTTTCACGGCTTTTCTCTTAGGAAGAACCCTAATACGCGGCTGATTTACCTTCCTAGGGTTACTGTTAGGCTTAGGCCTAGGACTTTTAAAACCAGGAAGCCCTGGGCTCCAGGCACACTGCAGCTGCGAAAGGCATCCCAAGGGGAGCGCAAAAGTGACACAACTTGGCTGCCACCACTGATATTTCCATGAGACCATCCCGAACCATAGGCTGATTTTCCTTCCTAGGGTTAAGGTTTGAGTTACGCCTAGGGTAAGGATTCTATTAACCAGAAAGCCCTGAGTTCCAAGAACACAGCAGCTGCGAAGGACTACCCAAGAAGAGCGCAAAAGTACCACAACGTGCCTGCCTCCACAGCTTTTTCCTTGGGGACATGCCTAATTCCTGGCTGATTTGCCTTTCTCGTCTTAGGGTTGGGGTTCGGCCTAGGGCTAGGATTTTTAAAATCAGGAAGCCCTGAGTTCCAGGCACACTGGAGCTGTGAAAGGCATCCAAAAGGGAGTGCAAAAGTGCCACAACATGGTTGCTTTCACGGCTTTTTCCTTGGCAAGAAGCTTAACACCAGGCTGATTTCCCTTCCCAGGGTTACTGTAAGGCTTAGGCCTAGGGCTAGGATTTTTAAAACTAGGAAGCCATTAGATCCAGGCACACTGCAGCTGTTCAAGGCATCCCAAGGGGAGTACAAAAGTGCAACAACATGGCAGCTTTCACAGCTTTTTCCTTGGCACCATCCCTATACCTAGGCTGATTTATCTGCCTAGGGTTAGGGTTAGGGTTCAGCCTAGGGCTTGGAGTTTTTTAACCAGGAAGCCCTGAGTTCCAGGCTTACTGCATCTGCCAAAGGCATCCCAAAGGGAGTGCAAAAGTGCCACAACATGGCTGCTTTCACAGCTTTTCCCTTAGGAAGAACCCTAATACGCGGCTGATTTACCTTCCTAGGGTTACTGTTAGGCTTAGGCCTAGGACTTTTAAAACCAGGAAGCCCTGGGCTCCAGGCACACTGCAGCTGTTAAAGGCATCCCAAGAGGGCCGCAGAAGTGACACAACTTGGCTGCCTCTGCTTCTATTCTCATGAGACCATCCCGAACCATAGGCTGATTTTCCTTCCTAGGGTTAATGTTTGAGTTTCGCCTCGGGTAAGAGGTCTATTAACCAGAAAGACCTGAGTTCCAAGAACACAGCAGCTGCGAAGGACTACCCAAGAAGAGCGCAAAAGTACCACAACATGCCTGCCTCCACAGCTTTTTCCTTGGGGACATGCCTAATTCCTGGCTGATTTGCCTTTCTCGTCTTAGGGTTGGGGCTCGGCCTAGGGCTAGGATTTTTAAAATCAGGAAGCCCTGAGTTCCAGGCACACTGGAGCTGTGAAAGGCATCCAAAAGGGAGTGCAAAAGTGCCACAACATGGTTGCTTTCACGGCTTTTTCCTTGGCAAGAAGCTTAACACCAGGCTGATTTCCCTTCCCAGGGTTAATGTAAGGCTTAGGCCTAGGGCTAGGATTTTTAAAACTAGGATCCCTTAGATCCAGGCACACTGCAGCTGTTCAAGGCATCCCAAGGGGAGTACAAAAGTGCAACAACATGGCAGCTTTCACAGCTTTTTCCTTGGCACCATCCCTATACCTAGGCTGATTTATCTGCCTAGGGTTAGGGTTAGGCTTCAGCCTAGGGCTTGGAGTTTTTTAACCAGGAAGCCCTGAGTTCCAGGCTTACTGCATCTGCCAAAGGCATCCCAAAGGGAGTGCAAAAGTGCCACAACATGGCTGCTTTCACAGCTTTTCCCTTAGGAAGAACCCTAATACCCGGCTGATTTACCTTCCTAGGCTTACTGTTAGGCTTAGGCCTAGAACTTTTAAAACCAGGAAGCCCTGGGCTCCAGGCACACTGCAGCTGTTAAAGGCATCCCAAGAGGGCCGCAGAAGTGACACAACTTGGCTGCCTCTGCTTCTATTCTCATGAGACCATCCCGAACCATAGGCTGATTTTCCTTCCTAGGGTTAAGGTTTTAGTTACGCCTAGGGTAAGGGTTCTATTAACCAGAAATCCCTGAGTTCCAAGAACACAGCAGCTGCGAAGGACTAGCCAAGAAGAGCGCAAAAGTACCACAACATGCCTGCCTCCACAGCTTTTTCCTTGGGGACATGCCTAATTCCTGGCTGATTTGCCTTTCTCGTCTTAGGTTATGGGTTCGGCCTAGGGCTAGGATTTTTTTAACTAGGAAGCCCTGAGTTCCAGGCTTACTTCATCTGGCAAAAGCATCCCAAAGGGAGTGCAGAAGTGCCACAACATGGCTGCTTTCACGGCTTTTCCCTTAGGAAGAACCCTAATACGCGGCTGATTTACCTTCCTAGGGTTACTGTTAGGCTTAGGCCTAGGACTTTTAAAACCAGGAAGCCCTGGGCTCCAGGCACTCTGCAGCTGCGAAAGGCATCCCAAGGGGAGCGCAAAATGACACAACTTGGCTGCCACCACTGATATTTCCATGAGACCATCCCGAACCATAGGCTGATTTTCCTTCCTAGGGTTAAGGTTTGAGTTACGCCTAGGGTAAGGGTTCTATTAACCAGAAAGCCCTGAGTTCCAAGAACACAGCAGCTGCGAAGGACTAGCCAAGAAGAGCGCAAAAGTACCACAACATGCCTGCCTCCACAGCTTTTTCCTTGGGGACATGCCTAATTCCTGGCTGATTTGCCTTTCTCGTCTTAGGGTTGGGGTTAGGCCTAGGGCTAGGATTTTTAAAATCAGGAAGCCCTGAGTTCCAGGCACACTGGAGCTGTGAAAGGCATCCAAAAGGGAGTGCAAAAGTGCCACAACATGGTTGCTTTCACGGCTTTTTCCTTGGCAAGAAGCTTAACACCAGGCTGATTTCCCTTCCCAGGGTTACTGTAAGGCTTAGGCCTAGGGCTAGGATTTTTAAAACTAGGAAGCCCTTAGCTCCAGGCACACTGCAGCTGTTCAAGGCATCCCAAGGCGAGTACAAAAGTGCAACAACATGGCAGCTTTCACAGCTTTTTCCTTGGCACCATCCCTATACCTAGGCTGTTTTATCTGCCTAGGGTTAGGGTTAGGGTTCAGCCTAGGGCTTGGAGTTTTTTAACCAGGAAGCCCTGAGTTCCAGGCTTACTGCATCTGCCAAATGCATCCCAAAGAGAGTGCAAAAGTGCCACAACATGGCTGCTTTCACGGCTTTTCCCTTAGGAAGAACCCTAATACGCGGCTGATTTACCTTCCTAGTGTTACTGTTAGGCTTAGTCCTAGGACTTTTAAAACCAGGAAGCCCTGGGCTCCAGGCACACTGCAGCTGTTAAAGGCATCCCAAGAGGGCCGCAGAAGTGAGACAACTTGGCTGCCTCTGCTTCTATTCTCATGAGACCATCCCGAACCATAAGCTGATTTTCCTTCCTAGGGTTAATGTTACAGTTACGCCTAGGGTAAGAGGTCTATTAACCAGAAAGCCCTGAGTTCCAAGAACACAGCAGCTGCGAAGGACTACCCAAGAAGAGCGCAAAAGTACCACAACATGCCTGCCTCCACAGCTTTTTCCTTGGGGACATGCCTAATTCCTGGCTGATTTGCCTTTCTCGTCTTAGGGTTGGGGTTCGGCCTAGGGCTAGGATTTTTTTAACTAGGAAGCCCTGAGTTCCAGGCTTACTGCATCTGCCAAAGGCATCCCAAAGGGAGTGCAGAAGTGCCACAACATGGCTGCTTTCACGGCTTTTCCCTTAGGAAGAACCCTAATACGCGGCTGATTTACCTTCCTAGGGTTACTGTTAGGCTTAGGCCTAGGACTTTTAAAACCAGGAAGCCCTGGGCTCCAGGCACACTGCAGCTGCGAAAGGCATCCCAAGGGGAGCGCAAAAGTGACACAACTTGGCTGCCACCACTGATATTTCCATGAGACCATCCCGAACCATAGGCTGATTTTCCTTCCTAGGGTTAAGGTTTGAGTTTCGCCTCGGGTAAGAGGTCTATTAACCAGAAAGACCTGAGTTCCAAGAACACAGCAGCTGCGAAGGACTACCCAAGAAGAGCGCAAAAGTACCACAACATGCCTGCCTCCACAGCTTTTTCCTTGGGGACATGCCTAATTCCTGGCTGATTTGCCTTTCTCGTCTTAGGGTTGGGGCTCGGCCTAGGGCTAGGATTTTTAAAATCAGGAAGCCCTGAGTTCCAGGCACACTGGAGCTGTGAAAGGCATCCAAAAGGGAGTGCAAAAGTGCCACAACATGGTTGCTTTCACGGCTTTTTCCTTGGCAAGAAGCTTAACACCAGGCTGATTTCCCTTCCCAGGGTTAATGTAAGGCTTAGGCCTAGGGCTAGGATTTTTAAAACTAGGAAGCCCTTAGATCCAGGCACACTGCAGCTGTTCAAGGCATCCCAAGGGGAGTACAAAAGTGCAACAACATGGCAGCTTTCACAGCTTTTTCCTTGGCACCATCCCTATACCTAGGCTGATTTATCTGCCTAGGGTTAGGGTTAGGCTTCAGCCTAGGGCTTGGAGTTTTTTAACCAGGAAGCCCTGAGTTCCAGGCTTACTGCATCTGCCAAAGGCATCCCAAAGGGAGTGCAAAAGTGCCACAACATGGCTGCTTTCACAGCTTTTCCCTTAGGAAGAACCCTAATACCCGGCTGATTTACCTTCCTAGGCTTACTGTTAGGCTTAGGCCTAGAACTTTTAAAACCAGGAAGCCCTGGGCTCCAGGCACACTGCAGCTGTTAAAGGCATCCCAAGAGGGCCGCAGAAGTGACACAACTTGGCTGCCTCTGCTTCTATTCTCATGAGACCATCCCGAACCATAGGCTGATTTTCCTTCCTAGGGTTAAGGTTTTAGTTACGCCTAGGGTAAGGGTTCTATTAACCAGAAAGCCCTGAGTTCCAAGAACACAGCAGCTGCGAAGGACTAGCCAAGAAGAGCGCAAAAGTACCACAACATGCCTGCCTCCACAGCTTTTTCCTTGGGGACATGCCTAATTCCTGGCTGATTTGCCTTTCTCGTCTTAGGTTATGGGTTCGGCCTAGGGCTAGGATTTTTTTAACTAGGAAGCCCTGAGTTCCAGGCTTACTTCATCTGGCAAAAGCATCCCAAAGGGAGTGCAGAAGTGCCACAACATGGCTGCTTTCACGGCTTTTCCCTTAGGAAGAACCCTAATACGCGGCTGATTTACCTTCCTAGGGTTACTGTTAGGCTTAGGCCTAGGACTTTTAAAACCAGGAAGCCCTGGGCTCCAGGCACTCTGCAGCTGCGAAAGGCATCCCAAGGGGAGCGCAAAATGACACAACTTGGCTGCCACCACTGATATTTCCATGAGACCATCCCGAACCATAGGCTGATTTTCCTTCCTAGGGTTAAGGTTTGAGTTACGCCTAGGGTAAGGGTTCTATTAACCAGAAAGCCCTGAGTTCCAAGAACACAGCAGCTGCGAAGGACTAGCCAAGAAGAGCGCAAAAGTACCACAACATGCCTGCCTCCACAGCTTTTTCCTTGGGGACATGCCTAATTCCTGGCTGATTTGCCTTTCTCGTCTTAGGGTTGGGGTTAGGCCTAGGGCTAGGATTTTTAAAATCAGGAAGCCCTGAGTTCCAGGCACACTGGAGCTGTGAAAGGCATCCAAAAGGGAGTGCAAAAGTGCCACAACATGGTTGCTTTCACGGCTTTTTCCTTGGCAAGAAGCTTAACACCAGGCTGATTTCCCTTCCCAGGGTTACTGTAAGGCTTAGGCCTAGGGCTAGGATTTTTAAAACTAGGAAGCCCTTAGCTCCAGGCACACTGCAGCTGTTCAAGGCATCCCAAGGGGAGTACAAAAGTGCAACAACATGGCAGCTTTCACAGCTTTTTCCTTGGCACCATCCCTATACCTAGGCTGTTTTATCTGCCTAGGGTTAGGGTTAGGGTTCAGCCTAGGGCTTGGAGTTTTTTAACCAGGAAGCCCTGAGTTCCAGGCTTACTGCATCTGCCAAATGCATCCCAAAGAGAGTGCAAAAGTGCCACAACATGGCTGCTTTCACGGCTTTTCCCTTAGGAAGAACCCTAATACGCGGCTGATTTACCTTCCTAGTGTTACTGTTAGGCTTAGTCCTAGGACTTTTAAAACCAGGAAGCCCTGGGCTCCAGGCACACTGCAGCTGTTAAAGGCATCCCAAGAGGGCCGCAGAAGTGACACAACTTGGCTGCCTCTGCTTCTATTCTCATGAGACCATCCCGAACCATAAGCTGATTTTCCTTCCTAGGGTTAATGTTACAGTTACGCCTAGGGTAAGAGGTCTATTAACCAGAAAGCCCTGAGTTCCAAGAACACAGCAGCTGCGAAGGACTACCCAAGAAGAGCGCAAAAGTACCACAACATGCCTGCCTCCACAGCTTTTTCCTTGGGGACATGCCTAATTCCTGGCTGATTTGCCTTTCTCGTCTTAGGGTTGGGGTTCGGCCTAGGGCTAGGATTTTTTTAACTAGGAAGCCCTGAGTTCCAGGCTTACTGCATCTGCCAAAGGCATCCCAAAGGGAGTGCAGAAGTGCCACAACATGGCTGCTTTCACGGCTTTTCCCTTAGGAAGAACCCTAATACGCGGCTGATTTACCTTCCTAGGGTTACTGTTAGGCTTAGGCCTAGGACTTTTAAAACCAGGAAGCCCTGGGCTCCAGGCACACTGCAGCTGCGAAAGGCATCCCAAGGGGAGCGCAAAAGTGACACAACTTGGCTGCCACCACTGATATTTCCATGAGACCATCCCGAACCATAGGCTGATTTTCCTTCCTAGGGTTAAGGTTTGAGTTTCGCCTCGGGTAAGAGGTCTATTAACCAGAAAGACCTGAGTTCCAAGAACACAGCAGCTGCGAAGGACTACCCAAGAAGAGCGCAAAAGTACCACAACATGCCTGCCTCCACAGCTTTTTCCTTGGGGACATGCCTAATTCCTGGCTGATTTGCCTTTCTCGTCTTAGGGTTGGGGTTCGGCCTAGGGCTAGGATTTTTTTAACTAGGAAGCCCTGAGTTCCAGGCTTACTGCATCTGCCAAAGGCATCCCAAAGGGAGTGCAGAAGTGCCACAACATGGCTGCTTTCACGGCTTTTCCCTTAGGAAGAACCCTAATACGCGGCTGATTTACCTTCCTAGGGTTACTGTTAGGCTTAGGCCTAGGACTTTTAAAACCAGGAAGCCCTGGGCTCCAGGCACACTGCAGCTGCGAAAGGCATCCCAAGGGGAGCGCAAAAGTGACACAACTTGGCTGCCACCACTGATATTTCCATGAGACCATCCCGAACCATAGGCTGATTTTCCTTCCTAGGGTTAAGGTTTGAGTTTCGCCTCGGGTAAGAGGTCTATTAACCAGAAAGACCTGAGTTCCAAGAACACAGCAGCTGCGAAGGACTACCCAAGAAGAGCGCAAAAGTACCACAACATGCCTGCCTCCACAGCTTTTTCCTTGGGGACATGCCTAATTCCTGGCTGATTTGCCTTTCTCGTCTTAGGGTTGGGGCTCGGCCTAGGGCTAGGATTTTTAAAATCAGGAAGCCCTGAGTTCCAGGCACACTGGAGCTGTGAAAGGCATCCAAAAGGGAGTGCAAAAGTGCCACAACATGGTTGATTTCACGGCTTTTTCCTTGGCAAGAAGCTTAACACCAGGCTGATTTCCCTTCCCAGGGTTACTGTAAGGCTTAGGCCTAGGGCTAGGATTTTTAAAACTAGGAAGCCCTTAGATCCAGGCACACTGCAGCTGTTCAAGGCATCCCAAGGGGAGTACAAAAGTGCAACAACATGGCAGCTTTCACAGCTTTTTCCTTGGCACCATCCCTATACCTAGGCTGATTTATCTGCCTAGGGTTAGGGTTAGGCTTCAGCCTAGGGCTTGGAGTTTTTTAACCAGGAAGCCCTGAGTTCCAGGCTTACTGCATCTGCCAAAGGCATCCCAAAGGGAGTGCAAAAGTGCCACAACATGGCTGCTTTCACAGCTTTTCCCTTAGGAAGAACCCTAATACCCGGCTGATTTACCTTCCTAGGGTTACTGTTAGGCTTAGGCCTAGGACTTTTAAAACCAGGAAGCCCTGGGCTCCAGGCACATGCAGCTGTTCAAGGCATCCCAAGAGGGCCGCAGAAGTGACACAACTTGGCTGCCTCTGCTTCTATTCTCATGAGACCATCCCGAACCATAGGCTGATTTTCCTTCCTAGGGTTAAGGTTTTAGTTACGCCTAGGGTAAGGGTCCTATTAACCAGAAATCCCTGAGTTCCAAGAACACAGCAGCTGCGAAGGACTAGCCAAGAAGAGCGCAAAAGTACCACAACATGCCTGCCTCCACAGCTTTTTCCTTGGGGACATGCCTAATTCCTGGCTGATTTGCCTTTCTCGTCTTAGGGTTGGGGCTCGGCCTAGGGCTAGGATTTTTAAAATCAGGAAGCCCTGAGTTCCAGGCTTACTTCATCTGGCAAAAGCATCCCAAAGGGAGTGCAGAAGTGCCACAACATGGCTGCTTTCACGGCTTTTCCCTTAGGAAGAACCCTAATACGCGGCTGATTTACCTTCCTAGGGTTACTGTTAGGCTTAGGCCTAGGACTTTTAAAACCAGGAAGCCCTGGGCTCCAGGCACTCTGCAGCTGCGAAAGGCATCCCAAGGGGAGCGCAAAAGTGACACAACTTGGCTGCCACCACTGATATTTCCATGAGACCATCCCGAACCATAGGCTGATTTTCCTTCCTAGGGTTAAGGTTTGAGTTACGCCTAGGGTAAGGGTTCTATTAACCAGAAAGCCCTGAGTTCCAAGAACACAGCAGCTGCGAAGGACTAGCCAAGAAGAGCGCAAAAGTACCACAACATGCCTGCCTCCACAGCTTTTTCCTTGGGGACATGCCTAATTCCTGGCTGATTTGCCTTTCTCGTCTTAGGGTTGGGGTTAGGCCTAGGGCTAGGATTTTTAAAATCAGGAAGCCCTGAGTTCCAGGCACACTGGAGCTGTGAAAGGCATCCAAAAGGGAGTGCAAAAGTGCCACAACATGGTTGCTTTCACGGCTTTTTCCTTGGCAAGAAGCTTAACACCAGGCTGATTTCCCTTCCCAGGGTTACTGTAAGGCTTAGGCCTAGGGCTAGGATTTTTAAAACTAGGAAGCCCTTAGCTCCAGGCACACTGCAGCTGTTCAAGGCATCCCAAGGGGAGTACAAAAGTGCAACAACATGGCAGCTTTCACAGCTTTTTCCTTGGCACCATCCCTATACCTAGGCTGTTTTATCTGCCTAGGGTTAGGGTTAGGGTTCAGCCTAGGGCTTGGAGTTTTTTAACCAGGAAGCCCTGAGTTCCAGGCTTACTGCATCTGCCAAATGCATCCCAAAGAGAGTGCAAAAGTGCCACAACATGGCTGCTTTCACGGCTTTTCCCTTAGGAAGAACCCTAATACGCGGCTGATTTACCTTCCTAGTGTTACTGTTAGGCTTAGTCCTAGGACTTTTAAAACCAGGAAGCCCTGGGCTCCAGGCACACTGCAGCTGTTAAAGGCATCCCAAGAGGGCCGCAGAAGTGACACAACTTGGCTGCCTCTGCTTCTATTCTCATGAGACCATCCCGAACCATAGGCTGATTTTCCTTCCTAGGGTTAATGTTACAGTTACGCCTAGGGTAAGAGGTCTATTAACCAGAAAGACCTGAGTTCCAAGAACACAGCAGCTGCGAAGGACTACCCAAGAAGAGCGCAAAAGTACCACAACATGCCTGCCTCCACAGCTTTTTCCTTGGGGACATGCCTAATTCCTGGCTGATTTGCCTTTCTCGTCTTAGGGTTGGGGTTCGGCCTAGGGCTAGGATTTTTTTAACTAGGAAGCCCTGAGTTCCAGGCTTACTGCATCTGCCAAAGGCATCCCAAAGGGAGTGCAGAAGTGCCACAACATGGCTGCTTTCACGGCTTTTCCCTTAGGAAGAACCCTAATACGCGGCTGATTTACCTTCCTAGGGTTACTGTTAGGCTTAGGCCTAGGACTTTTAAAACCAGGAAGCCCTGGGCTCCAGGCACACTGCAGCTGCGAAAGGCATCCCAAGGGGAGCGCAAAAGTGACACAACTTGGCTGCCACCACTGATATTTCCATGAGACCATCCCGAACCATAGGCTGATTTTCCTTCCTAGGGTTAAGGTTTGAGTTACGCCTAGGGTAAGGATTCTATTAACCAGAAAGCCCTGAGTTCCAAGAACACAGCAGCTGCGAAGGACTACCCAAGAAGAGCGCAAAAGTACCACAACATGCCTGCCTCCACAGCTTTTTCCTTGGGGACATGCCTAATTCCTGGCTGATTTGCCTTTCTCGTCTTAGGGTTGGGGTTCGGCCTAGGGCTAGGATTTTTAAAATCAGGAAGCCCTGAGTTCCAGGCACACTGGAGCTGTGAAAGGCATCCAAAAGGGAGTGCAAAAGTGCCACAACATGGTTGCTTTCACGGCTTTTTCCTTGGCAAGAAGCTTAACACCAGGCTGATTTCCCTTCCCAGGGTTACTGTAAGGCTTAGGCCTAGGGCTAGGATTTTTAAAACTAGGAAGCCATTAGATCCAGGCACACTGCAGCTGTTCAAGGCATCCCAAGGGGAGTACCAAAGTGCAACAACATGGCAGCTTTCACAGCTTTTTCCTTGGCACCATCCCTATACTTAGGCTGATTTATCTGCCTAGGGTTAGGGTTAGGGTTCAGCCTAGGGCTTGGAGTTTTTTAACCAGGAAGCCCTGAGTTCCAGGCTTACTGCATCTGCCAAAGGCATCCCAAAGGGAGTGCAAAAGTGCCACAACATGGCTGCTTTCACAGCTTTTCCCTTAGGAAGAACCCTAATACGCGGCTGATTTACCTTCCTAGGGTTACTGTTAGGCTTAGGCCTAGGACTTTTAAAACCAGGAAGCCCTGGGCTCCAGGCACACTGCAGCTGTTAAAGGCATCCCAAGAGGGCCGCAGAAGTGACACAACTTGGCTGCCTCTGCTTCTATTCTCATGAGACCATCCCGAACCATAGGCTGATTTTCCTTCCTAGGGTTAACGTTTTAGTTACGCCTAGGGTAAGGGTTCTATTAACCAGAAATCCCTGAGTTCCAAGAACACAGCAGCTGCGAAGGACTAGCCAAGAAGAGCGCAAAAGTACCACAACATGCCTGCCTCCACAGCTTTTTCCTTGGGGACATGCCTAATTCCTGGCTGATTTGCCTTTCTCGTCTTAGGGTTGGGGCTCGGCCTAGGGCTAGGATTTTTAAAATCAGGAAGCCCTGAGTTCCAGGCACACTGGAGCTGTGAAAGGCATCCAAAAGGGAGTGCAAAAGTGCCACAACATGGTTGCTTTCACGGCTTTTTCCTTGGCAAGAAGCTTAACACCAGGCTGATTTCCCTTCCCAGGGTTACTGTAAGGCTTAGGCCTAGGGCTAGGATTTTTAAAACTAGGAAGCCCTTAGCTCCAGGCACACTGCAGCTGTTCAAGGCATCCCAAGGGGAGTACAAAAGTGCAACAACATGGCAGCTTTCACAGCTTTTTCCTTGGCACCATCCCTATACCTAGGCTGATTTATCTGCCTAGGGTTAGGGTTAGGCTTCAGCCTAGGGCTTGGAGTTTTTTAACCAGGAAGCCCTGAGTTCCAGGCTTACTGCATCTGCCAAAGGCATCCCAAAGGGAGTGCAGAAGTGCCACAACATGGCTGCTTTCACGGCTTTTCCCTTAGGAAGAACCCTAATACGCGGCTGATTTACCTTCCTAGGGTTACTGTTAGGCTTAGGCCTAGGACTTTTAAAACCAGGAAGCCCTGGGCTCCAGGCACACTGCAGCTGTTAAAGGCATCCCAAGAGGGCCGCAGAAGTGACACAACTTGGCTGCCTCTGCTTCTATTCTCATGAGACCATCCCGAACCATAGGCTGATTTTCCTTCCTAGGGTTAAGGTTTTAGTTACGCCTAGGGTAAGGGTTCTATTAACCAGAAAGCCCTGAGTTCCAAGAACACAGCAGCTGCGAAGGACTACCCAAGAAGAGCGCAAAAGTACCACAACATGCCTGCCTCCACAGCTTTTTCCTTGGGGACATGCCTAATTCCTGGCTGATTTGCCTTTCTCGTCTTAGGTTATGGGTTCGGACTAGGGCTAGGATTTTTTTAACTAGGAAGCCCTGAGTTCCAGGCTTACTTCATCTGCCAAAAGCATCCCAAAGGGAGTGCAGAAGTGCCACAACATGGCTGCTTTCACGGCTTTTCCCTTAGGAAGAACCCTAATACCCGGCTGATTTACCTTCCTAGGGTTACTGTTAGGCTTAGGCCTAGGACTTTTAAAACCAGGAAGCCCTGGGCTCCAGGCACTCTGCAGCTGCGAAAGGCATCCCAAGGGGAGCGCAAAAGTGACACAACTTGGCTGCCACCACTGATATTTCCATGAGACCATCCCGAACCATAGGCTGATTTTCCTTCCTAGGGTTAAGGTTTGAGTTACGCCTAGGGTAAGGGTTCTATTAACCAGAAAGCCCTGAGTTCCAAGAACACAGCAGCTGCGAAGGACTAGCCAAGAAGAGCGCAAAAGTACCACAACATGCCTGCCTCCACAGCTTTTTCCTTGGGGACATGCCTAATTCCTGGCTGATTTGCCTTTCTCGTCTTAGGGTTGGGGTTCGGCCTAGGGCTAGGATTTTTAAAATCAGGAAGCCCTGAGTTCCAGGCACACTGGAGCTGTGAAAGGCATCCAAAAGGGAGTGCAAAAGTGCCACAACATGGTTGCTTTCACGGCTTTTTCCTTGGCAAGAAGCTTAACACCAGGCTGATTTCCCTTCCCAGGGTTACTGTAAGGCTTAGGCCTAGGGCTAGGATTTTTAAAACTAGGAAGCCCTTAGCTCCAGGCACACTGCAGCTGTTCAAGGCATCCCAAGGGGAGTACAAAAGTGCAACAACATGGCAGCTTTCACAGCTTTTTCCTTGGCACCATCCCTATACCTAGGCTGTTTTATCTGCCTAGGGTTAGGGTTAGGGTTCAGCCTAGGGCTTGGAGTTTTTTAACCAGGAAGCCCTGAGTTCCAGGCTTACTGCATCTGCCAAATGCATCCCAAAGAGAGTGCAAAAGTGCCACAACATGGCTGCTTTCACGGCTTTTCCCTTAGGAAGAACCCTAATACGCGGCTGATTTACCTTCCTAGGGTTACTGTTAGGCTTAGTCCTAGGACTTTTAAAACCAGGAAGCCCTGGGCTCCAGGCACACTGCAGCTGTTAAAGGCATCCCAAGAGGGCCGCAGAAGTGACACAACTTGGCTGCCTCTGCTTCTATTCTCATGAGACCATCCCGAACCATAGGCTGATTTTCCTTCCTAGGGTTAATGTTACAGTTACGCCTAGGGTAAGAGGTCTATTAACCAGAAAGCCCTGAGTTCCAAGAACACAGCAGCTGCGAAGGACTACCCAAGAAGAGCGCAAAAGTACCACAACGTGCCTGCCTCCACAGCTTTTTCCTTGGGGACATGCCTAATTCCTGGCTGATTTGCCTTTCTCGTCTTAGGGTTGGGGTTCGGCCTAGGGCTAGGATTTTTAAAATCAGGAAGCCCTGAGTTCCAGGCACACTGGAGCTGTGAAAGGCATCCAAAAGGGAGTGCAAAAGTGCCACAACATGGTTGCTTTCACGGCTTTTTCCTTGGCAAGAAGCTTAACACCAGGCTGATTTCCCTTCCCAGGGTTACTGTAAGGCTTAGGCCTAGGGCTAGGATTTTTAAAACTAGGAAGCCATTAGATCCAGGCACACTGCAGCTGTTCAAGGCATCCCAAGGGGAGTACCAAAGTGCAACAACATGGCAGCTTTCACAGCTTTTTCCTTGGCACCATCCCTATACCTAGGCTGATCTATCTGCCTAGGGTTAGGGTTAGGGTTCAGCCTAGGGCTTGGAGTTTTTTAACCAGGAAGCCCTGAGTTCCAGGCTTACTGCATCTGCCAAAGGCATCCCAAAGGGAGTGCAAAAGTGCCACAACATGGCTGCTTTCACAGCTTTTCCCTTAGGAAGAACCCTAATACGCGGCTGATTTACCTTCCTAGGGTTACTGTTAGGCTTAGGCCTAGGACTTTTAAAACCAGGAAGCCCTGGGCTCCAGGCACACTGCAGCTGTTAAAGGCATCCCAAGAGGGCCGCAGAAGTGACACAACTTGGCTGCCTCTGCTTCTATTCTCATGAGACCATCCCGAACCATAGGCTGATTTTCCTTCCTAGGGTTAAGGTTTGAGTTTCGCCTCGGGTAAGAGGTCTATTAACCAGAAAGACCTGAGTTCCAAGAACACAGCAGCTGCGAAGGACTAGCCAAGAAGAGCGCAAAAGTACCACAACATGCCTGCCTCCACAGCTTTTTCCTTGGGGACATGCCTAATTCCTGGCTGATTTGCCTTTCTCGTCTTAGGGTTGGGGCTCGGCCTAGGGCTAGGATTTTTAAAATCAGGAAGCCCTGAGTTCCAGGCACACTGGAGCTGTGAAAGGCATCCAAAAGGGAGTGCAAAAGTGCCACAACATGGTTGCTTTCACGGCTTTTTCCTTGGCAAGAAGCTTAACACCAGGCTGATTTCCCTTCCCAGGGTTACTGTAAGGCTTAGGCCTAGGGCTAGGATTTTTAAAACTAGGAAGCCCTTAGATCCAGGCACACTGCAGCTGTTCAAGGCATCCCAAGGGGAGTACAAAAGTGCAACAACATGGCAGCTTTCACAGCTTTTTCCTTGGCACCATCCCTATACCTAGGCTGATTTATCTGCCTAGGGTTAGGGTTAGGCTTCAGCCTAGGGCTTGGAGTTTTTTAACCAGGAAGCCCTGAGTTCCAGGCTTACTGCATCTGCCAAAGGCATCCCAAAGGGAGTGCAAAAGTGCCACAACATGGCTGCTTTCACAGCTTTTCCCTTAGGAAGAACCCTAATACCCGGCTGATTTACCTTCCTAGGGTTACTGTTAGGCTTAGGCCTAGGACTTTTAAAACCAGGAAGCCCTGGGCTCCAGGCACACTGCAGCTGTTAAAGGCATCCCAAGAGGGCCGCAGAAGTGACACAACTTGGCTGCCTCTGCTTCTATTCTCATGAGACCATCCCGAACCATAGGCTGATTTTCCTTCCTAGGGTTAAGGTTTTAGTTACGCCTAGGGTAAGGGTTCTATTAACCAGAAAGCCCTGAGTTCCAAGAACACAGCAGCTGCGAAGGACTAGCCAAGAAGAGCGCAAAAGTACCACAACATGCCTGCCTCCACAGCTTTTTCCTTGGGGACATGCCTAATTCCTGGCTGATTTGCCTTTCTCGTCCTAGGGTTGGGGCTCGGCCTAGGGCTAGGATTTTTAAAATCAGGAAGCCCTGAGTTCCAGGCACACTGGAGCTGTGAAAGGCATCCAAAAGGGAGTGCAAAAGTGCCACAACATGGTTGCTTTCACGGCTTTTTCCTTGGCAAGAAGCTTAACACCAGGCTGATTTCCCTTCCCAGGGTTACTGTAAGGCTTAGGCCTAGGGCTAGGATTTTTAAAACTAGGAAGCCCTTAGCTCCAGGCACACTGCAGCTGTTCAAGGCATCCCAAGGGGAGTACAAAAGTGCAACAACATGGCAGCTTTCACAGCTTTTTCCTTGGCACCATCCCTATACCTAGGCTGATTTATCTGCCTAGGGTTAGGGTTAGGCTTCAGCCTAGGGCTTGGAGTTTTTTAACCAGGAAGCCCTGAGTTCCAGGCTTACTGCATCTGCCAAAGGCATCCCAAAGGGAGTGCAGAAGTGCCACAACATGGCTGCTTTCACGGCTTTTCCCTTAGGAAGAACCCTAATACGCGGCTGATTTACCTTCCTAGGGTTACTGTTAGGCTTAGGCCTAGGACTTTTAAAACCAGGAAGCCCTGGGCTCCAGGCACACTGCAGCTGTTAAAGGCATCCCAAGAGGGCCGCAGAAGTGACACAACTTGGCTGCCTCTGCTTCTATTCTCATGAGACCATCCCGAACCATAGGCTGATTTTCCTTCCTAGGGTTAAGGTTTTAGTTACGCCTAGGGTAAGGGTCCTATTAACCAGAAATCCCTGAGTTCCAAGAACACAGCAGCTGCGAAGGACTACCCAAGAAGAGCGCAAAAGTACCACAACATGCCTGCCTCCACAGCTTTTTCCTTGGGGACATGCCTAATTCCTGGCTGATTTGCCTTTCTCGTCTTAGGTTATGGGTTCGGACTAGGGCTAGGATTTTTTTAACTAGGAAGCCCTGAGTTCCAGGCTTACTTCATCTGCCAAAAGCATCCCAAAGGGAGTGCAGAAGTGCCACAACATGGCTGCTTTCACGGCTTTTCCCTTAGGAAGAACCCTAATACCCGGCTGATTTACCTTCCTAGGGTTACTGTTAGGCTTAGGCCTAGGACTTTTAAAACCAGGAAGCCCTGGGCTCCAGGCACTCTGCAGCTGCGAAAGGCATCCCAAGGGGAGCGCAAAAGTGACACAACTTGGCTGCCACCACTGATATTTCCATGAGACCATCCCGAACCATAGGCTGATTTTCCTTCCTAGGGTTAAGGTTTGAGTTACGCCTAGGGTAAGGGTTCTATTAACCAGAAAGCCCTGAGTTCCAAGAACACAGCAGCTGCGAAGGACTAGCCAAGAAGAGCGCAAAAGTACCACAACATGCCTGCCTCCACAGCTTTTTCCTTGGGGACATGCCTAATTCCTGGCTGATTTGCCTTTCTCGTCTTAGGGTTGGGGTTCGGCCTAGGGCTAGGATTTTTAAAATCAGGAAGCCCTGAGTTCCAGGCACACTGGAGCTGTGAAAGGCATCCAAAAGGGAGTGCAAAAGTGCCACAACATGGTTGCTTTCACGGCTTTTTCCTTGGCAAGAAGCTTAACACCAGGCTGATTTCCCTTCCCAGGGTTACTGTAAGGCTTAGGCCTAGGGCTAGGATTTTTAAAACTAGGAAGCCCTTAGCTCCAGGCACACTGCAGCTGTTCAAGGCATCCCAAGGGGAGTACAAAAGTGCAACAACATGGCAGCTTTCACAGCTTTTTCCTTGGCACCATCCCTATACCTAGGCTGTTTTATCTGCCTAGGGTTAGGGTTAGGGTTCAGCCTAGGGCTTGGAGTTTTTTAACCAGGAAGCCCTGAGTTCCAGGCTTACTGCATCTGCCAAATGCATCCCAAAGAGAGTGCAAAAGTGCCACAACATGGCTGCTTTCACGGCTTTTCCCTTAGGAAGAACCCTAATACGCGGCTGATTTACCTTCCTAGGGTTACTGTTAGGCTTAGTCCTAGGACTTTTAAAACCAGGAAGCCCTGGGCTCCAGGCACACTGCAGCTGTTAAAGGCATCCCAAGAGGGCCGCAGAAGTGACACAACTTGGCTGCCTCTGCTTCTATTCTCATGAGACCATCCCGAACCATAGGCTGATTTTCCTTCCTAGGGTTAATGTTACAGTTACGCCTAGGGTAAGAGGTCTATTAACCAGAAAGCCCTGAGTTCCAAGAACACAGCAGCTGCGAAGGACTACCCAAGAAGAGCGCAAAAGTACCACAACGTGCCTGCCTCCACAGCTTTTTCCTTGGGGACATGCCTAATTCCTGGCTGATTTGCCTTTCTCGTCTTAGGGTTGGGGTTCGGCCTAGGGCTAGGATTTTTAAAATCAGGAAGCCCTGAGTTCCAGGCACACTGGAGCTGTGAAAGGCATCCAAAAGGGAGTGCAAAAGTGCCACAACATGGTTGCTTTCACGGCTTTTTCCTTGGCAAGAAGCTTAACACCAGGCTGATTTCCCTTCCCAGGGTTACTGTAAGGCTTAGGCCTAGGGCTAGGATTTTTAAAACTAGGAAGCCATTAGATCCAGGCACACTGCAGCTGTTCAAGGCATCCCAAGGGGAGTACCAAAGTGCAACAACATGGCAGCTTTCACAGCTTTTTCCTTGGCACCATCCCTATACCTAGGCTGATCTATCTGCCTAGGGTTAGGGTTAGGGTTCAGCCTAGGGCTTGGAGTTTTTTAACCAGGAAGCCCTGAGTTCCAGGCTTACTGCATCTGCCAAAGGCATCTCAAAGGGAGTGCAAAAGTGCCACAACATGGCTGCTTTCACAGCTTTTCCCTTAGGAAGAACCCTAATACGCGGCTGATTTACCTTCCTAGGGTTACTGTTAGGCTTAGGCCTAGGACTTTTAAAACCAGGAAGCCCTGGGCTCCAGGCACACTGCAGCTGTTAAAGGCATCCCAAGAGGGCTGCAGAAGTGACACAACTTGGCTGCCTCTGCTTCTATTCTCATGAGACCATCCCGAACCATAGGCTGATTTTCCTTCCTAGGGTTAAGGTTTGAGTTTCGCCTCGGGTAAGAGGTCTATTAACCAGAAAGACCTGAGTTCCAAGAACACAGCAGCTGCGAAGGACTACCCAAGAAGAGCGCAAAAGTACCACAACATGCCTGCCTCCACAGCTTTTTCCTTGGGGACATGCCTAATTCCTGGCTGATTTGCCTTTCTCGTCTTAGGGTTGGGGCTCGGCCTAGGGCTAGGATTTTTAAAATCAGGAAGCCCTGAGTTCCAGGCACACTGGAGCTGTGAAAGGCATCCAAAAGGGAGTGCAAAAGTGCCACAACATGGTTGCTTTCACGGCTTTTTCCTTGGCAAGAAGCTTAACACCAGGCTGATTTCCCTTCCCAGGGTTACTGTAAGGCTTAGGCCTAGGGCTAGGATTTTTAAAACTAGGAAGCCCTTAGATCCAGGCACACTGCAGCTGTTCAAGGCATCCCAAGGGGAGTACAAAAGTGCAACAACATGGCAGCTTTCACAGCTTTTTCCTTGGCACCATCCCTATACCTAGGCTGATTTATCTGCCTAGGGTTAGGGTTAGGCTTCAGCCTAGGGCTTGGAGTTTTTTAACCAGGAAGCCCTGAGTTCCAGGCTTACTGCATCTGCCAAAGGCATCCCAAAGGGAGTGCAAAAGTGCCACAACATGGCTGCTTTCACAGCTTTTCCCTTAGGAAGAACCCTAATACCCGGCTGATTTACCTTCCTAGGGTTACTGTTAGGCTTAGGCCTAGGACTTTTAAAACCAGGAAGCCCTGGGCTCCAGGCACACTGCAGCTGTTAAAGGCATCCCAAGAGGGCCGCAGAAGTGACACAACTTGGCTGCCTCTGCTTCTATTCTCATGAGACCATCCCGAACCATAGGCTGATTTTCCTTCCTAGGGTTAAGGTTTTAGTTACGCCTAGGGTAAGGGTCCTATTAACCAGAAATCCCTGAGTTCCAAGAACACAGCAGCTGCGAAGGACTAGCCAAGAAGAGCGCAAAAGTACCACAACATGCCTGCCTCCACAGCTTTTTCCTTGGGGACATGCCTAATTCCTGGCTGATTTGCCTTTCTCGTCCTAGGGTTGGGGCTCGGCCTAGGGCTAGGATTTTTAAAATCAGGAAGCCCTGAGTTCCAGGCACACTGGAGCTGTGAAAGGCATCCAAAAGGGAGTGCAAAAGTGCCACAACATGGTTGCTTTCACGGCTTTTTCCTTGGCAAGAAGCTTAACACCAGGCTGATTTCCCTTCCCAGGGTTACTGTAAGGCTTAGGCCTAGGGCTAGGATTTTTAAAACTAGGAAGCCCTTAGCTCCAGGCACACTGCAGCTGTTCAAGGCATCCCAAGGGGAGTACAAAAGTGCAACAACATGGCAGCTTTCACAGCTTTTTCCTTGGCACCATCCCTATACCTAGGCTGATTTATCTGCCTAGGGTTAGGGTTAGGCTTCAGCCTAGGGCTTGGAGTTTTTTAACCAGGAAGCCCTGAGTTCCAGGCTTACTGCATCTGCCAAAGGCATCCCAAAGGGAGTGCAGAAGTGCCACAACATGGCTGCTTTCACGGCTTTTCCCTTAGGAAGAACCCTAATACGCGGCTGATTTACCTTCCTAGGGTTACTGTTAGGCTTAGGCCTAGGACTTTTAAAACCAGGAAGCCCTGGGCTCCAGGCACACTGCAGCTGTTAAAGGCATCCCAAGAGGGCCGCAGAAGTGACACAACTTGGCTGCCTCTGCTTCTATTCTCATGAGACCATCCCGAACCATAGGCTGATTTTCCTTCCTAGGGTTAAGGTTTTAGTTACGCCTAGGGTAAGGGTTCTATTAACCAGAAATCCCTGAGTTCCAAGAACACAGCAGCTGCGAAGGACTACCCAAGAAGAGCGCAAAAGTACCACAACATGCCTGCCTCCACAGCTTTTTCCTTGGGGACATGCCTAATTCCTGGCTGATTTGCCTTTCTCGTCTTAGGTTATGGGTTCGGCCTAGGGCTAGGATTTTTTTAACTAGGAAGCCCTGAGTTCCAGGCTTACTTCATCTGCCAAAAGCATCCCAAAGGGAGTGCAGAAGTGCCACAACATGGCTGCTTTCACGGCTTTTCCCTTAGGAAGAACCCTAATACCCGGCTGATTTACCTTCCTAGGGTTACTGTTAGGCTTAGGCCTAGGACTTTTAAAACCAGGAAGCCCTGGGCTCCAGGCACTCTGCAGCTGCGAAAGGCATCCCAAGGGGAGCGCAAAAGTGACACAACTTGGCTGCCACCACTGATATTTCCATGAGACCATCCCGAACCATAGGCTGATTTTCCTTCCTAGGGTTAAGGTTTGAGTTACGCCTAGGGTAAGGGTTCTATTAACCAGAAAGCCCTGAGTTCCAAGAACACAGCAGCTGTGAAGGACTAGCCAAGAAGAGCGCAAAAGTACCACAACATGCCTGCCTCCACAGCTTTTTCCTTGGGGACATGCCTAATTCCTGGCTGATTTGCCTTTCTCGTCTTAGGGTTGGGGTTAGGCCTAGGGCTAGGATTTTTAAAATCAGGAAGCCCTGAGTTCCAGGCACACTGGAGCTGTGAAAGGCATCCAAAAGGGAGTGCAAAAGTGCCACAACATGGTTGCTTTCACGGCTTTTTCCTTGGCAAGAAGCTTAACACCAGGCTGATTTCCCTTCCCAGGGTTACTGTAAGGCTTAGGCCTAGGGCTAGGATTTTTAAAACTAGGAAGCCCTTAGCTCCAGGCACACTGCAGCTGTTCAAGGCATCCCAAGGGGAGTACAAAAGTGCAACAACATGGCAGCTTTCACAGCTTTTTCCTTGGCACCATCCCTATACCTAGGCTGTTTTATCTGCCTAGGGTTAGGGTTAGGGTTCAGCCTAGGGCTTGGAGTTTTTTAACCAGGAAGCCCTGAGTTCCAGGCTTACTGCATCTGCCAAATGCATCCCAAAGAGAGTGCAAAAGTGCCACAACATGGCTGCTTTCACGGCTTTTCCCTTAGGAAGAACCCTAATACGCGGCTGATTTACCTTCCTAGTGTTACTGTTAGGCTTAGGCCTAGGACTTTTAAAACCAGGAAGCCCTGGGCTCCAGGCACACTGCAGCTGTTAAAGGCATCCCAAGAGGGCCGCAGAAGTGACACAACTTGGCTGCCTCTGCTTCTATTCTCATGAGACCATCCCGAACCATAGGCTGATTTTCCTTCCTAGGGTTAATGTTACAGTTACGCCTAGGGTAAGAGGTCTATTAACCAGAAAGACCTGAGTTCCAAGAACACAGCAGCTGCGAAGGACTACCCAAGAAGAGCGCAAAAGTACCACAACATGCCTGCCTCCACAGATTTTTCCTTGGGGACATGCCTAATTCCTGGCTGATTTGCCTTTCTCGTCTTAGGGTTGGGGTTCGGCCTAGGGCTAGGATTTTTTTAACTAGGAAGCCCTGAGTTCCAGGCTTACTGCATCTGCCAAAGGCATCCCAAAGGGACTGCAGAAGTGCCACAACATGGCTGCTTTCACGGCTTTTCCCTTAGGAAGAACCCTAATACGCGGCTGATTTACCTTCCTAGGGTTACTGTTAGGCTTAGGCCTAGGACTTTTAAAACCAGGAAGCCCTGGGCTCCAGGCACACTGCAGCTGCGAAAGGCATCCCAAGGGGAGCGCAAAAGTGACACAACTTGGCTGCCACCACTGATATTTCCATGAGACCATCCCGAACCATAGGCTGATTTTCCTTCCTAGGGTTAAGGTTTGAGTTACGCCTAGGGTAAGGGTTCTATTAACCAGAAAGCCCTGAGTTCCAAGAACACAGCAGCTGTGAAGGACTAGCCAAGAAGAGCGCAAAAGTACCACAACGTGCCTGCCTCCACAGCTTTTTCCTTGGGGACATGCCTAATTCCTGGCTGATTTGCCTTTCTCGTCTTAGGGTTGGGGTTCGGCCTAGGGCTAGGATTTTTAAAATCAGGAAGCCCTGAGTTCCAGGCACACTGGAGCTGTGAAAGGCATCCAAAAGGGAGTGCAAAAGTGCCACAACATGGTTGCTTTCACGGCTTTTTCCTTGGCAAGAAGCTTAACACCAGGCTGATTTCCCTTCCCAGGGTTACTGTAAGGCTTAGGCCTAGGGCTAGGATTTTAAAAACTAGGAAGCCATTAGATCCAGGCACACTGCAGCTGTTCAAGGCATCCCAAGGGGAGTACAAAAGTGCAACAACATGGCAGCTTTCACAGCTTTTTCCTTGGCACCATCCCTATACCTAGGCTGATTTATCTGCCTAGGGTTAGGGTTAGGGTTCAGCCTAGGGCTTGGAGTTTTTTAACCAGGAAGCCCTGAGTTCCAGGCTTACTTCATCTGCCAAAGGCATCCCAAAGGGAGTGCAAAAGTGCCACAACATGGCTGCTTTCACGGCTTTTCCCTTAGGAAGAACCCTAATACGCGGCTGATTTACCTTCCTAGGGTTACTGTTAGGCTTAGGCCTAGGACTTTTAAAACCAGGAAGCCCTGGGCTCCAGGCACACTGCAGCTGTTAAAGGCATCCCAAGAGGGCCGCAGAAGTGACACAACTTGGCTGCCTCTGCTTCTATTCTCATGAGACCATCCCGAACCATAGGCTGATTTTCCTTCCTAGGGTTAATGTTTGAGTTTCGCCTCGGGTAAGAGGTCTATTAACCAGAAAGACCTGAGTTCCAAGAACACAGCAGCTGCGAAGGACTAGCCAAGAAGAGCGCAAAAGTACCACAACATGCCTGCCTCCACAGCTTTTTCCTTGGGGACATGCCTAATTCCTGGCTGATTTGCCTTTCTCGTCTTAGGGTTGGGGTTCGGCCTAGGGCTAGGATTTTTTTAACTAGGAAGCCCTGTGTTCCAGGCTTACTGCATCTGCCAAAGGCATCCCAAAGGGAGTGCAGAAGTGCCACAACATGGCTGCTTTCACGGCTTTTCCCTTAGGAAGAACCCTAATACGCGGCTGATTTACCTTCCTAGGGTTACTGTTAGGCTTAGGCCTAGGACTTTTAAAACCAGGAAGCCCTGGGCTCCAGGCACACTGCAGCTGCGAAAGGCATCCCAAGGGGAGCGCAAAAGTGACACAACTTGGCTGCCACCACTGATATTTCCATGAGACCATCCCGAACCATAGGCTGATTTTCCTTCCTAGGGTTAAGGTTTGAGTTACGCCTAGGGTAAGGGTTCTATTAACCAGAAAGCCCTGAGTTCCAAGAACACAGCAGCTGCGAAGGACTACCCAAGAAGAGCGCAAAAGTACCACAACATGCCTGCGTCGATAGCTTTTTCCTTGGGGACATGCCTAATTCCTGGCTGATTTGCCTTTCTCGTCTTAGGGTTGGGGTTCGGCCTAGGGCTAGGATTTTTAAAATCAGGAAGCCCTGAGTTCCAGGCACACTGGAGCTGTGAAAGGCATCCAAAAGGGAGTGCAAAAGTGCCACAACATGGCTGCTTTCACGGCTTTTTCCTTGGCAAGAAGCCTAACACAAGGTTGATTTCCCTTCCCAGGGTTACTGTAAGGCTTAGGCCTAGGGCTAGGATTTTTAAAACTAGGAAGCCATTAGATCCAGGCACACTGCAGCTGTTCAAGGCATCCCAAGGGGAGTACAAAAGTGCAACAACATGGCAGCTTTCACAGCTTTTTCCTTGGCACCATCCCTATACCTAGGCTGATTTATCTGCCTAGGGTTAGGGTTAGGGTTCAGCCTAGGGCTTGGAGTTTTTTAACCAGGAAGCCCTGAGTTCCAGGCTTACTGCATCTGCCAAAGGCATCCCAAAGGGAGTGCAGAAGTGCCACAACATGGCTGCTTTCACGGCTTTTCCCTTAGGAAGAACCCTAATACGCGGCTGATTTACCTTCCTAGGGTTACTGTTAGGCTTAGGCCTAGGACTTTTAAAACCAGGAAGCCCTGGGCTCCAGGCACACTGCAGCTGCGAAAGGCATCCCAAGGGGAGCGCAAAAGTGACACAACTTGGCTGCCACCACTGATATTTCCATGAGACCATCCCGAACCATAGGCTGATTTTCCTTCCTAGGGTTAAGGTTTGAGTTACGCCTGGGGTAAGGGTTCTATTAACCAGAAAGTCCTGAGTTCCAACAACACAGCAGCTGCGAAGGACTACCCAAGAAGAGCGCAAAAGTACCACAACATGCCTGCCTCCACAGCTTTTTCCTTGGGGACATGCCTAATTCCTGGCTGATTTGCCTTTCTCGTCTTAGGGTTGGGGCTCGGCCTAGGGCTAGGATTTTTAAAATCAGGAAGCCCTGAGTTCCAGGCACACTGGAGCTGTGAAAGGCATCCAAAAGGGAGTGCAAAAGTGCCACAACATGGTTGCTTTCACGGCTTTTTCCTTGGCAAGAAGCTTAACACCAGGCTGATTTCCCTTCCCAGGGTTACTGTAAGGCTTAGGCCTAGGGCTAGGATTTTTAAAACTAGGAAGCCCTTAGATCCAGGCACACTGCAGCTGTTCAAGGCATCCCAAGGGGAGTACAAAAGTGCAACAACATGGCAGCTTTCACAGCTTTTTCCTTGGCACCATCCCTATACCTAGGCTGATTTATCTGCCTAGGGTTAGGATTAGGGTTCAGCCTAGGGCTTGGAGTTTTTTAACCAGGAAGCCCTGAGTTCCAGGCTTACTGCATCTGCCAAAGGCATCCCAAAGGGAGTGCAAAAGTGCCACAACATGGCTGCTTTCACAGCTTTTCCCTTAGGAAGAACCCTAATACGCGGCTGATTTACCTTCCTAGGGTTACTGTTAGGCTTAGGCCTAGGACTTTTAAAACCAGGAAGCCCTGGGCTCCAGGCACACTGCCGCTGTTAAAGGCATCCCAAGAGGGCCGCAGAAGTGACACAACTTGGCTGCCTCTGCTGCTATTCTCATGAGAACATCCCGAACCATAGGCTGATTTTCCTTCCTAGGGTTAAGGTTTTAGTTACGCCTAGGGTAAGGGTTCTATTAACCAGAAATCCCTGAGTTCCAAGAACACAGCAGCTGCGAAGGACTAGCCAAGAAGAGCGCAAAAGTACCACAACATGCCTGCCTCCACAGCTTTTTCCTTGGGGACATGCCTAATTCCTGGCTGATTTGCCTTTCTCGTCTTAGGTTATGGGTTCGGCCTAGGGCTAGGATTTTTTTAACTAGGAAGCCCTGAGTTCCAGGCTTACTTCATCTGCCAAAAGCATCCCAAAGGGAGTGCAGAAGTGCCACAACATGGCTGCTTTCACGGCTTTTCCCTTAGGAAGAACCCTAATACGCGGCTGATTTACCTTCCTAGGGTTACTGTTAGGCTTAGGCCTAGGACTTTTAAAACCAGGAAGCCCTGGGCTCCAGGCACACTGCAGCTGCGAAAGGCATCCCAAGGGGAGCGCAAAAGTGACACAACTTGGCTGCCACCACTGATATTTCCATGAGACCATCCCGAACCATAGGCTGATTTTCCTTCCTAGGGTTAAGGTTTGAGTTACGCCTAGGGTAAGGGTTCTATTAACCAGAAAGCCCTGAGTTCCAAGAACACAGCAGCTGTGAAGGACTAGCCAAGAAGAGCGCAAAAGTACCACAACATGCCTGCCTCCACAGCTTTTTCCTTGGGGACATGCCTAATTCCTGGCTGATTTGCCTTTCTCGTCTTAGGGTTGGGGTTAGGCCTAGGGCTAGGATTTTTAAAATCAGGAAGCCCTGAGTTCCAGGCACACTGGAGCTGTGAAAGGCATCCAAAAGGGAGTGCAAAAGTGCCACAACATGGTTGCTTTCACGGCTTTTTCCTTGGCAAGAAGCTTAACACCAGGCTGATTTCCCTTCCCAGGGTTACTGTAAGGCTTAGGCCTAGGGCTAGGATTTTTAAAACTAGGAAGCCCTTAGCTCCAGGCACACTGCAGCTGTTCAAGGCATCCCAAGGGGAGTACAAAAGTGCAACAACATGGCAGCTTTCACAGCTTTTTCCTTGGCACCATCCCTATACCTAGGCTGTTTTATCTGCCTAGGGTTAGGGTTAGGGTTCAGCCTAGGGCTTGGAGTTTTTTAACCAGGAAGCCCTGAGTTCCAGGCTTACTGCATCTGCCAAATGCATCCCAAAGAGAGTGCAAAAGTGCCACAACATGGCTGCTTTCACGGCTTTTCCCTTAGGAAGAACCCTAATACGCGGCTGATTTACCTTCCTAGTGTTACTGTTAGGCTTAGGCCTAGGACTTTTAAAACCAGGAAGCCCTGGGCTCCAGGCACACTGCAGCTGTTAAAGGCATCCCAAGAGGGCCGCAGAAGTGACACAACTTGGCTGCCTCTGCTTCTATTCTCATGAGACCATCCCGAACCATAGGCTGATTTTCCTTCCTAGGGTTAATGTTACAGTTACGCCTAGGGTAAGAGGTCTATTAACCAGAAAGACCTGAGTTCCAAGAACACAGCAGCTGCGAAGGACTACCCAAGAAGAGCGCAAAAGTACCACAACATGCCTGCCTCCACAGATTTTTCCTTGGGGACATGCCTAATTCCTGGCTGATTTGCCTTTCTCGTCTTAGGGTTGGGGTTCGGCCTAGGGCTAGGATTTTTTTAACTAGGAAGCCCTGAGTTCCAGGCTTACTGCATCTGCCAAAGGCATCCCAAAGGGACTGCAGAAGTGCCACAACATGGCTGCTTTCACGGCTTTTCCCTTAGGAAGAACCCTAATACGCGGCTGATTTACCTTCCTAGGGTTACTGTTAGGCTTAGGCCTAGGACTTTTAAAACCAGGAAGCCCTGGGCTCCAGGCACACTGCAGCTGCGAAAGGCATCCCAAGGGGAGCGCAAAAGTGACACAACTTGGCTGCCACCACTGATATTTCCATGAGACCATCCCGAACCATAGGCTGATTTTCCTTCCTAGGGTTAAGGTTTGAGTTACGCCTAGGGTAAGGGTTCTATTAACCAGAAAGCCCTGAGTTCCAAGAACACAGCAGCTGTGAAGGACTAGCCAAGAAGAGCGCAAAAGTACCACAACGTGCCTGCCTCCACAGCTTTTTCCTTGGGGACATGCCTAATTCCTGGCTGATTTGCCTTTCTCGTCTTAGGGTTGGGGTTCGGCCTAGGGCTAGGATTTTTAAAATCAGGAAGCCCTGAGTTCCAGGCACACTGGAGCTGTGAAAGGCATCCAAAAGGGAGTGCAAAAGTGCCACAACATGGTTGCTTTCACGGCTTTTTCCTTGGCAAGAAGCTTAACACCAGGCTGATTTCCCTTCCCAGGGTTACTGTAAGGCTTAGGCCTAGGGCTAGGATTTTAAAAACTAGGAAGCCATTAGATCCAGGCACACTGCAGCTGTTCAAGGCATCCCAAGGGGAGTACAAAAGTGCAACAACATGGCAGCTTTCACAGCTTTTTCCTTGGCACCATCCCTATACCTAGGCTGATTTATCTGCCTAGGGTTAGGGTTAGGGTTCAGCCTAGGGCTTGGAGTTTTTTAACCAGGAAGCCCTGAGTTCCAGGCTTACTTCATCTGCCAAAGGCATCCCAAAGGGAGTGCAAAAGTGCCACAACATGGCTGCTTTCACGGCTTTTCCCTTAGGAAGAACCCTAATACGCGGCTGATTTACCTTCCTAGGGTTACTGTTAGGCTTAGGCCTAGGACTTTTAAAACCAGGAAGCCCTGGGCTCCAGGCACACTGCAGCTGTTAAAGGCATCCCAAGAGGGCCGCAGAAGTGACACAACTTGGCTGCCTCTGCTTCTATTCTCATGAGACCATCCCGAACCATAGGCTGATTTTCCTTCCTAGGGTTAATGTTTGAGTTTCGCCTCGGGTAAGAGGTCTATTAACCAGAAAGACCTGAGTTCCAAGAACACAGCAGCTGCGAAGGACTAGCCAAGAAGAGCGCAAAAGTACCACAACATGCCTGCCTCCACAGCTTTTTCCTTGGGGACATGCCTAATTCCTGGCTGATTTGCCTTTCTCGTCTTAGGGTTGGGGTTCGGCCTAGGGCTAGGATTTTTTTAACTAGGAAGCCCTGTGTTCCAGGCTTACTGCATCTGCCAAAGGCATCCCAAAGGGAGTGCAGAAGTGCCACAACATGGCTGCTTTCACGGCTTTTCCCTTAGGAAGAACCCTAATACGCGGCTGATTTACCTTCCTAGGGTTACTGTTAGGCTTAGGCCTAGGACTTTTAAAACCAGGAAGCCCTGGGCTCCAGGCACACTGCAGCTGCGAAAGGCATCCCAAGGGGAGCGCAAAAGTGACACAACTTGGCTGCCACCACTGATATTTCCATGAGACCATCCCGAACCATAGGCTGATTTTCCTTCCTAGGGTTAAGGTTTGAGTTACGCCTAGGGTAAGGGTTCTATTAACCAGAAAGCCCTGAGTTCCAAGAACACAGCAGCTGCGAAGGACTACCCAAGAAGAGCGCAAAAGTACCACAACATGCCTGCGTCGATAGCTTTTTCCTTGGGGACATGCCTAATTCCTGGCTGATTTGCCTTTCTCGTCTTAGGGTTGGGGTTCGGCCTAGGGCTAGGATTTTTAAAATCAGGAAGCCCTGAGTTCCAGGCACACTGGAGCTGTGAAAGGCATCCAAAAGGGAGTGCAAAAGTGCCACAACATGGCTGCTTTCACGGCTTTTTCCTTGGCAAGAAGCCTAACACAAGGTTGATTTCCCTTCCCAGGGTTACTGTAAGGCTTAGGCCTAGGGCTAGGATTTTTAAAACTAGGAAGCCATTAGATCCAGGCACACTGCAGCTGTTCAAGGCATCCCAAGGGGAGTACAAAAGTGCAACAACATGGCAGCTTTCACAGCTTTTTCCTTGGCACCATCCCTATACCTAGGCTGATTTATCTGCCTAGGGTTAGGGTTAGGGTTCAGCCTAGGGCTTGGAGTTTTTTAACCAGGAAGCCCTGAGTTCCAGGCTTACTGCATCTGCCAAAGGCATCCCAAAGGGAGTGCAGAAGTGCCACAACATGGCTGCTTTCACGGCTTTTCCCTTAGGAAGAACCCTAATACGCGGCTGATTTACCTTCCTAGGGTTACTGTTAGGCTTAGGCCTAGGACTTTTAAAACCAGGAAGCCCTGGGCTCCAGGCACACTGCAGCTGCGAAAGGCATCCCAAGGGGAGCGCAAAAGTGACACAACTTGGCTGCCACCACTGATATTTCCATGAGACCATCCCGAACCATAGGCTGATTTTCCTTCCTAGGGTTAAGGTTTGAGTTACGCCTGGGGTAAGGGTTCTATTAACCAGAAAGTCCTGAGTTCCAACAACACAGCAGCTGCGAAGGACTACCCAAGAAGAGCGCAAAAGTACCACAACATGCCTGCCTCCACAGCTTTTTCCTTGGGGACATGCCTAATTCCTGGCTGATTTGCCTTTCTCGTCTTAGGGTTGGGGCTCGGCCTAGGGCTAGGATTTTTAAAATCAGGAAGCCCTGAGTTCCAGGCACACTGGAGCTGTGAAAGGCATCCAAAAGGGAGTGCAAAAGTGCCACAACATGGTTGCTTTCACGGCTTTTTCCTTGGCAAGAAGCTTAACACCAGGCTGATTTCCCTTCCCAGGGTTACTGTAAGGCTTAGGCCTAGGGCTAGGATTTTTAAAACTAGGAAGCCCTTAGATCCAGGCACACTGCAGCTGTTCAAGGCATCCCAAGGGGAGTACAAAAGTGCAACAACATGGCAGCTTTCACAGCTTTTTCCTTGGCACCATCCCTATACCTAGGCTGATTTATCTGCCTAGGGTTAGGATTAGGGTTCAGCCTAGGGCTTGGAGTTTTTTAACCAGGAAGCCCTGAGTTCCAGGCTTACTGCATCTGCCAAAGGCATCCCAAAGGGAGTGCAAAAGTGCCACAACATGGCTGCTTTCACAGCTTTTCCCTTAGGAAGAACCCTAATACCCGGCTGATTTACCTTCCTAGGGTTACTGTTAGGCTTAGGCCTAGGACTTTTAAAACCAGGAAGCCCTGGGCTCCAGGCACACTGCAGCTGTTAAAGGCATCCCAAGAGGGCCGCAGAAGTGACACAACTTGGCTGCCTCTGCTGCTATTCTCATGAGAACATCCCGAACCATAGGCTGATTTTCCTTCCTAGGGTTAAGGTTTTAGTTACGCCTAGGGTAAGGGTTCTATTAACCAGAAATCCCTGAGTTCCAAGAACACAGCAGCTGCGAAGGACTAGCCAAGAAGAGCGCAAAAGTACCACAACATGCCTGCCTCCACAGCTTTTTCCTTGGGGACATGCCTAATTCCTGGCTGATTTGCCTTTCTCGTCTTAGGTTATGGGTTCGGCCTAGGGCTAGGATTTTTTTAACTAGGAAGCCCTGAGTTCCAGGCTTACTTCATCTGCCAAAAGCATCCCAAAGGGAGTGCAGAAGTGCCACAACATGGCTGCTTTCACGGCTTTTCCCTTAGGAAGAACCCTAATACGCGGCTGATTTACCTTCCTAGGGTTACTGTTAGGCTTAGGCCTAGGACTTTTAAAACCAGGAAGCCCTGGGCTCCAGGCACACTGCAGCTGCGAAAGGCATCCCAAGGGGAGCGCAAAAGTGACACAACTTGGCTGCCACCACTGATATTTCCATGAGACCATCCCGAACCATAGGCTGATTTTCCTTCCTAGGGTTAAGGTTTGAGTTACGCCTAGGGTAAGAGTTCTATTAACCAGAAAGCCCTGAGTTCCAAGAACACAGCAGCTGCGAAGGACTACCCAAGAAGAGCGCAAAAGTACCACAACGTGCCTGCCTCCACAGCTTTTTCCTTGGGGACATGCCTAATTCCTGGCTGATTTGCCTTTCTCGTCTTAGGGTTGGGTTTCGGCCTAGGGCTAGGATTTTTAAAATCAGGAAGCCCTGAGTTCCAGGCACACTGGAGCTGTGAAAGGCATCCAAAAGGGAGTGCAAAAGTGCCACAACATGGTTGCTTTCACGGCTTTTTCCTTGGCAAGAAGCTTAACACCAGGCTGATTTCCCTTCCCAGGGTTACTGTAAGGCTTAGGCCTAGGGCTAGGATTTTTAAAACTAGGAAGCCATTAGATCCAGGCACACTGCAGCTGTTCAAGGCATCCCAAGGGGAGTACAAAAGTGCAACAACATGGCAGCTTTCACAGCTTTTTCCTTGGCACCATCCCTATACCTAGGCTGATTTATCTGCCTAGGGTTAGGGTTAGGCTTCAGCCTAGGGCTTGGAGTTTTTTAACCAGGAAGCCCTGAGTTCCAGGCTTACTGCATCTGCCAAAGGCATCCCAAAGGGAGTGCAAGAGTGCCACAACATGGCTGCTTTCACAGCTTTTCCCTTAGGAAGAACCCTAATACGCGGCTGATTTACCTTCCTAGGGTTACTGTTAGGCTTAGGCCTAGGACTTTTAAAACCAGGAAGCCCTGGGCTCCAGGCACACTGCAGCTGTTAAAGGCATCCCAAGAGGGCCGCAGAAGTGACACAACTTGGCTGCCTCTGCTTCTATTCTCATGAGACCATCCCGAACCATAGGCTGATTTTCCTTCCTAGGGTTAAGGTTTGAGTTTCGCCTAGGGTAAGAGGTCTATTAACCAGAAAGACCTGAGTTCCAAGAACACAGCAGCTGCGAAGGACTAGCCAAGAAGAGCGCAAAAGTACCACAACATGCCTGCCTCCACAGCTTTTTCCTTGGGGACATGCCTAATTCCTGGCTGATTTGCCTTTCTCGTCTTAGGGTTGGGGTTCGGCCTAGGGCTAGGATTTTTTTAACTAGGAAGCCCTGAGTTCCAGGCTTACTGCATCTGCCAAAGGCATCCCAAAGGGAGTGCAGAAGTGCCACAACATGGCTGCTTTCACGGCTTTTCCCTTAGGAAGAACCCTAATGCGCGGCTGATTTACCTTCCGAGGGTTACTGTTAGGCTTAGGCCTAGGACTTTTAAAACCAGGAAGCCCTGGGCTCCAGGCACACTGCAGCTGCGAAAGGCATCCCAAGGGGAGCGCAAAAGTGACACAACTTGGCTGCCACCACTGATATTTCCATGAGACCATCCCGAACCATAGGCTGATTTTCCTTCCTAGGGTTAAGGTTTGAGTTACGCCTAGGGTAAGGGTTCTATTAACCAGAAAGCCCTGAGTTCCAAGAACACAGCAGCTGCGAAGGACTAGCCAAGAAGAGCGCAAAAGTACCACAACATGCCTGCCTCCACAGCTTTTTCCTTGGGGACATGCCTAATTCCTGGCTGATTTGCCTTTCTCGTCTTAGGGTTGGGGTTCGGCCTAGGGCTAGGATTTTTAAAATCAGGAAGCCCTGAGTTCCAGGCACACTGGAGCTGTGAAAGGCATCCAAAAGGGAGTGCAAAAGTGCCACAACATGGTTGCTTTCACGGCTTTTTCCTTGGCAAGAAGCTTAACACCAGGCTGATTTCCCTTCCCAGGGTTACTGTAAGGATTAGGCCTAGGGCTAGGATTTTTAAAACTAGGAAGCCCTTAGATCCAGGCACACTGCAGCTGTTCAAGGCATCCCAAGGGGAGTACAAAAGTGCAACAACATGGCAGCTTTCACAGCTTTTTCCTTGGCACCATCCCTATACCTAGGCTGATTTATCTGCCTAGGGTTAGGGTTAGGGTTCAGCCTAGGGCTTGGAGTTTTTTAACCAGGAAGCCCTGAGTTCCAGGCTTACTGCATCTGCCAAAGGCATCCCAAAGGGAGTGCAGAAGTGCCACAACATGGCTGCTTTCACGGCTTTTCCCTTAGGAAGAACCCTAATACGCGGCTGATTTACCTTCCTAGGGTTACTGTTAGGCTTAGGCCTAGGACTTTTAAAACCAGGAAGCCCTGGGCTCCAGGCACACTGCAGCTGCGAAAGGCATCCCAAGGGGAGCGCAAAAGTGACACAACTTGGCTGCCACCACTGATATTTCCATGAGACCATCCCGAACCATAGGCTGATTTTCCTTCCTAGGGTTAAGGTTTGAGTTACGCCTAGGGTAAGGGTTCTATTAACCAGAAAGCCCTGAGTTCCAAGAACACAGCAGCTGTGAAGGACTACCAAAGAAGAGCGCAAAAGTACCACAACATGCCTGCCTCCACAGCTTTTTCCTTGGGGACATGCCTAATTCCTGGCTGATTTGCCTTTCTCGTCTTAGGGTTGGGGTTCGGCCTAGGGCTAGGATTTTTTTAACTAGGAAGCCCTGAGTTCCAGGCTTACTGCATCTGCCAAAGGCATCCCAAAGGGAGTGCAGAAGTGCCACAACATGGCTGCTTTCACGGCTTTTCCCTTAGGAAGAACCCTAATACGCGGCTGATTTACCTTCCTAGGGTTACTGTTAGGCTTAGGCCTAGGACTTTTAAAACCAGGAAGCCCTGGGCTCCAGGCACACTGCAGCTGCGAAAGGCATCCCAAGGGGAGCGCAAAAGTGACACAACTTGGCTGCCACCACTGATATTTCCATGAGACCATCCCGAACCATAGGCTGATTTTCCTTCCTAGGGTTAAGGTTTGAGTTACGCCTAGGGTAAGGGTTCTATTACCCAGAAAGCCCTGAGTTCCAAGAACACAGCAGCTGCGAAGGACTAGCCAAGAAGAGCGCAAAAGTACCACAACATGCCTGCCTCCACAGCTTTTTCCTTGGGGACATGCCTAATTCCTGGCTGATTTGCCTTTCTCGTCTTAGGGTTGGGGTTCGGCCTAGGGCTACGATTTTTAAAATCAGGAAGCCCTGAGTTCCAGGCACACTGGAGCTGTGAAAGGCATCCAAAAGGGAGTGCAAAAGTGCCACAACATGGTTGCTTTCACGGCTTTTTCCTTGGCAAGAAGCTTAACACCAGGCTGATTTCCCTTCCCAGGGTTACTGTAAGGCTTAGGCCTAGGGCTAGGATTTTTAAAACTAGGAAGCCCTTAGCTCCAGGCACACTGCAGCTGTTCAAGGCATCCCAAGGGGAGTACAAAAGTGCAACAACATGGCAGCTTTCACAGCTTTTTCCTTGGCACCATCCCTATACCTAGGCTGATTTATCTGCCTAGGGTTAGGGTTAGGCTTCAGCCTAGGGCTTGGAGTTTTTTAACCAGGAAGCCCTGAGTTCCAGGCTTACTGCATCTGCCAAAGGCATCCCAAAGGGAGTGCAAAAGTGCCACAACATGGCTGCTTTCACAGCTTTTCCCTTAGGAAGAACCCTAATACGCGGCTGATTTACCTTCCTAGGGTTACTGTTAGGCTTAGGCCTAGGACTTTTAAAACCAGGAAGCCCTGGGCTCCAGGCACATGCAGCTGTTAAAGGCATCCCAAGAGGGCCGCAGAAGTGACACAACTTGGCTGCCTCTGCTTCTATTCTCATGAGACCATCCCGAACCATAGGCTGATTTTCCTTCCTAGGGTTAAGGTTTGAGTTTCGCCTAGGGTAAGAGGTCTATTAACCAGAAAGACCTGAGTTCCAAGAACACAGCAGCTGCGAAGGACTAGCCAAGAAGAGCGCAAAAGTACCACAACATGCCTGCCTCCACAGCTTTTTCCTTGGGGACATGCCTAATTCCTGGCTGATTTGCCTTTCTCGTCTTAGGGTTGGGGTTCGGCCTAGGGCTAGGATATTTTTAACTAGGAAGCCCTGAGTTCCAGGCTTACTGCATCTGCCAAAGGCATCCCAAAGGGAGTGCAGAAGTGCCACAACATGGCTGCTTTCACGGCTTTTCCCTTAGGAAGAACCCTAATACGCGGCTGATTTACCTTCCTAGGGTTACTGTTAGGCTTAGGCCTAGGACTTTTAAAACCAGGAAGCCCTGGGCTCCAGGCACACTGCAGCTGCGAAAGGCATCCCAAGGGGAGCGCAAAAGTGACACAACTTGGCTGCCGCCACTGATATTTCCATGAGACCATCCCGAACCATAGGCTGATTTTCCTTCCTAGGGTTAAGGTTTGAGTTACGCCTAGGGTAAGAGTTCTATTAACCAGAAAGCCCTGAGTTCCAAGAACACAGCAGCTGCGAAGGACTACCCAAGAAGAGCGCAAAAGTACCACAACGTGCCTGCCTCCACAGCTTTTTCCTTGGGGACATGCCTAATTCCTGGCTGATTTGCCTTTCTCGTCTTAGGGTTGGGTTTCGGCCTAGGGCTAGGATTTTTAAAATCAGGAAGCCCTGAGTTCCAGGCACACTGGAGCTGTGAAAGGCATCCCAAAGGGAGTGCAAAAGTGCCACAACATGGTTGCTTTCACGGCTTTTTCCTTGGCAAGAAGCTTAACACCAGGCTGATTTCCCTTCCCAGGGTTACTGTAAGGCTTAGGCCTAGGGCTAGGATTTTTAAAACTAGGAAGCCCTTAGCTCCAGGCACACTGCAGCTGTTCAAGGCATCCCAAGGGGAGTACAAAAGTGCAACAACATGGCAGCTTTCACAGCTTTTTCCTTGGCACCATCCCTATACCTAGGCTGATTTATCTGCCTAGGGTTAGGGTTAGGGTTCAGCCTAGGGCTTGGAGTTTTTTAACCAGGAAGCCCTGAGTTCCAGGCTTACTGCATCTGCCAAAGGCATCCCAAAGGGAGTGCAAAAGTGCCACAACATGGCTGCTTTCACAGCTTTTCCCTTAGGAAGAACCCTAATACCCGGCTGATTTACCTTCCTAGGGTTACTGTTAGGCTTAGGCCTAGGACTTTTAAAACCAGGAAGCCCTGGGCTCCAGGCACACTGCAGCTGTTAAAGGCATCCCAAGAGGGCCGCAGAAGTGACACAACTTGGCTGCCTCTGCTTCTATTCTCATGAGACCATCCCGAACCATAGGCTGATTTTCCTTCCTAGGGTTAATGTTTGAGTTTCGCCTAGGGTAAGAGGTCTATTAACCAGAAAGACCAGAGTTCCAAGAACACAGCAGCTGCGAAGGACTAGCCAAGAAGAGCGCAAAAGTACCACAACATGCCTGCCTCCACAGCTTTTTCCTTGGGGACATGCCTAATTCCTGGCTGATTTGCCTTTCTCGTCTTAGGGTTGGGGTTCGGCCTAGGGCTAGGATGTTTTTAACTAGGAAGCCCTGAGTTCCAGGCTTACTGCATCTGCCAAAGGCATCCCAAAGGGAGTGCAGAAGTGCCACAACATGGCTGCTTTCACGGCTTTTCCCTTAGGAAGAACCCTAATGCGCGGCTGATTTACCTTCCGAGGGTTACTGTTAGGCTTAGGCCTAGGACTTTTAAAACCAGGAAGCCCTGGGCTCCAGGCACACTGCAGCTGCGAAAGGCATCCCAAGGGGAGCGCAAAAGTGACACAACTTGGCTGCCACCACTGATATTTCCATGAGACCATCCCGAACCATAGGCTGATTTTCCTTCCTAGGGTTAAGGTTTGAGTTACGCCTAGGGTAAGGGTTCTATTAACCAGAAAGCTCTGAGTTCCAAGAACACAGCAGCTGCGAAGGACTAGCCAAGAAGAGCGCAAAAGTACCACAACATGCCTGCCTCCACAGCTTTTTCCTTGGGGACATGCCTAATTCCTGGCTGATTTGCCTTTCTCGTCTTAGGGCTGGGGTTCGGCCAAGGGCTTGGAGTTTTTTAACCAGGAAGCCCTGAGTTCCAGGCTTACTGCATCTGCCAAATGCATCCCAAAGGGAGTGCAGAAGTGCCACAACATGGCTGCTTTCACGGCTTTTCCCTTAGGAAGAACCCTAATACGCGGCTGATTTACCTTCCTAGGGTTACTGTTAGGCTTAGGCCTAGGACTTTTAAAACCAGGAAGCCCTGGGCTCCAGGCACACTGCAGCTGCGAAAGGCATCCCAAGAGGGCCGCAGAAGCGACACAACTTGGCTGCCTCTGCTTCTATTCTCATGAGACCATCCCGAACCATAGGCTGATTTTCCTTCCTAGGGTTAATGTTTGAGTTTCGCCTAGGGTAAGAGGTCTATTAACCAGAAAGACCTGAGTTCCAAGAACACAGCAGCTGCGAGGGACTACCCAAGAAGAGCGCAAAAGTACCACAACATGCCTGCCTCCACAGCTTTTTCCTTGGGGACATGCCTAATTCCTGGCTGATTTGCCTTTCTCGTCTTAGGGTTGGGGTTCGGCCTAGGGCTAGGATTTTTTTAACTCGGAAGCCCTGAGTTCCAGCCTTACTTCATCTGCCAAAGGCATCCCAAAGGGAGTGCAGAAGTGCCACAACATGGCTGCTTTCACGGCTTTTCCCTTAGGAAGAACCCTAATACGCGGCTGATTTACCTTCCTAGGGTTACTGTTAGGCTTAGGCCTAGGACTTTTAAAACCAGGAAGCCCTGGGCTCCAGGCACACTGCAGCTGCGAAAGGCATCCCAAGGGGAGCGCAAAAGTGACACAACTTGGCTGCCACCACTGATATTTCCATGAGACCATCCCGAACCATAGGCTGATTTTCCTTCCTAGGGTTAAGGTTTGAGTTACGCCTAGGGTAAGGGTTCTATTAACCAGAAAGCCCTGAGTTCCAAGAACACAGCAGCTGCGAAGGACTAGCCAAGAAGAGCGCAAAAGTACCACAACATGCCTGCCTCCACAGCTTTTTCCTTGGGGACATGCCTAATTCCTGGCTGATTTGCCTTTCTCGTCTTAGGGTTGGGGTTCGGCCTAGGGCTAGGATATTTTTAACTAGGAAGCCCTGAGTTCCAGGCTTACTGCATCTGCCAAAGGCATCCCAAAGGGAGTGCAGAAGTGCCACAACATGGCTGCTTTCACGGCTTTTCCCTTAGGAAGAACCCTAATACGCGGCTGATTTACCTTCCTAGGGTTACTGTTAGGCTTAGGCCTAGGACTTTTAAAACCAGGAAGCCCTGGGCTCCAGGCACACTGCAGCTGCGAAAGGCATCCCAAGGGGAGCGCAAAAGTGACACAACTTGGCTGCCGCCACTGATATTTCCATGAGACCATCCCGAACCATAGGCTGATTTTCCTTCCTAGGGTTAAGGTTTGAGTTACGCCTAGGGTAAGAGGTCTATTAACCAGAAAGACCTGAGTTCCAAGAACACAGCAGCTGCGAAGGACTACCCAAGAAGAGCGCAAAAGTACCACAACGTGCCTGCCTCCACAGCTTTTTCCTTGGGGACATGCCTAATTCCTGGCTGATTTGCCTTTCTCGTCTTAGGGTTGGGTTTCGGCCTAGGGCTAGGATTTTTAAAATCAGGAAGCCCTGAGTTCCAGGCACACTGGAGCTGTGAAAGGCATCCAAAAGGGAGTGCAAAAGTGCCACAACATGGTTGCTTTCACGGCTTTTTCCTTGGCAAGAAGCTTAACACCAGGCTGATTTCCCTTCCCAGGGTTACTGTAAGGCTTAGACCTAGGGCTTGGATTTTTAAAACTAGGAAGCCCTTAGCTCCAGGCACACTGCAGCTGTTCAAGGCATCCCAAGGGGAGTACAAAAGTGCAACAACATGGCAGCTTTCACAGCTTTTTCCTTGGCACCATCCCTATACCTAGGCTGATTTATCTGCCTAGGGTTAGGGTTAGGGTTCAGCCTAGGGCTTGGAGATTTTAACCAGGAAGCCCTGAGTTCCAGGCTTACTGCATCTGCCAAAGGCATCCCAAAGGGAGAGCAAGAGTGCCACAACATGGCTGCTTTCACAGCTTTTCCCTTAGGAAGAACCCTAATACCCGGCTGATTTACCTTCCTAGGGTTACTGTTAGGCTTAGGCCTAGGACTTTTAAAACCAGGAAGCCCTGGGCTCCAGGCACACTGCAGCTGTTAAAGGCATCCCAAGAGGGCCGCAGAAGTGACACAACTTGGCTGCCTCTGCTTCTATTCTCATGAGACCATCCCGAACCATAGGCTGATTTTCCTTCCTAGGGTTAAGGTTTGAGTTTCGCCTAGGGTAAGAGGTCTATTAACCAGAAAGACCTGAGTTCCAAGAACACAGCAGCTGCGAAGGACTAGCCAAGAAGAGCGCAAAAGTACCACAACATGCCTGCCTCCACAGCTTTTTCCTTGGGGACATGCCTAATTCCTGGCTGATTTGCCTTTCTCGTCTTAGGGTTGGGGTTCGGCCTAGGGCTAGGATTTTTTTAACTAGGAAGCCCTGAGTTCCAGGCTTACTGCATCTGCCAAAGGCATCCCAAAGGGAGTGCAGAAGTGCCACAACATGGCTGCTTTCACAGCTTTTCCCTTAGGAAGAACCCTAATACGCGGCTGATTTACCTTCCTAGGGTTACTGTTAGGCTTAGGCCTAGGACTTTTAAAACCAGGAAGCCCTGGGCTCCAGGCACACTGCAGCTGCGAAAGGCATCCCAAGGGGAGCGCAAAAGTGACACAACTTGGCTGCCGCCACTGATATTTCCATGAGACCATCCCGAACCATAGGCTGATTTTCCTTCCTAGGGTTAAGGTTTGAGTTTCGCCTAGGGTAAGAGGTCTATTGACCAGAAAGACCTGAGTTCCAAGAACACAGCAGCTGCGAAGGACTACCCAAGAAGAGCGCAAAAGTACCACAACATGCCTGCCTCCACAGCTTTTTCCTTGGGAACATGCCTAATTCCTGGCTGATTTGCCTTTCTCGTCTTAGGGTTGGGGTTCGGCCTAGGGCTAGGATATTTTTAACCAGGAAGCCCTGAGTTCCAGGCTTACTGCATCTGCCAAAGGCATCCCAAAGGGAGTGCAAAAGTGCCACAACATGGCTGCTTTCACAGCTTTTCCCTTAGGAAGAACCCTAATACCCGGCTGATTTACCTTCCTAGGGTTACTGTTAGGCTTAGGCCTAGGACTTTTAAAACCAGGAAGCCCTGGGCTCCAGGCACACTGCAGCTGTTAAAGGCATCCCAAGAGGGCCGCAGAAGTGACACAACTTGGCTGCCTCTGCTTCTATTCTCATGAGACCATCCCGAACCATAGGCTGATTTTCCTTCCTAGGGTTAAGGTTTGAGTTTCGCCTAGGGTAAGAGGTCTATTAACCAGAAAGACCTGAGTTCCAAGAACACAGCAGCTGCGAAGGACTACCCAAGAAGAGCGCAAAAGTACCACAACATGCCTGCCTCCACAGCTTTTTCCTTGGGGACATGCCTAATTCCTGGCTGATTTGCCTTTCTCGTCTTAGGGTTGGGGTTCGGCCTAGGGCTAGGATATTTTTAACTAGGAAGCCCTGAGTTCCAGGCTTACTGCATCTGCCAAAGGCATCCCAAAGGGAGTGCAGAAGTGCCACAACATGGCTGCTTTCACGGCTTTTCCCTTAGGAAGAACCCTAATACGCGGCTGATTTACCTTCCTAGGGTTACTGTTAGGCTTAGGCCTAGGACTTTTAAAACCAGGAAGCCCTGGGCTCCAGGCACACTGCAGCTGCGAAAGGCATCCCAAGGGGAGCGCAAAAGTGACACAACTTGGCTGCCACCACTGATATTTCCATGAGACCATCCCGAACCACAGGCTGATTTTCCTTCCTAGGGTTAAGGTTTGAGTTACGCCTAGGGTAAGGGTTCTATTAACCAGAAAGCCCTGAGTTCCAAGAACACAGCAGCTGCGAAGGACTAGCCAAGAAGAGCGCAAAAGTACCACAACATGCCTGCCTCCACAGCTTTTTCCTTGGGGACATGCCTAATTCCTGGCTGATTTGCCTTTCTCGTCTTAGGGTTGGGGTTCGGCCTAGGGCTAGGATTTTTAAAATCAGGAAGCCCTGAGTTCCAGGCACACTGGAGCTGTGAAAGGCATCCAAAAGGGAGTGCAAAAGTGCCACAACATGGTTGCTTTCACAGCTTTTTCCTTGGCAAGAAGCTTAACACCAGGCTGATTTCCCTTCCCAGGGTTACTGTAAGGCTTAGGCCTAGGGCTAGGATTTTTAAAACTAGGAAGCCCTTAGATCCAGGCACACTGCAGCTGTTCAAGGCATCCCAAGGGGAGTACAAAAGTGCAACAACATGGCAGCTTTCACAGCTTTTTCCTTGGCACCATCCCTATACCTAGGCTGATTTATCTGCCTAGGGTTAGGGTTAGGGTTCAGCCTAGGTCTTGGAGATTTTTAACCAGGAAGCCCTGAGTTCCAGGCTTACTGCATCTGCCAAAGGCATCCCAAAGGGAGTGCAAAAGTGCCACAACATGGCTGCTTTCACAGCTTTTCCCTTAGGAAGAACCCTAATACCCGGCTGATTTACCTTCCTAGGGTTACTGTTAGGCTTAGGCCTAGGACTTTTGAAACCAGGAAGCCCTGGGCTCCAGGCACATGCAGCTGTTAAAGGCATCCCAAGAGGGCCGCAGAAGTGACACAACTTGGCTGCCTCTGCTTCTATTCTCATGAGACCATCCCGAACCATAGGCTGATTTTCCTTCCTAGGGTAAATGTTTGAGTTTCGCCTAGGGTAAGAGGTCTATTAACCAGAAAGACCAGAGTTCCAAGAACACAGCAGCTGCGAAGGACTAGCCAAGAAAAACGCAAAAGTACCACAACATGCCTGCCTCCACAGCTTTTTCCTTGGGGACATGCCTAATTCCTGGCTGATTTGCCTTTCTCGTCTTAGGGTTGGGGTTCGGCCTAGGGCTAGGATTTTTTTAACTAGGAAGCCCTGAGTTCCAGGCTTACTGCATCTGCCAAAGGCATCCCAAAGGGACTGCAGAAGTGCCACAACATGGCTGCTTTCACGGCTTTTCCCTTAGGAAGAACCCTAATGCGCGCCTGATTTACCTTCCGAGGGTTACTGTTAGGCTTAGGCCTAGGACTTTTAAAACCAGGAAGCCCTGGGCGCCAGGCACACTGCAGCTGCGAAAGGCATCCCAAGGGGAGCGCAAAAGTGACACAACTTGGCTGCCACCACTGATATTTCCATGAGACCATCCCGAACCATAGGCTGATTTTCCTTCCTAGGGTTAAGGTTTGAGTTACGCCTAGGGTAAGGGTTCTATTAACCAGAAAGCTCTGAGTTCCAAGAACACAGCAGCTGCGAAGGACTACCCAAGAAGAGCGCAAAAGTACCACAACGTGCCTGCCTCCACAGCTTTTTCCTTGGGGACATGCCTAATTCCTGGCTGATTTGCCTTTCTCGTCTTAGGGTTGGGGTTCGGCCTAGGGCTAGGATTTTTTTAACTAGGAAGCCCTGAGTTCCAGGCTTACTTCATCTGCCAAAGGCATCCCAAAGGGAGTGCAGAAGTGCCACAACATGGCTGCTTTCACGGCTTTCCCCTTAGGAAGAACCCTAATACGCGGCTGATTTACCTTCCTAGGGTTACTGTTAGGCTTAGGCCTAGGACTTTTAAAACTAGGAAGCCCTTAGATCCAGGCACACTGCAGCTGTTCAAGGCATCCCAAGGGGAGCACTAAAGTACCACAACATGGCAGCTTTCACAGCTTTTTCCTTGGCACCATCCCTATACCTAGGCTGATTTATCTGCCTAGGGTTAGGGTTAGGCTTCAGCCTAGGGCTTGGAGTTTTTTAACCAGGAAGCCCTGAGTTCCAGGCTTACTGCATCTGCCAAAGGCATCCCAAAGGGTGTGCAGAAGTGCCACAACATGGCTGCTTTCACGGCTTTTCCCTTAGGAAGAACCCTAATACCCGGCTGATTTACCTTCCTAGGGTTACTGTTAGGCTTAGGCCTAGGACTTTTAAAACCAGGAAGCCCTGGGCTCCAGGCACTCTTCAGCTGCGAAAGGCATCCCAAGGGGAGCGCAAAAGTGACGCAACTTGGCTGCCACCACTGATATTTCCATGAGACCATCCCGAACCATAGGCTGATTTTCCTTCCTAGGGTTAAGGTTTGAGTTACGCCTAGGGTAAAGGTTCTATTAACCAGAAAGCCCTGAGTTCCAAGAACACAGCAGCTGCGAAGGACTAGCCAAGAAGAGCGCAAAAGTACCACAACATGCCTGCCTCCACAGCTTTTTCCTTGGGGACATGCCTAATTCCTGGCTGATTTGCCTTTCTCGTCTTAGGGTTGGGGTTCGGCCTAGTGCTAGGATATTAAAAATCAGGAAGCCCTGAGTTCCAGGCACACTGGAGCTGTGAAAGGCATCCAAAAGGGAGTGCAAAAGTGCCACAACATGGCTGCTTTCACGGCTTTTTCCTTGGCAAGAAGCTTAACACCAGGCTGATTTCCCTTCCCAGGGTTACTGTAAGGCTTAGGCCTAGGGCTAGGATTTTTAAAACTAGGAAGCCATTAGATCCAGGCACACTGCAGCTGTTCAAGGCATCCCAAGGGGAGTACAAAAGTGCAACAACATGGCAGCTTTCACAGCTTTTTCCTTGGCACCATCCCTATACCTAGGCTGATTTATCTGCCTAGGGTTAGGGTTAGGGTTCAGCCTAGGGCTTGGAGTTTTTTAACCAGGAAGCCCTGAGTTCCAGGCTTACTGCATCTGCCAAAGGCATCCCAAAGGGAGTGCAAAAGTGCCACAACATGGCTGCTTTCACGGCTTTTCCCTTAGGAAGAACCCTAATACCCGGCTGATTTACCTTCCTAGGGTTACTGTTAGGCTTAGGCCTAGGACTTTTAAAACCAGGAAGCCCTGGGCTCCAGGCACACTGCAGCTGTTAAAGGCATCCCAAGAGGGCCGCAGAAGTGACACAACTTGGCTGCCTCTGCTTCTATTCTCATGAGACCATCCCGAACCATAGGCTGATTTTCCTTCCTAGGGTTAAGGTTTGAGTTTCGCCTAGGGTAAGAGGTCTATTAACCAGAAAGACCTGAGTTCCAAGAACACAGCAGCTGCGAAGGACTACCCAAGAAGAGCGCAAAAGTACCACAACATGCCTGCCTCCACAGCTTTTTCCTTGGGGACATGCCTAATTCCTGGCTGATTTGCCTTTCTCGTCTTAGGGTTGGGGTTCGGCCTAGGGCTAGGATTTTTTTAACCAGGAAGCCCTGAGTTCCAGGCTTACTGCATCTGCCAAAGGCATCCCAAAGGGAGTGCAGAAGTGCCACAACATGGCTGCTTTCACGGCTTTTCCCTTAGGAAGAACCCTAATACGCGGCTGATTTACCTTCCTAGGGTTACTGTTAGGCTTAGGCCTAGGACTTTTAAAACCAGGAAGCCCTGGGCTCCAGGCACATGCAGCTGTTCAAGGCATCCCAAGAGGGCCGCAGAAGTGACACAACTTGGCTGCCTCTGTTGCTATTCTCATGAGACCATCCCGAACCATAGGCTGATTTTCCTTCCTAGGGTTAAGGTTTGAGTTACGCCTAGGGTAAGAGTTCTATTAACCAGAAAGCCCTGAGTTCCAAGAACACAGCAGCTGCGAAGGACTACCCAAGAAGAGCGCAAAAGTACCACAACGTGCCTGCCTCCACAGCTTTTTCCTTGGGGACATGCCTAATTCCTGGCTGATTTGCCTTTCTCGTCTTAGGGTTGGGGTTCGGCCTAGGGCTAGGATATTTTTAACTAGGAAGCCCTGTGTTCCAGGCTTACTTCATCTGCCAAAAGCATCCCAAAGGGAGTGCAGAAGTGCCACAACATGGCTGCTTTCACGGCTTTTCCCTTAGGAAGAACCCTAATACCCGGCTGATTTACCTTCCTAGGGTTACTGTTAGGCTTAGGCCTAGGACTTTTAAAACCAGGAAGCCCTGGGCTCCAGGCACACTGCAGCTGCGAAAGGCATCCCAAGGGGAGCGCAAAAGTGACGCAACTTGGCTGCCACCACTGATATTTCCATGAGACCATCCCGAACCATAGGCTGATTTTCCTTCCTAGGGTTAAGGTTTGAGTTACGCCTAGGGTAAGGGTTCTATTAACCAGAAAGCCCTGAGTTCCAAGAACACAGCAGCTGCGAAGGACTACCCAAGAAGAGCGCAAAAGTACCACAACATGCCTGCGTCGATAGCTTTTTCCTTGGGGACATGCCTAATTCCTGGCTGAATTGCCTTTCTCGTCTTAGGGTTGGGGTTCGGCCTAGGGCTAGGATTTTTAAAATCAGGAAGCCCTGAGTTCCAGGCACACTGGAGCTGTGAAAGGCATCCAAAAGGGAGTGCAAAAGTACGACAACATGGCTGCTTTCACGGCTTTTTCCTTGGCAAGAAGCCTAACACCAGGCTGATTTGCCTTCCCAGGGTTACTGTAAGGCTTAGGCCTAGGGCTAGGATTTTTAAAACTAGGAAGCCATTAGATCCAGGCACACTGCAGCTGTTCAAGGCATCCCAAGGGGAGTACAAAAGTGCAACCACATGGCAGCTTTCACAGCTTTTTCCTTGGCACCATCCCTATACCTAGGCTGATTTATCTGCCTAGGGTTAGGGTTAGGGTTCAGCCTAGGGCTTGGAGTTTTTTAACCAGGAAGCCCTGAGTTCCAGGCTTACTGCATCTGCCAAAGGCATCCCAAAGGGAGTGCAGAAGTGCCACAACATGGCTGCTTTCACGGCTTTTCCCTTAGGAAGAACCCTAATACGCGGCTGATTTACCTTCCTAGGGTTACTGTTAGGCTTAGGCCTAGGACTTTTAAAACCAGGAAGCCCTGGGCTCCAGGCACACTGCAGCTGCGAAAGGCATCCCAAGGGGAGCGCAAAAGTGAAACAACTTGGCTGCCACCACTGATATTTCCATGAGACCATCCCGAACCATAGGCTGATTTTCCTTCCTAGGGTTAAGGTTTGAGTTATGCCTGGGGTAAGGGTTCTATTAACCAGAAAGTCCTGAGTTCCAACAACACAGCAGCTGCGAAGGACTACCCAAGAAGAGCGCAAAAGTACCACAACATGCCTGCCTCCACAGCTTTTTCCTTGGGGACATGCCTAATTCCTGGCTGATTTGCCTTTCTCGTCTTAGGGTTGGGGTTCGGCCTAGGGCTAGGATTTTTTTAACTAGGAAGCCCTGAGTTCCAGGCTTACTTCATCTGCCAATGGCATCCCAAAGGGAGTGCAGAAGTGCCACAACATGGCTGCTTTCACGGCTTTTCCCTTAGGAAGAACCCTAATACGCGGCTGATTTACCTTCCTAGGGTTACTGTTAGGCTTAGGCCTAGGACTTTTAAAACCAGGAAGCCCTGGGCTCCAGGCACATGCAGCTGTTAAAGGCATCCCAAGAGGGCCGCAGAAGTGACACAACTTGGCTGCCTCTGCTGCTATTCTCATGAGACCATCCCGAACCATAGGCTGATTTTCCTTCCTAGGGTTAAGGTTTGAGTTACGCCTAGGGTAAGGGTTCTATTAACCAGAAAGCCCTGAGTTCCAAGAACACAGCAGCTGCGAAGGACTAGCCAAGAAGAGCGCAAAAGTACCACAACATGCCTGCCTCCACAGCTTTTTCCTTGGGGACATGCCTAATTCCTGGCTGATTTGCCTTTCTCGTCTTAGGGTTGGGGTTCGGCCTAGGGCTAGGATTTTTAAAATCAGGAAGCCCTGAGTTCCAGGCACACTGGAGCACTGAAAGGCATCCAAAAGGTAGTGCAAACGTGCCACAACATGGTTTCTTTCACGGCTTTTTCCTTGGCAAGAAGCTTAACACCAGGCTGATTTCCCTTCTCAGGGTTACTGTAAGGCTTAGGCCTAGGGCTAGGATTTTCAAAACTAGGAAGCCCTTAGCTCCAGGCACACTGCAGCTGTTCAAGGCATCCCAAGGGGAGTACAAAAGTGCAACAACATGGCAGCTTTCACAGCTTTTTCCTTAGCACCATCCCTATACCTAGGCTGTTTTATCTGCCTAGGGTTAGGGTTAGGGTTCAGCCTAGGGCTTGGAGTTTTTTAACCAGGAAGCCCTGAGTTCCAGGCTTACTGCATCTGCCAAAGGCATCCCAAAGAGAGTGCAAAAGTGCCACAACATGGCTGCTTTCACGGCTTTTCCCTTAGGAAGAATCCTAATACCCGGCTGATTTACCTTCCTAGGGTTACTGTTAGGCTTAGGCCTAGGACTTTTAAAACCAGGAAGCCCTGGGCTCCAGGCACATGCAGCTGTTAAAGGCATCCCAAGAGGGCCGCAGAAGTGACGCAACTTGGCTGCCTCTGCTGCTATTCTCATGAGACCATCCCGAACCATAGGCTGATTTTCCTTCCTAGGGTTAAGGTTTGAGTTACGCCTAGGGTAAGGGTTCTATTAACCAGAAAGCCCTGAGTTCCAAGAACAGAGCAGCTGCGAAGGACTAGCCAAGAAGAGCGCAAAAGTACCACAACATGCCTGCGTCGATAGCTTTTTCCTTGGGGACATGCCTAAATCCTGGCTGATTTGCCTTTCTCGTCTTAGTTTATGGGTTCGGCCTAGTGCTAGGATTTTTAAAATCAGGAAGCCCTGAGTTCCAGGCACACTGGAGCTGTGAAAGGCATCCAAAAGGGAGTGCAAAAGTGCCACAACATGGCTGCTTTCACGGCTTTTTCCTTGGCAAGAAGCCTAACACCAGGCTGATTTCCCTTCCCAGGGTTACTGTAAGGCTTAGGCCTAGGGCTTGGATTTTTAAAACTAGGAAGACATTAGATCCAGGCACACTGCAGCTGTTCAAGGCATCCCAAGGGGAGTACAAAAGTGCAACAACATGGCAGCTTTCACAGCTTTTTCCTTGGCACCATCCCTATACCTAGGCTGATTTATCTGCCTAGGGTTAGGGTAAGGGTTCAGCCTAGGTCTTGGAGTTTTTTAACCTGGAAGCCCTGAGTTCCAGGCTTACTGCATCTGCCAAAGGCATCCCAAAGGGAGTGCAAAAGTGCCACAACATGGCTGCTTTCACGGCTTTTCCCTTAGGAAGAACCCTAATACCCGGCTGATTTACCTTCCTAGGGTTACTGTTAGGCTTAGGCCTAGGACTTTTAAAACCAGGAAGCCCTGGGCTCCAGGCACACTGCAGCTGTTAAAGGCATCCCAAGAGGGCCGCAGAAGTGACACAACTTGGCTGCCTCTGCTTCTATTCTCATGAGACCATCCCGAACCATAGGCTGATTTTCCTTCCTAGGGTTAAGGTTTGAGTTTCGCCTAGGGTAAGAGGTCTATTAACCAGAAAGCCCTGAGTTCCAAGAACACAGCAGCTGCGAAGGACTAGCCAAGAAGAGCGCAAAAGTACCACAACATGCCTGCCTCCACAGCTTTTTCCTTGGGGACATGCCTAATTCCTGGCTGATTTGCCTTTCTCGTCTTAGGGTTGGGGTTCGGCCTAGGGCTAGGATTTTTTTAACTAGGAAGCCCTGAGTTCCAGGCTTACTGCATCTGCCAAAGGCATCCCAAAGGGAGTGCAGAAGTGCCACAACATGGCTGCTTTCACGGCTTTTCCCTTAGGAAGAACCCTAATACGCGGCTGATTTACCTTCCTAGGGTTACTGTTAGGCTTAGGCCTAGGACTTTTAAAACCAGGAAGCCCTGGGCTCCAGGCACACTGCAGCTGCGAAAGGCATCCCAAGAGGGCCGCAGAAGTGACACAACTTGGCTGCCTCTGTTGCTATTCTCATGAGACCATCCCGAACCATAGGCTGATTTTCCTTCCTAGGGTTAAGGTTTGAGTTACGCCTAGGGTAAGAGTTCTATTAACCAGAAAGCCCTGAGTTCCAAGAACACAGCAGCTGCGAAGGACTAGCCAAGAAGAGCGCAAAAGTACCACAACATGCCTGCCTCCACAGCTTTTTCCTTGGGGACATGCCTAATTCCTGGCTGATTTGCCTTTCTCGTCTTAGGGTTGGGGTTCGGCCTAGGGCTAGGATTTTTTTAACTAGGAAGCCCTGAGTTCCAGGCTTACTTCATCTGCAAAAAGCATCCCAAAGGGAGTGCAGAAGTGCCACAACATGGCTGCTTTCACGGCTTTTCCCTTAGGAAGAACCCTAATACCCTGCTGATTTACCTTCCTAGGGTTACTGTTAGGCTTAGGCCTAGGACTTTTAAAACCAGGAAGCCCTGGGCTCCAGGCACTCTGCAGCTGCGAAATGCATCCCAAGGGGAGCGCAAAAGTGACACAACTTGGCTGCCACCACTGATATTTCCATGAGACCATCCCGAACCATAGGCTGATTTTCCTTCCTAGGGTTAAGGTTTGAGTTACGCCTAGGGTAAGGGTTCTATTAACCAGAAAGCCCTGAGTTCCAAGAACACAGCAGCTGCGAAGGACTAGCCAAGAAGAGCGCAAAAGTACCACAACATGCCTGCCTCCACAGCTTTTTCCTTGGGGACATGCCTAATTCCTGGCTGATTTGCCTTTCTCGTCTTAGGGTTGGGGTTCGGCCTAGGTCTAGGATATTTTTAACTAGGAAGCCCTGAGTTCCAGGCTTACTGCATCTGCCAAAGGCATCCCAAAAAGAGTGCAGAAGTGCCACAACATGGCTGCTTTCACGGCTTTCCCCTTAGGAAGAACCCTAATACGCGGCTGATTTACCTTCCTAGGGTTACTGTTAGGCTTAGGCCTAGGACTTTTAAAACCAGGAAGCCCTGGGCTCCAGGCACATGCAGCTGTTAAAGGCATCCCAAGAGGGCCGCAGAAGTGACACAACTTGGCTGCCTCTGCTGCTATTCTCATGAGACCATCCCGAACCATAGGCTGATTTTCCTTCCTAGGGTTAAGGTTTGAGTTACGCCTAGGGTAAGGGTTCTATTAACCAGAAAGCCCTGAGTTCCAAGAACACAGCAGCTGCGAAGGACTTCCCAAGAAGAGCGCAAAAGTACCACAACATGCCTGCCTCCACAGCTTTTTCCTTGGGGACATGCCTAATTCCTGGCTGATTTGCCTTTCTCGTCTTAGGGTTGGGGTTCGGCCTAGGGCTAGGATATTTTTAACTAGGAAGCCCTGAGTTCCAGGCTTACTGCATCTGCCAAAGGCATCCCAAAGGGAGTGCAGAAGTGCCACAACATGGCTGCTTTCACGGCTTTTCCCTTAGGAAGAACCCTAATGCGCGGCTGATTTCCCTTCCCAGGGTTACTGTAAGGCTTAGGCCTAGGGCTAGGATTTTTAAAACTAGGAAGCCCTTAGCTCCAGGCACACTGCAGCTGTTCAAGGCATCCCAAGGGGAGTACAAAAGTGCAACAACATGGCAGCTTTCACAGCTTTTTCCTTGGCACCATCCCTATACCTAGGCTGTTTTATCTGCCTAGGGTTAGGGTTAGGGTTTAGCCTAGGGCTTGGAGTTTTTTAACCAGGAAGCCCTGAGTTCCAGGCTTACTGCATCTGCCAAATGCATCCCAAAGGGAGTGCAAAAGTGCCACAACATGGCTGCTTTCACGGCTTTTCCCTTAGGAAGAACCCTAATACGCGGCTGATTTACCTTCCTAGGGTTACTGTTAGGCTTAGTCCTAGGACTTTTAAAACCAGGAAGCCCTGGGCTCCAGGCACACTGCAGCTGTTAAAGGCATCCCAAGAGGGCCGCAGAAGTGACACAACTTGGCTGCCTCTGCTTCTATTCTCATGAGACCATCCCGAACCATAGGCTGATTTTCCTTCCTAGGGTTAATGTTTGAGTTACGCCTAGGGTAAGAGGTCTATTAACCAGAAAGACCTGAGTTCCAAGAACACAGCAGCTGCGAAGGACTACCCAAGAAGAGCGCAAAAGTACCACAACATGCCTGCCTCCACAGCTTTTTCCTTGGGGACATGCCTAATTCCTGGCTGATTTGCCTTTCTCGTCTTAGGGTTGGGGTTCGGCCTAGGGCTAGGATATTTTTAACTAGGAAGCCATGACTTCCAGGCTTACTGCATCTGCCAAAGGCATCCCAAAGGGAGTGCAGAAGTGCCACAACATGGCTGCTTTCACGGCTTTTCCCTTAGGAAGAACCCTAATACGCGGCTGATTTACCTTCCTAGGGTTACTGTTAGGCTTAGGCCTAGGACTTTTAAAACCAGGAAGCCCTGGGCTCCAGGCACACTGCAGCTGCGAAAGGCATCCCAAGGGGAGCGCAAAAGTGACACAACTTGGCTGCCACCACTGATATTTCCATGAGACCATCCCGAACCATAGGCTGATTTTCCTTCCTAGGGTTAAGGTTTGAGTTACGCCTAGGGTAAGGGTTCTATTAACCAGAAAGCCCTGAGTTCCAAGAACACAGCAGCTGCGAAGGACTAGCCAAGAAGAGCGCAAAAGTACCACAACATGCCTGCCTCCACAGCTTTTTCCTTGGGGACATGCCTAATTCCTGGCTGATTTGCCTTTCTCGTCTTAGGGTTGGGGTTCGGCCTAGGGCTAGGATTTTTAAAATCAGGAAGCCCTGAGTTCCAGGCACACTGGAGCTGTGAAAGGCATCCAAAAGGGAGTGCAAAAGTGCCACAACATGGTTGCTTTCACGGCTTTTTCCTTGGCAAGAAGCTTAACACCAGGCTGATTTCCCTTCCCAGGGTTACGGTAAGGCTTAGGCCTAGGGCTAGGATTTTTAAAACTAGGAAGCCCTTAGATCCAGGCACACTGCAGCTGTTCAAGGCATTCCAAGGGGAGTACAAAAGTGCAACAACATGGCAGCTTTCACAGCTTTTTCCTTGGCACCATCCCTATACCTAGGCTGATTTATCTGCCTAGGGTTAGGGTTAGGGTTCAGCCTAGGGCTTGGAGTTTTTTAACCAGGAAGCCCTGAGTTCCAGGCTTACTGCATCTGCCAAAGGCATCCCAAAGGGAGTGCAGAAGTGCCACAACATGGCTGCTTTCACGGCTTTTCCCTTAGGAAGAACCCTAATACGCGGCTGATTTACCTTCCTAGGGTTACTGTTAGGCTTAGGCCTAGGACTTTTAAAACCAGGAAGCCCTGGGCTCCAGGCACATGCAGCTGTTAAAGGCATCCCAAGAGGGCCGCAGAAGTGACACAACTTGGCTGCCTCTGCTTCTATTCTCATGAGACCATCCCGAACCATAGGCTGATTTTCCTTCCTAGGGTTAAGGTTTGAGTTTCGCCTAGGGTAAGAGGTCTATTAACCAGAAAGCCCTGAGTTCCAAGAACACAGCAGCTGCGAAGGACTACCCAAGAAGAGCGCAAAAGTACCACAACATGCCTGCCTCCATAGCTTTTTCCTTGGGGACATGCCTAATTCCTGGCTGATTTGCCTTTCTCGTCTTAGGGTTGGGGTTCGGCCTAGGGCTAGGATATTTTTAACTAGGAAGCCCTGAGTTCCAGGCTTACTGCATCTGCAAAAAGCATCCCAAAGGGAGTGCAGAAGTGCCACAACATGGCTGCTTTCACGGCTTTTCCCTTAGGAAGAACCCTAATACGCGGCTGATTTACCTTCCTAGGATTACTGTTAGGCTTAGGCCTAGGACTTTTAAAACCAGGAAGCCCTGGGCTCCAGGCACATGCAGCTGTTCAAGGCATCCCAAGAGGGCCGCAGAAGTGACACAACTTGGCTGCCTCTGTTGCTATTCTCATGAGACCATCCCGAACCATAGGCTGATTTTCCTTCCTAGGGTTAAGGTTTGAGTTACGCCTAGGGTAAGAGTTCTATTAACCAGAAAGCCCTGAGTTCCAAGAACACAGCAGCTGCGAAGGACTACCCAAGAAGAGCGCAAAAGTACCACAACGTGCCTGCCTCCACAGCTTTTTCCTTGGGGACATGCCTAATTCCTGGCTGATTTGCCTTTCTCGTCTTAGGGTTGGGGTTCGGCCTAGGGCTAGGATATTTTTAACTAGGAAGCCCTGTGTTCCAGGCTTACTTCATCTGCCAAAAGCATCCCAAAGGGAGTGCAGAAGTGCCACAACATGGCTGCTTTCACGGCTTTTCCCTTAGGAAGAACCCTAATACGCGGCTGATTTACCTTCCTAGGGTTACTGTTAGGCTTAGGCCTAGGACTTTTAAAACCAGGAAGCCCTGGGCTCCAGGCACACTGCAGCTGCGAAAGGCATCCCAAGGGGAGCGCAAAAGTGACACAACTTGGCTGCCACCACTGATATTTCCATGAGACCATCCCGAACCATAGGCTGATTTTCCTTCCTAGGGTTAAGGTTTGAGTTACGCCTAGGGTAAGGGTTCTATTAACCAGAAAGCCCTGAGTTCCAAGAACACAGCAGCTGCGAAGGACTACCCAAGAAGAGCGCAAAAGTACCACAACATGCCTGCGTCGATAGCTTTTTCCTTGGGGACATGCCTAATTCCTGGCTGATTTGCCTTTCTCGTCTTAGGGTTGGGGTTCGGCCTAGGGCTAGGATTTTTAAAATCAGGAAGCCCTGAGTTCCAGGCACACTGGAGCTGTGAAAGGCCTCCAAAAGGGAGTGCAAAAGTACCACAACATGGCTGCTTTCACGGCTTTTTCCTTGGCAAGAAGCCTAACACCAGGCTGATTTGCCTTCCCAGGGTTACTGTAAGGCTTAGGCCTAGGGCTAGGATTTTTAAAACTAGGAAGCCATTAGATCCAGGCACACTGCAGCTGTTCAAGGCATCCCAAGGGGAGTACAAAAGTGCAACAACATGGCAGCTTTCACAGCTTTTTCCTTGGCACCATCCCTATACCTAGGCTGATTTATCTGCCTAGGGTTAGGGTTAGGGTTCAGCCTAGGTCTTGGAGTTTTTTAACCAGGAAGCCCTGAGTTCCAGGCTTACTGCATCTGCCAAAGGCATCCCAAAGGGAGTGCAGAAGTGCCACAACATGGCTGCTTTCACGGCTTTTCCCTTAGGAAAAACCCTAATACCCAGTTGATTTACCTTCCTAGGGTTACTGTTAGGCTTAGGCCTAGGACTTTTAAAACCAGGAAGCCCTGGGCTCCAGGCACACTGCAGCTGCGAAAGGCATCCCAAGGGGAGCGCAAAAGTGACACAACTTGGCTGCCACCACTGATATTTCCATGAGACCATCCCGAACCATAGGCTGATTTTCCTTCCTAGGGTTAAGGTTTGAGTTACGCCTGGGGTAAGGGTTCTATTAACCAGAAAGTCCTGAGTTCCAACAACACAGCAGCTGCGAAGGACTACCCAAGAAGAGCGCAAAAGTACCACAACATGCCTGCCTCCACAGCTTTTTCCTTGGGGACATGCCTAATTCCTGGCTGATTTGCCTTTCTCGTCTTAGGGTTGGGGTTCGGCCTAGGGCTAGGATTTTTAAAATCAGGAAGCCCTGAGTTCCAGGCACACTGGAGCTGTGAAAGGCATCCAAAAGGTAGTGCAAAAGTGCCACAACATGGTTGCTTTCACGGCTTTTTCCTTGGCAAGAAGCTTAACACCAGGCTGATTTCCCTTCTCAGGGTTACTGTAAGGCTTAGGCCTAGGGCTAGGATTTTCAAAACTAGGAAGCCCTTAGCTCCAGGCACACTGCAGCTGTTCAAGGCATCCCAAGGGGAGCACAAAAGTGCAACAACTTGGCAGCTTTCACAGCTTTTTCCTTGGCACCATCCCTATACCTAGGCTGTTTTATCTGCCTAGGGTAAGGGTTAGGGTTCAGCCTAGGGCTTGGAGTTTTTTAACCAGGAATCCCTGAGTTCCAGGCTTACTGCATCTGCCAAAGGCATCCCAAAGAGAGTGCAAAAGTGCCACAACATGGCTGCTTTCACGGCTTTTCCCTTAGGAAGAATCCTAATACCCGGCTGATTTACCTTCCTAGGGTTACTGTTAGGCTTAGGCCTAGGACTTTTAAAACCAGGAAGCCCTGGGCTCCAGGCACACTGCAGCTGCGAAAGGCATCCCAAGGGGAGCGCAAAAGTGACGCAACTTGGCTGCCACCACTGATATTTCCATGAGACCATCCCGAACCATAGGCTGATTTTCCTTCCTAGGGTTAAGGTTTGAGTTACGCCTAGGGTAAGGGTTCTATTAACCAGAAAGCCCTGAGTTCCAAGAACACAGCAGCTGCGAAGGACTACCCAAGAAGAGCGCAAAAGTACCACAACATGCCTGCGTCGATAGCTTTTTCCTTGGGGACATGCCTAATTCCTGGCTGATTTGCCTTTCTCGTCTTAGTTTATGGGTTCGGCCTAGTGCTAGGATTTTTAAAATCAGGAAGCCCTGAGTTCCAGGCACACTGGAGCTGTGAAAGGCATCCAAAAGGGAGTGCAAAAGTGCCACAACATGGCTGCTTTCACGGCTTTTTCCTTGGCAAGAAGCTTAACACCAGGCTGATTTCCCTTCCCAGGGTTACTGTAAGGCTTAGACCTAGGGCTTGGATTTTTAAAACTAGGAAGCCATTAGATCCAGGCACACTGCAGCTGTTCAAGGCATCCCAAGGGGAGTACAAAAGTGCAACAACATGGCAGCTTTCACAGCTTTTTCCTTGGCACCATCCCTATACCTAGGCTGATTTATCTGCCTAGGGTTAGGGTTAGGGTTCAGCCTAGGGCTTGGAGTTTTTTAACCAGGAAGCCCTGAGTTCCAGGCTTACTGCATCTGCCAAAGGCATCCCAAAGGGAGTGCAGAAGTGCCACAACATGGCTGCTTTCACGGCTTTTCCCCTAGGAAGAACCCTAATACGCGGCTGATTTACCTTCCTAGGGTTACTGTTAGGCTTAGGCCTAGGACTTTTAAAACCAGGAAGCCCTGGGCTCCAGGCACATGCAGCTGTTAAAGGCATCCCAAGAGGAGCGCAAAAGTGACGCAACTTGGCTGCCACCACTGATATTTCCATGAGTCCATCCCGAACCATAGGCTGATTTTCCTTCCTAGGGTTAAGGTTTGAGTTACGCCTAGGGTAAGAGGTCTATTAACCAGAAAGACCTGAGTTCCAAGAACACAGCAGCTGCGAAGGACTACCCAAGAAGAGCGCAAAAGTACCACAACATGCCTGCCTCCACAGCTTTTCCCTTGGGACATGCCTAATTCCTGGCTGATTTGCCTTTCTCGTCTTAGGGTTGGGGTTCGGCCTAGGGCTAGGATATTTTTAACTAGGAAGCCCTGAGTTCCAGGCTTACTGCATCTGCCAAAGGCATCCCAAAGGGAGTGCAGAAGTGCCACAACATGGCTGCTTTCACGGCTTTTCCCTTAGGAAGAACCCTAATACGCGGCTGATTTACCTTCCTAGGGTTACTGTTAGGCTTAGGCCTAGGACTTTTAAAACCAGGAAGCCCTGGGCTCCAGGCACACTGCAGCTGCGAAAGGCATCCCAAGGGGAGCGCAAAAGTGACACAACTTGGCTGCCACCACTGATATTTCCATGAGACCATCCCGAACCATAGGCTGATTTTCCTTCCTAGGGTTAAGGTTTGAGTTACGCCTAGGGTAAGGGTTCTATTAACCAGAAAGCCCTGAGTTCCAAGAACACAGCAGCTGCGAAGGACTAGCCAAGAAGAGCGCAAAAGTACCACAACATGCCTGCCTCCACAGCTTTTTCCTTGGGGACATGCCTAATTCCTGGCTGATTTGCCTTTCTCGTCTTAGGGTTGGGGTTCGGCCTAGGGCTAGGATTTTTAAAATCAGGAAGCCCTGAGTTCCAGGCACACTGGAGCTGTGAAAGGCATCCAAAAGGGAGTGCAAAAGTGCCACAACATGGTTGCTTTCACGGCTTTTTCCTTGGCAAGAAGCTTAACACCAGGCTGATTTCCCTTCCCAGGGTTACTGTAAGGCTTAGGCCTAGGGCTAGGATTTTTAAAACTAGGAAGCCCTTAGATCCAGGCACACTGCAGCTGTTCAAGGCATCCCAAGGGGAGTACAAAAGTGCAACAACATGGCAGCTTTCACAGCTTTTTCCTTGGCACCATCCCTATACCTAGGCTGATTTATCTGCCTAGGGTTAGGGTTAGGGTTCAGCCTAGGGCTTGGAGTTTTTTAACCAGGAAGCCCTGAGTTCCAGGCTTACTGCATCTGCCAAAGGCATCCCAAAGGGAGTGCAAAAGTGCCACAACATGGCTGCTTTCACAGCTTTTCCCTTAGGAAGAACCCTAATACGCGGCTGATTTACCTTCCTAGGGTTACTGTTAGGCTTAGGCCTAGGACTTTTGAAACCAGGAAGCCCTGGGCTCCAGGCACATGCAGCTGTTAAAGGCATCCCAAGAGGGCCGCAGAAGTGACACAACTTGGCTGCCTCTGCTTCTATTCTCATGAGACCATCCCGAACCATAGGCTGATTTTCCTTCCTAGGGTTAATGTTTGAGTTTCGCCTAGGGTAAGAGGTCTATTAACCAGAAAGACCAGAGTTCCAAGAACACAGCAGCTGCGAAGGACTAGCCAAGAAGAGCGCAAAAGTACCACAACATGCCTGCCTCCACAGCTTTTTCCTTGGGGACATGCCTAATTCCTGGCTGATTTGCCTTTCTCGTCTTAGGGTTGGGGTTCGGCCTAGGGCTAGGATTTTTTTAACTAGGAAGCCCTGAGTTCCAGGCTTACTGCATCTGCAAAAAGCATCCCAAAGGGAGTGCAGAAGTGCCACAACATGGCTGCTTTCACGGCTTTTCCCTTAGGAAGAACCCTAATACGCGGCTGATTTACCTTCCTAGGGTTACTGTTAGGCTTAGGCCTAGGACTTTTAAAACCAGGAAGCCCTGGGCTCCAGGCACATGCAGCTGTTAAAGGCATCCCAAGGGGAGCGCAAAAGTGACACAACTTGGCTGCCACCACTGATATTTCCATGAGACCATCCCAAATCATAGGTTGATTTTCCTTCCTAGGGTTAAGGTTTGAGTTACGCCTAGGGTAAGGGTTCTATTAACCAGAAAGCCCTGAGTTCCAAGAACACAGCAGCTGCGAAGGACTACCCAAGAAGAGCGCAAAAGTACCACAACGTGCCTGCCTCCACAGCTTTTTTCCTTGGGGACATGCCTAATTCCTGGCTGATTTGCCTTTCTCGTCTTAGGGTTGGGGTTCGGCCTAGGGCTAGGATATTTTTAACTAGGAAGCCCTGAGTTCCAGGCTTACTGCATCTGCCAAAGGCATCCCAAAGGGAGTGCAGAAGTGCCACAACATGGCTGCTTTCACGGCTTTTCCCTTAGGAAGAACCCTAATACGCGGCTGATTTACCTTCCTAGGGTTACTGTTAGGCTTAGGCCTAGGACTTTTAAAACCAGGAAGCCCTGGGCTCCAGGCACACTGCAGCTGCGAAAGGCATCCCAAGGGGAGCGCAAAAGTGACACAACTTGGCTGCCACCACTGATATTTCCATGAGACCATCCCGAACCATAGGCTGATTTTCCTTCCTAGGGTTAAGGTTTGAGTTACGCCTAGGGTAAGGGTTCTATTAACCAGAAAGCCCTGAGTTCCAAGAACACAGCAGCTGCGAAGGACTAGCCAAGAAGAGCGCAAAAGTACCACAACGTGCCTGCCTCCACAGCTTTTTTCCTTGGGGACATGCCTAATTCCTGGCTGATTTGCCTTTCTCGTCTTAGGGTTGGGGTTCGGCCTAGGGCTAGGATTTTTAAAATCAGGAAGCCCTGAGTTCCAGGCACACTGGAGCTGTGAAAGGCATCCAAAAGGGAGTGCAAAAGTGCCACAACATGGTTGCTTTCACGGCTTTTTCCTTGGCAAGAAGCTTAACACCAGGCTGATTTCCCTTCCCAGGGTTACTGTAAGGCTTAGGCCTAGGGCTAGGATTTTTAAAACTAGGAAGCCCTTAGATCCAGGCACACTGCAGCTGTTCAAGGCATCCCAAGGGGAGTACAAAAGTGCAACAACATGGCAGCTTTCACAGCTTTTTCCTTGGCACCATCCCTATACCTAGGCTGATTTATGTGCCTAGGGTTAGGGTTAGGGTTCAGCCTAGGGCTTGGAGTATTTTAACCAGGAAGCCCTGAGTTCCAGGCTTACTGCATCTGCCAAAGGCATCCCAAAGGGAGTGCAAAAGTGCCACAACATGGCTGCTTTAACAGCTTTTCCCGTAGGAAGAACCCTAATACCCGGCTGATTTACCTTCCTAGGGTTACTGTTAGGCTTAGGCCTAGGACTTTTAAAACCAGGAAGCCCTGGGCTCCAGGCACACTGCAGCTGCGAAAGGCATCCCAAGGGGAGCGCAAAAGTGACGCAACTTGGCTGCCACCACTGATATTTCCATGAGACCATCCCGAACCATAGGCTGATTTTCCTTCCTAGGGTTAAGGTTTGAGTTACGCCTAGGGTAAGAGTTCTATTAACCAGAAAGCCCTGAGTTCCAAGAACACAGCAGCTGCGAAGGACTACCCAAGAAGAGCGCAGAAGTACCACAACGTGCCTGCCTCCACAGCTTTTTCCTTGGGGACATGCCTAATTCCTGGCTGATTTGCCTTTCTCGTCTTAGGGTTGGGGTTCGGCCTAGGGCTAGGATTTTTTTAACCAGGAAGCCCTGAGTTCCAGGCTTACTTCATCTGCAAAAAGCATCCCAAAGGGAGTGCAGAAGTGCCACAACATGGCTGCTTTCACGGCTTTCCCCTTAGGAAGAACCCTAATACCCTGCTGATTTACCTTCCTAGGGTTACTGTTAGGCTTAGGCCTAGGACTTTTAAAACCAGGAAGCCCTGGGCTCCAGGCACTCTGCAGCTGCGAAAGGCATCCCAAGGGGAGCGCAAAAGTGACACAACTTGGCTGCCACCACTGATATTTCCATGATACCATCCCGAACCATAGGCTGATTTTCCTTCCTAGGGTTAAGGTTTGAGTTACGCCTAGGGTAAGGGTTCTATTAACCAGAAAGCCCTGAGTTCCAAGAACACAGCAGCTGCGAAGGACTACCCAAGAAGAGCGCAAAAGTACCACAACATGCCTGCCTCCACAGCTTTTTCCTTGGGGACATGCCTAATTCCTGGCTGATTTGCCTTTCTCGTCTTAGGGTTGGGGTTCGGCCTAGGGCTAGGATTTTTTTAACTAGGAAGCCCTGAGTTCCAGGCTTACTGCATCTGCCAAAGGCATCCCAAAAAGAGTGCAGAAGTGCCACAACATGGCTGCTTTCACGGCTTTTCCCTTAGGAAGAACCCTAATACGCGGCTGATTTACCTTCCTAGGGTTACTGTTAGGCTTAGGCCTAGGACTTTTAAAACCAGGAAGCCCTGGGCTCCAGGCACATGCAGCTGTTAAAGGCATCCCAAGAGGGCCGCAGAAGTGACACAACTTGGCTGCCTCTGCTGCTATTCTCATGAGACCATCCCGAACCATAGGCTGATTTTCCTTCCTAGGGTTAAGGTTTGAGTTACGCCTAGGGTAAGGGTTCTATTAACCAGAAAGCCCTGAGTTCCAAGAACACAGCAGCTGCGAAGGACTAGCCAAGAAGAGCGCAAAAGTACCACAACATGCCTGCCTCCACAGCTTTTTCCTTGGGGACATGCCTAATTCCTGGCTGATTTGCCTTTCTCGTCTTAGGGTTGGGGTTCGGCCTAGGGCTAGGATTTTTAAAATCAGGAAGCCCTGAGTTCCAGGCACACTGGAGCTGTGAAAGGCATCCAAAAGGGAGTGCAAAAGTGCCACAACATGGTTGCTTTCACGGCTTTTTCCTTGGCAAGAAGCTTAACACCAGGCTGATTTCCCTTCCCAGGGTTACGGTAAGGCTTAGGCCTAGGGCTAGGATTTTTAAAACTAGGAAGCCCTTAGATCCAGGCACACTGCAGCTGTTCAAGGCATTCCAAGGGGAGTACAAAAGTGCAACAACATGGCAGCTTTCACAGCTTTTTCCTTGGCACCATCCCTATACCTAGGCTGATTTATCTGCCTAGGGTTAGGGTTAGGGTTCAGCCTAGGGCTTGGAGTTTTTTAACCAGGAAGCCCTGAGTTCCAGGCTTACTGCATCTGCCAAAGGCATCCCAAAGGGAGTGCAGAAGTGCCACAACATGGCTGCTTTCACGGCTTTTCCCTTAGGAAGAACCCTAATACGCGGCTGATTTACCTTCCTAGGGTTACTGTTAGGCTTAGTCCTAGGACTTTTAAAACCAGGAAGCCCTGGGCTCCAGGCACACTGCAGCTGTTAAAGGCATCCCAAGAGGGCCGCAGAAGTGACACAACTTGGCTGCCTCTGCTTCTATTCTCATGAGACCATCCCGAACCATAGGCTGATTTTCCTTCCTAGGGTTAAGGTTTGAGTTACGCCTAGGGTAAGAGTTCTATTAACCAGAAAGCCCAGAGTTCCAAGAACACAGCAGCTGCGAAGGACTAGCCAAGAAGAGCGCAAAAGTACCACAACGTGCCTGCCTCCACAGCTTTTTCCTTGGGGACATGCCTAAATCCTGGCTGATTTGCCTTTCTCGTCTTAGGGTTGGGGTTCGGCCTAGGGCTAGGATATTTTTAACTAGGAAGCCCTGAGTTCCAGGCTTACTGCATCTGCCAAAGGCATCCCAAAGGGAGTGCAGAAGTGCCACAACATGGCTGCTTTCACGGCTTTTCCCTTAGGAAGAACCCTAATACGCGGCTGATTTACCTTCCTAGGGTTACTGTTAGGCTTAGGCCTAGGACTTTTAAAACCAGGAAGCCCTGGGCTCCAGGCACACTGCAGCTGCGAAAGGCATCCCAAGGGGAGCGCAAAAGTGACACAACTTGGCTGCCACCACTGATATTTCCATGAGACCATCCCGAACCATAGGCTGATTTTCCTTCCTAGGGTTAAGGTTTGAGTTACGCCTAGGGTAAGGGTTCTATTAACCAGAAAGCCCTGAGTTCCAAGAACACAGCAGCTGCGAAGGACTAGCCAAGAAGAGCGCAAAAGTACCACAACATGCCTGCCTCCACAGCTTTTTCCTTGGGGACATGCCTAATTCCTGGCTGATTTGCCTTTCTCGTCTTAGGGTTGGGGTTCGGCCTAGGGCTAGGATTTTTAAAATCAGGAAGCCCTGAGTTCCAGGCACACTGGAGCTGTGAAAGGCATCCAAAAGGGAGTGCAAAAGTGCCACAACATGGTTGCTTTCACGGCTTTTTCCTTGGCAAGAAGCTTAACACCAGGTTGATTTCCCTTCCCAGGGTTACTGTAAGGCTTAGGCCTAGGGCTAGGATTTTTAAAACTAGGAAGCCCTTAGATCCAGGCACACTGCAGCTGTTCAAGGCATCCCAAGGGGAGTACAAAAGTGCAACAACATGGCAGCTTTCACAGCTTTTTCCTTGGCACCATCCCTATACCTAGGCTGATTTATCTGCCTAGGGTTAGGGTTAGGGTTCAGCCTAGGGCTTGGAGTTTTTTAACCAGGAAGCCCTGAGTTCCAGGCTTACTGCATCTGCCAAAGGCATCCCAAAGGGAGTGCAAAAGTGCCACAACATGGCTGCTTTCACAGCTTTTCCCTTAGGAAGAACCCTAATACGCGGCTGATTTCCCTTCCTAGGGTTACTGTTAGGCTTAGGCCTAGGACTTTTGAAACCAGGAAGCCCTGGGCTCCAGGCACATGCAGCTGTTAAAGGCATCCCAAGAGGGCCGCAGAAGTGACACAACTTGGCTGCCTCTGCTTCTATTCTCATGAGACCATCCCGAACCATAGGCTGATTTTCCTTCCTAGGGTTAATGTTTGAGTTTCGCCTAGGGTAAGAGGTCTATTAACCAGAAAGACCAGAGTTCCAAGAACACAGCAGCTGCGAAGGACTACCCAAGAAGAGCGCAAAAGTACCACAACATGCCTGCCTCCACAGCTTTTTCCTTGGGGACATGCCTAATTCCTGGCTGATTTGCCTTTCTCGTCTTAGGGTTGGGGTTCGGCCTAGGGGTAGGATATTTTTAACTAGGAAGCCCTGAGTTCCAGGCTTACTGCATCTGCCAAATGCATCCCAAAGGGAGTGCAAAAGTGCCACAACATGGCTGCTTTCACGGCTTTTCCCTTAGGAAGAACCCTAATACGCGGCTGATTTACCTTCCTAGGGTTACTGTTAGGCTTAGTCCTAGGACTTTTAAAACCAGGAAGCCCTGGGCTCCAGGCACACTGCAGCTGTTAAAGGCATCCCAAGAGGGCCGCAGAAGTGACACAACTTGGCTGCCTCTGCTTCTATTCTCATGAGACCATCCCGAACCATAGGCTGATTTTCCTTCCTAGGGTTAATGTTTGAGTTACGCCTAGGGTAAGAGGTCTATTAACCAGAAAGACCTGAGTTCCAAGAACACAGCAGCTGCGAAGGACTACCCAAGAAGAGCGCAAAAGTACCACAACATGCCTGCCTCCACAGCTTTTCCCTTGGGGACATGCCTAATTCCTGGCTGATTTGCCTTTCTCGTCTTAGGGTTGGGGTTCGGCCTAGGGCTAGGATATTTTTAACTAGGAAGCCCTGAGTTCCAGGCTTACTGCATCTGCCAAAGGCATCCCAAAGGGAGTGCAGAAGTGCCACAACATGGCTGCTTTCACGGCTTTTCCCTTAGGAAGAACCCTAATACGCGGCTGATTTACCTTCCTAGGGTTACTGTTAGGCTTAGGCCTAGGACTTTTAAAACCAGGAAGCCCTGGGCTCCAGGCACACTGCAGCTGCGAAAGGCATCCCAAGGGGAGCGCAAAAGTGACACAACTTGGCTGCCACCACTGATATTTCCATGAGACCATCCCGAACCATAGGCTGATTTTCCTTCCTAGGGTTAAGGTTTGAGTTACGCCTAGGGTAAGGGTTCTATTAACCAGAAAGCCCTGAGTTCCAAGAACACAGCAGCTGCGAAGGACTAGCCAAGAAGAGCGCAAAAGTAACACAACATGCCTGCCTCCACAGCTTTTTCCTTGGGGACATGCCTAATTCCTGGCTGATTTGCCTTTCTCGTCTTAGGGTTGGGGTTCGGCCTAGGGCTAGGATTTTTAAAATCAGGAAGCCCTGAGTTCCAGGCACACTGGAGCTGTGAAAGGCATCCAAAAGGGAGTGCAAAAGTGCCACAACATGGTTGCTTTCACGGCTTTTTCCTTGGCAAGAAGCTTAACACCAGGCTGATTTCCCTTCCCAGGGTTACTGTAAGGCTTAGGCCTAGGGCTAGGATTTTTAAAACTAGGAAGCCCTTAGATCCAGGCACACTGCAGCTGTTCAAGGCATCCCAAGGGGAGTACAAAAGTGCAACAACATGGCAGCTTTCACAGCTTTTTCCTTGGCACCATCCCTATACCTAGGCTGATTTATCTGCCTAGGGTTAGGGTTAGGGTTCAGCCTAGGGCTTGGAGTTTTTTAACCAGGAAGCCCTGAGTTCCAGGCTTACTGCATCTGCCAAAGGCATCCCAAAGGGAGTGCAAAAGTGCCACAACATGGCTGCTTTCACAGCTTTTCCCTTAGGAAGAACCCTAATACACGGCTGATTTCCCTTCCTAGGGTTACTGTTATGCTTAGGCCTAGGACTTTTGAAACCAGGAAGCCCTGGGCTCCAGGCACATGCAGCTGTTAAAGGCATCCCAAGAGGGCCGCAGAAGTGACACAACTTGGCTGCCTCTGCTTCTATTCTCATGAGACCATCCCGAACCATAGGCTGATTTTCCTTCCTAGGGTTAATGTTTGAGTTTCGCCTAGGGTAAGAGGTCTATTAACCAGAAAGCCCTGAGTTCCAAGAACACAGCAGCTGCGAAGGACTACCCAAGAAGAGCGCAAAAGTACCACAACGTGCCTGCCTCCACAGCTTTTTTCCTTGGGGACATGCCTAATTCCTGGCTGATTTGCCTTTCTCGTCTTAGGGTTGGGGTTCGGCCTAGGGCTAGGATATTTTTAACTAGGAAGCCCTGAGTTCCAGGCTTACTGCATCTGCAAAAAGCATCCCAAAGGGAGTGCAGAAGTGCCACAACATGGCTGCTTTCACGGCTTTTCCCTTAGGAAGAACCCTAATACGCGGCTGATTTACCTTCCTAGGGTTACTGTTAGGCTTAGGCCTAGGACTTTTAAAACCAGGAAGCCCTGGGCTCCAGGCACATGCAGCTGTTAAAGGCATCCCAAGGGGAGCGCAAAAGTGACACAACTTGGCTGCCACCACTGATATTTCGATGAGACCATCCCAAATCATAGGCTGATTTTCCTTCCTAGGGTTAAGGTTTGAGTTACGCCTAGGGTAAGGGTTCTATTAACCAGAAAGCCCTGAGTTCCAAGAACACAGCAGCTGCGAAGGACTACCCAAGAAGAGCGCAAAAGTACCACAACGTGCCTGCCTCCACAGCTTTTTTCCTTGGGGACATGCCTAATTCCTGGCTGATTTGCCTTTCTCGTCTTAGGGTTGGGGTTCGGCCTAGGGCTAGGATATTTTTAACTAGGAAGCCCTGAGTTCCAGGCTTACTGCATCTGCCAAAGGCATCCCAAAGGGAGTGCAGAAGTGCCACAACATGGCTGCTTTCACGGCTTTTCCCTTAGGAAGAACCCTAATACGCGGCTGATTTACCTTCCTAGGGTTACTGTTAGGCTTAGGCCTAGGACTTTTAAAACCAGGAAGCCCTGGGCTCCAGGCACACTGCAGCTGCGAAAGGCATCCCAAGGGGAGCGCAAAAGTGACACAACTTGGCTGCCACCACTGATATTTCCATGAGACCATCCCGAACCATAGGCTGATTTTCCTTCCTAGGGTTAAGGTTTGAGTTACGCCTAGGGTAAGGGTTCTATTAACCAGAAAGACCTGAGTTCCAAGAACACAGCAGCTGCGAAGGACTAGCCAAGAAGAGCGCAAAAGTACCACAACGTGCCTGCCTCCACAGCTTTTTTCCTTGGGGACATGCCTAATTCCTGGCTGATTTGCCTTTCTCGTCTTAGGGTTGGGGTTCGGCCTAGGGCTAGGATTTTTAAAATCAGGAAGCCCTGAGTTCCAGGCACACTGGAGCTGTGAAAGGCATCCAAAAGGGAGTGCAAAAGTGCCACAACATGGTTGCTTTCACGGCTTTTTCCTTGGCAAGAAGCTTAACACCAGGCTGATTTCCCTTCCCAGGGTTACTGTAAGGCTTAGGCCTAGGGCTAGGATTTTTAAAACTAGGAAGCCCTTAGATCCAGGCACACTGCAGCTGTTCAAGGCATCCCAAGGGGAGTACAAAAGTGCAACAACATGGCAGCTTTCACAGCTTTTTCCTTGGCACCATCCCTATACCTAGGCTGATTTATCTGCCTAGGGTTAGGGTTAGGGTTCAGCCTAGGGCTTGGAGTATTTTAACCAGGAAGCCCTGAGTTCCAGGCTTACTGCATCTGCCAAAGGCATCCCAAAGGGAGTGCAAAAGTGCCACAACATGGCTGCTTTCACAGCTTTTCCCTTAGGAAGAACCCTAATACCCGGCTGATTTACCTTCCTAGGGTTACTGTTAGGCTTAGGCCTAGGACTTTTAAAACCAGGAAGCCCTGGGCTCCAGGCACATGCAGCTGTTAAAGGCATCCCTAGAGGGCCGCAGAAGTGACACAACTTGGCTGCCTCTGCTTCTATTCTCATGAGACCATCCCGAACCATAGGCTGATTTTCCTTCCTACGGTTAAGGTTTGAGTATCGCCTAGGGTAAGAGGTCTATTAACCAGAAAGCCCTGAGTTCCAAGAACACAGCAGCTGCGAAGGACTACCCAAGAAGAGCGCAAAAGTACCACAACATGCCTGCCTCCACAGCTTTTTCCTTGGGGACATGCCTAATTCCTGGCTGATTTGCCTTTCTCGTCTTAGGGTTGGGGTTCGTCCTAGGGCTAGGATATTTTTAACTAGGAAGCCCTGAGTTCCAGGCTTACTGCATCTGCCAAAGGCATCCCAAAGGGAGTGCAGAAGTGACACAACATGGCTGCTTTCACGGCTTTTCCCTTAGGAAGAACCCTAATACGCGGCTGATTTACCTTCCTAGGGTTACTGTTAGGCTTAGGCCTAGGACTTTTAAAACCAGGAAGCCCTGGGCTCCAGGCACATGCAGCTGTTAAAGGCATCCCAAGGGGAGCGCAAAAGTGACACAACTTGGCTGCCACCACTGATATTTCCATGAGACCATCCCAAATCAAAGGCTGATTTTCCTTCCTAGGGTTAAGGTTTGAGTTACGCCTAGGGTAAGGGTTCTATTAACCAGAAAGCCCTGAGTTCCAAGAACACAGCAGCTGCGAAGGACTACCCAAGAAGAGCGCAAAAGTACCACAACGTGCCTGCCTCCACAGCTTTTTTCCTTGGGGACATGCCTAATTCCTGGCTGATTTGCCTTTCTCGTCTTAGGGTTGGGGTTCGGCCTAGGGCTAGGATATTTTTAACTAGGAAGCCCTGAGTTCCAGGCTTACTGCATCTGCCAAAGGCATCCCAAAGGGAGTGCAGAAGTGCCACAACATGGCTGCTTTCACGGCTTTTCCCTTAGGAAGAACCCTAATACGCGGCTGATTTACCTTCCTAGGGTTACTGTTAGGCTTAGGCCTAGGACTTTTAAAACCAGGAAGCCCTGGGCTCCAGGCACACTGCAGCTGCGAAAGGCATCCCAAGGGGAGCGCAAAAGTGACACAACTTGGCTGCCACCACTGATATTTCCATGAGACAATCCCGAACCATAGGCTGATTTTCCTTCCTAGGGTTAAGGTTTGAGTTACGCCTAGGGTAAGGGTTCTATTAACCAGAAAGCCCTGAGTTCCAAGAACACAGCAGCTGCGAAGGACTAGCCAAGAAGAGCGCAAAAGTACCACAACATGCCTGCCTCCACAGCTTTTTCCTTGGGGACATGCCTAATTCCTGGCTGATTTGCCTTTCTCGTCTTAGGGTTGGGGTTCAGCCTAGGGCTAGGATTTTTAAAATCAGGAAGCCCTGAGTTCCAGGCACACTGGAGCTGTGAAAGGCATCCCAAAGGGAGTGCAAAAGTGCCACAACATGGTTGCTTTCACGGCTTTTTCCTTGGCAAGAAGCTTAACACCAGGCTGATTTCCCTTCCCAGGGTTACTGTAAGGCTTAGGCCTAGGGCTAGGATTTTTAAAACTAGGAAGCCCTTAGATCCAGGCACACTGCAGCTGTTCAAGGCATCCCAAGGGGAGTACAACAGTGTCACAACATGGCTGCTTTCCCAGCTTTTCCCTTAGGAAGAACCCTAATACCCGGCTGATTTACCTTCCTAGGGTTACTGTTAGGCTTAGGCCTAGGACTTTTAAAACCAGGAAGCCCTGGGCTCCAGGCACACTGCAGCTGTTAAAGGCATCCCCAGAGGGCCGCAGAAGTGACACAACTTGGCTGCCTCTGCTTCTATTCTCATGAGACCATCCCGAACCATAGGCTGATTTTCCTTCCTAGGGTTAAGGTTTGAGTTTCGCCTAGGGTAAGATGTCTATTAACCAGAAAGACCAGAGTTCCAAGAACACAGCAGCTGCGAAGGACTAGCCAAGAAGAGCGCAAAAGTACCACAACGTGCCTGCCTCCACAGCTTTTTTCCTTGGGGACATGCCTAATTCCTGGCTGATTTGCCTTTCTCGTCTTAGGGTTGGGGGTCGGCCTAGGGCTAGGATATTTTTAACTAGGAAGCCCTGAGTTCCAGGCTTACTTCATGTGCAAAAGGCATCCCAAAGGGAGTGCAGAAGTGCCACAACATGGCTGCTTTCACGGCTTTTCCCTTACGAAGAACCCTAATACGCGGCTGATTTACCTTCCTAGGGTTACTGTAAGGCTTAGGCCTAGGACTTTTAAAACCAGGAAGCCCTGGGCTCCAGGCACACTGCAGCTGCGAAAGGCATCCCAAGGGGAGCGCAAAAGTGACACAACTTGGCTGCCACCACTGATATTTCCATGAGACCATCCCGAACCATAGGCTGATTTTCCTTCCTAGGGTTAAGGTTTGAGTTTCGCCTAGGGTAAGAGGTCTATTAACCAGAAAGACCTGAGTTCCAAGAACACAGCAGCTGCGAAGGACTAGCCAAGAAGAGCGCAAAAGTACCACAACATGCCTGCCTCCACAGCTTTTTCCTTGGGGACATGCCTAATTCCTGGCTGATTTGCCTTTCTCGTCTTAGGGTTGGGGTTCGGCCTAGGGCTAGGATTTTTAAAATCAGGAAGCCCTGAGTTCCAGGCACACTGGAGCTGTGAAAGGCATCCAAAAGGGAGTGCAAAAGTGCCACAACATGGTTGCTTTCACGGCTTTTTCCTTGGCAAGAAGCTTAACACCAGGTTGATTTCCCTTCCCAGGGTTACTGTAAGGCTTAGGCCTAGGGCTAGGATTTTTAAAACTAGGAAGCCCTTAGATCCAGGCACACTGCAGCTGTTCAAGGCATCCCAAGGGGAGTACAAAAGTGCAACAACATGGCAGCTTTCACAGCTTTTTCCTTGGCACCATCCCTATACCTAGGCTGATTTATCTGCCTAGGGTTAGGGTTAGGGTTCAGCCTAGGGCTTGGAGTTTTTTAACCAGGAAGCCCTGAGTTCCAGGCTTACTGCATCTGCCAAAGGCATCCCAAAGGGAGTGCAAAAGTGCCACAACATGGCTGCTTTCACGGCTTTTCCCTTAGGAAGAACCCTAATACGCGGCTGATTTACCTTCCTAGGGTTACTGTTAGGCTTAGGCCTAGGACTTTTAAAACCAGGAAGCCCTGGGCTCCAGGCACACTGCAGCTGTTAAAGGCATCCCCAGAGCGCCGCAGAAGTGACACAACTTGGCTGCCTCTGCTGCTATTCTCATGAGACCATCCCGAACCATAGGCTGATTTTCCTTCCTAGGGTTAAGGTTTGAGTTACGCCTAGGGTAAGAGGTCTATTAACCAGAAAGCCCTGAGTTCCAAGAACACAGCAGCTGCGAAGGACTACCCAAGAAGAGCGCAAAAGTACCACAACATGCCTGCCTCCACAGCTTTTTCCTTGGGGACATGCCTAATTCCTGGCTGATTTGCCTTTCTCGTCTTAGGGTTGGGGTTCGGCCTAGGGCTAGGATATTTTTAACTAGGAAGCCCTGAGTTCCAGGCTTACTGCATCTGCCAAAGGCATCCAAAAGGGAGTGCAGAAGTGCCACAACATGGCTGCTTTCACGGCTTTTCCCTTAGGAAGAACCCTAATACGCGGCTGATTTACCTTCCTAGGGTTACTGTTAGGCTTAGGCCTAGGACTTTTAAAACCAGGAAGCCCTGGGCTCCAGGCACACTGCAGCTGCGAAAGGCATCCCAAGGGGAGCGCAAAAGTGACACAACTTGGCTGCCGCCACTGATATTTCCATGAGACCATCCTGAACCATAGGCTGATTTTCCTTCCTAGGGTTAAGGTTTGAGTTTCGCCTAGGGTAAGAGGTCTATTAACCAGAAAGACCTGAGTTCCAAGAACACAGCAGCTGCGAAGGACTACCCAAGAAGAGCGCAAAAGTACCACAACATGCCTGCCTCCACAGCTTTTTCCTTGGGGACATGCCTAATTCCTGGCTGATTTGCCTTTCTCGTCTTAGGGTTGGGGTTCGGCCTAGGGCTAGGATATTTTTAACTAGGAAGCCCTGAGTTCCAGGCTTACTGCATCTGCCAAAGGCATCCCAAAGGGAGTGCAGAAGTGCCACAACATGACTGCTTTCACGGCTTTTCCCTTAGGAAGAACCCTAATACGCAGCTGATTTACCTTCCTAGGGTTACTGTTAAGCTTAGGCCTAGGACTTTTAAAACCAGGAAGCCCTGGGCTCCAGGCACATGCAGCTGTTCAAGGCATCCCAAGAGGGCCGCAGAAGTGACACAACTTGGCTGCATCTGTTGCTATTCTCATGAGACCATCCCGAACCATAGGCTGATTTTCCTTCCTAGGGTTAAGGTTTGAGTTACGCCTAGGGTAAGAGTTCTATTAACCAGAAAGCCCTGAGTTCCAAGAACACAGCAGCTGCGAAGGACTAGCCAAGAAGAGCGCAAAAGTACCACAACGTGCCTGCCTCCACAGCTTTTTTCCTTGGGGACATGCCTAATTCCTGGCTGATTTGCCTTTCTCGTCTTAGGGTTGGGGTTCGGCCTAGGGCTAGGATTTTTAAAATCAGGAAGCCCTGAGTTCCAGGCACACTGGAGCTGTGAAAGGCATCCAAAAGGGAGTGCAAAAGTGCCACAACATGGTTGCTTTCACGGCTTTTTCCTTGGCAAGAAGCTTAACACCAGGCTGATTTCCCTTCCCAGGGTTACTGTAAGGCTTAGGCCTAGGGCTAGGATTTTTAAAACTAGGAAGCCCTTAGATCCAGGCACACTGCAGCTGTTCAAGGCATCCCAAGGGGAGTACAAAAGTGCCACAACATGGCTGCTTTCCCAGCTTTTCCCTTAGGAAGAACCCTAATACCCGGCTGATTTACCTTCCTAGGGTTACTGTTAGGCTTAGGCCTAGGACTTTTAAAACCAGGAAGCCCTGGGCTCCAGGCACACTGCAGCTGTTAAAGGCATCCCCAGAGGGCCGCAGAAGTGACACAACTTGGCTGCCTCTGCTTCTATTCTCATGAGACCATCCCGAACCATAGGCTGATTTTCCTTCCTAGGGTTAAGGTTTGAGTTTCGCCTAGGGTAAGAGTTCTATTAACCAGAAGGACCTGAGTTCCAAGAACACAGCAGCTGCGAAGGACTACCCAAGAAGAGCGCAAAAGTACCACAACATGCCTGCGTCGATAGCTTTTTCCTTGGGGACATGCCTAATTCCTGGCTGATTTGCCTTTCTCGTCTTAGGGTTGGGGTTCGGCCTAGGGCTAGGATATTTTTAACTAGGAAGCCCTGAGTTCCAGGCTTACTGCATCTGCCAAAGGCATCCCAAAGGGAGTGCAGAAGTGACACAACATGGCTGCTTTCACGGCTTTTCCCTTAGGAAGAACCCTAATACGCGGCTGATTTACCTTCCTAGGGTTACTGTAAGGCTTAGGCCTAGGGCTAGGATTTTTAAAACTAGGAAGCCCTTAGCTCCAGGCACACTGCAGCTGTTCAAGTCATCCCAAGAGGGCCGCAGAAGTGACACAACTTGGCTGCCTCTGCTGCTATTCTCATGAGTCCATCCCGAACCATAGGCTGATTTTCCTTCCTAGGGTGAGGGTTAGAGTTACGCCTAGGGTTAGTGTTTTTTTAACCAGAAAGCCCTGAGTTCCAAGAACACAGCAGCAGCCAAGGGCTACCCAAGAGGAGGGGAAAAGTGCCACAACATGGCTGCCTCCAGCGCTTTTTCCTTGGGACCATCATTGAACCTAGGCTGATTTACTTGCCTCCAGTTGCACCTATGGTCACGCCAAGCGATAGGGATTTTAAATCAGTAAACCCTGAGCTCCAGACCCAGTGCAGCTGCAAAAGGCTTCCCAAGGGCAGCCAAAAATTGCCTCAACATGCTCCTTCCAGTGCTTTTTTCCTTGGGAACATCCCTATACCCAGGCTGATTTATCTGCCTAGGGTTAGGGTTAGGGTTCAGCCTAGAGATAGGATTTTTTCAAACAGGAAGCCCTGAATTCCAGGCACACTGCAGCTGTTAAAGGCAGTGTTTTACGTCAACCGCAACTTAGTCTGAAATAAATGCTTTTTCCCTGAGAGCATCTGAGAGGTTTGCATGAAGCACTGATATCTGACATTTGCAATTTTGAATAGGAGAGGAGAAAGAAAATGGGAAGAAGTTTTTAATTTTAGTGGTTTCAATGTTAATTTCCGTACACTTTTTCAAAACTTGTCAGCTCAAATGCCCATCAACATCTTTTAGTCATCTGTAAGTCAGTATTCATATAAAATGTGCTTCAAATCAAAAGAATTTCAAATTTGCACTCCAAATTTCTATGCCTAGATTTATGATTTCCTACACATATTAGATGAAAGGAAGGCCTTTTTTACTGTGGGAGTGCTGGAACACTGGAACAGGTTGCCCAGGGAAGTTGTGGGTGTCCCATCCCTGAAAGTATTCAAGGTCAGCTTGGACGGGGCTTGGAGCAGCAACAAAGGAGAAGCTTGATGGTAGAGAAACAAAGTTGGACTATAGAAGAAACTGGGATTGAAGTATAGGAGCAAGTTTTCTCTCAGCTCTTGGGGTAAATTCAAAGTTGTACAAAATGACATTTATCTGTGCTATTCACTACTGTAACAGAAATGTTCATGAAAACTGTACAGAAGATAGCAAATTTTAAAAGAGATAAGAATTACAGCATAAAATCCATGGGATGGGTTACAACATGAGACACTCTCTAAGAGAAAATCTCTGTGTTTCAGCACTTCATCATGGTAAGATTTCATGAAGTGCCAAAGAAGGCGGCAAAATATCATTCGGGACGTTATTTCCTGGAATTCAGCCTGGCCATTAGTAGGAACTGGGTTTGAACACATCATGTAGATATACCACACACACTTTCCCTTCACTGAAAAATGACTGTTTACAACGAAGAAGCAATTGACGATCAAAATTGATTGAAAGCATCTTAAACATGTCAAGTATTTCATTGTAGATGATCTGTGATCCAAATGCTTCTTCCACCTTCGAGAGGGACAGAACAATTCTTCCATATCATGATGGTTTAAAATTGTATCAACCAATGTTTTCTGCTGAAAAGATAGCATCTATTTTTTTCTATTTTTGGAAGAAAATATTCCTAGACATACAACAGGTGAGAACTAAGTAATTTTAAAGAAACAAATGAAAAGAAAATATTCTGTAAATAGAATGAAATGAAAAGCTGTGTTTTAAATAGGAGCTAAATATGAAACAGAATTTTTGTACCAGGCATTTGAATTACTGCACCAGCTCTTTTGCCCATCAAGAGAGGCGTTTAGCATTTCAGTCTTTTCCAAGGTGTTCATGATCTGCTATGCTGATCTCTGTGTGTGCCTAGGTGTGTGTGGAAGGGGGGGCATGTGAAGGGGAGTGTGTATGTTTGCTTTACAATTGTTGTGGCAGATTCATGCCTCAGCTCCACATTTTGTTTTAGAAAGGTCACACAGAGTGGATGTGAAGTTTACTATCAACAAGAGATCAATTCCCAAATCATCCATTTCACTCTACCTTATAAATCATGTGCTTTGTTGCATATTTTATCAAATCTACTTTCAAGCCAGATGGAGGAAGGAGGATGTGGCAATCCCTCCACCATCTTGCAACTTTTATGCAAGTAGGTTTTCAAGAAAATCATCATTTCTCTTGGAAATATGTCTGGAACAGGCATGATGGTAGTGTCAACCTGTTGGAGTTTTTGTTGCTGGAAGAAGTTATACAAAAGGATTGGTTTTTACATTGACCAGTTACTGAATCAAGCTCAGGAATACATTGGAAATTCAACTGGGGCTTCCTTTCCCCGGCAGACTACTTCTAGAACGAGCTTGTACACTGAAGCTTACTCTTTTGCCCTCTTTTTGTTTCTTTCCTATTTTCTTGGCTTCTTTGCCACTCTCTAGACAATTTTGGAACTTTTTTCCCAACTCAAATGGTTTCAATAGTCTGATTGTGATCATACATTTTTACAAGGAATTTTTAAAATCTTTCCTCCAGTTAAGAAAGTCAAGGACTTAGGTCTTTTTCTTCCCTTATCAATATTGCAATGAAATTGATAAGTAAAGACCAACTCTTTCTTTTTGTTTTTAACCCAAGCAGATAATTCCCATCCATTCATCCTTTTGGTGGACCAATAGTTGCCATTCTGATGGAAGTTGTCACTTCTTAACAATAGGCATTCTGTGACTATGTAGACAGCACTTTGGGTGAAGATCCTAACTGGTCTTAGATACACATAGGGAGAAATTTGCTCAGCCAGTGTCAGTCTTAAGCATGCGTATCAGAAGATCTTTCTAGAGCTGGGAATTTTCCCATGAAAGGGATTCAGTTAGGGAAGAGACACTTGCCCCAGAGGTTTACATTCTTCTTGAAGACTGCTTAAGGAACTTAGATGCCATGTCCATTTGGATCTGTGTCTGCACAGAACTTTGTCATGCCAGTGCTTGAAATGCATCTTGAAGAGAATTCACTAGCACAGAATGAATGAGAGTGGAAGGGGTTGGTGGGGCTAACCAGGCCCAACCCCCCTGCCTAAACCAGGATACCTAGAGCCTCTTGCCCAGGATTCTATCTGGGTGTACTTTTAATGTCTTCAAAGATCCAGGCTCCACAATCTTTCTGGGCAATCTGTGCCGTGGTTCACTCACCCTCACAGTAAAGAATCATTTCCTGATGTTCCTGTATTTCAGTGTGTGCCCACTGCCTCTTGTCTTTTCACTCAGCATCACTGAAAAGACACTGATTCCCTCCCCTTTGCACTATTGCTTCCATATGGATGTGTGCTGCCATGTAGAGATATGTCAAAAACCTCCCTGAAGCCCAGGCAGATAATATTCCCTTCATCTACCAGTCAAGTTGATTCATCAGAGGAGTTTAAAGTTATGTTCAGCATGAAATGCCCCTGAAAAATCATGCTAACTACATTATTGTGTCGTCTTGCATGTGCCTGGCAAGGTTTTCCAGGAAGAGCTGCTTCATCAACTTCCTGGGGATAAAAGAGAGGCTGGCTGGTTTGTACGATTGCGAGTCCTCCTAATTGCCTTTTTTGAAGATGAGTGTCATTTGCTTACATCCAGTCCTTAGCCTCTCTTGTCGTCTACATCTTAGCAAAAGGCTTTTCCACTATGTCTGGCAAGGAGAAATTGTGCCAGCACAGAAAACATCTCCTATCGTGTTCTAGACGTTGCACGGAGGTGTGCCGAGTGTTTGGCATGAAGGAAAGAAAAGTTGTCCAAAACAGCTTCCAATCGAATGTTCATGTGATTGGAAAAGTCAGGAGAGTGCAAAGGTACTGTTTTCTAGCAGTTGGCAAGCTGCGCACACAATCCCAGTGTTGTACAGCTTCCTTCTTCACCTTTCCGAAGGTGCCGCTCTCTCCGGCTCCCGGAGGCGAAGAAGCGGCTTCTTCGCGCAAAGACGATTGTGCCGCTCACTGTGCACTCCTTAGCGCGGCTTCTGCCGAAAGACGCCCGGGAGCGGCTCTTAGCTCCGGAGAGCATCGTACCTTCGTCTTTAGCGTCTCTTCTCGTCTACATCTTAGCAAAAAGCTTTTCCACTATGTCTGGCGAGGAAAAACTGTGCCAGCACAGAAAACATCTCCCATCGTGTTCAAGACGTTGCACGGAGGTGTGCCGAGTGTTTGGCATGAAGAAAAGAAAAGTTGTCCAAAACAGCTTCCAATCGAATGTTCATGTGATTGGAAAAGTCAGGAGAGTGCAAAGGTACTGTTTTCTAGCAGTTGGCAAGCTGCGCACAAAATCGCAGTGTTGTACAGCTTCCTTCTTCACCTTTCCGAAGGTGCCGCTCTCTCCGGCTCCCGGAGGCGAAGAAGCGGCTTCTTCGCGCAAAGACGATTGTGCCGCTCACTGTGCACTCCTTAGCGCGGCTTCTGCCGAAAGACGCCCGGGAGCAGCTCTTAGCTCCGGAGAGCATCGTACCTTCGTCTTTAGCGTCTCTTCTCGTCTACATCTTAGCAAAAAGCTTTTCCACTATGTCTGGCGAGGAAAAACTGTGCCAGCACAGAAAACATCTCCCATCATGTTCAAGACGTTGCACGGAGGTGTGCCGAGTGTTTGGCATGAAGGAAAGAAAAGTTGTCCAAAACAGCTTCCAATCGAATGTTCATGTGATTGGAAAAGTCAGGAGAGTGCAAAGGTACTGTTTTCTAGCAGTTGGCAAGCTGCGCACACAATCCCAGTGTTGTACAGCTTCCTTCTTCACCTTTCCGAAGGTGCCGCTCTCTCCGGCTCCCGGAGGCGAAGAAGCGGCTTCTTCGCGCAAAGACGATTGTGCCGCTCACTGTGCACTCCTTAGCGCGGCTTCTGCCGAAAGACGCCCGGGAGCGGCTCTTAGCTCCGGAGAGCATCGTACCTTCGTCTTTAGCGTCTCTTCTCGTCTACATCTTAGCAAAAAGCTTTTCTACTATGTCTGGCGAGGAAAAACTGTGCCAGCACAGAAAACATCTCCCATCGTGTTCTAGACGTTGCACGGAGGTGTGCCGAGTGTTTGGCATGAAGGAAAGAAAAGTTGTCCAAATCAGCTTCCAATCGAATGTTCATGTGATTGGAAAAGTCAGGAGAGTGCAAAGGTACTGTTTTCTAGCAGTTGGCAAGCTGCGCACACAATCCCAGTGTTGTACAGCTTCCTTCTTCACCTTTCCGAAGGTGCCGCTCTCTCCGGCTCCCGGAGGCGAAGAAGCGGCTTCTTCGCGCAAAGACGATTGTGCCGCTCACTGTGCACTCCTTAGCGCGGCTTCTGCCGAAAGACGCCCGGGAGCGGCTCTTAGCTCCGGACAGAATCGTACCTTCGTCTTTAGCGTCTCTTCTCGTCTACATCTTAGCAAAAAGCTTTTCCACTATGTCTGGCGAGGAAAAACTGTGCCAGCACAGAAAACATCTCCCATCGTGTTCAAGACATTGCACGGAGGTGTGCCGAGTGTTTGGCATGAAGAAAAGAAAAGTTGTCCAAAACAGCTTCCAATCGAATGTTCATGTGATTGGAAAAGTCAGGAGAGTGCAAAGGTACTGTTTTCTATCAGTTGGCAAGCTGCGCACACAATCCCAGTGTTGTACAGCTTCCTTCCTCACCATTCAGAAGGTGTCGCTCTCTCCGGCTCCCGGAGGCGAAGAAGCGGCTTCTTCGCGCAAAGACGATTGTGCCGCTCACTGTGCACTCCTTAGCGCGGCTTCTGCCGAAAGACGCCCGGGAGCGGCTCTTAGCTCCGGACAGAATCGTACCTTCGTCTTTAGCGTCTCTTCTCGTCTACATCTTAGCAAAAAGCTTTTCTACTATGTCTGGCGAGGAAAAACTGTGCCAGCACAGAAAACATCTCCCATCGTGTTCAAGACGTTGCACGGAGGTGTGCCGAGTGTTTGGCATGAAGAAAAGAAAAGTTGTCCAAAACAGCTTCCAATCGAATGTTCATGTGATTGGAAAAGTCAGGAGAGTGCAAAGGTACTGTTTTCTATCAGTTGGCAAGCTGCGCACACAATCCCAGTGTTGTACAGCTTCCTTCTTCACCTTTCAGAAGGTGTCGCTCTCTCCGGCTCCCGGAGGCGAAGAAGCGGCTTCTTCGCGCAAAGACGATTGTGCCGCTCACTGTGCACTCCTTAGCGCGGCTTCTGCCGAAAGACGCCTGGGAGCGGCTCTTAGCTCCGGACAGCATCGTACCTTCGTCTTTAGCGTCTCTTCTCGTCTACATCTTAGCAAAAAGCTTTTCCACTATGTCTGGCGAGGAAAAACTGTGCCAGCACAGAAAACATCTCCCATCGTGTTCTAGACGTTGCACGGAGGTGTGCCGAGTGTTTGGCATGAAGGAAAGAAAAGTTGTCTAAAACAGCTTCCAATCGAATGTTCATGTGATTGGAAAAGTCAGGAGAGTGCAAAGGTACTGTTTTCTAGCAGTTGGCAAGCTGCGCACACAATCCCAGTGTTGTACAGCTTCCTTCTTCACCTTTCCGAAGGTGCCGCTCTCTCCGGCTCCCGGAGGCGAAGAAGCGGCTTCTTCGCGCAAAGACGATTGTGCCGCTCACTGTGCACTCCTTAGCGCGGCTTCTGCCGAAAGACGCCCGGGAGCGGCTCTTAGCTCCGGACAGCATCGTACCTTCGTCTTTAGCGTCTCTTCTCGTCTACATCTTAGCAAAAAGCTTTTCTACTATGTCTGGCGAGGAAAAACTGTGCCAGCACAGAAAACATCTCCCATCGTGTTCTAGACGTTGCACGGAGGTGTGCCGAGTGTTTGGCATGAAGGAAAGAAAAGTTGTCCAAAACAGCTTCCAATCGAATGTTCATGTGATTGGAAAAGTCAGGAGAGTGCAAAGGTACTGTTTTCTAGCAGTTGGCAAGCTGCGCACACAATCCCAGTGTTGTACAGCTTCCTTCTTCACCTTTCCGAAGGTGCCGCTCTCTCCGGCTCCCGGAGGCGAAGAAGCGGCTTCTTCGCGCAAAGACGATTGTGCCGCTCACTGTGCACTCCTTAGCGCGGCTTCTGCCGAAAGACGCCCGGGAGCGGCTCTTAGCTCCGGACAGAATCGTACCTTCGTCTTTAGCGTCTCTTCTCGTCTACATCTTAGCAAAAAGCTTTTCTGCTATGTCTGGCGAGGAAAAACTGTGCCAGCACAGAAAACATCTCCCATCGTGTTCAAGACGTTGCACGGAGGTGTGCCGAGTGTTTGGCATGAAGAAAAGAAAAGTTGTCCAAAACAGCTTCCAATCGAATGTTCATGTGATTGGAAAAGTCAGGAGAGTGCAAAGGTACTGTTTTCTATCAGTTGGCAAGCTGCGCACACAATCCCAGTGTTGTACAGCTTCCTTCCTCACCTTTCAGAAGGTGTCGCTCTCTCCGGCTCCCGGAGGCGAAGAAGCGGCTTCTTCGCGCAAAGACGATTGTGCCGCTCACTGTGCACTCCTTAGCGCGGCTTCTGCCGAAAGACGCCCGGGAGCGGCTCTTAGCTCCGGACAGCATCGTACCTTCGTCTTTAGCGTCTCTTCTCGTCTACATCTTAGCAAAAAGCTTTTCCACTATGTCTGGCGAGGAAAAACTGTGCCAGCACAGAAAACATCTCCCATCGTGTTCTAGACGTTGCACGGAGGTGTGCCGAGTGTTTGGCATGAAGGAAAGAAAAGTTGTCCAAAACAGCTTCCAATCGAATGTTCATGTGATTGGAAAAGTCAGGAGAGTGCAAAGGTACTGTTTTCTATCAGTTGGCAAGCTGCGCACAAAATCCCAGTGTTGTACAGCTTCCTTCTTCACCTTTCCGAAGGTGCCGCTCTCTCCGGCTCCCGGAGGCGAAGAAGCGGCTTCTTCGCGCAAAGACGATTGTGCCGCTCACTGTGCACTCCTTAGCGCGGCTTCTGCCGAAAGACGCCCGGGAGCAGCTCTTAGCTCCGGACAGCATCGTACCTTCGTCTTTAGCGTCTCTTCTCGTCTACATCTTAGCAAAAAGCTTTTCTACTATGTCTGGCGAGGAAAAACTGTGCCAGCACAGAAAACATCTCCCATCGTGTTCTAGACGTTGCACGGAGGTGTGCCGAGTGTTTGGCATGAAGGAAAGAAAAGTTGTCCAAAACAGCTTCCAATCGAATGTTCATGTGATTGGAAAAGTCAGGAGAGTGCAAAGGTACTGTTTTCTAGCAGTTGGCAAGCTGCGCACACAATCCCAGTGTTGTACAGCTTCCTTCTTCACCTTTCCGAAGGTGCCGCTCTCTCCGGCTCCCGGAGGCGAAGAAGCGGCTTCTTCGCGCAAAGACGATTGTGCCGCTCACTGTGCACTCCTTAGCGCGGCTTCTGCCGAAAGACGCCCGGGAGCGGCTCTTAGCTCCGGACAGCATCGTACCTTCGTCTTTAGCGTCTCTTCTCGTCTACATCTTAGCAAAAAGCGTTTCTACTATGTCTGGCGAGGAAAAACTGTGCCAGCACAGAAAACATCTCCCATCGTGTTCTAGACGTTGCACGGAGGTGTGCCGAGTGTTTGGCATGAAGGAAAGAAAAGTTGTCTAAAACAGCTTCCAATCGAATGTTCATGTGATTGGAAAAGTCAGGAGAGTGCAAAGGTACTGTTTTCTAGCAGTTGGCAAGCTGTGCACACAATCCCAGTGTTGTACAGCTTCCTTCTTCACCTTTCCGAAGGTGCCGCTCTCTCCGGCTCCCGGAGGCGAAGAAGCGGCTTCTTCGCGCAAAGACGATTGTGCCGCTCACTGTGCACTCCTTAGCGCGGCTTCTGCCGAAAGACGCCCGGGAGCGGCTCTTAGCTCCGGACAGCATCGTACCTTCGTCTTTAGCGTCTCTTCTCGTCTACATCTTAGGAAAAAGCTTTTCTACTATGTCTGGCGAGGAAAAACTGTGCCAGCACAGAAAACATCTCCCATCGTGTTCAAGACGTTGCACAGAGGTGTGCCGAGTGTTTGGCATGAAGAAAAGAAAAGTTGCCCAAAACAGCTTCCAATCGACTGTTCATTTGATTGGAAAAGTCAGGAGAGTGCAAAGGTACTGTTTTCTATCAGTTGGCAAGCTGCGCACACAATCCCAGTGTTGTACAGCTTCCTTCTTCACCTTTCCGAAGGTGCCGCTCTCTCCGGCTCCCGGAGGCGAAGAAGCGGCTTCTTCGCGCAAAGACGATTGTGCCGCTCACTGTGCACTCCTTAGCGCGGCTTCTGCCGAAAGACGCCCGGGAGCGGCTCTTAGCTCCGGACAGCATCGTACCTTCGTCTTTAGCGTCTCTTCTCGTCTACATCTTAGCAAAAAGCTTTTCCACTATGTCTGGCGAGGAAAAACTGTGCCAGCACAGAAAACATCTCCCATCGTGTTCTAGACGTTGCACGGAGGTGTGCCGAGTGTTTGGCATGAAGGAAAGAAAAGTTGTCCAAAACAGCTTCCAATCGAATGTTCATGTGATTGGAAAAGTCAGGAGAGTGCAAAGGTACTGTTTTCTATCAGTTGGCAAGCTGCGCACACAATCCCAGTGTTGTACAGCTTCCTTCTTCACCTTTCCGAAGGTGCCGCTCTCTCCGGCTCCCGGAGGCGAAGAAGCGGCTTCTTCGCGCAAAGACGATTGTGCCGCTCACTGTGCACTCCTTAGCGCGGCTTCTGCCGAAAGACGCCCGGGAGCGGCTCTTAGCTCCGGACAGCATCGTACCTTCGTCTTTAGCGTCTCTTCTCGTCTACATCTTAGCAAAAAGCTTTTCCACTATGTCTGGCGAGGAAAAACTGTGCCAGCACAGAAAACAACTCCCATCGTGTTCTAGACGTTGCACGGAGGTGTGCCGAGTGTTTGGCATGAAGGAAAGAAAAGTTGTCCAAAACAGCTTCCAATCGAAGGTTCATGTGATTGGAAAAGTCAGGAGAGTGCAAAGGTACTGTTTTCTAGCAGTTAACAAGCTGCGCACACAATCCCAGTGTTGTACAGCTTCCTTCTTCACCTTTCCGAAGGTGCCGCTCTCTCCGGCTCCCGGAGGCGAAGAAGCGGCTTCTTCGCGCAAAGACGATTGTGCCGCTCACTGTGCACTCCTTAGCGCGGCTTCTGCCGAAAGACGCCCGGGAGCGGCTCTTAGCTCCGGAGAGCATCGTACCTTCGTCTTTAGCGTCTCTTCTCGTCTACATCTTAGCAAAAAACTTTTCCACTATGTCTGGCGAGGAAAAACTGTGCCAGCACAGAAAACATCTCCCATCGTGTTCTAGACGTTGCACGATCCCTATACTTAGCCTGATTTTCCTTCCTGGGGATAGGGTTAGTCTTCAGCCTAGGGCTTGGAGATTTTAACCATGAAGCCCTGAGTTCCAGGCTTACTGCATCTGCCAAAGGCATCCGAAAGGGAGTGCAGAAGTGCCACAACATGGCTGCTTTCACGGCTTTTCCCTTAGGAAGAACCCTAATACGCGGCTGATTTACCTTCCTAGGGTTACTGTTAGGCTTAGGCCTAGGACTTTTAAAACCAGGAGGAAGCCCTGGGCTCCAGGCACACTGCCGCTGCGAAAGGCATCCCAAGGGGAGCGCAAAAGTGACACAACTTGGCTGCCTCTGCTTCTATTCTCATGAGACCATCCCGAACCATAGGCTGATTTTCCTTCCTAGGGTTAATGTTTGAGTTTCGCCTAGGGTAAGAGGTCTATTAACCAGAAAGACCTGAGTTCCAAGAACACAGCAGCTGCGAAGGACTACCCAAGAAGAGCGCAAAAGTACCACAACATGCCTGCCTCCACAGCTTTTTCCTTGGGGACATGCCTAATTCCTGGCTGATTTGCCTTTCTCGTCTTAGGGTTGGGGTTCGGCCTAGGGCTAGGATTTTTTTAACTAGGAAGCCTTGAGTTCCAGGCTTACTGCATCTGCCAAAGGCATCCCAAAGGGAGTGCAAAAGTGCCACAACATGGTTGCTTTCACGGCTTTTCCCTTAGGAAGAACCCTAATACGCGGCTGATTTACCTTCCTAGGGTTACTGTTAGGCTTAGGCCTAGGACTTTTAAAACCAGGAAGCCCTGGGCTCCAGGCACACTGCAGCTGTTAAAGGCATCCCAAGGGGAGCGCAAAAGTGACACAACTTGGCTGCCACCACTGATATTTCCATGAGACCATCCCGAACCATAGGCTGATTTTCCTTCCTAGGGTTAAGGTTTGAGTTACGCCTAGGGTAAGGGTTCTATTAACCAGAAAGCCCTGAGTTCCAAGAACACAGCAGCTGCGAAGGACTAGCCAAGAAGAGCGCAAAAGTACCACAACATGCCTGCCTCCACAGCTTCTTCCTTGGGGACATGCCTAATTCCTGGCTGATTTGCCTTTCTCGTCTTAGGGTTGGGGTTCGGCCTAGGGCTAGGATATTTTTAACTAGGAAGCCCTGAGTTCCAGGCTTACTGCATCTGCCAAAGGCATCCCAAAGGGAGTGCAGAAGTGCCACAACATGGCTGCTTTCACGGCTTTTCCCTTAGGAAGAACCCTAATACGCGGCTGCTTTACCTTCCTAGGGTTCCTGTTAGGCTTAGGCCTAGGACTTTTAAAACCAGGAAGCCCTGGGCTCCAGGCACACTGCAGCTGCGAAAGGCATCCCAAGGGGAGCGCAAAAGTGACACAACTTGGCTGCCACCACTGATATTTCCATGAGACCATCCCGAACCATAGGCTGATTTTCCTTCCTAGGGTTAAGGTTTCAGTTACGCCTAGGGTAAGGGTTCTATTAACCAGAAAGCCCTGAGTTCCAAGAACACAGCAGCTGCGAAGGACTAGCCAAGAAGAGCGCAAAAGTACCACAACATGCCTGCCTCCACAGCTTTTTCCTTGGGGACATGCCTAATTCCTGGCTGATTTGCCTTTCTCGTCTTAGGGTTGGGGTTCGGCCTAGGGCTAGGATTTTTAAAATCAGGAAGCCCTGAGTTCCAGGCACACTGGAGCTGTGAAAGGCATCCCAAAGGGAGTGCAAAAGTGCCACAACATGGTTGCTTTCACGGCTTTTTCCTTGGCAAGAAGCTTAACACCAGGCTGATTTCCCTTCCCAGGGTTACTGTTAGGCTTAGGCCTAGGACTTTTAAAACCAGGAAGCCCTGGGCTCCAGGCACACTGCAGCTGTTAAAGGCATCCCAAGGGGAGCGCAAAAGTGACACAACTTGGCTGCCACCACTGATATTTCCATGAGACCATCCCGAACCATAGGCTGATTTTCCTTCCTAGGGTTAAGGTTTGAGTTACGCCTAGGGTAAGGGTTCTATTAACCAGAAAGCCCTGAGTTCCAAGAACACAGCAGCTGCGAAGGGCTACCCAAGAAGAGCGCAAAAGTACCACAACATGCCTGCCTCCACAGCTTTTTCCTTGGGGACATGCCTAATTCCTGGCTGATTTGCCTTTCTCGTCTTAGGGTTGGGGTTCGGCCTAGGGCTAGGATATTTTTAACTAGGAAGCCCTGAGTTCCAGGCTTACTGCATCTGCCAAAGGCATCCCAAAGGGAGTGCAGAAGTGCCACAACATGGCTGCTTTCACGGCTTTTCCCTTAGGAAGAACCCTAATACGCGGCTGATTTACCTTCCTAGGGTTACTGTTAGGCTTAGGCCTAGGACTTTTAAAACCAGGAAGCCCTGGGCTCCAGGCACACTGCAGCTGCGAAAGGCATCCCAAGGGGAGCGCAAAAGTGACACAACTTGGCTGCCACCACTGATATTTCCATGAGACCATCCCGAACCATAGGCTGATTTTCCTTCCTAGGGTTAATGTTTGAGTTACGCCTAGGGTAAGAGGTCTATTAACCAGAAAGCCCTGAGTTCCAAGAACACAGCCGCTGCGAAGGACTAGCCAAGAAGCGCGCAAAAGTACCACAACATGCCTGCCTCCACAGCTTTTTCCTTGGGGACATGCCTAATTCCTGGCTGATTTGCCTTTCTCGTCTTAGGGTTGGGGTTCGGCCTAGGGCTAGGATTTTTAAAATCAGGAAGCCCTGAGTTCCAGGCACACTGGAGCTGTGAAAGGCATCCCAAAGGGAGTGCAAAAGTGCCACAACATGGTTGCTTTCACGGCTTTTTCCTTGGCAAGAAGCTTAACACCAGGCTGATTTCCCTTCCCAGGGTTACTGTAAGGCTTAGGCCTAGGGCTAGGATTTTTAAAACTAGGAAGCCATTAGATCCAGGGACACTGCAGCTGTTCAAGGCATCCCAAGGGGAGTACAAAAGTGCAACAACATGGCAGCTTTCACAGCTTTTTCCTTGGCACCATCCCTATACCTAGGCTGATTTATCTGCCTAGGGTTAGGGTTAGGGTTCAGCCTAGGGCTTGGAGTTTTTTAACCAGGAAGCCCTGAGTTCCAGGCTTACTGCATCTGCCAAAGGCATCCCAAAGGGAGTGCAGAAGTGCCACAACATGGCTTCTTTCACGGCTTTTCCCTTAGGAAGAACCCTAATACCCGGCTGATTTACCTTCCTAGGGTTACTGTTAGGCTTAGGCCTAGGACTTTTAAAACCAGGAAGCCCTGGGCTCCAGGCACACTGCAGCTGTTAAAGGCATCCCAAGAGGGCCGCAGAAGTGACACAACTTGGCTGCCTCTGCTTCTATTCTCATGAGACCATCCCGAACCATAGGCTGATTTTCCTTCCTAGGGTTAATGTTTGAGTTACGCCTAGGGTAAGAGGTCTATTAACCAGAAAGACCTGAGTTCCAAGAACACAGCAGCTGCGAAGGACTACCCAAGAAGAGCGCAAAAGTACCACAACGTGCCTGCCTCCACAGCTTTTTCCTTGCGGACATGCCTAATTCCTGGCTGATTTGCCTTTCTCGTCTTAGGATTGGGGTTCGGCCTAGGGCTAGGATATTTTTAACTAGGAAGCCCTGAGTTCCAGGCTTACTGCATCTGCCAAAGGCATCCCAAAGGGAGTGCAGAAGTGCCACAACATGGCTGCTTTCACGGCTTTTCCCTTAGGAAGAACCCTAATACGCGGCTGCTTTACCTTCCTAGGGTTACTGTTAGGCTTAGGCCTAGGACTTTTAAAACCAGGAAGCCCTGGGCTCCAGGCACACTGCAGCTGCGAAAGGCATCCCAAGGGGAGCGCAAAAGTGACACAACTTGGCTGCCACCACTGATATTTCCATGAGACCCTCCCGAACCATAGGCTGATTTTCCTTCCTAGGGTGAAGGTGGGTTTTTTTTTTTTTTTTTTTTTTTTTTTTTTTTTTTTTTTTGTTTATTTTTGTTTTGTATTTTTTTTTTTTTTTTTTTTTTTTTTTTTTTTTTTGTTAAGGTTTGAGTTACGCCTAGGGTAAGGGTTCTATTAACCAGAAAGCCCTGAGTTCCAAGAACACAGCAGCTGCGAAGGGCTACCCAAGAAGAGCGCAAAAGTACCACAACATGCCTGCCTCCACAGCTTTTTCCTTGGGGACATGCCTAATTCCTGGCTGATTTGCCTTTCTCGTCTTAGGGTTGGGGTTCGGCCTAGGGCTAGGATTTTTTTAACTAGGAAGCCCTGAGTTCCAGGCTTACTGCATCTGCCAAAGGCATCCCAAAGGGAGTGCAGAAGTGCCACAACATGGCTGCTTTCACGGCTTTTCCCTTAGGAAGAACCCTAATACGCGGCTGATTTACCTTCCTAGGGTTACTGTTAGGCTTAGGCCTAGGACTTTTAAAACCAGGAAGCCCTGGGCTCCAGGCACACTGCAGCTGCGAAAGGCATCCCAAGGGGAGCGCAAAAGTGACACAACTTGGCTGCCACCACTGATATTTCCATGAGACCATCCCGAACCATAGGCTGATTTTCCTTCCTAGGGTTAAGGTTTGAGTTACGCCTAGGGTAAGGGTTCTATTAACCAGAAAGCCCTGAGTTCCAAGAACACAGCAGCTGCGAAGGACTAGCCAAGAAGAGCGCAAAAGTACCACAACATGCCTGCCTCCACAGCTTTTTCCTTGGGGACATGCCTAATTCCTGGCTGATTTGCCTTTCTCGTCTTAGGGTTGGGGTTCGGCCTAGGGCTAGGATTTTTAAAATCAGGAAGCCCTGAGTTCCAGGCACACTGGAGCTGTGAAAGGCATCCCAAAGGGAGTGCAAAAGTGCCACAACATGGTTGCTTTCACGGCTTTTTCCTTGGCAAGAAGCTTAACACCAGGCTGATTTCCCTTCCCAGGGTTACTGTAAGGCTTAGGCCTAGGGCTAGGATTTTTAAAACTAGGAAGCCATTAGATCCAGGCACACTGCAGCTGTTCAAGGCATCCCAAGGGGAGTACAAAAGTGCAACAACATGGCAGCTTTCACAGCTTTTTCCTTGGCACCATCCCTATACCTAGGCTGATTTATCTGCCTAGGGTTAGGGTTAGGGTTCAGCCTAGGTCTTGGAGTTTTTTAACCAGGAAGCCCTGAGACCCAGGCTTACTGCATCTGCCAAAGGCATCCCAAAGGGAGTGCAGAAGTGCCACAACATGGCTGCTTTCACGGCTTTTCCCTTAGGAAGAACCCTAATACGCGGCTGATTTACCTTCCTAGGGTTACTGTTAGGCTTAGGCCTAGGACTTTTAAAACCAGGAAGCCCTGGGCTCCAGGCACACTGCAGCTGCGAAAGGCATCCCAAGGGGAGCGCAAAAGTGACACAACTTGGCTGCCACCACTGATATTTCCATGAGACCCTCCCGAACCATAGGCTGATTTTCCTTCCTAGGGTGAAGGTTTGAGTTACGCCTAGGGTAAGGGTTCTATTAACCAGAAAGCCCTGAGTTCCAAGAACACAGCAGCTGCGAAGGGCTACCCAAGAAGAGCGCAAAAGTACCACAACATGCCTGCCTCCACAGCTTTTTCCTTGGGGACATGCCTAATTCCTGGCTGATTTGCCTTTCTCGTCTTAGGGTTGGGGTTCGGCCTAGGGCTAGGATTTTTTTAACTAGGAAGCCCTGAGTTCCAGGCTTACTGCATCTGCCAAAGGCATCCCAAAGGGAGTGCAGAAGTGCCACAACATGGCTGCTTTCACGGCTTTTCCCTTAGGAAGAACCCTAATACGCGGCTGATTTACCTTCCTAGGGTTACTGTTAGGCTTAGGCCTAGGACTTTTAAAACCAGGAAGCCCTGGGCTCCAGGCACACTGCAGCTGCGAAAGGCATCCCAAGGGGAGCGCAAAAGTGACACAACTTGGCTGCCACCACTGATATTTCCATGAGACCATCCCGAACCATAGGCTGATTTTCCTTCCTAGGGTTAAGGTTTGAGTTACGCCTAGGGTAAGGGTTCTATTAACCAGAAAGCCCTGAGTTCCAAGAACACAGCAGCTGCGAAGGACTAGCCAAGAAGAGCGCAAAAGTACCACAACATGCCTGCCTCCACAGCTTTTTCCTTGGGGACATGCCTAATTCCTGGCTGATTTGCCTTTCTCGTCTTAGGGTTGGGGTTCGGCCTAGGGCTAGGATTTTTAAAATCAGGAAGCCCTGAGTTCCAGGCACACTGGAGCTGTGAAAGGCATCCCAAAGGGAGTGCAAAAGTGCCACAACATGGTTGCTTTCACGGCTTTTTCCTTGGCAAGAAGCTTAACACCAGGCTGATTTCCCTTCCCAGGGTTACTGTAAGGCTTAGGCCTAGGGCTAGGATTTTTAAAACTAGGAAGCCATTAGATCCAGGCACACTGCAGCTGTTCAAGGCATCCCAAGGGGAGTACAAAAGTGCAACAACATGGCAGCTTTCACAGCTTTTTCCTTGGCACCATCCCTATACCTAGGCTGATTTATCTGCCTAGGGTTAGGGTTAGGGTTCAGCCTAGGTCTTGGAGTTTTTTAACCAGGAAGCCCTGAGACCCAGGCTTACTGCATCTGCCAAAGGCATCCCAAAGGGAGTGCAGAAGTGCCACAACATGGCTGCTTTCACGGCTTTTCCCTTAGGAAGAACCCTAATACGCGGCTGATTTACCTTCCTAGGGTTACTGTTAGGCTTAGGCCTAGGACTTTTAAAACCAGGAAGCCCTGGGCTCCAGGCACACTGCAGCTGCGAAAGGCATCCCAAGGGGAGCGCAAAAGTGACACAACTTGGCTGCCACCACTGATATTTCCATGAGACCATCCCGAACCATAGGCTGATTTTCCTTCCTAGGGTTAAGGTTTGAGTTTCGCCTAGGGTAAGGGTTCTATTAACCAGAAAGCCCTGAGTTCCAAGAACACAGCAGCTGCGAAGGACTAGCCAAGAAGAGCGCAAAAGTACCACAACATGCCTGCCTCCACAGCTTTTTCCTTGGGGACATGCCTAATTCCTGGCTGATTTGCCTTTCTCGTCTTAGGGTTGGGGTTCGGCCTAGGGCTAGGATTTTTAAAATCAGGAAGCCCTGAGTTCCAGGCACACTGGAGCTGTGAAAGGCATCCAAAAGGGAGTGCAAAAGTGCCACAACATGGTTGCTTTCACGGCTTTTTCCTTGGCAAGAAGCCTAACACCAGGCTGATTTACATTCCCAGGGTTACTGTAAGGCTTAGGCCTAGGGCTAGGATTTTTAAAACTAGGAAGCCATTAGATCCAGGCACACTGCAGCTGTTCAAGGCATCCCAAGAGGAGTACAAAAGTGCAAAACATGGCAGCTTTCACAGCTTTTTCCTTGGCACCATCCCTATACCTAGGCTGTTTTATCTGCCTAGGGTTAGGGTTAGGGTTCAGCCTAGGGCTTGGAGTTTTTTAACCAGGAAGCCCTGAGTTCCAGGCTTACTGCATCTGCCAAAGGCATCCCAAAGGGAGTGCAGAAGTGCCACAACATGGCTGCTTTCACGGCTTTTCCCTTAGGAAGAACCCTAATACGCGGCTGATTTACCTTCCTAGGGTTACTGTTAGGCTTAGGCCTAGGACTTTTAAAACCAGGAAGCCCTGGGCTCCAGGCACACTGCAGCTGCGAAAGGCATCCCAAGGGGAGCGCAAAAGTGACACAACTTGGCTGCCTCTGCTTCTATTCTCATGAGACCATCCCGAACCATAGGCTGATTTTCCTTCCTAGGGTTAAGGTTTGAGTTACGCCTAGGGTAAGGGTTCTATTAACCAGAAAGCCCTGAGTTCCAAGAACACAGCAGCTGCGAAGGACTAGCCAAGAAGAGCGCAAAAGTACCACAACATGCCTGCCTCCACAGCTTTTTCCTTGGGGACATGCCTAATTCCTGGCTGATTTGCCTTTCTCGTCTTAGGGTTGGGGTTCGGCCTAGGGCTAGGATTTTTAAAATCAGGAAGCCCTGAGTTCCAGGCACACTGGAGCTGTGAAAGGCATCCCAAAGGGAGTGCAAAAGTGCCACAACATGGTTGCTTTCACGGCTTTTTCCTTGGCAAGAAGCTTAACACCAGGCTGATTTCCCTTCCCAGGGTTACTGTAAGGCTTAGGCCTAGGGCTAGGATTTTTAAAACTAGGAAGCCATTAGATCCAGGCACACTGCAGCTGTTCAAGGCATCCCAAGGGGAGTACAAAAGTGCAACAACATGGCAGCTTTCACAGCTTTTTCCTTGGCACCATCCCTATACCTAGGCTGATTTATCTGCCTAGGGTTAGGGTTAGGGTTCAGCCTAGGTCTTGGAGTTTTTTAACCAGGAAGCCCTGAGACCCAGGCTTACTGCATCTGCCAAAGGCATCCCAAAGGGAGTGCAGAAGTGCCACAACATGGCTGCTTTCACGGCTTTTCCCTTAGGAAGAACCCTAATACGCGGCTGATTTACCTTCCTAGGGTTACTGTTAGGCTTAGGCCTAGGACTTTTAAAACCAGGAAGCCCTGGGCTCCAGGCACACTGCAGCTGCGAAAGGCATCCCAAGGGGAGCGCAAAAGTGACACAACTTGGCTGCCACCACTGATATTTCCATGAGACCATCCCGAACCATAGGCTGATTTTCCTTCCTAGGGTTAAGGTTTGAGTTACGCCTAGGGTAAGGGTTCTATTAACCAGAAAGCCCTGAGTTCCAAGAACACAGCAGCTGCGAAGGACTAGCCAAGAAGAGCGCAAAAGTACCACAACATGCCTGCCTCCACAGCTTTTTCCTTGGGGACATGCCTAATTCCTGGCTGATTTGCCTTTCTCGTCTTAGGGTTGGGGTTCGGCCTAGGGCTAGGATTTTTAAAATCAGGAAGCCCTGAGTTCCAGGCACACTGGAGCTGTGAAAGGCATCCAAAAGGGAGTGCAAAAGTGCCACAACATGGTTGCTTTCACGGCTTTTTCCTTGGCAAGAAGCCTAACACCAGGCTGATTTACATTCCCAGGGTTACTGTAAGGCTTAGGCCTAGGGCTAGGATTTTTAAAACTAGGAAGCCATTAGATCCAGGCACACTGCAGCTGTTCAAGGCATCCCAAGAGGAGTACAAAAGTGCAAAACATGGCAGCTTTCACAGCTTTTTCCTTGGCACCATCCCTATACCTAGGCTGTTTTATCTGCCTAGGGTTAGGGTTAGGGTTCAGCCTAGGGCTTGGAGTTTTTTAACCAGGAAGCCCTGAGTTCCAGGCTTACTGCATCTGCCAAAGGCATCCCAAAGGGAGTGCAGAAGTGCCACAACATGGCTGCTTTCACGGCTTTTCCCTTAGGAAGAACCCTAATACGCGGCTGATTTACCTTCCTAGGGTTACTGTTAGGCTTAGGCCTAGGACTTTTAAAACCAGGAAGCCCTGGGCTCCAGGCACACTGCAGCTGCGAAAGGCATCCCAAGGGGAGCGCAAAAGTGACACAACTTGGCTGCCTCTGCTTCTATTCTCATGAGACCATCCCGAACCATAGGCTGATTTTCCTTCCTAGGGTTAAGGTTTGAGTTTCGCCTAGGGTAAGAGGTCTATTAACCAGAAAGCCCTGAGGTCCAAGAACACAGCAGCTGCGAAGGACTACCCAAGAAGAGCGCAAAAGTACCACAACATGCCTGCCTCCACAGCTTTTTCCTTGGGGACATGCCTAATTCCTGGCTGATTTGCCTTTCTCGTCTTAGGGTTGGGGTTCGGCCTAGGGCTAGGATTTTTTTAACTAGGAAGCCTTGAGTTCCAGGCTTACTGCATCTGCCAAAGGCATCCCAAAGGGAGTGCAAAAGTGCCACAACATGGTTGCTTTCACGGCTTTTCCCTTAGGAAGAACCCTAATACGCGGCTGATTTACCTTCCTAGGGTTACTGTTAGGCTTAGGCCTAGGACTTTTAAAAACAGGAAGCCCTGGGCTCCAGGCACACTGCAGCTGTTAAAGGCATCCCAAGGGGAGCGCAAAAGTGACACAACTTGGCTGCCACCACTGATATTTCCATGAGACCATCCCGAACCATAGGCTGATTTTCCTTCCTAGGGTTAAGGTTTGAGTTACGCCTAGGGTAAGGGTTCTATTAACCAGAAAGCCCTGAGTTCCAAGAACACAGCAGCTGCGAAGGACTAGCCAAGAAGAGCGCAAAAGTACCACAACATGCCTGCCTCCACAGCTTTTTCCTTGGGGACATGCCTAATTCCTGGCTGATTTGCCTTTCTCGTCTTAGGGTTGGGGTTCGGCCTAGGGCTAGGATTTTTAAAATCAGGAAGCCCTGAGTTCCAGGCACACTGGAGCTGTGAAAGGCATCCCAAAGGGAGTGCAAAAGTGCCACAACATGGTTGCTTTCACGGCTTTTTCCTTGGCAAGAAGCTTAACACCAGGCTGATTTCCCTTCCCAGGGTTACTGTAAGGCTTAGGCCTAGGGCTAGGATTTTTAAAACTAGGAAGCCATTAGATCCAGGCACACTGCAGCTGTTCAAGGCATCCCAAGGGGAGTACAAAAGTGCAACAACATGGCAGCTTTCACAGCTTTTTCCTTGGCACCATCCCTATACCTAGGCTGATTTATCTGCCTAGGGTTAGGGTTAGGGTTCAGCCTAGGGCTTGGAGTTTTTTAACCAGGAAGCCCTGAGTTCCAGGCTTACTGCATCTGCCAAAGGCATCCTAAAGGGAGTGCAGAAGTGCCAAAACATGGCTTCTTTCACGGCCTTTCCCTTAGGAAGAACCCTAATACCCGGCTGATTTACCTTCCTAGGGTTACTGTTAGGCTTAGACCTAGGACTTTTAAAACCAGGAAGCCCTGGGCTCCAGGCACACTGCAGCTGTTAAAGGCATCCCAAGAGGGCCGCAGAAGTGACACAACTTGGCTGCCACCACTGATATTTCCATGAGACCATCCCGAACCATAGGCTGATTTTCCTTCCTAGGGTTAAGGTTTGAGTTACGCCTAGGGTAAGGGTTCTATTAACCAGAAAGCCCTGAGTTCCAAGAACACAGCAGCTGCGAAGGACTAGCCAAGAAGAGCGCAAAAGTACCACAACATGCCTGCCTCCACAGCTTCTTCCTTGGGGACATGCCTAATTCCTGGCTGATTTGCCTTTCTCGTCTTAGGGTTGGGGTTCGGCCTAGGGCTAGGATATTTTTAACTAGGAAGCCCTGAGTTCCAGGCTTACTGCATCTGCCAAAGGCATCCCAAAGGGAGTGCAGAAGTGCCACAACATGGCTGCTTTCACGGCTTTTCCCTTAGGAAGAACCCTAATACGCGGCTGCTTTACCTTCCTAGGGTTACTGTTAGGCTTAGGCCTAGGACTTTTAAAACCAGGAAGCCCTGGGCTCCAGGCACACTGCAGCTGCGAAAGGCATCCCAAGGGGAGCGCAAAAGTGACACAACTTGGCTGCCACCACTGATATTTCCATGAGACCATCCCGAACCATAGGCTGATTTTCCTTCCTAGGGTTAAGGTTTGAGTTACGCCTGGGGTAAGGGTTCTATTAACCAGAAAGCCCTGAGTTCCAAGAACACAGCAGCTGCGAAGGACTACCCAAGAAGAGCGCAAAAGTACCACAACATGCCTGCCTCCACAGCTTTTTCCTTGGGGACATGCCTAATTCCTGCTGATTTGCCTTTCTCGTCTTAGGGTTGGGGTTCGGCCTAGGGCTAGGATTTTTAAAATCAGGAAGCCCTGAGTTCCAGGCACACTGGAGCTGTGAAAGGCATCCCAAAGGGAGTGCAAAAGTGCCACAACATGGTTGCTTTCACGGCTTTTTCCTTGGCAAGAAACTTAACACCAGGCTGATTTCCCTTCCCAGGGTTACTGTAAGGCTTAGGCCTAGGGCTAGGATTTTTAAAACTAGGAAGCCATTAGATCCAGGCACACTGCAGCTGTTCAAGGCATCCCAAGGGGAGTACAAAAGTGCAACAACATGGCAGCTTTCACAGCTTTTTCCTTGGCACCATCCCTATACCTAGGCTGATTTATCTGCCTAGGGTTAGGGTTAGGGTTCAGCCTAGGGCTTGGAGTTTTTTAACCAGGAAGCCCTGAGTTCCAGGCTTACTGCATCTGCCAAATGCATCCTAAAGGGAGTGCAGAAGTGCCACAACATGGCTTCTTTCACGGCTTTTCCCTTAGGAAGAACCCTAATACCCGGCTGATTTACCTTCCTAGGGTTACTGTTAGGCTTAGGCCTAGGACTTTTAAAACCAGGAAGCCCTGGGCTCCAGGCACACTGCAGCTGTTAAAGGCATCCCAAGAGGGCCGCAGAAGTGACACAACTTGGCTGCCTCTGCTTCTATTCTCCTGAGACCATCCCGAACCATAGGCTGATTTTCCTTCCTAGGGTTAAGGTTTGAGTTACGCCTAGGTTAAGGGTTCTATTAACCAGAAAGCCCTGAGTTCCAAGAACACAGCAGCTGCGAAGGACTACCCAAGAAGAGCGCAAAAGTACCACAACATGCCTGCCTCCACAGCTTTTTCCTTGGGGACATGCCTAATTCCTGGCTGATTTGCCTTTCTCGTCTTAGGGTTGGGGTTCGGCCTAGGGCTAGGATTTTTAAAATCAGGAAGCCCTGAGTTCCAGGCACACTGGAGCTGTGAAAGGCATCCAAAAGGGAGTGCAAAAGTGCCACAACATGGTTGCTTTCACGGCTTTTTCCTTGGCAAGAAGCCTAACACCAGGCTGATTTACATTCCCAGGGTTACTGTAAGGCTTAGGCCTAGGGCTAGGATTTTTAAAACTAGGAAGCCATTAGATCCAGGCACACTGCAGCTGTTCAAGGCATCCCAAGAGGAGTACAAAAGTGCAAAACATGGCAGCTTTCACAGCTTTTTCCTTGGCACCATCCCTATACCTAGGCTGTTTTATCTGCCTAGGGTTAGGGTTAGGGTTCAGCCTAGGGCTTGGAGTTTTTTAACCAGGAAGCCCTGAGTTCCAGGCTTACTGCATCTGCCAAAGGCATCCCAAAGGGAGTGCAGAAGTGCCACAACATGGCTGCTTTCACGGCTTTTCCCTTAGGAAGAACCCTAATACACGGCTGATTTACCTTCCTAGGGTTACTGTTAGGCTTAGGCCTAGGACTTTTAAAACCAGGAAGCCCTGGGCTCCAGGCACACTGCAGCTGCGAAAGGCATCCCAAGGGGAGCGCAAAAGTGACACAACTTGGCTGCCTCTGCTTCTATTCTCATGAGACCATCCCGAACCATAGGCTGATTTTCCTTCCTAGGGTTAAGGTTTGAGTTTCGCCTAGGGTAAGAGGTCTATTAACCAGAAAGACCTGAGTTCCAAGAACACAGCAGCTGCGAAGGACTACCCAAGAAGAGCGCAAAAGTACCACAACATGCCTGCCTCCACAGCTTTTTCCTTGGGGACATGCCTAATTCCTGGCTGATTTGCCTTTCTCGTCTTAGGGTTGGGGTTCGGCCTAGGGCTAGGATTTTTTTAACTAGGAAGCCTTGAGTTCCAGGCTTACTGCATCTGCCAAAGGCATCCCAAAGGGAGTGCAAAAGTGCCACAACATGGTTGCTTTCACGGCTTTTCCCTTAGGAAGAACCCTAATACGCGGCTGATTTACCTTCCTAGGGTTACTGTTATGCTTAGGCCTAGGACTTTTAAAACCAGGAAGCCCTGGGCTCCAGGCACACTGCAGCTGTTAAAGGCATCCCAAGGGGAGCGCAAAAGTGACACAACTTGGCTGCCACCACTGATATTTCCATGAGACCATCCCGAACCATAGGCTGATTTTCCTTCCTAGGGTTAAGGTTTGAGTTACGCCTAGGGTAAGGGTTCTATTAACCAGAAAGCCCTGAGTTCCAAGAACACAGCAGCTGCGAAGGACTACCCAAGAAGAGCGCAAAAGTACCACAACATGCCTGCCTCCACAGCTTCTTCCTTGGGGACATGCCTAATTCCTGGCTGATTTGCCTTTCTCGTCTTAGGGTTGGGGTTCGGCCTAGGGCTAGGATATTTTTAACTAGGAAGCCCTGAGTTCCAGGCTTACTGCATCTGCCAAAGGCATCCCAAAGGGAGTGCAGAAGTGCCACAACATGGCTGCTTTCACGGCTTTTCCCTTAGGAAGAACCCTAATACGCGGCTGCTTTACCTTCCTAGGGTTACTGTTAGGCTTAGGCCTAGGACTTTTAAAACCAGGAAGCCCTGGGCTCCAGGCACACTGCAGCTGCGAAAGGCATCCCAAGGGGAGCGCAAAAGTGACACAACTTGGCTGCCACCACTGATATTTCCATGAGACCATCCCGAACCATAGGCTGATTTTCCTTCCTAGGGTTAAGGTTTGAGTTACGCCTAGGGTAAGGGTTCTATTAACCAGAAAGCCCTGAGTTCCAAGAACACAGCAGCTGCGAAGGACTAGCCAAGAAGAGCGCAAAAGTACCACAACATGCCTGCCTCCACAGCTTTTTCCTTGGGGACATGCCTAATTCCTGGCTGATTTGCCTTTCTCGTCTTAGGGTTGGGGTTCGGCCTAGGGCTAGGATTTTTAAAATCAGGAAGCCCTGAGTTCCAGGCACACTGGAGCTGTGAAAGGCATCCCAAAGGGAGTGCAAAAGTGCCACAACATGGTTGCTTTCACGGCTTTTTCCTTGGCAAGAAGCTTAACACCAGGCTGATTTCCCTTCCCAGGGTTACTGTTAGGCTTAGGCCTAGGACTTTTAAAACCAGGAAGCCCTGGGCTCCAGGCACACTGCAGCTGTTAAAGGCATCCCAAGGGGAGCGCAAAAGTGACACAACTTGGCTGCCACCACTGATATTTCCATGAGACCATCCCGAACCATAGGCTGATTTTCCTTCCTAGGGTTAAGGTTTGAGTTACGCCTAGGGTAAGGGTTCTATTAACCAGAAAGCCCTGAGTTCCAAGAACACAGCAGCTGCGAAGGACTAGCCAAGAAGAGCGCAAAAGTACCACAACATGCCTGCCTCCACAGCTTTTTCCTTGGGGACATGCCTAATTCCTGGCTGATTTGCCTTTCTCGTCTTAGGGTTGGGGTTCGGCCTAGGGCTAGGACATTTTTAACTAGGAAGCCCTGAGTTCCAGGCTTACTGCATCTGCCAAAGGCATCCCAAAGGGAGTGCAGAAGTGCCACAACATGGCTGCTTTCACGGCTTTTCCCTTAGGAAGAACCCTAATACGCGGCTGCTTTACCTTCCTAGGGTTACTGTTAGGCTTAGGCCTAGGACTTTTAAAACCAGGAAGCCCTGGGCTCCAGGCACACTGCAGCTGCGAAAGGCATCCCAAGGGGAGCGCAAAAGTGACACAACTTGGCTGCCACCACTGATATTTCCATGAGACCATCCCGAACCATAGGCTGATTTTCCTTCCTAGGGTTAAGGTTTGAGTTACGCCTAGGGTAAGGGTTCTATTAACCAGAAAGCCCTGAGTTCCAAGAACACAGCCGCTGCGAAGGACTACCCAAGAAGAGCGCAAAAGTACCACAACATGCCTGCCTCCACAGCTTTTTCCTTGGGGACATGCCTAATTCCTGGCTGATTTGCCTTTCTCGTCTTAGGGTTGGGGTTCGGCCTAGGGCTAGGATTTTTAAAATCAGGAAGCCCTGAGTTCCAGGCACACTGGAGCTGTGAAAGGCATCCCAAAGGGAGTGCAAAAGTGCCACAACATGGTTGCTTTCACGGCTTTTTCCTTGGCAAGAAGCTTAACACCAGGCTGATTTCCCTTCCCAGGGTTACTGTAAGGCTTAGGCCTAGGGCTAGGATTTTTAAAACTAGGAAGCCATTAGATCCAGGCACACTGCAGCTGTTCAAGGCATCCCAAGGGGAGTACAAAAGTGCAACAACATGGCAGCTTTCACAGCTTTTTCCTTGGCACCATCCCTATACCTAGGCTGATTTATCTGCCTAGGGTTAGGGTTAGGGTTCAGCCTAGGGCTTGGAGTTTTTTAACCAGGAAGCCCTGAGTTCCAGGCTTACTGCATCTGCCAAAGGCATCCCAAAGGGAGTGCAGAAGTGCCACAACATGGCTTCTTTCACGGCTTTTCCCTTAGGAAGAACCCTAATACCCGGCTGATTTACCTTCCTAGGGTTACTGTTAGGCTTAGGCCTAGGACTTTTAAAACCAGGAAGCCCTGGGCTCCAGGCACACTGCAGCTGTTAAAGGCATCCCAAGAGGGCCGCAGAAGTGACACAACTTGGCTGCCTCTGCTTCTATTCTCATGAGACCATCCCGAACCATAGGCTGATTTTCCTTCCTAGGGTTAATGTTTGAGTTACGCCTAGGGTAAGAGGTCTATTAACCAGAAAGACCTGAGTTCCAAGAACACAGCAGCTGCGAAGGACTACCCAAGAAGAGCGCAAAAGTACCACAACGTGCCTGCCTCCACAGCTTTTTCCCTGCGGACATGCCTAATTCCTGGCTGATTTGCCTTTCTCGTCTTAGGATTGGGGTTCGGCCTAGGGCTAGGATATTTTTAACTAGGAAGCCCTGAGTTCCAGGCTTACTGCATCTGCCAAAGGCATCCCAAAGGGAGTGCAGAAGTGCCACAACATGGCTGCTTTCACGGCTTTTCCCTTAGGAAGAACCCTAATACGCGGCTGCTTTACCTTCCTAGGGTTACTGTTAGGCTTAGGCCTAGGACTTTTAAAACCAGGAAGCCCTGGGCTCCAGGCACACTGCAGCTGCGAAAGGCATCCCAAGGGGAGCGCAAAAGTGACACAACTTGGCTGCCACCACTGATATTTCCATGAGACCCTCCCGAACCATAGGCTGATTTTCCTTCCTAGGGTGAAGGTTTGAGTTACGCCTAGGGTAAGGGTTCTATTAACCAGAAAGCCCTGAGTTCCAAGAACACAGCAGCTGCGAAGGGCTACCCAAGAAGAGCGCAAAAGTACCACAACATGCCTGCCTCCACAGCTTTTTCCTTGGGGACATGCCTAATTCCTGGCTGATTTGCCTTTCTCGTCTTAGGGTTGGGGTTCGGCCTAGGGCTAGGATTTTTTTAACTAGGAAGCCCTGAGTTCCAGGCTTACTGCATCTGCCAAAGGCATCCCAAAGGGAGTGCAGAAGTGCCACAACATGGCTGCTTTCACGGCTTTTCCCTTAGGAAGAACCCTAATACGCGGCTGATTTACCTTCCTAGGGTTACTGTTAGGCTTAGGCCTAGGACTTTTAAAACCAGGAAGCCCTGGGCTCCAGGCACACTGCAGCTGCGAAAGGCATCCCAAGGGGAGCGCAAAAGTGACACAACTTGGCTGCCACCACTGATATTTCCATGAGACCATCCCGAACCATAGGCTGATTTTCCTTCCTAGGGTTAAGGTTTGAGTTACGCCTAGGGTAAGGGTTCTATTAACCAGAAAGCCCTGAGTTCCAAGAACACAGCAGCTGCGAAGGACTACCCAAGAAGAGCGCAAAAGTACCACAACATGCCTGCCTCCACAGCTTTTTCCTTGGGGACATGCCTAATTCCTGGCTGATTTGCCTTTCTCGTCTTAGGGTTGGGGTTCGGCCTAGGGCTAGGATTTTTAAAATCAGGAAGCCCTGAGTTCCAGGCACACTGGAGCTGTGAAAGGCATCCCAAAGGGAGTGCAAAAGTGCCACATATGGTTGCTTTCATGGCTTTTTCCTTGGCAAGAAGCTTAACACCAGGCTGATTTCCCTTCCCAGGGTTACTGTAAGGCTTAGGCCTAGGGCTAGGATTTTTAAAACTAGGAAGCCATTAGATCCAGGCACACTGCAGCTGTTCAAGGCATCCCAAGGGGAGTACAAAAGTGCAACAACATGGCAGCTTTCACAGCTTTTTCCTTGGCACCATCCCTATACCTAGGCTGATTTATCTGCCTAGGGTTAGGGTTAGGGTTCAGCCTAGGTCTTGGAGTTTTTTAACCAGGAAGCCCTGAGACCCAGGCTTACTGCATCTGCCAAAGGCATCCCAAAGGGAGTGCAGAAGTGCCACAACATGGCTGCTTTCACGACTTTTCCCTTAGGAAGAACCCTAATACGCGGCTGATTTACCTTCCTAGGGTTACTGTTAGGCTTAGGCCTAGGACTTTTAAAACCAGGAAGCCCTGGGCTCCAGGCACACTGCAGCTGCGAAAGGCATCCCAAGGGGAGCGCAAAAGTGACACAACTTGGCTGCCACCACTGATATTTCCATGAGACCATCCCAAACCATAGGCTGATTTTCCTTCCTAGGGTTAAGGTTTGAGTTACGCCTAGGGTAAGGGTTCTATTAACCAGAAAGCCCTGAGTTCCAAGAACACAGCAGCTGCGAAGGACTACCCAAGAAGAGCGCAAAAGTACCACAACATGCCTGCCTCCACAGCTTTTTCCTTGGGGACATGCCTAATTCCTGGCTGATTTGCCTTTCTCGTCTTAGGGTTGGGGTTCGGCCTAGGGCTAGGATTTTTAAAATCAGGAAGCCCTGAGTTCCAGGCACACTGGAGCTGTGAAAGGCATCCAAAAGGGAGTGCAGAAGTGCCACAACATGGTTGCTTTCACGGCTTTTTCCTTGGCAAGAAGCCTAACACCAGGCTGATTTACATTCCCAGGGTTACTGTAAGGCTTAGGCCTAGGGCTAGGATTTTTAAAACTAGGAAGCCATTAGATCCAGGCACACTGCAGCTGTTCAAGGCATCCCAAGAGGAGTACAATAGTGCAAAACATGGCAGCTTTCACAGCTTTTTCCTTGGCACCATCCCTATACCTAGGCTGTTTTATCTGCCTAGGGTTAGGGTTAGGGTTCAGCCTAGGGCTTGGAGTTTTTTAACCAGGAAGCCCTGAGTTCCAGGCTTACTGCATCTGCCAAAGGCATCCCAAAGGGAGTGCAGAAGTGCCACAACATGGCTGCTTTCACGGCTTTTCCCTTAGGAAGAACCCTAATACGCGGCTGATTTACCTTCCTAGGGTTACTGTTAGGCTTAGGCCTAGGACTTTTAAAACCAGGAAGCCCTGGGCTCCAGGCACACTGCAGCTGCGAAAGGCATCCCAAGGGGAGCGCAAAAGTGACACAACTTGGCTGCCTCTGCTTCTATTCTCATGAGACCATCCCGAACCATAGGCTGATTTTCCTTCCTAGGGTTAAGGTTTGAGTTTCGCCTAGGGTAAGAGGTCTATTAACCAGAAAGACCTGAGTTCCAAGAACACAGCAGCTGCGAAGGACTACCCAAGAAGAGCGCAAAAGTACCACAACATGCCTGCCTCCACAGCTTTTTCCTTGGGGACATGCCTAATTCCTGGCTGATTTGCCTTTCTCGTCTTAGGGTTGGGGTTCGGCCTAGGGCTAGGATTTTTAAAATCAGGAAGCCCTGACTTCCAGGCACACTGGAGCTGTGAAAGGCATCCAAAAGGGAGTGCAAAAGTGCCACAACATGGTTGCTTTCACGGCTTTTTCCTTGGCAAGAAGCCTAACACCAGGCTGATTTACGTTCCCAGGGTTACTGTAAGGCTTAGGCCTAGGGCTAGGATTTTTAAAACTAGGAAGCCATTAGATCCAGGCACACTGCAGCTGTTCAAGGCATCCCAAGAGGAGTACAAAAGTGCAAAACATGGCAGCTTTCACAGCTTTTTCCTTGGCACCATCCCTATACCTAGGCTGATTTATCTGCCTAGGGTTAGGGTTAGGGTTCAGCCTAGGGCTTGGAGTTTTTTAACCAGGAAGCCCTGAGTTCCAGGCTTACTGCATCTGCCAAAGGCATCCCAAAGGGAGTGCAGAAGTGCCACAACATGGCTTCTTTCACGGCTTTTCCCTTAGGAAGAACCCTAATACCCGGCTGATTTACCTTCCTAGGGTTACTGTTAGGCTTAGGCCTAGGACTTTTAAAACCAGGAAGCCCTGGGCTCCAGGCACACTGCAGCTGTTAAAGGCATCCCAAGGGGAGCGCAAAAGTGACACAACTTGGCTGCCACCACTGATATTTCCATGAGACCATCCCGAACCATAGGCTGATTTTCCTTCCTAGGGTTAAGGTTTGAGTTACGCCTAGGGTAAGGGTTCTATTAACCAGAAAGCCCTGAGTTCCAAGAACACAGCAGCTGCGAAGGACTAGCCAAGAAGAGCGCAAAAGTACCACAACATGCCTGCCTCCACAGCTTCTTCCTTGGGGACATGCCTAATTCCTGGCTGATTTGCCTTTCTCGTCTTAGGGTTGGGGTTCGGCCTAGGGCTAGGATATTTTTAACTAGGAAGCCCTGAGTTCCAGGCTTACTGCATCTGCCAAAGGCATCCCAAAGGGAGTGCAGAAGTGCCACAACATGGCTGCTTTCACGGCTTTTCCCTTAGGAAGAACCCTAATACGCGGCTGATTTACCTTCCTAGGGTTACTGTTAGGCTTAGGCCTAGGACTTTTAAAACCAGGAAGCCCTGGGCTCCAGGCACACTGCAGCTGCGAAAGGCATCCCAAGGGGAGCGCAAAAGTGACACAACTTGGCTGCCTCTGCTTCTATTCTCATGAGACCATCCCGAACCATAGGCTGATTTTCCTTCCTAGGGTTAAGGTTTGAGTTTCGCCTAGGGTAAGAGGTCTATTAACCAGAAAGACCTGAGTTCCAAGAACACAGCAGCTGCGAAGGACTACCCAAGAAGAGCGCAAAAGTACCACAACATGCCTGCCTCCACAGCTTTTTCCTTGGGGACATGCCTAATTCCTGGCTGATTTGCCTTTCTCGTCTTAGGGTTGGGGTTCGGCCTAGGGCTAGGATTTTTAAAATCAGGAAGCCCTGAGTTCCAGGCACACTGGAGCTGTGAAAGGCATCCAAAAGGGAGTGCAAAAGTGCCACAACATGGTTGCTTTCACGGCTTTTTCCTTGGCAAGAAGCCTAACACCAGGCTGATTTACGTTCCCAGGGTTACTGTAAGGCTTAGGCCTAGGGCTAGGATTTTTAAAACTAGGAAGCCATTAGATCCAGGCACACTGCAGCTGTTCAAGGCATCCCAAGAGGAGTACAAAAGTGCAAAACATGGCAGCTTTCACAGCTTTTTCCTTGGCACCATCCCTATACCTAGGCTGATTTATCTGCCTAGGGTTAGGGTTAGGGTTCAGCCTAGGGCTTGGAGTTTTTTAACCAGGAAGCCCTGAGTTCCAGGCTTACTGCATCTGCCAAAGGCATCCCAAAGGGAGTGCAGAAGTGCCACAACATGGCTTCTTTCACGGCTTTTCCCTTAGGAAGAACCCTAATACCCGGCTGATTTACCTTCCTAGGGTTACTGTTAGGCTTAGGCCTAGGACTTTTAAAACCAGGAAGCCCTGGGCTCCAGGCACACTGCAGCTGTTAAAGGCATCCCAAGGGGAGCGCAAAAGTGACACAACTTGGCTGCCACCACTGATATTTCCATGAGACCATCCCGAACCATAGGCTGATTTTCCTTCCTAGGGTTAAGGTTTGAGTTACGCCTAGGGTAAGGGTTCTATTAACCAGAAAGCCCTGAGTTCCAAGAACACAGCAGCTGCGAAGGACTAGCCAAGAAGAGCGCAAAAGTACCACAACATGCCTGCCTCCACAGCTTCTTCCTTGGGGACATGCCTAATTCCTGGCTGATTTGCCTTTCTCGTCTTAGGGTTGGGGTTCGGCCTAGGGCTAGGATATTTTTAACTAGGAAGCCCTGAGTTCCAGGCTTACTGCATCTGCCAAAGGCATCCCAAAGGGAGTGCAGAAGTGCCACAACATGGCTGCTTTCACGGCTTTTCCCTTAGGAAGAACCCTAATACCCAGCTGATTTACCTTCCTAGGGTTACTGTTAGGCTTAGGCCTTGGACTTTTAAAACCAGGAAGCCCTGGGCTCCAGGCACACTGCAGCTGCGAAAGGCATCCCAAGGGGAGCGCAAAAGTGACACAACTTGGCTGCCACCACTGATATTTCTATGAGACCATCCCGAACCATAGGCTGATTTTCCTTCCTAGGGTTAAGTTTTGAGTTACGCCTGGGGTAAGGGTTCTATTAACCAGAAAGCCCTGAGTTCCAAGAACACAACAGCTGCGAAGGACTACCCAAGAAGAGCGCAAAAGTACCACAACATGCCTGCCTCCACAGCTTTTTCCTTGGGGACATGCCTAATTCCTGGCTGATTTGCCTTTCTCGTCTTAGGGTTGGGGTTCGGCCTAGGGCTAGGATTTTTAAAATCAGGAAGCCCTGAGTTCCAGGCACACTGGAGCTGTGAAAGGCATCCCAAAGGGAGTGCAAAAGTGCCACAACATGGTTGCTTTCACGGCTTTTTCCTTGGCAAGAAGCTTAACACCAGGCTGATTTCCCTTCCCAGGGTTACTGTAAGGCTTAGGCCTAGGGCTAGGATTTTTAAAACTAGGAAGCCATTAGATCCAGGCACACTGCAGCTGTTCAAGGCATCCCAAGGGGAGTACAAAAGTGCAACAACATGGCAGCTTTCACAGCTTTTTCCTTGGCACCATCCCTATACCTAGGCTGATTTATCTGCCTAGGGTTAGGGTTAGGGTTCAGCCTAGGGCTTGGAGTTTTTTAACCAGGAAGCCCTGAGTTCCAGGCTTACTGCATCTGCCAAATGCATCCTAAAGGGAGTGCAGAAGTGCCACAACATGGCTTCTTTCACGGCTTTTCCCTTAGGAAGAACCCTAATACCCGGCTGATTTACCTTCCTAGGGTTACTGTTAGGCTTAGGCCTAGGACTTTTAAAACCAGGAAGCCCTGGGCTCCAGGCACACTGCAGCTGTTAAAGGCATCCCAAGAGGGCCGCAGAAGTGACACAACTTGGCTGCCTCTGCTTCTATTCTCCTGAGACCATCCCGAACCATAGGCTGATTTTCCTTCCTAGGGTTAAGGTTTGAGTTACGCCTAGGGTAAGGGTTCTATTAACCAGAAAGCCCTGAGTTCCAAGAACACAGCAGCTGCGAAGGACTACCCAAGAAGAGCGCAAAAGTACCACAACATGCCTGCCTCCACAGCTTTTTCCTTGGGGACATGCCTAATTCCTGGCTGATTTGCCTTTCTCGTCTTAGGGTTGGGGTTCGGCCTAGGGCTAGGATTTTTAAAATCAGGAAGCCCTGAGTTCCAGGCACACTGGAGCTGTGAAAGGCATCCAAAAGGGAGTGCAAAAGTGCCACAACATGGTTGCTTTCACGGCTTTTTCCTTGGCAAGAAGCCTAACACCAGGCTGATTTACATTCCCAGGGTTACTGTAAGGCTTAGGCCTAGGGCTAGGATTTTTAAAACTAGGAAGCCATTAGATCCAGGCACACTGCAGCTGTTCAAGGCATCCCAAGAGGAGTACAAAAGTGCAAAACATGGCAGCTTTCACAGCTTTTTCCTTGGCACCATCCCTATACCTAGGCTGTTTTATCTGCCTAGGGTTAGGGTTAGGGTTCAGCCTAGGGCTTGGAGTTTTTTAACCAGGAAGCCCTGAGTTCCAGGCTTACTGCATCTGCCAAAGGCATCCCAAAGGGAGTGCAGAAGTGCCACAACATGGCTGCTTTCACGGCTTTTCCCTTAGGAAGAACCCTAATACGCGGCTGATTTACCTTCCTAGGGTTACTGTTAGGCTTAGGCCTAGGACTTTTAAAACCAGGAAGCCCTGGGCTCCAGGCACACTGCAGCTGCGAAAGGCATCCCAAGGGGAGCGCAAAAGTGACACAACATGGCTGCCTCTGCTTCTATTCTCATGAGACCATCCCGAACCATAGGCTGATTTTCCTTCCTAGGGTTAAGGTTTGAGTTTCGCCTAGGGTAAGAGGTCTATTAACCAGAAAGACCTGAGTTCCAAGAACACAGCAGCTGCGAAGGACTACCCAAGAAGAGCGCAAAAGTACCACAACATGCCTGCCTCCACAGCTTTTTCCTTGGGGACATGCCTAATTCCTGGCTGATTTGCCTTTCTCGTCTTAGGGTTGGGGTTCGGCCTAGGGCTAGGATTTTTTTAACTAGGAAGCCTTGAGTTCCAGGCTTACTGCATCTGCCAAAGGCATCCCAAAGGGAGTGCAAAAGTGCCACAACATGGTTGCTTTCACGGCTTTTCCCTTAGGAAGAACCCTAATACGCGGCTGATTTACCTTCCTAGGGTTACTGTTAGGCTTAGGCCTAGGACTTTTAAAACCAGGAAGCCCTGGGCTCCAGGCACACTGCAGCTGTTAAAGGCATCCCAAGGGGAGCGCAAAAGTGACACAACTTGGCTGCCACCACTGATATTTCCATGAGACCATCCCGAACCATAGGCTGATTTTCCTTCCTAGGGTTAAGGTTTGAGTTACGCCTAGGGTAAGGGTTCTATTAACCAGAAAGCCCTGAGTTCCAAGAACACAGCAGCTGCGAAGGACTAGCCAAGAAGAGCGCAAAAGTACCACAACATGCCTGCCTCCACAGCTTCTTCCTTGGGGACATGCCTAATTCCTGGCTGATTTGCCTTTCTCGTCTTAGGGTTGGGGTTCGGCCTAGGGCTAGGATATTTTTAACTAGGAAGCCCTGAGTTCCAGGCTTACTGCATCTGCCAAAGGCATCCCAAAGGGAGTGCAGAAGTGCCACAACATGGCTGCTTTCACGGCTTTTCCCTTAGGAAGAACCCTAATACGCGGCTGCTTTACCTTCCTAGGGTTACTGTTAGGCTTAGGCCTAGGACTTTTAAAACCAGGAAGCCCTGGGCTCCAGGCACACTGCAGCTGCGAAAGGCATCCCAAGGGGAGCGCAAAAGTGACACAACTTGGCTGCCACCACTGATATTTCCATGAGACCATCCCGAACCATAGGCTGATTTTCCTTCCTAGGGTTAAGGTTTGAGTTACGCCTAGGGTAAGGGTTCTATTAACCAGAAAGCCCTGAGTTCCAAGAACACAGCAGCTGCGAAGGACTAGCCAAGAAGAGCGCAAAAGTACCACAACATGCCTGCCTCCACAGCTTTTTCCTTGGGGACATGCCTAATTCCTGGCTGATTTGCCTTTCTCGTCTTAGGGTTGGGGTTCGGCCTAGGGCTAGGATTTTTAAAATCAGGAAGCCCTGAGTTCCAGGCACACTGGAGCTGTGAAAGGCATCCCAAAGGGAGTGCAAAAGTGCCACAACATGGTTGCTTTCACGGCTTTTTCCTTGGCAAGAAGCTTAACACCAGGCTGATTTCCCTTCCCAGGGTTACTGTAAGGCTTAGGCCTAGGGCTAGGATTTTTAAAACTAGGAAGCCCTTAGATCCAGGCACACTGCAGCTGTTCAAGGCATCCCAAGGGGAGTACAAAAGTGCAACAACATGGCAGCTTTCACAGCTTTTTCCTTGGCACCATCCCTATACCTAGGCTGATTTATCTGCCTAGGGTTAGGGTTAGGGTTCAGCCTAGGGCTTGGAGTTTTTTAACCAGTAAGCCCTGAGTTCCAGGCTTACTGCATCTGCCAAAGGCATCCTAAAGGGAGTGCAGAAGTGCCACAACATGGCTTCTTTCACGGCCTTTCCCTTAGGAAGAACCCTAATACCCGGCTGATTTACCTTCCTAGGGTTACTGTTAGGCTTAGGCCTAGGACTTTTAAAACCAGGAAGCCTTGGGCTCCAGACACAGTGCAGCTGTTAAAGGCATCCCAAGAGGGCCGCAGAAGTGACACAACTTGGCTGCCTCTGCTTCTATTCTCATGAGACCATCCCGAACCATAGGCTGATTTTCCTTCCTAGGGTTAATGTTTGAGTTACGCCTAGGGTAAGAGGTCTATTAACCAGAAATCCCTGAGTTCCAAGAACACAGCAGCTGCGAAGGACTAGCCAAGAAGAGCGCAAAAGTACCACAACATGCCTGCCTCCACAGCTTTTTCCTTGGGGACATGCCTAATTCCTGGCTGATTTGCCTTTCTCGTCTTAGGGTTGGGGTTCGGCCTAGGGCTAGGATATTTTTAACTAGGAAGCCCTGAGTTCCAGGCTTACTGCATCTGCCAAAGGCATCCCAAAGGGAGTGCAGAAGTGCCACAACATGGCTGCTTTCACGGCTTTTCCCTTAGGAAGAACCCTAATACGCGGCTGCTTTACCTTCCTAGGGTTACTGTTAGGCTTAGGCCTAGGACTTTTAAAACCAGGAAGCCCTGGGCTCCAGGCACACTGCAGCTGCGAAAGGCATCCCAAGGGGAGCGCAAAAGTGACACAACTTGGCTGCCACCACTGATATTTCCATGAGACCATCCCGAACCATAGGCTGATTTTCCTTCCTAGGGTTAAGGTTTGAGTTACGCCTAGGGTAAGGGTTCTATTAACCAGAAAGCCCTGAGTTCCAAGAACACAGCAGCTGCGAAGGGCTACCCAAGAAGAGCGCAAAAGTACCACAACATGCCTGCCTCCACAGCTTTTTCCTTGGGGACATGCCTAATTCCTGGCTGATTTGCCTTTCTCGTCTTAGGGTTGGGGTTCGGCCTAGGGCTAGGATTTTTTTAACTAGGAAGCCCTGAGTTCCAGGCTTACTGCATCTGCCAAAGGCATCCCAAAGGGAGTGCAGAAGTGCCACAACATGGCTGCTTTCACGGCTTTTCCCTTAGGAAGAACCCTAATACGCGGCTGATTTACCTTCCTAGGGTTACTGTTAGGCTTAGGCCTAGGACTTTTAAAACCAGGAAGCCCTGGGCTCCAGGCACACTGCAGCTGCGAAAGGCATCCCAAGGGGAGCGCAAAAGTGACACAACTTGGCTGCCACCACTGATATTTCCATGAGACCATCCCGAACCATAGGCTGATTTTCCTTCCTAGGGTTAAGGTTTGAGTTACGCCTGGGGTAAGGGTTCTATTAACCAGAAAGCCCTGAGTTCCAAGAACACAGCAGCTGCGAAGGACTAGCCAAGAAGAGCGCAAAAGTACCACAACATGCCTGCCTCCACAGCTTTTTCCTTGGGGACATGCCTAATTCCTGGCTGATTTGCCTTTCTCGTCTTAGGGTTGGGGTTCGGCCTAGGGCTAGGATTTTTAAAATCAGGAAGCCCTGAGTTCCAGGCACACTGGAGCTGTGAAAGGCATCCCAAAGGGAGTGCAAAAGTGCCACAACATGGTTGCTTTCACGGCTTTTTCCTTGGCAAGAAACTTAACACCAGGCTGATTTCCCTTCCCAGGGTTACTGTAAGGCTTAGGCCTAGGGCTAGGATTTTTAAAACTAGGAAGCCATTAGATCCAGGCACACTGCAGCTGTTCAAGGCATCCCAAGGGGAGTAAAAAAGTGCAACAACATGGCAGCTTTCACAGCTTTATCCTTGGCACCATCCCTATACCTAGGCTGATTTATCTGCCTAGGGTTAGGGTTAGGGTTCAGCCTAGGTCTTGGAGTTTTTTAACCAGGAAGCCCTGAGACCCAGGCTTACTGCATCTGCCAAAGGCATCCCAAAGGGAGTGCAGAAGTGCCACAACATGGCTGCTTTCACGGCTTTTCCCTTAGGAAGAACCCTAATACCCGGCTGATTTACCTTCCTAGGGTTACTGTTAGGCTTAGGCCTAGGACTTTTAAAACCAGGAAGCCCTGGGCTCCAGGCACACTGCAGCTGCGAAAGGCATCCCAAGGGGAGCGCAAAAGTGACACAACTTGGCTGCCACCACTGATATTTCCATGAGACCATCCCGAACCATAGGCTGATTTTCCTTCCTAGGGTTAAGGTTTGAGTTACGCCTAGGGTAAGGGTTCTATTAACCAGAAAGCCCTGAGTTCCAAGAACACAGCAGCTGCGAAGGACTACCCAAGAAGAGCGCAAAAGTACCACAACATGCCTGCCTCCACAGCTTTTTCCTTGGGGACATGCCTAATTCCTGGCTGATTTGCCTTTCTCGTCTTAGGGTTGGGGTTCGGCCTAGGGCTAGGATTTTTAAAATCAGGAAGCCCTGAGTTCCAGGCACACTGGAGCTGTGAAAGGCATCCAAAAGGGAGTGCAAAAGTGCCACAACATGGTTGCTTTCACGGCTTTTTCCTTGGCAAGAAGCCTAACACCAGGCTGATTTACATTCCCAGGGTTACTGTAAGGCTTAGGCCTAGGGCTAGGATTTTTAAAACTAGGAAGCCATTAGATCCAGGCACACTGCAGCTGTTCAAGGCATCCCAAGAGGAGTACAAAAGTGCAAAACATGGCAGCTTTCACAGCTTTTTCCTTGGCACCATCCCTATACCTAGGCTGTTTTATCTGCCTAGGGTTAGGGTTAGGGTTCAGCCTAGGGCTTGGAGTTTTTTAACCAGGAAGCCCTGAGTTCCAGGCTTACTGCATCTGCCAAAGGCATCCCAAAGGGAGTGCAGAAGTGCCACAACATGGCTGCTTTCACGGCTTTTCCCTTAGGAAGAACCCTAATACCCGGCTGATTTACCTTCCTAGGGTTACTGTTAGGCTTAGGCCTAGGACTTTTAAAACCAGGAAGCCCTGGGCTCCAGGCACACTGCAGCTGTTAAAGGCATCCCAAGGGGAGCGCAAAAGTGACACAACTTGGCTGCCACCACTGATATTTCCATGAGACCATCCCGAACCATAGGCTGATTTTCCTTCCTAGGGTTAAGGTTTGAGTTACGCCTAGGGTAAGGGTTCTATTAACCAGAAAGACCTGAGTTCCAAGAACACAGCAGCTGCGAAGGACTAGCCAAGAAGAGCGCAAAAGTACCACAACATGCCTGCCTCCACAGCTTCTTCCTTGGGGACATGCCTAATTCCTGGCTGATTTGCCTTTCTCGTCTTAGGGTTGGGGTTCGGCCTAGGGCTAGGATATTTTTAACTAGGAAGCCCTGAGTTCCAGGCTTACTGCATCTGCCAAAGGCATCCCAAAGGGAGTGCAGAAGTGCCACAACATGGCTGCTTTCACGGCTTTTCCCTTAGGAAGAACCCTAATACGCGGCTGATTTACCTTCCTAGGGTTCCTGTTAGGCTTAGGCCTAGGACTTTTAAAACCAGGAAGCCCTGGGCTCCAGGCACACTGCAGCTGCGAAAGGCATCCCAAGGGGAGCGCAAAAGTGACACAACTTGGCTGCCACCACTGATATTTCCATGAGACCATCCCGAACCATAGGCTGATTTTCCTTCCTAGGGTTAAGGTTTGAGTTACGCCTGGGGTAAGGGTTCTATTAACCAGAAAGCCCTGAGTTCCAAGAACACAGCAGCTGCGAAGGACTACCCAAGAAGAGCGCAAAAGTACCACAACATGCCTGCCTCCACAGCTTTTTCCTTGGGGACATGCCTAATTCCTGGCTGATTTGCCTTTCTCGTCTTAGGGTTGGGGTTCGGCCTAGGGCTAGGATTTTTAAAATCAGGAAGCCCTGAGTTCCAGGCACACTGGAGCTGTGAAAGGCATCCCAAAGGGAGTGCAAAAGTGCCACAACATGGTTGCTTTCACGGCTTTTTCCTTGGCAAGAAGCTTAACACCAGGCTGATTTCCCTTCCCAGGGTTACTGTAAGGCTTAGGCCTAGGGCTAGGATTTTTAAAACTAGGAAGCCATTAGATCCAGGCACACTGCAGCTGTTCAAGGCATCCCAAGGGGAGTACCAAAGTGCAACAACATGGCAGCTTTCAAAGCTTTTTCCTTGGCACCATCCCTATACCTAGGCTGATTTATCTGCCTAGGGTTAGGGTTAGGGTTCAGCCTAGGGCTTGGAGTTTTTTAACCAGGAAGCCCTGAGTTCCAGGCTTACTGCATCTGCCAAATGCATCCTAAAGGGAGTGCAGAAGTGCCACAACATGGCTTCTTTCACGGCTTTTCCCTTAGGAAGAACCCTAATACCCGGCTGATTTACCTTCCTAGGGTTACTGTTAGGCTTAGGCCTAGGACTTTTAAAACCAGGAAGCCCTGGGCTCCAGGCACACTGCAGCTGTTAAAGGCATCCCAAGAGGGCCGCAGAAGTGACACAACTTGGCTGCCTCTGCTTCTATTCTCCTGAGACCATCCCGAACCATAGGCTGATTTTCCTTCCTAGGGTTAATGTTTGAGTTACGCCTAGGGTAAGAGGTCTATTAACCAGAAAGACCTGAGTTCCAAGAACACAGCAGCTGCGAAGGACTAGCCAAGAAGAGCGCAAAAGTACCACAACATGCCTGCCTCCACAGCTTCTTCCTTGGGGACATGCCTAATTCCTGGCTGATTTGCCTTTCTCGTCTTAGGGTTGGGGTTCGGCCTAGGGCTAGGATATTTTTAACTAGGAAGCCCTGAGTTCCAGGCTTACTGCATCTGCCAAAGGCATCCCAAAGGGAGTGCAGAAGTGCCACAACATGGCTGCTTTCACGGCTTTTCCCTTAGGAAGAACCCTAATACGCGGCTGCTTTACCTTCCTAGGGTTACTGTTAGGCTTAGGCCTAGGACTTTTAAAACCAGGAAGCCCTGGGCTCCAGGCACACTGCAGCTGCGAAAGGCATCCCAAGGGGAGCGCAAAAGTGACACAACTTGGCTGCCACCACTGATATTTCCATGAGACCATCCCGAACCATAGGCTGATTTTCCTTCCTAGTGTTAAGGTTTGAGTTACGCCTAGGGTAAGGGTTCTATTAACCAGAAAGCCCTGAGTTCCAAGAACACAGCAGCTGCGAAGGGCTACCCAAGAAGAGCGCAAAAGTACCACAACATGCCTGCCTCCACAGCTTTTTCCTTGGGGACATGCCTAATTCCTGGCTGATTTGCCTTTCTCGTCTTAGGGTTGGGGTTCGGCCTAGGGCTAGGATTTTTTTAACTAGGAAGCCCTGAGTTCCAGGCTTACTGCATCTGCCAAAGGCATCCCAAAGGGAGTGCAGAAGTGCCACAACATGGCTGCTTTCACGGCTTTTCCCTTAGGAAGAACCCTAATACGCGGCTGCTTTACCTTCCTAGGGTTACTGTTAGGCTTAGGCCTAGGACTTTTAAAACCAGGAAGCCCTGGGCTCCAGGCACACTGCAGCTGCGAAAGGCATCCCAAGGGGAGCGCAAAAGTGACACAACTTGGCTGCCACCACTGATATTTCCATGAGACCATCGCGAACCATAGGCTGATTTTCCTTCCTAGGGTTAAGGTTTGAGTTACGCCTAGGGTAAGGGTTCTATTAACCAGAAAGCCCTGAGTTCCAAGAACACAGCAGCTGCGAAGGGCTACCCAAGAAGAGCGCAAAAGTACCACAACATGCCTGCCTCCACAGCTTTTTCCTTGGGGACATGCCTAATTCCTGGCTGATTTGCCTTTCTCGTCTTAGGGTTGGGGTTCGGCCTAGGGCTAGGATTTTTTTAACTAGGAAGCCCTGAGTTCCAGGCTTACTGCATCTGCCAAAGGCATCCCAAAGGGAGTGCAGAAGTGCCACAACATGGCTGCTTTCACGGCTTTTCCCTTAGGAAGAACCCTAATACGCGGCTGATTTACCTTCCTAGGGTTACTGTTAGGCTTAGGCCTAGGACTTTTAAAACCAGGAAGCCCTGGGCTCCAGGCACACTGCAGCTGCGAAAGGCATCCCAAGGGGAGCGCAAAAGTGACACAACTTGGCTGCCACCACTGATATTTCCATGAGACCATCCCGAACCATAGGCTGATTTTCCTTCCTAGGGTTAAGGTTTGAGTTACACCTAGGGTAAGGGTTCTATTAACCAGAAAGACCTGAGTTCCAAGAACACAGCAGCTGCGAAGGACTAGCCAAGAAGAGCGCAAAAGTACCACAACATGCCTGCCTCCACAGCTTTTTCCTTGGGGACATGCCTAATTCCTGGCTGATTTGCCTTTCTCGTCTTAGGGTTGGGGTTCGGCCTAGGGCTAGGATTTTTAAAATCAGGAAGCCCTGAGTTCCAGGCACACTGGAGCTGTGAAAGGCATCCCAAAGGGAGTGCAAAAGTGCCACAACATGGTTGCTTTCACGGCTTTTTCCTTGGCAAGAAACTTAACACCAGGCTGATTTCCCTTCCCAGGGTTACTGTAAGGCTTAGGCCTAGGGCTAGGATTTTTAAAACTAGGAAGCCATTAGATCCAGGCACACTGCAGCTGTTCAAGGCATCCCAAGGGGAGTAAAAAAGTGCAACAACATGGCAGCTTTCACAGCTTTTTCCTTGGCACCATCCCTATACCTAGGCTGATTTATCTGCCTAGGGTTAGGGTTAGGGTTCAGCCTAGGTCTTGGAGTTTTTTAACCAGGAAGCCCTGAGACCCAGGCTTACTGCATCTGCCAAAGGCATCCCAAAGGGAGTGCAGAAGTGCCACAACATGGCTGCTTTCACGGCTTTTCCCTTAGGAAGAACCCTAATACCCGGCTGATTTACCTTCCTAGGGTTACTGTTAGGCTTAGGCCTAGGACTTTTAAAACCAGGAAGCCCTGGGCTCCAGGCACACTGCAGCTGCGAAAGGCATCCCAAGGGGAGCGCAAAAGTGACACAACTTGGCTGCCACCACTGATATTTCCATGAGACCATCCCGAACCATAGGCTGATTTTCCTTCCTAGGGTTAAGGTTTGAGTTACGCCTAGGGTAAGGGTTCTATTAACCAGAAAGCCCTGAGTTCCAAGAACACAGCAGCTGCGAAGGACTAGCCAAGAAGAGCGCAAAAGTACCACAACATGCCTGCCTCCACAGCTTCTTCCTTGGGGACATGCCTAATTCCTGGCTGATTTGCCTTTCTCGTCTTAGGGTTGGGGTTCGGCCTAGGGCTAGGATATTTTTAACTAGGAAGCCCTGAGTTCCAGGCTTACTGCATCTGCCAAAGGCATCCCAAAGGGAGTGCAGAAGTGCCACAACATGGCTGCTTTCACGGCTTTTCCCTTAGGAAGAACCCTAATACGCGGCTGCTTTACCTTCCTAGGGTTACTGTTAGGCTTAGGCCTAGGACTTTTAAAACCAGGAAGCCCTGGGCTCCAGGCACACTGCAGCTGCGAAAGGCATCCCAAGGGGAGCGCAAAAGTGACACAACTTGGCTGCCACCACTGATATTTCCATGAGACCATCCCGAACCATAGGCTGATTTTCCTTCCTAGGGTTAAGGTTTGAGTTACGCCTAGGGTAAGGGTTCTATTAACCAGAAAGCCCTGAGTTCCAAGAACACAGCAGCTGCGAAGGACTACCCAAGAAGAGCGCAAAAGTACCACAACATGCCTGCCTCCACAGCTTTTTCCTTGGGGACATGCCTAATTCCTGGCTGATTTGCCTTTCTCGTCTTAGGGTTGGGGTTCGGCCTAGGGCTAGGATTTTTAAAATCAGGAAGCCCTGAGTTCCAGGCACACTGGAGCTGTGAAAGGCATCCCAAAGGGAGTGCAAAAGTGCCACAACATGGTTGCTTTCACGGCTTTTTCCTTGGCAAGAAGCTTAACACCAGGCTGATTTCCCTTCCCAGGGTTACTGTAAGGCTTAGGCCTAGGGCTAGGATTTTTAAAACTAGGAAGCCATTAGATCCAGGCACACTGCAGCTGTTCAAGGCATCCCAAGGGGAGTACAAAAGTGCAACAACATGGCAGCTTTCACAGCTTTTTCCTTGGCACCATCCCTATACCTAGGCTGATTTATCTGCCTAGGGTTAGGGTTAGGGTTCAGCCTAGGGCTTGGAGTTTTTTAACCAGGAAGCCCTGAGTTCCAGGCTTACTGCATCTGCCAAAGGCATCCTAAAGGGAGTGCAGAAGTGCCACAACATGGCTTCTTTCACGGCTTTTCCCTTAGGAAGAACCCTAATACCCGGCTGATTTACCTTCCTAGGGTTACTGTTAGGCTTAGGCCTAGGACTTTTAAAACCAGGAAGCCCTGGGCTCCAGGCACACTGTAGCTGTTAAAGGCATCCCAAGAGGGCCGCAGAAGTGACACAACTTGGCTGCCTCTGCTTCTATTCTCCTGAGACCATCCCGAACCATAGGCTGATTTTCCTTCCTAGGGTTAATGTTTGAGTTACGCCTAGGGTAAGAGGTCTATTAACCAGAAAGACCTGAGTTCCAAGAACACAGCAGCTGCGAAGGACTAGCCAAGAAGAGCGCAAAAGTACCACAACATGCCTGCCTCCACAGCTTCTTCCTTGGGGACATGCCTAATTCCTGGCTGATTTGCCTTTCTCGTCTTAGGGTTGGGGTTCGGCCTAGGGCTAGGATATTTTTAACTAGGAAGCCCTGAGTTCCAGGCTTACTGCATCTGCCAAAGGCATCCCAAAGGGAGTGCAGAAGTGCCACAACATGGCTGCTTTCACGGCTTTTCCCTTAGGAAGAACCCTAATACGCGGCTGCTTTACCTTCCTAGGGTTACTGTTAGGCTTAGGCCTAGGACTTTTAAAACCAGGAAGCCCTGGGCTCCAGGCACACTGCAGCTGCGAAAGGCATCCCAAGGGGAGCGCAAAAGTGACACAACTTGGCTGCCACCACTGATATTTCCATGAGACCATCCCGAACCATAGGCTGATTTTCCTTCCTAGGGTTAAGGTTTGAGTTACGCCTAGGGTAAGGGTTCTATTAACCAGAAAGCCCTGAGTTCCAAGAACACAGCAGCTGCGAAGGACTAGCCAAGAAGAGCGCAAAAGTACCACAACATGCCTGCCTCCACAGCTTTTTCCTTGGGGACATGCCTAATTCCTGGCTGATTTGCCTTTCTCGTCTTAGGGTTGGGGTTCGGCCTAGGGCTAGGATTTTTTTAACTAGGAAGCCCTGAGTTCCAGGCTTACTGCATCTGCCAAAGGCATCCCAAAGGGAGTGCAGAAGTGCCACAACATGGCTGCTTTCACGGCTTTTCCCTTAGGAAGAACCCTAATACGCGGCTGATTTACCTTCCTAGGGTTACTGTTAGGCTTAGGCCTAGGACTTTTAAAACCAGGAAGCCCTGGGCTCCAGGCACACTGCAGCTGCGAAAGGCATCCCAAGGGGAGCGCAAAAGTGACACAACTTGGCTGCCACCACTGATATTTCCATGAGACCATCCCGAACCATAGGCTGATTTTCCTTCCTAGGGTTAAGGTTTGAGTTACGCCTAGGGTAAGGGTTCTATTAACCAGAAAGCCCTGAGTTCCAAGAACACAGCAGCTGCGAAGGACTAGCCAAGAAGAGCGCAAAAGTACCACAACATGCCTGCCTCCACAGCTTCTTCCTTGGGGACATGCCTAATTCCTGGCTGATTTGCCTTTCTCGTCTTAGGGTTGGGGTTCGGCCTAGGGCTAGGATATTTTTAACTAGGAAGCCCTGAGTTCCAGGCTTACTGCATCTGCCAAAGGCATCCCAAAGGGAGTGCAGAAGTGCCACAACATGGCTGCTTTCACGGCTTTTCCCTTAGGAAGAACCCTAATACGCGGCTGATTTACCTTCCTAGGGTTACTGTTAGGCTTAGGCCTAGGACTTTTAAAACCAGGAAGCCCTGGGCTCCAGGCACGCTGCAGCTGCGAAAGGCATCCCAAGGGGAGCGCAAAAGTGACACAACTTGGCTGCCACCACTGATATTTCCATGAGACCATCCCGAACCATAGGCTGATTTTCCTTCCTAGGGTTAAGGTTTGAGTTACGCCTAGGGTAAGGGTTCTATTAACCAGAAAGCCCTGAGTTCCAAGAACACAGCAGCTGCGAAGGACTACCCAAGAAGAGCGCAAAAGTACCACAACATGCCTGCCTCCACAGCTTTTTCCTTGGGGACATGCCTAATTCCTGGCTGATTTGCCTTTCTCGTCTTAGGGTTGGGGTTCGGCCTAGGGCTAGGATTTTTTTAACTAAGAAGCCCTGAGTTCCAGGCTTACTGCATCTGCCAAAGGCATCCCAAAGGGAGTGCAGAAGTGCCACAACATGGCTGCTTTCACGGCTTTTCCCTTAGGAAGAACCCTAATACGCGGCTGATTTACCTTCCTAGCGTTACTGTTAGGCTTAGGCCTAGGACTTTTAAAACCAGGAAGCCCTGGGCTCCAGGCACACTGCAGCTGCGAAAGGCATCCCAAGGGGAGCGCAAAAGTGACACAACTTGGCTGCCTCTGCTGCTATTCTCATGAGACCATCCCGAACCATAGGCTGATTTTCCTTCCTAGGGTTAAGGTTTGAGTTACGCCTAGGGTAAGGGTTCTATTAACCAGAAAGCCCTGAGTTCCAAGAACACAGCAGCTGCGAAGGACTACCCAAGAAGAGCGCAAAAGTACCACAACATGCCTGCCTCCACAGCTTTTTCCTTGGGGACATGCCTAATTCCTGGCTGATTTGCCTTTCTCGTCTTAGGGTTGGGGTTCGGCCTAGGGCTAGGATTTTTAAAATCAGGAAGCCCTGAGTTCCAGGCACACTGGAGCTGTGAAAGGCATCCCAAAGGGAGTGCAAAAGTGCCACAACATGGTTGCTTTCACGGCTTTTTCCTTGGCAAGAAACTTAACACCAGGCTGATTTCCCTTCCCAGGGTTACTGTAAGGCTTAGGCCTAGGGCTAGGATTTTTAAAACTAGGAAGCCATTAGATCCAGGCACACTGCAGCTGTTCAAGGCATCCCAAGGGGAGTACAAAAGTGCAACAACATGGCAGCTTTCACAGCTTTTTCCTTGGCACCATCCCTATACCTAGGCTGATTTATCTGCCTAGGGTTAGGGTTAGGGTTCAGCCTAGGTCTTGGAGTTTTTTAACCAGGAAGCCCTGAGACCCAGGCTTACTGCATCTGCCAAAGGCATCCCAAAGGGAGTGCAGAAGTGCCACAACATGGCTGCTTTCACGGCTTTTCCCTTAGGAAGAACCCTAATACGCGGCTGATTTACCTTCCTAGCGTTACTGTTAGGCTTAGGCCTAGGACTTTTAAAACCAGGAAGCCCTGGGCTCCAGGCACACTGCAGCTGCGAAAGGCATCCCAAGGGGAGCGCAAAAGTGACACAACTTGGCTGCCTCTGTTGCTATTCTCATGAGACCATCCCGAACCATAGGCTGATTTTCCTTCCTAGGGTTAATGTTTGAGTTACGCCTAGGGTAAGAGTTCTATTAACCAGAAAGCCCTGAGTTCCAAGAACACAGCAGCTGCGAAGGACTTCCCAAGAAGAGCGCAAAAGTACCACAACGTGCCTGCCTCCACAGCTTTTTCCTTGGGGACATGCCTAATTCCTGGCTGATTTGCCTTTCTCGTCTTAGGGTTGGGGTTCGGCCTAGGGCTAGGATTTTTTTAACTAGGAAGCCCTGAGTTCCAGGCTTACTTCATCTGCCAAAAGCATCCCAAAGGGAGTGCAGAAGTGCCACAACATGGCTGCTTTCACGGCTTTCCCCTTAGGAAGAACCCTAATACTTGGCTGATTTACCTTCCTAGGGTTACTGTTAGGCTTAGGCCTAGGACTTTTAAAACTAGGAAGCCCTTAGATCCAGGCACACTGCAGCTGTTCAAGGCATCCCAAGGGGAGTACTAAAGTACCACAACATGGCAGCTTTCACAGCTTTTTCCTTGGCACCATCCCTATACCTAGGCTGATTTATCTGCCTAGGGTTAGGGTTAGGGTTCAGCCTAGGGCTTGGAGTTTTTTAACCAGGAAGCCCTGAGTTCCAGGCTTACTGCATCTGCCAAAGGCATCCCAAAGGGAGTGCAGAAGTGCCACAACATGGCTGCTTTCACGGCTTTTCCCTTAGGAAGAACCCTAATACCCGGCTGATTTACCTTCCTAGGGTTACTGTTAGGCTTAGGCCTAGGACTTTTAAAACCAGGAAGCCCTGGGCTCCAGGCACATGCAGCTGTTCAAGGCATCCCAAGAGGGCCGCAGAAGTGACACAACTTGGCTGCCTCTGCTGCTATTCTCATGAGACCATCCCGAACCATAGGCTGATTTTCCTTCCTAGGGTTAATGTTTGAGTTACGCCTAGGGTAAGGGTTCTATTAACCAGAAAGCCCTGAGTTCCAAGAACACAGCAGCTGCGAAGGACTTCCCAAGAAGAGCGCAAAAGTACCACAACATGCCTGCCTCCACAGCTTTTTCCTTGGGGACATGCCTAATTCCTGGCTGATTTGCCTTTCTCGTCTTAGGGTTGGGGTTCGGCCTAGGGCTAGGATTTTTAAAATCAGGAAGCCCTGAGTTCCAGGCACACTGGAGCTGTGAAAGGCATCCAAAAGGGAGTGCAAAAGTGCCACAACATGGTTGCTTTCACGGCTTTTTCCTTGGCAAGAAACTTAACACCAGGCTGATTTCCCTTCCCAGGGTTACTGTAAGGCTTAGGCCTAGGGCTAGGATTTTTAAAACTAGGAAGCCATTAGATCCAGGCACACTGCAGCTGTTCAAGGCATCCCAAGGGGAGTACAAAAGTGCAACAACATGGCAGCTTTCACAGCTTTTTCCTTGGCACCATCCCTATACCTAGGCTGATTTATCTGCCTAGGGTTAGGGTTAGGGTTCAGCCTAGGTCTTGGAGTTTTTTAACGAGGAAGCCCTGACACCCAGGCTTACTGCATCTGCCAAAGGCATCCCAAAGGGAGTGCAGAAGTGCCACAACATGGCTGCTTTCATGGCTTTTCCCTTAGGAAGAACCCTAATACGCGGCTGCTTTACCTTCCTAGGGTTACTGTTAGGCTTAGGCCTAGGACTTTTAAAACCAGGAAGCCCTGGGCTCCAGGCACACTGCAGCTGCGAAAGGCATCCCAAGGGGAGCGCAAAAGTGACACAACTTGGCTGCCACCACTGATATTTCCATGAGACCATCCCGAACCATAGGCTGATTTTCCTTCCTAGGGTTAAGGTTTGAGTTACGCCTAGGGTAAGGGTTCTATTAACCAGAAAGCCCTGAGTTCCAAGAACACAGCAGCTGCGAAGGACTAGCCAAGAAGAGCGCAAAAGTACCACAACATGCCTGCCTCCACAGCTTTTTCCTTGGGGACATGCCTAATTCCTGGCTGATTTGCCTTTCTCGTCTTAGGGTTGGGGTTCGGCCTAGGGCTAGGATTTTTTTAACTAGGAAGCCCTGAGTTCCAGGCTTACTGCATCTGCCAAAGGCATCCCAAAGGGAGTGCAGAAGTGCCACAACATGGCTGCTTTCACGGCTTTTCCCTTAGGAAGAACCCTAATACGCGGCTGCTTTACCTTCCTAGGGTTACTGTTAGGCTTAGGCCTAGGACTTTTAAAACCAGGAAGCCCTGGGCTCCAGGCACACTGCAGCTGCGAAAGGCATCCCAAGGGGAGCGCAAAAGTGACACAACTTGGCTGCCTCTGTTGCTATTCTCATGAGACCATCCCGAACCATAGGCTGATTTTCCTTCCTAGGGTTAATGTTTGAGTTACGCCTAGGGTAAGAGTTCTATTAACCAGAAAGCCCTGAGTTCCAAGAACACAGCAGCTGCGAAGGACTACCCAAGAAGAGCGCAAAAGTACCACAACATGCCTGCCTCCACAGCTTTTTCCTTGGGGACATGCCTAATTCCTGGCTGATTTGCCTTTCTCGTCTTAGGGTTGGGGTTCGGCCTAGGGCTAGGATATTTTTAACTAGGAAGCCCTGAGTTCCAGGCTTACTTCATCTGCCAAAGGCATCCCAAAGGGAGTGCAGAAGTGCACCAACAGGGCTGCTTTCACGGCTTTCCCCTTAGGAAGAACCCTAATACGTGGCTGATTTACCTTCCTAGGGTTACTGTTAGGCTTAGGCCTAGGACTTTTAAAACTAGGAAGCCCTTAGATCCAGGCACACTGCAGCTGTTCAAGGCATCCCAAGGGGAGTACTAAAGTACCACAACATGGCAGCTTTCACAGCTTTTTCCTTGGCACCATCCCTATACCTAGGCTGATTTATCTGCCTAGGGTTAGGGTTAGGGTTCAGCCTAGGGCTTGGAGTTTTTTAACCAGGAAGCCCTGAGTTCCAGGCTTACTGCATCTGCCAAAGGCATCCCAAAGGGAGTGCAGAAGTGCCACAACATGGCTGCTTTCACGGCTTTTCCCTTAGGAAGAACCCTAATACCCGGCTGATTTACCTTCCTAGGGTTACTGTTAGGCTTAGGCCTAGGACTTTTAAAACCAGGAAGCCCTGGGCTCCAGGCACATGCAGCTGTTCAAGGCATCCCAAGAGGGCCGCAGAAGTGACACAACTTGGCTGCCTCTGCTGCTATTCTCATGAGACCATCCCGAACCATAGGCTGATTTTCCTTCCTAGGGTTAATGTTTGAGTTACGCCTAGGGTAAGGGTTCTATTAACCAGAAAGCCCTGAGTTCCAAGAACACAGCAGCTGCGAAGGACTTCCCAAGAAGAGCGCAAAAGTACCACAACATGCCTGCCTCCACAGCTTTTTCCTTGGGGACATGCCTAATTCCTGGCTGATTTGCCTTTCTCGTCTTAGGGTTGGGGTTCGGCCTAGGGCTAGGATTTTTAAAATCAGGAAGCCCTGAGTTCCAGGCACACTGGAGCTGTGAAAGGCATCCAAAAGGGAGTGCAAAAGTGCCACAACATGGTTGCTTTCACGGCTTTTTCCTTGGCAAGAAACTTAACACCAGGCTGATTTCCCTTCCCAGGGTTACTGTAAGGCTTAGGCCTAGGGCTAGGATTTTTAAAACTAGGAAGCCATTAGATCCAGGCACACTGCAGCTGTTCAAGGCATCCCAAGGGGAGTACAAAAGTGCAACAACATGGCAGCTTTCACAGCTTTTTCCTTGGCACCATCCCTATACCTAGGCTGATTTATCTGCCTAGGGTTAGGGTTAGGGTTCAGCCTAGGTCTTGGAGTTTTTTAACGAGGAAGCCCTGAGACCCAGGCTTACTGCATCTGCCAAAGGCATCCCAAAGGGAGTGCAGAAGTGCCACAACATGGCTGCTTTCATGGCTTTTCCCTTAGGAAGAACCCTAATACGCGGCTGCTTTACCTTCCTAGGGTTACTGTTAGGCTTAGGCCTAGGACTTTTAAAACCAGGAAGCCCTGGGCTCCAGGCACACTGCAGCTGCGAAAGGCATCCCAAGGGGAGCGCAAAAGTGACACAACTTGGCTGCCACCACTGATATTTCCATGAGACCATCCCGAACCATAGGCTGATTTTCCTTCCTAGGGTTAAGGTTTGAGTTACACCTAGGGTAAGGGTTCTATTAACCAGAAAGCCCTGAGTTCCAAGAACACAGCAGCTGCGAAGGACTAGCCAAGAAGAGCGCAAAAGTACCACAACATGCCTGCCTCCACAGCTTTTTCCTTGGGGACATGCCTAATTCCTGGCTGATTTGCCTTTCTCGTCTTAGGGTTGGGGTTCGGCCTAGGGCTAGGATATTTTTAACTAGGAAGCCATGACTTCCAGGCTTACTGCATCTGCCAAAGGCATCCCAAAGGGAGTGCAGAAGTGCCACAACATGGCTGCTTTCACGGCTTTTCCCTTAGGAAGAACCCTAATACGCGGCTGCTTTACCTTCCTAGGGTTACTGTTAGGCTTAGGCCTAGGACTTTTAAAACCAGGAAGCCCTGGGCTCCAGGCACACTGCAGCTGTTAAAGGCATCCCAAGGGGAGCGCAAAAGTGACACAACTTGGCTGCCTCTGTTGCTATTCTCATGAGACCATCCCGAACCATAGGCTGATTTTCCTTCCTAGGGTTAATGTTTGAGTTACGCCTAGGGTAAGAGATCTATTAACCAGAAAGCCCTGAGTTCCAAGAACACAGCAGCTGCGAAGGACTAGCCAAGAAGAGCGCAAAAGTACCACAACATGCCTGCCTCCACAGCTTTTTCCTTGGGGACATGCCTAATTCCTGGCTGATTTGCCTTTCTCGTCTTAGGGTTGGGGTTCGGCCTAGGGCTAGGATATTTTTAACTAGGAAGCCCTGAGTTCCAGGCTTACTTCATCTGCCAAAGGCATCCCAAAGGGAGTGCAGAAGTGCACCAACACGGCTGCTTTCACGGCTTTCCCCTTAGGAAGAACCCTAATACGTGGCTGATTTACCTTCCTAGGGTTACTGTTAGGCTTAGGCCTAGGACTTTTAAAACTAGGAAGCCCTTAGATCCAGGCACACTGCAGCTGTTCAAGGCATCCCAAGGGGAGTACTAAAGTACCACAACATGGCAGCTTTCACAGCTTTTTCCTTGGCACCATCCCTATACCTAGGCTGATTTATATGCCTAGGGTTAGGGTTAGGGTTCAGCCTAGGGCTTGGAGTTTTTTAACCAGGAAGCCCTGAGTTCCAGGCTTACTGCATCTGCCAAAGGAATCCCAAAGGGAGTGCAGAAGTGCCACAACATGGCTGCTTTCACGGCTTTTCCCTTAGGAAGAACCCTAATACCCGGCTGATTTACCTTCCTAGGGTTACTGTTAGGCTTAGGCCTAGGACTTTTAAAACCAGGAAGCCCTGGGCTCCAGGCACATGCAGCTGTTAAAGGCATCCCAAGAGGGCCGCAGAAGTGACACAACTTGGCTGCCTCTGCTGCTATTCTCATGAGACCTTCCCGAACCATAGGCTGATTTTCCTTCCTAGGGTTAAGGTTTGAGTTACGTCTAGGGTAAGGGTTCTATTAACCAGAAAGCCCTGAGTTCCAAGAACACAGCAGCTGCGAAGGACTACCCAAGAAGAGCGCAAAAGTACCACAACATGCCTGCCTCCACAGCTTTTTCCTTGGGGACATGCCTAATTCCTGGCTGATTTGCCTTTCTCGTCTTAGGGTTGGGGTTCGGCCTAGGGCTAGGATATTTTTAACTAGGAAGCCCTGAGTTCCAGGCTTACTGCATCTGCGAAAGGCATCCCAAAGGGAGTGCAGAAGTGCCACAACATGGCTGCTTTCACGGCTTTTCCCTTAGGAAGAACCCTAATACGCGGCTGCTTTACCTTCCTAGGGTTACTGTTAGGCTTAGGCCTAGGACTTTTAAAACCAGGAAGCCCTGGGCTCCAGGCACACTGCAGCTGCGAAAGGCATCCCAAGGGGAGCGCAAAAGTGACACAACTTGGCTGCCACCACTGATATTTCCATGAGACCATCCCGAACCATAGGCTGATTTTCCTTCCTAGGGTTAAGGTTTGAGTTACGCCTAGGGTAAGGGTTCTATTAACCAGAAAGCCCTGAGTTCCAAGAACACAGCAGCTGCGAAGGACTACCCAAGAAGAGCGCAAAAGTACCACAACATGCCTGCCTCCACAGCTTTTTCCTTGGGGACATGCCTAATTCCTGGCTGATTTGCCTTTCTCGTCTTAGGGTTGGGGTTCGGCCTAGGGCTAGGATTTTTAAAATCAGGAAGCCCTGAGTTCCAGGCACACTGGAGCTGTGAAGGCATCCCAAAGGGAGTGCAAAAGTGCCACAACATGGTTGCTTTCACGGCTTTTTCCTTGGCAAGAAGCTTAACACCAGGCTGATTTCCCTTCCCAGGGTTACTGTAAGGCTTAGGCCTAGGGCTAGGATTTTTAAAACTAGGAAGCCATTAGATCCAGGCACACTGCAGCTGTTCAAGGCATCCCAAGGGGAGTACAAAAGTGCAACAACATGGCAGCTTTCACAGCTTTTTCCTTGGCACCATCCCTATACCTAGGCTGATTTATCTGCCTAGGGTTAGGGTTAGGGTTCAGCCTAGGGCTTGGAGTTTTTTAACCAGGAAGCCCTGAGTTCCAGGCTTACTGCATCTGCCAAAGGCATCCTAAAGGGAGTGCAGAAGTGCCACAACATGGCTTCTTTCACGGCTTTTCCCTTAGGAAGAACCCTAATACCCGGCTGATTTACCTTCCTAGGGTTACTGTTAGGCTTAGGCCTAGGACTTTTAAAACCAGGAAGCCCTGGGCTCCAGGCACACTGCAGCTGTTAAAGGCATCCCAAGAGGGCCGCAGAAGTGACACAACTTGGCTGCCTCTGCTTCTATTCTCATGAGACCATCCCGAACCATAGGCTGATTTTCCTTCCTAGGGTTAATGTTTGAGTTACGCCTAGGGTAAGAGGTCTATTAACCAGAAAGACCTGAGTTCCAAGAACACAGCAGCTGCGAAGGACTAGCCAAGAAGAGCGCAAAAGTACCACAACATGCCTGCCTCCACAGCTTTTTCCTTGGGGACATGCCTAATTCCTGGCTGATTTGCCTTTCTCGTCTTAGGGTTGGGGTTCGGCCTAGGGCTAGGATATTTTTAACTAGGAAGCCCTGAGTTCCAGGCTTACTGCATCTGCCAAAGGCATCCCAAAGGGAGTGCAGAAGTGCCACAACATGGCTGCTTTCACGGCTTTTCCCTTAGGAAGAACCCTAATACGCGGCTGCTTTACCTTCCTAGGGTTACTGTTAGGCTTAGGCCTAGGACTTTTAAAACCAGGAAGCCCTGGGCTCCAGGCACACTGCAGCTGCGAAAGGCATCCCAAGGGGAGCGCAAAAGTGACACAACTTGGCTGCCACCACTGAAATTTCCATGAGACCATCCCGAACCATAGGCTGATTTTCCTTCCTAGGGTTAAGGTTTGAGTTACGCCTAGGGTAAGGGTTCTATTAACCAGAAAGCCCTGAGTTCCAAGAACACAGCAGCTGCGAAGGGCTACCCAAGAAGAGCGCAAAAGTACCACAACATGCCTGCCTCCACAGCTTCTTCCTTGGGGACATGCCTAATTCCTGGCTGATTTGCCTTTCTCGTCTTAGGGTTGGGGTTCGGCCTAGGGCTAGGATATTTTTAACTAGGAAGCCCTGAGTTCCAGGCTTACTGCATCTGCCAAAGGCATCCCAAAGGGAGTGCAGAAATGCCACAACATGGCTGCTTTCACGGCTTTTCCCTTAGGAAGAACCCTAATACGCGGCTGCTTTACCTTCCTAGGGTTACTGTTAGGCTTAGGCCTAGGACTTTTAAAACCAGGAAGCCCTGGGCTCCAGGCACACTGCAGCTGCGAAAGGCATCCCAAGGGGAGCGCAAAAGTGACACAACTTGGCTGCCACCACTGATATTTCCATGAGACCATCCCGAACCATAGGCTGATTTTCCTTCCTAGGGTTAAGGTTTGAGTTACGCCTAGGGTAAGGGTTCTATTAACCAGAAAGCCCTGAGTTCCAAGAACACAGCAGCTGCGAAGGACTACCCAAGAAGAGCGCAAAAGTACCACAACATGCCTGCCTCCACAGCTTTTTCCTTGGGGACATGCCTAATTCCTGGCTGATTTGCCTTTCTCGTCTTAGGGTTGGGGTTCGGCCTAGGGCTAGGATTTTTTTAACTAGGAAGCCCTGAGTTCCAGGCTTACTGCATCTGCCAAAGGCATCCCAAAGGGAGTGCAGAAGTGCCACAACATGGCTGCTTTCACGGCTTTTCCCTTAGGAAGAACCCTAATACCCGGCTGATTTACCTTCCTAGGGTTACTGTTAGGCTTAGGCCTAGGACTTTTAAAACCAGGAAGCCCTGGGCTCCAGGCACACTGCAGCTGCGAAAGGCATCCCAAGGGGAGCGCAAAAGTGACACAACTTGGCTGCCTCTGCTGCTATTCTCATGAGACCATCCCGAACCATAGGCTGATTTTCCTTCCTAGGGTTAAGGTTTGAGTTACGCCTAGGGTAAGGGTTCTATTAACCAGAAAGCCCTGAGTTCCAAGAACACAGCAGCTGCGAAGGACTAGCCAAGAAGAGCGCAAAAGTACCACAACATGCCTGCCTCCACAGCTTTTTCCTTGGGGACATGCCTAATTCCTGGCTGATTTGCCTTTCTCGTCTTAGGGTTGGGGTTCGGCCTAGGGCTAGGATTTTTAAAATCAGGAAGCCCTGAGTTCCAGGCACACTGGAGCTGTGAAAGGCATCCCAAAGGGAGTGCAAAAGTGCCACAACATGGTTGCTTTCACGGCTTTTTCCTTGGCAAGAAACTTAACACCAGGCTGATTTCCCTTCCCAGGGTTACTGTAAGGCTTAGGCCTAGGGCTAGGATTTTTAAAACTAGGAAGCCATTAGATCCAGGCACACTGCAGCTGTTCAAGGCATCCCAAGGGGAGTACAAAAGTGCAACAACATGGCAGCTTTCACAGCTTTTTCCTTGGCACCATCCCTATACCTAGGCTGATTTATCTGCCTAGGGTTAGGGTTAGGGTTCAGCCTAGGTCTTGGAGTTTTTTAACCAGGAAGCCCTGAGACCCAGGCTTACTGCATCTGCCAAAGGCATCCCAAAGGGAGTGCAGAAGTGCCACAACATGGCTGCTTTCACGGCTTTTCCCTTAGGAAGAACCCTAATACGCGGCTGCTTTAGCTTCCTAGGGATACTGTTAGGCTTAGGCCTAGGACTTTTAAAACCAGGAAGCCCTGGGCTCCAGGCACACTGCAGCTGCGAAAGGCATCCCAAGGGGAGCGCAAAAGTGACACAACTTGGCTGCCTCTGCTGCTATTCTCATGAGACCATCCCGAACCATAGGCTGATTTTCCTTCCTAGGGTTAAGGTTTGAGTTACGCCTAGGGTAAGGGTTCTATTAACCAGAAAGCCCTGAGTTCCAAGAACACAGCAGCTGCGAAGGACTAGCCAAGAAGAGCGCAAAAGTACCACAACATGCCTGCCTCCACAGCTTTTTCCTTGGGGACATGCCTAATTCCTGGCTGATTTGCCTTTCTCGTCTTAGGGTTGGGGTTCGGCCTAGGGCTAGGATTTTTAAAATCAGGAAGCCCTGAGTTCCAGGCACACTGGAGCTGTGAAAGGCATCCCAAAGGGAGTGCAAAAGTGCCACAACATGGTTGCTTTCACGGCTTTTTCCTTGGCAAGAAACTTAACACCAGGCTGATTTCCCTTCCCAGGGTTACTGTAAGGCTTAGGCCTAGGGCTAGGATTTTTAAAACTAGGAAGCCATTAGATCCAGGCACACTGCAGCTGTTCAAGGCATCCCAAGGGGAGTACAAAAGTGCAACAACATGGCAGCTTTCACAGCTTTTTCCTTGGCACCATCCCTATACCTAGGCTGATTTATCTGCCTAGGGTTAGGGTTAGGGTTCAGCCTAGGTCTTGGAGTTTTTTAACCAGGAAGCCCTGAGACCCAGGCTTACTGCATCTGCCAAAGGCATCCCAAAGGGAGTGCAGAAGTGCCACAACATGGCTGCTTTCACGGCTTTTCCCTTAGGAAGAACCCTAATACGCGGCTGCTTTAGCTTCCTAGGGATACTGTTATGCTTAGGCCTAGGACTTTTAAAACCAGGAAGCCCTGGGCTCCAGGCACACTGCAGCTGCGAAAGGCATCCCAAGGGGAGCGCAAAAGTGACACAACTTGGCTGCCTCTGCTGCTATTCTCATGAGACCATCCCGAACCATAGGCTGATTTTCCTTCCTAGGGTTAATGTTTGAGTTACGCCTAGGGTAAGAGTTCTATTAACCAGAAAGCCCTGAGTTCCAAGAACACAGCAGCTGCGAAGGACTACCCAAGAAGAGCGCAAAAGTACCACAACGTGCCTGCCTCCACAGCTTTTTCCTTGGGGACATGCCTAATTCCTGGCTGATTTGCCTTTCTCGTCTTAGGGTTGGGGTTCGGCCTAGGGCTAGGATTTTTTTAACTAGGAAGCCCTGAGTTCTAGGCTTACTTCATCTGCCAAAAGCATCCCAAAGGGAGTGCAGAAGTGCCACAACAGGGCTGCTTTCACGGCTTTCCCCTTAGGAAGAACCCTAATACGTGGCTGATTTACCTTCCTAGGGTTACTGTTAGGCTTAGGCCTAGGACTTTTAAAACTAGGAAGCCCTTAGATCCAGGCACACTGCAGCTGTTCAAGGCATCCCAAGGGGAGTACTAAAGTACCACAACATGGCAGCTTTCACAGCTTTTTCCTTGGCACCATCCCTATACCTAGGCTGATTTATATGCCTAGGGTTAGGGTTAGGGTTCAGCCTAGGGCTTGGAGTTTTTTAACCAGGAAGCCCTGAGTTCCAGGCTTACTGCATCTGCCAAAGGCATCCCAAAGGGAGTGCAGAAGTGCCACAACATGGCTGCTTTCACGGCTTTTCCCTTAGGAAGAACCCTAATACGCGGCTGATTTACCTTCCTAGGGTTACTGTTAGGCTTAGGCCTAGGACTTTTAAAACCAGCAAGCCCTGGGCTCCAGGCACATGCAGCTGTTAAAGGCATCCCAAGAGGGCCGCAGAAGTGACACAACTTGGCTGCCTCTGCTGCTATTCTCATGAGACCATCCCGAACCATAGGCTGATTTTCCTTCCTAGGGTTAAGGTTTGAGTTACGCCTAGGGTAAGGGTTCTATTAACCAGAAAGCCCTGAGTTCCAAGAACACAGCAGCTGCGAAGGACTAGCCAAGAAGAGCGCAAAAGTACCACAACGTGCCTGCCTCCACAGCTTTTTCCTTGGGGACATGCCTAATTCCTGGCTGATTTGCCTTTCTCGTCTTAGGGTTGGGGTTCGGCCTAGGGCTAGGATATTTTTAACTAGGAAGCCCTGAGTTCCAGGCTTACTGCATCTGCCAAAGGCATCCCAAAGGGAGTGCAGAAGTGCCACAACATGGCTGCTTTCACGGCTTTTCCCTTAGGAAGAACCCTAATACGCGGCTGATTTACCTTCCTAGGGTTACTGTTAGGCTTAGGCCTAGGACTTTTAAAACCAGGAAGCCCTGGGCTCCAGGCACACTGCAGCTGCGAAAGGCATCCCAAGGGGAGCGCAAAAGTGACACAACTTGGCTGCCACCACTGATATTTCCATGAGACCATCCCGAACCATAGGCTGATTTTCCTTCCTAGGGTTAAGGTTTGAGTTACGCCTAGGGTAAGGGTTCTATTAACCAGAAAGCCCTGAGTTCCAAGAACACAGCAGCTGCGAAGGGCTACCCAAGAAGAGCGCAAAAGTACCACAACATGCCTGCCTCCACAGCTTTTTCCTTGGGGACATGCCTAATTCCTGGCTGATTTGCCTTTCTCGTCTTAGGGTTGGGGTTCGGCCTAGGGCTAGGATTTTTTTAACTAGGAAGCCCTGAGTTCCAGGCTTACTGCATCTGCCAAAGGCATCCCAAAGGGAGTGCAGAAGTGCCACAACATGGCTGCTTTCACGGCTTTTCCCTTAGGAAGAACCCTAATACGCGGCTGATTTACCTTCCTAGGGTTACTGTTAGGCTTAGGCCTAGGACTTTTAAAACCAGGAAGCCCTGGGCTCCAGGCACACTGCAGCTGTTCAAGGCATCCCAAGAGGGCCGCAGAAGTGACACAACTTGGCTGCCTCTGCTGCTATTCTCATGAGACCATCCCGAACCATAGGCTGATTTTCCTTCCTAGGGTTAAGGTTTGAGTTACGCCTAGGGTAAGGGTTCTATTAACCAGAAAGCCCTGAGTTCCAAGAACACAGCAGCTGCGAAGGACTACCCAAGAAGAGCGCAAAAGTACCACAACATGCCTGCCTCCACAGCTTTTTCCTTGGGGACATGCCTAATTCCTGGCTGATTTGCCTTTCTCGTCTTAGGGTTGGGGTTCGGCCTAGGGCTAGGATTTTTAAAATCAGGAAGCCCTGAGTTCCAGGCACACTGGAGCTGTGAAAGGCATCCCAAAGGGAGTGCAAAAGTGCCACAACATGGTTGCTTTCACGGCTTTTTCCTTGGCAAGAAGCTTAACACCAGGCTGATTTCCCTTCCCAGGGTTACTGTAAGGCTTAGGCCTAGGGCTAGGATTTTTAAAACTAGGAAGCCCTTAGATCCAGGCACACTGCAGCTGTTCAAGGCATCCCAAGGGGAGTACAAAAGTGCAACAACATGGCAGCTTTCACAGCTTTTTCCTTGGCACCATCCCTATACCTAGGCTGATTTATCTGCCTAGGGTTAGGGTTAGGGTTCAGCCTAGGGCTTGGAGTTTTTTAACCAGGAAGCCCTGAGTTCCAGGCTTACTGCATCTGCCAAATGCATCCCAAAGGGAGTGCAAAAGTGCCACGACATGGCTGCTTTCACGGCTTTTCCCTTAGGAAGAACCCTAATACGCGGCTGATTTACCTTCCTAGGGTTACTGTTAGGCTTAGGCCTAGGACTTTTAAAACCAGGAAGCCCTGGGCTCCAGGCACACTGCAGCTGTTAAAGGCATCCCAAGAGGGCCGCAGAAGCGACACAACTTGGCTGCCTCTGCTTCTATTCTCATGAGACCATCCCGAACCATAGGCTGATTTTCCTTCCTAGGGTTAAGGTTTGAGTTACGCCTAGGGTAAGAGGTCTATTAACCAGAAAGACCTGAGTTCCAAGAACACAGCAGCTGCGAAGGACTAGCCAAGAAGAGCGCAAAAGTACCACAACATGCCTGCCTCCACAGCTTTTTCCTTGGGGACATGCCTAATTCCTGGCTGATTTGCCTTTCTCGTCTTAGGGTTGGGGTTCGGCCTAGGGCTAGGATATTTTTAACTAGGAAGCCCTGAGTTCCAGGCTTACTGCATCTGCCAAAGGCATCCCAAAGGGAGTGCAGAAGTGCCACAACATGGCTGCTTTCACGGCTTTTCCCTTAGGAAGAACCCTAATACCCGGCTGATTTACCTTCCTAGGGTTACTGTTAGGCTTAGGCCTAGGACTTTTAAAACCAGGAAGCCCTGGGCTCCAGGCACACTGCAGCTGCGAAAGGCATCCCAAGGGGAGCGCAAAAGTGACACAACTTGGCTGCCACCACTGATATTTCCATGAGACCATCCCGAACCATAGGCTGATTTTCCTTCCTAGGGTTAAGGTTTGAGTTACGCCTAGGGTAAGGGTTCTCTTAACCAGAAAGCCCTGAGTTCCAAGAACACAGCAGCTGCGAAGGGCTACCCAAGAAGAGCGCAAAAGTACCACAACATGCCTGCCTCCACAGCTTTTTCCTTGGGGACATGCCTAATTCCTGGCTGATTTGCCTTTCTCGTCTTAGGGTTGGGGTTCGGCCTAGGGCTAGGATATTTTTAACTAGGAAGCCCTGAGTTCCAGGCTTACTGCATCTGCCAAAGGCATCCCAAAGGGAGTGCAGAAGTGCCACAACATGGCTGCTTTCACGGCTTTTCCCTTAGGAAGAACCCTAATACGCGGCTGATTTACCTTCCTAGGGTTACTGTTAGGCTTAGGCCTAGGACTTTTAAAACCAGGAAGCCCTGGGCTCCAGGCACACTGCAGCTGCGAAAGGCATCCCAAGGGGAGCGCAAAAGTGACACAACTTGGCTGCCTCTTCTGCTATTCTCATGAGACCATCCCGAACCATAGGCTGATTTTCCTTCCTAGGGTTAAGGTTTGAGTTACGCCTAGGGTAAGGGTTCTATTAACCAGAAAGCCCTGAGTTCCAAGAACACAGCAGCTGCGAAGGACTAGCCAAGAAGAGCGCAAAAGTACCACAACATGCCTGCCTCCACAGCTTTTTCCTTGGGGACATGCCTAATTCCTGGCTGATTTGCCTTTCTCGTCTTAGGGTTGGGGTTCGGCCTAGGGCTAGGATTTTTAAAATCAGGAAGCCCTGAGTTCCAGGCACACTGGAGCTGTGAAAGGCATCCCAAAGGGAGTGCAAAAGTGCCACAACATGGTTGCTTTCACGGCTTTTTCCTTGGCAAGAAACTTAACACCAGGCTGATTTCCCTTCCCAGGGTTACTGTAAGGCTTAGGCCTAGGGCTAGGATTTTTAAAACTAGGAAGCCATTAGATCCAGGCACACTGCAGCTGTTCAAGGCATCCCAAGGGGAGTACAAAAGTGCAACAACATGGCAGCTTTCACAGCTTTTTCCTTGGCACCATCCCTATACCTAGGCTGATTTATCTGCCTAGGGTTAGGGTTAGGGTTCAGCCTAGGTCTTGGAGTTTTTTAACCAGGAAGCCCTGAGACCCAGGCTTACTGCATCTGCCAAAGGCATCCCAAAGGGAGTGCAGAAGTGCCACAACATGGCTGCTTTCACGGCTTTTCCCTTAGGAAGAACCCTAATACGCGGCTGCTTTAGCTTCCTAGGGATACTGTTAGGCTTAGGCCTAGGACTTTAAAACCAGGAAGCCCTGGGCTCCAGGCACACTGCAGCTGCGAAAGGCATCCCAAGGGGAGCGCAAAAGTGACACAACTTGGCTGCCTCTGCTGCTATTCTCATGAGACCATCCCGAACCATAGGCTGATTTTCCTTCCTAGGGTTAATGTTTGAGTTACGCCTAGGGTAAGAGTTCTATTAACCAGAAAGCCCTGAGTTCCAAGAACACAGCAGCTGCGAAGGACTACCCAAGAAGAGCGCAAAAGTACCACAACGTGCCTGCCTCCACAGCTTTTTCCTTGGGGACATGCCTAATTCCTGGCTGATTTGCCTTTCTCGTCTTAGGGTTGGGGTTCGGCCTAGGGCTAGGATTTTTTTAACTAGGAAGCCCTGAGTTCCAGGCTTACTTCATCTGCCAAAAGCATCCCAAAGGGAGTGCAGAAGTGCCACAACAGGGCTGCTTTCACGGCTTTCCCCTTAGGAAGAACCCTAATACGTGGCTGATTTACCTTCCTAGGGTTACTGTTAGGCTTAGGCCTAGGACTTTTAAAACTAGGAAGCCCTTAGATCCAGGCACACTGCAGCTGTTCAAGGCATCCCAAGGGGAGTACTAAAGTAACACAACATGGCAGCTTTCACAGCTTTTTCCTTGGCACCATCCCTATACCTAGGCTGATTTATATGCCTAGGGTTAGGGTTAGGGTTCAGCCTAGGGCTTGGAGTTTTTTAACCAGGAAGCCCTGAGTTCCAGGCTTACTGCATCTGCCAAAGGCATCCCAAAGGGAGTGCAGAAGTGCCACAACATGGCTGCTTTCACGGCTTTTCCCTTAGGAAGAACCCTAATACGCGGCTGATTTACCTTCCTAGGGTTACTGTTAGGCTTAGGCCTAGGACTTTTAAAACCAGCAAGCCCTGGGCTCCAGGCACATGCAGCTGTTAAAGGCATCCCAAGAGGGCCGCAGAAGTGACACAACTTGGCTGCCTCTGCTGCTATTCTCATGAGACCATCCCGAACCATAGGCTGATTTTCCTTCCTAGGGTTAAGGTTTGAGTTACGCCTAGGGTAAGGGTTCTATTAACCAGAAAGCCCTGAGTTCCAAGAACACAGCAGCTGCGAAGGACTAGCCAAGAAGAGCGCAAAAGTACCACAACATGCCTGCCTCCACAGCTTTTTCCTTGGGGACATGCCTAATTCCTGGCTGATTTGCCTTTCTCGTCTTAGGGTTGGGGTTCGGCCTTGGGCTAGGATTTTTAAAATCAGGAAGCCCTGAGTTCCAGGCACACTGGAGCTGTGAAAGGCATCCCAAAGGGAGTGCAAAAGTGCCACAACATGGTTGCTTTCACGGCTTTTTCCTTGGCAAGAAGCTTAACACCAGGCTGATTTCCCTTCCCAGGGTTACTGTAAGGCTTAGGCCTAGGGCTAGGATTTTTAAAACTAGGAAGCCATTAGATCCAGGCACACTGCAGCTGTTCAAGGCATCCCAAGGGGAGTACAAAAGTGCAACAACATGGCAGCTTTCACAGCTTTTTCCTTGGCACCATCCCTATACCTAGGCTGATTTATCTGCCTAGGGTTAGGGTTAGGGTTCAGCCTAGGGCTTGGAGTTTTTTAACCAGGAAGCCCTGAGTTCCAGGCTTACTGCATCTGCCAAATGCATCCCAAAGGGAGTGCAAAAGTGCCACAACATGGCTGCTTTCACGGCTTTCCCCTTAGGAAGAACCCTAATACGCGGCTGATTTACCTTCCTAGGGTTACTGTTAGGCTTAGGCCTAGGACTTTTAAAACCAGGAAGCCCTGGGCTCCAGGCACACTGCAGCTGATAAAGGCATCCCAAGAGGGCCGCAGAAGTGACACAACTTGGCTGCCTCTGATTCTATTCTCATGAGACCATCCCGAACCATAGGCTGATTTTCCTTCCTAGGGTTAAGGTTTGAGTTACGCCTAGGGTAAGAGGTCTATTAACCAGAAAGACCTGAGTTCCAAGAACACAGCAGATGCGAAGGACTAGCCAAGAAGAGCGCAAAAGTACCACAACGTGCCTGCCTCCACAGCTTTTTCCTTGGGGACATGCCTAATTCCTGGCTGATTTGCCTTTCTCGTCTTAGGGTTGGGGTTCGGCCTAGGGCTAGGATATTTTTAACTAGGAAGCCCTGAGTTCCAGGCTTACTGCATCTGCCAAAGGCATCCCAAAGGGAGTGCAGAAGTGCCACAACATGGCTGCTTTCACGGCTTTTCCCTTAGGAAGAACCCTAATACCCGGCTGATTTACCTTCCTAGGGTTACTGTTAGGCTTAGGCCTAGGACTTTTAAAACCAGGAAGCCCTGGGCTCCAGGCACACTGCAGCTGCGAAAGGCATCCCAAGGGGAGCGCAAAAGTGACACAACTTGGCTGCCACCACTGATATTTCCATGAGACCATCCCGAACCATAGGCTGATTTTCCTTCCTAGGGTTAAGGTTTGAGTTACGCCTAGGGTAAGGGTTCTCTTAACCAGAAAGCCCTGAGTTCCAAGAACACAGCAGCTGCGAAGGGCTACCCAAGAAGAGCGCAAAAGTACCACAACATGCCTGCCTCCACAGCTTTTTCCTTGGGGACATGCCTAATTCCTGGCTGATTTGCCTTTCTCGTCTTAGGGTTGGGGTTCGGCCTAGGGCTAGGATTTTTTTTAATTAGGAAGCCCTGAGTTCCAGGCTTACTTCATCTGCCAAAAGCATCCCAAAGGGAGTGCAGAAGTGCCACAACATGGCTGCTTTCACGGCTTTTCCCTTAGGAAGAACCCTAATACGCGGCTGATTTACCTTCCTAGGGTTACTGTTAGGCTTAGGCCTAGGACTTTTAAAACCAGGAAGCCCTGGGCTCCAGGCACACTGCAGCTGTTCAAGGCATCCCAAGAGGGCCGCAGAAGTGACACAACTTGGCTGCCTCTGCTGCTATTCTCCTGAGACCATCCCGAACCATAGGCTGATTTTCCTTCCTAGGGTTAAGGTTTGAGTTACGCCTAGGGTAAGGGTTCTATTAACCAGAAAGCCCTGAGTTCCAAGAACACAGCAGCTGCGAAGGACTACCCAAGAAGAGCGCAAAAGTACCACAACATGCCTGCCTCCACAGCTTTTTCCTTGGGGACATGCCTAATTCCTGGCTGATTTGCCTTTCTCGTCTTAGGGTTGGGGTTCGGCCTAGGGCTAGGATTTTTAAAATCAGGAAGCCCTGAGTTCCAGGCACACTGGAGCTGTGAAAGGCATCCAAAAGGGAGTGCAAAAGTGCCACAACATGGTTGCTTTCACGGCTTTTTCCTTGGCAAGAAGCTTAACACCAGGCTGATTTCCCTTCCCAGGGTTACTGTAAGGCTTAGGCCTAGGGCTAGGATTTTTAAAACTAGGAAGCCCTTAGATCCAGGCACACTGCAGCTGTTCAAGGCATCCCAAGGGGAGTACAAAAGTGCAACAACATGGCAGCTTTCACAGCTTTTTCCTTGGCACCATCCCTATACATAGGCTGATTTATCTGCCTAGGGTTAGGGTTAGGGTTCAGCCTAGGGCTTGGAGTTTTTTAACCAGGAAGCCCTGAGTTCCAGGCTTACTGCATCTGCCAAATGCATCCCAAAGGGAGTGCAAAAGTGCCACGACATGGCTGCTTTCACGGCTTTTCCCTTAGGAAGAACCCTAATACGCGGCTGATTTACCTTCCTAGGGTTACTGTTAGGCTTAGGCCTAGGACTTTTAAAACCAGGAAGCCCTGGGCTCCAGGCACACTGCAGCTGTTAAAGGCATCCCAAGAGGGCCGCAGAAGTGACACAACTTGGCTGCCTCTGCTTCTATTCTCATGAGACCATCCCGAACCATAGGCTGATTTTCCTTCCTAGGGTTAAGGTTTGAGTTACGCCTAGGGTAAGAGGTCTATTAACCAGAAAGACCTGAGTTCCAAGAACACAGCAGATGCGAAGGACTAGCCAAGAAGAGCGCAAAAGTACCACAACATGCCTGCCTCCACAGCTTTTTCCTTGGGGACATGCCTAATTCCTGGCTGATTTGCCTTTCTCGTCTTAGGGTTGGGGTTCGGCCTAGGGCTAGGATATTTTTAACTAGGAAGCCCTGAGTTCCAGGCTTACTGCATCTGCCAAAGGCATCCCAAAGGGAGTGCAGAAGTGCCACAACATGGCTGCTTTCACGGCTTTTCCCTTAGGAAGAACCCTAATACCCGGCTGATTTACCTTCCTAGGGTTACTGTTAGGCTTAGGCCTAGGACTTTTAAAACCAGGAAGCCCTGGGCTCCAGGCACACTGCAGCTGCGAAAGGCATCCCAAGGGGAGCGCAAAAGTGACACAACTTGGCTGCCACCACTGATATTTCCATGAGACCATCCCGAACCATAGGCTGATTTTCCTTCCTAGGGTTAAGGTTTGCGTTACGCCTAGGGTAAGGGTTCTCTTAACCAGAAAGCCCTGAGTTCCAAGAACACAGCAGCTGCGAAGGGCTACCCAAGAAGAGCGCAAAAGTACCACAACATGCCTGCCTCCACAGCTTTTTCCTTGGGGACATGCCTAATTCCTGGCTGATTTGCCTTTCTCGTCTTAGGGTTGGGGTTCGGCCTAGGGCTAGGATATTTTTAACTAGGAAGCCCTGAGTTCCAGGCTTACTGCATCTGCCAAAGGCATCCCAAAGGGAGTGCAGAAGTGCCACAACATGGCTGCTTTCACGGCTTTTCCCTTAGGAAGAACCCTAATACGCGGCTGATTTACCTTCCTAGGGTTACTGTTAGGCTTAGGCCTAGGACTTTTAAAACCAGGAAGCCCTGGGCTCCAGGCACATGCAGCTGTTCAAGGCATCCCAAGAGGGCCGCAGAAGTGACACAACTTGGCTGCCTCTGTTGCTATTCTCATGAGACCATCCCGAACCATAGGCTGATTTTCCTTCCTAGGGTTAAGGTTTGAGTTACGCCTAGGGTAAGTGTTCTATTAACCAGAAAGCCCTGAGTTCCAAGAACACAGCAGCTGCGAAGGACTACCCAAGAAGAGCGCAAAAGTACCACAACGTGCCTGCCTCCACAGCTTTTTCCTTGGGGACATGCCTAATTCCTGGCTGATTTGCCTTTCTCGTCTTAGGGTTGGGGTTCGGCCTAGGGCTAGGATTTTTTTAACTAGGAAGCCCTGAGTTCCAGGCTTACTGCATCTGCCAAAGGCATCCCAAAGGGAGTGCAGAAGTGCCACAACATGGCTGCTTCCACAGCTTTTCCCTTAGGAAGAACCCTAATACCCGGCTGATTTACCTTCCTAGGGTTACTGTTAGGCTTAGGCCTAGGACTTTTAAAACTAGGAAGCCCTTAGATCCAGGCACACTGCAGCAGTTCAAGGCATCCCAAGGGGAGCACTAAAGTACCACAACATGGCAGCTTTCACAGCTTTTTCCTTGGCACCATCCCTATACATAGGCTGATTTATCTGCCTATGGTTAGGGTTAGGGTTCAGCCTAGGGCTTGGAGTTTTTTAACCAGGAAGCGCTGAGTTCCAGGCTTACTGCATCTGCCAAAGGCATCCCAAAGGGAGTGCAGAAGTGCCACAACATGGCTGCTTTCACGGCTTTTCCCTTAGGAAGAACCCTAATACGTGGCTGATTTACCTTCCTAGGGTTACTGTTAGGCTTAGGCCTAGGACTTTTAAAACCAGGAAGCCCTGGGCTCCAGGCACTCTGCAGCTGCGAAAGGCATCCCAAGGGGAGCGCAAAAGTGACGCAACTTGGCTGCCACCACTGATATTTCCATGAGACCATCCCGAACCATAGGCTGATTTTCCTTCCTAGGGTTAAGGTTTGAGTTATGCCTAGGGTAAGGGTTCTATTAACCAGAAAGCCCTGAGTTCCAAGAACACAGCAGCTGCGAAGGACTACCCAAGAAGAGCGCAAAAGTACCACAACATGCCTGCCTCCACAGCTTTTTCCTTGGGGACATGCCTAATTCCTGGCGGATTTGCCTTTCTCTTCTTAGGGTTGGGGTTCGGCCTAGTGCTAGGATTTTTAAAATCAGGAAGCCCTGAGTTCCAGGCACACTGGAGCTGTGAAAGGCATCCAAAAGGGAGTGCAAAAGTGCCACAACATGGCTGCTTTCACGGCTTTTTCCTTGGCAAGAAGCCTAACACCAGGCTGATTTCCCTTCCCAGGGTTACTGTAAGGCTTAGGCCTAGGGCTAGGATTTTTAAAACTAGGAAGCCATTAGATCCAGGCACACTGCAGCTGTTCAAGGCATCCCAAGGGGAGTACAAAAGTGCAACAACATGGCAGCTTTCACAGCTTTTTCCTTGGCACCATCCCTATACCTAGGCTGATTTATCTGCCTAGGGTTAGGGTAAGGGTTCAGGCTAGGTCTTGGAGTTTTTTAACCTGGAAGCCCTGAGTTCCAGGCTTACTGCATCTGCCAAAGGCATCCCAAAGGGAGTGCAAAAGTGCCACAACATGGCTGCTTTCACGGCTTTTCCCTTAGGAAGAACCCTAATACGCAGCTGATTTACCTTCCTAGGGTTACTGTTAGGCTTAGGCCTAGGACTTTTAAAACCAGGAAGCCCTGGGCTCCAGGCACACTGCAGCTGTTAAAGGCATCCCAAGAGAGCCGCAGAAGTGACACAACTTGGCTGCCTCTGCTTCTATTCTCATGAGACCATCCCGAACCATAGGCTGATTTTCCTTCCTAGGGTTAAGGTTTGAGTTTCGCCTAGGGTAAGAGGTCTATTAACCAGAAAGACCTGAGTTCCAAGAACACAGCAGCTGCGAAGGACTACCCAAGAAGAGCGCAAAAGTACCACAACATGCCTGCCTCCACAGCTTTTTCCTTGGGGACATGCCTAATTCCTGGCTGATTTGCCTTTCTCGTCTTAGGGTTGGGGTTCGGCCTAGGGCTAGGATTTTTAAAATCAGGAAGCCCTGAGTTCCAGGCACACTGGAGCTGTGAAAGGCATCCAAAAGGGAGTGCAAAAGTGCCACAACATGGTTGCTTTCACGGCTTTTTCCTTGGCAAGAAGCTTAACACCAGGCTGATTTCCCTTCCCAGGGTTACTGTAAGGCTTAGGCCTAGGGCTAGGATTTTTAAAACTAGGAAGCCCTTAGATCCAGGCACACTGCAGCTGTTCAAGGCATCCCTAGGGGAGTACAAAAGTGCAACAACATGGCAGCTTTCACAGCTTTTTCCTTGGCACCATCCCTATACCTAGGCTGATTTATCTGCCTAGGGTTAGGGTTAGGGTTCAGCCTAGGGCTTGGAGTTTTTTAACTAGGAAGCCCTGAGTTCCAGGCTTACTGCATCTGCCAAAAGCATCCCAAAGGGAGTGCAGAAGTGCCACAACATGGCTGCTTTCACGGCTTTTCCCTTAGGAAGAACCCTAATAAGCGGCTGATTTACCTTCCTAGGGTTACTGTTAGGCTTAGGCCTAGGACTTTTAAAACCAGGAAGCCCTGGGCTCCAGGCACACTGCAGCTGTTAAAGGCATCCCAAGGAGAGCGCAAGAGTGACACAACTTGGCTGCCACCACTGATATTTCCATGAGACCATCCCGAACCATAGGCTGATTTTCCTTCCTAGGGTTAAGGTTTGAGTTTCGCCTAGGGTAAGAGGTCTATTAACCAGAAAGACCTGAGTTCCAAGAACACAGCAGCTGCGAAGGACTACCCAAGAAGAGCGCAAAAGTACCACAACATGCCTGCCTCCACAGCTTTTTCCTTGGGGACATGCCTAATTCCTGGCTGATTTGCCTTTCTCGTCTTAGGGTTGGGGTTCGGCCTAGGGCTAGGATATTTTTAACTAGGAAGCCCTGAGTTCCAGGCTTACTGCATCTGCCAAAGGCATCCCAAAGGGAGTGCAGAAGTGCCACAACATGGCTGCTTTCACGGCTTTTCCCTTAGGAAGAACCCTAATACGCGGCTGATTTACCTTCCTAGGGTTACTGTTAAGCTTAGGCCTAGGACTTTTAAAACCAGGAAGCCCTGGGCTCCAGGCACATGCAGCTGTTCAAGGCATCCCAAGAGGGCCGCAGAAGTGACACAACTTGGCTGCCTCTGTTGCTATTCTCATGAGACCATCCCGAATCATAGGCTGATTTTCCTTCCTAGGGTTAAGGTTTGAGGTACGCCTAGGGTAAGAGTTCTATTAACCAGAAAGCCCTGAGTTCCAAGAACACAGCAGCTGCGAAGGACTACCCAAGAAGAGCGCAAAAGTACCACAACGTGCCTGCCTCCACAGCTTTTTCCTTGGGGACATGCCTAATTCCTGGCTGATTTGCCTTTCTCGTCTTAGGGTTGGGGTTCGGCCTAGGGCTAGGATTTTTTTAACTAGGAAGCCCTGAGTTCCAGGCTTACTTCATCTGCCAAAGGCATCCCAAAGGGAGTGCAGAAGTGCCACAACATGGCTGCTTTCACGGCTTTCCCCTTAGGAAGAACCCTAATACCCGGCTGATTTACCTTCCTAGGGTTACTGTTAGGCTTAGGCCTAGGACTTTTAAAACTAGGAAGCCCTTAGATCCAGGCACACTGCAGCTGTTCAAGGCATCCCATGGGGAGCACTAAAGTACCACCACATGGCAGCTTTCACAGCTTTTTCCTTGGCACCATCCCTATACATAGGCTGATTTATCTGCCTAGGGTTAGGGTTAGGGTTCAGCCTAGGGCTTGGAGTTTTTTAACCAGGAAGCCCTGAGTTCCAGGCTTACTGCATCTGCCAAAGGCATCCCAAAGGGAGTGCAGAAGTGCCACAACATGGCTGCTTTCACGGCTTTTCCCTTAGGAAGAACCCTAATACGCGGCTGATTTACCTTCCTAGGGTTACTGTTAGGCTTAGGCCTAGGACTTTTAAAACCAGGAAGCCCTGGGCTCCAGGCACACTGCAGCTGCGAAAGGCATCCCAAGGGGAGCGCAAAAGTGACACAACTTGGCTGCCGCCACTGATATTTCCATGAGACCATCCCGAACCATAGGCTGATTTTCCTTCCTAGGGTTAAGGTTTGAGTTTCGCCTAGGGTAAGAGGTCTATTAACCAGAAAGACCTGAGTTCCAAGAACACAGCAGCTGCGAAGGACTAGCCAAGAAGTGCGCAAAAGTACCACAACATGCCTGCCTCCACAGCTTTTTCCTTGGGGACATGCCTAATTCCTGGCTGATTTGCCTTTCTCGTCTTAGGGTTGGGGTTCGGCCTAGGGCTAGGATTTTTTTAACTAGGAAGCCCTGAGTTCCAGGCTTACTTCATCTGCCAAAGGCATCCCAAAGGGAGTGCAGAAGTGCCACAACATGGCTGCTTTCACGGCTTTCCCCTTAGGAAGAACCCTAATACGCGGCTGCTTTACCTTCCTAGGGTTACTGTTAGGCTTAGGCCTAGGACTTTTAAAACCAGGAAGCCCTGGGCTCCAGGCACACTGCAGCTGTGAAAGGCAACCCAAGGGGAGCGCAAAAGTGACACAACTTGGCTGCCTCTGCTTCTATTCTCCTGAGACCATCCCGAACCATAGGCTGATTTTCATTCCTAGGGTTAATGTTTGAGTTTCACCTAGGGTAAGAGGTCTATTAACCAGAAAGACCTGAGTTCCAAGAACACAGCAGCTGCGAAGGACTAGCCAAGAAGAGCGCAAAAGTACAACAACATGCCTGCCTCCACAGCTTTTTCCTTGGGGACATGCCTAATTCCTGGCTGATTTGCCTTTCTCGTCTTAGGGTTGGGGTTCGGCCTAGTGCTAGGATTTTTTTAACTAGGAAGCCCTGAGTTCCAGGCTTACTGCATCTGCCAAATGCATCCCAAAGGGAGTGCAAAAGTGCCACAACATGGCTGCTTTCACGGCTTTCCCCTTAGGAAGAACCCTAATACGCGGCTGATTTACCTTCCTAGGGTTACTGTTAGGCTTAGGCCTAGGACTTTTAAAACCAGGAAGCCCTGGGCTCCAGGCACACTGCAGCTGTTAAAGGAATCCCAAGGGGAGCGCAGAAGTGACACAACTTGGCTGCCTCTGTTGCTATTCTCATGAGACCATCCCAAATCATAGGCTGATTTTCCTTCCTTGGGTTAAGGTTTGAGTTACGCCTAGGGTAAGGGTTCTATTAACCAGAAAGCCCTGAGTTCCAAGAACACAGCAGCTGCGAAGGACTACCCAAGAAGAGCGCAAAAGTACCACAACATGCCTGCCTCCACAGCTTTTTCCTTGGGGACATGCCTAATTCCTGGCTGATTTGCCTTTCTCGTCTTAGGGTTGGGGTTCGGCCTAGGGCTAGGATATTTTTAACTAGGAAGCCCTGAGTTCCAGGCTTACTGCATCTGCCAAAGGCATCCCAAAGGGAGTGCAGAAGTGCCACAACATGGCTGCTTTCACGGCTTTCCCCTTAGGAAGAACCCTAATACCCGGCTGATATACCTTCCTAGGGTTACTGTTAGGCTTAGGCCTAGGACTTTTAAAACTAGGAAGCCCTTAGATCCAGGCACACTGCAGCTGTTCAAGGCATCCCATGGGGAGCACTAAAGTACCACAACATGGCAGCTTTCACAGCTTTTTCCTTGGCACCATCCCTATACCTAGGCTGATTTATCTGCCTAGGGTTAGGGTTAGGGTTCAGCCTAGGGCTTGGAGTTTTTTAACCAGGAAGCCCTGAGTTCCAGGCTTACTGCATCTGCCAAAGGCATCCCAAAGGGAGTGCAGAAGTGCCACAACATGGCTGCTTTCACGGCTTTTCCCTTAGGAAGAACCCTAATACGCGGCTGATTTACCTTCCTAGGGTTACTGTTAGGCTTAGGCCTAGGACTTTTAAAACCAGGAAGCCCTGGGCTCCAGGCACACTGCAGCTGCGAAAGGCATCCCAAGGGGAGCGCAAAAGTGACACAACTTGGCTGCCACCACTGATATTTCCATGAGACCATCCCGAACCATAGGCTGATTTTCCTTCCTAGGGTTAAGGTTTGAGTTTCGCCTAGGGTAAGAGGTCTATTAACCAGAAAGACCTGAGTTCCAAGAACACAGCAGCTGCGAAGGACTAGCCAAGAAGAGCGCAAAAGTACCACAACATGCCTGCCTCCACAGCTTTTTCCTTGGGGACATGCCTAATTCCTGGCTGATTTGCCTTTCTCGTCTTAGGGTTGGGGTTCGGCCTAGGGCTAGGATATTTTTAACTAGGAAGCCCTGAGTTCCAGGCTTACTGCATCTGCCAAAGGCATCCCAAAGGGAGTGCAGAAGTGCCACAACATGGCTGCTTTCACGGCTTTTCCCTTAGGAAGAACCCTAATACGCGGCTGATTTACCTTCCTAGGGTTACTGTAAAGCTTAGGCCTAGGAATTTTAAAACCAGGAAGCCCTGGGCTCCAGGCACACTGCAGCTGTTCAAGGCATCCCAAGAGGGCCGCAGAAGTGACACAACTTGGCTGCCTCTGTTGCTATTCTCATGAGACCATCCCGAACCATAGGCTGATTTTCCTTCCTAGGGTTAAGGTTTGAGTTACGCCTAGGGTAAGAGTTCTATTAACCAGAAAGCCCTGAGTTCCAAGAACACAGCAGCTGCGAAGGACTAGCCAAGAAGAGCGCAAAAGTACCACAACGTGCCTGCCTCCACAGCTTTTTCCTTGGGGACATGCCTAATTCCTGGCTGATTTGCCTTTCTCGTCTTAGGGTTGGGGTTCGGCCTAGGGCTAGGATTTTTTTAACTAGGAAGCCCTGAGTTCCAGGCTTACTTCATCTGCCAAAGGCATCCCAAAGGGAGTGCAGAAGTGCCACAACATGGCTGCTTTCACGGCTTTCCCCTTAGGAAGAACCCTAATACGCGGCTGATTTACCTTCCTAGGGTTACTGTTAGGCTTAGGCGTAGGACTTTTAAAACCAGGAAGCCCTTGGCTCCAGGCACACTGCAGCTGTGAAAGGCATCCCAAGGGGAGCGCAAAAGTGACACAACTTGGCTGCCTCTGCTTCTATTCTCCTGAGACCATCCCGAACCATAGGCTGATTTTCCTTCCTAGGGTTAATGTTTGAGTTTCACCTAGGGTAAGAGGTCTATTAACCAGAAAGACCTGAGTTCCAAGAACACAGCAGCTGCGAAGGACTAGCCAAGAAGAGCGCAAAAGTACAACAACATGCCTGCCTCCACAGCTTTTTCCTTGGGGACATGCCTAATTCCTGGCTGATTTGCCTTTCTCGTCTTAGGGTTGGGGTTCGGCCTAGGGCTAGGATATTTTTAACTAGGAAGCCCTGAGTTCCAGGCTTACTGCATCTGCCAAAGGCATCCCAAAGGGAGTGCAGAAGTTCCACAACATGGCTGCTTTCACGGCTTTTCCCTTAGGAAGAACCCTAATACGCGGCTGATTTACCTTCCTAGGGTTACTGTTAGGCTTAGGCCTAGGACTTTTAAAACCAGGAAGCCCTGGGCTCCAGGCACACTGCAGCTGTTAAAGGAATCCCAAGGGGAGCGCAGAAGTGACACAACTTGGCTGCCTCTGTTGCTATTCTCATGAGACCATCCGAAATCATAGGCTGATTTTCCTTCCTTGGGTTAAGGTTTGAGTTACGCCTAGGGTAAGGGTTCTATTAACCAGAAAGCCCTGAGTTCCAAGAACACAGCAGCTGCGAAGGACTAGCCAAGAAGAGCGCAAAAGTACCACAACATGCCTGCCTCCACAGCTTTTTCCTTGGGGACATGCCTAATTCCTGGCTGATTTGCCTTTCTCGTCTTAGGGTTGGGGTTCAGCCTAGGGCTAGGATATTTTTAACTAGGAAGCCCTGAGTTCCAGGCTTACTGCATCTGCCAAAGGCATCCCAAAGGGAGTGCAGAAGTGCCACAACATGGCTGCTTTCACGGCTTTTCCCTTAGGAAGAACCCTAATACCCGGCTGATTTACCTTCCTAGGGTTACTGTTAGGCTTAGGCCTAGGACTTTTAAAACCAGGAAGCCCTGGGCTCCAGGCACACTGCAGCTGCGAAAGGCATGCCAAGGGGAGCGCAAAAGTGACACAACTTGGCTGCCACCACTGATATTTCCATGAGACCATCCCGAACCATAGGCTGATTTTCCTTCCTAGGGTTAAGGTTTGAGTTACGCCTAGGGTAAGAGTTCTATTAACCAGAAAGCCCTGAGTTCCAAGAACACAGCAGCTGCGAAGGACTAGCCAAGAAGAGCGCAAAAGTACCACAACATGCCTGCCTCCACAGCTTTTTCCTTGGGGACATGCCTAATTCCTGGCTGATTTGCCTTTCTCGTCTTAGGGTTGGGGTTCGGCCTAGGGCTAGGATTTTTAAAATCAGGAAGCCCTGAGTTCCAGGCACACTGGAGCTGTGAAAGGCATCCAAAAGGGAGTGCAAAAGTGCCACAACATGTTTGCTTTCACGGCTTTTTCCTTGGCAAGAAGTTTAACACCAGGGTGATTTCCCTTCCCACGGTTACTGTAAGGCTTAGGCGTAGGGCTAGGATTTTTAAAACTAGGAAGCCCTTAGATCCAGGCACACTGCAGCTGTTCAAGGCATCCCAAGGGGAGTACAAAAGTGCAACAACATGGCAGCTTTCACAGCTTTTTCCTTGGCACCATCCCTATACCTAGGCTGATTTATCTGCCTAGGGTTAGGGTAAGGGTTCAGCCTAGGTCTTGGAGTTTTTTAACCAGGGAGCCCTGAGTTCCAGGCTTACTGCATCTGCCAAAAGCAGCCCAAAGGGAGTGCAGAAGTGCCACAACATGGCTGCTTTCACGGCTTTTCCCTTAGGAAGAACCCTAATACCCGGCTGATTTACCTTCCTAGGGTTACTGTTAAGTTTAGGCCTAGGACTTTTAAAACCAGGAAGCCCTGGGCTCCAGGCACATGCAGCTGTTCAAGGCATCCCAAGAGGGCCGCAGAAGTGACACAACTTGGCTGCCTCTGTTGCTATTCTCATGAGACCATCCCGAACCATAGGCTGATTTTCCTTCCTAGGGTTAAGGTTTGAGTTACGCCTAGGGTAAGAGTTCTATTAACCAGAAAGACCTGAGTTCCAAGAACACAGCAGCTGCGAAGGACTTCCCAAGAAGAGCGCAAAAGTACCACAACATGCCTGCCTCCACAGCTTCTTCCTTGGGGACATGCCTAATTCCTGGCTGATTTGCCTTTCTCGTCTTAGGGTTGGGGTTCGGCCTAGGGCTAGGATATTTTTAACTAGGAAGCCCTGAGTTCCAGGCTTACTGCATCTGCCAAAGGCATCCCAAAGGGAGTGCAGAAGTTCCACAACATGGCTGCTTTCACGGCTTTTCCCTTAGGAAGAACCCTAATACGCGGCTGATTTACCTTCCTAGGGTTACTGTTAAGCTTAGGCCTAGGACTTTTAAAACCAGGAAGCCCTGGGCTCCAGGCACATGCAGCTGTTCAAGGCATCCCAAGAGGGCCGCAGAAGTGACACAACTTGGCTGCCTCTGTTGCTATTCTCATGAGACCATCCCGAATCATAGGCTGATTTTCCTTCCTAGGGTTAAGGTTTGAGTTACGCCTAGGGTAAGAGTTCTATTAACCAGAAAGCCCTGAGTTCCAAGAACACAGCAGCTGCGAAGGACTACCCAAGAAGAGCGCAAAAGTACCACAACGTGCCTGCCTCCACAGCTTTTTCCTTGGGGACATGCCTAATTCCTGGCTGATTTGCCTTTCTCGTCTTAGGGTTGGGGTTCGGCCTAGGGCTAGGATTTTTTTAACTAGGAAGCCCTGAGTTCCAGGCTTACTTCATCTGCCAAAGGCATCCCAAAGGGAGTGCAGAAGTGCCACAACATGGCTGCTTTCACGGCTTTCCCCTTAGGAAGAACCCTAATACCCGGCTGATTTACCTTCCTAGGGTTACTGTTAGGCTTAGGCCTAGGACTTTTAAAACTAGGAAGCCCTTAGATCCAGGCACACTGCAGCTGTTCAAGGCATCCCATGGGGAGCACTAAAGTACCACCACATGGCAGCTTTCACAGCTTTTTCCTTGGCACCATCCCTATACATAGGCTGATTTATCTGCCTAGGGTTAGGGTTAGGGTTCAGCCTAGGGCTTGGAGTTTTTTAACCAGGAAGCCCTGAGTTCCAGGCTTACTGCATCTGCCAAAGGCATCCCAAAGGGAGTGCAGAAGTGCCACAACATGGCTGCTTTCACGGCTTTTCCCTTAGGAAGAACCCTAATACGCGGCTGATTTACCTTCCTAGGGTTACTGTTAGGCTTAGGCCTAGGACTTTTAAAACCAGGAAGCCCTGGGCTCCAGGCACACTGCAGCTGCGAAAGGCATCCCAAGGGGAGCGCAAAAGTGACACAACTTGGCTGCCGCCACTGATATTTCCATGAGACCATCCCGAACCATAGGCTGATTTTCCTTCCTAGGGTTAAGGTTTGAGTTTCGCCTAGGGTAAGAGGTCTATTAACCAGAAAGACCTGAGTTCCAAGAACACAGCAGCTGCGAAGGACTAGCCAAGAAGTGCGCAAAAGTACCACAACATGCCTGCCTCCACAGCTTTTTCCTTGGGGACATGCCTAATTCCTGGCTGATTTGCCTTTCTCGTCTTAGGGTTGGGGTTCGGCCTAGGGCTAGGATTTTTTTAACTAGGAAGCCCTGAGTTCCAGGCTTACTTCATCTGCCAAAGGCATCCCAAAGGGAGTGCAGAAGTGCCACAACATGGCTGCTTTCACGGCTTTCCCCTTAGGAAGAACCCTAATACGCGGCTGCTTTACCTTCCTAGGGTTACTGTTAGGCTTAGGCCTAGGACTTTTAAAACCAGGAAGCCCTGGGCTCCAGGCACACTGCAGCTGTGAAAGGCAACCCAAGGGGAGCGCAAAAGTGACACAACTTGGCTGCCTCTGCTTCTATTCTCCTGAGACCATCCCGAACCATAGGCTGATTTTCATTCCTAGGGTTAATGTTTGAGTTTCACCTAGGGTAAGAGGTCTATTAACCAGAAAGACCTGAGTTCCAAGAACACAGCAGCTGCGAAGGACTAGCCAAGAAGAGCGCAAAAGTACAACAACATGCCTGCCTCCACAGCTTTTTCCTTGGGGACATGCCTAATTCCTGGCTGATTTGCCTTTCTCGTCTTAGGGTTGGGGTTCGGCCTAGGGCTAGGATTTTTTTAACTAGGAAGCCCTGAGTTCCAGGCTTACTGCATCTGCCAAATGCATCCCAAAGGGAGTGCAAAAGTGCCACAACATGGCTGCTTTCACGGCTTTCCCCTTAGGAAGAACCCTAATACGCGGCTGATTTACCTTCCTAGGGTTACTGTTAGGCTTAGGCCTAGGACTTTTAAAACTAGGAAGCCCTTAGATCCAGGCACACTGCAGCTGTTCAAGGCATCCCATGGGGAGCACTAAAGTACCACAACATGGCAGCTTTCACAGCTTTTTCCTTGGCACCATCCCTATACCTAGGCTGATTTATCTGCCTAGGGTTAGGGTTAGGGTTCAGCCTAGGGCTTGGAGTTTTTTAACCAGGAAGCCCTGAGTTCCAGGCTTACTGCATCTGCCAAAGGCATCCCAAAGGGAGTGCAGAAGTGCCACAACATGGCTGCTTTCACGGCTTTTCCCTTAGGAAGAACCCTAATACGTGGCTGATTTACCTTCCTAGGGTTACTGTTAGGCTTAGGCCTAGGACTTTTAAAACCAGGAAGCCCTGGGCTCCAGGCACACTGCAGCTGCGAAAGGCATCCCAAGGGGAGCGCAAAAGTGACACAACTTGGCTGCCACCACTGATATTTCCATGAGACCATCCCGAACCATAGGCTGATTTTCCTTCCTAGGGTTAAGGTTTGAGTTTCGCCTAGGGTAAGAGTTCTATTAACCAGAAAGCCCTGAGTTCCAAGAACACAGCAGCTGCGAAGGACTAGCCAAGAAGAGCGCAAAAGTACCACAACGTGCCTGCCTCCACAGCTTTTTCCTTGGGGACATGCCTAATTCCTGGCTGATTTGCCTTTCTCGTCTTAGGGTTGGGGTTCGGCCTAGGGCTAGGATTTTTTTAACTAGGAAGCCCTGAGTTCCAGGCTTACTTCATCTGCCAAAGGCATCCCAAAGGGAGTGCAGAAGTGCCACAACATGGCTGCTTTCACGGCTTTTCCCTTAGGAAGAACCCTAATACGCGGCTGATTTACCTTCCTAGGGTTACTGTAAAGCTTAGGCCTAGGAATTTTAAAACCAGGAAGCCCTGGGCTCCAGGCACACTGCAGCTGTTCAAGGCATCCCAAGAGGGCCGCAGAAGTGACACAACTTGGCTGCCTCTGTTGCTATTCTCATGAGACCATCCCGAACCATAGGCTGATTTTCCTTCCTAGGGTTAAGGTTTGAGTTACGCCTAGGGTAAGAGTTCTATTAACCAGAAAGCCCTGAGTTCCAAGAACACAGCAGCTGCGAAGGACTAGCCAAGAAGAGCGAAAAAGTACCACAACGTGCCTGCCTCCACAGCTTTTTCCTTGGGGACATGCCTAATTCCTGGCTGATTTGCCTTTCTCGTCTTAGGGTTGGGGTTCGGCCTAGGGCTAGGATTTTTTTAACTAGGAAGCCCTGAGTTCCAGGCTTACTTCATCTGCCAAAGGCATCCCAAAGGGAGTGCAGAAGTGCCACAACATGGCTGCTTTCACGGCTTTCCCCTTAGGAAGAACCCTAATACGCGGCTGATTTACCTTCCTAGGGTTACTGTTAGGCTTAGGCCTAGGACTTTTAAAACCAGGAAGCCCTGGGCTCCAGGCACACTGCAGCTGTGAAAGGCATCCCAAGGGGAGCGCAAAAGTGACACAACTTGGCTGCCTCTGCTTCTATTCTCCTGAGACCATCCCGAACCATAGGCTGATTTTCCTTCCTAGGGTTAATGTTTGAGTTTCACCTAGGGTAAGAGGTCTATTAACCAGAAAGACCTGAGTTCCAAGAACACAGCAGCTGCGAAGGACTAGCCAAGAAGAGCGCAAAAGTACAACAACATGCCTGCCTCCACAGCTTTTTCCTTGGGGACATGCCTAATTCCTGGCTGATTTGCCTTTCTCGTCTTAGGGTTGGGGTTCGGCCTAGGGCTAGGATTTTTTTAACTAGGAAGCCCTGAGTTCCAGGCTTACTGCATCTGCCAAATGCATCCCAAAGGGAGTGCAAAAGTGCCACAACATGGCTGCTTTCACGGCTTTCCCCTTAGGAAGAACCCTAATACGCGGCTGATTTACCTTCCTAGGGTTACTGTTAGGCTTAGGCCTAGGACTTTTAAAACCAGGAAGCCCTGGGCTCCAGGCACACTGCAGCTGTTAAAGGAATCCCAAGGGGAGCGCAGAAGTGACACAACTTGGCTGCCTCTGTTGCTATTCTCATGAGACCATCCGAAATCATAGGCTGATTTTCCTTCCTTGGGTTAAGGTTTGAGTTACGCCTAGGGTAAGGGTTCTATTAACCAGAAAGCCCTGAGTTCCAAGAACACAGCAGCTGCGAAGGACTTCCCAAGAAGAGCGCAAAAGTACCACAACATGCCTGCCTCCACAGCTTTTTCCTTGGGGACATGCCTAATTCCTGGCTGATTTGCCTTTCTCGTCTTAGGGTTGGGGTTCGGCCTAGGGCTAGGATATTTTTAACTAGGAAGCCCTGAGTTCCAGGCTTACTGCATCTGCCAAAGGCATCCCAAAGGGAGTGCAGAAGTGCCACAACATGGCTGCTTTCACGGCTTTTCCCTTAGGAAGAACCCTAATACCCGGCTGATTTACCTTCCTAGGGTTACTGTTAGGCTTAGGCCTAGGACTTTTAAAACCAGGAAGCCCTGGGCTCCAGGCACACTGCAGCTGCGAAAGGCATCCCAAGGGGAGCGCAAAAGTGACACAACTTGGCTGCCACCACTGATATTTCCATGAGACCATCCCGAACCATAGGCTGATTTTCCTTCCTAGGGTTAAGGTTTGAGTTACGCCTAGGGTAAGAGTTCTATTAACCAGAAAGCCCTGAGTTCCAAGAACACAGCAGCTGCGAAGGACTAGCCAAGAAGAGCGCAAAAGTACCACAACATGCCTGCCTCCACAGCTTTTTCCTTGGGGACATGCCTAATTCCTGGCTGATTTGCCTTTCTCGTCTTAGGGTTGGGGTTCGGCCTAGGGCTAGGATTTTTAAAATCAGGAAGCCCTGAGTTCCAGGCACACTGGAGCTGTGAAAGGCATCCAAAAGGGAGTGCAAAAGTGCCACAACATGTTTGCTTTCACGGCTTTTTCCTTGGCAAGAAGTTTAACACCAGGGTGATTTCCCTTCCCACGGTTACTGTAAGGCTTAGGCGTAGGGCTAGGATTTTTAAAACTAGGAAGCCCTTAGATCCAGGCACACTGCAGCTGTTCAAGGCATCCCAAGGGGAGTACAAAAGTGCAACAACATGGCAGCTTTCACAGCTTTTTCCTTGGCACCATCCCTATACCTAGGCTGATTTATCTGCCTAGGGTTAGGGTAAGGGTTCAGCCTAGGTCTTGGAGTTTTTTAACCAGGGAGCCCTGAGTTCCAGGCTTACTGCATCTGCCAAAAGCAGCCCAAAGGGAGTGCAGAAGTGCCACAACATGGCTGCTTTCACGGCTTTTCCCTTAGGAAGAACCCTAATACCCGGCTGATTTACCTTCCTAGGGTTACTGTTAAGTTTAGGCCTAGGACTTTTAAAACCAGGAAGCCCTGGGCTCCAGGCACATGCAGCTGTTCAAGGCATCCCAAGAGGGCCGCAGAAGTGACACAACTTGGCTGCCTCTGTTGCTATTCTCATGAGACCATCCCGAACCATAGGCTGATTTTCCTTCCTAGGGTTAAGGTTTGAGTTACGCCTAGGGTAAGAGTTCTATTAACCAGAAAGACCTGAGTTCCAAGAACACAGCAGCTGCGAAGGACTTCCCAAGAAGAGCGCAAAAGTACCACAACATGCCTGCCTCCACAGCTTCTTCCTTGGGGACATGCCTAATTCCTGGCTGATTTGCCTTTCTCGTCTTAGGGTTGGGGTTCGGCCTAGGGCTAGGATATTTTTAACTAGGAAGCCCTGAGTTCCAGGCTTACTGCATCTGCCAAAGGCATCCCAAAGGGAGTGCAGAAGTGCCACAACATGGCTGCTTTCACGGCTTTTCCCTTAGGAAGAACCCTAATATGCGGCTGATTTACCTTCCTAGGGTTACTGTTAGGCTTAGGCCTAGGACTTTTAAAACCAGGAAGCCCTGGGCTCCAGGCACACTGCAGCTGCGAAAGGCATCCCAAGAGGGCCGCAGAAGTGACACAACTTGGCTGCCTCTGCTTCTATTCTCATGAGACCATCCCGAACCATAGGCTGATTTTCCTTCCTAGGGTTAAGGTTTGAGTTTCGCCTAGGGTAAGAGGTCTATTAACCAGAAAGACCTGAGTTCCAAGAACACAGCAGCTGCGAAGGACTAGCCAAGAAGAGCGCAAAAGTACCACAACATGCCTGCCTCCACAGCTTTTTCCTTGGGGACATGCCTAATTCCTGGCTGATTTGCCTTTCTCGTCTTAGGGTTGGGGTTCGGCCTAGGGCTAGGATATTTTTAACTAGGAAGCCCTGAGTTCCAGGCTTACTGCATCTGCCAAAGGCATCCCAAAGGGAGTGCAGAAGTGCCACAACATGGCTGCTTTCACGGCTTTTCCCTTAGGAAGAACCCTAATACGCGGCTGATTTACCTTCCTAGGGTTACTGTTAAGCTTAGGCCTAGGACTTTTAAAACCAGGAAGCCCTGGGCTCCAGGCACATGCAGCTGTTCAAGGCATCCCAAGAGGGCCGCAGAAGTGACACAACTTGGCTGCCTCTGTTGCTATTCTCATGAGACCATCCCGAACCATAGGCTGATTTTCCTTCCTAGGGTTAAGGTTTGAGTTACGCCTAGGGTAAGGGTTCTATTAACCAGAAAGCCCTGAGTTCCAAGAACACAGCAGCTGCGATGGACTAGCCAAGAAGAGCGCAAAAGTACCACAACATGCCTGCCTCCACAGCTTTTTCCTTGGGGACATGCCTAATTCCTGGCTGATTTGCCTTTCTCGTCTTAGGGTTGGGGTTCGGCCTAGGGCTAGGATTTTTAAAATCAGGAAGCCCTGAGTTCCAGGCACACTGGAGCTGTGAAAGGCATCCAAAAGGGAGTGCAAAAGTGCCACAACATGGTTGCTTTCACGGCTTTTTCCTTGGCAAGAAGCTTAACACCAGGCTGATTTCCCTTCCCAGGGTTACTGTAAGGCTTAGGCCTAGGGCTAGGATTTTTAAAACTAGGAAGCCCTTAGATCCAGGCACACTGCAGCTGTTCAAGGCATCCCAAGGGGAGTACAAAAGTGCAACAACATGGCAGCTTTCACAGCTTTTTCCTTGGCACCATCCCTATACCTAGGCTGATTTATCTGCCTAGGGTTAGGGTTAGGGTTCAGCCTAGGGCTTGGAGTTTTTTAAACAGGGAGCCCTGAGTTCCAGGCTTACTGCATCTGCCAAAAGCATCCCAAAGGGAGTGCAGAAGTGCCACAACATGGCTGCTTTCACGGCTTTTCCCTTAGGAAGAACCCTAATACGCGGCTGATTTACCTTCCTAGGGTTACTGTTAGGCTTAGGCCTAGGACTTTTAAAACCAGGAAGCCCTGGGCTCCAGGCACACTGCAGCTGTTAAAGGCATCCCAAGGGGAGCGCAAAAGTGACACAACTTGGCTGCCACCACTGATATTTCCATGAGACCATCCCGAACCATAGGCTGATTTTCCTTCCTAGGGTTAAGGTTTGAGTTTCGCCTAGGGTAAGAGGTCTATTAACCAGAAAGACCTGAGTTCCAAGAACACAGCAGCTGCGAAGGACTAGCCAAGAAGAGCGCAAAAGTACCACAACATGCCTGCCTCCACAGCTTTTTCCTTGGGGACATGCCTAATTCCTGGCTGATTTGCCTTTCTCGTCTTAGGGTTGGGGTTCGGCCTAGGGCTTGGAGTTTTTTAACCAGGAAGCCCTGAGTTCCAGGCTTACTGCATCTGCCAAAGGCATCCCAAAGGGAGTGCAGAAGTGCCACAACATGGCTGCTTTCACGGCTTTTCCCTTAGGAAGAACCCTAATACGCGGCTGATTTACCTTCCTAGGGTTACTGTTAGGCTTAGGCCTAGGACTTTTAAAACCAGGAAGCCCTGGGCTCCAGGCACATGCAGCTGTTCAAGGCATCCCAAGAGGGCCGAAGAAGTGACACAACTTGGCTGCCTCTGCTGCTATTCTCATGAGACCATCCCGAACCATAGGCTGATTTTCCTTCCTAGGGTTAAGGTTTGAGTTTCGCCTAGGGTAAGAGTTCTATTAACCAGAAAGCCCTGAGTTCCAAGAACACAGCAGCTGCGAAGGACTTCCCAAGAAGAGCGCAAAAGTACCACAACATGCCTGCCTCCACAGCTTTTTCCTTGGGGACATGCCTAATTCCTGGCTGATTTGCCTTTCTCGTCTTAGGGTTGGGGTTCGGCCTAGGGCTAGGATTTTTAAAATCAGGAAGCCCTGAGTTCCAGGCACACTGGAGCTGTGAAAGTCATCCAAAAGGGAGTGCAAAAGTGCCACAACATGGTTGCTTTCACGGCTTTTTCCTTGGCAAGAAGCCTAACACCAGGCTGATTTACCTTCCCAGGGTTACTGTAAGGCTTTCGCCTAGGGCTAGGATTTTTAAAACTAGGAAGCCCTTAGATCCAGGCACACTGCAGCTGTTCAAGGCATCCCAAGAGGAGTACAAAAGTGCAACAACATCTCAGCTTTCACAGCTTTTTCCTTGGCACCATCCCTATACCTAGGCTGATTTATCTGCCTAGGGTTAGGGTTAGGGTTCAGCCTAGGTCTTGGAGTTTTTTAACCAGGAAGCCCTGAGTTCCAGGCTTACTGCATCTGCCAAAGGCATCCTAAAGGGAGTGCAGAAGTGCCACAACATGGCTTCTTTCACGGCTTTTCCCTTAGGAAGAACCCTAATACGCGGCTGATTTACCTTCCTAGGGTTACTGTTAGGCTTAGGCCTAGGACTTTTAAAACCAGGAAGCCCTGGGCTCCAGGCCCACTGCAGCTGTGAAAGGCATCCCAAGGGGAGCGCAAAAGTGACACAACTTGGCTGCCTCTGATCCTATTCTCCTGAGACCATCCCGAACCATAGGCTGATTTTCCTTTCTAGGGTTAATGTTTGAGTTTCACCTAGGGTAAGAGGTCTATTAACCAGAAAGACCTGAGTTCCAAGAACACAGCAGCTGCGAAGGACTAGCCAAGAAGAGCGCAAAAGTACAACAACATGCCTGCCTCCACAGCTTTTTCCTTGGGGACATGCCTAATTCCTGGCTGATTTGCCTTTCTCGTCTTAGGGTTGGGGTTCGGCCTAGGGCTAGGATTTTTAAAATCAGGAAGCCCTGAGTTCCAGGCACACTGGAGCTGTGAAAGGCATCCAAAAGGGAGTGCAAAAGTGCCACAACATGTTTGCTTTCACGGCTTTTTCCTTGGCAAGAAGCTTAACACCAGGCTGATTTCCCTTCCCAGGGTTACTGTAAGGCTTAGACCTAGGGCTAGGATTTTTAAAACTAGGAAGCCCTTAGATCCAGGCACACTGCAGCTGTTCAAGGCATCCCATGGGGAGTACAAAAGTGCAACAACATGGCAGCTTTCACAGCTTTTTCCTTGGCACCATCCCTATACCTAGGCTGATTTATCTGCCTAGGGTTAGGGTTAGGGTTCAGCCTAGGGCTTGGAGTTTTTTAACTAGGAAGCCCTGAGTTCCAGGCTTACTGCATCTGCCAAAAGCATCCCAAAGGGAGTGCAGAAGTGCCACAACATGGCTGCTTTCACGGCTTTTCCCTTAGGAAGAACCCTAATACGCGGCTGATTTACCTTCCTAGGGTTACTGTTAGGCTTAGGCCTAGGACTTTTAAAACCAGGAAGCCCTGGGCTCCAGGCACACTGCAGCTGTTAAAGGCATCCCAAGGGGAGCGCAAAAGTGACACAACTTGGCTGCCACCACTGATATTTCCATGAGACCATCCCGAACCATAGGCTGATTTTCCTTCCTAGGGTTAAGGTTTGAGTTTCGCCTAGGGTAAGAGGTCTATTAACCAGAAAGACCTGAGTTCCAAGAACACAGCAGCTGCGAAGGACTACCCAAGAAGAGCGCAAAAGTACCACAACATGCCTGCCTCCACAGCTTTTTCCTTGGGGACATGCCTAATTCCTGGCTGATTTGCCTTTCTCGTCTTAGGGTTGGGGTTCGGCCTAGGGCTAGGATATTTTTAACTAGGAAGCCCTGAGTTCCAGGCTTACTGCATCTGCCAAAGGCATCCCAAAGGGAGTGCAGAAGTGCCACAACATGGCTGCTTTCACGGCTTTTCCCTTAGGAAGAACCCTAATACGCGGCTGATTTACCTTCCTAGGGTTACTGTTAAGCTTAGGCCTAGGACTTTTAAAACCAGGAAGCCCTGGGCTCCAGGCACATGCAGCTGTTCAAGGCATCCCAAGAGGGCCGCAGAAGTAACACAACTTGGCTGCCTCTGTTGCTATTCTCATGAGACCATCCCGAATCATAGGCTGATTTTCCTTCCTAGGGTTAAGGTTTGAGTTACGCCTAGGGTAAGAGTTCTATTAACCAGAAAGCCCTGAGTTCCAAGAACACAGCAGCTGCGAAGGACTACCCAAGAAGAGCGCAAAAGTACCACAACGTGCCTGCCTCCACAGCTTTTTCCTTGGGGACATGCCTAATTCCTGGCTGATTTGCCTTTCTCGTCTTAGGGTTGGGGTTCGGCCTAGGGCTAGGATTTTTTTAACTAGGAAGCCCTGAGTTCCAGGCTTACTTCATCTGCCAAAGGCATCCCAAAGGGAGTGCAGAAGTGCCACAACATGGCTGCTTTCACGGCTTTCCCCTTAGGAAGAACCCTAATACCCGGCTGATTTACCTTCCTAGGGTTACTGTTAGGCTTAGGCCTAGGACTTTTAAAAATAGGAAGCCCTTAGATCCAGGCACACTGCAGCTGTTCAAGGCATCCCATGGGGAGCACTAAAGTACCACAACATGGCAGCTTTCACAGCTTTTTCCTTGGCACCATCCCTATACATAGGCTGATTTATCTGCCTAGGGTTAGGGTTAGGGTTCAGCCTAGGGCTTGGAGTTTTTTAACCAGGAAGCCCTGAGTTCCAGGCTTACTGCATCTGCCAAAGGCATCCCAAAGGGAGTGCAGAAGTGCCACAACATGGCTGCTTTCACGGCTTTTCCCTTAGGAAGAACCCTAATACGCGGCTGATTTACCTTCCTAGGGTTACTGTTAGGCTTAGGCCTAGGACTTTTAAAACCAGGAAGCCCTGGGCTCCAGGCACACTGCAGCTGCGAAAGGCATCCCAAGGGGAGCGCAAAAGTGACACAACTTGGCTGCCGCCACTGATATTTCCATGAGACCATCCCGAACCATAGGCTGATTTTCCTTCCTAGGGTTAAGGTTTGAGTTTCGCCTAGGGTAAGAGGTCTATTAACCAGAAAGACCTGAGTTCCAAGAACACAGCAGCTGCGAAGGACTAGCCAAGAAGTGCGCAAAAGTACCACAACATGCCTGCCTCCACAGCTTTTTCCTTGGGGACATGCCTAATTCCTGGCTGATTTGCCTTTCTCGTCTTAGGGTTGGGGTTCGGCCTAGGGCTAGGATATTTTTAACTAGGAAGCCCTGAGTTCCAGGCTTACTGCATCTGCCAAAGGCATCCCAAAGGGAGTGCAGAAGTGCCACAACATGGCTGCTTTCACGGCTTTTCCCTTAGGAAGAACCCTAATACGCGGCTGATTTACCTTCCTAGGGTTACTGTAAAGCTTAGGCCTAGGAATTTTAAAACCAGGAAGCCCTGGGCTCCAGGCACATGCAGCTGTTCAAGGCATCCCAAGAGGGCCGCAGAAGTGACACAACTTGGCTGCCTCTGTTGCTATTCTCATGAGACCATCCCGAACCATAGGCTGATTTTCCTTCCTAGGGTTAAGGTTTGAGTTACGCCTAGGGTAAGAGTTCTATTAACCAGAAAGCCCTGAGTTCCAAGAACACAGCAGCTGCGAAGGACTACCCAAGAAGAGCGCAAAAGTACCACAACGTGCCTGCCTCCACAGCTTTTTCCTTGGGGACATGCCTAATTCCTGGCTGATTTGCCTTTCTCGTCTTAGGGTTGGGGTTCGGCCTAGGGCTAGGATTTTTTTAACCAGGAAGCCCTGAGTTCCAGGCTTACTTCATCTGCCAAAGGCATCCCAAAGGGAGTGCAGAAGTGCCACAACATGGCTGCTTTCACGGCTTTCCCCTTAGGAAGAACCCTAATACGCGGCTGATTTACCTTCCTAGGGTTACTGTTAGGCTTAGGCCTAGGACTTTTAAAACCAGGAAGCCCTGGGCTCCAGGCACACTGCAGCTGTGAAAGGCATCCCAAGGGGAGCGCAAAAGTGACACAACTTGGCTGCCTCTGCTTCTATTCTCCTGAGACCATCCCGAACCATAGGCTGATTTTCCTTCCTAGGGTTAATGTTTGAGTTTCACCTAGTGTAAGAGGTCTATTAACCAGAAAGACCTGAGTTCCAAGAACACAACAGCTGCGAAGGACTAGCCAAGAAGAGCGCAAAAGTACAACAACATGCCTGCCTCCACAGCTTTTTCCTTGGGGACATGCCTAATTCCTGGCTGATTTGCCTTTCTCGTCTTAGGGTTGGGGTTCGGCCTAGGGCTAGGATTTTTTGAACTAGGAAGCCCTGAGTTCCAGGCTTACTGCATCTGCCAAATGCATCCCAAAGGGAGTGCAAAAGTGCCACAACATGGCTGCTTTCACGGCTTTCCCCTTAGGAAGAACCCTAATACGCGGCTGATTTACCTTCCTAGGGTTACTGTTAGGCTTAGGCCTAGGACTTTTAAAACCAGGAAGCCCTGGGCTCCAGGCACACTGCAGCTGTTAAAGGAATCCCAAGGGGAGCGCAGAAGTGACACAACTTGGCTGCCTCTGTTGCTATTCTCATGAGACCATCCCAAATCATAGGCTGATTTTCCTTCCTTGGGTTAAGGTTTGAGTTACGCCTAGGGTAAGGGTTCTATTAACCAGAAAGCCCTGAGTTCCAAGAACACAGCAGCTGCGAAGGACTACCCAAGAAGAGCGCAAAAGTACCACAACGTTCCTGCCTCCACAGCTTTTTCCTTGGGGACATGCCTAATTCCTGGCTGATTTGCCTTTCTCGTCTTAGGGTTGGGGTTCGGCCTAGGGCTAGGATATTTTTAACTAGGAAGCCCTGAGTTCCAGGCTTACTTCATCTGCCAAAGGCATCCCAAAGGGAGTGCAGAAGTGCCACAACATGGCTGCTTTCACGGCTTTCCCCTTAGGAAGAACCCTAATACCCGGCTGATTTACCTTCCTAGGGTTACTGTTAGGCTTAGGCCTAGGACTTTTAAAACTAGGAAGCCCTTAGATCCAGGCACACTGCAGCTGTTCAAGGCATCCCATGGGGAGCACTAAAGTACCACAACATGGCAGCTTTCACAGCTTTTTCCTTGGCACCATCCCTATACTTAGGCTGATTTATCTGCCTAGGGTTAGGGTTAGGGTTCAGCCTAGGGCTTGGAGTTTTTTAACCAGGAAGCCCTGAGTTCCAGGCTTACTGCATCTGCCAAAGGCATCCCAAAGGGAGTGCAGAAGTGCCACAACATGGCTGCTTTCACGGCTTTTCCCTTAGGGAGAACCCTAATAGGCGGCTGATTTACCTTCCTAGGGTTACTGTTAGGCTTAGGCCTAGGACTTTTAAAACCAGGAAGCCCTGGGCTCCAGGCACACTGCAGCTGCGAAAGGCATCCCAAGGGGAGCGCAAAAGTGACACAACTTGGCTGCCACCACTGATATTTCCATGAGACCATCCCGAACCATAGGCTGATTTTCCTTCCTAGGGTTAAGGTTTGAGTTTCGCCTAGGGTAAGAGTTCTATTAACCAGAAAGCCCTGAGTTCCAAGAACACAGCAGCTGCGAAGGACTACCCAAGAAGAGCGCAAAAGTACCACAACATGCCTGCCTCCACAGCTTTTTCCTTGGGGACATGCCTAATTCCTGGCTGATTTGCCTTTCTCGTCTTAGGGTTGGGGTTCGGCCTAGGGCTAGGATATTTTTAACTAGGAAGCCCTGAGTTCCAGGCTTACTGCATCTGCCAAAGGCATCCCAAAGGGAGTGCAGAAGTGCCACAACATGGCTGCTTTCACGGCTTTTCCCTTAGGAAGAACCCTAATACGCGGCTGATTTACCTTCCTAGGGTTACTGTAAAGCTTAGGCCTAGGAATTTTAAAACCAGGAAGCCCTGGGCTCCAGGCACATGCAGCTGTTCAAGGCATCCCAAGAGGGCCGCAGAAGTGACACAACTTGGCTGCCTCTGTTGCTATTCTCATGAGACCATCCCGAACCATAGGCTGATTTTCCTTCCTAGGGTTAAGGTTTGAGTTACGCCTAGGGTAAGAGTTCTATTAACCAGAAAGCCCTGAGTTCCAAGAACACAGCAGCTGCGAAGGACTAGCCAAGAAGAGCGCAAAAGTACCACAACGTGCCTGCCTCCACAGCTTTTTCCTTGGGGACATGCCTAATTCCTGGCTGATTTGCCTTTCTCGTCTTAGGGTTGGGGTTCGGCCTAGGGCTAGGATTTTTTTAACTAGGAAGCCCTGAGTTCCAGGCTTACTTCATCTGCCAAAGGCATCCCAAAGGGAGTGCAGAAGTGCCACAACATGGCTGCTTTCACGGCTTTCCCCTTAGGAAGAACCCTAATACGTGGCTGATTTACCTTCCTAGGGTTACTGTTAGGCTTAGGCCTAGGACTTTTAAAACCAGGAAGCCCTGGGCTCCAGGCACACTGCAGCTGTGAAAGGCATCCCAAGGGGAGCGCAAAAGTGACACAACTTGGCTGCCTCTGCTTCTATTCTCCTGAGACCATCCCGAACCATAGGCTGATTTTCATTCCTAGGGTTAATGTTTGAGTTTCACCTAGGGTAAGAGGTCCATTAACCAGAAAGACCTGAGTTCCAAGAACACAGCAGCTGCGAAGGACTAGCCAAGAAGAGCGCAAAAGTACAACAACATGCCTGCCTCCACAGCTTTTTCCTTGGGGACATGCCTAATTCCTGGCTGATTTGCCTTTCTCGTCTTAGGGTTGGGGTTCGGCCTAGGGCTAGGATTTTTTTAACTAGGAAGCCCTGAGTTCCAGGCTTACTGCATCTGCCAAATGCATCCCAAAGGGAGTGCAAAAGTGCCACAACATGGCTGCTTTCACGGCTTTCCCCTTAGGAAGAACCCTAATACGCGGCTGATTTACCTTCCTAGGGTTACTGTTAGGCTTAGGCCTAGGACTTTTAAAACCAGGAAGCCCTGGGCTCCAGGCACACTGCAGCTGTTAAAGGAATCCCAAGGGGAGCGCAGAAGTGACACAACTTGGCTGCCTCTGTTGCTATTCTCATGAGACCATCCCAAATCATAGGCTGATTTTCCTTCCTTGGGTTAAGGTTTGAGTTACGCCTAGGGTAAGGGTTCTATTAACCAGAAAGCCCTGAGTTCCAAGAACACAGCAGCTGCGAAGGACTACCCAAGAAGAGCGCAAAAGTACCACAACATGCCTGCCTCCACAGCTTTTTCCTTGGGGACATGCCTAATTCCTGGCTGATTTGCCTTTCTCGTCTTAGGGTTGGGGTTCGGCCTAGGGCTAGGATTTTTTTAACTAGGAAGCCCTGAGTTCCAGGCTTACTGCATCTGCCAAAGGCATCCCAAAGGGAGTGCAGAAGTGCCACAACATGGCTGCTTTCACGGCTTTCCCCTTAGGAAGAACCCTATTACCCGGCTGATATACCTTCCTAGGGTTACTGTTAGGCTTAGGCCTAGGACTTTTAAAACTAGGAAGCCCTTAGATCCAGGCACACTGCAGCTGTTCAAGGCATCCCATGGGGAGCACTAAAGTACCACAACATGACAGCTTTCACAGCTTTTTCCTTGGCACCATCCCTATACCTAGGCTGATTTATCTGCCTAGGGTTAGGGTTAGGGTTCAGCCTAGGGCTTGGAGTTTTTTAACCAGGAAGCCCTGAGTTCCAGGCTTACTGCATCTGCCAAAGGCATCCCAAAGGGAGTGCAGAAGTGCCACAACATGGCTGCTTTCACGGCTTTTCCCTTAGGAAGAACCCTAATACGCGGCTGATTTACCTTCCTAGGGTTACTGTTAGGCTTAGGCCTAGGACTTTTAAAACCAGGAAGCCCTGGGCTCCAGGCACACTGCAGCTGTGAAAGGCATCCCAAGGGGAGCGCAAAAGTGACACAACTTGGCTGCCTCTGCTTCTATTCTCCTGAGACCATCCCGAACCATAGGCTGATTTTCCTTCCTAGTGTTAATGTTTGAGTTTCGCCTAGGGTAAGAGGTCTATTAACCAGAAAGACCTGAGTTCCAAGAACACAGCAGCTGCGAAGGACTAGCCAAGAAGAGCGCAAAAGTACAACAACATGCCTGCCTCCACAGCTTTTTCCTTGGGGACATGCCTAATTCCTGGCTGATTTGCCTTTCTCGTCTTAGGGTTGGGGTTCGGCCTAGGGCTAGGATTTTTTTAACTAGGAAGCCCTGAGTTCCAGGCTTACTGCATCTGCCAAATGCATCCCAAAGGGAGTGCAAAAGTGCCACAACATGGCTGCTTTCACGGCTTTCCCCTTAGGAAGAACCCTAATACGCGGCTGATTTACCTTCCTAGGGTTACTGTTAGGCTTAGGCCTAGGACTTTTAAAACCAGGAAGCCCTGGGCTCCAGGCACACTGCAGCTGTTAAAGGAATCCCAAGGGGAGCGCAGAAGTGGCACAACTTGGCTGCCTCTGTTGCTATTCTCATGAGACCATCCCAAATCATAGGCTGATTTTCCTTCCTAGGGTTAAGGTTTGAGTTACGCCTAGGGTAAGGGTTCTATTAACCAGAAAGCCCTGAGTTCCAAGAACACAGCAGCTGCGAAGGACTAGCCAAGAAGAGCGCAAAAGTACCACAACATGCCTGCCTCCACAGCTTTTTCCTTGGGGACATGCCTAATTCCTGGCTGATTTGCCTTTCTCGTCTTAGGGTTGGGGTTCGGCCTAGGGCTAGGATATTTTTAACTAGGAAGCCCTGAGTTCCAGGCTTACTGCATCTGCCAAAGGCATCCCAAAGGGAGTGCAGAAGTGCCACAACATGGCTGCTTTCACGGCTTTTCCCTTAGGAAGAACCCTAATGCGCGGCTGATTTACCTTCCTAGGGTTACTGTTAGGCTTAGGCCTAGGACTTTTAAAACCAGGAAGCCCTGGGCTCCAGGCACACTGCAGCTGCGAAAGGCATCCCAAGGGGAGCGCAAAAGTGACACAACTTGGCTGCCACCACTGATATTTCCATGAGACCATCCCGAACCATAGGCTGATTTTCCTTCCTAGGGTTAAGGTTTGAGTTATGCCTAGGGTAAGAGTCCTATTAACCAGAAAGCCCTGAGTTCCAAGAACACAGCAGCTGCGAAGGACTAGCCAAGAAGAGCGCAAAAGTACCACAACATGCCTGCCTCCACAGCTTTTTCCTTGGGGACATGCCTAATTCCTGGCTGATTTGCCTTTCTCGTCTTAGGGTTGGGGTTCGGCCTAGGGCTAGGATTTTTAAAATCAGGAAGCCCTGAGTTCCAGGCACACTGGAGCTGTGAAAGGCATCCAAAAGGGAGTGCAAAAGTGCCACAACATGGTTGCTTTCACGGCTTTTTCCTTGGCAAGAAGTTTAACACCAAGGTGATTTCCCTTCCCAGGGTTACTGTAAGGCTTAGGCGTAGGGCTAGGATTTTTAAAACTAGGAAGCCCTTAGATCCAGGCACACTGCAGCTGTTCAAGGCATCCCAAGGGGAGTACAAAAGTGCAACAACATGGCAGCTTTCACAGCTTTTTCCTTGGCACCATCCCTATACCTAGGCTGATTTATCTGCCTAGGGTAAGGGTAAGGGTTCAGCCTAGGTCTTGGAGTTTTTTAACCAGGGAGCCCTGAGTTCCAGGCTTACTGCATCTGCCAAAAGCATCCCAAAGGGAGTGCAGAAGCTCCACCACATGGCTGCTTTCACGGCTTTTCCCTTAGGAAGAACCCTAATACGCGGCTGATTTACCTTCCTAGGGTTACTGTTAAGCTTAGGCCTAGGAATTTTAAAACCAGGAAGCCCTGGGCTCCAGGCACATGCAGCTGTGAAAGGCATCCCAAGGGGAGCGCAAAAGTGACACAACTTGGCTGCCTCTGCTTCTATTCTCCTGAGACCATCCCGAACCATAGGCTGATTTTCCTTCCTAGTGTTAATGTTTGAGTTTCGCCTAGGGTAAGAGGTCTATTAACCAGAAAGACCTGAGTTCCAAGAACACAGCAGCTGCGAAGGACTAGCCAAGAAGAGCGCAAAAGTACAACAACATGCCTGCCTCCACAGCTTTTTCCTTGGGGACATGCCTAATTCCTGGCTGATTTGCCTTTCTCGTCTTAGGGTTGGGGTTCGGCCTAGGGCTAGGATTTTTTTAACTAGGAAGCCCTGAGTTCCAGGCTTACTGCATCTGCCAAATGCATCCCAAAGGGAGTGCAAAAGTGCCACAACATGGCTGCTTTCACGGCTTTCCCCTTAGGAAGAACCCTAATACGCGGCTGATTTCCCTTCCCAGGGTTACTGTTAGGCTTAGGCCTAGGACTTTTAAAACCAGGAAGCCCTGGGCTCCAGGCACACTGCAGCTGTTAAAGGAATCCCAAGGGGAGCGCAGAAGTGGCACAACTTGGCTGCCTCTGTTGCTATTCTCATGAGACCATCCCAAATCATAGGCTGATTTTCCTTCCTAGGGTTAAGGTTTGAGTTACGCCTAGGGTAAGGGTTCTATTAACCAGAAAGCCCTGAGTTCCAAGAACACAGCAGCTGCGAAGGACTAGCCAAGAAGAGCGCAAAAGTACCACAACATGCCTGCCTCCACAGCTTTTTCCTTGGGGACATGCCTAATTCCTGGCTGATTTGCCTTTCTCGTCTTAGGGTTGGGGTTCGGCCTAGGGCTAGGATATTTTTAACTAGGAAGCCCTGAGTTCCAGGCTTACTGCATCTGCCAAAGGCATCCCAAAGGGAGTGCAGAAGTGCCACAACATGGCTGCTTTCACGGCTTTTCCCTTAGGAAGAACCCTAATGCGCGGCTGATTTACCTTCCTAGGGTTACTGTTAGGCTTAGGCCTAGGACTTTTAAAACCAGGAAGCCCTGGGCTCCAGGCACACTGCAGCTGCGAAAGGCATCCCAAGGGGAGCGCAAAAGTGACACAACTTGGCTGCCACCACTGATATTTCCATGAGACCATCCCGAACCATAGGCTGATTTTCCTTCCTAGGGTTAAGGTTTGAGTTATGCCTAGGGTAAGAGTCCTATTAACCAGAAAGCCCTGAGTTCCAAGAACACAGCAGCTGCGAAGGACTAGCCAAGAAGAGCGCAAAAGTACCACAACATGCCTGCCTCCACAGCTTTTTCCTTGGGGACATGCCTAATTCCTGGCTGATTTGCCTTTCTCGTCTTAGGGTTGGGGTTCGGCCTAGGGCTAGGATTTTTAAAATCAGGAAGCCCTGAGTTCCAGGCACACTGGAGCTGTGAAAGGCATCCAAAAGGGAGTGCAAAAGTGCCACAACATGGTTGCTTTCACGGCTTTTTCCTTGGCAAGAAGTTTAACACCAAGGTGATTTCCCTTCCCAGGGTTACTGTAAGGCTTAGGCGTAGGGCTAGGATTTTTAAAACTAGGAAGCCCTTAGATCCAGGCACACTGCAGCTGTTCAAGGCATCCCAAGGGGAGTACAAAAGTGCAACAACATGGCAGCTTTCACAGCTTTTTCCTTGGCACCATCCCTATACCTAGGCTGATTTATCTGCCTAGGGTAAGGGTAAGGGTTCAGCCTAGGTCTTGGAGTTTTTTAACCAGGGAGCCCTGAGTTCCAGGCTTACTGCATCTGCCAAAAGCATCCCAAAGGGAGTGCAGAAGTGCCACAACATGGCTGCTTTCACGGCTTTTCCCTTAGGAAGAACCCTAATACGCGGCTGATTTACCTTCCTAGGGTTACTGTTAGGCTTAGGCCTAGGACTTTTAAAACCAGGAAGCCCTGGGCTCCAGGCACTCTGCAGCTGCGAAAGGCATCCCAAGGGGAGCGCAAAAGTGACGCAACTTGGCTGCCACCACTGATATTTCCATGAGACCATCCCGAACCATAGACTGATTTTCCTTCCTAGGGTTAAGGTTTGAGTTACGCCTAGGGTAAGGGTTCTATTAACCAGAAAGCCCTGAGTTCCAAGAACACAGCAGCTGCGAAGGACTAGCCAAGAAGAGCGCAAAAGTACCACAACATGCCTGCCTCCACAGCTTTTTCCTTGGGGACATGCCTAATTCCTGGCTGATTTGCCTTTCTCTTCTTAGGGTTGGGGTTCGGCCTAGTGCTAGGATTTTTAAAATCAGGAAGCCCTGAGTTCCAGGCACACTGGAGCTGTGAAAGGCATCCAAAAGGGAGTGCAAATGTGCCACAATATGTTTGCTTTCACGGCTTTTTCCTTGGCAAGAAGCTTAACACCAGGCTGATTTCCCTTCCCAGGGTTACTGTAAGGCTTAGGCCTAGGGCTAGGATTTTTAAAACTAGGAAGCCCTTAGATCCAGGCACACTGCAGCTGTTCAAGGCATCCCAAGGGGAGTACAAAAGTGCAACAACATGGCAGCTTTCACAGCTTTTTCCTTGGCACCATCCCTATACCTAGGCTGATTTATCTGCCTAGGGTTAGGGTTAGGGTTCAGCCTAGGGCTTGGAGTTTTTTAACCAGGGAGCCCTGAGTTCCAGGCTTACTGCATCTGCCAAAAGCATCCCAAAGGGAGTGCAGAAGTGCCACAACATGGCTGCTTTCACGGCTTTTCCCTTAGGAAGAACCCTAATACGCGGCTGATTTACCTTCCTAGGGTTACTGTTAGGCTTAGGCCTAGGACTTTTAAAACCAGGAAGCCCTGGGCTCCAGGCACACTGCAGCTGCGAAAGGCATCCCAAGGGGAGCGCAAAAGTGAGGCAACTTGGCTGCCACCACTGATATTTCCATGAGACCATCCCGAACCATAGGCTGATTTTCATTCCTAGGGTTAAGGTTTGAGTTTCGCCTAGGGTAAGAGGTCTATTAACCAGAAAGCCCTGAGTTCCAAGAACACAGCAGCTGCGAAGGACTAGCCAAGAAGAGCGCAAAAGTACCACAACATGCCTGCCTCCACAGCTTTTTCCTTGGGGACATGCCTAATTCCTGGCTGATTTGCCTTTCTCGTCTTAGGATTGGGGTTCGGCCTAGGGCTAGGATTTTTTTAACTAGGAAGCCCTGAGTTCCAGGCTTACTGCATCTGCCAAAGGCATCCCAAAGGGAGTGCAGAAGTGCCACAACATGGCTGCTTTCACGGCTTTTCCCTTAGGAAGAACCCTAATGCGCGGCTGATTTACCTTCCTAGGGTTACTGTTAGGCTTAGGCCTAGGACTTTTAAAACCAGGAAGCCCTGGGCTCCAGGCACACTGCAGCTGCGAAAGGCATCCCAAGGGGAGCGCAAAAGTGACACAACTTGGCTGCCACCACTGATATTTCCATGAGACCATCCCGAACCATAGGCTGATTTTCCTTCCTAGGGTTAAGGTTTGAGTTACGCCTAGGGTAAGGGTTCTATTAACCAGAAAGCCCTGAGTTCCAAGAACACAGCAGCTGCGAAGGACTAGCCAAGAAGAGCGCAAAAGTACCACAACATGCCTGCCTCCACAGCTTTTTCCTTGGGGACATGCCTAATTCCTGGCTGATTTGCCTTTCTCGTCTTAGGGTTGGGGTTCGGCCTAGGGCTAGGATTTTTAAAATCAGGAAGCCCTGAGTTCCAGGGACACTGGAGCTGTGAAAGGCATCCAAAAGGGAGTGCAAAAGTGCCACAACATGGCTGCTTTCACGGCTTTTTCCTTGGCAAGAAGCTTAACACCAGGCTGATTTCCCTTCCCAGGGTTACTGTAAGGCTTAGGCCTAGGGCTAGGATTTTCAAAACTAGGAAGCCCTTAGATCCAGGCACACTGCAGCTGTTCAAGGCATCCCAAGGGGAGTACAAAAGTGCAACAACATGGCAGCTTTCACAGCTTTTTCCTTGGCACCATCCCTATACCTAGGCTGATTTATCTGCCTAGGGTTAGGGTTAGGGTTAGGGTTCAGCCTAGGGCTTGGAGTTTTTTAACCAGGAAGCCCTGAGTTCCAGGCTTACTGCATCTGCCAAATGCATCCCAAAGGGAGTGCAAAAGTGCCACAACATGGCTGCTTTCACGGCTTTTCCCTTAGGAAGAACCCTAATACGCGGCTGATTTACCTTCCTAGGGTTACTGTTAAGCTTAGGCCTAGGAATTTTAAAACCAGGAAGCCCTGGGCTCCAGGCACATGCAGCTGTTCAAGGCATCCTAAGAGGGCCGCAGAAGTGACACAACTTGGCTGCCTCTGTTGCTATTCTCATGAGAGCATCCCGAACCATAGGCTGATTTTCCTTCCTAGGGTTAATGTTAGAGTTACGCCTAGGGTAAGAGGTCTATTAACCAGAAAGACCTGAGTTCCAAGAACACAGCAGCTGCGAAGGACTACCCAAGAAGAGCGCAAAAGTACCACAACATGCCTGCCTCCACAGCTTTTTCCTTGGGGACATGCCTAATTCCTGGCTGATTTGCCTTTCTCGTCTTAGGGTTGGGGTTCGGCCTAGGGCTAGGATATTTTTAACTAGGAAGCCCTGAGTTCCAGGCTTACTGCATCTGCCAAAGGCATCCCAAAGGGAGTGCAGAAGTGCCACAACATGGCTGCTTTCACGGCTTTTCCCTTAGGAAGAACCCTAATACGCGGCTGATTTACCTTCCTAGGGTTACTGTTAAGCTTAGGCCTAGGAATTTTAAAACCAGGAAGCCCTGGGCTCCAGGCACATGCAGCTGTTCAAGGCATCCCAAGAGGGCCGCAGAAGTGACACAACTTGGCTGCCTCTGTTGCTATTCTCATGAGACCATCCCGAACCATAGGCTGATTTTCCTTCCTAGGGTTAAGGTTTGAGTTACGCCTAGGGTAAGAGTTCTATTAACCAGAAAGCCCTGAGTTCCAAGAACACAGCAGCTGCGAAGGACTACCCAAGAAGAGCGCAAAAGTACCACAACGTGCCTGCCTCCACAGCTTGTTCCTTGGGGACATGCCTAATTCCTGGCTGATTTGCCTTTCTCGTCTTAGGGTTGGGGTTCGGCCTAGGGCTAGGATATTTTTAACTAGGAAGCCCTGAGTTCCAGGCTTACTTCATCTGCCAAAGGCATCCCAAAGGGAGTGCAGAAGTGCCACAACATGGCTGCTTTCACGGCTTTCCCCTTAGGAAGAACCCTAATACGCGGCTGATTTACCTTCCTAGGGTTACTGTTAGGCTTAGGCCTAGGACTTTTAAAACCAGGAAGCCCTGGGCTCCAGGCACACTGCAGCTGTGAAAGGCATCCCAAGGGGAGCGCAAAAGTGACACAACTTGGCTGCCACCACTGATATTTCCATGAGACCATCCCGAACCACAGGCTGATTTTCCATCCTAGGGTTAAGGTTTGAGTTACGCCTAGGGTAAGGGTTCTATTAACAAGAAAGCCCTGAGTTCCAAGAACACAGCAGCTGCGAAGGACTAGCCAAGAAGACCGCAAAAGTACTACAACATGCCTGCCTCCACAGCTTCTTCCTTGGGGACATGCCTAATTCCTGGCTGATTTGCCTTTCTCGTCTTAGGGTTGGGGTTCGGCCTAGGGCTAGGATTTTTTTAACTAGGAAGCCCTGAGTTCCAGGCTTACTGCATCTGCCAAAGGCATCCCAAAGGGAGTGCAGAAGTGCCACAACATGGCTGCTTTCACGGCTTTTCCCTTAGGAAGAACCCTAATACGCGGCTGATTTACCTTCCTAGGGTTACTGTTAGGCTTAGGCCTAGGACTTTTAAAACCAGGAAGCCCTGGGCTCCAGGCACACTGCAGCTGCGAAAGGCATCCCAAGGGGAGCGCAAAAGTGACACAACTTGGCTGCCACCACTGATATTTCCATGAGACCATCCCGAACCATAGGCTGATTTTCCTTCCTAGGGTTAAGGTTTGAGTTACGCCTAGGGTAAGGGTTCTATTAACCAGAAAGCCCTGAGTTCCAAGAACACAGCAGCTGCGAAGGACTAGCCAAGAAGAGCGCAAAAGTACCACAACATGCCTGCCTCCACAGCTTTTTCCTTGGGGACATGCCTAATTCCTGGCTGATTTGCCTTTCTCGTCTTAGGGTTGGGGTTCGGCCTAGGGCTAGGATTTTTAAAATCAGGAAGCCCTGAGTTCCAGGCACACTGGAGCTGTGAAAGGCATCCCAAAGGGAGTGCAAAAGTGCCACAACATGGTTGCTTTCACGGCTTTTTCCTTGGCAAGAAGCTTAACACCAGGCTGATTTCCCTTCCCAGGGTTACTGTAAGGCTTAGGCCTAGGGCTAGGATTTTTAAAACTAGGAAGCCCTTAGATCCAGGCACACTGCAGCTGTTCAAGGCATCCCAAGGGGAGTACAAAAGTGCAATAACATGGCAGCTTTCACAGCTTTTTCCTTGGCACCATCCCTATACCTAGGCTGATTTATCTGCCTAGGGTTAGGGTTAGGGTTCAGCCTAGGGCTTGGAGATTTTAACCAGGAAGCCCTGAGTTCCAGGCTTACTGCATCTGCCAAATGCATCCCAAAGGGAGTGCAAAAGTGCCACAACATGGCTGCTTTCACGGCTTTTCCCTTAGGAAGAACCCTAATACGCGGCTGATTTACCTTCCTAGGGTTACTGTTAGGCTTAGGCCTAGGACTTTTAAAACCAGGAAGCCCTGGGCTCCAGGCACACTGCAGCTGTTAAAGGCATCCCAAGGGGAGCGCAAAAGTGACACAACTTGGCTGCCACCACTGATATTTCCATGAGACCATCCCGAACCATAGGCTGATTTTCCTTCCTAGGGTTAATGTTTGAGTTTCGCCTAGGGTAAGAGGTCTATTAACCAGAAAGACCTGAGTTCCAAGAACACAGCAGCTGCGAAGGACTACCCAAGAAGAGCGCAAAAGTACCACAACATGCCTGCCTCCACAGCTTTTTCCTTGGGGACATGCCTAATTCCTGGCTGATTTGCCTTTCTCGTCTTAGGGTTGGGGTTCGGCCTAGGGCTAGGATTTTTTTAACTAGGAAGCCCTGAGTTCCAGGCTTACTGCATCTGCCAAAGGCATCCCAAAGGGAGTGCAGAAGTGCCACAACATGGCTGCTTTCACGGCTTTTCCCTTAGGAAGAACCCTAATACGCGGCTGATTTACCTTCCTAGGGTTACTGTTAGGCTTAGGCCTAGGACTTTTAAAACCAGGAAGCCCTGGGCTCCAGGCACACTGCAGCTGCGAAAGGCATCCCAAGGGGAGCGCAAAAGTGACACAACTTGGCTGCCACCACTGATATTTCCATGAGACCATCCCGAACCATAGGCTGATTTTCCTTCCTAGGGTTAAGGTTTGAGTTACGCCTAGGGTAAGGGTTCTATTAACCAGAAAGCCCTGAGTTCCAAGAACACAGCAGCTGCGAAGGACTAGCCAAGAAGAGCGCAAAAGTACCACAACATGCCTGCCTCCACAGCTTCTTCCTTGGGGACATGCCTAATTCCTGGCTGATTTGCCTTTCTCGTCTTAGGGTTGGGGTTCGGCCTAGGGCTAGAATTTTTTTAACTAGGAAGCCCTGAGTTCCAGGCTTACTGCATCTGCCAAAGGCATCCCAAAGGGAGTGCAGAAGTGCCACAACATGGCTGCTTTCACGGCTTTTCCCTTAGGAAGAACCCTAATACGCGGCTGATTTACCTTCCTAGGGTTACTGTTAGGCTTAGGCCTAGGACTTTTAAAACCAGGAAGCCCTGGGCTCCAGGCACACTGCAGCTGCGAAAGGCATCCCAAGGGGAGCGCAAAAGTGACACAACTTGCCTGCCACCACTGATATTTCCATGAGACCATCCCGAACCATAGGCTGATTTTCCTTCCTAGGGTTAAGGTTTGAGTTACGCCTAGGGTAAGGGTTCTATTAACAAGAAAGCCCTGAGTTCCAAGAACACAGCAGCTGCGAAGGACTAGCCAAGAAGAGCGCAAAAGTACCACAACATGCCTGCCTCCACAGCTTTTTCCTTGGGGACATGCCTAATTCCTGGCTGATTTGCCTTTCTCGTCTTAGGGTTGGGGTTCGGCCTAGGGCTAGGATTTTTAAAATCAGGAAGCCCTGAGTTCCAGGCACACTGGAGCTGTGAAAGGCATCCCAAAGGGAGTGCAAAAGTGCCACAACATGGTTGCTTTCACGGCTTTTTCCTTGGCAAGAAGCTTAACACCAGGCTGATTTCCCTTCCCAGGGTTACTGTAAGGCTTAGGCCTAGGGCTAGGATTTTTAAAACTAGGAAGCCCTTAGATCCAGGCACACTGCAGCTGTTCAAGGCATCCCAAGGGGAGTACAAAAGTGCAACAACATGGCAGCTTTCACAGCTTTTTCCTTGGCACCATCCCTATACCTAGGCTGATTTATCTGCCTAGGGTTAGGGTTAGGGTTCAGCCTAGGGCTTGGAGTTTTTTAACCAGGAAGCCCTGAGTTCCAGGCTTACTGCATCTGCCAAATGCATCCCAAAGGGAGTGCAAAAGTGCCACGACATGGCTGCTTTCACGGCTTTTCCCTTAGGAAGAACCCTAATACGCGGCTGATTTACCTTCCTAGGGTTACTGTTAGGCTTAGGCCTAGGACTTTTAAAACCAGGAAGCCCTGGGCTCCAGGCACACTGCAGCTGTTAAAGGCATCCCAAGGGGAGCGCAAAAGTGACACAACTTGGCTGCCACCACTGATATTTCCATGAGACCATCCCGAACCATAGGCTGATTTTCCTTCCTAGGGTTAATGTTTGAGTTTCGCCTAGGGTAAGAGGTCTATTAACCAGAAAGACCTGAGTTCCAAGAACACAGCAGCTGCGAAGGACTAGCCAAGAAGAGCGCAAAAGTACCACAACATGCCTGCCTCCACAGCTTTTTCCTTGGGGACATGCCTAATTCCTGGCTGATTTGCCTTTCTCGTCTTAGGGTTGGGGTTCGGCCTAGGGCTAGGATTTTTTTAACTAGGAAGCCCTGAGTTCCAGGCTTACTGCATCTGCCAAAGGCATCCCAAAGGGAGTGCAGAAGTGCCACAACATGGCTGCTTTCACGGCTTTTCCCTTAGGAAGAACCCTAATACGCGGCTGATTTACCTTCCTAGGGTTACTGTTAGGCTTAGGCCTAGGACTTTTAAAACCAGGAAGCCCTGGGCTCCAGGCACACTGCAGCTGCGAAAGGCATCCCAAGGGGAGCGCAAAAGTGACACAACTTGGCTGCCACCACTGATATTTCCATGAGACCATCCCGAACCATAGGCTGATTTTCCTTCCTAGGGTTAAGGTTTGAGTTACGCCTAGGGTAAGGGTTCTATTAACCAGAAAGCCCTGAGTTCCAAGAACACAGCAGCTGCGAAGGACTAGCCAAGAAGAGCGCAAAAGTACCACAACATGCCTGCCTCCACAGCTTCTTCCTTGGGGACATGCCTAATTCCTGGCTGATTTGCCTTTCTCGTCTTAGGGTTGGGGTTCGGCCTAGGGCTAGAATTTTTTTAACTAGGAAGCCCTGAGTTCCAGGCTTACTGCATCTGCCAAAGGCATCCCAAAGGGAGTGCAGAAGTGCCACAACATGGCTGCTTTCACGGCTTTTCCCTTAGGAAGAACCCTAATACGCGGCTGATTTACCTTCCTAGGGTTACTGTTAGGCTTAGGCCTAGGACTTTTAAAACCAGGAAGCCCTGGGCTCCAGGCACACTGCAGCTGCGAAAGGCATCCCAAGGGGAGCGCAAAAGTGACACAACTTGCCTGCCACCACTGATATTTCCATGAGACCATCCCGAACCATAGGCTGATTTTCCTTCCTAGGGTTAAGGTTTGAGTTACGCCTAGGGTAAGGGTTCTATTAACAAGAAAGCCCTGAGTTCCAAGAACACAGCAGCTGCGAAGGACTAGCCAAGAAGAGCGCAAAAGTACCACAACATGCCTGCCTCCACAGCTTTTTCCTTGGGGACATGCCTAATTCCTGGCTGATTTGCCTTTCTCGTCTTAGGGTTGGGGTTCGGCCTAGGGCTAGGATTTTTAAAATCAGGAAGCCCTGAGTTCCAGGCACACTGGAGCTGTGAAGGCATCCAAAAGGGAGTGCAAAAGTGCCACAACATGGTTGCTTTCACGGCTTTTTCCTTGGCAAGAAGCCTAACACCAGGCTGATTTACCTTCCCAGGGTTACTGTAAGGCTCAGGCCTAGGGCTAGGATTTTTAAAACTAGGAAGCCATTAGATCCAGGCACACTGCAGCTGTTCAAGGCATCACAAGAGGAGTACAAAACTGCAAAACATGGCAGCTTTCACAGCTTTTTCCTTGGCACCATCCCTATACCTAGGCTGATTTATCTGCCTAGGGTTAGGGTTAGGCTTCAGCCTAGGTCTTGGAGTTTTTTAACCAGGAAGCCCTGAGTTCCAGGCTTACTGCATCTGCCAAAGGCATCCCAAAGGGAGTGCAGAAGTGCCACAACATGGCTGCTTTCACGGCTTTTCCCTTAGGAAGAACCCTAATACGCGGCTGATTTACCTTCCTAGGGTTACTGTTAGGCTTAGGCCTAGGACTTTTAAAACCAGGAAGCCCTGGGCTCCAGGCACATGCAGCTGTTCAAGGCATCCCAAGAGGGCCACAGAAGTGACACAACTTGGCTGCCTCTGTTGCTATTCTCATGAGACCATCCCGAACCATAGGCTGATTTTCCTTCCTAGGGTTAAGGTTTGAGTTACGCCTAGGGTAAGAGTTCTATTAACCAGAAAGCCCTGAGTTCCAAGAACACAGCAGCTGCGAAGGACTACCCAAGAAGAGCGCAAAAGTACCACAACATGCCTGCCTCCACAGCTTTTTCCTTGGGGACATGCCTAATTCCTGGCTGATTTGCCTTTCTCGTCTTAGGGTTGGGGTTCGGCCTAGGGCTAGGATTTTTTTAACTAGGAAGCCCTGAGTTCCAGGCTTAGTTCATCTGCCAAAGGCATCCCAAAGGGAGTGCAGAAGTGCCACAACATGGCTGCTTTCACGGCTTTCCCCTTAGGAAGAACCCTAATACGCGGCTGATTTACCTTCCTAGGGTTACTGTTAGGCTTAGGCCTAGGACTTTTAAAACCAGGAAGCCCTGGGCTCCAGGCACACTGCAGCTGCGAAAGGCATCCCAAGGGGAGCGCAAAAGTGACACAACTTGGCTGCCACCACTGATATTTCCATGAGACCATCCCAAACCATAGGCTGATTTTCCTTCCTAGGGTTAAGGTTTGAGTTTCGCCTAGGGTAAGGGTTCTATTAACCAGAAAGCCCTGAGTTCCAAGAACACAGCAGCTGCGAAGGACTAGCCAAGAAGAGCGCAAAAGTACCACAACATGCCTGCCTCCACAGCTTTTTCCTTGGGGACATGCCTAATTCCTGGCTGATTTGCCTTTCTCGTCTTAGGGTTGGGGTTCGGCCTAGGGCTAGGATTTTTTAACTAGGAAGCCCTGAGTTCCAGGCTTACTGCATCTGCCAAAGGCATCCCAAAGGGAGTGCAGAAGTGCCACAACATGGCTGCTTTCACGGCTTTTCCCTTAGGAAGAACCCTAATACGCGGCTGATTTACCTTCCTAGCGTTACTGTTAGGCTTAGGCCTAGGACTTTTAAAACCAGGAAGCCCTGGGCTCCAGGCACACTGCAGCTGCGAAAGGCATCCCAAGAGGGCCGCAGAAGTGACACAACTTGGCTGCCTCTGCTGCTATTCTCATGAGATCATCCCGAACCATAGGCTGATTTTCCTTCCTAGGGTTAAGGTTTGAGTTATGCCTAGGGTAAGGGTTCTATTAACCAGAAACCCCTGAGTTCCAAGAACACACCAGCTGCGAAGGACTACCCAAGAAGAGCGCAAAAGTACCACAACATGCCTGCCTCCACAGCTTTTTCCTTGGGGACATGCCTAATTCCTGGCTTATTTGCCTTTCTCGTCTTAGGGTTGGGGTTCGGCCTAGGGCTAGGATTTTTAAAATCAGGAAGCGCTGAGTTCCAGGCACACTGGAGCTGTGAAAGGCATCCAAAAGGGAGTGCAAAAGTGCCACAACATGGTTGCTTTCACGGCTTTTTCCTTGGCAAGAAGATTAACACCAGGCTGATTTCCCTTCCCAGGGTTACTGTAAGGCTTAGGCCTAGGGCTAGGATTTTTAAAACTAGGAAGCCCTTAGATCCAGGCACACTGCAGCTGTTCAAGGCATCCCAAGGGGAGTACAAAAGTGCAACAACATGGCAGCTTTCACAGCTTTTTCCTTGGCACCATCCCTATACCTAGGCTGATTTATCTGCCTAGGGTTAGGGTTAGGGTTCAGCCTAGGGCTTGGAGTTTTTTAACCAGGAAGCCCTGAGTTCCAGGCTTACTGCATCTGCCAAAGGCATCCCAAAGGGAGTGCAGAAGTGCCACAACATGGCTGCTTTCACGGCTTTTCCCTTAGGAAGAACCCTAATACGCGGCTGATTTACCTTCCTAGGGTTACTGTTAGGCTTAGGCCTAGGACTTTTAAAACCAGGAAGCCCTGGGCTCCAGGCACACTGCAGCTGTTAAAGGCATCCCAAGAGGGCCGCAGAAGTGACACAACTTGGCTGCCTCTGCTTCTATTCTCATGAGACCATCCCGAACCATAGGCTGATTTTCCTTCCTAGGGTTAATGTTTGAGTTACGCCTAGGGTAAGAGGTCTATTAACCAGAAAGACCTGAGTTCCAAGAACACAGCAGCTGCGAAGGACTAGCCAAGAAGAGCGCAAAAGTACCACAACATGCCTGCCTCCACAGCTTTTTCCTTGGGGACATGCCTAATTCCTGGCTGATTTGCCTTTCTCGTCTTAGGGTTGGGGTTCGGCCTAGGGCTAGGATATTTTTAACTAGGAAGCCCTGAGTTCCAGGCTTACTGCATCTGCCAAAGGCATCCCAAAGGGAGTGCAGAAGTGCCACAACATGGCTGCTTTCACGGCTTTTCCCTTAGGAAGAACCCTAATACGCGGCTGATTTACCTTCCTAGGGTTACTGTTAGGCTTAGGCCTAGGACTTTTAAAACCAGGAAGCCCTGGGCTCCAGGCACACTGCAGCTGCGAAAGGCATCCCAAGGGGAGCGCAAAAGTGACACAACTTGGCTGCCGCCACTGATATTTCCATGAGACCATCCCGAACCATAGGCTGATTTTCCTTCCTAGGGTTAAGGTTTGAGTTTCGCCTAGGGTAAGAGGTCTATTAACCAGAAGGACCTGAGTTCCAAGAACACAGCAGCTGCGAAGGACTAGCCAAGAAGAGCGCAAAAGTACCACAACATGCCTGCCTCCACAGCTTTTTCCTTGGGGACATGCCTAATTCCTGGCTGATTTGCCTTTCTCGTCTTAGGGTTGGGGTTCGGCCTAGGGCTAGGATATTTTTAACTAGGAAGCCCTGAGTTCCAGGCTTACTGCATCTGCCAAAGGCATCCCAAAGGGAGTGCAGAAGTGCCACAACATGGCTGCTTTCACGGCTTTTCCCTTAGGAAGAACCCTAATACGCGGCTGATTTACCTTCCTAGGGTTACTGTTAGGCTTAGGCCTAGGACTTTTAAAACCAGGAAGCCCTGGGCTCCAGGCACACTGCAGCTGTTCAAGGCATCCCAAGAGGGCCGCAGAAGTGACACAACTTGGCTGCCTCTGTTGCTATTCTCATGAGACCATCCCGAACCATAGGCTGATTTTCCTTCCTAGGGTTAATGTTTGAGTTACACCTAGGGTAAGAGTTCTATTAACCAGAAAGCCCTGAGTTCCAAGAACACAGCAGCTGCGAAGGACTACCCAAGAGGAGCGCAAAAGTACCACAACGTGCCTGCCTCCAGAGCTTTTTCCTTGGGGACATGCCTAATTCCTGGCTGATTTGCCTTTCTCGTCTTAGGGTTGGGGTTCGGCCTAGGGCTAGGATTTTTTTAACTAGGAAGCCCTGAGTTCCAGGCTTACTTCATCTGCCAATGGCATCCCAAAGGGAGTGCAGAAGTGCCACAACATGGCTGCTTTCACGGCTTTCCCCTTAGGAAGAACCCTAATACCCGGCTGATTTACCTTCCTAGGGTTACTGTTAGGCTTAGGCCTAGGACTTTTAAAACTAGGAAGCCCTTAGATCCAGGCACACTGCAGCTGTTCAAGGCATCCCAAGGGGAGTACTAAAGTACCACAACATTGCAGCTTTCACAGCTTTTTCCTTGGCACCATCCCTATACATAGGCTGATTTATCTGCCTAGGGTTAGGGTTAGGGTTCTGCCTAGGGCTTGGAGTTTTTTAACCAGGAAGCCCTGAGTTCCAGGCTTACTGCATCTGCCAAAGGCATCCCAAAGGGAGTGCAGAAGTGCCACAACATGGCTGCTTTCACGGCTTTTCCCTTAGGAAGAACCCTAATACGCGGCTGATTTACCTTCCTAGGGTTACTGTTAGGCTTAGGCCTAGGACTTTTAAAACCAGGAAGCCCTGGGCTCCAGGCACATGCAGCTGTTCAAGGCATCCCAAGAGGAGTACTAAAGTACCACAACATGGCAGCTTTCACAGCTTTTTCCTTGGCACCATCCCTATACATAGGCTGATTTATCTGCCTAGGGTTAGGGTTAGGGTTCAGCCTAGGGCTTGGAGTTTTTTAACCAGGATGCCCTGAGTTCCAGGCTTACTGCATCTGCCAAAGGCATCCCAAAGGGAGTGCAGAAGTGCCACAACATGGCTGCTTTCACGGCTTTTCCCTTAGGAAGAACCCTAATACGCGGCTGATTTACCTTCCTAGGGTTACTGTTAGGCTTAGGCCTAGGACTTTTAAAACCAGGAAGCCCTGGGCTCCAGGCACACTGCAGCTGCGAAAGGCATCCCAAGGGGAGCGCAAAAGTGACACAACTTGGCTGCCACCACTGATATTTCCCTGAGACCATCCCGAACCATAGGCTGATTTTCCTTCCTAGGGTTAAGGTTTGAGTTACGCCTAGGGTAAGGGTTCTATTAACCAGAAAGCCCTGAGTTCCAAGAACACGCCAGCTGCGAAGGACTAGCCAAGAAGAGCGCAAAAGTACAACAACATGCCTGCCTCCACAGCTTTTTCCTTGGGGACATGCCTAATTCCTGGCTGATTTGCCTTTCTCGTCTTAGGGTTGGGGTTCGGCCTAGGGCTAGGATATTTTTAACTAGGAAGCCCTGAGTTCCAGGCTTACTGCATCTGCCAAAGGCATCCCAAAGGGAGTGCAGAAGTGCCACAACATGGCTGCTTTCACGGCTTTTCCCTTAGGAAGAACCCTAATACCCGGCTGATTTACCTTCCTAGGGTTACTGTTAGGCTTAGGCCTAGGACTTTTAAAACCAGGAAGCCCTGGGCTCCAGGCACACTGCAGCTGCGAAAGGCATCCCAAGGGGAGCGCAAAAGTGACACAACTTGGCTGCCGCCACTGATATTTCCATGAGACCATCCCGAACCATAGGCTGATTTTCCTTCCTAGGGTTAAGGTTTGAGTTTCGCCTAGGGTAAGAGGTCTATTAACCAGAAGGACCTGAGTTCCAAGAACACAGCAGCTGCGAAGGACTAGCCAAGAAGAGCGCAAAAGTACCACAACATGCCTGCCTCCACAGCTTTTTCCTTGGGGACATGCCTAATTCCTGGCTGATTTGCCTTTCTCGTCTTAGGGTTGGGGTTCGGCCTAGGGCTAGGATATTTTTAACTAGGAAGCCCTGAGTTCCAGGCTTACTGCATCTGCCAAAGGCATCCCAAAGGGAGTGCAGAAGTGCCACAACATGGCTGCTTTCACGGCTTTTCCCTTAGGAAGAACCCTAATACGCGGCTGATTTACCTTCCTAGGGTTACTGTTAGGCTTAGGCCTAGGACTTTTAAAACCAGGAAGCCCTGGGCTCCAGGCACACTGCAGCTGCGAAAGGCATCCCAAGGGGAGCGCAAAAATGACACAACTTGGCTGCCTCTGCTGCAATTCTCATGAGACCATCCCGAATCATAGGCTGATTTTCCTTCCTAGGGTTAATGTTTGAGTTACGCCTGGGGTAAGAGTTCTATTAACCAGAAAGCCCTGAGTTCCAAGAACACAGCAGCTGCGAAGGACTACCCAAGAAGAGCGCAAAAGTACCACAACGTGCCTGCCTCCACAGCTTTTTCCTTGGGGACATGCCTAATTCCTGGCTGATTTGCCTTTCTTGTCTTAGGGTTGGGTTCAGCCTAGGGTTATGATTTTTAAAATCAGGAAGCCCTGAGTTCCTGGCACACTGGAGCTGTGAAAGGCATCCAAAAGGGAGTGCAAAAGTGCCACAACATGGTTGCTATCACGGCTTTTTCCTTGGCAAGAAGCTTAACACCAGGCTGTTTTCCCTTCCCAGGGTTACTGTAAGGCCTAGGCCTAGGACTAGGATTTTTAAAACTAGGAAGCCCTTAGATCCAGGCACACTGCAGCTGTTCAAGGCATCCCAAGGGGAGTACAAAAGTGCAACAACATGGCAGCTTTCACAGCTTTTTCCTTGGCACCATCCCTATACCTAGGCTGATTTATCTGCCTAGGGTTAGGGTTAGGCTTCAGCCTAGGTCTTGGAGTTTTTTAACCAGGAAGCCCTGAGTTCCAGGCTTACTGCATCTGCCAAAGGCATCCCAAAGGGAGTGCAAAAGTGCCACAACATGGCTGCTTTCACGGCTTTTCCCTTAGGAAGAACCCTAATACCCGGTTGATTTACCTTCCTAGGGTTACTGTTAGGCTTAGGCCTAGGACTTTTAAAACCAGGAAGCCCTGGGCTCCAGGCACACTGCAGCTGTTAAAGGCATCCCAAGAGGGCCGCAGAAGTGACACAACTTGGCTGCCTCTGCTTCTATTCTCATGAGACCATCCCGAACCATAGGCTGATTTTCCTTCCTAGGGTTAAGGTTTGAGTTTCGCCTAGGGTAAGAGGTCTATTAACCAGAAAGCCCTGAGTTCCAAGAACACAGCAGCTGCGAAGGACTAGCCAAGAAGAGCGCAAAAGTACCACAACATGCCTGCCTCCACAGCTTTTTCCTTGGGGACATGCCTAATTCCTGGCTGATTTGCCTTTCTCGTCTTAGGGTTGGGGTTCGGCCTAGGGCTAGGATATTTTTAACTAGGAAGCCCTGAGTTCCAGGCTTACTGCATCTGCAAAAGGCATCCCAAAGGGAGTGCAGAAGTGCCACAACATGGCTGCTTTCACGGCTTTTCCCTTAGGAAGAACCCTAATACGCGGCTGATTTACCTTCCTAGGGTTACTGTTAGGCTTAGGCCTAGGAATTTTAAAACCAGGAAGCCCTGGGCTCCAGGCACACTGCAGCTGCGAAAGGCATCCCAAGAGGGCCGCAGAAGTGACACAACTTGGCTGCCTCTGCTGCTATTCTCATGAGACCATCCCGAACCATAGGCTGATTTTCCTTCCTAGGGTTAAGGTTTGAGTTTCGCCTAGGGTAAGAGGTCTATTAACCAGAAAGCCCTGAGTTCCAAGAACACAGCAGCTGCAAAGGACTACCCAAGAAGAGCGCAAAAGTACCACAACATGCCTGCCTCCACAGCTTTTTCCTTGGGGACATGCCTAATTCCTGGCTGATTTGCCTTTCTCGTCTTAGGGTTGGGGTTCGGCCTAGGGCTAGGATTTTTTTAACTAGGAAGCCCTGAGTTCCAGGCTTACTGCATCTGCCAAAGGCATCCCAAAGGGAGTGCAGAAGTGCCACAACATGGCTGCTTTCACGGCTTTTCCCTTAGGAAGAACCCTAATACGCGGCTGATTTACCTTCCTAGGGTTACTGTTAGGCTTAGGCCTAGGACTTTTAAAACCAGGAAGCCCTGGGCTCCAGGCACATGCAGCTGTTCAAGGCATCCCAAGAGGCATACTAAAGTACCACAACATGGCAGCTTTCACAGCTTTTTCCTTGGCACCATCCCTATACATAGGCTGATTTATCTGCCTAGGGTTAGGGTTAGGGTTCAGCCTAGTGCTTGGAGTTTTTTAACCAGGAAGCCCTGAGTTCCAGGCTTACTGCATCTGCCAAAGGCATCCCAAAGGGAGTGCAGAAGTGCCACAACATGGCTGCTTTCACGGCTTTTCCCTTAGGAAGAACCCTAATACGCGGCTTATTTACCTTCCTAGGGTTACTGTTAGGCTTAGGCCTAGGACTTTTAAAACCAGGAAGCCCTGGGCTCCAGGCACTCTGCAGCTGCGAAAGGCATCCCAAGGGGAGCGCAAAAGTGACACAACTTGGCTGCCACCACTGATATTTCCATGAGACCATCCCGAAACATAGACTGATTTTCCTTCCTAGGGTTAAGGTTTGAGTTACGCCTAGGGTAAGGGTTCTATTAACCAGAAAGCCCTGAGTTCCAAGAACACAGCAGCTGCGAAGGACTACCCAAGAAGAGCGCAAAAGTACCACAACATGCCTGCCTCCACAGCTTTTTCCTTGGGGACATGCCTAATTCCTGGCTGATTTGCCTTTCTCGTCTTAGGGTTGGGGTTCGGCCTAGTGCTAGGATTTTTTTAACTAGGAAGCCCTGAGTTCCAGGCTTACTGCATCTGCCAAAGGCATCCCAAAGGGAGTGCAGAAGTGCCACAACATGGCTGCTTTCACGGCTTTTCCCTTAGGAAGAACCCTAATACGCGGCTGATTTACCTTCCTAGGGTTACTGTTAGGCTTAGGCCTAGGACTTTTAAAACCAGGAAGCCCTGGGCTCCAGGCACACTGCAGCTGCGAAAGGCATCCCAAGGGGAGCGCAAAAGTGACACAACTTGGCTGCCGCCACTGATATTTCCATGAGACCATCCCGAACCATAGGCTGATTTTCCTTCCTAGGGTTAAGGTTTGAGTTTCGCCTAGGTTAAGAGGTCTATTAACCAGAAGGACCTGAGTTCCAAGAACACAGCAGCTGCGAAGGACTAGCCAAGAAGAGCGCAAAAGTACCACAACATGCCTGCCTCCACAGCTTTTTCCTTGGGGACATGCCTAATTCCTGGCTGATTTGCCTTTCTCGTCTTAGGGTTGGGGTTCGGCCTAGGGCTAGGATATTTTTAACTAGGAAGCCCTGAGTTCCAGGCTTACTGCATCTGCCAAAGGCATCCCAAAGGGAGTGCAGAAGTGCCACAACATGGCTGCTTTCACGGCTTTTCCCTTAGGAAGAACCCTAATACGCGGCTGATTTACCTTCCTAGGGTTACTGTTAGGCTTAGGCCTAGGACTTTTAAAACCAGGAAGCCCTGGGCTCCAGGCACATTCAGCTGTTCAAGGCATCCCAAGAGGGCCGCAGAAGTGACACAACTTGGCTGCCTCTGTTGCTATTCTCATGAGACCATCCCGAACCATAGGCTGATTTTCCTTCCTAGGGTTAATGTTTGAGATACGCCTAGGGTAAGAGTTCTATTAACCAGAAAGCCCTGAGTTCCAAGAACACAGCAGCTGCGAAGGACTACCCAAGAAGAGCGCAAAAGTACCACAACGTGCCTGCCTCCACAGCTTTTTCCTTGGGGACATGCCTAATTCCTGGCTGATTTGCCTTTCTCGTCTTAGGGTTGGGGTTCGGCCTAGGGCTAGGATTTTTTTAACTAGGAAGCCCTGAGTTCCAGGCTTACTTCATCTGCCAATGGCATCCCAAAGGGAGTGCAGAAGTGCCACAACATGGCTGCTTTCACGGCTTTTCCCTTAGGAAGAACCCTAATACGCGGCTGATTTACCTTCCTAGGGTAACTGTTAGGCTTAGGCCTAGGACTTTTAAAACTAGGAAGCCCTTAGATCCAGGCACACTGCAGCTGTTCAAGGCATCCCAAGGGGAGTACTAAAGTACCACAACATTGCAGCTTTCACAGCTTTTTCCTTGGCACCATCCCTATACATAGGCTGATTTATCTGCCTAGGGTTAGGGTTAGGGTTCAGCCTAGGTCTTGGAGTTTTTTAACCAGGAAGCCCTGAGTTCCAGGCTTACTGCATCTGCCAAAGGCATCCCAAAGGGAGTGCAGAAGTGCCACAACATGGCTGCTTTAACAGCTTTTCCCTTAGGAAGAACCCTAATACGCGGCTGATTTACCTTCCTAGGGTTACTGTTAGGCTTAGGCCTAGGACTTTTAAAACCAGGAAGCCCTGGGCTCCAGGCACACTGCAGCTGCGAAAGGCATCCCAAGAGGGCCGCAGAAGTTACACAACTTGGCTGCCTCTGTTGCTATTCTCATGAGACCATCCCGAACCATAGGCTGATTTTCCTTCCTAGGGTTAAGGTTTGAGTTACGCCTAGGGTAAGGGTTCTATTAACCAGAAAGCCCTGAGTTCCAAGAACACAGCAGCTGCGAAGGACTAGCCAAGAAGAGCGCAAAAGTACCACAACATGCCTGCCTCCACAGCTTTTTCCTTGGGGACATGCCTAATTCCTGGCTGATTTGCCTTTCTCGTCTTAGGGTTGGGGTTCGGCCTAGGGCTAGGATTTTTAAAATCAGGAAGCCCTGAGTTCCAGGCACACTGGAGCTGTGAAAGGCATCCAAAAGGGAGTGCAAAAGTGCCACAACATGGTTGCTTTCACGGCTTTTACCTTGGCAAGAAGCTTAACACCAGGCTGATTTCCCTTCCCAGGGTTACTGTAAGGCTTAGGCCTAGGGCTAGGATTTTTAAAACTAGGAAGCCATTAGATCCAGGCACACTGCAGCTGTTCAAGGCATCCCAAGGGGAGTACAAAAGTGCAACAACATGGCAGCTTTCACAGTTTTTTCCTTGGCACCATCCCTATACCTAGGCTGATTTATCTGCCTAGGGTTAGGGTTAGGGTTCAGCCTAGGGCTTGGAGTTTTTTAACCAGGAAGCCCTGAGTTCCAGGCTTACTGCATCTGCCAAATGCATCCCAAAGGGAGTGCAAAAGTGCCACAACATGGCTGCTTTCACGGCTTTTCCCTTAGGAAGAACCCTAATACGCGGCTGATTTACCTTCCTAGGGTTACTGTTAGGCTTAGGCCTAGGACTTTTAAAACCAGGAAGCCCTGGGCTCCAGGCACACTGCAGCTGTTAAAGGCATCCCAAGAGGGCCGCAGAAGTGACACAACTTGGCTGCCTCTGCTTCTATTCTCATGAGACCATCCCGAACCATAGGCTGATTTTCCTTCCTAGGGTTAATGTTTGAGTTACGCCTAGGGTAAGAGGTCTATTAACCAGAAAGACCTGAGTTCCAAGAACACAGCAGCTGCGAAGGACTACCCAAGAAGAGCGCAAAAGTACCACAACATGCCTGCCTCCACAGCTTTTTCCTTGGGGACATGCCTAATTCCTGGCTGATTTGCCTTTCTCGTCTTAGGGTTGGGGTTCGGCCTAGGGCTAGGATTTTTTTAACTAGGAAGCCCTGAGTTCCAGGCTTACTGCATCTGCCAAAGGCATCCCAAAGGGAGTGCAGAAGTGCCACAACATGGCTGCTTTCACGGCTTTTCCCTTAGGAAGAACCCTAATACGCGGCTGATTTACCTTCCTAGGGTTACTGTTAGGCTTAGGCCTAGGACTTTTAAAACCAGGAAGCCCTGGGCTCCAGGCACACTGCAGCTGCGAAAGGCATCCCAAGGGGAGCGCAAAAGTGACACAACTTGGCTGCCACCACTGATATTTCCATGAGACCATCCCGAACCATAGGCTGATTTTCCTTCCTAGGGTTAAGGTTTGAGTTACGCCTAGGGTAAGGGTTCTATTAAGCAGAAAGCCCTGAGTTCCAAGAACACAGCAGCTGCGAAGGACTAGCCAAGAAGAGCGCAAAAGTACCACAACATGCCTGCCTCCACAGCTTTTTCCTTGGGGACATGCCTAATTCCTGGCTGATTTGCCTTTCTCGTCTTAGGGTTGGGGTTCGGCCTAGGGCTAGGATATTTTTAACTAGGAAGCCCTGAGTTCCAGGCTTACTGCATCTGCCAAAGGCATCCCAAAGGGAGTGCAGAAGTGCCACAACATGGCTGCTTTCACGGCTTTTCCCTTAGGAAGAACCCTAATACGCGGCTGATTTACCTTCCTAGGGTTACTGTTAGGCTTAGGCCTAGGACTTTTAAAACCAGGAAGCCCTGGGCTCCAGGCACACTGCAGCTGCGAAAGGCATCCCAAGGGGAGCGCAAAAGTGACACAACTTGGCTGCCTCTGCTGCTATTCTCATGAGACCATCCCGAACCATAGGCTGATTTTCCTTCCTAGGGTTAATGTTTGAGTTACGCCTAGGGTAAGAGTTCTATTAACCAGAAAGCCCTGAGTTCCAAGAACACAGCAGCTGCGAAGGACTACCCAAGAAGAGCGCAAAAGTTCCACAACATGCCTGCCTCCACAGCTTTTTCCTTGGGGACATGCCTAATTCCTGGCTGATTTGCCTTTCTCGTCTTAGGGTTGGGTTCAGACTAGGGCTAGGATTTTTAAAATCAGGAAGCCCTGAGTTCCAGGCACACTGGAGCTGTGAAAGGCATCCAAAAGGGAGTGCAAAAGTGCCACAACATGGTTGCTTTCACGGCTTTTTCCTTGGCAAGAAGCTTAACACCAGGCTGATTTCCCTTCCCAGGGTTACTGTAAGGCTTAGGCCTAGGGCTAGGATTTTTAAAACTAGGAAGCCCTTAGATCCAGGCACACTGCAGCTGTTCAAGGCATCCCAAGGGGAGTACAAAAGTGCAACAACATGGCAGCTTTCACAGCTATTTCCTTGGCACCATCCCTATACCTAGGCTGATTTATCTGCCTAGGGTTAGGGTTAGGGTTCAGCCTAGGGCTTGGAGTTTTTTAACCAGGAAGCCCTGAGTTCCAGGCTTACTGCATCTGTCAAAGGCATCCCAAAGGGAGTGCAAAAGTGCCACAACATGGCTGCTTTCACGGCTTTTCCCTTAGGAAGAACCCTAATACCCGGTTGATTTACCTTCCTAGGGTTACTGTTAGGCTTAGGCCTAGGACTTTTAAAACCAGGAAGCCCTGGGCTCCAGGCACACTGCAGCTGTTAAAGGCATCCCAAGAGGGCCGCAGAAGTGACACAACTTGGCTGCCTCTGCTTCTATTCTCATGAGACCATCCCGAACCATAGGCTGGTTTTCCTTCCTAGGGTTAAGGTTTGAGTTTCGCCTAGGGTAAGAGGTCTATTAACCAGAAAGCCCTGAGTTCCAAGAACACAGCAGCTGCGAAGGACTAGCCAAGAAGAGCGCAAAAGTACCACAACATGCCTGCCTCCACAGCTTTTTCCTTGGGGACATGCCTAATTCCTGGCTGATTTGCCTTTCTCGTCTTAGGGTTGGGGTTCGGCCTAGGGCTAGGATTTTTAAAATCAGGAAGCCCTGAGTTCCAGGCACACTGGAGCTGTGAAAGGCATCCAAAAGGGAGTGCAAAAGTGCCACAACATGGTTGCTTTCACGGCTTTTTCCTTGGCAAGAAGCTTAACACCAGGCTGATTTCCCTTCCCAGGGTTACTGTAAGGCTTAGGCCTAGGGCTAGGATTTTTAAAACTAGGAAGCCATTAGATCCAGGCACACTGCAGCTGTTCAAGGCATCCCAAGGGGAGTACAAAAGTGCAACAACATGGCAGCTTTCACAGCTTTTTCCTTGGCACCATCCCTATACCTAGGCTGATTTATCTGCCTAGGGTTAGGGTTAGGGTTCAGCCTAGGGCTTGGAGTTTTTTAACCAGGAAGCCCTGAGTTCCAGGCTTACTGCATCTGCCAAATGCATCCCAAAGGGAGTGCAAAAGTGCCACAACATGGCTGCTTTCACGGCTTTTCCCTTAGGAAGAACCCTAATACGCGGCTGATTTACCTTCCTAGGGTTACTGTTAGGCTTAGGCCTAGGACTTTTAAAACCAGGAAGCCCTGGGCTCCAGGCACACTGCAGCTGTTAAAGGCATCCCAAGAGGGCCGCAGAAGTGACACAACTTGGCTGCCTCTGCTTCTATTCTCATGAGACCATCCCGAACCATAGGCTGATTTTCCTTCCTAGGGTTAATGTTTGAGTTACGCCTAGGGTAAGAGGTCTATTAACCAGAAAGACCTGAGTTCCAAGAACACAGCAGCTGCGAAGGACTACCCAAGAAGAGCGCAAAAGTACCACAACATGCCTGCCTCCACAGCTTTTTCCTTGGGGACATGCCTAATTCCTGGCTGATTTGCCTTTCTCGTCTTAGGGTTGGGGTTCGGCCTAGGGCTAGGATATTTTTAACTAGGAAGCCCTGAGTTCCAGGCTTACTGCATCTGCCAAAGGCATCCCAAAGGGAGTGCAGAAGTGCCACAACATGGCTGCTTTCACGGCTTTTCCCTTAGGAAGAACCCTAATACGCGGCTGCTTTACCTTCCTAGGGTTACTGTTAGGCTTAGGCCTAGGACTTTTAAAACCAGGAAGCCCTGGGCTCCAGGCACACTGCAGCTGCGAAAGGCATCCCAAGGGGAGCGCAAAAGTGACACAACTTGGCTGCCACCACTGATATTTCCATGAGACCATCCCGAACCATAGGCTGATTTTCCTTCCTAGGGTTAAGGTTTGAGTTACGCCTAGGGTAAGGGTTCTATTAACCAGAAAGCCCTGAGTTCCAAGAACACAGGAGCTGCGAAGGACTAGCCAAGAAGAGCGCAAAAGTACCACAACATGCCTGCCTCCACAGCTTTTTCCTTGGGGACATGCCTAATTCCTGGCTGATTTGCCTTTCTCGTCTTAGGGTTGGGGTTCGGCCTAGGGCTAGGATATTTTTAACTAGGAAGCCCTGAGTTCCAGGCTTACTGCATCTGCCAAAGGCATCCCAAAGGGAGTGCAGAAGTGCCACAACATGGCTGCTTTCACGGCTTTTCCCTTAGGAAGAACCCTAATACGCGGCTGATTTACCTTCCTAGGGTTACTGTTAGGCTTAGGCCTAGGACTTTTAAAACCAGGAAGCCCTGGGCTCCAGGCACACTGCAGCTGCGAAAGGCATCCCAAGAGGGCCGCAGAAGTGACACAACTTGGCTGCCTCTGCTGCTATTCTCATGAGACCATCCCGAACCATAGGCTGATTTTCCTTCCTAGGGTTAAGGTTTGAGTTACGCCTAGGGTAAGGGTTCTATTAACCAGAAAGCCCTGAGTTCCAAGAACACAGCAGCTGCGAAGGACTACCCAAGAAGAGCGCAAAAGTACCACAACATGCCTGCCTCCACAGCTTTTTCCTTGGGGACATGCCTAATTCCTGGCTGATTTGCCTTTCTCGTCTTAGGGTTGGGGTTCGGCCTAGGGCTAGGATTTTTAAAATCAGGAAGCCCTGAGTTCCAGGCACACTGGAGCTGTGAAAGGCATCCCAAAGGGAGTGCAAAAGTGCCACAACATGGTTGCTTTCACGGCTTTTTCCTTGGCAAGAAACTTAACACCAGGCTGATTTCCCTTCCCAGGGTTACTGTAAGGCTTAGGCCTAGGGCTAGGATTTTTAAAACTAGGAAGCCCTTAGATCCAGGCACACTGCAGCTGTTCAAGGCATCCCAAGGGGAGTACAAAAGTGCAACAACGTGGCAGCTTTCACAGCTTTTTCCTTGGCACCATCCCTATACCTAGGCTGATTTATCTGCCTAGGGTTAGGGTTAGGGTTCAGCCTAGGTCTTGGAGTTTTTTAACCAGGAAGCCCTGAGACCCAAGCTTACTGCATCTGCCAAAGGCATCCCAAAGGGAGTGCAGAAGTGCCACAACATGGCTGCTTTCACGGCTTTTCCCTTAGGAAGAACCCTAATACGCAGCTGATTTACCTTCCTAGGGTTACTGTTAGGCTTAGGCCTAGGACTTTTAAAACCAGGAAGCCCTGGGCTCCAGGCACACTGCAGCTGCGAAAGGCATCCCAAGGGGAGCGCAAAAGTGACACAACTTGGCTGCCACCACTGATATTTCCATGAGACCATCCCGAACCATAGGCTGATTTTCCTTCCTAGGGTTAAGGTTTGAGTTACGCCTAGGGTAAGGGTTCTATTAACCAGAAAGCCCTGAGTTCCAAGAACACAGCAGCTGCGAAGGACTAGCCAAGAAGAGCGCAAAAGTACGACAACATGCCTGCCTCCACAGCTTTTTCCTTGGGGACATGCCTAATTCCTGGCTGATTTGCCTTTCTCGTCTTAGGGTTGGGGTTCGGCCTAGGGCTAGGATATTTTTAACGAGGAAGCCCTGAGTTCCAGGCACACTGGAGCTGTGAAAGGCATCCCAAAGGGAGTGCAAAAGTGCCACAACATGGTTGCTTTCACGGCTTTTCCCTTAGGAAGAACCCTAATACGCGGCTGATTTACCTTCCTAGGGTTACTGTTAGGCTTAGGCCTAGGACTTTTAAAACCAGGAAGCCCTGGGCTCCAGGCACACTGCAGCTGCGAAAGGCATCCCAAGGGGAGCGCAAAAGTGACACAACTTGGCTGCCTCTGCTGCTATTCTCATGAGACCATCCCGAACCATAGGCTGATTTTCCTTCCTAGGGTTAATGTTTGAGTTATGCCTAGGGTAAGGGTTCTATTAACCAGAAAGCCCTGAGTTCCAAGAACACAGCAGCTGCGAAGGACTAGCCAAGAAGAGCGCAAAAGTACCACAACATGCCTGCCTCCACAGCTTTTTCCTTGGGGACATGCCTAATTCCTGGCTGATTTGCCTTTCTCGTCTTAGGGTTGGGGTTCGGCCTAGGGCTAGGATTTTTAAAATCAGGAAGCCCTGAGTTCCAGGCACACTGGAGCTGTGAAAGGCATCCCAAAGGGAGTGCAAAAGTGCCACAACATGGTTGCTTTCACGGCTTTTTCCTTGGCAAGAAGCTTAACACCAGGCTGATTTCCCTTCCCAGGGTTACTGTAAGGCTTAGGCCTAGGGCTAGGATTTTTAAAACTAGGAAGCCATTAGATCCAGGCACACTGCAGCTGTTCAAGGCATCCCAAGGGGAGTACAAAAGTGCAACAACATGGCAGCTTTCACAGCTTTTTCCTTGGCACCATCCCTATACCTAGGCTGATTTATCTGCCTAGGGTTAGGGTTAGGGTTCAGCCTAGGGCTTGGAGTTTTTTAACCAGGAAGCCCTGAGTTCCAGGCTTACTGCATCTGCCAAATGCATCCCAAAGGGAGTGCAAAAGTGCCACAACATGGCTGCTTTCACGGCTTTTCCCTTAGGAAGAACCCTAATACGCGGCTGATTTACCTTCCTAGGGTTACTGTTAGGCTTAGGCCTAGGACTTTTAAAACCAGGAAGCCCTGGGCTCCAGGCACACTGCAGCTGTTAAAGGCATCCCAAGAGGGCCGCAGAAGTGACACAACTTGGCTGCCTCTGTTGCTATTCTCATGAGACCATCCCGAACCATAGGCTGATTTTCCTTCCTAGGGTTAAGGTTTGAGTTACGCCTAGGGTAAGAGTTCTATTAACCAGAAAGACCTGAGTTCCAAGAACACAGCAGCTGCGAAGGACTACCCAAGAAGAGCGCAAAAGTACCACAACATGCCTGCCTCCACAGCTTTTTCCTTGGGGACATGCCTAATTCCTGGCTGATTTGCCTTTCTCGTCTTAGGGTTGGGGTTCGGCCTAGGGCTAGGATATTTTTAACTAGGAAGCCCTGAGTTCCAGGCTTACTGCATCTGCCAAAGGCATCCCAAAGGGAGTGCAGAAGTGCCACAACATGGCTGCTTTCACGGCTTTTCCCTTAGGAAGAACCCTAATACGCGGCTGCTTTACCTTCCTAGGGTTACTGTTAGGCTTAGGCCTAGGACTTTTAAAACCAGGAAGCCCTGGGCTCCAGGCACACTGCAGCTGCGAAAGGCATCCCAAGGGGAGCGCAAAAGTGACACAACTTGGCTGCCACCACTGATATTTCCATGAGACCATCCCGAACCATAGGCTGATTTTCCTTCCTAGGGTTAAGGTTTGAGTTACGCCTAGGGTAAGGGTTCTATTAACCAGAAAGCCCTGAGTTCCAAGAACACAGGAGCTGCGAAGGACTAGCCAAGAAGAGCGCAAAAGTACCACAACATGCCTGCCTCCACAGCTTTTTCCTTGGGGACATGCCTAATTCCTGGCTGATTTGCCTTTCTCGTCTTAGGGTTGGGGTTCGGCCTAGGGCTAGGATATTTTTAACTAGGAAGCCCTGAGTTCCAGGCTTACTGCATCTGCCAAAGGCATCCCAAAGGGAGTGCAGAAGTGCCACAACATGGCTGCTTTCACGGCTTTTCCCTTAGGAAGAACCCTAATACGCGGCTGATTTACCTTCCTAGGGTTACTGTTAGGCTTAGGCCTAGGACTTTTAAAACCAGGAAGCCCTGGGCTCCAGGCACACTGCAGCTGCGAAAGGCATCCCAAGAGGGCCGCAGAAGTGACACAACTTGGCTGCCTCTGCTGCTATTCTCATGAGACCATCCCGAACCATAGGCTGATTTTCCTTCCTAGGGTTAAGGTTTGAGTTACGCCTAGGGTAAGGGTTCTATTAACCAGAAAGCCCTGAGTTCCAAGAACACAGCAGCTGCGAAGGACTACCCAAGAACAGCGCAAAAGTACCACAACATGCCTGCCTCCACAGCTTTTTCCTTGGGGACATGCCTAATTCCTGGCTGATTTGCCTTTCTCGTCTTAGGGTTGGGGTTCGGCCTAGGGCTAGGATTTTTAAAATCAGGAAGCCCTGAGTTCCAGGCACACTGGAGCTGTGAAAGGCATCCCAAAGGGAGTGCAAAAGTGCCACAACATGGTTGCTTTCACGGCTTTTTCCTTGGCAAGAAACTTAACACCAGGCTGATTTCCCTTCCCAGGGTTACTGTAAGGCTTAGGCCTAGGGCTAGGATTTTTAAAACTAGGAAGCCATTAGATCCAGGCACACTGCAGCTGTTCAAGGCATCCCAAGGGGAGTACAAAAGTGCAACAACATGGCAGCTTTCACAGCTTTTTCCTTGGCACCATCCCTATACCTAGGCTGATTTATCTGCCTAGGGTTAGGGTTAGGGTTCAGCCTAGGTCTTGGAGTTTTTTAACCAGGAAGCCCTGAGACCCAAGCTTACTGCATCTGCCAAAGGCATCCCAAAGGGAGTGCAGAAGTGCCACAACATGGCTGCTTTCACGGCTTTTCCCTTAGGAAGAACCCTAATACGCAGCTGATTTACCTTCCTAGGGTTACTGTTAGGCTTAGGCCTAGGACTTTTAAAACCAGGAAGCCCTGGGCTCCAGGCACACTGCAGCTGCGAAAGGCATCCCAAGGGGAGCGCAAAAGTGACACAACTTGGCTGCCACCACTGATATTTCCATGAGACCATCCCGAACCATAGGCTGATTTTCCTTCCTAGGGTTAAGGTTTTAGTTACGCCTAGGGTAAGGGTTCTATTAACCAGAAAGCCCTGAGTTCCAAGAACACAGCAGCTGCGAAGGACTAGCCAAGAAGAGCGCAAAAGTACCACAACATGCCTGCCTCCACAGCTTTTTCCTTGGGGACATGCCTAATTCCTGGCTGATTTGCCTTTCTCGTCTTAGGGTTGGGGTTCGGCCTAGGGCTAGGATATTTTTAACTAGGAAGCCCTGAGTTCCAGGCTTACTGCATCTGCCAAAGGCATCCCAAAGGGAGTGCAGAAGTGCCACAACATGGCTGCTTTCACGGCTTTTCCCTTAGGAAGAACCCTAATACGCGGCTGATTTACCTTCCTAGGGTTACTGTTAGGCTTAGGCCTAGGACTTTTAAAACCAGGAAGCCCTGGGCTCCAGGCACACTGCAGCTGTTAAAGGCATCCCAAGAGGGCCGCAGAAGTGACACAACTTGGCTGCCTCTGTTGCTATTCTCATGAGACCATCCCGAACCATAGGCTGATTTTCCTTCCTAGGGTTAATGTTTGAGTTACGCCTAGGGTAAGAGGTCTATTAACCAGAAAGACCTGAGTTCCAAGAACACAGCAGCTGCGAAGGACTACCCAAGAAGAGCGCAAAAGTACCACAACATGCCTGCCTCCACAGCTTTTTCCTTGGGGACATGCCTAATTCCTGGCTGATTTGCCTTTCTCGTCTTAGGGTTGGGGTTCGGCCTAGGGCTAGGATATTTTTAACTAGGAAGCCCTGAGTTCCAGGCTTACTGCATCTGCCAAAGGCATCCCAAAGGGAGTGCAGAAGTGCCACAACATGGCTGCTTTCACGGCTTTTCCCTTAGGAAGAACCCTAATACGCGGCTGCTTTACCTTCCTAGGGTTACTGTTAGGCTTAGGCCTAGGACTTTTAAAACCAGGAAGCCCTGGGCTCCAGGCACACTGCAGCTGCGAAAGGCATCCCAAGGGGAGCGCAAAAGTGACACAACTTGGCTGCCACCACTGATATTTCCATGAGACCATCCCGAACCATAGGCTGATTTTCCTTCCTAGGGTTAAGGTTTGAGTTACGCCTAGGGTAAGGGTTCTATTAACCAGAAAGCCCTGAGTTCCAAGAACACAGGAGCTGCGAAGGACTAGCCAAGAAGAGCGCAAAAGTACCACAACATGCCTGCCTCCACAGCTTTTTCCTTGGGGACATGCCTAATTCCTGGCTGATTTGCCTTTCTCGTCTTAGGGTTGGGGTTCGGCCTAGGGCTAGGATATTTTTAACTAGGAAGCCCTGAGTTCCAGGCTTACTGCATCTGCCAAAGGCATCCCAAAGGGAGTGCAGAAGTGCCACAACATGGCTGCTTTCACGGCTTTTCCCTTAGGAAGAACCCTAATACGCGGCTGATTTACCTTCCTAGGGTTACTGTTAGGCTTAGGCCTAGGACTTTTAAAACCAGGAAGCCCTGGGCTCCAGGCACACTGCAGCTGCGAAAGGCATCCCAAGAGGGCCGCAGAAGTGACACAACTTGGCTGCCTCTGCTGCTATTCTCATGAGACCATCCCGAACCATAGGCTGATTTTCCTTCCTAGGGTTAAGGTTTGAGTTACGCCTAGGGTAAGGGTTCTATTAACCAGAAAGCCCTGAGTTCCAAGAACACAGCAGCTGCGAAGGACTACCCAAGAAGAGCGCAAAAGTACCACAACATGCCTGCCTCCACAGCTTTTTCCTTGGGGACATGCCTAATTCCTGGCTGATTTGCCTTTCTCGTCTTAGGGTTGGGGTTCGGCCTAGGGCTAGGATTTTTAAAATCAGGAAGCCCTGAGTTCCAGGCACACTGGAGCTGTGAAAGGCATCCCAAAGGGAGTGCAAAAGTGCCACAACATGGTTGCTTTCACGGCTTTTTCCTTGGCAAGAAACTTAACACCAGGCTGATTTCCCTTCCCAGGGTTACTGTAAGGCTTAGGCCTAGGGCTAGGATTTTTAAAACTAGGAAGCCATTAGATCCAGGCACACTGCAGCTGTTCAAGGCATCCCAAGGGGAGTACAAAAGTGCAACAACATGGCAGCTTTCACAGCTTTTTCCTTGGCACCATCCCTATACCTAGGCTGATTTATCTGCCTAGGGTTAGGGTTAGGGTTCAGCCTAGGTCTTGGAGTTTTTTAACCAGGAAGCCCTGAGACCCAAGCTTACTGCATCTGCCAAAGGCATCCCAAAGGGAGTGCAGAAGTGCCACAACATGGCTGCTTTCACGGCTTTTCCCTTAGGAAGAACCCTAATACGCAGCTGATTTACCTTCCTAGGGTTACTGTTAGGCTTAGGCCTAGGACTTTTAAAACCAGGAAGCCCTGGGCTCCAGGCACACTGCAGCTGCGAAAGGCATCCCAAGGGGAGCGCAAAAGTGACACAACTTGGCTGCCACCACTGATATTTCCATGAGACCATCCCGAACCATAGGCTGATTTTCCTTCCTAGGGTTAAGGTTTGAGTTACGCCTAGGGTAAGGGTTCTATTAACCAGAAAGCCCTGAGTTCCAAGAACACAGCAGCTGCGAAGGACTAGCCAAGAAGAGCGCAAAAGTACCACAACATGCCTGCCTCCACAGCTTTTTCCTTGGGGACATGCCTAATTCCTGGCTGATTTGCCTTTCTCGTCTTAGGGTTGGGGTTCGGCCTAGGGCTAGGATATTTTTAACTAGGAAGCCCTGAGTTCCAGGCACACTGGAGCTGTGAAAGGCATCCCAAAGGGAGTGCAAAAGTGCCACAACATGGTTGCTTTCACGGCTTTTCCCTTAGGAAGAACCCTAATACGCGGCTGATTTACCTTCCTAGGGTTACTGTTAGGCTTAGGCCTAGGACTTTTAAAACCAGGAAGCCCTGGGCTCCAGGCACACTGCAGCTGCGAAAGGCATCCCAAGGGGAGCGCAAAAGTGACACAACTTGGCTGCCTCTGCTGCTATTCTCATGAGACCATCCCGAACCATAGGCTGATTTTCCTTCCTAGGGTTAATGTTTGAGTTACGCCTAGGGTAAGAGTTCTATTAACCAGAAAGCCCTGAGTTCCAAGAACACAGCAGCTGCGAAGGACTACCCAAGAAGAGCGCAAAAGTACCACAACGTGCCTGCCTCCACAGCTTTTTCCTTGGGGACATGCCTAATTCCTGGCTGATTTGCCTTTCTCGTCTTAGGGTTGGGTTCAGCCTAGGGCTAGGATTTTTAAAATCAGGAAGCCCTGAGTTCCAGGCACACTGGAGCTGTGAAAGCCATCCCAAAGGGAGTGCAGAAGTGCCACAACATGGCTGCTTTCACGGCTTTTCCCTTAGGAAGAACCCTAATACGCGGCTGATTTACCTTCCTAGGGTTACTGTTAGGCTTAGGCCTAGGACTTTTTAAACCAGGAAGCCCTGGGCTCCAGGCACACTGCAGCTGCGAAAGGCATCCCAAGGAGAGCGCAAAAGTGACACAACTTGGCTGCCTCTGCTTCTATTCTCCTGAGACCATCCCGAACCATAGGCTGATTTTCCTTCCTAGGGTTAATGTTTGAGTTTCGCCTAGGGTAAGAGGTCTATTAACCAGAAAGACCTGAGTTCGAAGAACACAGCAGCTGCAAAGGACTAGCCAAGAAGAGCGCAAAAGTACCACAACATGCCTGCCTCCACAGCTTTTTCCTTGGGGACATGCCTAATTCCTGGCTGATTTGCCTTTCTCGTCTTAGGGTTGGGGTTCGGCCTAGGGCTAGGATTTTTTTAACTAGGAAGCCTTGAGTTCCAGGCTTACTGCATCTGCCAAAGGCATCCCAAAGGGAGTGCAGAAGTGCCACAACATGGTTGCTTTCACGGCTTTTCCCTTAGGAAGAACCCTAATACGCGGCTGATTTACCTTCCTAGGGTTACTGTTAGGCTTAGGCCTAGGACTTTTAAAACTAGGAAGCCCTGGGCTCCAGGCACACTGCAGCTGCGAAAGGCATCCCAAGGGGAGCGCAAAAGTGACACAACTTGGCTGCCCCCACTGATATTTCCATGAGACCATCCCGAACCATAGGCTGATTTTCCTTCCTAGGGTTAATGTTTGAGTTACGCCTAGGGTAAGGGTTCTATTAACCAGAAAGCCCTGAGTTCCAAGAACACAGCAGCTGCGAAGGACTAGCCAAGAAGAGCGCAAAAGTACCACAACGTGCCTGCCTCCACAGCTTTTTCCTTGGGGACATGCCTAATTCCTGGCTGATTTGCCTTTCTCGTCTTAGGGTTGGGGTTCGGCCTAGGGCTAGGATTTTTAAAATCAGGAAGCCCTGAGTTCCAGGCACACTGGAGCTGTGAAAGGCATCCAAAAGGGAGTGCAAAAGTGCCACAACATGGTTGCTTTCACGGCTTTTTCCTTGGCAAGAAGCTTAACACCAGGCTGATTTCCCTTCCCAGGGTTACTGTAAGGCTTAGGCCTAGGGCTAGGATTTTTAAAACTAGGAAGACATTAGATCCAGGCACACTGCAGCTGTTCAAGGCATCCCAAGGGGAGTACAAAAGTGCAACAACATGGCAGCTTTCACAGCTTTTTCTTGGCACCATCCCTATACCTAGGCTGATTTATCTGCCTAGGGTTAGGGTTAGGGTTCAGCCTAGGGCTTGGAGTTTTTTATTCAGGAAGCCCTGAGTTCCAGGCTTACTGCATCTGCCAAATGCATCCCAAAGGGAGTGCAAAAGTGCCACAACATGGCTGTTTTCACGGCTTTTCCCTTAGGAAGAACCCTAATACGCGGCTGATTTACCTTCCTAGGGTTACTGTTAGGCTTAGGCCTAGGACTTTTAAAACCAGGAAGCCCTGGGCTCCAGGCACACTGCAGCTGTTAAAGGCATCCCAAGAGGGCCGCAGAAGTGACACAACTTGGCTGCTTCTGCTTCTATTCTCATGAGACCATCCCGAACCATAGGCTGATTTTCCTTCCTAGGGTTAAGGTTTGAGTTACGCCTAGGGTAAGGGTTCTATTAACCAGAAAGCCCTGAGTTCCAAGAACACAGCAGCTGCGCAGGACTAGCCAAGAAGAGCGCAAAAGTACCACAACATGCCTGCCTCCACAGCTTTTTCCTTGGGGACATGCCTAATTCCTGGCTGATTTGCCTTTCTCGTCTTAGGGTTGGGGTTCGGCCTAGGGCTAGGATATTTTTAACTAGGAAGCCCTGAGTTCCAGGCTTACTGCATCTGCCAAAGGCATCCCAAAGGGACTGCAGAAGTGCCACAACATGGCTGCTTTCACGGCTTTTCCCTTAGGAAGAACCCTAATACGCGGCTGCTTTACCTTCCTAGGGTTACTGTTAGGCTTAGGCCTAGGACTTTTAAAACCAGGAAGCCCTGGGCTCCAGGCACACTGCAGCTGCGAAAGGCATCCCAAGGGGAGCGCAAAAGTGACACAACTTGGCTGCCACCACTGATATTTCCATGAGACCATCCCGAACCATAGGCTGATTTTCCTTCCTAGGGTTAAGGTTTGAGTTACGCCTAGGGTAAGGGTTCTATTAACCAGAAAGCCCTGAGTTCCAAGAACACAGCAGCTGCGAAGGGCTACCCAAGAAGAGCGCAAAAGTACCACAACATGCCTGCCTCCACAGCTTTTTCCTTGGGGACATGCCTAATTCCTGGCTGATTTGCCTTTCTCGTCTTAGGGTTGGGGTTCGGCCTAGGGCTAGGATTTTTAAAATCAGGAAGCCCTGAGTTCCAGGCACACTGGAGCTGTGAAAGGCATCCAAAAGGGAGTGCAAAAGTGCCACAACATGGTTGCTTTCACGGCTTTTTCCTTGGCAAGAAGCTTAACACCAGGCTGATTTCCCTTCCCAGGGTTACTGTAAGGCTTAGGCCTAGGGCTAGGATTTTTAAAACTAGGAAGCCCTTAGATCCAGGCACACTGCAGCTGTTCAAGGCATCCCAAGGGGAGTACAAAAGTGCAACAACATGGCAGCTTTCACAGCTTTTTCCTTGGCACCATCCCTATACCTAGGCTGATTTATCTGCCTAGGGTTAGGGTTAGGGTTCAGCCTAGGGCTTGGAGTTTTTTAACCAGGAAGCCCTAAGTTCCAGGCACATGCAGCTGTTCAAGGCATCCCAAGAGAGCCACAGAAGTGACACAACTTGGCTGCCTCTGTTGCTATTCTCATGAGACCATCCCGAATCATAGGCTGATTTTCCTTCCTACGGTTAAAGTTTGAGTTACGCCTAGGGTAAGAGTTCTATTAACCAGAAAGCCCAGAGTTCCAAGAACACAGCAGCTGCGAAGGACTAGCCAAGAAGAGCGCAAAAGTACCACAACGTGCCTGCCTCCACAGCTTTTTCCTTGGGGACATGCCTAATTCCTGGCTGATTTGCCTTTCTCGTCTTAGGGTTGGGGTTAGGCCTAGGGCTAGGATTTTTTTAACTAGGAAGCCCTGAGTTCCAGGCTTACTTCATCTGCCAAAAGCATCCCAAAGGGAGTGCAGAAGTGCCACAACATGGCTGCTTTCACGGCTTTTCCCTTAGGAAGAACCCTAATACGCGGCTGATTTACCTTCCTAGTGTTACTGTAAGGCTTAGGCCTAGGACTTTTAAAACTAGGAAGCCCTTAGATCCAGTCACACTTCAGCTGTTCAAGGCATCCCAAGGGGAGTACTAAAGTACCACAACATGGCAGCTTTCACAGCTTTTTCCTTGGGGACATGCCTAATTCCTGGCTGATTTGCCTTTCTCATCTTAGGGTTGGGGTTCGGCCTAGGGCTAGGATTTTTTTAACTAGGAAGCCCTGAGTTCCAGGCTTACTGCATCTGCCAAAGGCATCCCAAAGGGAGTGCAGAAGTGCCACAACATGGCTGCTTTCACGGCTTTTCCCTTAGGAAGAACCCTAATACGCGGCTGCTTTACCTTCCTAGGGTTACTGTTAGGCTTAGGCCTAGGACTTTTAAAACCAGGAAGCCCTGGGCTCCAGGCACACTGCAGCTGCGAAAGGCATCCCAAGGGGAGCGCAAAAGTGACACAACTTGGCTGCCACCACTGATATTTTTATGAGACCATCCCGAACCATAGGCTGATTTTCCTTCCTAGGGTTAAGGTTTGAGTTACGCCTAGGGTAAGGGTTCTATTAACCAGAAAGCCCTGAGTTCCAAGAACACAGCAGCTGCGAAGGACTTCCCAAGAAGAGCGCAAAAGTACCACAACATGCCTGCCTCCACAGCTTTTTCCTTGGGGACATGCCTAATTCCTGGCTGATTTGCCTTTCTCGTCTTAGGGTTGGGTTCAGCCTAGGGCTAGGATTTTTAAAATCAGGAAGCCCTGAGTTCCAGGCACACTGGAGCTGTGAAAGGCATCCAAAAGGGAGTGCAAAAGTGCCACAACATGGTTGCTTTCACGGCTTTTTCCTTGGCAAGAAGCTTAACACCAGGCTGATTTCCCTTCCCAGGGTTACTGTAAGGCTTAGGCCTAGGGCTAGGATTTTTAAAACTAGGAAGCCCTTAGATCCAGGCACACTGCAGCTGTTCAAGGCATCCCAAGGGGAGTACAAAAGTGCAACAACATGGCAGCTTTCACAGCTTTTTCCTTGGCACCATCCCTATACCTAGGCTGATTTATCTGCCTAGGGTTAGGGTTAGGGTTCAGCCTAGGGCTTGGAGTTTTTTAACCAGGAAGCCCTGAGTTCCAGGCTTACTGCATCTGCCAAAGGCATCCCAAAGGGAGTGCAAAAGTGCCACAACATGGCTGCTTTCACAGCTTTTCCCTTAGGAAGAACCCTAATACCCGGTTGATTTACCTTCCTAGGGTTACTGTTAGGCTTAGGCCTAGGACTGTTAAAACCAGGAAGCCCTGGGCTCCAGGCACACTGCAGCTGTTAAAGGCATCCCAAGAGGGCCGCAGAAGTGACACAACTTGGCTGCCTCTGCTTCTATTCTCATGAGACCATCCCGAACCATAGGCTGATTTTCCTTCCTAGGGTTAAGGTTTGAGTTTCGCCTAGGGTAAGAGGTCTATTAACCAGAAAGACCTGAGTTCCAAGAACACAGCAGCTGCGAAGGACTAGCCAAGAAGAGCGCAAAAGTACCACAACATGCCTGCCTCCACAGCTTTTTCCTTGGGGACATGCCTAATTCCTGGCTGATTTGCCTTTCTCGTCTAAGGGTTGGGGTTCGGCCTAGGGCTAGGATATTTTTAACTAGGAAGCCCTGAGTTCCAGGCTTACTGCATCTGCAAAAGGCATCCCAAAGGGAGTGCAGAAGTGCCACAACATGGCTGCTTTCACGGCTTTTCCCTTAGGAAGAACCCTAATACGCGGCTGATTTACCTTCCTAGGGTTACTGTTAGGCTTAGGCCTAGGACTTTTAAAACCAGGAAGCCCTGGGCTCCAGGCACATGCAGCTGTTCAAGGCATCCCAAGAGGGCCGCAGAAGTGACACAACTTGGCTGCCTCTGTTGCTATTCTCATGAGACCATCCCGAACCATAGGCTGATTTTCCTTCCTAGGGTTAAGGTTTGAGTTACGCCTAGGGTAAGGGTTCTATTAACCAGAAAGCCCTGAGTTCCAAGAACACAGCAGCTGCGAAGGACTTCCCAAGAAGAGCGCAAAAGTACCACAACATGCCTGCCTCCACAGCTTTTTCCTTGGGGACATGCCTAATTCCTGGCTGATTTGCCTTTCTCGTCTTAGGGTTGGGGTTCGGCCTAGGGCTAGGATTTTTTTAACTAGGAAGCCCTGAGTTCCAGGCTTACTTCATCTGCCAAAGGCATCCCAAAGGGAGTGCAGAAGTGCCACAACATGGCTGCTTTCACGGCTTTCCCCTTAGGAAGAACCCTAATACGCGGCTGATTTACCTTCCTAGGGTTACTGTTAGGCTTAGGCCTAGGACTTTTAAAACTAGGAAGCCCTTAGATCCAGGCACACTGCAGCTGTTCAAGGAATCCCAAGGGGAGTACTAAAGTACCACAACATGGCAGCTTTCACAGCTTTTTCCTTGGCACCATCCCTATACATAGGCTGATTTATCTGCCTAGGGTTAGGGTTAGGGTTCAGCCTAGGGCTTGGAGTTTTTTAACCAGGAAGCCCTGAGTTCCAGGCTTACTGCATCTGCCAAAGGCATCCCAAAGGGAGTGCAGAAGTGCCACAACATGGCTGCTTTCATGGCTTTTCCCTTCGGAAGAACCCTAATACGCGGCTGATTTACCTTCCTAGGGTTACTGTTAGGCTTAGGCCTAGGACTTTTAAAACCAGGAAGCCCTGGGCTCCAGGCACTCTGCAGCTGTTAAAGGCATCCCAAGGGGAGCGCAAAAGTGACGCAACTTGGCTGCCACCACTGATATTTCCATGAGACCATCCCGAACCATAGGCTGATTTTCCTTCCTAGGGTTAAGGTTTGAGTTACGCCTAGGGTAAGGGTTCTATTAACCAGAAAGCCCTGAGTTCCAAGAACACAGCAGCTGCGAAGGACTAGCCAAGAAGAGCGCAAAAGTACCACAACATGCCTGCCTCCACAGCTTTTTCCTTGGGGACATGCCTAATTCCTGGCTGATTTGCCTTTCTCGTCTTAGGGTTGGGGTTCGGCCTAGGGCTAGGATTTTTAAAATCAGGAAGCCCTGAGTTCCAGGCACACTGGAGCTGTGAAAGGCATCCAAAAGGGAGTGCAAAAGTGCCACAACATGGCTGCTTTCACGGCTTTTTCCTTGGCGAGAAGCCTAACACCAGGCTGATTTCCCTTCCCAGGGTTACTGTAAGGCTTAGGCCTAGGGCTAGGATTTTTAAAACTAGGAAGCCATTAGATCCAGGCACACTGCAGCTGTTCAAGGCATCCCAAGAGGAGTACAAAAGTGCAACAACATGGCAGCTTTCACAGCTTTTTCCTTGGCACCATCCCTATACCTAGGCTGATTTATCTGCCTAGGGTTAGGGTTAGGCTTCAGACTAGGGCTTGGAGTTTTTTAACCAGGAAGCCCTGAGTTCCAGGCTTACTGCATCTGCCAAATGCATCCCAAAGGGAGTGCAAAAGTGCCACAACATGGCTGCTTTCACGGCTTTTCCCTTAGGAAGAACCCTAATACGCGGCTGATTTACCTTCCTAGGGTTACTGTTAGGCTTAGGCCTAGGACTTTTAAAACCAGGAAGCCCTGGGCTCCAGGCACACTGCAGCTGCGAAAGGCATCCCAAGGGGAGCGCAAAAGTGACACAACTTGGCTGCCACCACTGATATTTCCATGAGACCATCCCGAACCATAGGCTGATTTTCCTTCCTAGGGTTAAGGTTTGAGTTTGGCCTAGGGTAAGAGGTCTATTAACAAGAAAGCCCTGAGTTCCAAGAACACAGCAGCTGCGAAGGACTACCCAAGAAGAGCGCAAAAGTACCACAACGTGCCTGCCTCCACAGCTTTTTCCTTGGGGACATGCCTAATTCCTGGCTGATTTGCCTTTCTCGTCTTAGGGTTGGTGTTCGGCCTAGGGCTAGGATATTTTAAACCAGGAAGCCCTGAGTTCCAGGCTTACTGCATCTGCCAAAGACATCCCTAAGGGAGTGCAGAAGTGCCACAACATGGCTGCTTTCACGGCTTTCCCCTTAGGAAGAACCCTAATACGCGGCTGATTTACCTTCCTAGGGTTACTGTTAGGCTTAGACCTAGGACTTTTAAAACCAGGAAGCCCTGGGCTCCAGGCACACTGCAGCTGCGAAAGGCATCCCAAGGGGAGCGCAAAAGTGACACAACTTGGCTGCCGCCACTGATATTTCCATGAGACCATCCCGAACCATAGGCTGATTTTACTTCCTAGGGTTAAGGTTTGAGTTTCGCCTAGGGTAAGAGGTCTATTCACCAGAAGGACCTGAGTTCGAAGAACACAGCAGCTGCGAAGGACTAGCCAAGAAGAGCGCAAAAGTACCACAACATGCCTGCCTCCACAGCTTTTTCCTTGGGGACATGCCTAATTCCTGGCTGATTTGCCTTTCTCGTCTTAGGGTTGGGGTTCGGCCTTGGGCTAGGATATTTTTAACTAGGAAGCCCTGAGTTCCAGGCTTACTGCATCTGCCAAAGGCATCCCAAAGGGAGTGCAGAAGTGCCACAACATGGCTGCTTTCACGGCTTTTCCCTTAGGAAGAACCCTAATACGCGGCTGATTTACCTTCCTAGGGTTACTGTTAGGCTTAGGCCTAGGACTTTTAAAACCAGGAAGCCCTGGGCTCCAGGCACATGCAGCTGTTCAAGGCATTCCAAGAGGGCCGCAGAAGTGACACAACTTGGCTGCCTCTGTTGCTATTCTCATGAGACCATCCTGAACCATAGGCTGATTTTCCTTCCTAGGGTTAAGGTTTGAGTTACGCCTAGGGTAAGAGTTCTATTAACCAGAAAGCCCTGAGTTCCAAGAACACAGCAGCTGCGAAGGACTACCCAAGAAGACCGCAAAAGTACCACAACGTGCCTGCCTCCACAGCTTTTTCCTTGGGGACATGCCTAATTCCTGGCTGATTTGCCTTTCTCGTCTTAGGGTTGGGGTTCGGCCTAGGGCTAGGATTTTTTTAACTAGGAAGCCCTGAGTTCCAGGCTTACTGCATCTGCCAAAGGCATCCCAAAGGGAGTGCAGAAGTGCCACAACATGGCTGCTTTCACGGCTTTCCCCTTAGGAAGAACCCTAATACGCGGCTGATTTACCTTCCTAGGGTTACTGTTAGGCTTAGGCCTAGGACTTTTAAAACTAGGAAGCCCTTAGATCCCGGCACACTGCAGCTGTTCAAGGAATCCCAAGGGGAGTACTAAAGTACCACAACATGGCAGCTTTCACAGCTTTTTCCTTGGCACCATCCCTCTACATAGGCTGATTTATCAGCCTAGGGTTAGGGTTAGGGTTCAGCCTAGGGCTTGGAGTTTTTTAACCAGGAAGCCCTGAGTTCCAGGCTTACTGCATCTGCCAAAGGCATCCCTAAGGGAGTGCAGAAGTGCCACAACATGGTTGCTTTCACGGCTTTTCCCTTAGGAAGAACCCTAATACCCGGCTGATTTACCTTCCTAGGGTTACTGTTAGGCTTAGGCCTAGGACTTTTAAAACCAGGAAGCCCTGGGCTCCAGGCACTCTGCAGCTGCGAAAGGCATCCCAAGGGGAGCGCAAAAGTGACGCAACTTGGCTGCCACCACTGATATTTCCATGAGACCATCCCGAACCATAGGCTGATTTTCCTTCCTAGGGTTAAGGTTTGAGTTACGCCTAGGGTAAGGGTTCTATTAACCAGAAAGCCCTGAGTTCCAAGAACACAGCAGCTGCGAAGGACTTCCCAAGAAGAGCGCAAAAGTACCACAACATGCCTGCCTCCACAGCTTTTTCCTTGTGGACATGCCTAATTCCTGGCTGATTTGCCTTTCTCGTCTTAGGGTTGGGGTTCGGCCTAGGGCTAGGATTTTTAAAATCAGGAAGCCCTGAGTTCCAGGCACACTGGAGCTGTGAAAGGCATCCAAAAGGGAGTGCAAAAGTGCCACAACATGGTTGCTTTCACGGCTTTTTCCTTGGCAAGAAGCTTAACACCAGGCTGATTTCCCTTCCCAGGGTTACTGTAAGGCTTAGGCCTAGGGCTAGGATTTTTAAAACTAGGAAGCCCTTAGATCCAGGCACACTGCAGCTGTTCAAGGCATCCCAAGGGGAGTACAAAAGTGCAACAACATGGCAGCTTTCACAGCTTTTTCCTTGGCACCATCCCTATACCTAGGCTGATTTATCTGCCTAGGGTTAGGGTTAGGGTTCAGCCTAGGTCTTGGAGTTTTTCAACCAGGAAGCCCTGAGTTCCAGGCTTACTGCATCTGCCAAATGCATCCCAAAGGGAGTGCAGAAGTGCCACAACATGGCTGCTTTCACGGCTTTTCCCTTAGGAAGAACCCTAATACGCGGCTGATTTACCTTCCTAGGGTTACTGTTAGGCTTAGGCCTAGGACTTTTAAAACCAGGAAGCCCTGGGCTCCAGGCACACTGCAGCTGTTAAAGGCATCCCAAGAGGGCCGCAGAAGTGACACAACTTGGCTGCCTCTGTTGCTATTCTCATGAGACCATCCCGAACCATAGGCTGATTTTCCTTCCTAGGGTTAATGTTTGAGTTTCGCCTCGGGTAAGAGGTCTATTAACCAGAAGGACCAGAGTTCCAAGAACACAGCAGCTGCGAAGGACTAGCCAAGAAGAGTGCAAAAGTACCACAACGTGCCTGCCTCCACAGCTTTTTCCTTGGGGACATGCCTAATTCCTGGCTGATTTGCCTTTCTCGTCTTAGGGTTGGGGTTCGGCCTAGGGCTAGGATATTTTTAACTAGGAAGCCCTGAGTTCCAGGCTTACTGCATCTGCCAAAGGCATCCCAAAGGGAGTGCAGAAGTGCCACAACATGGCTGCTTTCACGGCTTTTCCCTTAGGAAGAACCCTAATACGCGGCTGATTTACCTTCCTAGGGTTACTGTTAGGCTTAGGCCTAGGACTTTTAGAACCAGGAAGCCCTGGGCTCCAGGCACATGCAGCTGTTCAAGGCATCCCAAGAGGGCCGCAGAAGTGACACAACTTGGCTGCCTCTGTTGCTATTCTCATGAGACCATCCCGAACCATAGGCTGATTTTCCTTCCTAGGGTTAAGGTTTGAGTTACGCCTAGGGTAAGAGTTCTATTAACCAGAAAGCCCTGAGTTCCAAGAACACAGCAGCTGCGAAGGACTACCCAAGAAGAGCGCAAAACTACCACAACGTGCCTGCCTCCACAGCTTTTTCCTTGGGGACATGCCTAATTCCTGGCTGATTTGCCTTTCTCGTCTAAGGGTTGGGGTTCGGACTAGGGCTAGGATATTTTTAACTAGGAAGCCCTGAGTTCCAGGCTTACTGCATCTGCCAAAGGCATCCCAAAGGGAGTGCAGAAGTGCCACAACATGGCTGCTTTCACAGCTTTCCCCTTAGGAAGAACCCTAATACGCGGCTGATTTACCTTCCTAGGGTTACTGTTAGGCTTAGGCCTAGGACTTTTAAAACTAGGAAGCCCTTAGATCCAGTCACACTGCAGCTGTTCAAGGCATCCCAAGGGGAGTACTAAAGTACCACAACATGGCAGCTTTCACAGCTTTTTCCTTGGCACCATGCCTATACATAGGCTGATTTATCTGCCTAGGGTTAGGGTTAGGCATCAGCCTAGGGCTTGGAGTTTTTTAACCAGGAAGCCCTGAGTTCCAGGCTTACTGCATCTGCCAAAGGCATCCCAAAGGGAGTGCAGAAGTGCCACAACATGGCTGCTTTCACGGCTTTTCCCTTAGGAAGAACCCTAATACGCGGCTGATTTACCTTCCTAGGGTTACTGTTAGGCTTAGGCCTAGGACTTTTAAAACCAGGAAGCCCTGGGCTCCAGGCACTCTGCAGCTGTTAAAGGCATCCCAAGGGGAGCGCAAAAGTGACGAAACTTGGCTGCCACCACTGATATTTCCATGAGACCATCCCGAACCATAGGCTGATTTTCCTTCCTAGGGTTAAGGTTTGAGTTACGCCTAGGGTAAGGGTTCTATTAACCAGAAAGCCCTGAGTTCCAAGAACACAGCAGCTGCGAAGGACTAGCCAAGAAGAGCGCAAAAGTACCACAACATGCCTGCCTCCACAGCTTTTTCCTTGGGGACATGCCTAATTCCTGGCTGATTTGCCTTTCTCGTCTTAGGGTTGGGGTTCGGCCTAGTGCTAGGATTTTTAAAATCAGGAAGCCCTGAGTTCCAGGCACACTGGAGCTGTGAAAGGCATCCAAAAGGGAGTGCAAAAGTGCCACAACATGGCTGCTTTCACGGCTTTTTCCTTGGCGAGAAGCCTAACACCAGGCTGATTTCCCTTCTTAGGGTTACTGTAAGGCTTAGGCCTAGGGCTAGGATTTTTAAAACTAGGAAGCCATTAGATCCAGGCACACTGCAGCTGTTCAAGGCATCCCAAGAGGAGTACAAAAGTGCAACAACATGGCAGCTTTCACAGCTTTTTCCTTGGCACCATCCCTATACCTAGGCTGATTTATCTGCCTAGGGTTAGGGTTAGGCTTCAGCCTAGGGCTTGGAGTTTTTTAACCAGGAAGCCCTGAGTTCCAGGCTTACTGCATCTGCCAAAGGCATCCCAAAGGGAGTGCAAAAGTGCCACAACATGGCTGCTTTCACGGCTTTTCCCTTAGGAAGAACCCTAATACGCGGCTGATTTACCTTCCTAGGGTTACTGTTAGGCTTAGGCCTAGGACTTTTAAAACCAGGAAGCCCTGGGCTCCAGGCACACTGCAGCTGCGAAAGGCATCCCAAGGGGAGCGCAAAAGTGACACAACTTGGCTGCCACCACTGATATTTCCATGAGACCATCCCGAACCATAGGCTGATTTTCCTTCCTAGGGTTACTGTTAGGCTTAGGCCTAGGACTTTTAAAACCAGGAAGCCCTGGGCTCCAGGCACATGCAGCTGTTCAAGGCATCCCAAGAGGGCCACAGAAGTGACACAACTTGGCTGCCTCTGTTGCTATTCTCATGAGACCATCCCGAACCATAGGCTGATTTTCCTTCCTAGGGTTAAGGTTTGAGTTACGCCTAGGGTAAGAGTTCTATTAACCAGAAAGCCCTGAGTTCCAAGAACACAGCAGCTGCGAAGGACTACCCAAGAAGAGCGCAAAAGTACCACAACGTGCCTGCCTCCACAGCTTTTTCCTTGGGGACATGCCTAATTCCTGGCTGATTTGCCTTTCTCGTCTTAGGGTTGGGGTTCGGCCTAGGGCTAGGAATTTTTTAACTAGGAAGCCCTGAGTTCCAGGCTTACTTCATCTGCCAAAAGCATCCCAAAGGGAGTGCAGAAGTGCCACAACATGGCTGCTTTCACGGCTTTCCCCTTAGGAAGAACCCTAATACGCGGCTGATTTACCTTCCTAGGGTTACTGTTAGGCTTAGGCCTAGGACTTTTAAAACTAGGAAGCCCTTAGATCCAGTCACACTGCAGCTGTTCAAGGCATCCCAAGGAGAGTACTAAAGTACCACAACATGGCAGCTTTCACAGCTTTTTCCTTGGCACCATCCCTATACATATGCTGATTTATCTGCCTAGGGTTAGGGTTAGGGTTCAGCCTAGGGCTTGGAGTTTTTTAACCAGGAAGCCCTGAGTTCCAGGCTTACTGCATCTGCCAAAGGCATCCCTAAGGGAGTGCAGAAGTGCCACAACATGGCTGCTTTCACGGCTTTTCCCTTAGGAAGAACCCTAATACGCGGCTGATTTACCTTCCTAGGGTTACTGTTAGGCTTAGGCCTAGGACTTTTAAAACCAGGAAGCCCTGGGCTCCAGGCACACTGCAGCTGTGAAAGGCATCCCAAGGGGAGCGCAAAAGTGACACAACTTGGCTGCCACCACTGATATTTCCATGAGACCATCCCGAACCATAGGCTGATTTTCCTTCCTAGGGTTAAGGTTTGAGTTACGCCTAGGGTAAGGGTTCTATTAACCAGAAAGCCCTGAGTTCCAAGAACACAGCAGCTGCGAAGGACTTCCCAAGAAGAGCGCAAAAGTACCACAACATGCCTGCCTCCACAGCTTTTTCCATGGGGACATGCCTAATTCCTGGCTGATTTGCCTTTCTCGTCTTAGGGTTGGGGTTCGGCCTAGGGCTAGGATTTTTAAAATCAGGAAGCCCTGAGTTCCAGGCACACTGGAGCTGTGAAAGGCATCCAAAAGGGAGTGCAAAAGTGCCACAACATGGTTGCTTTCACGGCTTTTTCCTTGGCAAGAAGCTTAACACCAGGCTGATTTCCCTTCCCAGGGTTACTGTAAGGCTTAGGCCTAGGGCTAGGATTTTTAAAACTAGGAAGCCCTTAGATCCAGGCACACTGCAGCTGTTCAAGGCATCCCAAGGGGAGTACCAAAGTGCAACAACATGGCAGCTTTCACAGCTTTTTCCTTGGCACCATCCCTATACCTAGGCTGATTTATCTGCCTAGGGTTAGGGTTAGGGTTCAGCCTAGGTCTTGGAGTTTTTCAACCAGGAAGCCCTGAGTTCCAGGCTTACTGCATCTGCCAAATGCATCCCAAAGGGAGTGCAGAAGTGCCACAACATGGCTGCTTTCACGGCTTTTCCCTTAGGAAGAACCCTAATACGCGGCTGATTTACCTTCCTAGGGTTACTGTTAGGCTTAGGCCTAGGACTTTTAAAACCAGGAAGCCCTGGGCTCCAGGCACACTGCAGCTGTTAAAGGCATCCCAAGAGGGCCGCAGAAGTGACACAACTTGGCTGCCTCTGTTGCTATTCTCATGAGACCATCCCGAACCATAGGCTGATTTTCCTTCCTAGGGTTAATGTTTGAGTTTCGCCTCGGGTAAGAGGTCTATTAACCAGAAGGACCAGAGTTCCAAGAACACAGCAGCTGCGAAGGACTAGCCAAGAAGAGTGCAAAAGTACCACAACGTGCCTGCCTCCACAGCTTTTTCCTTGGGGACATGCCTAATTCCTGGCTGATTTGCCTTTCTCGTCTTAGGGTTGGGGTTCGGCCTAGGGCTAGGATATTTTTAACCAGGAAGCCCTGAGTTCCAGGCTTACTGCATCTGCCAAAGGCATCCCAAAGGGAGTGCAGAAGTGCCACAACATGGCTGCTTTCACGGCTTTCCCCTTAGGAAGAACCCTAATACGCGGCTGATTTACCTTCCTAGGGTTACTGTTAGGCTTAGGCCTAGGACTTTTAAAACTAGGAAGCCCTTAGATCCAGGCACACTGCAGCTGTTCAAGGAATCCCAAGGGGAGTACTAAAGTACCACAACATGGCAGCTTTCACAGCTTTTTCCTTGGCACCATCCCTATACATAGGCTGATTTATCTGCCTAGGGTTAGGGTTAGGGTTCAGCCTAGGGCTTGGAGTTTTTTAACCAGGAAGCCCTGAGTTCCAGGCTTACTGCATCTGCCAAAGGCATCCCTAAGGGAGTGCAGAAGTGCCACAACATGGCTGCTTTCACGGCTTTTCCCTTAGGAAGAACCCTAATACCCGGCTGATTTACCTTCCTAGGGTTACTGTTAGGCTTAGGCCTAGGACTTTTAAAACCAGGAAGCCCTGGGCTCCAGGCACTCTGCAGCTGCGAAAGGCATCCCAAGGGGAGCGCAAAAGTGACGCAACTTGGCTGCCACCACTGATATTTCCATGAGACCATCCCGAACCATAGGCTGATTTTCCTTCCTAGGGTTAAGGTTTGAGTTACGCCTAGGGTAAGGGTTCTATTAACCAGAAAGCCCTGAGTTCCAAGAACACAGCAGCTGCGAAGGACTACCCAAGAAGAGCGCAAAAGTACCACAACATGCCTGCGTCGATAGCTTTTTCCTTGGGGACATGCCTAATTCCTGGCTGATTTGCCTTTCTCTTCTTAGGGTTGGGGTTCGGCCTAGGGCTAGGATTTTTAAAATCAGGAAGCCCTGAGTTCCAGGCACACTGGAGCTGTGAAAGGCATCCCAAAGGGAGTGCAGAAGTGCCACAACATGGCTGCTTTCACGGCTTTTTCCTTGGCAAGTATCCTAACACCAGGCTGATTTCCCTTCCCAGGGTTACTGTAAGGCTTAGGCCTAGGGCTAGGATTTTTAAAACTAGGAAGCAATTAGATCCAGGCACACTGCAGCTGTTCAAGGCATCCCAAGAGGAGTACAAAAGTGCAACAACATGGCAGCTTTCACAGCTTTTTCCTTGGCACCATCCCTATACCTAGGCTGATTTATCTGCCTAGGGTTAGGGTTAGGGTTCAGCCTAGGGCTTGGAGTTTTTCAACCAGGAAGCCCTGAGTTCCAGGCTTACTGCATCTGCCAAAGGCATCCCAAAGGGAGAGCAGAAGTGCCACAACATGGCTGCTTTCACGGCTTTTCCCTTAGGAAGAACCCTAATACGCGGCTGATTTACCTTCCTAGGGTTACTGTTAGGCTTAGGCCTAGGACTTTTAAAACCAGGAAGCCCTGGGCTCCAGGCACACTGCAGCTGCGAAAGGCATCCCAAGGGGAGCGCAAAAGTGACACAACTTGGCTGCCACCACTGATATTTCCATGAGACCATCCCAAATCATAGGCTGATTTTCCTTCCTAGGGTTAAGGTTTGAGTTACGCCTAGGGTAAGGGTTCTATTAACCAGAAAGCCCTGAGTTCCAAGAACACAGCAGCTGCGAAGGACTACCCAAGAAGAGCGTAAAAGTACCACAACATGCCTGCCTCCACAGCTTTTTCCTTGGGGACATGCCTAATTCCTGGCTGATTTGCCTTTCTCGTCTTAGGGTTGGGGTTCGGCCTAGGGCTAGGATATTTTTAACTAGGAAGCCCTGAGTTCCAGGCTTACTGCATCTGCCAAAGGCATCCCAAAGGGAGTGCAGAAGTGCCACAACATGGCTGCTTTCACGGCTTTTCCCTTAGGAAGAACCCTAATACGCGGCTGATTTACCTTCCTAGGGTTACTGTTAGGCTTAGGCCTAGGACTTTTAGAACCAGGAAGCCCTGGGCTCCAGGCACATGCAGCTGTTCAAGGCATCCCAAGAGGGCCGCAGAAGTGACACAACTTGGCTGCCTCTGTTGCTATTCTCATGAGACCATCCCGAACCATAGGCTGATTTTCCTTCCTAGGGTTAAGGTTTGAGTTACGCCTAGGGTAAGAGTTCTATTAACCAGAAAGCCCTGAGTTCCAAGAACACAGCAGCTGCGAAGGACTAGCCAAGAAGACCGCAAAAGTACCACAACGTGCCTGCCTCCACAGCTTTTTCCTTGGGGACATGCCTAATTCCTGCCTGATTTGCCTTTCTCGTCTAAGGGTTGGGGTTCGGACTAGGGCTAGGATTTTTTTAACTAGGAAGCCCTGAGTTCCAGGCTTACTGCATCTGCCAAAGGCATCCCAAAGGGAGTGCAGAAGTGCCACAACATGGCTGCTTTCACAGCTTTCCCCTTAGGAAGAACCCTAATACGCGGCTGATTTACCTTCCTAGGGTTACTGTTAGGCTTAGGCCTAGGACTTTTAAAACTAGGAAGCCTTAGATCCAGTCACACTGCAGCTGTTCAAGGCATCCCAAGGGGAGTACTAAAGTACCACAACATGGCAGCTTTCACAGCTTTTTCCTTGGCACCATGCCTATACATAGGCTGATTTATCTGCCTAGGGTTAGGGTTAGGGTTCAGCCTAGGGCTTGGAGTTTTTTAACCAGGAAGCCCTGAGTTCCAGGCTTACTGCATCTGCCAAAGGCATCCCAAAGGGAGTGCAGAAGTGCCACAACATGGCTGCTTTCACGGCTTTTCCCTTAGGAAGAACCCTAATACCCGGCTGATTTACCTTCCTAGGGTTACTGTTAGGCTTAGGCCTAGGACTTTTAAAACCAGGAAGCCCTGGGCTCCAGGCACTCTGCAGCTGTTAAAGGCATCCCAAGGGGAGCGCAAAAGTGACGAAACTTGGCTGCCACCACTGATATTTCCATGAGACCATCCCGAACCATAGGCTGATTTTCCTTCCTAGGGTTAAGGTTTGAGTTACGCCTAGGGTAAGGGTTCTATTAACCAGAAAGCCCTGAGTTCCAAGAACACAGCAGCTGCGAAGGACTAGCCAAGAAGAGCGCAAAAGTACCACAACATGCCTGCCTCCACAGCTTTTTCCTTGGGGACATGCCTAATTCCTGGCTGATTTGCCTTTCTCGTCTTAGGGTTGGGGTTCGGCCTAGTGCTAGGATTTTTAAAATCAGGAAGCCCTGAGTTCCAGGCACACTGGAGCTGTGAAAGGCATCCAAAAGGGAGTGCAAAAGTGCCACAACATGGCTGCTTTCACGGCTTTTTCCTTGGCGAGAAGCCTAACACCAGGCTGATTTCCCTTCTTAGGGTTACTGTAAGGCTTAGGCCTAGGGCTAGGATTTTTAAAACTAGGAAGCCATTAGATCCAGGGACACTGCAGCTGTTCAAGGCATCCCAAGAGGAGTACAAAAGTGCAACAACATGGCAGCTTTCACAGCTTTTTCCTTGGCACCATCCCTATACCTAGGCTGATTTATCTGCCTAGGGTTAGGGTTAGGCTTCAGCCTAGGGCTTGGAGTTTTTTAACCAGGAAGCCCTGAGTTCCAGGCTTACTGCATCTGCCAAAGGCATCCCAAAGGGAGTGCAAAAGTGCCACAACATGGCTGCTTTCACGGCTTTTCCCTTAGGAAGAACCCTAATACGCGGCTGATTTACCTTCCTAGGGTTACTGTTAGGCTTAGGCCTAGGACTTTTAAAACCAGGAAGCCCTGGGCTCCAGGCACACTGCAGCTGCGAAAGGCATCCCAAGGGGAGCGCAAAAGTGACACAACTTGGCTGCCACCACTGATATTTCCATGAGACCATCCCGAACCATAGGCTGATTTTCCTTCCTAGGGTTACTGTTAGGCTTAGGCCTAGGACTTTTAAAACCAGGAAGCCCTGGGCTCCAGGCACATGCAGCTGTTCAAGGCATCCCAAGAGGGCCACAGAAGTGACACAACTTGGCTGCCTCTGTTGCTATTCTCATGAGACCATCCCGAACCATAGGCTGATTTTCCTTCCTAGGGTTAAGGTTTGAGTTACGCCTAGGGTAAGAGTTCTATTAACCAGAAAGCCCTGAGTTCCAAGAACACAGCAGCTGCGAAGGACTACCCAAGAAGAGCGCAAAAGTACCACAACGTGCCTGCCTCCACAGCTTTTTCCTTGGGGACATGCCTAATTCCTGGCTGATTTGCCTTTCTCGTCTTAGGGTTGGGGTTCGGCCTAGGGCTAGGAATTTTTTAACTAGGAAGCCCTGAGTTCCAGGCTTACTTCATCTGCCAAAAGCATCCCAAAGGGAGTGCAGAAGTGCCACAACATGGCTGCTTTCACGGCTTTCCCCTTAGGAAGAACCCTAATACGCGGCTGATTTACCTTCCTAGGGTTACTGTTAGGCTTAGGCCTAGGACTTTTAAAACTAGGAAGCCCTTAGATCCAGTCACACTGCAGCTGTTCAAGGCATCCCAAGGGGAGTACTAAAGTACCACAACATGGCAGCTTTCACAGCTTTTTCCTTGGCACCATCCCTATACATATGCTGATTTATCTGCCTAGGGTTAGGGTTAGGGTTCAGCCTAGGGCTTGGAGTTTTTTAACCAGGAAGCCCTGAGTTCCAGGCTTACTGCATCTGCCAAAGGCATCCCTAAGGGAGTGCAGAAGTGCCACAACATGGCTGCTTTCACGGCTTTTCCCTTAGGAAGAACCCTAATACGCGGCTGATTTACCTTCCTAGGGTTACTGTTAGGCTTAGGCCTAGGACTTTTAAAACCAGGAAGCCCTGGGCTCCAGGCACACTGCAGCTGTGAAAGGCATCCCAAGGGGAGCGCAAAAGTGACACAACTTGGCTGCCACCACTGATATTTCCATGAGACCATCCCGAACCATAGGCTGATTTTCCTTCCTAGGGTTAAGGTTTGAGTTACGCCTAGGGTAAGGGTTCTATTAACCAGAAAGCCCTGAGTTCCAAGAACACAGCAGCTGCGAAGGACTTCCCAAGAAGAGCGCAAAAGTACCACAACATGCCTGCCTCCACAGCTTTTTCCTTGGGGACATGCCTAATTCCTGGCTGATTTGCCTTTCTCGTCTTAGGGTTGGGGTTCGGCCTAGGGCTAGGATTTTTAAAATCAGGAAGCCCTGAGTTCCAGGCACACTGGAGCTGTGAAAGGCATCCAAAAGGGAGTGCAAAAGTGCCACAACATGGTTGCTTTCACGGCTTTTTCCTTGGCAAGAAGCTTAACACCAGGCTGATTTCCCTTCCCAGGGTTACTGTAAGGCTTAGGCCTAGGGCTAGGATTTTTAAAACTAGGAAGCCCTTAGATCCAGGCACACTGCAGCTGTTCAAGGCATCCCAAGGGGAGTACCAAAGTGCAACAACATGGCAGCTTTCACAGCTTTTTCCTTGGCACCATCCCTATACCTAGGCTGATTTATCTGCCTAGGGTTAGGTTTAGGGTTCAGCCTAGGTCTTGGAGTTTTTCAACCAGGAAGCCCTGAGTTGCAGGCTTACTGCATCTGCCAAATGCATCCCAAAGGGAGTGCAGAAGTGCCACAACATGGCTGCTTTCACGGCTTTTCCCTTAGGAAGAACCCTAATACGCGGCTGATTTACCTTCCTAGGGTTACTGTTAGGCTTAGGCCTAGGACTTTTAAAACCAGGAAGCCCTGGGCTCCAGGCACACTGCAGCTGTTAAAGGCATCCCAAGAGGGCCGCAGAAGTGACACAACTTGGCTGCCTCTGTTGCTATTCTCATGAGACCATCCCGAACCATAGGCTGATTTTCCTTCCTAGGGTTAATGTTTGAGTTTCGCCTAGGGTAAGAGGTCTATTAACCAGAAGGACCAGAGTTCCAAGAACACAGCAGCTGCGAAGGACTACCCAAGAAGAGCGCAAAAGTACCACAACATGCCTGCCTCCACAGCTTTTTCCTTGGGGACATGCCTAATTCCTGGCTGATTTGCCTTTCTCGTCTTAGGGTTGGGATTCGGCCTAGGGCTAGGATATTTTTAACCAGGAAGCCCTGAGTTCCAGGCTTACTGCATCTGCCAAAGACATCCCAAAGGGAGTGCAAAAGTGCCACAACATGGCTGCTTTCACGGCTTTTCCCTTCGGAAGAACCCTAATACCCGGCTGATTTACCTTCCTAGGGTTACTGTTAGGCTTAGGCCTAGGACTTTTAAAACCAGGAAGCCCTGGGCTCCAGGCACTCTGCAGCTGCGAAAGGCATCCCAAGGGGAGCGCAAAAGTGACGCAACTTGGCTGCCACCACTGATATTTCCATGAGACCATCCCGAACCATAGGCTGATTTTCCTTCCTAGGGTTAAGGTTTGAGTTACGCCTAGGGTAAGGGTTCTATTAACCAGAAAGCCCTGAGTTCCAAGAACACAGCAGCTGCGAAGGACTACCCAAGAAGAGCGCAAAAGTACCACAACATGCCTGCGTCGATAGCTTTTTCCTTGGGGACATGCCTAATTCCTGGCTGATTTGCCTTTCTCGTCTTAGGGTTGGGGTTCGGCCTAGTGCTAGGATTTTTAAAATCAGGAAGCCCTGAGTTCCAGGCACACTGGAGCTGTGAAGGCATCCAAAAGGGAGTGCAGAAGTGCCACAACATGGCTGCTTTCACGGCTTTTTCCTTGGCAAGAAGCCTAACACCAGGCTGATTTCCCTTCCCAGGGTTACTGTAAGGCTTAGGCCTAGGGCTAGGATTTTTAAAACTAGGAAGCCATTAGATCCAGGCACACTGCAGCTGTTCAAGGCATCCCAAGAGGAGTACAAAAGTGCAACAACATGGCAGCTTTCACAGCTTTTTCCTTGGCACCATCCCTATACCTAGGCTGATTTATCTGCCTAGGGTTAGGGTTAGGCTTCAGCCTAGGGCTTGGAGTTTTTTAACCAGGAAGCCCTGAGTTCCAGGCTTACTGCATCTGCCAAATGCATCCCAAAGGGAGTGCAAAAGTGCCACAACATGGCTGCTTTCACAGCTTTTCCCTTAGGAAGAACCCTAATACCCGGCTGATTTACCTTCCTAGGGTTACTGTTAGGCTTAGGCCTAGGACTTTTAAAACCAGGAAGCCCTGGGCTCCAGGCACACTGCAGCTGTTAAAGGCATCCCAAGAGGGCCGCAGAAGTGACACAACTTGGCTGCCTCTGCTTCTATTCTCATGAGACCATCCTGAACCATAGGCTGATTTTCCTTCCTAGGGTTAATGTTTGAGTTACGCCTAGGGTAAGAGGTCTATTAACCAGAAAGACCTGAGTTCCAAGAACACAGCAGCTGCGATGGACTAGCCAAGAAGAGCGTAAAAGTACCACAACATGCCTGCCTCCACAGTTTTTTCATTGGGGACATGTCTAATTCCTGGCTGATTTGCCTTTCTCGTCTTAGGGTTGGGGTTCGGCCTAGGGCTAGGATATTTTTAACTAGGAAGCCCTGAGTTCCAGGCTTACTGCATCTGCCAAAGGCATCCCTAAGGGAGTGCAGAAGTGCCACAACATGGCTGCTTTCACGGCTTTTCCCTTAGGAAGAACCCTAATACCTGGCTGATTTACCTTCCTAGGGTTACTGTTAGGCTTAGGCCTAGGACTTTTAAAACCAGGAAGCCCTGGGCTCCAGGCACACTGCAGCTGCGAAAGGCATCCCAAGGGGAGCGCAAAAGTGACACAACTTGGCTGCCACCACTGATATTTCCATGAGACCATCCCGAACCATAGGCTGATTTTCCTTCCTAGGGTTAAGGTTTGAGTTACGCCTAGGGTAAGGGTTCTATTAACCAGAAAGCCCTGAGTTCCAAGAACACAGCAGCTGCGAAGGACTAGCCAAGAAGAGCGCAAAAGTACCACAACATGCCTGCCTCCACAGCTTTTTCCTTGGGGACATGCCTAATTCCTGGCTGATTTATCTGCCTAGGGTTAGGGTTAGGCTTCAGCCTAGGGCTTGGAGATTTTAACCAGGAAGCCCTGAGTTCCAGGCTTACTGCATCTGCCAAAGGCATCCCAAAGGGAGTGCAAAAGTGCCACAACATGGCTGCTTTCACAGCTTTTCCCTTAGGAAGAACCCTAATACGCGGCTGATTTACCTTCCTAGGGTTACTGTTAGGCTTAGGCCTAGGACTTTTAAAACCAGGAAGCCCTGGGCTCCAGGCACACTGCAGCTGTTAAAGGCATCCCAAGAGGGCCGCAGAAGTGACACAACTTGGCTGCCTCTGCTTCTATTCTCATGAGACCATCCCGAACCATAGGCTGATTTTCCTTCCTAGGGTTAATGTTTGAGTTACGCCTAGGGTAAGAGTTCTATTAACCAGAAAGCCCTGAGTTCCAAGAACACAGCAGCTGCGAAGGACTACCCAAGAAGAGCGCAAAAGTACCACAACGTGCCTGCCTCCACAGCTTTTTCCTTGGGGACATGCCTAATTCCTGGCTGATTTGCCTTTCTCGTCTTAGGGTTGGGGTTCGGCCTAGGGCTAGGATTTTTTTAACTAGGAAGCCCTGAGTTCCAGGCTTACTGCATCTGCCAAAAGCATCCCAAAGGGAGTGCAGAAGTGCCACAACATGGCTGCTTTCACGGCTTTCCCCTTAGGAAGAACCCTAATACGCGGCTGATTTACCTTCCTAGGGTTACTGTTAGGCTTAGGCCTAGGACTTTTAAAACTAGGAAGCCCTTAGATCCAGTCACACTGCAGCTGTTCAAGGCATCCCAAGGGGAGTACTAAAGTACCACAACATGGCAGCTTTCACAGCTTTTTCCTTGGCACCATCCCTATACATATGCTGATTTATCTGCCTAGGGTTAGGGTTAGGGTTCAGCCTAGGGCTTGGAGTTTTTTAACCAGGAAGCCCTGAGTTCCAGGCTTACTGCATCTGCCAAAGGCATCCCTAAGGGAGTGCAGAAGTGCCACAACATGGCTGCTTTCACGGCTTTTCCCTTAGGAAGAACCCTAATACGCGGCTGATTTACCTTCCTAGGGTTACTGTTAGGCTTAGGCCTAGGACTTTTAAAACCAGGAAGCCCTGGGCTCCAGGCACACTGCAGCTGCGAAAGGCATCCCAAGGGGAGCGCAAAAGTGACACAACTTGGCTGCCACCACTGATATTTCCATGAGACCATCCCGAACCATAGGCTGATTTTCCTTCCTAGGGTTAAGGTTTGAGTTACGCCTAGGGTAAGGGTTCTATTAACCAGAAAGCCCTGAGTTCCAAGAACACAGCAGCTGCGAAGGACTTCCCAAGAAGAGCGCAAAAGTACCACAACATGCCTGCCTCCACAGCTTTTTCCTTGGGGACATGCCTAATTCCTGGCTGATTTGCCTTTCTCGTCTTAGGGTTGGGGTTCGGCCTAGGGCTAGGATTTTTAAAATCAGGAAGCCCTGAGTTCCAGGCACACTGGAGCTGTGAAAGGCATCCAAAAGGGAGTGCAAAAGTGCCACAACATGGTTGCTTTCACGGCTTTTTCCTTGGCAAGAAGCTTAACACCAGGCTGATTTCCCTTCCCAGGGTTACTGTAAGGCTTAGGCCTAGGGCTAGGATTTTTAAAACTAGGAAGCCCTTAGATCCAGGCACACTGCAGCTGTTCAAGGCATCCCAAGAGGAGTACAAAAGTGCAACAACATGGCAGCTTTCACAGCTTTTTCCTTGGCACCATCCCTATACCTAGGCTGATTTATCTGCCTAGGGTTAGGGTTAGGCTTCAGCCTAGGGCTTGGAGTTTTTTAACCAGGAAGCCCTGAGTTCCAGGCTTACTGCATCTGCCAAATGCATCCCAAAGGGAGTGCAAAAGTGCCACAACATGGCTGCTTTCACAGCTTTTCCCTTAGGAAGAACCCTAATACCCGGCTGATTTACCTTCCTAGGGTTACTGTTAGGCTTAGGCCTAGGACTTTTAAAACCAGGAAGCCCTGGGCTCCAGGCACACTGCAGCTGTTAAAGGCATCCCAAGAGGGCCGCAGAAGTGACACAACTTGGCTGCCTCTGCTTCTATTCTCATGAGACCATCCTGAACCATAGGCTGATTTTCCTTCCTAGGGTTAATGTTTGAGTTACGCCTAGGGTAAGAGGTCTATTAACCAGAAAGACCTGAGTTCCAAGAACACAGCAGCTGCGATGGACTAGCCAAGAAGAGCGTAAAAGTACCACAACATGCCTGCCTCCACAGTTTTTTCATTGGGGACATGTCTAATTCCTGGCTGATTTGCCTTTCTCGTCTTAGGGTTGGGGTTCGGCCTAGGGCTAGGATATTTTTAACTAGGAAGCCCTGAGTTCCAGGCTTACTGCATCTGCCAAAGGCATCCCTAAGGGAGTGCAGAAGTGCCACAACATGGCTGCTTTCACGGCTTTTCCCTTAGGAAGAACCCTAATACCTGGCTGATTTACCTTCCTAGGGTTACTGTTAGGCTTAGGCCTAGGACTTTTAAAACCAGGAAGCCCTGGGCTCCAGGCACACTGCAGCTGCGAAAGGCATCCCAAGGGGAGCGCAAAAGTGACACAACTTGGCTGCCACCACTGATATTTCCATGAGACCATCCCGAACCATAGGCTGATTTTCCTTCCTAGGGTTAAGGTTTGAGTTACGCCTAGGGTAAGGGTTCTATTAACCAGAAAGCCCTGAGTTCCAAGAACACAGCAGCTGCGAAGGACTTCCCAAGAAGAGCGCAAAAGTACCACAACATGCCTGCCTCCACAGCTTTTTCCTTGGGGACATGCCTAATTCCTGGCTGATTTATCTGCCTAGGGTTAGGGTTAGGCTTCAGCCTAGGGCTTGGAGATTTTAACCAGGAAGCCCTGAGTTCCAGGCTTACTGCATCTGCCAAAGGCATCCCAAAGGGAGTGCAAAAGTGCCACAACATGGCTGCTTTCACAGCTTTTCCCTTAGGAAGAACCCTAATACGCGGCTGATTTACCTTCCTAGGGTTACTGTTAGGCTTAGGCCTAGGACTTTTAAAACCAGGAAGCCCTGGGCTCCAGGCACACTGCAGCTGTTAAAGGCATCCCAAGAGGGCCGCAGAAGTGACACAACTTGGCTGCCTCTGCTTCTATTCTCATGAGACCATCCCGAACCATAGGCTGATTTTCCTTCCTAGGGTTAATGTTTGAGATACGCCTAGGGTAAGAGTTCTATTAACCAGAAAGCCCTGAGTTCCAAGAACACAGCAGCTGCGAAGGACTACCCAAGAAGAGCGCAAAAGTACCACAACGTGCCTGCCTCCACAGCTTTTTCCTTGGGGACATGCCTAATTCCTGGCTGATTTGCCTTTCTCGTCTTAGGGTTGGGGTTCGGCCTAGGGCTAGGATTTTTTTAACTAGGAAGCCCTGAGTTCCAGGCTTACTGCATCTGCCAAAAGCATCCCAAAGGGAGTGCAGAAGTGCCACAACATGGCTGCTTTCACGGCTTTCCCCTTAGGAAGAACCCTAATACGCGGCTGATTTACCTTCCTAGGGTTACTGTTAGGCTTAGGCCTAGGACTTTTAAAACTAGGAAGCCCTTAGATCCAGTCACACTGCAGCTGTTCAAGGCATCCCAAGGGGAGTACTAAAGTACCACAACATGGCAGCTTTCACAGCTTTTTCCTTGGCACCATCCCTATACATATGCTGATTTATCTGCCTAGGGTTAGGGTTAGGGTTCAGCCTAGGGCTTGGAGTTTTTTAACCAGGAAGCCCTGAGTTCCAGGCTTACTGCATCTGCCAAAGGCATCCCTAAGGGAGTGCAGAAGTGCCACAACATGGCTGCTTTCACGGCTTTTCCCTTAGGAAGAACCCTAATACGCGGCTGATTTACCTTCCTAGGGTTACTGTTAGGCTTAGGCCTAGGACTTTTAAAACCAGGAAGCCCTGGGCTCCAGGCACACTGCAGCTGCGAAAGGCATCCCAAGGGGAGCGCAAAAGTGACACAACTTGGCTGCCACCACTGATATTTCCATGAGACCATCCCGAACCATAGGCTGATTTTCCTTCCTAGGGTTAAGGTTTGAGTTACGCCTAGGGTAAGGGTTCTATTAACCAGAAAGCCCTGAGTTCCAAGAACACAGCAGCTGCGAAGGACTTCCCAAGAAGAGCGCAAAAGTACCACAACATGCCTGCCTCCACAGCTTTTTCCTTGGGGACATGCCTAATTCCTGGCTGATTTGCCTTTCTCGTCTTAGGGTTGGGGTTCGGCCTAGGGCTAGGATTTTTAAAATCAGGAAGCCCTGAGTTCCAGGCACACTGGAGCTGTGAAAGGCATCCAAAAGGGAGTGCAAAAGTGCCACAACATGGTTGCTTTCACGGCTTTTTCCTTGGCAAGAAGCTTAACACCAGGCTGATTTCCCTTCCCAGGGTTACTGTAAGGCTTAGGCCTAGGGCTAGGATTTTTAAAAGTAGGAAGCCCTTAGATCCAGGCACACTGCAGCTGTTCAAGGCATCCCAAGGGGAGTACCAAAGTGCAACAACATGGCAGCTTTCACAGCTTTTTCCTTGGCACCATCCCTATACCTAGGCTGATTTATCTGCCTAGGGTTAGGGTTAGGGTTCAGCCTAGGTCTTGGAGTTTTTCAACCAGGAAGCCCTGAGTTCCAGGCTTACTGCATCTGCCAAATGCATCCCAAAGGGAGTGCAGAAGTGCCACAACATGGCTGCTTTCACGGCTTTTCCCTTAGGAAGAACCCTAATACGCGGCTGATTTACCTTCCTAGGGTTACTGTTAGGCTTAGGCCTAGGACTTTTAAAACCAGGAAGCCCTGGGCTCCAGGCACACTGCAGCTGTTAAAGGCATCCCAAGAGGGCCGCAGAAGTGACACAACTTGGCTGCCTCTGTTGCTATTCTCATGAGACCATCCCGAACCATAGGCTGATTTTCCTTCCTAGGGTTAAGGTTTGAGTTACGCCTAGGGTAAGAGGTCTATTAACCAGAAGGACCAGAGTTCCAAGAACACAGCAGCTGCGAAGGACTACCCAAGAAGAGCGCAAAAGTACCACAACATGCCTGCCTCCACAGCTTTTTCCTTGGGGACATGCCTAATTCCTGGCTGATTTGCCTTTCTCGTCTTAGGGTTGGGGTTCGGCCTAGGGCTAGGATATTTTTAACCAGGAAGCCCTGAGTTCCAGGCTTACTTCATCTGCCAAAGACATCCCAAAGGGAGTGCAAAAGTGCCACAACATGGCTGCTTTCACAGCTTTTCCCTTAGGAAGAACCCTAATACCCGGCTGATTTACCTTCCTAGGGTTACTGTTAGGCTTAGGCCTAGGACTTTTAAAACCAGGAAGCCCTGGGCTCCAGGCACACTGCAGCTGCGAAAGGCATCCCAAGGGGAGCGCAAAAGTGACACAACTTGGCTGCCACCACTGATATTTCCATGAGACCATCCCGAACCATAGGCTGATTTTCCTTCCTAGGGTTAAGGTTTGAGTTTCGCCTAGGGTAAGAGGTCTATTAACCAGAAGGACCTGAGTTCCAAGAACACAGCAGCTGCGAAGGACTAGCCAAGAAGAGCGCAAAAGTACCACAACATGCCTGCCTCCACAGCTTTTTCCTTGGGGACATGCCTAATTCCTGGCTGATTTGCCTTTCTCGTCTTAGGGTTGGGGTTCGGCCTAGGGCTAGGATATTTTTAACTAGGAAGCCCTGAGTTCCAGGCTTACTGCATCTGCCAAAGGCATCCCAAAGGGAGTGCAGAAGTGCCACAACATGGCTGCTTTCACGGCTTTTCCCTTAGGAAGAACCCTAATACGCGGCTGATTTACCTTCCTAGGGTTACTGTTAGGCTTAGGCCTAGGACTTTTAAAACCAGGAAGCCCTGGGCTCCAGGCACATGCAGCTGTTCAAGGCATCCCAAGAGGGCCGCAGAAGTGACACAACTTGGCTGCCTCTGTTGCTATTCTCATGAGACCATCCCGAACCATAGGCTGATTTTCCTTCTTAGGGTTAAGGTTTGAGTTACGCCTAGGGTAAGAGTTCTATTAACCAGAAAGCCCTGAGTTCCAAGAACACAGCAGCTGCGAAGGACTACCCAAGAAGAGCGCAAAAGTACCACAACGTGCCTGCCTCCACAGCTTTTTCCTTGGGGACATGCCTAATTCCTGGCTGATTTGCCTTTCTCGTCTTAGGGTTGGGGTTCGGCCTAGGGCTAGGATTTTTTTAACTAGGAAGCCCTGAGTTCCAGGCTTACTGCATCTGCCAAAGGCATCCCAAAGGGAGTGCAGAAGTGCCACAACATGGCTGCTTTCACGGCTTTTCCCTTAGGAAGAACCCTAATACGCGGCTGATTTACCTTCCTAGGGTTACTGTTAGGCTTAGGCCTAGGACTTTTAAAACTAGGAAGCCCTTAGATCCAGGCACACTGCAGCTGTTCAAGGAATCCCAAGGGGAGTACTAAAGTACCACAACATGGCAGCTTTCACAGCTTTTTCCTTGGCACCATCCCTATACATAGGCTGATTTATCTGCCTAGGGTTAGGGTTAGGGTTCAGCCTAGGGCTTGGAGTTTTTTAACCAGGAAGCCCTGAGTTCCAGGCTTACTGCATCTGCCAAAGGCATCCCAAAGGGAGTGCAGAAGTGCCACAACATGGCTGCTTTCACGGCTTTTCCCTTAGGAAGAACCCTAATACCCGGCTGAATTACCTTCCTAGGGTTACTGTTAGGCTTAGGCCTAGGACTTTTAAAACCAGGAAGCCCTGGGCTCCAGGCACACTGCAGCTGTTAAAGGCATCCCAAGAGGGCCGCAGAAGTGACACAACTTGGCTGCCTCTGTTGCTATTCTCATGAGACCATCCCGAACCATAGGCTGATTTTCCTTCCTAGGGTTAAGGTTTGAGTTACGCCTAGGGTAAGAGTTCTATTAACCAGAAGGACCAGAGTTCCAAGAACACAGCAGCTGCGAAGGACTACCCAAGAAGAGCGCAAAAGTACCACAACATGCCTGCCTCCACAGCTTTTTCCTTGGGGACATGCCTAATTCCTGGCTGATTTGCCTTTCTCGTCTTAGGGTTGGGGTTCGGCCTAGGGCTAGGATATTTTTAACCAGGAAGCCCTGAGTTCCAGGCTTACTTCATCTGCCAAAGACATCCCAAAGGGAGTGCAAAAGTGCCACAACATGGCTGCTTTCACAGCTTTTCCCTTAGGAAGAACCCTAATACCCGGCTGATTTACCTTCCTAGGGTTACTGTTAGGCTTAGGCCTAGGACTTTTAAAACCAGGAAGCCCTGGGCTCCAGGCACACTGCAGCTGCGAAAGGCATCCCAAGGGGAGCGCAAAAGTGACACAACTTGGCTGCCACCACTGATATTTCCATGAGACCATCCCGAACCATAGGCTGATTTTCCTTCCTAGGGTTAAGGTTTGAGTTACGCCTAGGGTAAGGGTTCTATTAACCAGAAAGCCCTGAGTTCCAAGAACACAGCAGCTGCGAAGGACTTCCCAAGAAGAGCGCAAAAGTACCACAACATGCCTGCCTCCACAGCTTTTTCCTTGGGGACATGCCTAATTCCTGGCTGATTTGCCTTTCTCGTCTTAGGGTTGGGGTTCGGCCTAGGGCTAGGATTTTTAAAATCAGGAAGCCCTGAGTTCCAGGCACACTGGAGCTGTGAAAGGCATCCAAAAGGGAGTGCAAAAGTGCCACAACATGGTTGCTTTCACGGCTTTTTCCTTGGCAAGAAGCTTAACACCAGGCTGATTTCCCTTCCCAGGGTTACTGTAAGGCTTAGGCCTAGGGCTAGGATTTTTAAAACTAGGAAGCCCTTAGATCCAGGCACACTGCAGCTGTTCAAGGCATCCCAAGGGGAGTACCAAAGTGCAACAACATGGCAGCTTTCACAGCTTTTTCCTTGGCACCATCCCTATACCTAGGCTGATTTATCTGCCTAGGGTTAGGGTTAGGGTTCAGCCTAGGTCTTGGAGTTTTTCAACCAGGAAGCCCTGAGTTCCAGGCTTACTGCATCTGCCAAATGCATCCCAAAGGGAGTGCAGAAGTGCCACAACATGGCTGCTTTCACGGCTTTTCCCTTAGGAAGAACCCTAATACGCGGCTGATTTACCTTCCTAGGGTTACTGTTAGGCTTAGGCCTAGGACTTTTAAAACCAGGAAGCCCTGGGCTCCAGGCACACTGCAGCTGTTAAAGGCATCCCAAGAGGGCCGCAGAAGTGACACAACTTGGCTGCCTCTGTTGCTATTCTCATGAGACCATCCCGAACCATAGGCTGATTTTCCTTCCTAGGGTTAAGGTTTGAGTTACGCCTAGGGTAAGAGGTCTATTAACCAGAAGGACCAGAGTTCCAAGAACACAGCAGCTGCGAAGGACTACCCAAGAAGAGCGCAAAAGTACCACAACATGCCTGCCTCCACAGCTTTTTCCTTGGGGACATGCCTAATTCCTGGCTGATTTGCCTTTCTCGTCTTAGGGTTGGGGTTCGGCCTAGGGCTAGGATATTTTTAACCAGGAAGCCCTGAGTTCCAGGCTTACTTCATCTGCCAAAGACATCCCAAAGGGAGTGCAAAAGTGCCACAACATGGCTGCTTTCACAGCTTTTCCCTTAGGAAGAACCCTAATACCCGGCTGATTTACCTTCCTAGGGTTACTGTTAGGCTTAGGCCTAGGACTTTTAAAACCAGGAAGCCCTGGGCTCCAGGCACACTGCAGCTGCGAAAGGCATCCCAAGGGGAGCGCAAAAGTGACACAACTTGGCTGCCACCACTGATATTTCCATGAGACCATCCCGAACCATAGGCTGATTTTCCTTCCTAGGGTTAAGGTTTGAGTTTCGCCTAGGGTAAGAGGTCTATTAACCAGAAGGACCTGAGTTCCAAGAACACAGCAGCTGCGAAGGACTAGCCAAGAAGAGCGCAAAAGTACCACAACATGCCTGCCTCCACAGCTTTTTCCTTGGGGACATGCCTAATTCCTGGCTGATTTGCCTTTCTCGTCTTAGGGTTGGGGTTCGGCCTAGGGCTAGGATATTTTTAACTAGGAAGCCCTGAGTTCCAGGCTTACTGCATCTGCCAAAGGCATCCCAAAGGGAGTGCAGAAGTGCCACAACATGGCTGCTTTCACGGCTTTTCCCTTAGGAAGAACCCTAATACGCGGCTGATTTACCTTCCTAGGGTTACTGTTAGGCTTAGGCCTAGGACTTTTAAAACCAGGAAGCCCTGGGCTCCAGGCACACTGCAGCTGCGAAAGGCATCCCAAGAGGGCCGCAGAAGTGACACAACTTGGCTGCCTCTGTTGCTATTCTCATGAGACCATCCCGAACCATAGGCTGATTTTCCTTCTTAGGGTTAAGGTTTGAGTTACGCCTAGGGTAAGAGTTCTATTAACCAGAAAGCCCTGAGTTCCAAGAACACAGCAGCTGCGAAGGACTACCCAAGAAGAGCGCAAAAGTACCACAACGTGCCTGCCTCCACAGCTTTTTCCTTGGGGACATGCCTAATTCCTGGCTGATTTGCCTTTCTCGTCTTAGGGTTGGGGTTCGGCCTAGGGCTAGGATTTTTTTAACTAGGAAGCCCTGAGTTCCAGGCTTACTGCATCTGCCAAAGGCATCCCAAAGGGAGTGCAGAAGTGCCACAACATGGCTGCTTTCACGGCTTTCCCCTTAGGAAGAACCCTAATACGCGGCTGATTTACCTTCCTAGGGTTACTGTTAGGCTTAGGCCTAGGACTTTTAAAACTAGGAAGCCCTTAGATCCAGGCACACTGCAGCTGTTCAAGGAATCCCAAGGGGAGTACTAAAGTACCACAACATGGCAGCTTTCACAGCTTTTTCCTTGGCACCATCCCTATACATAGGCTGATTTATCTGCCTAGGGTTAGGGTTAGGGTTCAGCCTAGGGCTTGGAGTTTTTTAACCAGGAAGCCCTGAGTTCCAGGCTTACTGCATCTGCCAAAGGCATCCCAAAGGGAGTGCAGAAGTGCCACAACATGGCTGCTTTCACGGCTTTTCCCTTAGGAAGAACCCTAATACCCGGCTGAATTACCTTCCTAGGGTTACTGTTAGGCTTAGGCCTAGGACTTTTAAAACCAGGAAGCCCTGGGCTCCAGGCACACTGCAGCTGTTAAAGGCATCCCAAGAGGGCCGCAGAAGTGACACAACTTGGCTGCCTCTGTTGCTATTCTCATGAGACCATCCCGAACCATAGGCTGATTTTCCTTCCTAGGGTTAAGGTTTGAGTTACGCCTAGGGTAAGAGGTCTATTAACCAGAAGGACCAGAGTTCCAAGAACACAGCAGCTGCGAAGGACTACCCAAGAAGAGCGCAAAAGTACCACAACATGCCTGCCTCCACAGCTTTTTCCTTGGGGACATGCCTAATTCCTGGCTGATTTGCCTTTCTCGTCTTAGGGTTGGGGTTCGGCCTAGGGCTAGGATATTTTTAACCAGGAAGCCCTGAGTTCCAGGCTTACTTCATCTGCAAAAGACATCCCAAAGGGAGTGCAAAAGTGCCACAACATGGCTGCTTTCACAGCTTTTCCCTTAGGAAGAACCCTAATACCCGGCTGATTTACCTTCCTAGGGTTACTGTTAGGCTTAGGCCTAGGACTTTTAAAACCAGGAAGCCCTGGGCTCCAGGCACACTGCAGCTGCGAAAGGCATCCCAAGGGGAGCGCAAAAGTGACACAACTTGGCTGCCACCACTGATATTTCCATGAGACCATCCCGAACCATAGGCTGATTTTCCTTCCTAGGGTTAAGGTTTGAGTTTCGCCTAGGGTAAGAGGTCTATTAACCAGAAGGACCTGAGTTCCAAGAACACAGCAGCTGCGAAGGACTAGCCAAGAAGAGCGCAAAAGTACCACAACATGCCTGGCTCCACAGCTTTTTCCTTGGGGACATGCCTAATTCCTGGCTGATTTGCCTTTCTCGTCTTAGGGTTGGGGTTCGGCCTAGGGCTAGGATATTTTTAACTAGGAAGCCCTGAGTTCCAGGCTTACTGCATCTGCCAAAGGCATCCCAAAGGGAGTGCAGAAGTGCCACAACATGGCTGCTTTCACGGCTTTTCCCTTAGGAAGAACCCTAATACGCGGCTGATTTACCTTCCTAGGGTTACTGTTAGGCTTAGGCCTAGGACTTTTAAAACCAGGAAGCCCTGGGCTCCAGGCACATGCAGCTGTTCAAGGCATCCCAAGAGGGCCGCAGAAGTGACACAACTTGGCTGCCTCTGTTGCTATTCTCATGAGACCATCCCGAACCATAGGCTGATTTTCCTTCTTAGGGTTAAGGTTTGAGTTACGCCTAGGGTAAGGGTTCTATTAACCAGAAAGCCCTGAGTTCCAAGAACACAGCAGCTGCGAAGGACTAGCCAAGAAGAGCGCAAAAGTACCACAACATGCCTGCCTCCACAGCTTTTTCCTTGGTGACATGCCTAATTCCTGGCTGATTTATCTGCCTAGGGTTAGGGTTAGGCTTCAGCCTAGGGCTTGGAGTTTTTTAACCAGGAAGCCCTGAGTTCCAGGCTTACTGCATCTGCCAAAGACATCCCAAAGGGAGTGCAAAAGTGCCACAACATGGCTGCTTTCACAGCTTTTCCCTTAGGAAGAACCCTAATACGCGGCTGATTTACCTTCCTAGGGTTACTGTTAGGCTTAGGCCTAGGACTTTTAAAACCAGGAAGCCCTGGGCTCCAGGCACACTGCAGCTGTTAAAGGCATCCCAAGAGGGCCGCAGAAGTGACACAACTTGGCTGCCTCTGCTTCTATTCTCATGAGACCATCCCGAACCATAGGCTGATTTTCCTTCCTAGGGTTAATGTTTGAGTTACGCCTAGGGTAAGAGTTCTATTAACCAGAAAGCCCTGAGTTCCAAGAACACAGCAGCTGCGAAGGACTACCCAAGAAGAGCGCAAAAGTACCACAACGTGCCTGCCTCCACAGCTTTTTCCTTGGGGACATGCCTAATTCCTGGCTGATTTGCCTTTCTCGTCTTAGGGTTGGGGTTCGGCCTAGGGCTAGGATTTTTTTAACTAGGAAGCCCTGAGTTCCAGGCTTACTTCATCTGCCAAAAGCATCCCAAAGGGAGTGCAGAAGTGCCACAACATGGCTGCTTTCACGGCTTTCCCCTTAGGAAGAACCCTAATACGCGGCTGATTTACCTTCCTAGGGTTACTGTTAGGCTTAGGCCTAGGACTTTTAAAACTAGGAAGCCCTTAGATCCAGTCACACTGCAGCTGTTCAAGGCATCCCAAGGGGAGTACTAATGTACCACAACATGGCAGCTTTCACAGCTTTTTCCTTGGCACCATCCCTATACATATGCTGATTTATCTGCCTAGGGTTAGGGTTAGGGTTCAGCCTAGGGCTTGGAGTTTTTTAACCAGGAAGCCCTGAGTTCCAGGCTTACTGCATCTGCCAAAGGCATCCCAAAGGGAGTGCAGAAGTGCCACAACATGGCTGCTTTCACGGCTTTTCCCTTAGGAAGAACCCTAATACCCGGCTGAATTACCTTCCTAGGGTTACTGTTAGGCTTAGGCCTAGGACTTTTAAAACCAGGAAGCCCTGGGCTCCAGGCACTCTGCAGCTGCGAAAGGCATCCCAAGGGGAGCGCAAAAGTGACGCAACTTGGCTGCCACCACTGATATTTCCATGAGACCATCCCGAACCATAGGCTGATTTTCCTTCCTAGGGTTAAGGTTTGAGTTACGCCTGGGGTAAGGGTTCTATTAACCAGAAAGCCCTGAGTTCCAAGAACACAGCAGCTGCGAAGGACTACCCAAGAAGAGCGCAAAAGTACCACAACATGCCTGCGTCGATAGCTTTTTCCTTGGGGACATGCCTAATTCCTGGCTGATTTGCCTTTCTCGTCTTAGGGTTGGGGTTCGGCCTAGTGCTAGGATTTTTAAAATCAGGAAGCCCTGAGTTCCAGGCACACTGGAGCTGTGAAGGCATCCAAAAGGGAGTGCAAAAGTGCCACAACATGGCTGCTTTCACGGCTTTTTCCTTGGCAAGAAGCCTAACACCAGGCTGATTTCCCTTCCCAGGGTTACTGTAAGGCTTAGGCCTAGGGCTAGGATTTTTAAAACTAGGAAGCCATTAGATCCAGGCACACTGCAGCTGTTCAAGGCATCCCAAGGGGAGTACCAAAGTGCAACAACATGGCAGCTTTCACAGCTTTTTCCTTGGCACCATCCCTATACCTAGGCTGATTTATCTGCCTAGGGTTAGGGTTAGGCTTCAGCCTAGGGCTTGGAGTTTTTTAACCAGGAAGCCCTGAGTTCCAGGCTTACTGCATCTGCCAAATGCATCCCAAAGGGAGTGCAAAAGTGCCACAACATGGCTGCTTTCACGGCTTTTCCCTTAGGAAGAACCCTAATACGCGGCTGATTTACCTTCCTAGGGTTACTGTTAGGCTTAGGCCTAGGACTTTTAAAACCAGGAAGCCCTGGGCTCCAGGCACACTGCAGCTGTTAAAGGCATCCCAAGAGGGCCGCAGAAGTGACACAACTTGGCTGCCTCTGCTTCTATTCTCATGAGACCATCCTGAATCATAGGCTGATTTTCCTTCCTAGGGTTAATGTTTGAGTTACGCCTAGGGTAAGAGGTCTATTAACCAGAAAGACCTGAGTTCCAAGAACACAGCAGCTGCGAAGGACTAGCCAAGAAGAGCGCAAAAGTACCACAACATGCCTGCCTCCACAGTTTTTTCATTGGGGACATGCCTAATTCCTGGCTGATTTGCCTTTCTCGTCTTAGGGTTGGGGTTCGGCCTAGGGCTAGGATATTTTTAACTAGGAAGCCCTGAGTTCCAGGCTTACTGCATCTGCCAAAGGCATCCCTAAGGGAGTGCAGAAGTGCCACAACATGGCTGCTTTCACGGCTTTTCCCTTAGGAAGAACCCTAATACGCGGCTGATTTACCTTCCTAGGGTTACTGTTAGGCTTAGGCCTAGGACTTTTAAAACCAGGAAGCCCTGGGCTCCAGGCACACTGCAGCTGCGAAAGGCATCCCAAGGGGAGCGCAAAAGTGACACAACTTGGCTGCCACCACTGATATTTCCATGAGACCATCCCGAACCATAGGCTGATTTTCCTTCCTAGGGTTAAGGTTTGAGTTACGCCTAGGGTAAGGGTTCTATTAACCAGAAAGCCCTGAGTTCCAAGAACACAGCAGCTGCGAAGGACTAGCCAAGAAGAGCGCAAAAGTACCACAACATGCCTGCCTCCACAGCTTTTTCCTTGGGGACATGCCTAATTCCTGGCTGATTTATCTGCCTAGGGTTAGGGTTAGGCTTCAGCCTAGGGCTTGGAGTTTTTTAACCAGGAAGCCCTGAGTTCCAGGCTTACTGCATCTGCCAAAGACATCCCAAAGGGAGTGCAAAAGTGCCACAACATGGCTGCTTTCACAGCTTTTCCCTTAGGAAGAACCCTAATACGCGGCTGATTTACCTTCCTAGGGTTACTGTTAGGCTTAGGCCTAGGACTTTTAAAACCAGGAAGCCCTGGGCTCCAGGCACACTGCAGCTGTTAAAGGCATCCCAAGAGGGCCGCAGAAGTGACACAACTTGGCTGCCTCTGCTTCTATTCTCATGAGACCATCCCGAACCATAGGCTGATTTTCCTTCCTAGGGTTAATGTTTGAGTTACGCCTAGGGTAAGAGTTCTATTAACCAGAAAGCCCTGAGTTCCAAGAACACAGCAGCTGCGAAGGACTACCCAAGAAGAGCGCAAAACTACCACAACGTGCCTGCCTCCACAGCTTTTTCCTTGGGGACATGCCTAATTCCTGGCTGATTTGCCTTTCTCGTCTTAGGGTTGGGGTTCGGCCTAGGGCTAGGATTTTTTTAACTAGGAAGCCCTGAGTTCCAGGCTTACTTCATCTGCCAAAAGCATCCCAAAGGGAGTGCAGAAGTGCCACAACATGGCTGCTTTCACGGCTTTCCCCTTAGGAAGAACCCTAATACGCGGCTGATTTACCTTCCTAGGGTTACTGTTAGGCTTAGGCCTAGGACTTTTAAAACTAGGAAGCCCTAAGATCCAGTCACACTGCAGCTGTTCAAGGCATCCCAAGGGGAGTACTAAAGTACCACAACATGGCAGCTTTCACAGCTTTTTCCTTGGCACCATCCCTATACTTATGCTGATTTATCTGCCTAGGGTTAGGGTTAGGGTTCAGCCTAGGGCTTGGAGTTTTTTAACCAGGAAGCCCTGAGTTCCAGGCTTACTGCATCTGCCAAAGGCATCCCTAAGGGAGTGCAGAAGTGCCACAACATGGCTGCTTTCACGGCTTTTCCCTTAGGAAGAACCCTAATACGCGGCTGATTTACCTTCCTAGGGTTACTGTTAGGCTTAGGCCTAGGACTTTTAAAACCAGGAAGCCCTGGGCTCCAGGCACACTGCAGCTGCGAAAGGCATCCCAAGGGGAGCGCAAAAGTGACACAACTTGGCTGCCTCTGCTTCTATTCTCATGAGACCATCCTGAACCATAGGCTGATTTTCCTTCCTAGGGTTAATGTTTGAGTTACGCCTAGGGTAAGAGGTCTATTAACCAGAAAGACCTGAGTTCCAAGAACACAGCAGCTGCGAAGGACTACCCAAGAAGAGCGCAAAAGTACCACAACATGCCTGCCTCCACAGTTTTTTCATTGGGGACATGCCTAATTCCTGGCTGATTTGCCTTTCTCGTCTTAGGGTTGGGGTTCGGCCTAGGGCTAGGATATTTTTAACTAGGAAGCCCTGAGTTCCAGGCTTACTGCATCTGCCAAAGGCATACCAAAGGGAGTGCAGAAGTGCCACAACATGGCTGCTTTCACGGCTTTTCCCTTAGGAAGAACCCTAATACCCGGCTGATTTACCTTCCTAGGGTTACTGTTAGGCTTAGGCCTAGGACTTTTAAAACCAGGAAGCCCTGGGCTCCAGGCACACTGCAGCTGCGAAAGGCATCCCAAGGGGAGCGCAAAAGTGACACAACATGGCTGCTTTCACAGCTTTTCCCTTAGGAAGAACCCTAATACGCGGCTGATTTACCTTCCTAGGGTTACTGTTAGGCTTAGGCCTAGGACTTTTAAAACCAGGAAGCCCTGGGCTCCAGGCACACTGCAGCTGTTCAAGGCATCCCAAGAGGGCCGCAGAAGTGACACAACTTGGCTGCCTCTGCTTCTATTCTCATGAGACCATCCCGAACCATAGGCTGATTTTCCTTCCTAGGGTTAAGGTTTGAGTTACGCCTAGGGTAAGAGTTCTATTAACCAGAAAGCCCTGAGTTCCAAGAACACAGCAGCTGCGAAGGACTACCCAAGAAGAGCGCAAAAGTACCACAACGTGCCTGCCTCCACAGCTTTTTCCTTGGGGACATGCCTAATTCCTGGCTGATTTGCCTTTCTCGTCTTAGGGTTGGGGTTCGGCCTAGGGCTAGGATTTTTTTAACTAGGAAGCCCTGAGTTCCAGGCTTACTTCATCTGCCAAAAGCATCCCAAAGGGAGTGCAGAAGTGCCACAACATGGCTGCTTTCACGGCTTTCCCCTTAGGAAGAACCCTAATACGCGGCTGATTTACCTTCCTAGGGTTACTGTTAGGCTTAGGCCTAGGACTTTTAAAACTAGGAAGCCCTTAGATCCAGTCACACTGCAGCTGTTCAAGGCATCCCAAGGGGAGTACTAAAGTACCACAACATGGCAGCTTTCACAGCTTTTTCCTTGGCACCATCCCTATACTTATGCTGATTTATCTGCCTAGGGTTAGGGTTAGGGTTCAGCCTAGGGCTTGGAGTTTTTTAACCAGGAAGCCCTGAGTTCCAGGCTTACTGCATCTGCCAAAGGCATCCCTAAGGGAGTGCAGAAGTGCCACAACATGGCTGCTTTCACGGCTTTTCCCTTAGGAAGAACCCTAATACGCGGCTGATTTACCTTCCTAGGGTTACTGTTAGGCTTAGGCCTAGGACTTTTAAAACCAGGAAGCCCTGGGCTCCAGGCACACTGCAGCTGCGAAAGGCATCCCAAGGGGAGCGCAAAAGTGACACAACTTGGCTGCCACCACTGATATTTCCATGAGACCATCCCGAACCATAGGCTCATTTTCCTTCCTAGGGTTAAGGTTTGAGTTACGCCTAGGGTAAGGGTTCTATTAACCAGAAAGCCCTGAGTTCCAAGAACACAGCAGCTGCGAAGGACTAGCCAAGAAGAGCGCAAAAGTACCACAACATGCCTGCCTCCACAGCTTTTTCCTTGGGGACATGCCTAATTCCTGGCTGATTTATCTGCCTAGGGTTAGGGTTAGGCTTCAGCCTAGGGCTTGGAGTTTTTTAACCAGGAAGCCCTGAGTTCCAGGCTTACTGCATCTGCCAAAGACATCCCAAAGGGAGTGCAAAAGTGCCACAACATGGCTGCTTTCACAGCTTTTCCCTTAGGAAGAACCCTAATACGCGGCTGATTTACCTTCCTAGGGTTACTGTTAGGCTTAGGCCTAGGACTTTTAAAACCAGGAAGCCCTGGGCTCCAGGCACACTGCAGCTGTTAAAGGCATCCCAAGAGGGCCGCAGAAGTGACACAACTTGGCTGCCTCTGCTTCTATTCTCATGAGACCATCCCGAACCATAGGCTGATTTTCCTTCCTAGGGTTAATGTTTGAGTTACGCCTAGGGTAAGAGTTCTATTAACCAGAAAGCCCTGAGTTCCAAGAACACAGCAGCTGCGAAGGACTACCCAAGAAGAGCGCAAAAGTACCACAACGTGCCTGCCTCCACAGCTTTTTCCTTGGGGACATGCCTAATTCCTGGCTGATTTGCCTTTCTCGTCTTAGGGTTGGGGTTCGGCCTAGGGCTAGGATTTTTTTAACTAGGAAGCCCTGAGTTCCAGGCTTACTTCATCTGCCAAAAGCATCCCAAAGGGAGTGCAGAAGTGCCACAACATGGCTGCTTTCACGGCTTTCCCCTTAGGAAGAACCCTAATACGCGGCTGATTTACCTTCCTAGGGTTACTGTTAGGCTTAGGCCTAGGACTTTTAAAACTAGGAAGCCCTTAGATCCAGTCACACTGCAGCTGTTCAAGGCATCCCAAGGGGAGTACTAATGTACCACAACATGGCAGCTTTCACAGCTTTTTCCTTGGCACCATCCCTATACATATGCTGATTTATCTGCCTAGGGTTAGGGTTAGGGTTCAGCCTAGGGCTTGGAGTTTTTTAACCAGGAAGCCCTGAGTTCCAGGCTTACTGCATCTGCCAAAGGCATCCCAAAGGGAGTGCAGAAGTGCCACAACATGGCTGCTTTCACGGCTTTTCCCTTAGGAAGAACCCTAATACCCGGCTGAATTACCTTCCTAGGGTTACTGTTAGGCTTAGGCCTAGGACTTTTAAAACCAGGAAGCCCTGGGCTCCAGGCACTCTGCAGCTGCGAAAGGCATCCCAAGGGGAGCGCAAAAGTGACGCAACTTGGCTGCCACCACTGATATTTCCATGAGACCATCCCGAACCATAGGCTGATTTTCCTTCCTAGGGTTAAGGTTTGAGTTACGCCTGGGGTAAGGGTTCTATTAACCAGAAAGCCCTGAGTTCCAAGAACACAGCAGCTGCGAAGGACTACCCAAGAAGAGCGCAAAAGTACCACAACATGCCTGCGTCGATAGCTTTTTCCTTGGGGACATGCCTAATTCCTGGCTGATTTGCCTTTCTCGTCTTAGGGTTGGGGTTCGGCCTAGTGCTAGGATTTTTAAAATCAGGAAGCCCTGAGTTCCAGGCACACTGGAGCTGTGAAGGCATCCAAAAGGGAGTGCAAAAGTGCCACAACATGGCTGCTTTCACGGCTTTTTCCTTGGCAAGAAGCCTAACACCAGGCTGATTTCCCTTCCCAGGGTTACTGTAAGGCTTAGGCCTAGGGCTAGGATTTTTAAAACTAGGAAGCCATTAGATCCAGGCACACTGCAGCTGTTCAAGGCATCCCAAGGGGAGTACCAAAGTGCAACAACATGGCAGCTTTCACAGCTTTTTCCTTGGCACCATCCCTATACCTAGGCTGATTTATCTGCCTAGGGTTAGGGTTAGGCTTCAGCCTAGGGCTTGGAGTTTTTTAACCAGGAAGCCCTGAGTTCCAGGCTTACTGCATCTGCCAAATGCATCCCAAAGGGAGTGCAAAAGTGCCACAACATGGCTGCTTTCACGGCTTTTCCCTTAGGAAGAACCCTAATACGCGGCTGATTTACCTTCCTAGGGTTACTGTTAGGCTTAGGCCTAGGACTTTTAAAACCAGGAAGCCCTGGGCTCCAGGCACACTGCAGCTGTTAAAGGCATCCCAAGAGGGCCGCAGAAGTGACACAACTTGGCTGCCTCTGCTTCTATTCTCATGAGACCATCCTGAATCATAGGCTGATTTTCCTTCCTAGGGTTAATGTTTGAGTTACGCCTAGGGTAAGAGGTCTATTAACCAGAAAGACCTGAGTTCCAAGAACACAGCAGCTGCGAAGGACTAGCCAAGAAGAGCGCAAAAGTACCACAACATGCCTGCCTCCACAGTTTTTTCATTGGGGACATGCCTAATTCCTGGCTGATTTGCCTTTCTCGTCTTAGGGTTGGGGTTCGGCCTAGGGCTAGGATATTTTTAACTAGGAAGCCCTGAGTTCCAGGCTTACTGCATCTGCCAAAGGCATCCCTAAGGGAGTGCAGAAGTGCCACAACATGGCTGCTTTCACGGCTTTTCCCTTAGGAAGAACCCTAATACGCGGCTGATTTACCTTCCTAGGGTTACTGTTAGGCTTAGGCCTAGGACTTTTAAAACCAGGAAGCCCTGGGCTCCAGGCACACTGCAGCTGCGAAAGGCATCCCAAGGGGAGCGCAAAAGTGACACAACTTGGCTGCCACCACTGATATTTCCATGAGACCATCCCGAACCATAGGCTGATTTTCCTTCCTAGGGTTAAGGTTTGAGTTACGCCTAGGGTAAGGGTTCTATTAACCAGAAAGCCCTGAGTTCCAAGAACACAGCAGCTGCGAAGGACTAGCCAAGAAGAGCGCAAAAGTACCACAACATGCCTGCCTCCACAGCTTTTTCCTTGGGGACATGCCTAATTCCTGGCTGATTTATCTGCCTAGGGTTAGGGTTAGGCTTCAGCCTAGGGCTTGGAGTTTTTTAACCAGGAAGCCCTGAGTTCCAGGCTTACTGCATCTGCCAAAGACATCCCAAAGGGAGTGCAAAAGTGCCACAACATGGCTGCTTTCACAGCTTTTCCCTTAGGAAGAACCCTAATACGCGGCTGATTTACCTTCCTAGGGTTACTGTTAGGCTTAGGCCTAGGACTTTTAAAACCAGGAAGCCCTGGGCTCCAGGCACACTGCAGCTGTTAAAGGCATCCCAAGAGGGCCGCAGAAGTGACACAACTTGGCTGCCTCTGCTTCTATTCTCATGAGACCATCCCGAACCATAGGCTGATTTTCCTTCCTAGGGTTAATGTTTGAGTTACGCCTAGGGTAAGAGTTCTATTAACCAGAAAGCCCTGAGTTCCAAGAACACAGCAGCTGCGAAGGACTACCCAAGAAGAGCGCAAAACTACCACAACGTGCCTGCCTCCACAGCTTTTTCCTTGGGGACATGCCTAATTCCTGGCTGATTTGCCTTTCTCGTCTTAGGGTTGGGGTTCGGCCTAGGGCTAGGATTTTTTTAACTAGGAAGCCCTGAGTTCCAGGCTTACTTCATCTGCCAAAAGCATCCCAAAGGGAGTGCAGAAGTGCCACAACATGGCTGCTTTCACGGCTTTCCCCTTAGGAAGAACCCTAATACGCGGCTGATTTACCTTCCTAGGGTTACTGTTAGGCTTAGGCCTAGGACTTTTAAAACTAGGAAGCCCTTAGATCCAGTCACACTGCAGCTGTTCAAGGCATCCCAAGGGGAGTACTAAAGTACCACAACATGGCAGCTTTCACAGCTTTTTCCTTGGCACCATCCCTATACTTATGCTGATTTATCTGCCTAGGGTTAGGGTTAGGGTTCAGCCTAGGGCTTGGAGTTTTTTAACCAGGAAGCCCTGAGTTCCAGGCTTACTGCATCTGCCAAAGGCATCCCTAAGGGAGTGCAGAAGTGCCACAACATGGCTGCTTTCACGGCTTTTCCCTTAGGAAGAACCCTAATACGCGGCTGATTTACCTTCCTAGGGTTACTGTTAGGCTTAGGCCTAGGACTTTTAAAACCAGGAAGCCCTGGGCTCCAGGCACACTGCAGCTGCGAAAGGCATCCCAAGGGGAGCGCAAAAGTGACACAACTTGGCTGCCTCTGCTTCTATTCTCATGAGACCATCCTGAACCATAGGCTGATTTTCCTTCCTAGGGTTAATGTTTGAGTTACGCCTAGGGTAAGAGGTCTATTAACCAGAAAGACCTGAGTTCCAAGAACACAGCAGCTGCGAAGGACTAGCCAAGAAGAGCGCAAAAGTACCACAACATGCCTGCCTCCACAGTTTTTTCATTGGGGACATGCCTAATTCCTGGCTGATTTGCCTTTCTCGTCTTAGGGTTGGGGTTCGGCCTAGGGCTAGGATATTTTTAACTAGGAAGCCCTGAGTTCCAGGCTTACTGCATCTGCCAAAGGCATACCAAAGGGAGTGCAGAAGTGCCACAACATGGCTGCTTTCACGGCTTTTCCCTTAGGAAGAACCCTAATACCCGGCTGATTTACCTTCCTAGGGTTACTGTTAGGCTTAGGCCTAGGACTTTTAAAACCAGGAAGCCCTGGGCTCCAGGCACACTGCAGCTGCGAAAGGCATCCCAAGGGGAGCGCAAAAGTGACACAACTTGGCTGCCACCACTGATATTTCCATGAGACCATCCCGAACCATAGGCTCATTTTCCTTCCTAGGGTTAAGGTTTGAGTTACGCCTAGGGTAAGGGTTCTATTAACCAGAAAGCCCTGAGTTCCAAGAACACAGCAGCTGCGAAGGACTAGCCAAGAAGAGCGCAAAAGTACCACAACATGCCTGCCTCCACAGCTTTTTCCTTGGGGACATGCCTAATTCCTGGCTGATTTATCTGCCTAGGGTTAGGGTTAGGCTTCAGCCTAGGGCTTGGAGTTTTTTAACCAGGAAGCCCTGAGTTCCAGGCTTACTGCATCTGCCAAAGACATCCCAAAGGGAGTGCAAAAGTGCCACAACATGGCTGCTTTCACAGCTTTTCCCTTAGGAAGAACCCTAATACGCGGCTGATTTACCTTCCTAGGGTTACTGTTAGGCTTAGGCCTAGGACTTTTAAAACCAGGAAGCCCTGGGCTCCAGGCACACTGCAGCTGTTAAAGGCATCCCAAGAGGGCCGCAGAAGTGACACAACTTGGCTGCCTCTGCTTCTATTCTCATGAGACCATCCCGAACCATAGGCTGATTTTCCTTCCTAGGGTTAATGTTTGAGTTACGCCTAGGGTAAGAGTTCTATTAACCAGAAAGCCCTGAGTTCCAAGAACACAGCAGCTGCGAAGGACTACCCAAGAAGAGCGCAAAAGTACCACAACGTGCCTGCCTCCACAGCTTTTTCCTTGGGGACATGCCTAATTCCTGGCTGATTTGCCTTTCTTGTCTTAGGGTTGGGGTTCGGCCTAGGGCTAGGATTTTTTTAACTAGGAAGCCCTGAGTTCCAGGCTTACTTCATCTGCCAAAAGCATCCCAAAGGGAGTGCAGAAGTGCCACAACATGGCTGCTTTCACGGCTTTCCCCTTAGGAAGAACCCTAATACGCGGCTGATTTACCTTCCTAGGGTTACTGTTAGGCTTAGGCCTAGGACTTTTAAAACTAGGAAGCCCTTAGATCCAGTCACACTGCAGCTGTTCAAGGCATCCCAAGGGGAGTACTAAAGTACCACAACATGGCAGCTTTCACAGCTTTTTCCTTGGCACCATCCCTATACATATGCTGATTTATCTGCCTAGGGTTAGGGTTAGGGTTCAGCCTAGGGCTTGGAGTTTTTTAACCAGGAAGCCCTGAGTTCCAGGCTTACTGCATCTGCCAAAGGCATCCCTAAGGGAGTGCAGAAGTGCCACAACATGGCTGCTTTCACGGCTTTTCCCTTAGGAAGAACCCTAACACCCGGCTGATTTACCTTCCTAGGGTTACTGTTAGGCTTAGGCCTAGGACTTTTAAAACCAGGAAGCCCTGGGCTCCAGGCACACTGCAGCTGCGAAAGGCATCCCAAGGGGAGCGCAAAAGTGACACAACTTGGCTGCCACCACTGATATTTCCATGAGACCATCCCGAACCATAGGCTGATTTTCCTTCCTAGGGTTAAGGTTTGAGTTACGCCTAGGGTAAGGGTTCTATTAACCAGAAAGCCCTGAGTTCCAAGAACACAGCAGCTGCGAAGGACTTCCCAAGAAGAGCGCAAAAGTACCACAACATGCCTGCCTCCACAGCTTTTTCCTTGGGGACATGCCTAATTCCTGGCTGATTTGCCTTTCTCGTCTTAGGGTTGGGGTTCGGCCTAGGGCTAGGATTTTTAAAATCAGGAAGCCCTGAGTTCCAGGCACACTGGAGCTGTGAAAGGCATCCAAAAGGGAGTGCAAAAGTGCCACAACATGGTTGCTTTCACGGCTTTTTCCTTGGCAAGAAGCTTAACACCAGGCTGATTTCCCTTCCCAGGGTTACTGTAAGGCTTAGGCCTAGGGCTAGGATTTTTAAAACTAGGAAGCCCTTAGATCCAGGCACACTGCAGCTGTTCAAGGCATCCCAAGGGGAGTACCAAAGTGCAACAACATGGCAGCTTTCACACCTTTTTCCTTGGCACCATCCCTATACCTAGGCTGATTTATCTGCCTAGGGTTAGGGTTAGGGTTCAGCCTAGGTCTTGGAGTTTTTCAACCAGGAAGCCCTGAGTTCCAGGCTTACTGCATCTGCCAAATGCATCCCAAAGGGAGTGCAGAAGTGCCACAACATGGCTGCTTTCACGGCTTTTCCCTTAGGAAGAACCCTAATACGCGGCTGATTTACCTTCCTAGGGTTACTGTTAGGCTTAGGCCTAGGACTTTTAAAACCAGGAAGCCCTGGGCTCCAGGCACACTGCAGCTGTTAAAGGCATCCCAAGAGGGCCGCAGAAGTGACACAACTTGGCTGCCTCTGTTGCTATTCTCATGAGACCATCCCGAACCATAGGCTGATTTTCCTTCCTAGGGTTAATGTTTGAGTTTCGCCTAGGGTAAGAGGTCTATTAACCAGAAGGACCAGAGTTCCAAGAACACAGCAGCTGCGAAGGACTACCCAAGAAGAGCGCAAAAGTACCACAACATGCCTGCCTCCACAGCTTTTTCCTTGGGGACATGCCTAATTCCTGGCTGATTTGCCTTTCTCGTCTTAGGGTTGGGGTTCGGACTAGGGCTTGGATATTTTTAACCAGGAAGGCCTGAGTTCCAGGCTTACTGCATCTGCCAAAGACATCCCAAAGGGAGTGCAAAAGTGCCACAACATGGCTGCTTTCACAGCTTTTCCCTTAGGAAGAACCCTAATACGCGGCTGATTTACCTTCCTAGGGTTACTGTTAGGCTTAGGCCTAGGACTTTTAAAACCAGGAAGCCCTGGGCTCCAGGCACACTGCAGCTGCGAAAGGCATCCCAAGGGGAGCGCAAAAGTGACACAACTTGGCTGCCACCACTGATATTTCCATGAGACCATCCCGAACCATAGGCTGATTTTCCTTCCTAGGGTTAAGGTTTGAGTTTCGCCTAGGGTAAGAGGTCTATTAACCAGAAGGACCTGAGTTCCAAGAACACAGCAGCTGCGAAGGACTAGCCAAGAAGAGCGCAAAAGTACCACAACATGCCTGCCTCCACAGCTTTTTCCTTGGGGACATGCCTAATTCCTGGCTGATTTGCCTTTCTCGTCTTAGGGTTGGGGTTCGGCCTAGGGCTAGGATATTTTTAACTAGGAAGCCCTGAGTTCCAGGCTTACTGCATCTGCCAAAGGCATCCCAAAGGGAGTGCAGAAGTGCCACAACATGGCTGCTTTCACGGCTTTTCCCTTAGGAAGAACCCTAATACGCGGCTGATTTACCTTCCTAGGGTTACTGTTAGGCTTAGGCCTAGGACTTTTAAAACCAGGAAGCCCTGGGCTCCAGGCACATGCAGCTGTTCAAGGCATCCCAAGAGGGCCGCAGAAGTGACACAACTTGGCTGCCTCTGTTGCTATTCTCATGAGACCATCCCGAACCATAGGCTGATTTTCCTTCTTAGGGTTAAGGTTTGAGTTACGCCTAGGGTAAGAGTTCTATTAACCAGAAAGCCCTGAGTTCCAAGAACACAGCAGCTGCGAAGGACTAGCCAAGAAGAGCGCAAAAGTACCACAACATGCCTGCCTCCACAGCTTTTTCCTTGGGGACATGCCTAATTCCTGGCTGATTTGCCTTTCTCGTCTTAGGGTTGGGGTTCGGCCTAGGGCTAGGATTTTTAAAATAAGGGAGCCCAGAGTTCCAGGCACACTGGAGCTGTGAAAGGCATCCAAAAGGGAGTGCAAAAGTGCCACAACATGGTTGCTTTCACGGCTTTTTCCTTGGCAAGAAGCTTAACACCAGGCTGATTTCCCTTCCCAGGGTTACTGTAAGGCTTAGGCCTAGGGCTAGGATTTTTAAAACTAGGAAGCCCTTAGATCCAGGCACACTGCAGCTGTTCAAGGCATCCCAAGGGGAGTACCAAAGTGCAACAACATGGCAGCTTTCACAGCTTTTTCCTTGGCACCATCCCTATACCTAGGCTGATTTATCTGCCTAGGGTTAGGGTTAGGGTTCAGCCTAGGTCTTGGAGTTTTTCAACCAGGAAGCCCTGAGTTCCAGGCTTACTGCATCTGCCAAATGCATCCCAAAGGGAGTGCAGAAGTGCCACAACATGGCTGCTTTCACGGCTTTTCCCTTAGGAAGAACCCTAATACGCGGCTGATTTACCTTCCTAGGGTTACTGTTAGGCTTAGACCTAGGACTTTTAAAACCAGGAAGCCCTGGGCTCCAGGCACACTGCAGCTGTTAAAGGCATCCCAAGAGGGCCGCAGAAGTGACACAACTTGGCTGCCTCTGTTGCTATTCTCATGAGACCATCCCGAACCATAGGCTGATTTTCCTTCCTAGGGTTAATGTTTGAGTTTCGCCTAGGGTAAGAGGTCTATTAACCAGAAGGACCAGAGTTCCAAGAACACAGCAGCTGCGAAGGACTACCCAAGAAGAGCGCAAAAGTACCACAACATGCCTGCCTCCACAGCTTTTTCCTTGGGGACATGCCTAATTCCTGGCTGATTTGCCTTTCTCGTCTTAGGGTTGGGGTTCGGCCTAGGGCTAGGATATTTTTAACCAGGAAGGCCTGAGTTCCAGGCTTACTGCATCTGCCAAAGGCATCCCAAAGGGAGTGCAAAAGTGCCACAACATGGCTGCTTTCACAGCTTTTCCCTTAGGAAGAACCCTAATACCCGGCTGATTTACCTTCCTAGGGTTACTGTTAGGCTTAGGCCTAGGACTTTTAAAACCAGGAAGCCCTGGGCTCCAGGCACACTGCAGCTGCGAAAGGCATCCCAAGGGGAGCGCAAAAGTGACACAACTTGGCTGCCACCACTGATATTTCCATGAGACCATCCCGAACCATAGGCTGATTTTCCTTCCTAGGGTTAAGGTTTGAGTTTCGCCTAGGGTAAGAGGTCTATTAACCAGAAGGACCTGAGTTCCAAGAACACAGCAGCTGCGAAGGACTAGCCAAGAAGAGCGCAAAAGTACCACAACATGCCTGGCTCCACAGCTTTTTCCTTGGGGACATGCCTAATTCCTGGCTGATTTGCCTTTCTCGTCTTAGGGTTGGGGTTCGGCCTAGGGCTAGGATATTTTTAACTAGGAAGCCCTGAGTTCCAGGCTTACTGCATCTGCCAAAGGCATCCCAAAGGGAGTGCAGAAGTGCCACAACATGGCTGCTTTCACGGCTTTTCCCTTAGGAAGAACCCTAATACGCGGCTGATTTACCTTCCTAGGGTTACTGTTAGGCTTAGGCCTAGGACTTTTAAAACCAGGAAGCCCTGGGCTCCAGGCACACTGCAGCTGTTAAAGGCATCCCAAGAGGGCCGCAGAAGTGACACAACTTGGCTGCCTCTGTTGCTATTCTCATGAGACCATCCCGAACCATAGGCTGATTTTCCTTCTTAGGGTTAAGGTTTGAGTTACGCCTAGGGTAAGAGTTCTATTAACCAGAAAGCCCTGAGTTCCAAGAACACAGCAGCTGCGAAGGACTACCCAAGAAGAGCGCAAAACTACCAGAACGTGCCTGCCTCCACAGCTTTTTCCTTGGGGACATGCCTAATTCCTGGCTGATTTGCCTTTCTCGTCTTAGGGTTGGGGTTCGGCCTAGGGCTAGGATTTTTAAAATTAGGAAGCCCTGAGTTCCAGGCACACTGGAGCTGTGAAAGGCATCCAAAAGGGAGTGCAAAAGTGCCACAACATGGTTGCTTTCACGGCTTTTTCCTTGGCAAGAAGCTTAACAGCAGGCTGATTTCCCTTCCCAGGGTTACTGTAAGGCTTAGGCCTAGGGCTAGGATTTTTAAAACTAGGAAGCCCTTAGATCCAGGCACACTGCAGCTGTTCAAGGCATCCCAAGGGGAGTACCAAAGTGCAAAACATGGCAGCTTTCACAGCTTTTTCCTTGGCACCATCCCTATACCTAGGCTGATTTATCTGCCTAGGGTTAGGGTTAGGGTTCAGCCTAGGTCTTGGAGTTTTTCAACCAGGAAGCCCTGAGTTCCAGGCTTACTGCATCTGCCAAATGCATCCCAAAGGGAGTGCAGAAGTGCCACAACATGGCTGCTTTCACGGCTTTTCCCTTAGGAAGAACCCTAATACGCGGCTGATTTACCTTCCTAGGGTTACTGTTAGGCTTAGGCCTAGGACTTTTAAAACCAGGAAGCCCTGGGCTCCAGGCACACTGCAGCTGTTAAAGGCATCCCAAGAGGGCCGCAGAAGTGACACAACTTGGCTGCCTCTGTTGCTATTCTCATGAGACCATCCCGAACCATAGGCTGATTTTCCTTCCTAGGGTTAATGTTTGAGTTTCGCCTAGGGTAAGAGGTCTATTAACCAGAAGGACCAGAGTTCCAAGAACACAGCAGCTGCGAAGGACTACCCAAGAAGAGCGCAAAAGTACCACAACATGCCTGCCTCCACAGCTTTTTCCTTGGGGACATGCCTAATTCCTGGCTGATTTGCCTTTCTCGTCTTAGGGTTGGGGTTCGGCCTAGGGCTAGGATATTTTTAACCAGGAAGGCCTGAGTTCCAGGCTTACTGCATCTGCCAAAGACATCCCAAAGGGAGTGCAAAAGTGCCACAACATGGCTGCTTTCACAGCTTTTCCCTTAGGAAGAACCCTAATACGCAGCTGATTTACCTTCCTAGGGACACTGTTAGGCTTAGGCCTAGGACTTTTAAAACCAGGAAGCCCTGGGCTCCAGGCACACTGCAGCTGCGAAAGGCATCCCAAGGGGAGCGCAAAAGTGACACAACTTGGCTGCCACCACTGATATTTCCATGAGACCATCCCGAACCATAGGCTGATTTTCCTTCCTAGGGTTAAGGTTTGAGTTTCGCCTAGGGTAAGAGGTCTATTAACCCGAAGGACCTGAGTTCCAAGAACACAGCAGCTGCGAAGGACTAGCCAAGAAGAGCGCAAAAGTACCACAACATGCCTGGCTCCACAGCTTTTTCCTTGGGGACATGCCTAATTCCTGGCTGATTTGCCTTTCTCGTCTTAGGGTTGGGGTTCGGCCTAGGGCTAGGATATTTTTAACTAGGAAGCCCTGAGTTCCAGGCTTACTGCATCTGCCAAAGGCATCCCAAAGGGAGTGCAGAAGTGCCACAACATGGCTGCTTTCACGGCTTTTCCCTTAGGAAGAACCCTAATACGCGGCTGATTTACCTTCCTAGGGTTACTGTTAGGCTTAGGCCTAGGACTTTTAAAACCAGGAAGCCCTGGGCTCCAGGCACATGCAGCTGTTCAAGGCATCCCAAGAGGGCCGCAGAAGTGACACAACTTGGCTGCCTCTGTTGCTATTCTCATGAGACCATCCCGAACCATAGGCTGATTTTCCTTCTTAGGGTTAAGGTTTGAGTTACGCCTAGGGTAAGAGTTCTATTAACCAGAAAGCCCTGAGTTCCAAGAACACAGCAGCTGCGAAGGACTACCCAAGAAGAGCGCAAAAGTACCACAACGTGCCTGCCTCCACAGCTTTTTCCTTGGGGACATGCCTAATTCCTGGCTGATTTGCCTTTCTCGTCTTAGGGTTGGGGTTCGGCCTAGGGCTAGGATTTTTTTAACTAGGAAGCCCTGAGTTCCAGGCTTACTGCATCTGCCAAAGGCATCCCAAAGGGAGTGCAGAAGTGCCACAACATGGCTGCTTTCACGGCTTTCCCCTTAGGAAGAACCCTAATACGCGGCTGATTTGCCTTCCTAGGGTTACTGTTAGGCTTAGGCCTAGGACTTTTAAAACTAGGAAGCCCTTAGATCCAGGCACACTGCAGCTGCGAAAGGCATCCCAAGGGGAGTACTAAAGTACCACAACATGGCAGCTTTCACAGCTTTTTCCTTGGCACCATCCCTATACATAGGCTGATTTATCTGCCTAGGGTTAGGGTTAGGGTTCAGCCTAGGGCTTGGAGTTTTTTAACCAGGAAGCCCTGAGTTCCAGGCTTACTGCATCTGCCAAAGGCATCCCAAAGGGAGTGCAGAAGTGCCACAACATGGCTGCTTTCACGGCTTTTCCCTTAGGAAGAACCCTAATACGCGGCTGATTTACCTTCCTAGGGTTACTGTTAGGCTTAGGCCTAGGACTTTTAAAACCAGGAAGCCCTGGGCTCCAGGCACACTGCAGCTGCGAAAGGCATCCCAAGGGGAGCGCAAAAGTGACACAACTTGACTGCCTCTGCTTCTATTCTCATGAGACCATCCTGAACCATAGGCTGATTTTCCTTCCTAGGGTTAAGGTTTGAGTTACGCCTAGGGTAAGAGGTCTATTAACCAGAAAGACCTGAGTTCCAAGAACACAGCAGCTGCGAAGGACTAGCCAAGAAGAGCGCAAAAGTACCACAACATGCCTGCCTCCACAGTTTTTTCATTGGGGACATGCCTAATTCCTGGCTGATTTGCCTTTCTCGTCTTAGGGTTGGGGTTCGGCCTAGGGCTAGGATATTTTTAACTAGGAAGCCCTGAGTTCCAGGCTTACTGCATCTGCCAAAGGCATCCCTAAGGGAGTGCAGAAGTGCCACAACATGGCTGCTTTCACGGCTTTTCCCTTAGGGAGAACCCTAATACGCGGCTGATTTACCTTCCTAGGGTTACTGTTAGGCTTAGGCCTAGGACTTTTAAAACCAGGAAGCCCTGGGCTCCAGGCACATGCAGCTGTTAAAGGCATCCCAAGAGGGCCGCAGAAGTGACACAACTTGGCTGCCTCTGTTGCTATTCTCATGAGACCATCCCGAACCATAGGCTGATTTTCCTTCTTAGGGTTAAGGTTTGAGTTACGCCTAGGGTAAGAGTTCTATTAACCAGAAAGCCCTGAGTTCCAAGAACACAGCAGCTGCGAAGGACTACCCAAGAAGAGCGCAAAACTACCAGAACGTGCCTGCCTCCACAGCTTTTTCCTTGGGGACATGCCTAATTCCTGGCTGATTTGCCTTTCTCGTCTTAGGGTTGGGGTTCGGCCTAGGGCTAGGATTTTTAAAATTAGGAAGCCCTGAGTTCCAGGCACACTGGAGCTGTGAAAGGCATCCAAAAGGGAGTGCAAAAGTGCCACAACATGGTTGCTTTCACGGCTTTTTCCTTGGCAAGAAGCTTAACAGCAGGCTGATTTCCCTTCCCAGGGTTACTGTAAGGCTTAGGCCTAGGGCTAGGATTTTTAAAACTAGGAAGCCCTTAGATCCAGGCACACTGCAGCTGTTCAAGGCATCCCAAGGGGAGTACCAAAGTGCAAAACATGGCAGCTTTCACAGCTTTTTCCTTGGCACCATCCCTATACCTAGGCTGATTTATCTGCCTAGGGTTAGGGTTAGGGTTCAGCCTAGGTCTTGGAGTTTTTCAACCAGGAAGCCCTGAGTTCCAGGCTTACTGCATCTGCCAAATGCATCCCAAAGGGAGTGCAGAAGTGCCACAACATGGCTGCTTTCACGGCTTTTCCCTTAGGAAGAACCCTAATACGCGGCTGATTTACCTTCCTAGGGTTACTGTTAGGCTTAGACCTAGGACTTTTAAAACCAGGAAGCCCTGGGCTCCAGGCACACTGCAGCTGTTAAAGGCATCCCAAGAGGGCCGCAGAAGTGACACAACTTGGCTGCCTCTGTTGCTATTCTCATGAGACCATCCCGAACCATAGGCTGATTTTCCTTCCTAGGGTTAATGTTTGAGTTTCGCCTAGGGTAAGAGGTCTATTAACCAGAAGGACCAGAGTTCCAAGAACACAGCAGCTGCGAAGGACTACCCAAGAAGAGCGCAAAAGTACCACAACATGCCTGCCTCCACAGCTTTTTCCTTGGGGACATGCCTAATTCCTGGCTGATTTGCCTTTCTCGTCTTAGGGTTGGGGTTCGGCCTAGGGCTAGGATATTTTTAACCAGGAAGGCCTGAGTTCCAGGCTTACTGCATCTGCCAAAGACATCCCAAAGGGAGTGCAAAAGTGCCACAACATGGCTGCTTTCACAGCTTTTCCCTTAGGAAGAACCCTAATACGCAGCTGATTTACCTTCCTAGGGACACTGTTAGGCTTAGGCCTAGGACTTTTAAAACCAGGAAGCCCTGGGCTCCAGGCACACTGCAGCTGCGAAAGGCATCCCAAGGGGAGCGCAAAAGTGACACAACTTGGCTGCCACCACTGATATTTCCATGAGACCATCCCGAACCATAGGCTGATTTTCCTTCCTAGGGTTAAGGTTTGAGTTTCGCCTAGGGTAAGAGGTCTATTAACCCGAAGGACCTGAGTTCCAAGAACACAGCAGCTGCGAAGGACTAGCCAAGAAGAGCGCAAAAGTACCACAACATGCCTGGCTCCACAGCTTTTTCCTTGGGGACATGCCTAATTCCTGGCTGATTTGCCTTTCTCGTCTTAGGGTTGGGGTTCGGCCTAGGGCTAGGATATTTTTAACTAGGAAGCCCTGAGTTCCAGGCTTACTGCATCTGCCAAAGGCATCCCAAAGGGAGTGCAGAAGTGCCACAACATGGCTGCTTTCACGGCTTTTCCCTTAGGAAGAACCCTAATACGCGGCTGATTTACCTTCCTAGGGTTACTGTTAGGCTTAGGCCTAGGACTTTTAAAACCAGGAAGCCCTGGGCTCCAGGCACATGCAGCTGTTCAAGGCATCCCAAGAGGGCCGCAGAAGTGACACAACTTGGCTGCCTCTGTTGCTATTCTCATGAGACCATCCCGAACCATAGGCTGATTTTCCTTCTTAGGGTTAAGGTTTGAGTTACGCCTAGGGTAAGAGTTCTATTAACCAGAAAGCCCTGAGTTCCAAGAACACAGCAGCTGCGAAGGACTACCCAAGAAGAGCGCAAAAGTACCACAACGTGCCTGCCTCCACAGCTTTTTCCTTGGGGACATGCCTAATTCCTGGCTGATTTGCCTTTCTCGTCTTAGGGTTGGGGTTCGGCCTAGGGCTAGGATTTTTTTAACTAGGAAGCCCTGAGTTCCAGGCTTACTGCATCTGCCAAAGGCATCCCAAAGGGAGTGCAGAAGTGCCACAACATGGCTGCTTTCACGGCTTTCCCCTTAGGAAGAACCCTAATACGCGGCTGATTTGCCTTCCTAGGGTTACTGTTAGGCTTAGGCCTAGGACTTTTAAAACTAGGAAGCCCTTAGATCCAGGCACACTGCAGCTGTTCAAGGAATCCCAAGGGGAGTACTAAAGTACCACAACATGGCAGCTTTCACAGCTTTTTCCTTGGCACCATCCCTATACATAGGCTGATTTATCTGCCTAGGGTTAGGGTTAGGGTTCAGCCTAGGGCTTGGAGTTTTTTAACCAGGAAGCCCTGAGTTCCAGGCTTACTGCATCTGCCAAAGGCATCCCAAAGGGAGTGCAGAAGTGCCACAACATGGCTGCTTTCACGGCTTTTCCCTTAGGAAGAACCCTAATACCAGGCTGAATTACCTTCCTAGGGTTACTGTTAGGCTTAGGCCTAGGACTTTTAAAACCAGGAAGCCCTGGGCTCCAGGCACTCTGCAGCTGCGAAAGGCATCCCAAGGGGAGCGCAAAAGTGACGCAACTTGGCTGCCACCACTGATATTTCCATGAGACCATCCCGAACCATAGGCTGATTTTCCTTCCTAGGGTTAAGGTTTGAGTTACGCCTAGGGTAAGGGTTCTATTAACCAGAAAGCCCTGAGTTCCAAGAACACAGCAGCTGCGAAGGACTACCCAAGAAGAGCGCAAAAGTACCACAACATGCCTGCGTCGATAGCTTTTTCCTTGGGGACATGCCTAATTCCTGGCTGATTTGCCTTTCTCGTCTTAGGGTTGGGGTTCGGCCTAGTGCTAGGATTTTTAAAATCAGGAAGCCCTGAGTTCCAGGCACACTGGAGCTGTGAAGGCATCCAAAAGGGAGTGCAAAAGTGCCACAACATGGCTGCTTTCACGGCTTTTTCCTTGGCAAGAAGCCTAACACCAGGCTGATTTCCCTTCCCAGGGTTACTGTAAGGCTTAGGCCTAGGGCTAGGATTTTTAAAACTAGGAAGCCATTAGATCCAGGCACACTGCAGCTGTTCAAGGCATCCCAAGGGGAGTACAAAAGTGCAACAACATGGCAGCTTTCACAGCTTTTTCCTTGGCACCATCCCTATACCTAGGCTGATTTATCTGCCTAGGGTTAGGGATAGGCTTCAGCCTAGGGCTTGGAGTTTTTTAACCAGGAAGCCCTGAGTTCCAGGCTTACTGCATCTGCCAAAGGCATCCCAAAGGGAGTGCAGAAGTGCCACAACATGGCTGCTTTCACGGCTTTCCCCTTAGGAAGAACCCTAATACGCGGCTGATTTACCTTCCTAGGGTTACTGTTAGGCTTAGGCCTAGGACTTTTAAAACTAGGAAGCCCTTAGATCCAGTCACACTGCAGCTGTTCAAGGCATCCCAAGGGGAGTACTAAAGTACCACAACATGGCAGCTTTCACAGCTTTTTCCTTGGCACCATCCCTATACATATGCTGATTTATCTGCCTAGCGTTAGGGTTAGGGTTCAGCCTAGGGCTTGGAGTTTTTTAACCAGGAAGCCCTGAGTTCCCGGCTTACTGCATCTGCCAAAGGCATCCCTAAGGGAGTGCAGAAGTGCCACAACATGGCTGCTTTCACGGCTTTTCCCTTAGGAAGAACCCTAATACGCGGCTGATTTACCTTCCTAGGGTTACTGTTAGGCTTAGGCCTAGGACTTTTAAAACCAGGAAGCCCTGGGCTCCAGGCACACTGCAGCTGCGAAAGGCATCCCAAGGGGAGCGCAAAAGTGACACAACTTGACTGCCTCTGCTTCTATTCTCATGAGACCATCCTGAACCATAGGCTGATTTTCCTTCCTAGGGTTAAGGTTTGAGTTACGCCTAGGGTAAGAGGTCTATTAACCAGAAAGACCTGAGTTCCAAGAACACAGCAGCTGCGAAGGACTAGCCAAGAAGAGCGCAAAAGTACCACAACATGCCTGCCTCCACTGTTTTTTCATTGGGGACATGCCTAATTCCTGGCTGATTTGCCTTTCTCGTCTTAGGGTTGGGGTTCGGCCTAGGGCTAGGATATTTTTAACTAGGAAGCCCTGAGTTCCAGGCTTACTGCATCTGCCAAAGGCATCCCTAAGGGAGTGCAGAAGTGCCACAACATGGCTGCTTTCACGGCTTTTCCCTTAGGGAGAACCCTAATACGCGGCTGATTTACCTTCCTAGGGTTACTGTTAGGCTTAGGCCTAGGACTTTTAAAACCAGGAAGCCCTGGGCTCCAGGCACACTGCAGCTGCGAAAGGCATCCCAAGGGGAGCGCAAAAGTGACACAACTTGGCTGCCACCACTGATATTTCCATGAGACCATCCCGAACCATAGGCTCATTTTCCTTCCTAGGGTTAAGGTTTGAGTTACGCCTAGGGTAAGGGTTCTATTAACCAGAAAGCCCTGAGTTCCAAGAACACAGCAGCTGCGAAGGACTAGCCAAGAAGAGCGCAAAAGTACCACAACATGCCTGCCTCCACAGCTTTTTCCTTGGGACCATCATTGAACCTAGGCTGATTTACTTGCCTCCAGTTGCACCTATGGTCACGCCAAGAGATAGGGATTTTAAATCAGTAAACCCTGAGCTCCAGACCCAGTGCAGCTGCAAAAGGCTTCCCAAGGGCAGCCAAAAATTGCCTCAACATGCTCCTTCCAGTGCTTTTTTCCTTCGGAACATCCCTATACCCAGGCTATTTTATCTGCCTAGGGTTAGGGTTAGGGTTCTGCCTAGAGATAGGATTTTTTCAAACAGGAAGCCCTGAATTCCAGGCACACTGCAGCTGTTAAAGGCAGTGTTCTACGTCAACCGCAACTTAGTCTGAAATAAATGCTTTTTCCCTGAGAGCATCTGAGAGGTTTGCATGAAGCACTGATATCTGACATTTGCAATTTTGAATAGGAGAGGAGAAAGAAAATGGGAAGAAGTTTTTAATTTTAGTGGTTTCAATGTTAATTTCCGTACACTTTTTCAAAACTTGTCAGCTCAAATGCCCATCAACATCTTTTAGTCATCTGTAAGTCAGTATTCATATAAAATGTGCTTCAAATCAAAAGAATTTCAAATTTGCACTCCAAATTTCTATGCCTAGATTTATGATTTCCTACACATATTAGATGAAAGGAAGGCCTTTTTTACTGTGGGAGTGCTGGAACACTGGAACAGGTTGCCCAGGGAAGTTGTGGGTGTCCCATCCCTGAAAGTATTCAAGGTCAGCTTGGACGGGGCTTGGAGCAGCAACAAAGGAGAAGCTTGATGGTAGAGAAACAAAGTTGGACTATAGAAGAAACTGGGATTGAAGTATAGGAGCAAGTTTTCTCTCAGCTCTTGGGGTAAATTCAAAGTTGTACAAAATGACATTTATCTGTGCTATTCACTACTGTAACAGAAATGTTCATGAAAACTGTACAGAAGATAGCAAATTTTAAAAGAGATAAGAATTACAGCATAAAATCCATGGGATGGGTTACAACATGAGACACTCTCTAAGAGAAAATCTCTGTGTTTCAGCACTTCATCATGGTAAGATTTCATGAAGTGCCAAAGAAGGCGGCAAAATATCATTCGGGACGTTATTTCCTGGAATTCAGCCTGGCCATTAGTAGGAACTGGGTTTGAACACATCATGTAGATATACCACACACACTTGCCCTTCACTGAAAAATGACTGTTTACAACGAAGAAGCAATTGACGATCAAAATTGATTGAAAGCATCTTAAACATGTCAAGTATTTCATTGTAGATGATCTGTGATCCAAATGCTTCTTCCACCTTCGAGAGGGACAGAACAATTCTTCCATATCATGATGGTTTAAAATTGTATCAACCAATGTTTTCTGCTGAAAAGATAGCATCTATTTTTTTCTATTTTTGGAAGAAAATATTCCTAGACATACAACAGGTGAGAACTAAGTAATTTTAAAGAAACAAATGAAAAGAAAATATTCTGTAAATAGAATGAAATGAAAAGCTGTGTTTTAAATAGGAGCTAAATATGAAACAGAATTTTTGTACCAGGCATTTGAATTACTGCACCAGCTCTTTTGCCCATCAAGAGAGGCGTTTAGCATTTCAGTCTTTTCCAAGGTGTTCATGATCTGCTATGCTGATCTCTGTGTGTGCCTAGGTGTGTGTGGAAGGGGGGGCATGTGAAGGGGAGTGTGTATGTTTGCTTTACAATTGTTGTGGCAGATTCATGCCTCAGCTCCACATTTTGTTTTAGAAAGGTCACACAGAGTGGATGTGAAGTTTACTATCAACAAGAGATCAATTCCCAAATCATCCATTTCACTCTACCTTATAAATCATGTGCTTTGTTGCATATTTTATCAAATCTACTTTCAAGCCAGATGGAGGAAGGAGGATGTGGCAATCCCTCCACCATCTTGCAACTTTTATGCAAGTAGGTTTTCAAGAAAATCATCATTTCTCTTTGAAATATGTCTGGAACAGGCATGATGGTAGTGTCAACCTGTTGGAGTTTTTGTTGCTGGAAGAAGTTATACAAAAGGATTGGTTTTTACATTGACCAGTTACTGAATCAAGCGCAGGAATACATTGGAAATTCAACTGGGGCTTCCTTTCCCCGGCAGACTACTTCTAGAACGAGCTTGTACACTGAAGCTTACTCTTTTGCCCTCTTTTTGTTTCTTTCCTATTTTCTTGGCTTCTTTGCCACTCTCTAGACAATTTTGGAACTTTTTTCCCAACTCAAATGGTTTCAATAGTCTGATTGTGATCATACATTTTTACAAGGAATTTTTAAAATCTTTCCTCCAGTTAAGAAAGTCAAGGACTTAGGTCTTTTTCTTCCCTTATCAATATTGCAATGAAATTGATAAGTAAAGACCAACTCTTTCTTTTTGTTTTTAACCCAAGCAGATAATTCCCATCCATTCATCCATTTGGTGGACCAATGGTTGCCATTCTGATGGAAGTTGTCACTTCTTAACAGTAGGCATTCTGTGACTATGTTGACAGCACTTTGGGTGAAGATCCTAACTGGTCTTAGATACACATAGGGAGAAATTTGCTCAGCCAGTGTCAGTCTTAAGCATGCGTATCAGAAGATCTTTCTAGAGCTGGGAATTTTCCCATGAAAGGGATTCAGTTAGGGAAGAGACACTTGCCCCAGAGGTTTACATTCTTCTTGAAGACTGCTTAAGGAACTTAGATGCCATGTCCATTTGGATCTGTGTCTGCACAGAACTTTGTCATGCCAGTGCTTGAAATGCATCTTGAAGAGAATTCACTAGCACAGAATGAATGAGAGTGGAAGGGGTTGGTGGGGCTAACCAGGCCCAAACCCCCTGCCTAAACCAGGATACCTAGAGCCTCTTGCCCAGGATTCTATCTGGGTGTACTTTTAATGTCTTCAAAGATCCAGGCTCCACAATCTTTCTGGGCAGTCTGTGCCGTGGTTCACTCACCCTCACAGTAAAGAATCATTTCCTGATGTTCCTGTATTTCAGTGTGTGCCCACTGCCTCTTGTCTTTTCACTCAGCATCACTGAAAAGACACTGATTCCCTCCCCTTTGCACTATTGCTTCCATATGGATGTGTGCTGCCATGTAGAGATATGTCAAAAACCTCCCTGAAGCCCAGGCAGATAATATTCCCTTCATCTACCAGTCAAGTTGATTCATCAGAGGAGTTTAAAGTTATGTTCAGCATGAAATGCCCCTGAAAAATCATGCTAACTACATTATTGTGTCGTCTTTCATGTGCCTGGCAAGGTTTTCCAGGAAGAGCTGCTTCATCAACTTCCTGGGTATAAAAAAGAGGCTGGCTGGTTTGTACGATTGCGAGTCCTCCTAATTGCCTTTTTTGAAGATGAGTGTCATTTGCTTACATCCAGTCCTTAGGCTCTCTTGTAGTCTACATCTTAGCAAAAAGCTTTTCCACTATGTCTGGCAAGGAGAAATTGTGCCAGCACAGAAAACACCTCCCATCGAGTTCTAGACGTTGCACGGAGGTGTGCCGAGTGTTTGGCATGAAGAAAAGAAAACTTGTCCAAAACAGCTTCCAATCGAATGTTCATGTGATTGGAAAAGTCAGGAGAGTGCAAAGGTACTGTTTTCTATCAGTTGGCAAGCTGCGCACACAATCCCAGTGTTGTACAGCTTCCTTCTTCACCTTTCCGAAGGTGCCGCTCTCTCCGGCTCCCGGAGGCGAAGAAGCGGCTTCTTCGCGCAAAGACGATTGTGCCGCTCACTGTGCTCTCCTTAGCGCGGCTTCTGCCGAAAGACGCCCGGGAGCGGCTCTTAGCTCCGGACAGCATCGTACCTTCGTCTTTAGCGTCTCTTCTCGTCTACATCTTAGCAAAAAGCTTTTCCACTATGTCTGGCGAGGAAAAACTGTGCCAGCACAGAAAACATCTCCCATCGTGTTCTAGACATTGCACGGAGGTGTGCCGAGTGTTTGGCATGAAGGAAAGAAAAGTTGTCCAAAACAGCTTCCAATCGAATGTTCATGTGATTGGAAAAGTCAGGAGAGTGCAAAGGTACTGTTTTCTAGTAGTTGGCAATCTGCGCACACAATCCCAGTGTTGTACAGCTTCCTTCTTCACCTTTCCGAAGGTGCCGCTCTCTCCGGCTCCCGGAGGCGAAGAAGCGGCTTCTTCGCGCAAAGACGATTGTGCCGCTCACTGTGCACTCCTTAGCGCGGCTTCTGCCGAAAGACGCCCGGGAGCGGCTCTTAGCTCCGGACAGCATCGTACCTTCGTCTTTAGCGTCTCTTCTCGTCTACATCTTAGCAAAAAGCTTTTCCACTATGTCTGGCGAGGAAAAACTGTGCCAGCACAGAAAACATCTCCCATCGTGTTCTAGACGTTGCACGGAGGTGTGCCGAGTGTTTGGCATGAAGAAAAGAAAAGTTGTCCAAAACAGCTTCCAATCGAATGTTCATGTGATTGGAAAAGTCAGGAGAGTGCAAAGGTACTGTTTTCTAGCAGTTGGCAAGCTGCGCACACAATCCCAGTGTTGTACAGCTTCCTTCTTCACCTTTCCGAAGGTGCCGCTCTCTCCGGCTCCCGGAGGCGAAGAAGCGGCTTCTTCGCGCAAAGACGATTGTGCCGCTCACTGTGCACTCCTTAGAGCGGCTTCTGCCGAAAGACGCCCGGGAGCGGCTCTTAGCTCCGGACAGCATCGTACCTTCGTCTTTAGCGTCTCTTCTCGTCTACATCTTAGCAAAAAGCTTTTCCACTATGTCTGGCGAGGAAAAACTGTGCCAGCACAGAAAACATCTGCCATCGTGTTCTAGACGTTGCACGATCCCTATACTTAGGCTGATTTTCCTTCCTGGGGATAGGGTTAGGCATCAGCCTAGGGCTTGGAGTTTTTTAACCAGGAAGCCCTGAGTTCCAGGCTTACTGCATCTGCCAAAGGCATCCCAAAGGGAGTGCAGAAGTGCCACAACATGGTTGCTTTCACGGCTTTTCCCTTAGGAAGAACCCTAATACGCGGCTGATTTACCTTCCTAGGGTTACTGTTAGGCTTAGGCCTAGGACTTTTAAAACCAGGAAGCCCTGGGCTCCAGGCACACTGCAGCTGCGAAAGGCATCCCAAGGGGAGCGCAAAAGTGACACAACTTGGCAGCCACCACTGATATTTCAATGAGACCATCCCGAACCATAGGCTGATTTTCCTTCCTAGGGTTAAGGTTTGAGTTATGCCTGGGCTAAGGATTCTATTAGCCAGAAATCCCTGAGTTCCAAGAACACAGCAGCTGCGAAGGACTAGCCAAGAAGAGCGCAAAAGTACCACAACATGCCTGCCTCCACAGCTTTTTCCTTGGGGACATGCCTAATTCCTGGCTGATTTGCCTTTCTCGTCTTAGGGTTGGGGTTCGGCCTAGGGCTAGGATTTTTAAAATCAGGAAGCCCTGAGTTCCAGGCACACTGGAGCTGTGAAAGTCATCCAAAAGGGAGTGCAAAAGTGCCACAACATGGTTGCTTTCCCGGCTATTTCCTTGGCAAGAAGCCTAACACCAGGCTGATTTCCCTTCCCAGGGTTACTGTTAGGCTTAGGCCGAGGGCTAGGATTTTTAAAACTAGGAAGCCCTTAGGTCCAGGCGCACTGCATCTGTTCAAGGCATCCCAAGAGGAGTAAAAAAGTGCAACAACATGGCAGTTTTCACAGCTTTTTCCTTGGCACCATCCCTATACCTAGGCTGATTTATCTGCCTAGCGTTAGGGTTAGGGTTCAGCCTAGGGCTTGGAGTTTTTTAACCAGGAAGCACTGAGTTCCAGGCTTACTGCATCTGCCAAAGGCATCCCAAAGGGAGTGCAAAAGTGCCACAACATGGCTGCTTTCACAGCTTTTCCCTTAGGAAGAACCCTAATACGCGGCTGATTTACCTTCCTAGGGTTACTGTTAGGCTTAGGCCTAGGACTTTTAAAACCAGGAAGCCCTGGGCTCCAGGCACATTGCAGCTGTTAAAGGCATCCCAAGAGGGCCGCAGAAGTGACACAACTTGGCTGCCTCTGCTGCTATTCTCATGAGACCATCCCGAACCATAGGCTGATTTTCCTTCCTAGGGTTAAGGTTTGAGTTACGCCTAGGGTAAGGGTTCTATTAACCAGAAAGCCCTGAGTTCCAAGAACACAGCAGCTGCGAAGGACTACCCAAGAAGAGCGCAAAAGTACCACAACATGCCTGCCTCCACAGCTTTTTCCTTGGGGACATGCCTAATTCCTGGCTGATTTGCCTTTCTCGTCTTAGGGTTGGGGTTCGGCCTAGGGCTAGGATTTTTAAAATCAGGAAGCCCTGAGTTCCAGGCACACTGGAGCTGTGAAAGGCATCCAAAAGGGAGTGCAAAAGTGCCACAACATGGTTGCTTTCACGGCTTTTTCCTTGGAAGAAGCTTAAAACCAGGCTGATTTCCCTTCCCAGGGTTACTGTTAGGCTTAGGCCTAGGGCTAGGATTTTTAAAAGTACGAAGCCCTTAGATACAGGCACACTTCAGCTGTTCAAGGCATCCCAAGGGGAGTACAAAAGTGCAACAACATGGCAGCTTTCACAGCTTTTTCCTTGGCACCATCCCTATACCTAGGCTGTTTTATCTGCCTAGGGTTAGGGTTAGGGTTCAGCCTAGGGCTTGGAGTTTTTTAACCAGGAAGCCCTGAGTTCCAGGCTTACTGCATCTGCCAAAGGCATCCCAAAGGGAGTGCAAAAGTGCCACAACATGGCTGCTTTCACGGCTTTTCCCTTAGGAAGAACCCTAATACGCGGCTGATTTACCTTCCTAGGGTTACTGTTAGGCTTAGGCCTAGGACTTTTAAAACCAGGAAGCCCTGGGCTCCAGGCACACTGCAGCTGCGAAAGGCATCCCAAGAGGGCCGCAGAAGTGACACAACTAGGCTGCCTCTGCTTCTATTCTCATGAGACCATCCTGAACCATAGGCTGATTTTCCTTCCTAGGGTTAAGGTTTGAGTTACGCCTAGGGTAAGAGTTCTATTAACCAGAAAGCCCTGAGTTCCAAGAACACAGCAGCTGCGAAGGACTACCCAAGAAGAGCGCAAAAGTACCACAACATGCCTGCCTCCACAGCTTTTTCCTTGGGGACATGCCTAATTCCTGGCTGATTTGCCTTTCTCGTCTTAGGGTTGGGGTTCGGCCTAGGGCTAGGATATTTTTAACTAGGAAGCCCTGAGTTCCAGGCTTACTTCATCTGCCAAAGGCATCCCACAGGGTGTGCAAAAGTGCCACAACATGGCTGCTTTCACGGCTTTTCCCTTAGGAAGAACCCTAATACGCGGCTGATTTACCTTCCTAGGGTTACTGTTAGGCTTAGGCCTTGGACTATTAAAACCAGGAAGCCCTGGGCTCCAGGCACACTGCAGCTGCGAAAGGCATCCCAAGGGGAGCGCAAAAGTGACACAACTTGGCTGCCACCACTGATATTTCCATGAGACCATCCCGAACCACAGGCTGATTTTCCTTCCTAGGATTAAGGTTTGAGTTACGCCTAGGGTAAGGGTTCTATTAACCAGAAAGCCCTGAGTTCCAAGAACACAGCAGCTGCGAAGGACTAGCCAAGAAGAACGCAAAAGTACCACAACATGCCTGCCTCCACAGCTTTTTCCTTGGGGACATGCCTAATTCCTGCCTGATTTGCCTTTCTCGTCTTAGGGTTGGGGTTCGTCCTAGGGCTAGGATTTTTAAAATCAGGAAGCCCTGAGTTCCAGGCACACTGGAGCTGTGAAAGGCATCCAAAAGGGAGTGCAAAAGTGCCACAACATGGTTGCTTTCACGGCTTTTTCCTTGGCAAGAAGCTTAACACCAGGCTGATTTCCCTTCCCAGGGTTACTGTTAGGCTTAGGCCTACTGCTAGGATTTTTAAAACTAGGAAGCCCTTAGATCCAGGCACACTGCAGCTGTTCAAGGCATCCCAAGGGGAGTACAAAAGTGCAAAAACATGGCAGCTTTCACAGCTTTTTCCTTGGCACCATCCCTATACCTAGGCTGTTTTATCTGCCTAGGGTTAGGGTTAGGGTTCAGCCTAGGGCTTGGAGTTTTTTAACCAGGAAGCCCTGAGTTCCAGGCTTACTGCATCTGCCAAAGGCATCCCAAAGGGAGTGCAGAAGTGCCACAACATGGCTGCTTTCACAGCTTTTCCCTTAGGAAGAACCCTAATACGCGGCTGATTTACCTTCCTAGGGTTACTGTTAGGCTTAGGCCTTGGACTATTAAAACCAGGAAGCCCAGGGCTCCAGGCACACTGCAGCTGCGAAAGGCATCCCAAGGGGAGCGCAAAAGTGACACAACTTGGCTGCCACCACTGATATTTCCATGAGACCATCCCGAACCATAGGCTGATTTTCCTTCCTAGGATTAAGGTTTGAGTTACGCCTGGGGTAAGGGTTCTATTAACCAGAAAGCCCTGAGTTCCAAGAACACAGCAGCTGCGAAGGACTACCCAAGAAGAGCGCAAAAGTACCACAACATGCCTGCCTCCACAGCTTTTTCCTTGGGGACATGCCTAATTCCTGGCTGATTTGCCTTTCTCGTCTTAGGGTTGGGGTTCGGCCTAGGGCTAGGATTTTTAAAATCAGCAAGCTCTGAGTTCCAGGCACACTGGAGCTGTGCAAGGCATCCAAAAGGGAGTGCAAAAGTGCCACAACATGGCTGCATTCACGGCTTTTTCCTTGGCAAGAAGCCTAACACCAGGCTGATTTACCTTCCCAGGGTTACTGTTAGGCTTAGGCCTAGGACTTTTAAAACCAGGAAGCCCTGGGATCCAGGCACATGCAGCTGCGAAAGGCATCCCAAGAGGGCCGCAGAAGTGACACAACTTGGCTACCTCTGCTTCTATTCTCATGAGACCATCCTGAACCTTAGGCTTATTTTCATTCCCAGGGTTAAGGTTTGAGTTTCGCCTACGGTAAGAGTTCTATTAACCAGAAAGACCTGAGTTCCAAGAACACAGCAGCTGCGAAGGACTACCCAAGAAGAGCGCAAAAGTACCACAATGTGCCTGCCTCCACAGCTTTTTCCTTGGGGACATGCCTAATTCCTGGCTGATTTGCCTTTCTCGTCTTAGGGTTGGGGTTCGGCCTAGGGCTAGGATATTTTTAACTAGGAAGCCCTGAGTTCCAGTCTTACTTCATCTGCCAAAGGCATCCCAAAGGGAGTGCAAAAGTGCCACAACATGGCTGCTTTCACGGCTTTTCCCTTAGGAAGAACCCTAATACCCGGCAGAGTTACCTTCCTAGGGTTACTGTTAGGCTTAGGCCGAGGACTTTTAAAACCAGGAAGCCCTGGGCTCCAGGCACATGCAGCTGTTAAATGCATCCCAAGGGGAGCGCAAAAGTGACACAACTTGGCTGCCTCTGCTGCTATTCTCATGAGACCATCCCGAACCATAGGCTGATTTTCCTTCCTAGGGTTAAGGTTTGAGTTACGCCTAGGGTAAGGGTTCTATTAACCAGAAAGCCCTGAGTTCCAAGAACACAGCAGCTGCGAAGGACTACCCAAGAAGAGCGCAAAAGTACCACAACATGCCTGCCTCCACAGCTTTTTCCTTGGGGACATGCCTAATTCCTGGCTGATTTGCCTTTCTCGTCTTAGGGTTGGGGTTCGGCCTAGGGCTAGGATTTTGAAAATCAGGAAGCCCTGAGTTCCAGGCACACTGGAGCTGTGAAAGGCATCCAAAAGGGAGTGCAAAAGTGCCACAACATGGTTGCTTTCACGGCTTTTTCCTTGGCAAGAAGCTTAAAACCAGGCTGATTTCCCTTCCCAGGGTTACTGTTAGGCTTAGGCCTAGGGCTAGGATTTTTAAAACTAGGAAGCCCTTAGATCCAGGCACACTGCAGCTGTTCAAGGCATCCCAAGGGGAGTAAAAAAGTGCAACAACATGGCAGCTTTCACAGCTTTTTCCTTGGCACCATCCCTATACCTAGGCTGATTTATCTGCCTAGGGTTCGGGTTAGGGGTCAGCCTAGGGCTTGGAGTTTTTTAACCAGGAAGCCCTGAGTTCCAGGCTTACTGCATCTGCCAAAGGCATCCCAAAGGGAGTGCAAAAGTGCCACAACATGGCTGCTTTCACGGCTTTTCCCTTAGGAAGAACCCTAATACCCGTCTGATTTACCTTCCTAGGGTTACTGTTAGCCTTAGGCCTAGGACTTTTAAAACCAGGAAGCCCTGGGCTCCAGGCATATGCAGCTGCGAAAGGCATCCCAAGAGGGCCGCAGAAGTGACACAACTTGGCTGCCTCTGCTTCTATTCCCATGAGACCATCCTGAACCATAGGCTGATTTTCCTTCCTGGGGTTAAGGTTTGAGTTTCGCCTAGGGTAAGAGTTCTATTAACCAGAAAGCCCTGAGTTCCAAGAACACAGCAGCTGCGAAGGACTACCCAAGAAGAGCGCAAAAGTACCACAACATGCCTGCCTCCACAGCTTTTTCCTTGGGGACATGCCTAATTCCTGGCTGATTTGCCTTTCTCGTCTTAGGGTTGGGGTTCGGCCTAGGGCTAGGATTTTTTTAACTAGGAAGCCCTGAGTTCCAGGCTTGCTGCATCTGCCAAAGGCATCCCAAAGGGAGTGCAGAAGTGCCACAACATGGTTGCTTTCACGGCTTTTCCCTTAGGAAGAACCCTAATACGCGGCTGATTTACCTTCCTAGGGTTACTGTTAGGCTTAGGCCTAGGACTTTTAAAACCAGGAAGCCCAGGGCTCCAGGCACACTGCAGCTGCGAAAGGCATCCCAAGGGGAGCGCAAATGTGACACAACTTGGCTGCCACCACTGATATTTCCATGAGACCATCCCGAACCATAGGCTGATTTTCCTTCCTAGGGTTAAGGTTTGAGTTACGCCTGGGGTAAGGGTTCGATTAACCAGAAAGCCCTGAGTTCCAAGAACACAGCAGCTGCGAAGGACTACCCAAGAAGAGCGCAAAAGTACCACAACATGCCTGCCTCCACAGCTTTTTCCTTGGGGACATGCCTAATTCCTGGCTGATTTGCCTTTCTCGTCTTAGGGTTGGGGTTCGGCCTAGGGCTAGGATATTTTTAACTAGGAAGCCCTGAGTTCCAGGCTTACTTCATCTGCCAAAGGCATCCCACAGGGTGTGCAAAAGTGCCACAACATGGCTGCTTTCACGGCATTTCCGTTAGGAAGAAGCCTAATACGCGGCTGATTTACCTTCCTAGGGTTACTGTTAGGCTTAGGCCTTGGACTATTAAAACCAGGAAGCCCTGGGCTCCAGGCATATGCAGCTGCGAAAGGCATTCCACGTGGAGCGCAAAAGTGACACAACCTGGCTGCCACCACTGATATTTCCATGAGACCATCCAGAACCATAGGCTGATTTTCCTTCCTAGGGTTAAGGTTTGAGTTACGCCTAGGGTAAGAGTTCTATTAACCAGAAAGCCCTGAGTTCCAAGAACACAGCAGCTGCGAAGGACTTCCCAAGAAGAGCGCAAAAGTACCACAACATGCCTGTCTCCACAGCTTTTTCCTTGGGGACATGCCTAATTCCTGGCTGATTTGCCTTTCTCGTCTTAGGGTTGGGGTTCAGCCTAGGGCTGGGATTTTTAAAATCAGGAAGCCCTGAGTTCCAGGCACACTGGAGCTGTGAAAGGCATCCAAAAGGGAGTGCAAAAGTGCCACAACATGGTTGCTTTCACGGCTTTTTCCTTGGCAAGAAGCTTAAAACCAGGCTGATTTCCCTTCCTAGGGTTACTGTTAGGCTTAGGCCTAGGGCTAGGATTTTTAAAACTAGGAAGCCCTTAGATCCAGGCACACTGCAGCTGTTCAAGGCATCCCAAGGCGAGTACAAAAGTGCAATAACATGGCAGCTTTCACAGCTTTTTCCTTGGCACCATCCCTATACCTAGGCTGTTTTATCTGCCTAGGGTTAGGGTTAGGGGTCAGCCTAGGGCTTGGAGTTTTTTAACCAGGAAGCCCTGAGTTCCAGGCTTACTTCATCTGCCAAAGGCATCCCAAAGGGAGTGCAAAAGTGCCACAACATGGCTGCTTTCACAGCTTTTCCCTTAGGAAGAACCCTAATACCCGGCTGATTTACCTTCCTAGGGTTACTGTTAGGCTTAGGCCTAGGACTTTAAAAACCAGGAAGCCCTGGGCTCCAGGCACACTGCAGCTGCGACAGGCATCCCAAGAGGGCCGCAGAAGTGACACAACTTGGCTGCCTCTGCTTCTATTCCCATGAGACCATCCTGAACCATAGGCTGATTTTCCTTCCTGGGGTTAAGGTTTGAGTTTCGCCTAGGGTAAGAGTTCTATTAACCAGAAAGCCCTGAGTTCCAAGAACACAGCAGCTGCGAAGGACTACCCAATAAGAGCACAAAAGTACCACAACATGCCTGCCTCCACAGCTTTTTCCTTGGGGACATGCCTAATTCCTGGCTGATTTGCCTTTCTCGTCTTAGGGTTGGGGTTCGGCCTAGGGCTTGGAGTTTTTTAACTAGGAAGCCCTGAGTTCCAGGCTTACTTCATCTGCCAAAGGCATCCCACAGGGTGTGCAAAAGTGCCACAACATGGCTGCTTTCACGGCTTTTCCCTTAGGAAGAACCCTAATACGCGGCTGATTTACCTTCCTAGGGTTACTGTTAGGCTTAGGCCTAGGACTTTTAAAACCAGGAAGCCCTGGGCTCCAGGCATATGCAGCTGCGAAAGGCATCCCAAGGGGAGCGCAAAAGTGACACAACTTGGCTGCCTCTGCTGCTATTCTCATGAGACCATCCCGAACCATAGGCTGATTTTCCTTCCTAGGGTTAAGGTTTGAGTTACGCCTGGGGTAAGGGTTCGATTAACCAGAAAGCCCTGAGTTCCAAGAACACAGCAGCTGCGAAGGACTACCCAAGAAGAGCGCAAAAGTACCACAACATGCCTGCCTCCACAGCTTTTTCCTTGGGGACATGCCTAATTCCTGGCTGATTTGCCTTTCTCGTCTTAGGGTTGGGGTTCGGCCTAGGGCTAGGATATTTTTAACTAGGACGCCCTGAGTTCCAGGCTTACTTCATCTGCCAAAGGCATCCCACAGGGTGTGCAAAAGTGCCACAACATGGCTGCTTTCACGGCATTTCCGTTAGGAAGAAGCCTAATACGCGGCTGATTTACCTTCCTAGGGTTACTGTTAGGCTTAGGCCTTGGACTATTAAAACCAGGAAGCCCTGGGCTCCAGGCATATGCAGCTGCGAAACGCATTCCACGTGGAGCGCAAAAGTGACACAACCTGGCTGCCACCACTGATATTTCCATGAGACCATCCCGAACCATAGGCTGATTTTCCTTCCTAGGGTTAAGGTTTGAGTTACGCCTGGGGTAAGAGGTCTATTAACCAGAAAGCCCTGAGTTCCAAGAACACAGCAGCTGCGAAGGACTACCCAAGAAGAGCGCAAAAGTACCACAACATGCCTGCCTCCACAGCTTTTTCCTTGGGGACATGCCTAATTCCTGGCTGATTTGCCTTTCTCGTCTTAGGGTTGGGGTTCGGCCTAGGGCTAGGATATTTTTAACTAGGAAGCCCTGAGGTCCAGGCTTACTTCATCTGCCAAAGGCATCCCACAGGGTGTGCAAAAGTGCCACAACATGGCTGCTTTCACGGCTTTTCCCTTAGGAAGAACCCTAATACGCGGCTGATTTACCTTCCTAGGGTTACTGTTAGGCTTAGGCCTAGGACTTTTAAAACCAGGAAGCCCTGGGCTCCAGGCACACTGCAGCTGCGAAAGGCATCCCAAGGGGAGCGCAAAAGTGACACAACTTGGCTGCCTCTGCTGCTATTCTCATGAGACCATCCCGAACCATAGGCTGATTTTCCTTCCTAGGGTTAAGGTTTGAGTTACGCCTAGGGTAAGAGTTCTATTAACCAGAAAGCCCTGAGTTCCAAGAACACAGCAGCTGCGAAGGACTTCCCAAGAAGAGCGCAAAAGTACCACAACATGCCTGTCTCCACAGCTTTTTCCTTGGGGACATGCCTAATTCCTGGCTGATTTGCCTTTCTCGTCTTAGGGTTGGGGTTCAGCCTAGGGCTGGGATTTTTAAAATCAGGAAGCCCTGAGTTCCAGGCACACTGGAGCTGTGAAAGGCATCCAAAAGGGAGTGCAAAAGTGCCACAACATGGTTGCTTTCACGGCTTTTTCCTTGGCAAGAAGCTTAAAACCAGGCTGATTTCCCTTCCTAGGGTTACTGTTAGGCTTAGGCCTAGGGCTAGGATTTTTAAAACTAGGAAGCCCTTAGATCCAGGCACACTGCAGCTGTTCAAGGCATCCCAAGGCGAGTACAAAAGTGCAATAACATGGCAGCTTTCACAGCTTTTTCCTTGGCACCATCCCTATACCTAGGCTGTTTTATCTGCCTAGGGTTAGGGTTAGGGGTCAGCCTAGGGCTTGGAGTTTTTTAACCAGGAAGCCCTGAGTTCCAGGCTTACTTCATCTGCCAAAGGCATCCCAAAGGGAGTGCAAAAGTGCCACAACATGGCTGCTTTCACAGCTTTTCCCTTAGGAAGAACCCTAATACGCGGCTGATTTACCTTCCTAGGGTTACTGTTAGGCTTAGGCCTAGGACTTTAAAAACCAGGAAGCCCTGGGCTCCAGGCACACTGCAGCTGCGACAGGCATCCCAAGAGGGCCGCAGAAGTGACACAACTTGGCTGCCTCTGCTTCTATTCCCATGAGACCATCCTGAACCATAGGCTGATTTTCCTTCCTGGGGTTAAGGTTTGAGTTTCGCCTAGGGTAAGAGTTCTATTAACCAGAAAGCCCTGAGTTCCAAGAACACAGCAGCTGCGAAGGACTACCCAATAAGAGCACAAAAGTACCACAACATGCCTGCCTCCACAGCTTTTTCCTTGGGGACATGCCTAATTCCTGGCTGATTTGCCTTTCTCGTCTTAGGGTTGGGGTTCGGCCTAGGGCTTGGAGTTTTTTAACTAGGAAGCCCTGAGTTCCAGGCTTACTTCATCTGCCAAAGGCATCCCACAGGGTGTGCAAAAGTGCCACAACATGGCTGCTTTCACGGCTTTTCCCTTAGGAAGAACCCTAATACGCGGCTGATTTACCTTCCTAGGGTTACTGTTAGGCTTAGGCCTAGGACTTTTAAAACCAGGAAGCCCTGGGCTCCAGGCATATGCAGCTGCGAAAGGCATCCCAAGGGGAGCGCAAAAGTGACACAACTTGGCTGCCTCTGCTGCTATTCTCATGAGACCATCCCGAACCATAGGCTGATTTTCCTTCCTAGGGTTAAGGTTTGAGTTACGCCTGGGGTAAGGGTTCTATTAACCAGAAAGCCCTGAGTTCCAAGAACACAGCAGCTGCGAAGGACTACCCAAGAAGAGCGCAAAAGTACCACAACATGCCTGCCTCCACAGCTTTTTCCTTGGGGACATGCCTAATTCCTGGCTGATTTGCCTTTCTCGTCTTAGGGTTGGGGTTCGGCCTAGGACGAGGATTTTTTAAACTAGGAAGCCCTGAGTTCCAGGCTTACTGCATCTGCCAAAGGCATACCAAAGGGAGTGCAGAAGTGCCACAACATGGCTGCTTTCACGGCTTTTCCCTTAGGAAGAACCCTAATACGCGGCTGATTTACCTTCCCAGGGTTACTGTTAGGCTTAGGCCTAGGGCTAGGATTTTTAAAACTAGGAAGCCCTTAGTTCCAGGCACACTGCAGCTGCGAAAGGCATCCCAAGGGGAGTACAAAAGTGCAACAACATGGCAGCTTTCACAGCTTTTTCCTTGGCACCATCCCTATACCTAGGCTGTTTTATCTGCCTAGGGTTAGGGTTAGGGGTCAGCCTAGGGCTTGGAGTTTTTTAACCAGGAAGCCCTGAGTTCCAGGCTTACTGCATCTGCCAAAGGCATCCCAAAGGGAGTGCAAAAGTGCCACAACATGGCTGCTTTCACAGCTTTTCCCTTAGGAAGAACCCTAATACCCGTCTGATTTACCTTCCTAGGCTTACTGTTGAGCTTAGGCCTAGGACTTTTAAAACCAGGAAGCCCTGGGCTCCAGGCACACTGCAGCTGCGAAAGGCATCCCAAGAGGGCCGCAGAAGTGACACAACTTGGCTGCCTCTGCTTCTATTCCCATGAGACCATCCTGAACCATAGTCTGATTTTCCTTCCTGGGGTTAAGGTTTGAGTTTCGCCTAGGGTAAGAGTTCTATTAACCAGAAAGACCTGAGTTCCAAGAACACAGCAGCTGCGAAGGACTACCCAAGAAGAGCGCAAAAGTACCACAACATGCCTGCCTTCACAGCTTTTTCCTTGGGGACATGCCTAATTCCTGGCTGATTTGCCTTTCTCGTCTTAGGGTTGGGGTTCGGCCTAGGGCTAGGATTTTTTTAACTAGGAAGCCCTGAGTTCCAGGCTTACTTCATCTGCCAAAGGCATCCCACAGGGTGTGCAAAAGTGCCACAACATGGCTGCTTTCACGGCTTTTCCCTTAGGAAGAACCCTAATACGCGGCTGATTTACCTTCCTAGGGTTACTGTTTGGCTTAGGCCTAGGACTTTTAAAACCAGGAAGCCCTGGGCTCCAGGCACACTGCAGCTGCGAAAGGCATCCCAAGGGGAGCGCAAAAGTGACACAACTTGGCTGCCTCTGCTGCTATTCTCATGAGACCATCCCGAACCATAGGCTGATTTTCCTTCCTAGGGTTAAGGTTTGAGTTACGCCTAGGGTAAGAGTTCTATTAACCAGAAAGCCCTGAGTTCCAAGAACACAGCAGCTGCGAAGGACTAGCCAAGGAGAGCGCAAAAATGCCACAACATGCCTGCCTCCACAGCTTTTTCCTTGGGGACATGCCTAATTCCTGGCTGATTTGCCTTTCTCGTCTTAGGGTTGGGGTTCGGCCTAGGGCTAGGATTTTTAAAATCAGGAAGCCCTGAGTTCCAGGCACACTGGAGCTGTGAAAGGCATCCAAAAGGGAGTGCAAAAGTGCCACAACATGGCTGCTTTCACGGCTTTTTCCTTGGCAAGAAGCCCAACACCAGGCTGATTTCCCTTCCCAGGGTTACTGTAAGGCTTAGGCTTAGGGCTAGGATTTTTAAAACTAGGAAGCCCTTAGATCCAGGCACACTTCAGCTGTTCAAGGCATCCCAAGGGGAGTACAAAAGTGCAACAACATGGCAGCTTTCACATCTTTTTCCTTGGCACCATCCCTATACCTAGGCTGATTTATCTGCCTAGCGTTAGGGTTAGGGTTCAGCCTAGGGCTTGGAGTTTTTTAACCAGGAAGCCCTGAGTTCCAGGCTTACTGCATCTGCCAAAGGCATCCCAAAGGGAGTGCAAAAGTGCCACAACATGGCTGCTTTCATGGCTTTTCCCTTAGGAAGACCCCTAATACCCGGCTGATTTACCTTCCTAGGGTTACTGTTAGACTTAGGCCTAGGACTATTAAAACCAGGAAGCCCTGGGCTCCAGGCATATGCAGCTGCTAAAGGCATCCCAAGAGGGCCGCAGAAGTGACACAATTTGGCTGCCTCTGCTTCTATTCTCATGAGACCATCCTGAACCATAGGCTGATTTTCCTTCCTAGGGTTAAGGTTTGAGTTTCGCCTAGGGTAAGGGTTCTATTAACCAGAAAGCCCTGAGTTCCAAGAACACAGCAGCTGCGAAGGACTACCCAAGAAGAGCGCAAAAGTACCACAACATGCCTGCCTCCACAGCTTTTTCCTTGGGGACATGCCTAATTCCTGGCTGATTTGCCTTTCTCGTCTTAGGGTTGGGGTTCGGCCTAGGGCTAGGATATTTTTAACTAGGAAGCCCTGAGTTCCAGGCTTACTTCATCGTCCAAAGGCATCCCACAGGGTGTGCAAAAGTGCCACAACATGGCTGCTTTCACGGCATTTCCCTTAGGAAGAACCCTAATACGCGGCTGATTTACCTTCCTAGGGTTACTGTTAGGCTTAGGCCTAGGACTTTTAAAACCAGGAAGCCCTGGGCTCCAGGCACACTGCAGCTGCGAAAGGCATCCCAAGGGGAGCGCAAAAGTGACACAACTTGGCTGCCACCACTGATATTTCCATGAGACCATCCCGAACCATAGGCTGATTTTCCTTCCTAGGGTTAAGGTTTGAGTTACGCCTAGGGTAAGGGTACTATTAACCAGAAAGCCCTGAGTTCCAAGAACACAGCAGCTGCGAAGGACTACCCAAGAAGAGCGCAAAAGTACCACAACATGCCTGCCTCCACAGCTTTTTCCTTGGGGACATGCCTAATTCCTGGCTGATTTGCCTTTCTCGTCTTAGTGTTGGGGTACGGCCTAGGGCTAGGATTTTTTTAACTAGGAAGCCCTGAGTTCCAGGCTTACTTCATCTGCCAAAGGCATCCCAAAGGGAGTGCAAAAGTGCCACAACATGGCTGCTTTCACGGCTTTTCCCTTAGGAAGAACCCTAATACGCGGCTGATTTACCTTCCTAGGGTCACTGTTAGGCTTAGGCCTAGGACTTTTAAAACCAGGAAGCCCTGGGCTCCAGGCACACTGCAGCTGCGAAAGGCATCCCAAGGGGAGCGCAAAAGTGACACAACTTGGCTGCCACCACTGATATTTCCATGAGACCATCCCGAACCATAGGCTGATTTTCCTTCCTAGGGTTAAGGTTTGAGTTACGCCTAGGGTAAGGGTTCTATTAACCAGAAAGCCCTGAGTTCCAAGAACACAGCAGCTGCGAAGGACTACCCAAGAAGAGCGCAAAAGTACCACAACATGCCTGCCTCCACAGCTTTTTCCTTGGGGACATGCCTAATTCCTGGCTGATTTGCCTTTCTCGTCTTAGGGTTGGGGTTCGGCCTAGGGCTAGGATTTTTAAAATCAGGAAGCCCTGAGTTCCAGGCACACTGGAGCTGTGAAAGGCATCCAAAAGGGAGTGCAAAAGTGCCACAACATGGCTGCTTTCACGGCTTTTCCCTTGGCAAGAAGCCTAACACCAGGCTGATTTACCTTCCCAGGGTTACTGTTAGGCTTAGGCCTAGGGCTAGGATTTTTAAAACTAGGAAGCCCTTAGCTCCAGGCACACTGCATCTGTTCAAGGCATCCCAAGTGGAGTAAAAAAGTGCAACAACATGGCAGCTTTCACAGCTTTTTCCTTGGCACCATCCCTATACCTAGGCTGATTTATCTGCCTAGGGTTAGTGTTAGGGTTCAGCCTACGGCTTGGAGTTTTTTAACCAGGAAGCCCTGAGTTCCAGGCTTACTGCATCTGCCAAAGGCATCCCAAAGGGAGTGCAAAAGTGCCACAACATGGCTGCTTTCACGGCTTTTCCCTTAGGAAGAACCCTAATACCCGGCTGATTTACCTTCCTAGGGTTACTGTTAGCCTTAGGCCTAGGACTTTTAAAACCAGGAAGCCCTCCGCTCCAGGCATATGCAGCTGCTAAAGGCATCCCAAGAGGGCCGCAGAAGTGACACAATTTGGCTGCCTCTGCTTCTATTCTCATGAGACCATCCTGAACCATAGGCTGATTTTCCTTCCTGGGGTTAAGGTTTGAGTTTCGCCTAGGGTAAGAGTTCTATTAACCAGAAAGCCCTGAGTTCCAAGAACACAGCAGCTGCGAAGGACTAGCCAAGAAGAGCGCAAAAGTACCACAACATGCCTGCCTCCACAGCTTTTTCCTTGGGGACATGCCTAATTCCTGGCTGATTTGCCTTTCTCGTCTTAGGGTTGGGGTTCGGCCTAGGGCTAGGATTTTTAAAATCAGGAAGCCCTGAGTTCCAGGCGCACTGGAGCTGTGAAAGGCATCCAAAAGGGAGTGCAAAAGTGCCACAACATGGCTGATTTCACGGCTTTTTCCTTGGCAAGAAGCCTAACACCAGGCTGATTTACCTTCCCAGGGTTACTGTAAGGCTTAGGCTTAGGGCTAGGATTTTTAAAACTAGGAAGCCCTTAGATCCAGGCACACTGCATCTGTTCAAGGCATCCCAAGTGGAGTAAAAAAGTGCAACAACATGGCAGCTTTCACATCTTTTTCCTTGGCACCATCCCTATACCTAGGCTGATTTATCTGCCTAGGGTTAGGGTTAGGGTTCAGCCTACGGCTTGGAGTTTTTTAACCAGGAAGCCCTGAGTTCCAGGCTTACTGCATCTGCCAAAGGCATCCCAAAGGGAGTGCAAAAGTGCCATAACATGGCTGCTTTCACGGCTTTTCCCTTAGGAAGAACCCTAATACGCGGCTGATTTACCTTCCTAGGGTTACTGTTAGGCTTAGGCCTAGGACTTTTAAAACCAGGAAGCCCTGGGCTCCAGGCACACTGCAGCTGCGAAAGGCATCCCAAGGGGAGCGCAAAAGTGACACAACTTGGCTGCCACCACTGATATTTCCATGAGACCATCCCGAACCATAGGCTGATTTTCCTTCCTAGGGTTAAGGTTTGAGTTACGCCTAGGGTAAGAGTTCTATTAACCAGAAAGCCCTGAGTTCCAAGAACGCAGCAGCTGCGAAGGACTACCCAAGAAGAGCACAAAAGTACCACAACATGCCTGCCTCCACAGCTTTTTCCTTGGGGACATGCCTAATTCCTGGCTGATTTGCCTTTCTCGTCTTAGGGTTGGGGTTCGGCCTAGGGCTAGGATTTTTTTAACTAGGAAGCCCTGAGTTCCAGGCTTACTGCATCTGCCAAAGGAATCTCAAAGGGTGTGCAGAAGTGCCACAACATGGCTGCTTTCACGGCTTTTCCCTTAGGAAGAACCCTAATACCCGGCTGATTTACCTTCCTAGGGTTACTGTTAGGCTTAGGCCTAGGACTTTTAAAACCAGGAAGCCCTGGGCTCCAGGCACATGCAGCTGTTAAAGGCATCACAAGAGGGCTGCAGAAGTGACACAACTTGGCTGCCTCTGCTGCTATTCTCATGAGACCATCCCGAACCATAGGCTGATTTTCCTTCCTAGGGTTAAGGTTTGAGTTACGCCTGGGGTAAGGGTTCTATTAACCAGAAAGCCCTGAGTTCCAAGAACACAGCAGCTGCGAAGGACTAGCCAAGGAGAGCGCAAAAGTACCACAACATGCCTGCCTCCACAGCTTTTTCCTTGGAGACATGCCTAATTCCTGGCTGATTTGCCTTTCTCGTCTTAGGGTTGGGGTTCGGCCTAGGGCTAGGATTTTTTTAACTAGGAAGCCCTGAGTTCCAGGCTTACTTCATCTGCCAAAGGCATCCCAAAGGGAGTGCAAAAGTGCCACAACATGGCTGCTTTCACGGCTTTTCCCTTAGGAAGAACCCTAATACGCGGCTGATTTACCTTCCTAGGGTCACTGTTAGGCTTATGCCTAGGACTTTTAAAACCAGGAAGCCCTGGGCTCCAGGCACATGCAGCTGCGAAAGGCATCCCAAGAGGGCCGCAGAAGTGACACAACTTGGCTGCCTCTGCTTCTATTCTCATGAGACCATCCCGAATCATAGGCTGATTTTCCTTCCTAGGGTTAAGGTTTGAGTTAAGCCTAGGGTAAGAGTTCTATTAACCAGAAAGCCCTGAGTTCCAAGAACACAGCAGCTGTGAAGGACTTCCCAAGAAGAGCGCAAAAGTACCACAACATGCCTGCCTCCACAGCTTTTTCCTTGGGGACATGCCTAATTCCTGGCTGATTTGCCTTTCTCGTCTTAGGGTTGGGGTTCGGCCTAGGGCTAGGATTTTTAAAATCAGGAAGCCCTGAGTTCCAGGCACACTGGAGCTGTGAAAGGCATCCAAAAGGGAGTGCAAAAGTGCCACAACATGGTTGCTTTCACGGCTTTTTCCTTGGCAAGAAGCTTAACACCAGGCTGATTTCCCTTCCCAGGGTTACTGTAAGGCTTAGGCCTAGGGCTAGGATTTTTAAAACTAGGAAGCCCTTAGATCCAGGCACACTGCAGCTGTTCAAGGCATCCCAAGGGGAGTACAAAAGTGCAACAACATGGCAGCTTTCACAGCTTTTTCCTTGGCACCATCCCTATACCTAGGCTGTTTTATCTGCCTAGGGTTAGGGTTAGGGTTCAGCCTAGGGCTTGGAGTTTTTTAACCAGGAAGCCCTGAGTTCCAGGCTTACTGCATCTGCCAAAGGCATCCCAAAGGGAGTGCAAAAGTGCCACAACATGGCTGCTTTCATAGCTTTTCCCTTAGGAAGAACCCTAATACGCGGCTGATTTACCTTCCTAGGGTTACTGTTAGGCTTATGCCTAGGACTTTTAAAACCAGGAAGCCCTGGGCTCCAGGCACATGCAGCTGCGAAAGGCATCCCAAGAGGGCCGCAGAAGTGACACAACTTGGCTGCCTCTGCTTCTATTCTCATGAGACCATCCTGAACCATAGGCTGATTTTCCTTCCTAGGGTTAAGGTTTGAGTTACGCCTAGGGTAAGAGTTCTATTAACCAGAAAGCCCTGAGTTCCAAGAACACAGCAGCTGCGAAGGACTACCCAAGAAGAGCGCAAAAGTACCACAACGTGCCTGCCTCCACAGCTTTTTCCTTGGGGACATGCCTAATTCCTGGCTGATTTGCCTTTCTCGTCTTAGGGTTGGGGTTCGGCCTAGGGCTAGGATTTTTTTAACTAGGAAGCCCTGAGTTCCAGGCTTACTGCATCTGCCAAAGGCATCCCAAAGGGAGTGCAGAAGTGCCACAACATGGCTGCTTTCACGGCTTTTCCCTTAGGAACAACCCTAATACGCAGCTGATTTACCTTCCTAGGGACACTGTTAGGCTTAGGCCTAGGACTTTTAAAACCAGGAAGCCCTGGGCTCCAGGCACACTGCAGCTGCGAAAGGCATCCCAAGGGGAGCGCAAAAGTGACACAACTTGGCTGCCACCACTGATATTTCCATGAGACCATCCCGAACCATAGGCTGATTTTCCTTCCTAGGGTTAAGGTTTGAGTTACCCCTGGGGTAGGGGTTCTATTAACCAGAAAGCCCTGAGTTCCAAGGACACAGCAGCTGCGAAGGACTACCCAAGAAGAGCGCAAAAGTACCACAACATGCCTGCCTCCACAGCTTTTTCCTTGGGGACATGCCTAATTCCTGGCTGATTTGCCTTTCTCGTCTTAGGGTTGGGGTTCGGCCTAGGGCTAGGATTTTTTTAACTAGGAAGCCCTGAGTTCCAGGCTTACTTCATCTGCCAAAGGCATCCCACAGGGTGTGCAAAAGTGCCACAACATGGCTGCTTTCACGGCTTTTCCCTTAGGAAGAACCCTAATACGCGGCTGATTTACCTTCCTAGGGTTACTGTTAGGCTTAGGCCTAGGACTTTCAAAACCAGGAAGCCCTTAACTCCAGGCACATGCAGCTGTTTAAGGCATCCCAAGAGGGCTGCAGAAGTGACACAACTTGGCTGCCTCTGCTGCTATTCTCAGGGGACCATCCCGAACCATAGGCTGATTTTCCTTCCTAGGGTTAAGGTTTGAGTTACGCCTGGGGTAAGGGTTCTATTAACCAGAAAGCCCTGAGTTCCAAGAACACAGCAGCTGCGAAGGACTACCCAAGAAGAGCGCAAAAGTACCATAACGTGCCTACCTCCACAGCTTTTTCCTTGGGGACATGCCTAATTCCTGGCTGATTTGCCTTTCTCATCTTAGGGTTGGGGTTCGTCCTAGGGCTAGGATTTTTAAAATCAGGAAGCCCTGAGTTCCAGGCACACTGGAGCTTTGAAAGGCATCCAAAAGGGAGTGCAAAAGTGCCACAACATGGCTGCTTTCACGGCTTTTTCCTTGGCAAGAAGACTAACACCAGGCTGATTTACCTTCCCAGGGTTACTGTTAGGCATATGCCTAGGGCTAGGATTTTTAAAACTTGGAAGCCCTTAGATCCAGGCACATGCAGATGTTCAAGGCATCCCAAGGGGAGTACAAAAGTGCAACAACATGGCAGCTTTCACAGCTTTTTCCTTGGCACCATCCCTATACCTAGGCTGTTTTATCTGCCTAGGGTTAAGGTTAGGGTTCAGCCTAGGGCTTGGAGTTTTTTAACCAGGAAGCCCTGAGTTCCAGGCTTACTGCATCTGCCAAAGGCATCCCAAAGGGAGTGCAAAAGTGCCACAACATGGCTGCTTTCATGGCTTTTCCCTTAGGAAGAACCCTAATACGCAGCTGATTTACCTTCCTAGGGTTACTGTTATGCTTAGGCCTAGGACTTTTAAAACCAGGAAGCCCTGGGCTCCAGGCACACTGCAGCTGCGAAAGGCATCCCAAGGGGAGCGCAAAAGTGACACAACCTGGCTGCCACCACTGATATTTCCATGAGACCATCCCGAAACATAGGCTGATTTTCCTTCCTAGGGTTAAGGTTTGAGTTACGCCTGGGGTATGGGTTCTATTAACCAGAAAGCCCTGAGTTCCAAGGACACAGCAGCTGCGAAGGACTAGCCAAGAAGAGCGCAAAAGTACCACAACATGCCTGCCTCCACAGCTTTTTCCTTGGGGACATGCCTAATTCCTGGCTGATTTGCCTTTCTCGTCTTAGGGTTGGGGTTCGGCCTAGGGCTAGGATTTTTAAAATCAGGAAGCCCTGAGTTCCAGGCTTACTTCATCTGCAAAAAGCATCCCAAAGGGAGTGCAGAAGTGCCACAACATGGCTGCTTTCATGGCTTTTCCCTTAGGAAGAACCCTAATACGCGGCTGATTTACCTTCCTAGGGTTACTGTTAGGCTTAGGCCTAGGACTTTTAAAACCAGGAAGCCCTGGGCTCCAGGCACATGCAGCTGCGATAGGCATCCCAAGGGGAGCGCAAAAGTGACACAACTTGGCTGCCACCACTGATATTTCCATGAGACCATCCCGAACCATAGGCTGATTTTCCTTCCTAGGGTTAAGGTTTAAGTTGTGCCTGGGGTAAGGGTTCTATTAACCAGAAAGCCCTGAGTTCCAAGAACACAGCAGCTGCGAAGGAATTCCCAAGAAGAGCGCAAAAGTACCACAACATGCCTGCCTCCACAGCTTTTTCCTTGGGGACATGCCTAATTCCTGGCTGATTTGCCTTTCTCATCTTAGGGTTGGGGTTCGGCCTAGGGCTAGGATTTTTTTAACTAGGAAGCCCTGAGTTCCAGGCTTACTTCATCTGCCAAAAGCATCCCAAAGGGAGTGCAAAAGTGCCACAACATGGCTGCTTTCACGGCTTTTCCCTTTGGAAGAACCCTAATACGCAGCTGATTTACCTTCCTAGGGTTACTGTTAGGCTTAGGCCTAGGACTTTTAAAACCAGGAAGCCCTGGGCTCCAGGCACATGCAGCTGCGAAAGGCATCCCAAGAGGGCTGCAGAAGTGACACAACTTGGCTGCCTCTGCTGCTATTCTCATGAGACCATCCCGAACCATAGGCTGATTTTCCTACCTAGGGTTAAGGTTTGAATTACGCCTAGGGTAAGAGTTCTATTAACCAGAAAGCCCTGAGTTCCAAGAACACAGCAGCTGCGAAGGACTACCCAAGAAGAGCGCAAAAGTACCATAACGTTCCTGCCTCCACAGCTTTTTCCTTGGGGACATGCCTAATTCCTGGCTGATTTGCCTTTCTCGTCTTAGGGTTGGGGTTCGGCCTAGGGCTAGGATTTTTAAAATCAGGAAGCCCTGAGTTCCAGGCACACTGGAGCTGTGAAAGGCATCCAAAAGGGAGTGCAAAAGTGCCACAACATGGCTGCTTTCCCGGCTTTTTCCTTGGCAAGAAGCCTAACACCAGGCTGATTTCCCTTCCCAGGGTTACTGTTAGGCTTAAGCCTAGGGCTAGGATTTTTAAAACTAGGAAGCCCTTAGTTCCAGGCACACTGCAGCTGCGAAAGGCATCCCAAGGGGAGTACAAAAGTGCAACAACATGGCAGCTTTCACAGCTTTTTCCTTGGCACCATCCCTATACCTAGGCTGATTTATCTGCCTAGGGTTAGGGTTAGGCTTCCGCCTAGGGCTTGGAGTTTTTTAACCAGGAAGCACTGAGTTCCAGGCTTACTGCATCTGCCAAAGGCATCCCTAAGGGAGTGCAGAAGTGCCACAACATGGCTGCTTTCACAGCTTTTCCCTTAGGAAGAACCCTAATACGCGGCTGATTTACCTTCCTAGGGTTACTGTTAGGCTTAGGCCTAGGACTTTTAAAACCAGGAAGCCCTGGGCTCCAGGCACACTGCAGCTGCGAAAGGCATCCCAAGGGGAGCGCAAAAGTGACACAACTTGGCTGCCACCACTGATATTTCCATGAGACCATCCCGAACCATAGGCTGATTTTCCTTCCTAGGGTTAAGGTTTGAGTTACGCCTAGGGCAAGGGTTCTATTAACCAGAAAGCCCTGAGTTCCAAGAACACAGCAGCTGCGAAGGACTTCCCAAGAAGAGCGCAAAAGTACCACAACATGCCTGCCTCCACAGCTTTTTCCTTGGGGACATGCCTAATTCCTGGCTGATTTGCCTTTCTCGTCTTAGGGTTGGGGTTCGGCCTAGGGCTAGGATTTTTAAAATCAGGAAGCCCTGAGTTCCAGGCACACTGGAGCTGCCAAAGGCATCCCAAAGGGAGTGCAAAAGTGCCACAACATGGTTGCTTTCACGGCTTTTTCCTTGGCAAGAAGCTTAACACCAGGCTGATTTCCCTTCCCAGGGTTACTGTTAGGCTTAGGCCTAGGGCTAGGATTTTTAAAACTAGGAAGCCCTTAGATCCAGGCACACTGCAGCTGTTCAAGGCATCCCAAGGGGAGTACAAAAGTGCAACAACATGGCAGCTTTCACAGCTTTTTCCTTGGCACCATCCCTATACCTAGGCTGTTTTATCTGCCTAGGGTTAGGGTTAGGGTTCAGCCTAGGGCTTGGAGTTTTTTAACCAGGAAGCCCTGAGTTCCAGGCTTACTGCATCTGCCAAAGGCATCCCAAAGGGAGTGCAGAAGTGCCACAACATGGCTGCTTTCACAGCTTTTCCCTTAGGAAGATCCCTAATACGCGGCTGATTTACCTTCCTAGGGTTACTGTTAGGCTTAGGCCTAGGACTTTTAAAACCAGGAAGCCCTGGGCTCCAGGCACACTGCAGCTGCGAAAGGCATCCCAAGGGGAGCGCAAAAGTGACACAACTTGGCTGCCACCACTGATATTTCCATGAGACCATCCCGAACCATAGGCTGATTTTCCTTCCTAGGGTTAAGGTTTGAGTTACGCCTAGGGCAAGGGTTCTAATAACCAGAAAGCCCTGAGTTCCAAGAACACAGCAGCTGCGAAGGACTTCCCAAGAAGAGCGCAAAAGTACCACAACATGCCTGCCTCCACAGCTTTTTCCTTGGGGACATGCCTAATTCCTGGCTGATTTGCCTTTCTCGTCTTAGGGTTGGGGTTCGGCCTAGGGCTAGGATTTTTTTAACTAGGAAGCCCTAAGTTCCAGGCTTACTGCATCTGCCAAAGGCATCCCAAAGGGAGTGCAGAAGTGCCACAACATGGCTGCTTTCACGGCTTTTCCCTTAGGAAGAACCCTAATACCCGGCTGATTTACCTTCCTAGGGTTACTGTTAGGCTTAGGCCTAGGACTTTTAAAACCAAGAAGCCCTGGGCTCCAGGCACATGCAGCTGTTTAAGGCATCCCAAGAGGGCTGCCGAAGTGAGACAACTTGGCTGCCTCTGCTGCTATTCTCATGGGACCATCCCGAACCATAGGCTGATTTTCCTTCCTAGGGTTAAAGTTTAAGTTGTGCCTGGGGTAAGGGTTCTATTAACCAGAAAGCCCTGAGTTCCAAGAACACAGCAGCTGCGAAGGACTTCCCAAGAAGAGCGCAAAAGTACCACAACATGCCTGCCTCCACAGCTTTTTCCTTGGGGACATGCCTAATTCCTGGCTGATTTGCCTTTCTCGTCTTAGGGTTGGGGTTCGGCCTAGGGCTAGGATTTTTTTAACTAGGAAGCCCTGAGTTCCAGGCTTACTTCATCTGCCAAAGGCATCCCACAGGGTGTGCAAAAGTGCCACAACATGGCTGCTTTCACGGCTTTTCCCTCAGGAAGAACCCTAATACGCGGCTGATTTACCTTCCTAGGGTTACTGTTAGGCTTAGGCCTAGGACTTTTAAAACCAGGAAGCCCTGGGCTCCAGGCACATGCAGCTGCGAAAGGCATCCCAAGAGGGCTGCAGAAGTGACACAACTTGGCTGCCTCTGCTGCTATTCTCATGAGACCATCCCGAACCATAGGCTGATTTTCCTACCTAGGGTTAAGGTTTGAGTTACGCCTAGGGTAAGAGTTCTATTAACCAGAAAGCCCTGAGTTCCAAGAACACAGCAGCTGCGAAGGACTACCCAAGAAGAGCGCAAAAGTACCATAACGTTCCTGCCTCCACAGCTTTTTCCTTGGGGACATGCCTAATTCCTGGCTGATTTGCCTTTCTCGTCTTAGGGTTGGGGTTCGGCCTAGGGCTAGGATTTTTAAAATCAGGAAGCCCTGAGTTCCAGGCTTACTTCATCTGCCAAAGGCATCCCAAAGGGAGTGCAAAAGTGCCACAACATGGCTGCTTTCCCGGCTTTTTCCTTGGCAAGAAGCCTAACACCAGGCTGATTTCCCTTCCCAGGGTTACTGTAAGGCTTAAGCCTAGGGCTAGGATTTTGAAAACTAGGAAGCCCTTAGTTCCAGGCACACTGCAGCTGCGAAAGGCATCCCAAGGGGAGTACAAAAGTGCAACAACATGGCAGCTTTCACAGCTTTTTCCTTGGCACCATCCCTATACCTAGGCTGATTTATCTGCCTAGGGTTAGGGTTAGGCTTCCGCCTAGGGCTTGGAGTTTTTTAACCAGGAAGCACTGAGTTCCAGGCTTACTGCATCTGCCAAAGGCATCCCAAAGGGAGTGCAGAAGTGCCACAACATGGCTGCTTTCACAGCTTTTCCCTTAGGAAGAACCCTAATACGCGGCTGATTTACCTTCCTAGGGTTACTGTTAGGCTTAGGCCTAGGACTTTTAAAACCAGGAAGCCCTGGGCTCCAGGCACACTGCAGGTGCGAAAGGCATCCCAAGGGGAGCGCAAAAGTGACACAACTTGGCTGCCACCACTGATATTTCCATGAGACCATCCCGAACCATAGGCTGATTTTCCTTCCTAGGGTTAAGGTTTGAGTTACGCCTAGGGCAAGGGTTCTATTAACCAGAAAGCCCTGAGTTCCAAGAACACAGCAGCTGCGAAGGACTTCCCAAGAAGAGCGCAAAAGTACCACAACATGCCTGCCTCCACAGCTTTTTCCTTGGGGACATGCCTAATTCCTGGCTGATTTGCCTTTCTCGTCTTAGGGTTGGGGTTCGGCCTAGGGCTAGGATTTTTAAAATCAGGAAGCCCTGAGTTCCAGGCACACTGGAGCTGCCAAAGGCATCCCAAAGGGAGTGCAAAAGTGCCACAACATGGTTGCTTTCACGGCTTTTTCCTTGGCAAGAAGCTTAACACCAGGCTGATTTCCCTTCCCAGGGTTACTGTTAGGCTTAGGCCTAGGGCTAGGATTTTTAAAACTAGGAAGCCCTTAGATCCAGGCACACTGCAGCTGTTCAAGGCATCCCAAGGGGAGTACAAAAGTGCAACAACATGGCAGCTTTCACAGCTTTTTCCTTGGCACCATCCCTATACCTAGGCTGTTTTATCTGCCTAGGGTTAGGCTTAGGGTTCAGCCTAGGGCTTGGAGTTTTTTAACCAGGAAGCCCTGAGTTCCAGGCTTACTGCATCTGCCAAAGGCATCCCAAAGGGAGTGCAAAAGTGCCACAACATGGCTGCTTTCACAGCTTTTCCCTTAGGAAGATCCCTAATACCCGGCTGATTTACCTTCCTAGGGTTACTGTTAGGCTTAGGCCTAGGACTTTTAAAACCAGGAAGCCCTGGGCTCCAGGCACACTGCAGCTGCGAAAGGCATCCCAAGGGGAGCGCAAAAGTGACACAACTTGGCTGCCACCACTGATATTTCCATGAGACCATCCCGAACCATAGGCTGATTTTCCTTCCTAGGGTTAAGGTTTGAGTTACGCCTAGGGCAAGGGTTCTAATAACCAGAAAGCCCTGAGTTCCAAGAACACAGCAGCTGCGAAGGACTTCCCAAGAAGAGCGCAAAAGTACCACAACATGCCTGCCTCCACAGCTTTTTCCTTGGGGACATGCCTAATTCCTGGCTGATTTGCCTTTCTCGTCTTAGGGTTGGGGTTCGGCCTAGGGCTAGGATTTTTTTAACTAGGAAGCCCTAAGTTCCAGGCTTACTGCATCTGCCAAAGGCATCCCAAAGGGAGTGCAGAAGTGCCACAACATGGCTGCTTTCACGGCTTTTCCCTTAGGAAGAACCCTAATACCCGGCTGATTTACCTTCCTAGGGTTACTGTTAGGCTTAGGCCTAGGACTTTTAAAACCAAGAAGCCCTGGGCTCCAGGCACATGCAGCTGTTTAAGGCATCCCAAGAGGGCTGCCGAAGTGACACAACTTGGCTGCCTCTGCTGCTATTCTCATGGGACCATCCCGAACCATAGGCTGATTTTCCTTCCTAGGGTTAAGGTTTAAGTTGTGCCTGGGGTAAGGGTTCTATTAACCAGAAAGCCCTGAGTTCCAAGAACACAGCAGCTGCGAAGGACTTCCCAAGAAGAGCGCAAAAGTACCACAACATGCCTGCCTCCACAGCTTTTTCCTTGGGGACATGCCTAATTCCTGGCTGATTTGCCTTTCTCGTCTTAGGGTTGGGGTTCGGCCTAGGGCTAGGATTTTTTTAACTAGGAAGCCCTGAGTTCCAGGCTTACTTCATCTGCCAAAGGCATCCCACAGGGTGTGCAAAAGTGCCACAACATGGCTGCTTTCACGGCTTTTCCCTCAGGAAGAACCCTAATACGCGGCTGATTTACCTTCCTAGGGTTACTGTTAGGCTTAGGCCTAGGACTTTTAAAACCAGGAAGCCCTGGGCTCCAGGCACATGCAGCTGCGAAAGGCATCCCAAGAGGGCTGCAGAAGTGACACAACTTGGCTGCCTCTGCTGCTATTCTCATGAGACCATCCCGAACCATAGGCTGATTTTCCTACCTAGGGTTAAGGTTTGAGTTACGCCTAGGGTAAGAGTTCTATTAACCAGAAAGCCCTGAGTTCCAAGAACACAGCAGCTGCGAAGGACTACCCAAGAAGAGCGCAAAAGTACCATAACGTTCCTGCCTCCACAGCTTTTTCCTTGGGGACATGCCTAATTCCTGGCTGATTTGCCTTTCTCGTCTTAGGGTTGGGGTTCGGCCTAGGGCTAGGATTTTTAAAATCAGGAAGCCCTGAGTTCCAGGCTTACTTCATCTGCCAAAGGCATCCCAAAGGGAGTGCAAAAGTGCCACAACATGGCTGCTTTCCCGGCTTTTTCCTTGGCAAGAAGCCTAACACCAGGCTGATTTCCCTTCCCAGGGTTACTGTAAGGCTTAAGCCTAGGGCTAGGATTTTGAAAACTAGGAAGCCCTTAGTTCCAGGCACACTGCAGCTGCGAAAGGCATCCCAAGGGGAGTACAAAAGTGCAACAACATGGCAGCTTTCACAGCTTTTTCCTTGGCACCATCCCTATACCTAGGCTGATTTATCTGCCTAGGGTTAGGGTTAGGCTTCCGCCTAGGGCTTGGAGTTTTTTAACCAGGAAGCACTGAGTTCCAGGCTTACTGCATCTGCCAAAGGCATCCCAAAGGGAGTGCAGAAGTGCCACAACATGGCTGCTTTCACAGCTTTTCCCTTAGGAAGAACCCTAATACGCGGCTGATTTACCTTCCTAGGGTTACTGTTAGGCTTAGGCCTAGGACTTTTAAAACCAGGAAGCCCTGGGCTCCAGGCACACTGCAGCTGCGAAAGGCATCCCAAGGGGAGCGCAAAAGTGACACAACTTGGCTGCCACCACTGATATTTCCATGAGACCATCCCGAACCATAGGCTGATTTTCCTTCCTAGGGTTAAGGTTTGAGTTACGCCTAGGGCAAGGGTTCTATTAACCAGAAAGCCCTGAGTTCCAAGAACACAGCAGCTGCGAAGGACTTCCCAAGAAGAGCGCAAAAGTACCACAACATGCCTGCCTCCACAGCTTTTTCCTTGGGGACATGCCTAATTCCTGGCTGATTTGCCTTTCTCGTCTTAGGGTTGGGGTTCGGCCTAGGGCTAGGATTTTTAAAATCAGGAAGCCCTGAGTTCCAGGCACACTGGAGCTGCCAAAGGCATCCCAAAGGGAGTGCAAAAGTGCCACAACATGGTTGCTTTCACGGCTTTTTCCTTGGCAAGAAGCTTAACACCAGGCTGATTTCCCTTCCCAGGGTTACTGTTAGGCTTAGGCCTAGGGCTAGGATTTTTAAAACTAGGAAGCCCTTAGATCCAGGCACACTGCAGCTGTTCAAGGCATCCCAAGGGGAGTACAAAAGTGCAACAACATGGCAGCTTTCACAGCTTTTTCCTTGGCACCATCCCTATACCTAGGCTGTTTTATCTGCCTAGGGTTAGGCTTAGGGTTCAGCCTAGGGCTTGGAGTTTTTTAACCAGGAAGCCCTGAGTTCCAGGCTTACTGCATCTGCCAAAGGCATCCCAAAGGGAGTGCAAAAGTGCCACAACATGGCTGCTTTCACAGCTTTTCCCTTAGGAAGATCCCTAATACCCGGCTGATTTACCTTCCTAGGGTTACTGTTAGGCTTAGGCCTAGGACTTTTAAAACCAGGAAGCCCTGGGCTCCAGGCACACTCCAGCTGCGAAAGGCATCCCAAGGGGAGCGCAAAAGTGACACAACTTGGCTGCCACCACTGATATTTCCATGAGACCATCCCGAACCATAGGCTGATTTTCCTTCCTAGGGTTAAGGTTTCAGTTGTGCCTGGGGTAAGGGTTCTATTAACCAGAAAGCCCTGAGTTCCAAGAACACAGCAGCTGCGAAGGACTTCCCAAGAAGAGCGCAAAAGTACCACAACATGCCTGCCTCCACAGCTTTTTCCTTGGGGACATGCCTAATTCCTGGCTGATTTGCCTTTCTCGTCTTAGGGTTGGGGTTCGGCCTAGGGCTAGGATTTTTTTAACTAGGAAGCCCTGAGTTCCAGGCTTACTACATCTGCCAAAAGCATCCCAATAGGAGTGCAAAAGTGCCACAACATGGCTGCTTTCACGGCTTTTCCCTTAGGAAGAACCCTAATACGCAGCTGATTTACCTTCCTAGGGTTACTGTTAGGCTTAGGCCTAGGACTTTTAAAACCAGGAAGCCCTGGGCTCCAGGCACATGCAGCTGCGAAAGGCATCCCAAGAGGGCTGCAGAAGTGACACAACTTGGCTGCCTCTGCTGCAATTCTCATGAGACCATCCCGAACCATAGGCTGATTTTCCTACCTAGGGTTAAGGTTTGAGTTACGCCTAGGGTAAGAGTTCTATTAACCAGAAAGCCCTGAGTTCCAAGAACACAGCAGCTGCGAAGGACTACCCAAGAAGAGCGCAAAAGTACCATAACGTTCCTGCCTCCACAGCTTTTTCCTTGGGGACATGCCTAATTCCTGGCTGATTTGCCTTTCTCGTCTTAGGGTTGGGGTTCGGCCTAGGGCTAGGATTTTTAAAATCAGGAAGCCCTGAGTTCCAGGCTTACTTCATCTGCCAAAGGCATCCCAAAGGGAGTGCAAAAGTGCCACAACATGGCTGCTTTCCCGGCTTTTTCCTTGGCAAGAAGCCTAACACCAGGCTGATTTCCCTTCCCAGGGTTACTGTAAGGCTTAAGCCTAGGGCTAGGATTTTTAAAACTAGGAAGCCCTTAGCTCCAGGCACACTGCAGCTGCGAAAGGCATCCCAAGGGGAGTACAAAAGTGCAACAACATGGCAGCTTTCACAGCTTTTTCCTTGGCACCATCCCTATACCTAGGCTGATTTATCTGCCTAGGGTTAGGGTTAGGCTTCCGCCTAGGGCTTGGAGTTTTTTAACCAGGAAGCACTGAGTTCCAGGCTTACTGCATCTGCCAAAGGCATCCCAAAGGGAGTGCAGAAGTGCCACAACATGGCTGCTTTCACAGCTTTTCCCTTAGGAAGAACCCTAATACGCGGCTGATTTACCTTCCTAGGGTTACTGTTAGGCTTATGCCTAGGACTTTTAAAACCAGGAAGCCCTGGGCTCCAGGCACACTGCAGCTGCGAAAGGCATCCCAAGGGGAGCGCAAAAGTGACACAACTTGGCTGCCACCACTGATATTTCCATGAGACCATCCCGAACCATAGGCTGATTTTCCTTCCTAGGGTTAAGGTTTGAGTTACGCCTAGGGCAAGGGTTCTATTAACCAGAAAGCCCTGAGTTCCAAGAACACAGCAGCTGCGAAGGACTAGCCAAGAAGAGCGCAAAAGTACCACAACATGCCTGCCTCCACAGCTTTTTCCTTGGGGACATGCCTAATTCCTGGCTGATTTGCCTTTCTCGTCTTAGGGTTGGGGTTCGGCCTAGGGCTAGGATATTTTTAACTAGGAAGCCCTGAGTTCCAGGCTTACTTCATCTGCCAAAGGCATCCCAAAGGGTGTGCAAAAGTGCCACAACATGGCTGCTTTCACGGCTTTTCCCTTAGGAAGAACCCTAATACCAGGCTGATTTTCCTTCCTAGGGTTACTGTTAGGCTTAGGCCTAGGACTTTTAAAACCAGGAAGCCCTGGGCTCCAGGCACATGCAGCTGCGAAAGGCATCCCAAGAGGGCTGCAGAAGTGACACAACTTGGCTGCCTCTGCTGCTATTCTCATGAGACCATCCCGAACCATAGGCTGATTTTCCTACCTAGGGTTAAGGTTTGAGTTACGCCTAGGGTAAGAGTTCTATTAACCAGAAAGCCCTGAGTTCCAAGAACACAGCAGCTGCGAAGGACTACCCAAGAAGAGCGCAAAAGTACCATAACGTTCCTGCCTCCACAGCTTTTTCCTTGGGGACATGCCTAATTCCTGGCTGATTTGCCTTTCTCGTCTTAGGGTTGGGGTTCGGCCTAGGGCTAGGATTTTTAAAATCAGGAAGCCCTGAGTTCCAGGCTTACTTCATCTGCCAAAGGCATCCCAAAGGGAGTGCAAAAGTGCCACAACATGGCTGCTTTCCCGGCTTTTTCCTTGGCAAGAAGCCTAACACCAGGCTGATTTCCCTTCCCAGGGTTACTGTAAGGCTTAAGCCTAGGGCTAGGATTTTGAAAACTAGGAAGCCCTTAGTTCCAGGCACACTGCAGCTGCGAAAGGCATCCCAAGGGGAGTACAAAAGTGCAACAACATGGCAGCTTTCACAGCTTTTTCCTTGGCACCATCCCTATACCTAGGCTGATTTATCTGCCTAGGGTTAGGGTTAGGCTTCCGCCTAGGGCTTGGAGTTTTTTAACCAGGAAGCACTGAGTTCCAGGCTTACTGCATCTGCCAAAGGCATCCCTAAGGGAGTGCAGAAGTGCCACAACATGGCTGCTTTCACAGCTTTTCCCTTAGGAAGAACCCTAATACGCGGCTGATTTACCTTCCTAGGGTTACTGTTAGGCTTATGCCTAGGACTTTTAAAACCAGGAAGCCCTGGGCTCCAGGCACACTGCAGCTGCGAAAGGCATCCCAAGGGGAGCGCAAAAGTGACACAACTTGGCTGCCACCACTGATATTTCCATGAGACCATCCCGAACCATAGGCTGATTTTCCTTCCTAGGGTTAAGGTTTGAGTTACGCCTAGGGTAAGAGTTCTATTAACCAGAAAGCCCTGAGTTCCAAGAACACAGCAGCTGCGAAGGACTACCCAAGAAGAGCGCAAAAGTACCATAACGTTCCTGCCTCCACAGCTTTTTCCTTGGGGACATGCCTAATTCCTGGCTGATTTGCCTTTCTCGTCTTAGGGTTGGGGTTCGGCCTAGGGCTAGGATTTTTAAAATCAGGAAGCCCTGAGTTCCAGGCTTACTTCATCTGCCAAAGGCATCCCAAAGGGAGTGCAAAAGTGCCACAACATGGCTGCTTTCCCGGCTTTTTCCTTGGCAAGAAGCCTAACACCAGGCTGATTTCCCTTCCCAGGGTTACTGTAAGGCTTAAGCCTAGGGCTAGGATTTTGAAAACTAGGAAGCCCTTAGTTCCAGGCACACTGCAGCTGCGAAAGGCATCCCAAGGGGAGTACAAAAGTGCAACAACATGGCAGCTTTCACAGCTTTTTCCTTGGCACCATCCCTATACCTAGGCTGATTTATCTGCCTAGGGTTAGGGTTAGGCTTCCGCCTAGGGCTTGGAGTTTTTTAACCAGGAAGCACTGAGTTCCAGGCTTACTGCATCTGCCAAAGGCATCCCAAAGGGAGTGCAGAAGTGCCACAACATGGCTGCTTTCACAGCTTTTCCCTTAGGAAGAACCCTAATACGCGGCTGATTTACCTTCCTAGGGTTACTGTTAGGCTTATGCCTAGGACTTTTAAAACCAGGAAGCCCTGGGCTCCAGGCACACTGCAGCTGCGAAAGGCATCCCAAGGGGAGCGCAAAAGTGACACAACTTGGCTGCCACCACTGATATTTCCATGAGACCATCCCGAACCATAGGCTGATTTTCCTTCCTAGGGTTAAGGTTTGAGTTACGCCTAGGGCAAGGGTTCTATTAACCAGAAAGCCCTGAGTTCCAAGAACACAGCAGCTGCGAAGGACTAGCCAAGAAGAGCGCAAAAGTACCACAACATGCCTGCCTCCACAGCTTTTTCCTTGGGGACATGCCTAATTCCTGGCTGATTTGCCTTTCTCGTCTTAGGGTTGGGGTTCGGCCTAGGGCTAGGATATTTTTAACTAGGAAGCCCTGAGTTCCAGGCTTACTTCATCTGCCAAAGGCATCCCAAAGGGTGTGCAAAAGTGCCACAACATGGCTGCTTTCACGGCTTTTCCCTTAGGAAGAACCCTAATACCAGGCTGATTTTCCTTCCTAGGGTTACTGTTAGGCTTAGGCCTAGGACTTTTAAAACCAGGAAGCCCTGGGCTCCAGGCACATGCAGCTGCGAAAGGCATCCCAAGAGGGCTGCAGAAGTGACACAACTTGGCTGCCTCTGCTGCTATTCTCATGAGACCATCCCGAACCATAGGCTGATTTTCCTACCTAGGGTTAAGGTTTGAGTTACGCCTAGGGTAAGAGTTCTATTAACCAGAAAGCCCTGAGTTCCAAGAACACAGCAGCTGCGAAGGACTACCCAAGAAGAGCGCAAAAGTACCATAACGTTCCTGCCTCCACAGCTTTTTCCTTGGGGACATGCCTAATTCCTGGCTGATTTGCCTTTCTCGTCTTAGGGTTGGGGTTCGGCCTAGGGCTAGGATTTTTAAAATCAGGAAGCCCTGAGTTCCAGGCTTACTTCATCTGCCAAAGGCATCCCAAAGGGAGTGCAAAAGTGCCACAACATGGCTGCTTTCCCGGCTTTTTCCTTGGCAAGAAGCCTAACACCAGGCTGATTTCCCTTCCCAGGGTTACTGTAAGGCTTAAGCCTAGGGCTAGGATTTTGAAAACTAGGAAGCCCTTAGTTCCAGGCACACTGCAGCTGCGAAAGGCATCCCAAGGGGAGTACAAAAGTGCAACAACATGGCAGCTTTCACAGCTTTTTCCTTGGCACCATCCCTATACCTAGGCTGATTTATCTGCCTAGGGTTAGGGTTAGGCTTCCGCCTAGGGCTTGGAGTTTTTTAACCAGGAAGCACTGAGTTCCAGGCTTACTGCATCTGCCAAAGGCATCCCTAAGGGAGTGCAGAAGTGCCACAACATGGCTGCTTTCACAGCTTTTCCCTTAGGAAGAACCCTAATACGCGGCTGATTTACCTTCCTAGGGTTACTGTTAGGCTTAGGCCTAGGACTTTTAAAACCAGGAAGCCCTGGGCTCCAGGCACACTGCAGCTGCGAAAGGCATCCCAAGGGGAGCGCAAAAGTGACACAACTTGGCTGCCACCACTGATATTTCCATGAGACCATCCCGAACCATAGGCTGATTTTCCTTCCTAGGTTTAAGGTTTGAGTTACGCCTAGGGCAAGGGTTCTATTAACCAGAAAGCCCTGAGTTCCAAGAACACAGCAGCTGCGAAGGACTTCCCAAGAAGAGCGCAAAAGTACCACAACATGCCTGCCTCCACAGCTTTTTCCTTGGGGACATGCCTAATTCCTGGCTGATTTGCCTTTCTCGTCTTAGGGTTGGGGTTCGGCCTAGGGCTAGGATTTTTAAAATCAGGAAGCCCTGAGTTCCAGGCACACTGGAGCTGCCAAAGGCATCCCAAAGGGAGTGCAAAAGTGCCACAACATGGTTGCTTTCACGGCTTTTTCCTTGGCAAGAAGCTTAACACCAGGCTGATTTCCCTTCCCAGGGTTACTGTTAGGCTTAGGCCTAGGGCTAGGATTTTTAAAACTAGGAAGCCCTTAGATCCAGGCACACTGCAGCTGTTCAAGGCATCCCAAGGGGAGTACAAAAGTGCAACAACATGGCAGCTTTCACAGCTTTTTCCTTGGCACCATCCCTATACCTAGGCTGTTTTATCTGCCTAGGGTTAGGCTTAGGGTTCAGCCTAGGGCTTGGAGTTTTTTAACCAGGAAGCCCTGAGTTCCAGGCTTACTGCATCTGCCAAAGGCATCCCAAAGGGAGTGCAAAAGTGCCACAACATGGCTGCTTTCACAGCTTTTCCCTTAGGAAGATCCCTAATACCCGGCTGATTTACCTTCCTAGGGTTACTGTTAGGCTTAGGCCTAGGACTTTTAAAACCAGGAAGCCCTGGGCTCCAGGCACACTCCAGCTGCGAAAGGCATCCCAAGGGGAGCGCAAAAGTGACACAACTTGGCTGCCACCACTGATATTTCCATGAGACCATCCCGAACCATAGGCTGATTTTCCTTCCTAGGGTTAAGGTTTCAGTTGTGCCTGGGGTAAGGGTTCTATTAACCAGAAAGCCCTGAGTTCCAAGAACACAGCAGCTGCGAAGGACTTCCCAAGAAGAGCGCAAAAGTACCACAACATGCCTGCCTCCACAGCTTTTTCCTTGGGGACATGCCTAATTCCTGGCTGATTTGCCTTTCTCGTCTTAGGGTTGGGGTTCGGCCTAGGGCTAGGATTTTTTTAACTAGGAAGCCCTGAGTTCCAGGCTTACTACATCTGCCAAAAGCATCCCAATAGGAGTGCAAAAGTGCCACAACATGGCTGCTTTCACGGCTTTTCCCTTAGGAAGAACCCTAATACGCAGCTGATTTACCTTCCTAGGGTTACTGTTAGGCTTAGGCCTAGGACTTTTAAAACCAGGAAGCCCTGGGCTCCAGGCACATGCAGCTGCGAAAGGCATCCCAAGAGGGCTGCAGAAGTGACACAACTTGGCTGCCTCTGCTGCAATTCTCATGAGACCATCCCGAACCATAGGCTGATTTTCCTACCTAGGGTTAAGGTTTGAGTTACGCCTAGGGTAAGAGTTCTATTAACCAGAAAGCCCTGAGTTCCAAGAACACAGCAGCTGTGAAGGACTACCCAAGAAGAGCGCAAAAGTACCATAACGTTCCTGCCTCCACAGCTTTTTCCTTGGGGACATGCCTAATTCCTGGCTGATTTGCCTTTCTCGTCTTAGGGTTGGGGTTCGGCCTAGGGCTAGGATTTTTAAAATCAGGAAGCCCTGAGTTCCAGGCTTACTTCATCTGCCAAAGGCATCCCAAAGGGAGTGCAAAAGTGCCACAACATGGCTGCTTTCCCGGCTTTTTCCTTGGCAAGAAGCCTAACACCAGGCTGATTTACCTTCCCAGGGTTACTGTTAGGCTTAGGCCTAGGGCTAGGATTTTTAAAACTTGGAAGCCCTTAGATCCAGGCACACTGCAGCTGTTCAAGGCATCCCAAGGGGAGTACAAAAGTGCAACAACATGGCAGCTTTCACAGCTTTTTCCTTGGCACCATCCCTATACCTAGGGTGTTTTATCTGCCTAGGGTTAGGGTTAGAGTTCAGCCAAGGGCTTGGAGTTTTTTAACCAGGAAGCCCTGAGTTCCAGGCTTACTGCATCTGCCAAAGGCATCCCAAAGGGAGTGCAAAAGTGCCACAACATGGCTGCTTTCACAGCTTTTCCCTTAGGAAGAACCCTAATACCCGGCTGATTTACCTTCCTAGGGTTACTGTTAGGCTTAGGCCTAGGACTTTTAAAACCAGGAAGCCCTGGGCTCCAGGCACACTGCAGCTGCGAAAGGCATCCCAAGGGGAGCGCAAAAGTGACACAACTTGGCTGCCACCACTGATATTTCCATGAGACCATCCCGAACCACAGGCTGATTTTCCTTCCTAGGGTTAAGGTTTGAGTTACGCCTGAGGTAAGGGTTCTATTAACCAGAAAGCCCTGAGTTCCAAGAACACAACAGCTGCGAAGGACTTCCCAAGAAGAGCGCAAAAGTACCACAACATGCCTGCCTCCACAGCTTTTTCCTTGGGGACATGCCTAATTCCTGGCTGATTTGCCTTTCTCGTCTTAGGGTTGGGGTTCGGCCTAGGGCTAGGATTTTTTTAACTAGGAAGCCCTGAGTTCCAGGCTTACTTCATCTGCCAAAGGCATCCCAAAGGGAGTGCAAAAGTGCCACAACATGGCTGCTTTCACGGCTTTTCCCTTAGGAAGAACCCTAATACGCGGCTGATTTACCTTCCTAGGGTTACTGTTAGGCTTAGGCCTAGGACTTTTAAAACCAGGAAGCCCTGGGCTCCAGGCACATGCAGCTGCGAAAGGCATCCCAAGAGGGCTGCAGAAGTGACACAACTTGGCTGCCTCTGCTGCTATTCTCATGAGACCATCCCGAACCATAGGCTGATTTTCCTTCCTAGGGTTAAGGTTTGAGTTACGCCTAGGGTAAGAGTTCTATTAACCAGAAAGCCCTGAGTTCCAAGAACACAGCAGCTGCGAAGGACTACCCAAGAAGAGCGCAAAAGTACCATAACGTTCCTGCCTCCACAGCTTTTTCCTTGGGGACATGCCTAATTCCTGGCTGATTTGCCTTTCTCGTCTTAGGGTTGGGGTTCGGCCTAGGGCTAGGATTTTTAAAATCAGGAAGCCCTGAGTTCCAGGCACACTGGAGCTGTGAAAGGCATCCAAAAGGGAGTGCAAAAGTGCCACAACATGGCTGCTTTCCCGGCTTTTTCCTTGGCAAGAAGCCTAACACCAGGCTGATTTCCCTTCCCAGGGTTACTGTAAGGCTTAAGCCTAGGGCTAGGATTTTTAAAACTAGGAAGCCCTTAGCTCCAGGAACACTGCAGCTGCGAAAGGCATCCCAAGGGGAGTACAAAAGTGCAACAACATGGCAGCTTTCACAGCTTTTTCCTTGGCACCATCCCTATACCTAGGCTGATTTATCTGCCTAGGGTTAGGGTTAGGCTTCCGCCTAGGGCTTGGAGTTTTTTAACCAGGAAGCACTGAGTTCCAGGCTTACTGCATCTGCCAAAGGCATCCCAAAGGGAGTGCAGAAGTGCCACAACATGGCTGCTTTCACAGCTTTTCCCTTAGGAAGAACCCTAATACCCAGCTGATTTACCTTCCTAGGGTTACTGTTAGGCTTAGGCCTAGGACTTTTAAAACCAGGAAGCCCTGGGCTCCAGGCACACTGCAGCTGCGAAAGGCATCCCAAGGGGAGCGCAAAAGTGACACAACTTGGCTGCCACCACTGATATTTCCATGAGACCATCCCGAACCATAGGCTGATTTTCCTTCCTAGGGTTAAGGTTTGAGTTACGCCTAGGGCAAGGGTTCTATTAACCAGAAAGCCCTGAGTTCCAAGAACACAGCAGCTGCGAAGGACTTCCCAAGAAGAGCGCAAAAGTACCACAACATGCCTGCCTCCACAGCTTTTTCCTTGGGGACATGCCTAATTCCTGGCTGATTTGCCTTTCTCGTCTTAGGGTTGGGGTTCGGCCTAGGGCTAGGATATTTTTAACTAGGAAGCCTTGAGTTCCAGGCTTACTTCATCTGCCAAAGGCATCCCAAAGGGTGTGCAAAAGTGCCACAACATGGCTGCTTTCACAGCTTTTCCCTTAGGAAGAACCCTAATACCAGGCTGATTTTCCTTCCTAGGGTTACTGTTAGGCTTAGGCCTAGGACTTTTAAAACCAGGAAGCCCTGGGCTCCAGGCACATGCAGCTGCGAAAGGCATCCCAAGAGGGCTGCAGAAGTGACACAACTTGGCTGCCTCTGCTGCTATTCTCATGAGACCATCCCGAACCATAGGCTGATTTTCCTTCCTAGGGTTAAGGTTTGAGTTACGCCTAGGGTAAGAGTTCTATTAACCAGAAAGCCCTGAGTTCCAAGAACACAGCAGCTGCGAAGGACTACCCAAGAAGAGCGCAAAAGTACCATAACGTTCCTGCCTCCACAGCTTTTTCCTTGGGGACATGCCTAATTCCTGGCTGATTTGCCTTTCTCGTCTTAGGGTTGGGGTTCGGCCTAGGGCTAGGATTTTTAAAATCAGGAAGCCCTGAGTTCCAGGCACACTGGAGCTGTGAAAGGCATCCAAAAGGGAGTGCAAAAGTGCCACAACATGGCTGCTTTCCCGGCTTTTTCCTTGGCAAGAAGCCTAACACCAGGCTGATTTCCCTTCCCAGGGTAACCGTAAGGCTTAAGACTAGGGCTAGGATTTTTAAAACTAGGAAGCCCTTAGTTCCAGGCACACTGCAGCTGCGAAAGGCATCCCAAGGGGAGTACAAAAGTGCAACAACATGGCAGCTTTCACAGCTTTTTCCTTGGCACCATCCCTATACCTAGGCTGATTTATCTGCCTAGGGTTAGGGTTAGGCTTCCGCCTAGGGCTTGGAGTTTTTTAACCAGGAAGCACTGAGTTCCAGGCTTACTGCATCTGCCAAAGGCATCCCAAAGGGAGTGCAGAAGTGCCACAACATGGCTGCTTTCACAGCTTTTCCCTTAGGAAGAACCCTAATACGCGGCTGATTTACCTTCCTAGGGTTACTGTTAGGCTTAGGCCTAGGACTTTTAAAACCAGGAAGCCCTGGGCTCCAGGCACACTGCAGCTGCGAAAGGCATCCCAAGGGGAGCGCAAAAGTGACACAACTTGGCTGCCACCACTGATATTTCCATGAGACCATCCCGAACCATAGGCTGATTTTCCTTCCTAGGGTTAAGGTTTAAGTTGTGCCTGGGGTAAGGGTTCTATTAACCAGAAAGCCCTGAGTTCCAAGAACACAGCAGCTGCGAAGGACTACCCAAGAAGAGCGCACAAGTACCATAACGTTCCTGCCTCCACAGCTTTTTCCTTGGGGACATGCCTAATTCCTGGCTGATTTGCCTTTCTCGTCTTAGGGTTGGGGTTCGGCCTAGGGCTAGGATTTTTAAAATCAGGAAGCCCTGAGTTCCAGGCTTACTTCATCTGCCAAAGGCATCCCAAAGGGAGTGCAAAAGTGCCACAACATGGCTGCTTTCCCGGCTTTTTCCTTGGCAAGAAGCCTAACACCAGGCTGATTTACCTTCCCAGGGTTACTGTTAGGCTTAGGCCTAGGGCTAGGATTTTTAAAACTTGGAAGCCCTTAGATCCAGGCACACTGCAGCTGTTCAAGGCATCCCAAGGGGAGTACAAAAGTGCAACAACATGGCAGCTTTCACAGCTTTTTCCTTGGCACCATCCCTATAACTAGGGTGTTTTATCTGCCTAGGGTTAGGGTTAGGGTTCAGCCAAGGGCTTGGAGTTTTTTAACCAGGAAGCCCTGAGTTCCAGGCTTACTCCATCTGCCAAAGGCATCCCAAAGGGAGTGCAAAAGTGCCACAACATGGCTGCTTTCACAGCTTTTCCCTTAGGAAGAACCCTAATACCCGGCTGATTTACCTTCCTAGGGTTACTGTTAGGCTTAGGCCTAGGACTTTTAAAACCAGGAAGCCCTGGGCTCCAGGCACACTGCAGCTGCGAAAGGCATCCCAAGGGGAGCGCAAAAGTGACACAACTTGGCTGCCACCACTGATATTTCCATGAGACCATCCCGAACCACAGGCTGATTTTCCTTCCTAGGGTAAAGGTTTGAGTTACGCCTGGGGTAAGGGTTCTATTAACCAGAAAGCCCTGAGTTCCAAGAACACAACAGCTGCGAAGGACTTCCCAAGAAGAGCGCAAAAGTACCACAACATGCCTGCCTCCACAGCTTTTTCCTTGGGGACATGCCTAATTCCTGGCTGATTTGCCTTTCTCGTCTTAGGGTTGGGGTTCGGCCTAGGGCTAGGATATTTTTAACTAGGAAGCCCTGAGTTCCAGGCTTACTTCATCTGCCAAAGGCATCCCAAAGGGTGTGCAAAAGTGCCACAACATGGCTGCTTTCACGGCTTTTCCCTTAGGAAGAACCCTAATACGCGGCTGATTTTCCTTCCTAGGGTTACTGTTAGGCTTAGGCCTAGGACTTTTAAAACCAGGAAGCCCTGGGCTCCAGGCACATGCTGCTGCGAAAGGCATCCCAAGAGGGCTGCAGAAGTGACACAACTTGGCTGCCTCTGCTGCTATTCTCATGAGACCATCCCGAACCATAGGCTGATTTTCCTTCCTAGGGCTAAGGTTTGAGTTACGCCTAGGGTAAGAGTTCTATTAACCAGAAAGCCCTGAGTTCCAAGAACACAGCAGCTGCGAAGGACTACCCAAGAAGAGCGCAAAAGTACCATAACGTTCCTGCCTCCACAGCTTTTTCCTTGGGGACATGCCTAATTCCTGGCTGATTTGCCTTTCTCGTCTTAGGGTTGGGGTTCGGCCTAGGGCTAGGATTTTTAAAATCAGGAAGCCCTGAGTTCCAGGCACACTGGAGCTGTGAAAGGCATCCAAAAGGGAGTGCAAAAGTGCCACAACATGGCTGCTTTCCCGGCTTTTTCCTTGGCAAGAAGCCTAACACCAGGCTGATTTCCCTTCCCAGGGTTACTGTAAGGCTTAAGCCTAGGGCTAGGATTTTTAAAACTAGGAAGCCCTTAGCTCCAGGCACACTGCAGCTGCGAAAGGCATCCCAAGGGGAGTACAAAAGTGCAACAACATGGCAGCTTTCACAGCTTTTTCCTTGGCACCATCCCTATACCTAGGCTGATTTATCTGCCTAGGGTTAGGGTTAGGCTTCCGCCTAGGGCTTGGAGTTTTTTAACCAGGAAGCACTGAGTTCCAGGCTTACTGCATCTGCCAAAGGCATCCCAAAGGGAGTGCAGAAGTGCCACAACATGGCTGCTTTCACAGCTTTTCCCTTAGGAAGAACCCTAATACGCGGCTGATTTACCTTCCTAGGGTTACTGTTAGGCTTAGGCCTAGGACTTTTAAAACCAGGAAGCCCTGGGCTCCAGGCACACTGCAGCTGCGAAAGGCACCCAAGGGGAGCGCAAAAGTGACACAACTTGGCTGCCACCACTGATATTTCCATGAGACCATCCCGAACCATAGGCTGATTTTCCTTCCTAGGGTTAAGGTTTGAGTTACGCCTAGGGCAAGGGTTCTATTAACCAGAAAGCCCTGAGTTCCAAGAACACAGCAGCTGCGAAGGACTTCCCAAGAAGAGCGCAAAAGTACCACAACATGCCTGCCTCCACAGCTTTTTCCTTGGGGACATGCCTAATTCCTGGCTGATTTGCCTTTCTCGTCTTAGGGTTGGGGTTCGGCCTAGGGCTAGGATTTTTTTAACTAGGAAGCCCTAAGTTCCAGGCTTACTGCATCTGCCAAAGGCATCCCAAAGGGAGTGCAGAAGTGCCACAACATGGCTGCTTTCACGGCTTTTCCCTTAGGAAGAACCCTAATACCCGGCTGATTTACCTTCCTAGGGTTACTGTTAGGCTTAGGCCTAGGACTTTTAAAACCAAGAAGCCCTGGGCTCCAGGCACATGCAGCTGTTTAAGGCATCCCAAGAGGGCTGCCGAAGTGACACAACTTGGCTGCCTCTGCTGCTATTCTCATGGGACCATCCCGAACCATAGGCTGATTTTCCTTCCTAGGGTTAAGGTTTGAGTTACGCCTAGGGTAAGGGTTCTATTAACCAGAAAGCCCTGAGTTCCAAGAACACAGCAGCTGTGAAGGACTTCCCAAGAAGAGCGCAAAAGTACCACAACATGCCTGCCTCCACAGCTTTTTCCTTGGGGACATGCCTAATTCCTGGCTGATTTGCCTTTCTCGTCTTAGGGTTGGGGTTCGGCCTAGGGCTAGGATTTTTAAAATCAGGAAGCCCTGAGTTCCAGGCTTACTTCATCTGCCAAAGGCATCCCACAGGGTGTGCAAAAGTGCCACAACATGGCTGCTTTCCCGGCTTTTTCCTTGGCAAGAAGCCTAACACCAGGCTGATTTACCTTCCCAGGGTTACTGTTAGGCTTAGGCCTACGGCTAGGATTTTTAAAACTAGGAAGCCCTTAGATCCAGGCACACTGCAGCTGTTCAAGGCATCCCAAGGGGAGTACAAAAGTGCAACAACATGGCAGCTTTCACAGCTTTTTCCTTGGCACCATCCCTATACCTAGGCTGTTTTATCTGCCTAGGGTTAGGGTTAGGGTTCAGCCTAGGGCTTGGAGTTTTTTAACCAGGAAGCCCTGAGTTCCAGGCTTACTGCATCTGCCAAAGGCATCCCAAAGGGAGTGCCAAAGTGCCACAACATGGCTGCTTTCACAGCTTTTCCCTTAGGAAGAACCCTAATACCCGGCTGATTTACCTTCCTAGGGTTACTGTTAGGCTTAGGCCTAGGACTTTTAAAACCAGGAAGCCCTGGGCTCCAGGCACACTGCAGCTGCGAAAGGCATCCCAAGGGGAGCGCAAAAGTGACACAACTTGGCTGCCACCACTGATATTTCCATGAGACCATCCCGAACCATAGGCTGATTTTCCTTCCTAGGGTTAAGGTTTGAGTTACGCCTGGGGTAAGGGTTCTATTAACCAGAAAGCCCTGAGTTCCAAGAACACAGCAGCTGCGAAGGACTAGCCAAGAAGAGCGCAAAAGTACCACAACATGCCTGCCTCCACAGCTTTTTCCTTGGGGACATGCCTAAATCCTGGCTGATTTGCCTTTCTTGTCTTAGAGTTGGGGTTCGGCCTAGGGCTAGGATTTTTTTAACCAGGAAGCCCTGAGTTCCAGGCTTACTTCATCTGCCAAAAGCATTCCAAAGGGAGTGCAAAAGTGCCACAACATGGCTGCTTTCACGGCTTTTCCCTTAGGAAGAACCCTAATACGCGGCTGATTTACCTTCCTAGGGTTACTGTTAGGCTTAGGCCTAGGACTTTTAAAACCAGGAAGCCCTGTGCTCCAGGCACATGCAGCTGAGAAAGGCATCCCAAGAGGGCCGCAGAAGTGACACAACTTGGCTGCCTCTGCTGCTATTCTCATGAGACCATCCCGAACCATAAGCTGATTTTCCTTCCTAGGGTTAAGGTTTGAGTTACGCCTAGGGTAAGGGTTCTATTAACCAGAAAGCCCTGAGTTCCTAGAACCCAGCAGCTGTGAAGGACTTCCCAAGAAGAGCGCAAAAGTACCACAACATGCCTGCCTCCACAGCTTTTTCCTTGGGGACATGCCTAATTCCTGGCTGATTTGCCTTTCTCGTCTTAGGGTTGGGGTTCGGCCTAGGGCTAGGATTTTTAAATCAGGAAGCCCTGAGTTCCAGGCACACTGGAGCTGTGAAAGGCATCCAAAAGGGAGTGCAAAAGTGCCACAACATGGTTGCTTTCACGGCTTTTTCCTTGGCAGGATGCTTAACACCAGGCTGATTTCCCTTCCCAGGGTTACTGTAAGGCTTAGGACTAGGGCTAGGATTTTTAAAACTAGGAAGCCCTAAGATCCAGGAACACTGCAGATGTTCAAGGCATCCCAAGGGGAGTACAAAAGTGCAACAACATGGCAGCTCTCACAGCTTTTTCCTTGGCACCATCCCTATACCTAGGCTGTTTTATCTGCCTAGGGTTAGGGTTGGGGTTCGGCCTAGGGCTAGGATATTTTTAACTAGGAAGCCCTGAGTTCCAGGCTTACTGCATCTGCCAAAGGCATCCCAAAGGGAGTGCAGAAGTGCCACAACATGGCTGCTTTCACAGCTTTTCCCTTAGGAAGAACCCTAATACGTGGCTGATTTACCTTCCTAGGGTTACTGTTAGGCTTAGGCCTAGGACTTTTAAAGCCAGGAAGCCCTGGGCTCCAGGCACACTGCAGCTGCGAAAGGCATCCCAAGGGGAGCGCAAAAGTGACACAACTTGGCTGCCACCACTGATATTTCCATGAGACCATCCCGAACCATAGGCTGATTTTCCTTCCTAGGGTTAAGGTTTGAGTTACGCCTGGGGTAAGGGTTCTATTAACCAGAAAGCCCTGAGTTCCAAGAACACAGCAGCTGCGAAGGACTACCCAAGAAGAGCGCAAAAGTACCACAACATGCCTGCCTCCACAGATTTTCCTTGGGGACATGCCTAATTCCTGGCTGATTTGCCTTTCTCGTCTTAGGGTTGGGGTTCGGGATAGGGCTAGGATTTTCTAAACTAGGAAGCCCTGAGTTCCAGGCTTACTGCATCTGCCAAAGGCATCCCAAAGGGAGTGCAGAAGTGCCACAACATGGCTACTTTCACGGCTTTTCCCTTAGGAAGAACCCTAATACCTGGCTGATTTACCTTCCTAGGGTTACTGTTAAGCTTAGGCCTAGGACTTTTAAAACCAGGAAGCCCTGGGCTCCAGGCACATGCAGCTGTTAAAGGCATCCCAAGAGGGCCGCAGAAGTGACACAACTTGGCTGCCTCTGCTGCTATTCTCATGAGACCATCCCGAACCATAGGCTGATTTTCCTTCCTAGGGTTAAGGTTTGAGTTACGCCTAGGGTAAGAGTTCTATTAACCAGAAAGCCCTGAGTTCCAAGAACACAGCAGCTGCGAAGGACTACCCAAGAAGAGCGCAAAAGTACCACAACATGCCTGCCTCCACAGCTTTTTCCTTGGGGACATGCCTAATTCCTGGCTGATTTGCCTTTCTCGTCTTAGGGTTGGGGTTCGGCCTAGGGCTAGGATTTTTTTAACTAGGAAGCCCTGAGTTCCAGGCTTACTTCATCTGCCAAAGGCATCCCAAAGGGAATGCAGAAGTGCTACAACATGGCTGCTTTCATGGCTTTTCCCTTAGGAAGAACCCTACTACCCGGGTGATTTACCTTCCTAGGGTTACTGTTAGGCTTAGGCCTAGGACTTTTAAAACCAGGAAGCCCTGGGCTCCAGGCACATGCAGCTGTTTAAGGCATCCCAAGAGGGCTGCAGAAGTGACACAACTTGGCTGCCTCTACTGCTATTCTCATGGGACCATCACGAACCATAGGCTGATTTTCCTTCCTAGGGTTAAGGTTTGAGTTACGCCTAGGGTAAGGGTTCTATTAACCAGAAAGCCCTGAGTTCCAAGAACACAGCAGCTGTGAAGGACTTCCCAAGAAGACCGCAAAAGTACCACAACATGCCTGCCTCCACAGCTTTTTCCTTGGGGACATGCCTAATTCCTGGCTGATTTGCCTTTCTCGTCTTAGGCTTGGGGTTCGGCCTAGGGCTAGGATTTTTAAAATCAGGAAGCCCTGAGTTCCAGGCACACTGGAGCTGTGAAAGTCATCCAAAAGGGAGTGCAAAAGTGCCACAACATGGTTGCTTTCACGGCTTTTTCCTTGGCAAGAAGCTTAACACCAGGCTGATTTCCCTTCCCAGGGTTACTGTTAGGCTTAGGCCTAGGGCTAGGATTTTTAAAACTAGGAAGCCCTTAGATCCAGGCACACTGCAGCTGTTCAAGGCATCCCAAGGGGAGTACAAAAGTGCAACAACATGGCAGCTTTCACAGCTTTTTCCTTGGCACCATCCCTATACCCAGGCTGTTTTATCTGCCTAGGGTTAGGGTTAGGGTTCAGGCTAGGGCTTGGAGTTTTTTAACCAGGAAGCCCTGAGTTCCAGGCTTACTGCATCTGCCAAAGGCATCCCAAAGGGAGTGCAAAAGTGCCACAACATGGCTGCTTTCACAGCTTTTCCCTTAGGAAGAACCCTAATACGCGGCTGATTTACCTTCCTAGGGTTACTGTTAGGCTTAGGCCTAGGACTTTTAAAACCAGGAAGCCCTGGGCTCCAGGCACACTGCAGCTGCGAAAGGCACCCAAGGGGAGCGCAAAAGTGACACAACTTGGCTGCCACCACTGATATTTCCATGAGACCATCCCGAACCATAGGCTGATTTTCCTTCCTAGGGTTAAGGTTTGAGTTACGCCTGGGGTAAGGGTTCTATTAACCAGAAAGCCCTGAGTTCCAAGAACACAGCCGCTGCGAAGGACTAGCCAAGAAGAGCGAAAAAGTACCACAACATGCCTGCCTCCACAGCTTTTTCCTTGGGGACATGCCTAATTCCTGGCTGATTTGCCTTTCTCGTCTTAGGGTTGGGGTTCGGCCTAGGGCTAGGATATTTTTAACTAGGAAGCCCTGAGTTCCAGGCTTACTGCATCTGCCAAAGGCATCCCAAAGGGAGTGCAAAAGTGCCACAACATGGCTGCTTTCACGGCTTTTCCCTTAGGAAGAACCCTAATACGCGGCTGATTTACCTTCCTAGGGTTACTGTTAGGCTTAGGCCTAGGACTTTTAAAACCAGGAAGCCCTGGGCTCCAGGCACACTGCAGCTGCGAAAGGCATCCCAAGGGGAGCGCAAAAGTGACACAACTTGGCTGCCACCACTGATATTTCCATGAGACCATCCCGAACCATAGGCTGATTTTCCTTCCTAGGGTTAAGGTTTGAGTTACGCCTGGGGTAAGGGTTCTATTAACCAGAAAGCCCTGAGTTCCAAGAACACAGCCGCTGCGAAGGACTAGCCAAGAAGAGCGCAAAAGTACCACAACATGCCTGCCTCCACAGCTTTTTCCTTGGGGACATGCCTAATTCCTGGCTGATTTGCCTTTCTCGTCTTTAGGTTGGGGTTCGGCCTAGGGCTAGGATTTTTTTAACTAGGAAGCCCTGAGTTCCAGGCTTACTTCATTTGCAAAAAGCAGCCCAAAGGGAGTGCAAAAGTGCCACAACATGGCTGCTTTCACGGCTTTTCCCTTAGGAAGAACCCTAATACCTGGCTGATTTACCTTCCTAGGGTTACTGTTAGGCTTAGGCCTAGGACTTTTAAAACCAGGAAGCCCTGGGCTCCAGGCACATGCAGCTGCGAAAGGCATCCCAAGAGGGCCGCAGAAGTGACACAACTTGGCTGCCTCTGCTTCTATTCTCATGAGACCATCCTGAACCATAGGCTGATTTTCCTTCCTAGGGTTAAGGTTTGAGTTACGCCTAGGGTAAGAGTTTTTTTAACCAGAAAGCCCTGAGTTCCAAGAACACAGCAGCTGCGAAGGACTACCCAAGAAGAGCGCAAAAGTACCACAACGTGCCTGCCTCCACAGCTTTTTCCTTGGGGACATGCCTAATTCCTGGCTGATTTGCCTTTCTCGTCTTAGGGTTGGGGTTCGGCCTAGGGCTAGGATATTTTTAACTAGGAAGCCCTGAGTTCCAGGCTTACTGCATCTGCCAAAGGCATCCCAAAGGGAGTGCAAAAGTGCCACAACATGGCTGCTTTCACGGCTTTTCCCTTAGGAAGAACCCTAATACGCGGCTGATTTACCTTCCTAGGGTTACTGTTAGGCTTAGGCCTAGGACTTTTAAAACCAGGAAGCCCTGGGCTCCAGGCACACTGCAGCTGCGAAAGGCATCCCAAGGGGAGCGCAAAAGTGACACAACTTGGCTGCCACCACTGATATTTCCATGAGACCATCCCGAACCATAGGCTGATTTTCCTTCCTAGGGTTAAGGTTTGAGTTACGCCTGGGGTAAGGGTTCTATTAACCAGAAAGCCCTGAGTTCCAAGAACACAGCCGCTGCGAAGGACTAGCCAAGAAGAGCGCAAAAGTACCACAACATGCCTGCCTCCACAGCTTTTTCTTTGGGGACATGCCTAATTCCTGGCTGATTTGCCTTTCTCGTCTTTAGGTTGGGGTTCGGCCTAGGGCTAGGATTTTTTTAACTAGGAAGCCCTGAGTTCCAGGCTTACTTCATTTGCAAAAAGCAGCCCAAAGGGAGTGCAGAAGTGCCACAACATGGCTGCTTTCACGGCTTTTCCCTTAGGAAGAACCCTAATACCTGGCTGATTTACCTTCCTAGGGTTACTGTTAGGCTTAGGCCTAGGACTTTTAAAACCAGGAAGCCCTGGGCTCCAGGCACATGCAGCTGCGAAAGGCATCCCAAGTGGGCCGCAGAAGTGACACAACTTGGCTGCCTCTGCTGCTATTCTCATGAGACCATCCTGAACCATAGGCTGATTTTCCTTCCTAGGGTTAAGGTTTGAGTTACGCCTAGGGTAAGAGTTCTATTAACCAGAAAGACCTGAGTTCCAAGAATACAGCAGCTGCGAAGGACTACCCAAGAAGAGCGCAAAAGTACCACAACATGCCTGCCTCCACAGCTTTTTCCTTGGGGACATGCCTAATTCCTGGCTGATTTGCCTTTCTCGTCTTAGGGTTGGGGTTCGGCCTAGGGCTAGGATATTTTTAACTAGGAAGCCCTGAGTTCCAGGCTTACTTCATCTGCCAAAGGCATCCCAAAGGGAGTGCAAAAGTGCCACAACATGGCTGCTTTCACGGCTTTTCCCTTAGGAAGAACCCTAATACGCGGCTGATTTACCTTCCTTGGGTTACTGTTAGGCTTAGGCCTAGGACTTTTAAAACCAGGAAGCCCTGGGCTCCAGGCACACTGCATCTGCGAAAGGCATCCCAAGTGGAGCGCTAAAGTGACACAACTTGGCTGCCACCACTGATATTTCCATGAGACCATCCCGAACCATAGGCTGATTTTCCTTCCTAGGTTTAAGGTTTGAGTTACGCCTAGGGTAAGGGTTCTATTAACCAGAAAGCCCTGAGTTCCAAGAACACAGCAGCTGTGAAGGACTTCCCAAGAAGACCGCAAAAGTACCACAACATGCCTGCCTCCACAGCTTTTTCCTTGGGGACATGCCTAATTCCTGGCTGATTTGCCTTTCTCGTCTTAGGGTTGGGGTTCGGCCTAGGGCTAGGATTTTTTTAACCAGGAAGCCCTGAGTTCCAGGGTTACTGCATCTGCCAAAGGCATCCCAAAGGGAGTGCAGAAGTGCCACAACATGGCTGCTTTCACGGCTTTTCCCTTAGGAAGAACCCTAATACGCGGCTGATTTACCTTCCTAGGGTTACTGTTAGGCTTATGCCTAGGACTTTTAAAACCAGGAAGCCCTGGGCTCCAGGCACACTGCAGCTGCGAAAGGCATCCCAAGGGGAGCTCAAAAGTGACGCTACTTGGTTGCCACTACTGATATTTCCATGAGACCATCCCGAACCATAGGCTGATTTTCCTTCCTAGGGTTAAGGTTTGAGTTACGCCTAGGGTAAGGGTTCTATTAACCAGAAAGCCCTGAGTTCCAAGAACACAGCAGCTGCGAAGGACTACCCAAGAAGAGCGCAAAAGTACCACAACATGCCTGCCTCCACAGCTTTTTCCTTGGGGACATGCCTAATTCCTGGCTGATTTGCCTTTCTCGTCTTAGGGTTGGGGTTCGGCCTAGGGCTAGTATTTTTTTAACTAGGAAGCGCAGAGTTCCAGGCTAACTTCATCTGCCAAAGGCATCCAAAAGGGAGTGCAAAAGTGCGACAACATGGTTGCTTTCACGGCTTTTTCCTTGGCAAGAAGCTTAACACCAGGCTGATTTCCCTTCCCAGGGTTACTGTTACGCTTAGGCCTAGGGCTAGGATTTTTAAAACTAGGAAGCCCTTAGATCCAGGTACACTGCAGCTGTTCAAGGCATCCTAAGGGGAGTACAAAAGTGCAACAACAAGGCAGCTTTCACAGCTTTTATCTTGGCACCATCCCTATACCTAGGCTGTTTTATCTGCCTAGGGTTAGGGTTAGGGTTCAGCCTAGGGCTTGGAGTTTTTTAACCAGGAAGCCCTGAGTTCCAGGCTTACTGCATCTGCCAAAGGCATCCCAAAGGGAGTGCAGAAGTGCCACAACATGGCTGCTTTCACAGCTTTTCCCTTAGGAAGAACCCTAATACCCGGCTGATTTACCTTCCTAGGGTTACTGTTAGGCTTAGGCCTAGGACTTTTAAAACCAGGAAGCCCTGGGCTCCAGGCACACTGCAGCTGCGAAAGGTATCCCAAGAGGGCCGCAGAAGTGACACAACTTGGCTGCCTCTGCTTCTATTCTCATGAGACCATCCTGAACCATAGGCTGATTTTCCTTCCTAGGGTTTAGGTTTGAGTTTCGCCTGGGGTAAGGTTTCTATTAACCAGAAAGCCCTGAGTTCCAAGAACACAGCAGCTGCGAAGGACTACCCAAGAAGAGCGCAAAAGTACCACAACATGCCTGCCTCCACAGCTTTTTCCTTGGGGACATGCCTAATTCCTGACTGATTTGCCTTTCTCGTCTTAGAGTTGGGGTTCGGCCTAGGGCTAGGATTTTTTTAACTAGGAAGCCCTGAGTTCCAGGCTTACTGCATCTGCCAAAGGCATCCCAAAGGGAGTGCAGAAGTGCCACAACTTGGCTGCTTTCATGGCTTTTCCCTTAGGAAGAACCCTAATACCCGGCTGATTTACCTTCCTAGGGTTACTGTTAGGCTTAGGCCTAGGACTTTTAAAACCAGGAAGCCCTGGGCTCCAGGCACACTGCAGCTGCGAAAGGCATCCCAAGGGGAGCGCAAAAGTGACACAACTTGGTTGCCACCACTGATATTTCCATGAGACCATCCCGAACCATAGGCTGATTTTCCTTCCTAGGGTTAAGGTTTGAGTTACGCCTAGGGTAAGGGTTCTATTAACCAGAAAGCCCTGAATTCCAAGAACACAGCAGCTGCGAAGGACTACCGAAGAAGAGCGCAAAAGTACCACAACGTGCCTGCCTCCACAGCTTTTTCCTTGGGGACATGCCTAATTCCTGGCTGATTTGCCTTTCTCGTCTTAGGGTTGGGGTTTGGGCTAGGGCTAGGATATTTCTAACTAGGAAGCCCTAAGTTCCAGGCTTACTGCATCTGCCAAAGGCATCCCAAAGGGAGTGCAGAAGTGCCACAACTTGGCTGCTTTCACGGCTTTTCCCTTAGGAAGAACCCTAATACGCGGCTGATTTACCTTCCTAGGGTTACTGTTAGGCTTAGGCCTAGGACTTTTAAAACCAGGAAGCCCTGGGCTCCAGGCACACTGCAGCTGCGAAAGGCATCCCAAGGGGAGCGCAAAAGTGACGCTACTTGGTTGCCACCACTGATATTTCCATGAGACCATCCCGAACCATAGGCTGATTTTCCTTCCTAGGGTTAAGGTTTGAGTTACGCCTAGGGTAAGGGTTCTATTAACCAGAAAGCCCTGAGTTCCAAGAACACAGCAGCTGCGAAGGACTAGCCAAGAAGAGCGCAAAAGTACCACAACATGCCTGCCTCCACAGCTTTTTCCTTGGGGACATGCCTAATTCCTGGCTGATTTGCCTTTCTCGTCTTAGGGTTGGGGTTCGGCCTAGGGCAAGGATTTTTTTAACTAGGAAGCCCTGAGTTCCAGGCTTACTGCATCTGCCAAAGGCATCCCAAAGGGAGTGCAGAAGTGCCACAACATGGCTGCTTTCACGGCTTTTCCCTTAGGAAGAACCCTAATACGCGGCTGATTTACCTTCCTAGGGTTACTGTTAGGCTTAGGCCTAGGACTTTTAAAACCAGGAAGCCCAGGGCTCCAGACACACTGCAGCTGCGAAAGGCATCCCAAGGGGAGCGCAAAAGTGACACAACTTGGCTGCCACCACTGATATTTCCATGAGACCATCCCGAACCATAGGCTGATTTTCCTTCCTAGGGTTAAGGTTTGAGTTACGCCTGGGGTAAGGGTTCTATTAACCAGAAAGCCCTGAGTTCCAAGAACACAGCAGCTGCGAAGGACTAGCCAAGAAGAGCGCAAAAGTACCACAACATGCCTGCCTCCACAGCTTTTTCCTTGGGGACATGCCTAATTCCTGGCTGATTTGCCTTTCTCGTCTTAGGGTTGGGGTTCGGCCTAGGGCTAGGATTTTTTTAACCAGGAAGCCCTGAGTTCCAGGGTTACTGCATCTGCCAAAGGCATCCCAAAGGGAGTGCAGAAGTGCCACAACATGGCTGCTTTCACGGCTTTTCCCTTAGGAAGAACCCTAATACGCGGCTGATTTACCTTCCTAGGGTTACTGTTAGGCTTATGCCTAGGACTTTTAAAACCAGGAAGCCCTGGGCTCCAGGCACACTGCAGCTGCGAAAGGCATCCCAAGGGGAGCTCAAAAGTGACGCTACTTGGTTGCCACTACTGATATTTCCATGAGACCATCCCGAAACATAGGCTGATTTTCCTTCCTAGGGTTAAGGTTTGAGTTACGCCTAGGGTAAGGGTTCTATTAACCAGAAAGCCCTGAGTTCCAAGAACACAGCAGCTGCGAAGGACTACCCAAGAAGAGCGCAAAAGTACCACAACATGCCTGCCTCCACAGCTTTTTCCTTGGGGACATGCCTAATTCCTGGCTGATTTGCCTTTCTCATCTTAGGGTTGGGGTTCGGTCTACGGCTAGGATTTTTTTAACTAGGAAGCCCTGAGTTCCAGGCTTACTGCATCTGCCAAAGGCATCCCAAAGGGAGTGCAGAAGTGCCACAACATGGCTGCTTTCACGGCTTTTCCCTTAGGAAGAACCTAATACGCGGCTGATTTACCTTCCTAGGGTTACTGTTAGGCTTAGGCCTAGGACTTTTAAAACCAGGAAGCCCTGGGCTCCAGGCACACTGCAGCTGCGAAAGGCATCCCAAGGGGAGCGCAAAAGTGACACAACTTGGCTGCCACCACTGATATTTCCATGAGACCATCCCGAACCATAGGCTGATTTTCCTTCCTAGGGTTAAGGTTTGAGTTACGCCTGGGGTAAGGGTTCTATTAACCAGAAAGCCCTGAGTTCCAAGAACACAGCAGCTGCGAAGGACTACCCAAGAAGAGCGAAAAAGTACCACAACATGCCTGCCTCCACAGCTTTTTCCTTGGGGACATGCCTAATTCCTGGCTGATTTGCCTTTCTCGTCTTAGGGTTGGGGTTCGGCCTAGGGCTAGGATTTTTTTTAATTAGGAAGCCCTGAGTTCCAGGCTTACTTCATCTGCCAAAAGCATCCCAAAGGGAGTGCAGAAGTGCCACAACATGGCTGCTTTCACGGCTTTTCCCTTAGGAAGAACCCTAATACCCGGCTGATTTACCTTCCTAGGGTTACTGTTAGGCTTAGGCCTAGGACTTTTAAAACCAGGAAGCCCTGGGCTCCAGGCACATGCAGCTGTGAAAGGCATCCCAAGAGGGCCGCAGAAGTGACACAACTTGGCTGCCTCTGCTTCTATTCTCATGAGACCATCCCGAACCATAGGCTGATTTTCCTTCCTAGGGTTAAGGTTTGAGTTACGCCTAGGGTAAGAGTTCTATTAACCAGAAAGCCCTGAGTTCCAAGAACACAGCAGCTGCGAAGGACTACCCAAGAAGAGCGCAAAAGTACCACAACGTGCCTGCCTCCACAGCTTTTTCCCTGGGGACATGCCTAATTCCTGGCTGATTTGCCTTTCTCGTCTTAGGGTTGGGGTTCGGCCTAGGGCTAGGAATTTTAAAATCAGGAAGCCCTGAGTTCCTGGCACACTGGAGCTGTGAAAGGCATCCAAAAGGGAGTGCAAAAGTGCCACAACATGGCTGCTTTCACGGCTTTTTCCTTGGCAAGAAGCCTAACACCAAGCTGATTTCCCTTCCCAGGGTTACTGTAAGGCTTAGGCCTAGCGCTAGGATTTTTAAAACTAGGAAGCCCTTAGCTCCAGGTACACTGCAGCTGTTCAAGGCATCCTAAGGGGAGTACAAAAGTGCAACAACATGGCAGCTTTCACAGCTTTTATCTTGGCACCATCCCTATACCTAGGCTGTTTTATCTGCCTAGGGTTAGGGTTAGGGTTCAGCCTAGGGCTTGGAGTTTTTTAACCAGGAAGCCCTGAGTTCCAGGCTTACTGCATCTGCCAAAGGCATCCCAAAGGGAGTGCAGAAGTGCCACAACATGGCTGCTTTCACAGCTTTTCCCTTAGGAAGAACCCTAATACCCGGCTGATTTACCTTCCTAGGGTTACTGTTAGGCTTAGGCCTAGGACTTTTAAAACCAGGAAGCCCTGGGCTCCAGGCACACTGCAGCTGCGAAAGGTATCCCAAGAGGGCCGCAGAAGTGACACAACTTGGCTGCCTCTGCTTCTATTCTCATGAGACCATCCTGAACCATAGGCTGATTTTCCTTCCTAGGGTTTAGGTTTGAGTTTCGCCTAGGGTAAGGTTTCTATTAACCAGAAAGCCCTGAGTTCCAAGAACACAGCAGCTGCGAAGGACTACCCAAGAAGAGCGCAAAAGTACCACAACATGCCTGCCTCCACAGCTTTTTCCTTGGGGACATGCCTAATTCCTGACTGATTTGCCTTTCTCGTCTTAGAGTTGGGGTTCGGCCTAGGGCTAGGATTTTTTTAACTAGGAAGCCCTGAGTTCCAGGCTTACTGCATCTGCCAAAGGCATCCCAAAGGGAGTGCAGAAGTGCCACAACTTGGCTGCTTTCATGGCTTTTCCCTTAGGAAGAACCCTAATACCCGGCTGATTTACCTTCCTAGGGTTACTGTTAGGCTTAGGCCTAGGACTTTTAAAACCAGGAAGCCCTGGGCTCCAGGCACACTGCAGCTGCGAAAGGCATCCCAAGGGGAGCGCAAAAGTGACACAACTTGGTTGCCACCACTGATATTTCCATGAGACCATCCCGAACCATAGGCTGATTTTCCTTCCTAGGGTTAAGGTTTGAGTTACGCCTAGGGTAAGGGTTCTATTAACCAGAAAGCCCTGAATTCCAAGAACACAGCAGCTGCGAAGGACTACCCAAGAAGAGCGCAAAAGTACAACAACGTGCCTGCCTCCACAGCTTTTTCCTTGGGGACATGCCTAATTCCTGGCTGATTTGCCTTTCTCGTCTTAGGGTTGGGGTTTGGCCTAGGGCTAGGATATTTCTAACTAGGAAGCCCTGAGTTCCAGGCTTACTGCATCTGCCAAAGGCATCCCAAAGGGAGTGCAGAAGTGCCACAACATGGCTGCTTTCACGGCTTTTCCCTTAGGAAGAACCCTAATACGCGGCTGATTTACCTTCCTAGGGTTACTGTTAGGCTTAGGCCTAGGACTTTTAAAACCAGGAAGCCCTGGGCTCCAGGCACACTGCAGCTGCGAAAGGCATCCCAAGGGGAGCGCAAAAGTGACGCTACTTGGTTGCCACCACTGATATTTCCATGAGACCATCCCGAACCATAGGCTGATTTTCCTTCCTAGGGTTAAGGTTTGAGTTACGCCTAGGGTAAGGGTTCTATTAACCAGAAAGCCCTGAGTTCCAAGAACACAGCAGCTGCGAAGGACTAGCCAAGAAGAGCGCAAAAGTACCACAACATGCCTGCCTCCACAGCTTTTTCCTTGGGGACATGCCTAATTCCTGGCTGATTTGCCTTTCTCGTCTTAGGGTTGGGGTTCGGCCTAGGGCAAGGATTTTTTTAACTAGGAAGCCCTGAGTTCCAGGCTTACTGCATCTGCCAAAGGCATCCCAAAGGGAGTGCAGAAGTGCCACAACATGGCTGCTTTCACGGCTTTTCCCTTAGGAAGAACCCTAATACGCGGCTGATTTACCTTCCTAGGGTTACTGTTAGGATTAGGCCTAGGACTTTTAAAACCAGGAAGCCCTGGGCTCCAGGCACACTGCAGCTGCGAAAGGCATCCCAAGGGGAGCGCAAAAGTGACGCTACTTGGTTGCCACCACTGATATTTCCATGAGACCATCCCGAACCATAGGCTGATTTTCCTTCCTAGGGTTAAGGTTTGAGTTACGCCTAGGGTAAGGGTTCTATTAACCAGAAAGCCCTGAGTTCCAAGAACACAGCAGCTGCGAAGGACTAGCCAAGAAGAGCGCAAAAGTACCACAACATGCCTGCCTCCACAGCTTTTTCCTTGGGGACATGCCTAATTCCTGGCTGATTTGCCTTTCTTGTCTTAGGGTTGGGGTTCGGCCTAGGGCTAGGATTTTTTTAACCAGGAAGCCCTGAGTTCCAGGGTTACTGCATCTGCCAAAGGCATCCCAAAGGGAGTGCAGAAGTGCCACAACATGGCTGCTTTCACGGCTTTTCCCTTAGGAAGAACCCTAATACGCGGCTGATTTACCTTCCTAGGGTTACTGTTAGGCTTATGCCTAGGACTTTTAAAACCAGGAAGCCCTGGGCTCCAGGCACATGCAGCTGCGAAAGGCATCCCAAGGGGAGCTCAAAAGTGACGCTACTTGGTTGCCACCACTGATATTTCCATGAGACCATCCCGAACCATAGGCTGATTTTCCTTCCTAGGGTTAAGGTTTGAGTTACGCCTAGGGTAAGGGTTCTATTAACCAGAAAGCCCTGAGTTCCAAGAACACAGCAGCTGCGAAGGACTACCCAAGAAGAGCGCAAAAGTACCACAACATGCCTGCCTCCACAGCTTTTTCCTTGGGGACATGCCTAATTCCTGGCTGATTTGCCTTTCTCATCTTAGGGTTGGGGTTCGGCCTACGGCTAGGATTTTTTTAACTAGGAAGCCCTGAGTTCCAGGCACACTGGAGCTGTGAAAGTCATCCAAAAGGGAGTGCAGAAGTGCCACAACATGGCTGCTTTCACGGCTTTTCCCTTAGGAAGAACCTAATACGCGGCTGATTTACCTTCCTAGGATTACTGTTAGGCTTAGGCCTAGGACTTTTAAAACCAGGAAGCCCTGGGCTCCAGGCACACTGCAGCTGCGAAAGGCATCCCAAGGGGAGCGCAAAAGTGACACAACTTGGCTGCCACCACTGATATTTCCATGAGACCATCCCGAACCATAGGCTGATTTTCCTTCCTAGGGTTAAGGTTTGAGTTACGCCTGGGGTAAGGGTTCTATTAACCAGAAAGCCCTGAGTTCCAAGAACACAGCAGCTGCGAAGGACTACCCAAGAAGAGCGAAAAAGTACCACAACATGCCTGCCTCCACAGCTTTTTCCTTGGGGACATGCCTAATTCCTGGCTGATTTGCCTTTCTCGTCTTAGGGTTGGGGTTCGGCCTAGGGCTAGGATTTTTTTTAATTAGGAAGCCCTGAGTTCCAGGCTTACTTCATCTGCCAAAAGCATCCCAAAGGGAGTGCAGAAGTGCCACAACATGGCTGCTTTCACGGCTTTTCCCTTAGGAAGAACCCTAATACCCGGCTGATTTACCTTCCTAGGGTTACTGTTAGGCTTAGGCCTAGGACTTTTAAAACCAGGAAGCCCTGGGCTCCAGGCACATGCAGCTGTGAAAGGCATCCCAAGAGGGCCGCAGAAGTGACACAACTTGGCTGCCTCTGCTTCTATTCTCATGAGACCATCCCGAACCATAGGCTGATTTTCCTTCCTAGGGTTAAGGTTTGAGTTACGCCTAGGGTAAGAGTTCTATTAACCAGAAAGCCCTGAGTTCCAAGAACACAGCAGCTGCGAAGGACTACCCAAGAAGAGCGCAAAAGTACCACAACGTGCCTGCCTCCACAGCTTTTTCCCTGGGGACATGCCTAATTCCTGGCTGATTTGCCTTTCTCGTCTTAGGGTTGGGGTTCGGCCTAGGGCTAGGAATTTTAAAATCAGGAAGCCCTGAGTTCCTGGCACACTGGAGCTGTGAAAGGCATCCAAAAGGGAGTGCAAAAGTGCCACAACATGGCTGCTTTCACGGCTTTTTCCTTGGCAAGAAGCCTAACACCAAGCTGATTTCCCTTCCCAGGGTTACTGTAAGGCTTAGGCCTAGCGCTAGGATTTTTAAAACTAGGAAGCCCTTAGCTCCAGGTACACTGCAGCTGTTCAAGGCATCCTAAGGGGAGTACAAAAGTGCAACAACATGGCAGCTTTCACAGCTTTTATCTTGGCACCATCCCTATACCTAGGCTGTTTTATCTGCCTAGGGTTAGGGTTAGGGTTCAGCCTAGGGCTTGGAGTTTTTTAACCAGGAAGCCCTGAGTTCCAGGCTTACTGCATCTGCCAAAGGCATCCCAAAGGGAGTGCAGAAGTGCCACAACATGGCTGCTTTCACAGCTTTTCCCTTAGGAAGAACCCTAATACCCGGCTGATTTACCTTCCTAGGGTTACTGTTAGGCTTAGGCCTAGGACTTTTAAAACCAGGAAGCCCTGGGCTCCAGGCACACTGCAGCTGCGAAAGGTATCCCAAGAGGGCCGCAGAAGTGACACAACTTGGCTGCCTCTGCTTCTATTCTCATGCGACCATCCTGAACCATAGGCTGATTTTCCTTCCTAGGGTTTAGGTTTGAGTTTCGCCTAGGGTAAGGTTTCTATTAACCAGAAAGCCCTGAGTTCCAAGAACACAGCAGCTGCGAAGGACTACCCAAGAAGAGCGCAAAAGTACCACAACATGCCTGCCTCCACAGCTTTTTCCTTGGGGACATGCCTAATTCCTGACTGATTTGCCTTTCTCGTCTTAGAGTTGGGGTTCGGCCTAGGGCTAGGATTTTTTTAACTAGGAAGCCCTGAGTTCCAGGCTTACTGCATCTGCCAAAGGCATCCCAAAGGGAGTGCAGAAGTGCCACAACTTGGCTGCTTTCATGGCTTTTCCCTTAGGAAGAACCCTAATACCCGGCTGATTTACCTTCCTAGGGTTACTGTTAGGCTTAGGCCTAGGACTTTTAAAACCAGGAAGCCCTGGGCTCCAGGCACACTGCAGCTGCGAAAGGCATCCCAAGGGGAGCGCAAAAGTGACACAACTTGGTTGCCACCACTGATATTTCCATGAGACCATCCCGAACCATAGGCTGATTTTCCTTCCTAGGGTTAAGGTTTGAGTTACGCCTAGGGTAAGGGTTCTATTAACCAGAAAGCCCTGAGTTCCAAGAACACAGCAGCTGCGAAGGACTAGCCAAGAAGAGCGCAAAAGTACCACAACATGCCTGCCTCCACAGCTTTTTCCTTGGGGACATGCCTAATTCCTGGCTGATTTGCCTTTCTCGTCTTAGGGTTGGGGTTCGGCCTAGGGCAAGGATTTTTTTAACTAGGAAGCCCTGAGTTCCAGGCTTACTGCATCTGCCAAAGGCATCCCAAAGGGAGTGCAGAAGTGCCACAACATGGCTGCTTTCACGGCTTTTCCCTTAGGAAGAACCCTAATACGCGGCTGATTTACCTTCCTAGGGTTACTGTTAGGATTAGGCCTAGGACTTTTAAAACCAGGAAGCCCTGGGCTCCAGGCACACTGCAGCTGCGAAAGGCATCCCAAGGGGAGCGCAAAAGTGACGCTACTTGGTTGCCACCACTGATATTTCCATGAGACCATCCCGAACCATAGGCTGATTTTCCTTCCTAGGGTTAAGGTTTGAGTTACGCCTAGGGTAAGGGTTCTATTAACCAGAAAGCCCTGAGTTCCAAGAACACAGCAGCTGCGAAGGACTAGCCAAGAAGAGCGCAAAAGTACCACAACATGCCTGCCTCCACAGCTTTTTCCTTGGGGACATGCCTAATTCCTGGCTGATTTGCCTTTCTTGTCTTAGGGTTGGGGTTCGGCCTAGGGCTAGGATTTTTTTAACCAGGAAGCCCTGAGTTCCAGGGTTACTGCATCTGCCAAAGGCATCCCAAAGGGAGTGCAGAAGTGCCACAACATGGCTGCTTTCACGGCTTTTCCCTTAGGAAGAACCCTAATACGCGGCTGATTTACCTTCCTAGGGTTACTGTTAGGCTTATGCCTAGGACTTTTAAAACCAGGAAGCCCTGGGCTCCAGGCACATGCAGCTGCGAAAGGCATCCCAAGGGGAGCTCAAAAGTGACGCTACTTGGTTGCCACCACTGATATTTCCATGAGACCATCCCGAACCATAGGCTGATTTTCCTTCCTAGGGTTAAGGTTTGAGTTACGCCTAGGGTAAGGGTTCTATTAACCAGAAAGCCCTGAGTTCCAAGAACACAGCAGCTGTGAAGGACTACCCAAGAAGAGCGCAAAAGTACCACAACATGCCTGCCTCCACAGCTTTTTCCTTGGGGACATGCCTAATTCCTGGCTGATTTGCCTTTCTCATCTTAGGGTTGGGGTTCGGCCTACGGCTAGGATTTTTTTAACTAGGAAGCCCTGAGGTCCAGGCACACTGGAGCTGTGAAAGTCATCCAAAAGGGAGTGCAGAAGTGCCACAACATGGCTGCTTTCACGGCTTTTCCCTTAGGAAGAACCTAATACGCGGCTGATTTACCTTCCTAGGGTTACTGTTAGGCTTAAGCCTAGGACTTTTAAAACCAGGAAGCCCTGGGCTCCAGGCACACTGCAGCTGCGAAAGGCATCCCAAGGGGAGCGCAAAAGTGACACAACTTGGCTGCCACCACTGATATTTCCATGAGACCATCCCGAACCATAGGCTGATTTTCCTTCCTAGGGTTAAGGTTTGAGTTACGCCTGGGGTAAGGGTTCTATTAACCAGAAAGCCCTGAGTTCCAAGAACACAGCAGCTGCGAAGGACTACCCAAGAAGAGCGAAAAAGTACCACAACATGCCTGCCTCCACAGCTTTTTCCTTGGGGACATGCCTAATTCCTGGCTGATTTGCCTTTCTCGTCTTAGGGTTGGGGTTCGGCCTAGGGCTAGGATTTTTTTTAATTAGGAAGCCCTGAGTTCCAGGCTTACTTCATCTGCCAAAAGCATCCCAAAGGGAGTGCAGAAGTGTCACAACATGGCTGCTTTCACGGCTTTTCCCTTAGGAAGAACCCTAATACCCGGCTGATTTACCTTCCTAGGGTTACTGTTAGGCTTAGGCCTAGGACTTTTAAAACCAGGAAGCCCTGGGCTCCAGGCACATGCAGCTGTGAAAGGCATCCCAAGAGGGCCGCAGAAGTGACACAACTTGGCTGCCTCTGCTTCTATTCTCATGAGACCATCCCGAACCATAGGCTGATTTTTCTTCCTAGGGTTAAGGTTTGAGTTACGCCTAGGGTAAGAGTTCTATTAACCAGAAAGCCCTGAGTTCCAAGAACACAGCAGCTGCGAAGGACTACCCAAGAAGAGCGCAAAAGTACCACAACGTGCCTGCCTCCACAGCTTTTTCCCTGGGGACATGCCTAATTCCTGGCTGATTTGCCTTTCTCGTCTTAGGGTTGGGGTTCGGCCTAGGGCTAGGAATTTTAAAATCAGGAAGCCCTGAGTTCCTGGCACACTGGAGCTGTGAAAGGCATCCAAAAGGGAGTGCAAAAGTGCCACAACATGGCTGCTTTCACGGCTTTTTCCTTGGCAAGAAGCCTAACACCAAGCTGATTTCCCTTCCCAGGGTTACTGTAAGGCTTAGGCCTAGCGCTAGGATTTTTAAAACTAGGAAGCCCTTAGCTCCAGGCACACTGCAGCTGTTCAAGGCATCCCAAGGGGAGTACAAAAGTGCAACAACATGGCAGCTTTCACAGCTTTTTCCTTGGCACCATCCCTATACCTAGGCTGATTTATCTGCCTAGGGTTAGGGTTAGGGTTCAGCCTAGGGCTTGGAGATTTTAACCAGGAAGCCCTGAGTTCCAGGCTTACTGCATCTGCCAAAGGCATCCCAAAGGGAGTGCAGAAGTGCCACAACATGGCTGCTTTCACGGCTTTTCCCTTAGGAAGAACCCTAATACGCGGCTGATTTACCTTCCTAGGGTTACTGTTAGGCTTAGGCCTAGGACTTTTAAAACCAGGAAGCCCTGGGCTCCAGGCACACTGCAGCTGCGAAAGGCATCCCAAGGGGAGCGCAAAAGTGACACAACTTGGCTGCCACCACTGATATTTCCATGAGACCATCCCGAACCATAGGCTGATTTTCCTTCCTAGGGTTAAGGTTTGAGTTACGCCTAGGGTAAGGGTTCTATTAACCAGAAAGCCCTGAGTTCCAAGAACACAGCAGCTGCGAAGGACTGCCCAAGAAGCGCGCAAAAGTACCACAACATGCCTGCCTCCACAGCTTTTTCCTTGGGGACATGCCTAATTCCTGGCTGATTTGCCTTTCTCATCTTAGGGTTGGGGTTCGGCCTACGGCTAGGATTTTTTTAACTAGGAAGCCCTGAGTTCCAGGCTTACTGCATCTGCCAAAGGCATCCCAAAGGGAGTGCAGAAGTGCCACAACATGGCTGCTTTCACGGCTTTTCCCTTAGGAAGAACCCTAATACGCGGCTGATTTACCTTCCTAGGGTTACTGTTAGGCTTAGGCCTAGGACTTTTAAAACCAGGAAGCCCTGGGCTCCAGGCACACTGCAGCTGCGAAAGGCATCCCAAGGGGAGCGCAAAAGTGACACAACTTGGCTGCCACCACTGATATTTCCATGAGACCATCCCGAACCATAGGCTGATTTTCCTTCCTAGGGTTAAGGTTTGAGTTACGCCTGGGGTAAGGGTTCTATTAACCAGAAAGCCCTGAGTTCCAAGAACACAGCAGCTGCGAAGGACTACCCAAGAAGAGCGAAAAAGTACCACAACATGCCTGCCTCCACAGCTTTTTCCTTGGGGACATGCCTAATTCCTGGCTGATTTGCCTTTCTCGTCTTAGGGTTGGGGTTCGGCCTAGGGCTAGGATTTTTTTAACTAGGAAGCCCTGAGTTCCAGGCTTACTTCATCTGCCAAAAGCATCCCAAAGGGAGTGCAGAAGTGCCACAACATGGCTGCTTGCACGGCTTTTCCCTTAGGAAGAACCCTAATACCCGGCTGATTTACCTTCCTAGGGTTACTGTTAGGCTTAGGCCTAGGACATTTAAAACCAGGAAGCCCTGGGCTCCAGGCACATGCAGCTGTGAAAGGCATCCCAAGAGGGCCGCAGAACTGACACAACTTGGCTGCCTCTGCTTCTATTCTCATGAGACCATCCTGAACCATAGGCTGATTTTCCTTCCTAGGGTTAAGGTTTGAGTTACGCCTAGGGTAAGGGTTCTATTAACCAGAAAGCCCTGAATTCCAAGAACACAGCAGCTGCGAAGGACTACCCAAGAAGAGCGCAAAAGTACAACAACGTGCCTGCCTCCACAGCTTTTTCCTTGGGGACATGCCTAATTCCTGGCTGATTTGCCTTTCTCGTCTTAGGGTTGGGGTTTGGCCTAGGGCTAGGATATTTCTAACTAGGAAGCCCTGAGTTCCAGGCTTACTGCATCTGCCAAAGGCATCCCAAAGGGAGTGCAGAAGTGCCACAACATGGCTGCTTTCACGGCTTTTCCCTTAGGAAGAACCCTAATACGCGGCTGATTTACCTTCCTAGGGTTACTGTTAGGCTTAGGCCTAGGACTTTTAAAACCAGGAAGCCCTGGGCTCCAGGCACACTGCAGCTGCGAAAGGCATCCCAAGGGGAGCGCAAAAGTGACGCTACTTGGTTGCCACCACTGATATTTCCATGAGACCATCCCGAACCATAGGCTGATTTTCCTTCCTAGGGTTAAGGTTTGAGTTACGCCTAGGGTAAGGGTTCTATTAACCAGAAAGCCCTGAGTTCCAAGAACACAGCAGCTGCGAAGGACTAGCCAAGAAGAGCGCAAAAGTACCACAACATGCCTGCCTCCACAGCTTTTTCCTTGGGGACATGCCTAATTCCTGGCTGATTTGCCTTTCTCGTCTTAGGGTTGGGGTTCGGCCTAGGGCAAGGATTTTTTTAACTAGGAAGCCCTGAGTTCCAGGCTTACTGCATCTGCCAAAGGCATCCCAAAGGGAGTGCAGAAGTGCCACAACATGGCTGCTTTCACGGCTTTTCCCTTAGGAAGAACCCTAATACGCGGCTGATTTACCTTCCTAGGGTTACTGTTAGGCTTAGGCCTAGGACTTTTAAAACCAGGAAGCCCTGGGCTCCAGGCACACTGCAGCTGCGAAAGGCATCCCAAGGGGAGCGCAAAAGTGACGCTACTTGGTTGCCACCACTGATATTTCCATGAGACCATCCCGAACCATAGGCTGATTTTCCTTCCTAGGGTTAAGGTTTGAGTTACGCCTAGGGTAAGGGTTCTATTAACCAGAAAGCCCTGAGTTCCAAGAACACAGCAGCTGCGAAGGACTACCCAAGAAGAGCGCAAAAGTACCACAACATGCCTGCCTCCACAGCTTTTTCCTTGGGGACATGCCTAATTCCTGGCTGATTTGCCTTTCTCATCTTAGGGTTGGGGTTCGGCCTACGGCTAGGATTTTTTTAACTAGGAAGCCCTGAGTTCCAGGCACACTGGAGCTGTGAAAGTCATCCAAAAGGGAGTGCAGAAGTGCCACAACATGGCTGCTTTCACGGCTTTTCCCTTAGGAAGAACCTAATACGCGGCTGATTTACCTTCCTAGGGTTACTGTTAGGCTTAGGCCTAGGACTTTTAAAACCAGGAAGCCCTGGGCTCCAGGCACACTGCAGCTGCGAAAGGCATCCCAAGGGGAGCGCAAAAGTGACACAACTTGGCTGCCACCACTGATATTTCCATGAGACCATCCCGAACCATAGGCTGATTTTCCTTCCTAGGGTTAAGGTTTGAGTTACGCCTGGGGTAAGGGTTCTATTAACCAGAAAGCCCTGAGTTCCAAGAACACAGCAGCTGCGAAGGACTACCCAAGAAGAGCGAAAAAGTACCACAACATGCCTGCCTCCACAGCTTTTTCCTTGGGGACATGCCTAATTCCTGGCTGATTTGCCTTTCTCGTCTTAGGGTTGGGGTTCGGCCTAGGGCTAGGATTTTTTTTAATTAGGAAGCCCTGAGTTCCAGGCTTACTTCATCTGCCAAAAGCATCCCAAAGGGAGTGCAGAAGTGCCACAACATGGCTGCTTTCACGGCTTTTCCCTTAGGAAGAACCCTAATACCCGGCTGATTTACCTTCCTAGGGTTACTGTTAGGCTTAGGCCTAGGACTTTTAAAACCAGGAAGCCCTGGGCTCCAGGCACATGCAGCTGTGAAAGGCATCCCAAGAGGGCCGCAGAAGTGACACAACTTGGCTGCCTCTGCTTCTATTCTCATGAGACCATCCCGAACCATAGGCTGATTTTCCTTCCTAGGGTTAAGGTTTGAGTTACGCCTAGGGTAAGGGTTCTATTAACCAGAAAGCCCTGAGTTCCAAGAACACAGCAGCTGCGAAGGACTACCCAAGAAGAGCGCAAAAGTACCACAACGTGCCTGCCTCCACAGCTTTTTCCCTGGGGACATGCCTAATTCCTGGCTGATTTGCCTTTCTCGTCTTAGGGTTGGGGTTCGGCCTAGGGCTAGGAATTTTAAAATCAGGAAGCCCTGAGTTCCTGGCACACTGGAGCTGTGAAAGGCATCCAAAAGGGAGTGCAAAAGTGCCACAACATGGCTGCTTTCACGGCTTTTTCCTTGGCAAGAAGCCTAACACCAAGCTGATTTCCCTTCCCAGGGTTACTGTAAGGCTTAGGCCTAGCGCTAGGATTTTTAAAACTAGGAAGCCCTTAGCTCCAGGCACACTGCAGCTGTTCAAGGCATCCCAAGGGGAGTACAAAAGTGCAACAACATGGCAGCTTTCACAGCTTTTTCCTTGGCACCATCCCTATACCTAGGGTGTTTTATCTGCCTAGGGTTAGGGTTAGGGTTCAGCCTAGGGCTTGGAGATTTTAACCAGGAAGCCCTGAGTTCCAGGCTTACTGCATCTGCCAAAGGCATCCCAAAGGGAGTGCAGAAGTGCCACAACATGGCTGCTTTCACGGCTTTTCCCTTAGGAAGAACCCTAATACGCGGCTGATTTACCTTCCTAGGGTTACTGTTAGGCTTAGGCCTAGGACTTTTAAAACCAGGAAGCCCTGGGCTCCAGGCACACTGCAGCTGCGAAAGGCATCCCAAGGGGAGCGCAAAAGTGACGCAACTTGGCTGCCACCACTGATATTTCCATGAGACCATCCCGAACCATAGGCTGATTTTCCTTCCTAGGGTTAAGGTTTGAGTTACGCCTAGGGTAAGGGTTCTATTAACCAGAAAGCCCTGAGTTCCAAGAACACAGCAGCTGCGAAGGACTGCCCAAGAAGCGCGCAAAAGTACCACAACATGCCTGCCTCCACAGCTTTTTCCTTGGGGACATGCCTAATTCCTGGCTGATTTGCCTTTCTCATCTTAGGGTTGGGGTTCGGCCTACGGCTAGGATTTTTTTAACTAGGAAGCCCTGAGTTCCAGGCTTACTGCATCTGCCAAAGGCATCCCAAAGGGAGTGCAGAAGTGCCACAACATGGCTGCTTTCACGGCTTTTCCCTTAGGAAGAACCCTAATACGCGGCTGATTTACCTTCCTAGGGTTACTGTTAGGCTTAGGCCTAGGACTTTTAAAACCAGGAAGCCCTGGGCTCCAGGCACACTGCAGCTGCGAAAGGCATCCCAAGGGGAGCGCAAAAGTGACACAACTTGGCTGCCACCACTGATATTTCCATGAGACCATCCCGAACCATAGGCTGATTTTCCTTCCTAGGGTTAAGGTTTGAGTTACGCCTGGGGTAAGGGTTCTATTAACCAGAAAGCCCTGAGTTCCAAGAACACAGCAGCTGCGAAGGACTACCCAAGAAGAGCGAAAAAGTACCACAACATGCCTGCCTCCACAGCTTTTTCCTTGGGGACATGCCTAATTCCTGGCTGATTTGCCTTTCTCGTCTTAGGGTTGGGGTTCGGCCTAGGGCTAGGATTTTTTTAACTAGGAAGCCCTGAGTTCCAGGCTTACTTCATCTGCCAAAAGCATCCCAAAGGGAGTGCAGAAGTGCCACAACATGGCTGCTTTCACGGCTTTTCCCTTAGGAAGAACCCTAATACCCGGCTGATTTACCTTCCTAGGGTTACTGTTAGGCTTAGGCCTAGGACTTTTAAAACCAGGAAGCCCTGGGCTCCAGGCACATGCAGCTGTGAAAGGCATCCCAAGAGGGCCGCAGAAGTGACACAACTTGGCTGCCTCTGCTTCTATTCTCATGAGACCATCCTGAACCATAGGCTGATTTTCCTTCCTAGGGTTAAGGTTTGAGTTACGCCTAGGGTAAGAGTTCTATTAACCAGAAAGCCCTGAGTTCCAAGAACACAGCAGCTGCAAAGGACTACCCAAGAAGAGCGCAAAAGTACCACAACGTGCCTGCCTCCGCAGCTTTTTCCCTGGGGACATGCCTAATTCCTGGCTGATTTGCCTTTCTCGTCTTAGGGTTGGGGTTCGGCCTAGGGCTAGGATTTTTAAAATCAGGAAGCCCTGAGTTCCTGGCACACTGGAGCTGTGAAAGGCATCCAAAAGGGAGTGCAAAAGTGCCACAACATGGCTGCTTTCACGGCTTTTTCCTTGGCAAGAAGCCTAACACCAAGCTGATTTCCCTTCCCAGGGTTACTGTAAGGCTTTGGCCTAGCGCTAGGATTTTTAAAACTAGGAAGCCCTTAGCTCCAGGCACACTGCAGCTGTTCAAGGCATCCCAAGGGGAGTACAAAAGTGCAACAACATGGCAGCTTTCACAGCTTTTTCCTTGGCACCATCCCTATACCTAGGCTGATTTATCTGCCTAGGGTTAGGGTTAGGGTTCAGCCTAGGGCTTGGAGATTTTAACCAGGAAGCCCTGAGTTCCAGGCTTACTGCATCTGCCAAAGGCATCCCAAAGGGAGTGCAGAAGTGCCACAACATGGCTGCTTTCACGGCTTTTCCCTTAGGAAGAACCCTAATACCCGGCTGATTTACCTTCCTAGGGTTACTGTTAGGCTTAGGCCTAGGACATTTAAAACCAGGACGCCCTGGGCTCCAGGCACACTGCAGCTGCGAAAGGCATCCCAAGGGGAGCGCAAAAGTGACACAACTTGGCTGCCACCACTGATATTTCCATGAGACCATCCCGAACCATAGGCTGATTTTCCTTCCTAGGGTTAAGTTTTGAGTTACGCCTAGGGTAAGAGCTCTATTAACCAGAAAGCCCTGAGTTCCAAGAACACAGCAGCTGCGAAGGACTACCCAAGAAGAGCGAAAAAGTACCACAACATGCCTGCCTCCACAGCTTTTTCCTTGGGGACATGCCTAATTCCTGGCTGATTTGCCTTTCTCGTCTTAGGGTTGGGGTTCGGCCTAGGGCTAGGATTTTTAAAATCAGGAAGCCCTGAGTTCCAGGCACACTGGAGCTGTGAAAGGCATCCAAAAGGGAGTGCAAAAGTGCCACAACATGGTTGCTTTCACGGCATTTTCCTTGGCAAGAAGCCTAACACCAGGCTGATTTACCTTCCTAGGGTTACTGTAAGGCTTAGGCCTAGGGCTAGGATTTTTAAAACTAGGAAGCCCTTCGCTCCAGGCACACTGCAGCTGTTCAAGGCATCCCAAGAGGGCCGCAGAACTGACACAACTTGGCTGCCTCTGCTTCTATTCTCATGAGACCATCCCGAACCATAGGCTGATTTTCCTTCCTAGGGTGAGGGTTAGAGTTACGCCTAGGGTTAGTGTTTTTTTAACCAGAAAGCCCTGAGTTCCAAGAACACAGCAGCTGCGAAGGACTACCCAAGAGGAGGGAAAAGTGCCACAACATGGCTGCCTCCAGCGCTTTTTCCTTGGGACCATCATTGAACCTAGGCTGATTTACTTGCCTCCAGTTGCACCTATGGTCACGCCAAGGGATAGGGATTTTAAATCAGTAAACCCTGAGCTCCAGACCCAGTGCAGCTGCAAAAGGCTTCCCAAGGGCAGCCAAAAATTGCCTCAACATGCTCCTTCCAGTGCTTTTTTCCTTGGGAACATCCCTATACCCAGGCTGATTTATCTGCCTAGGGTTAGGGTTAGGGTTCAGCCTAGAGATAGGATTTTTTCAAACAGGAAGCCCTGAATTCCAGGCACACTGCAGCTGTTAAAGGCAGTGTTCTACGTCAACCGCAACTTAGTCTGAAATAAATGCTTTTTCCCTGAGAGCATCTGAGAGGTTTGCATGAAGCACTGATATCTGACATTTGCAATTTTGAATAGGAGAGGAGAAAGAAAATGGGAAGAAGTTTTTAATTTTAGTGGTTTCAATGTTAATTTCCGTACACTTTTTCAAAACTTGTCAGCTCAAATGCCCATCAACATCTTTTAGTCATCTGTAAGTCAGTATTCATATAAAATGTGCTTCAAATCAAAAGAATTTCAAATTTGCACTCCAAATTTCTATGCCTAGATTTATGATTTCCTACACATATTAGATGAAAGGAAGGCCTTTTTTACTGTGGGAGTGCTGGAACACTGGAACAGGTTGCCCAGGGAAGTTGTGGGTGTCCCATCCCTGAAAGTATTCAAGGTCAGCTTGGACGGGGCTTGGAGCAGCAACAAAGGAGAAGCTTGATGGTAGAGAAACAAAGTTGGACTATAGAAGAAACTGGGATTGAAGTATAGGAGCAAGTTTTCTCTCAGCTCTTGGGGTAAATTCAAAGTTGTACAAAATTACATTTATCTGTGCTATTCACTACTGTAACAGAAATGTTCATGAAAACTGTACAGAAGATAGCAAATTTTAAAAGAGATAAGAATTACAGCATAAAATCCATGGGATGGGTTACAACATGAGACACTCTCTAAGAGAAAATCTCTGTGTTTCAGCACTTCATCATGGTAAGATTTCATGAAGTGCCAAAGAAGGCGGCAAAATATCATTCGGGACGTTATTTCCTGGAATTCAGCCTGGCCATTAGTAGGAACTGGGTTTGAACACATCATGTAGATATACCACACACACTTGCCCTTCACTGAAAAATGACTGTTTACAACGAAGAAGCAATTGACAATCAAAATTGATTGAAAGCATCTTAAACATGTCAAGTATTTCATTGTAGATGATCTGTGATCCAAATGCTTCTTCCACCTTTGAGAGGGACAGAACAATTCTTCCATATCATGATGGTTTAAAATTGTATCAACCAATGTTTTCTGCTGAAAAGATAGCATCTATTTTTTTCTATTTTTGGAAGAAAATATTCCTAGACATACAACAGGTGAGAACTAAGTAATTTTAAAGAAACAAATGAAAAGAAAATATTCTGTAAATAGAATGAAATGAAAAGCTGTGTTTTAAATAGGAGCTAAATATGAAACAGAATTTTTGTACCAGGCATTTGAATTACTGCACCAGCTCTTTTGCCCATCAAGAGAGGCGTTTAGCATTTCAGTCTTTTCCAAGGTGTTCATGATCTGCTATGCTGATCTCTGTGTGTGCCTAGGTGTGTGTGGAAGGGGGGGCATGTGAAGGGGAGTGTGTATGTTTGCTTTACAATTGTTGTGGCAGATTCATGCCTCAGCTCCACATTTTGTTTTAGAAAGGTCACACAGAGTGGATGTGAAGTTTACTATCAACAAGAGATCAATTCCCAAATCATCCATTTCACTCTACCTTATAAATCATGTGCTTTGTTGCATATTTTATCAAATCTACTTTCAAGCCAGATGGAGGAAGGAGGATGTGGCAATCCCTCCACCATCTTGCAACTTTTATGCAAGTAGGTTTTCAAGAAAATCATCATTTCTCTTTGAAATATGTCTGGAACAGGCATGATGGTAGTGTCAACCTGTTGGAGTTTTTGTTGCTGGAAGAAGTTATACAAAAGGATTGGTTTTTACATTGACCAGTTACTGAATCAAGCTCAGGAATACATTGGAAATTCAACTGGGGCCTCCTTTCCCCAGCAAACTACTTCTAGAACGAGCTTGTACACTGAAGCTTACTCTTTTGCCCTCTTTTTGTTTCTTTCCTATTTTCTTGGCTTCTTTGCCACTCTCGAGACAATTTTGGAACTTTTTTCCCAACTAAAATGATTTCAATAGTCTGATTGTGATCATACATTTTTACAAGGAATTTTTAAAATCTTTCCTCCAGTTAAGAAAGTCAAGGACTTAGGTCTTTTTCTTCCCTTATCAATATTGCAATGCAATTGATAAGTAAAGACCAACTCTTTCTTTTTGTTTTTAACCCAAGCAGATAATTCCCATCCATTCATCCATTTGGTGGACCAATAGTTGCCATTCTGATGGAAGTTGTCACTTCTTAACAGTAGGCATTCTGTGACTATGTTGACAGCACTTTGGGTGAAGATCCTAACTGGTCTTAGATACACATAGGGAGAAATTTGCTCAGCCAGTGTCAGTCTTAAGCATGCGTATCAGAAGATCTTTCTAGAGCTGGGAATTTTCCCATGAAAGGGATTCAGTTAGGGAAGAGACACTTGCCCCAGAGGTTTACATTCTTCTTGAAGACTGCTTAAGGAACTTAGATGCCATGTCCATTTGGATCTGTGTCTGCACAGAACTTTGTCATGCCAGTGCTTGAAATGCATCTTGAAGAGAATTCACTAGCACAGAATGAATGAGAGTGGAAGGGGTTGGTGGGGCTAACCAGGCCCAACCCCCCTGCCTAAACCAGGATACCTAGAGCCTCTTGCCCAGGATTCTATCTGGGTGTACTTTTAATGTCTTCAAAGATCCAGGCTCCACAATCTTTCTGGGCAGTCTGTGCCGTGGTTCACTCACCCTCACAGTAAAGAATCATTTCCTGATGTTCCTGTATTTCAGTGTGTGCCCACTGCCTCTTGTCTTTTCACTCAGCATCACTGAAAAGACACTGATTCCCTCCCCTTTGCACTATTGCTTCCATATGGATGTGTGCTGCCATGTAGAGATATGTCAAAAACCTCCCTGAAGCCCAGGCAGATAATATTCCCTTCATCTACCAGTCAAGTTGATTCATCAGAGGAGTTTAAAGTTATGTTCAGCATGAAATGACCCTGAAAAATCATGCTAACTACATTATTGTGTCGTCTTTCATGTGCCTGGCAAGGTTTTCCAGGAAGAGCTGTTTCATCAACTTCCTGGGTATAAAAAAGAAGCTGGCTGGTTTGTACGATTGCGAGTCCTCCTAATTGCCTTTCTTGAGGATGAGTGTCATTTGCGTACATCCAGTCCTTAGCCTCTCTTGTCGTCTACATCTTAGCAAAAAGCTTTTCCATTATGTCTGGCGAGGAAAAACTGTGCCAGCACAGAAAACATCTCCTATCGTGTTCTAGACGTTGCACGGAGGTGTGCCGAGTGTTTGGCATGAAGAAAAGAAAACTTGTCCAAAACAGCTTCCAATCGAATGTTCATGTGATTGGAAAAGTCAGGAGAGTGCAAAGGTACTGTTTTCTAGCAGTTGGCAAGCTGCGCACACAATCCCAGTGTTGTACAGCTTCCTTCTTCACCTTTCCGAAGGTGCCGCTCTCTCCGGCTCCCGGAGGCGAAGAAGCGGCTTCTTCGCGCAAAGACGATTGTGCCGCTCACTGTGCTCTCCTTAGCGCGGCTTCTGCCGAAAGACGCCCGGGAGCGGCTCTTAGCTCCGGACAGCATCGTACCTTCGTCTTTAGCGTCTCTTCTCGTCTACATCTTAGCAAAAAGCTTTTCCACTATGTCTGGCGAGGAAAAACTGTGCCAGCACAGAAAACATCTCCCATCGTGTTCTAGACGTTGCACGGAGGTGTGCCGAGTGTTTGGCATGAAGGAAAGAAAAGTTGTCCAAAACAGCTTCCAATCGAATGTTCATGTGATTGGAAAAGTCAGGAGAGTGCAAAGGTACTGTTTTCTAGCAGTTGGCAAGCTGCGCACACAATCCCAGTGTTGTACAGCTTCCTTCTTCACCTTTCCGAAGGTGCCGCTCTCTCCGGCTCCCGGAGGCGAAGAAGCGGCTTCTTCGCGCAAAGACGATTGTGCCGCTCACTGTGCTCTCCTTAGCGCGGCTTCTGCCGAAAGACGCCCGGGAGCGGCTCTTAGCTCCGGACAGCATCGTACCTTCGTCTTTAGCGTCTCTTCTCGTCTACATCTTAGCAAAAAGCTTTTCCACTATGTCTGGCGAGGAAAAACTGTGCCAGCACAGAAAACATCTCCCATCGTGTTCTAGACGTTGCACGGAGGTGTGCCGAGTGTTTGGCATGAAGAAAAGAAAAGTTGTCCAAAACAGCTTCCAATCGAATGTTCATGTGATTGGAAAAGTCAGGAGAGTGCAAAGGTACTGTTTTCTAGCAGTTGGCAAGCTGCGCACACAATCCCAGTGTTGTACAGCTTCCTTCTTCACCTTTCCGAAGGTGCCGCTCTCTCCGGCTCCCGGAGGCGAAGAAGCGGCTTCTTCGCGCAAAGACGATTGTGCCGCTCACTGTGCACTCCTTAGCGCGGCTTCTGCCGAAAGACGCCCGGGAGCGGCTCTTAGCTCCGGACAGCATCGTACCTTCGTCTTTAGCGTCTCTTCTCGTCTACATCTTAGCAAAAAGCTTTTCTACTATGTCTGGCGAGGAAAAACTGTGCCAGCACAGAAAACATCTCCCATCGTGTTCTAGAAGTTGCACGGAGGTGTGCCGAGTGTTTGGCATGAAGGAAAGAAAAGTTGTCCAAAAGAGCTTCCAATCGAATGTTCATGTGATTGGAAAAGTCAGGAGAGTGCAAAGGTACTGTTTTCTAGCAGTTGGCAAGCTGCGCACACAATCCCAGTGTTGTACAGCTTCCTTCTTCACCTTTCCGAAGGTGCCGCTCTCTCCGGCTCCCGGAGGCGAAGAAGCGGCTTCTTCGCGCAAAGACGATTGTGCCGCTCACTGTGCTCTCCTTAGCGCGGCTTCTGCCGAAAGACGCCCGGGAGCGGCTCTTAGCTCCGGACAGCATCGTACCTTCGTCTTTAGCGTCTCTTCTCGTCTACATCTTAGCAAAAAGCTTTTCTACTATGTCTGGCGAGGAAAAACTGTGCCAGCACAGAAAACATCTCCCATCGTGTTCTGGACGTTGCACGGAGGTGTGCCGAGTGTTTGGCATGAAGGAAAGAAAAGTTGTCCAAAAGAGCTTCCAATCGAATGTTCATGTGATTGGAAAAGTCAGGAGAGTGCAAAGGTACTGTTTTCTAGCAGTTGGCAAGCTGCGCACACAATCCCAGTGTTGTACAGCTTCCTTCTTCACCTTTCCGAAGGTGCCGCTCTCTCCGGCTCCCGGAGGCGAAGAAGCGGCTTCTTCGCGCAAAGACGATTGTGCCGCTCACTGTGCACTCCTTAACGCGGCTTCTGCCGAAAGACGCCCGGGAGCGGCTCTTGGCTCCGGAGAGCACCGTACCTTCGTCTTTAGCGTCTCTTCTCGTCTACATCTAAGCAAAAAGCTTTTCCACTATGTCTGGCGAGGAAAAACTGTGCCAGCACATAAAACATCTCCCATCGTGTTCTACACGTTGCACGATCCCTATACTTATGCTGATTTTCCTTCCTGGGGATAGGGTTAGGCTTCAGCCTAGGGCTTGGTGTTTTTTAACTAGGAAGCCCTGAGTTCCAGGCTTACTTCATCTGCCAAAGGCATCCCAAAGGGAGTGCAAAAGTGCCACAACATGGCTGCTTTCACGGCTTTTCCCTTAGGAAGAACCCTAATACCTGGCTGATTTTCCTTCCTAGGGTTACTGTTAGGCTTAGGCCTAGGACTTTTAAAACCAGGAAGCCCTGGGCTCCAGGCACACTGCAGCTGCGAAAGGCATCCCAAGGGGAGCGCAAAAGTGACACAACTTGGCTGCCACCACTGATATTTCCATGAGACCATCCCGAACCATAGGCTGATTTTCCTTCCTAGGGTTAAGGTTTGAGTTACGCCTGGGGTAAGGGTTCTATTAACCAGAAAGCCCTGAGTTCCAAGAACACAGCAGCTGCGAAGGACTACCCAAGAAGAGCGCAAAAGTACCATAACATGCCTGCCTCCACAGCTTTTTCCTTGGGGACATGCCTAATTCCTGGCTGATTTGCCTTTCTCGTCTTAGGGTTGGGGTTCGGCCTAGGGCTAGGATTTTTTAACCAGGAAGCCCTGAGTTCCAGGCTTACTTCATCTGCCAAAGGCATCCAAAAGGGAGTGCAAAAGTGCCACAACATGGCTGCTTTCACGGCTTTTCCCTTAGGAAGAACCCTAATACCCGGCTGATTTACCTTCCTAGGGTTACTGTTAGGCTTAGGCCTAGGACATTTAAAACCAGGAAGCCCTGGGCTCCAGGCACTCTGCAGCTGCGAAAGGCATCCCAAGGGGAGCGCAAAAGTAAGGCAACTTGGCTGCCACCACTGATATTTCCATGAGACCATCCCGAACCATAGGCTGATTTTCCTTCCTAGGGTTAAGGTTTGAGTTACGCCTAGGGTAAGGGTTCTATTAACCAGAAAGCCCTGAGTTCCAAGAACACAGCAGCTGCGAAGGACTACCCAAGAAGAGCGCAAAAGTACCACAACATGCCTGCCTCCACAGCTTTTTCCTTGGGGACATGCCTAATTCCTGGCTGATTTGCCTTTCTCGTCTTAGGGTTGGGGTTTGGCCTAGGGCTAGGATATTTTTAACTAGGAAGCCCTGAGTTCCAGGCTTACTGCATCTGCCAAAGGCATCCCAAAGGGAGTGCAGAAGTGCCACAACATGGCTGCTTTCACGGCTTTTTCCTTGGCAAGAAGCTTAACACCAGGCTGATTTCCCTTCCCAGGGTTTCTGTTACGCTTAGGCCTAGGGCTAGGATTTTTAAAACTAGGAAGCCCTTAGATCCAGGCACACTGCAGCTGTTCAAGGCATCCTAAGGGGAGTACAAAAGTGCAACAACATGGCAGCTTTCACAGCTTTTATCTTGGCACCATCCCTATACCTAGGCTGTTTTATCTGCCTAGGGTTAGGTTTAGGGTTCAGCCTAGGGCTTGGAGTTTTTTAACCAGGAAGCCCTGAGTTCCAGGCTTACTGCATCTGCCAAAGGCATCCCAAAGGGAGTGCAGAAGTGCCACAACATGGCTGCTTTCACGGCTTTTCCCTTAGGAAGAACCCTAATACGCGGCTGATTTACCTTCCTAGGGTTACTGTTAGGCTTAGGCCTAGGACTTTTAAAACCAGGAAGCCCTGAGCTCCAGGCACACTGCAGCTGCGAAAGGTATCCCAAGAGGGCCGCAGAAGTGACAACAACTTGGCTGCCTCTGCTTCTATTCTCATGAGGCCATCCTGAACCATAGGCTGATTTTCCTTCCTAGGGTTAAGGTTTGAGTTTCGCCTAGGGTAAGGTTTCTATTAACCAGAAAGCCCTGAGTTCCAAGAACACAGCAGCTGCGAAGGACTACCCAAGAAGAGCGCAAAAGTACCACAACATGCCTGCCTCCACAGCTTTTTCCTTGGGGACATGCCTAATTCCTGAACTGATTTGCCTTTCTCGTCTTAGAGTTGGGGTTCGGCCTAGGGCTAGGATTTTTTTAACTAGGAAGCCCTGAGTTCCAGGCTTAGTGCATCTGCCAAAGGCATCCCAAAGGGAGTGCAGAAGTGCCACAACTTGGCTGCTTTCATGGCTTTTCCCTTAGGAAGAACCCTAATACGCGGCTGATTTACCTTCCTAGGGTTACTTTTAGGCTTAGGCCTAGGACTTTTAAAACCAGGAAGCCCTGGGCTCCAGGCACACTGCAGCTGCGAAAGGCATCCCAAGGGGAGCGCAAAAGTGACACAACTTGGTTGCCACCACTGATATTTCCATGAGACCATCCCGAACCATAGGCTGATTTTCCTTCCTAGGGTTAAGGTTTGAGTTACGCCTAGGGTAAGGGTTCTATTAACCAGAAAGCCCTGAGTTCCAAGAACACAGCAGCTGCGAAGGACTACCCAAGAAGAGCGCAAAAGTACCACAACATGCCTGCCTCCACAGCTTTTTCCTTGGGGACATGCCTAATTCCTGGCTGATTTGCCTTTCTCGTCTTAGGGTTGGGGTTTGGCCTAGGGCTAGGATATTTTTAACTAGGAAGCCCTGAGTTCCAGGCTTACTGCATCTGCCAAAGGCATCCCAAAGGGAGTGCAGAAGTGCCACAACATGGCTGCTTTCACGGCTTTTCCCTTAGGAAGAACCCTAATACGCGGCTGATTTACCTTCCTAGGGTTACTGTTAGGCTTAGGCCTAGGACTTTTAAAACCAGGAAGCCCTGGGCTCCAGGCACACTGCAGCTGTGAAAGGCATCCCAAGGGGAGCGCAAAAGTGACGCTACTAGGTTGCCACCACTGATATTTCCATGAGACCATCCCGAACCATAGGCTGATTTTCCTTCCTAGGGTTAAGGTTTGAGTTACGCCTAGGGTAAGGGTTCTATTAACCAGAAAGCCCTGAGTTCCAAGAACACAGCAGCTGCGAAGGACTACCCAAGAAGAGCGCAAAAGTACCACAACATGCCTGCCTCCACAGCTTTTTCCTTGGGGACATGCCTAATTCCTGGCTGATTTGCCTTTCTCGTCTTAGGGTTGGGGTTCGGCCTAGGGCTAGGATTTTTTTAACTAGGAAGCCCTGAGTTCCAGGCTTACTGCATCTGCCAAAGGCATCCCAAAGGGAGTGCAGAAGTGCCACAACATGGCTGCTTTCACGGCTTTTCCCTTAGGAAGAACCCTAATACGCGGCTGATTTACCTTCCTAGGGTTACTGTTAGGCTTAGGCCTAGGACTTTTAAAACCAGGAAGCCCTGGGCTCCAGGCACACTGCAGCTGCGAAAGGCATCCCAAGGGGAGCGCAAAAGTGACGCTACTTGGTTGCCACCACTGATATTTCCATGAGACCATCCCGAACCATAGGCTGATTTTCCTTCCTAGGGTTAAGGTTTGAGTTACGCCTAGGGTAAGGGTTCTATTAACCAGAAAGCCCTGAGTTCCAAGAACACAGCAGCTGCGAAGGACTAGCCAAGAAGAGCGCAAAAGTACCACAACATGCCTGCCTCCACAGCTTTTTCCTTGGGGACATGCCTAATTCCTGGCTGATTTGCCTTTCTCGTCTTAGGGTTGGGGTTCGGCCTAGGGCTAGGATTTTTTAAACCAGGAAGCCCTGAGTTCCAGGCTTACTGCATCTGCCAAAGGCATCCCAAAGGGAGTGCAGAAGTGCCACAACATGGCTGCTTTCACGGCTTTTCCCTTAGGAAGAACCCTAATACGCGGCTGATTTACCTTCCTAGGGTTACTGTTAGGCTTATGCCTAGGACTTTTAAAACCAGGAAGCCCTGGGCTCCAGGCACACTGCAGCTGCGAAAGGCATCCCAAGGGGAGCTCAAAAGTGACGCTACTTGGTTGCCAACACTGATATTTCCATGAGACCATCCCTATACATAGGCTGATTTTCCTTCCTAGGGTTAAGGTTTGAGTTACGCCTAGGGTAAGGGTTCTATTAACCAGAAAGCCCTGAGTTCCAAGAACACAGCAGCTGCGAAGGACTAGCCAAGAAGAGCGCAAAAGTACCACAACATGCCTGCCTCCACAGCTTTTTCCTTGGGGACATGCCTAATTCCTGGCTGATTTGCCTTTCTCATCTTAGGGTTGGGGTTCGGCCTACGGCTAGGATTTTTTTAACTAGGAAGCCCTGAGTTCCAGGCTTACTGCATCTGCCAAAGGCATCCCAAAGGGAGTGCAGAAGTGCCACAACATGGCTGCTTTCACGGCTTTTCCCTTAGGAAGAACCCTAATACGCGGCTGATTTACCTTCCTAGGGTTACTGTTAGGCTTAGGCCTAGGACTTTTAAAACCAGGAAGCCCTGGGCTCCAGGCACACTGCAGCTGCGAAAGGCATCCCAAGGGGAGCGCAAAAGTGACACAACTTGGCTGCCACCACTGATATTTCCATGAGACCATCCCGAACCATAGGCTGATTTTCCTTCCTAGGGTTAAGGTTTGAGTTACGCCTGGGGTAAGGGTTCTATTAACCAGAAAGCCCTGAGTTCCAAGAACACAGCAGCTGCGAAGGACTACCCAAGAAGAGCGAAAAAGTACCACAACATGCCTGCCTCCACAGCTTTTTCCTTGGGGACATGCCTAATTCCTGGCTGATTTGCCTTTCTCGTCTTAGGGTTGGGGTTCGGCCTAGGGCTAGGATTTTTTTAACTAGGAAGCCCTGAGTTCCAGGCTTACTTCATCTGCCAAAAGCATCCCAAAGGGAGTGCAGAAGTGCCACAACATGGCTGCTTTCACGGCTTTTCCCTTAGGAAGAACCCTAATACGCGGCTGATTTACCTTCCTAGGGTTACTGTTAGGCTTAGGCCTAGGACTTTTAAAACCAGGAAGCCCTGGGCTCCAGGCACATGCAGCTGTTAAAGGCATCCCAAGAGGGCCGCAGAAGTGACACAACTTGGCTGCCTCTGCTTCTATTCTCATGAGACCATCCCGAACCATAGGCTGATTTTCCTTCCTAGGGTTAAGGTTTGAGTTACGCCTACGGTAAGAGTTCTATTAACCAGAAAGCCCTGAGTTCCAAGAACACAGCAGCTGCGAAGGACTACCCAAGAAGAGCGCAAAAGTACCACAACGTGCCTGCCTCCACAGCTTTTTCCCTGGGGACATGCCTAATTCCTGGCTGATTTGCCTTTCTCGTCTTAGGGTTGGGGTTCGGCCTAGGGCTAGGATTTTTAAAATCAGGAAGCCCTGAGTTCCTGGCACACTGGAGCTGTGTAAGGCATCCAAAAGGGAGTGCAAAAGTGCCACAACATGGCTGCTTTCACGGCTTTTTCCTTGGCAAGAAGCCTAACACCAAGCTGATTTCCCTTCCCAGGGTTACTGTTAGGCTTAGGCCTAGCGCTAGGATTTTTAAAACTAGGAAGCCCTTAGCTCCAGGCACACTGCAGCTGTTCAAGGCATCCCAAGGGGAGTACAAAAGTGCAACAACATGGCAGCTTTCACAGCTTTTTCCTTGGCACCATCCCTATACCTAGGCTGATTTAACTGCCTAGGGTTAGGGTTAGAGTTCAGCCTAGGGCTTGGAGATTTTAACCAGGAAGCCCTGAGTTCCAGGCTTACTGCATCTGCCAAAGGCATCCCAAAGGGAGTGCAGAAGTGCCACAACATGGCTGCTTTCACGGCTTTTCCCTTAGGAAGAACCCTAATACGCGGCTGATTTACCTTCCTAGGGTTACTGTTAGGCTTAGGCCTAGGACTTTTAAAACCAGGAAGCCCTGGGCTCCAGGCACACTGCAGCTGCGAAAGGCATCCCAAGGGGAGCGCAAAAGTGACACAACTTGGCTGCCACCACTGATATTTCCATGAGACCATCCCGAACCATAGGCTGATTTTCCTTCCTAGGGTTAAGGTTTGAGTTACGCCTAGGGTAAGAGCTCTATTAACCAGAAAGCCCTGAGTTCCAAGAACACAGCAGCTGCGAAGGACTACCCAAGAAGAGCGCAAAAGTACCACAACATGCCTGCCTCCACAGCTTTTTCCTTGGGGACATGCCTAATTCCTGGCTGATTTGCCTTTCTCGTCTTAGGGTTGGGGTTCGGCCTAGGGCTAGGATTTTTAAAATCAGGAAGCCCTGAGTTCCAGGCACACTGGAGCTGTGAAAGGCATCCAAAAGGGAGTGCAAAAGTGCCACAACATGGTTGCTTTCACGGCATTTTCCTTGGCAAGAAGCCTAACACCAGGCTGATTTACCTTCCTAGGGTTACTGTAAGGCTTAGGCCTAGGGCTAGGATTTTTAAAACTAGGAAGCCCTTCGCTCCAGGCACACTGCAGCTGTTCAAGGCATCCCAAGAGGGCCGCAGAACTGACACAACTTGGCTGCCTCTGCTTCTATTCTCATGAGACCATCCCGAACCATAGGCTGATTTTCCTTCCTAGGGTGAGGGTTAGAGTTACGCCTAGGGTTAGTGTTTTTTTAACCAGAAAGCCCTGAGTTCCAAGAACACAGCAGCTGCGAAGGACTACCCAAGAGGAGGGAAAAGTGCCACAACATGGCTGCCTCCAGCGCTTTTTCCTTGGGACCATCATTGAACCTAGGCTGATTTACTTGCCTCCAGTTGCACCTATGGTCACGCCAAGGGATAGGGATTTTAAATCAGTAAACCCTGAGCTCCAGACCCAGTGCAGCTGCAAAAGGCTTCCCAAGGGCAGCCAAAAATTGCCTCAACATGCTCCTTCCAGTGCTTTTTTCCTTGGGAACATCCCTATACCCAGGCTGATTTATCTGCCTAGGGTTAGGGTTAGGGTTCAGCCTAGAGATAGGATTTTTTCAAACAGGAAGCCCTGAATTCCAGGCACACTGCAGCTGTTAAAGGCAGTGTTCTACGTCAACCGCAACTTAGTCTGAAATAAATGCTTTTTCCCTGAGAGCATCTGAGAGGTTTGCATGAAGCACTGATATCTGACATTTGCAATTTTGAATAGGAGAGGAGAAAGAAAATGGGAAGAAGTTTTTAATTTTAGTGGTTTCAATGTTAATTTCCGTACACTTTTTCAAAACTTGTCAGCTCAAATGCCCATCAACATCTTTTAGTCATCTGTAAGTCAGTATTCATATAAAATGTGCTTCAAATCAAAAGAATTTCAAATTTGCACTCCAAATTTCTATGCCTAGATTTATGATTTCCTACACATATTAGATGAAAGGAAGGCCTTTTTTACTGTGGGAGTGCTGGAACACTGGAACAGGTTGCCCAGGGAAGTTGTGGGTGTCCCATCCCTGAAAGTATTCAAGGTCAGCTTGGACGGGGCTTGGAGCAGCAACAAAGGAGAAGCTTGATGGTAGAGAAACAAAGTTGGACTATAGAAGAAACTGGGATTGAAGTATAGGAGCAAGTTTTCTCTCAGCTCTTGGGGTAAATTCAAAGTTGTACAAAATTACATTTATCTGTGCTATTCACTACTGTAACAGAAATGTTCATGAAAACTGTACAGAAGATAGCAAATTTTAAAAGAGATAAGAATTACAGCATAAAATCCATGGGATGGGTTACAACATGAGACACTCTCTAAGAGAAAATCTCTGTGTTTCAGCACTTCATCATGGTAAGATTTCATGAAGTGCCAAAGAAGGCGGCAAAATATCATTCGGGACGTTATTTCCTGGAATTCAGCCTGGCCATTAGTAGGAACTGGGTTTGAACACATCATGTAGATATACCACACACACTTGCCCTTCACTGAAAAATGACTGTTTACAACGAAGAAGCAATTGACGATCAAAATTGATTGAAAGCATCTTAAACATGTCAAGTATTTCATTGTAGATGATCTGTGATCCAAATGCTTCTTCCACCTTCGAGAGGGACAGAACAATTCTTCCATATCATGATGGTTTAAAATTGTATCAACCAATGTTTTCTGCTGAAAAGATAGCATCTATTTTTTTCTATTTTTGGAAGAAAATATTCCTAGACATACAACAGGTGAGAACTAAGTAATTTTAAAGAAACAAATGAAAAGAAAATATTCTGTAAATAGAATGAAATGAAAAGCTGTGTTTTAAATAGGAGCTAAATATGAAACAGAATTTTTGTACCAGGCATTTGAATTACTGCACCAGCTCTTTTGCCCATCAAGAGAGGCGTTTAGCATTTCAGTCTTTTCCAAGGTGTTCATGATCTGCTATGCTGATCTCTGTGTGTGCCTAGGTGTGTGTGGAAGGGGGGGCATGTGAAGGGGAGTGTGTATGTTTGCTTTACAATTGTTGTGGCAGATTCATGCCTCAGCTCCACATTTTGTTTTAGAAAGGTCACACAGAGTGGATGTGAAGTTTACTATCAACAAGAGATCAATTCCCAAATCATCCATTTGACTCTACCTTATAAATCATGTGCTTTGTTGCATATTTTATCAAATCTACTTTCAAGCCAGATGGAGGAAGGAGGATGTGGCAATCCCTCCACCATCTTGCAACTTTTATGCAAGTAGGTTTTCAAGAAAATCATCATTTCTCTTTGAAATATGTCTGGAACAGGCATGATGGTAGTGTCAACCTGTTGGAGTTTTTGTTGCTGGAAGAAGTTATACAAAAGGATTGGTTTTTACATTGACCGGTTACTGAATCAAGCGCAGGAATACATTGGAAATTCAACTGGGGCTTCCTTTCCCCGGCAGACTACTTCTAGAACGAGCTTGTACACTGAAGCTTACTCTTTTGCCCTCTTTTTGTTTCTTTCCTATTTTCTTGGCTTCTTTGCCACTCTCTAGACAATTTTGGAACTTTTTTCCCAACTAAAATGATTTCAATAGTCTGATTGTGATCATACATTTTTACAAGGAATTTTTAAAATCTTTCCTCCAGTTAAGAAAGTCAAGGACTTAGGTCTTTTTCTTCCCTTATCAATATTGCAATGCAATTGATAAGTAAAGACCAACTCTTTCTTTTTGTTTTTAACCCAAGCAGATAATTCCCATCCATTCATCCATTTGGTGGACCAATAGTTGCCATTCTGATGGAAGTTGTCACTTCTTAACAGTAGGCATTCTGTGACTATGTTGACAGCACTTTGGGTGAAGATCCTAACTGGTCTTAGATACACATAGGGAGAAATTTGCTCAGCCAGTGTCAGTCTTAAGCATGCGTATCAGAAGATCTTTCTAGAGCTGGGAATTTTCCCATGAAAGGGATTCAGTTAGGGAAGAGACACTTGCCCCAGAGGTTTACATTCTTCTTGAAGACTGCTTAAGGAACTTAGATGCCATGTCCATTTGGATCTGTGTCTGCACAGAACTTTGTCATGCCAGTGCTTGAAATGCATCTTGAAGAGAATTCACTAGCACAGAATGAATGAGAGTGGAAGGGGTTGGTGGGGCTAACCAGGCCCAACCCCCCTGCCTAAACCAGGATACCTAGAGCCTCTTGCCCAGGATTCTATCTGGGTGTACTTTTAATGTCTTCAAAGATCCAGGCTCCACAATCTTTCTGGGCAGTCTGTGCCGTGGTTCACTCACCCTCACAGTAAAGAATCATTTCCTGATGTTCCTGTATTTCAGTGTGTGCCCACTGCCTCTTGTCTTTTCACTCAGCATCACTGAAAAGACACTGATTCCCTCCCCTTTGCACTATTGCTTCCATATGGATGTGTGCTGCCATGTAGAGATATGTCAAAAACCTCCCTGAAGCCCAGGCAGATAATATTCCCTTCATCTACCAGTCAAGTTGATTCATCAGAGGAGTTTAAAGTTATGTTCAGCATGAAATGACCCTGAAAAATCATGCTAACTACATTATTGTGTCGTCTTTCATGTGCCTGGCAAGGTTTTCCAGGAAGAGCTGTTTCATCAACTTCCTGGGTATAAAAAAGAAGCTGGCTGGTTTGTACAATTGCGAGTCCTCCTAATTGCCTTTCTTGAAGATGAGTGTCATTTGCTCTCATCCAGTCCTTAGACTCTCTTGTCGTCTACATCTTAGCAAAAAGCTTTTCCACTATGTCTGGCAAGGAGAAATTGTACCAGCACAGAAAACATCTCCTATCGTGTTCTAGACGTTGCACGGAGGTGTGCCGAGTGTTTGGTATGAAGAAAAGAAAACTTGTCCAAAACAGCTTCCAATCGAATGTTCATGTGATTGGAAAAGTCAGGGGAGTGCAAAGGTACTGTTTTCTAGCAGTTGGCAAGCTGCGCACACAATCCCAGTGTTGTACAGCTTCCTTCTTCACCTTTCCGAAGGTGCCGCTCTCTCCGGCTCCCGGAGGCGAAGAAGCGGCTTCTTCGCGCAAAGACGATTGTGCCGCTCACTGTGCACTCCTTAGCGCGGCTTCTGCCGAAAGACGCCCGGGAGCGGCTCTTAGCTCCGGACAGCACCGTACCTTCGTCTTTAGCGTCTCTTCTCGTCTACATCTTAGCAAAAAGCTTTTCTACTATGTCTGGCGAGGAAAAACTGTGCCAGCACAGAAAACATCTCCCATCGTGTTCTAGACGTTGCACGGAGGTGTGCCGAGTGTTTGGCATGAAGGAAAGAAAAGTTGTCCAAAACAGCTTCCAATCGAATGTTCATGTGATTGGAAAAGTCAGGAGAGTGCAAAGGTACTGTTTTCTAGCAGTTGGCAAGCTGCGCACACAATCCCAGTGTTGTACAGCTTCCTTCTTCACCTTTCCAAAGGTGCCGCTCTCTCCGGCTCCCGGAGGCGAAGAAGCGGCTTCTTCGCGCAAAGACGATTGTGCCGCTCACTGTGCACTCCTTAGCGCGGCTTCTGCCGAAAGACGCCCGGGAGCGGCTCTTAGCTCCGGACAGCATCGTACCTTCGTCTTTAGCGTCTCTTCTCGTCTACATCTTAGCAAAAAGCTTTTCTACTATGTCTGGCGAGGAAAAACTGTGCCAGCACAGAAAACATCTCCCATCGTGTTCTGGACGTTGCACGGAGGTGTGCCGAGTGTTTGGCATGAAGGAAAGAAAAGTTGTCCAAAAGAGCTTCCAATCGAATGTTCATGTGATTGGAAAAGTCAGGAGAGTGCAAAGGTACTGTTTTCTAGCAGTTGGCAAGCTGCGCACACAATCCCAGTGTTGTACAGCTTCCTTCTTCACCTTTCCGAAGGTGCCGCTCTCTCCGGCTCCCGGAGGCGAAGAAGCGGCTTCTTCGCGCAAAGACGATTGTGCCGCTCACTGTGCTCTCCTTAGCGCGGCTTCTGCCGAAAGACGCCCGGGAGCGGCTCTTAGCTCCGGACAGCATCGTACCTTCGTCTTTAGCGTCTCTTCTCGTCTACATCTTAGCAAAAAGCTTTTCCATTATGTCTGGCGAGGAAAAACTGTGCCAGCACAGAAAACATCTCCCATCGTGTTCTAGACGTTGCACGGAGGTGTGCCGAGTGTTTGGCATGAAGAAAAGAAAAGTTGTCCAAAAGAGCTTCCAATCGAATGTTCATGTGATTGGAAAAGTCAGGAGAGTGCAAAGGTACTCTTTTCTAGCAGTTGGCAAGCTGCGCACACAATCCCAGTGTTGTACAGCTTCCTTCTTCACCTTTCCGAAGGTGCCGCTCTCTCCGGCTCCCGGAGGCGAAGAAGCGGCTTCTTCGCGCAAAGACGATTGTGCCGCTCACTGTGCACTCCTTAGCGCGGCTTCTGCCGAAAGACGCCCGGGAGCGGCTCTTAGCTCCGGACAGCATCGTACCTTCGTCTTTAGCGTCTCTTCTCATCTACATCTTAGCAAAAAGCTTTTCCACTATGTCTGGCGAGGAAAAACTGTGCCAGCACAGAAAACATCTCCCATCGTGTTCTAGACGTTGCACGGAGGTGTGCCGAGTGTTTGGCATGAAGGAAAGAAAAGTTGTCCAAAAGAGCTTCCAATCGAATGTTCATGTGATTGGAAAAGTCAGGAGAGTGCAAAGGTACTGTTTTCTAGCAGTTGGCAAGCTGCGCACACAATCCCAGTGTTGTACAGCTTCCTTCTTCACCTTTCCGAAGGTGCCGCTCTCTCCGGCTCCCGGAGGCGAAGAAGCGGCTTCTTCGCGCAAAGACGATTGTGCCGCTCACTGTGCTCTCCTTAGCGCGGCTTCTGCCGAAAGACGCCCGGGAGCGGCTCTTAGCTCCGGACAGCATCGTACCTTCGTCTTTAGCGTCTCTTCTCGTCTACATCTTAGCAAAAAGCTTTTCTACTATGTCTGGCGAGGAAAAACTGTGCCAGCACAGAAAACATCTCCCATCGTGTTCTGGACGTTGCACGGAGGTGTGCCGAGTGTTTGGCATGAAGGAAAGAAAAGTTGTCCAAAACAGCTTCCAATCGAATGTTCATGTGATTGGAAAAGTCAGGAGAGTGCAAAGGTACTGTTTTCTAGCAGTTGGCAAGCTGCGCACACAATCCCAGTGTTGTACAGCTTCCTTCTTCACCTTTCCGAAGGTGCCGCTCTCTCCGGCTCCCGGAGGCGAAGAAGCGGCTTCTTCGCGCAAAGACGATTGTGCCGCTCACTGTGCACTCCTTAACGCGGCTTCTGCCGAAAGACGCCCGGGAGCGGCTCTTAGCTCCGGAGAGCACCGTACCTTCGTCTTTAGCGTCTCTTCTCGTCTACATCTAAGCAAAAAGCTTTTCCACTATGTCTGGCGAGGAAAAACTGTGCCAGCACATAAAACATCTCCCATCGTGTTCTACACGTTGCACGATCCCTATACTTATGCTGATTTTCCTTCCTGGGGATAGGGTTAGGCTTCAGCCTAGGGCTTGGAGTTTTTTAACCAGGAAGCCCTGAGTTCCAGGCTTACTGCATCTGCCAAAGGCATCCCAAAGGGCGTGCAGAAGTGCCACAACATGGCTGCTTTCACGGCTTTTCCCTTAGGAAGAACCCTAATACCCGGCTGATTTACCTTCCTAGGGTTACTGTTAGGCTTAGGCCTAGGACTTTTAAAACCAGGAAGCCCTGCGCTCCAGGCAAATGCAGCTGTTAAAGGCATCCCAAGAGGGCCGCAGAAGTGACGCAACTTGGCTGCCTCTGCTGCTCTCCTCATGAGAGCATCCCGAACCATAGGCTGATTTTCCTTCCTAGGGTTAAGGTTTGAGTTACGCCGAATGAAAGAGTTCTATTAACCAGAAAGCCCTGAGTTCCAAGAACACAGCAGCTGCGAAGGACTACCCAAGAAGAGCGTAAAAGTACCACAACGTGCCTGCCTCCACAGTTTTTCCTTGGGGACATGCCTAATTCCTGGCTGATTTGCCTTTCTCGTCTTAGGGTTGGGGTTCGGCCTAGGGCTAGGATTTTTAAAATCAGGAAGCCCTGAGTTCCAGGCACACTGGAGCTGTGAAAGGCATCCCAAAGGGAGTGCAAAAGTGCCACAACATGGCTGCTTTCACGGCTTTTTCCTTGGCAAGAAGCTTAACACCAGGCTGATTTCCCTTCCCAGGGTTACTGTTACGCTTAGGCCTAGGGCTAGGATTTTTAAAACTAGGAAGCCCTTAGTTCCAGGCACACTGCAGCTGCGAAAGGCATCCCAAGGAGAGTACAAAAGTGCAACAACATGGCAGCTTTCACAGCTTTTTCCTTGGCACCATCCCTATACCTAGGCTGATTTAACTGCCTAGGGTTAGGGTTAGGCTTCAGCCCAGGGCTTGGAGTTTCTTAACCAGGAAGACCTGAGTTCCAGGCTTACTGCATCTGCCAAAGGCATCCCAAAGGGAGTGCAGAAGTGCCACAACATGGCTGCTTTCACGGCTTTTCCCTTAGGAAGAACCCTAATACCCGGCAGATTTGCCTTCCCAGGTTTACTGTTAGGCTTCGGCCTAGGACTTTTAAAACCAGGAAGCCCTGGGCTCCAGGCACATGCAGCTGTTAAAGGCATCCCAAGAGGGCCGCAGAAGTGACACAACTTGGCTGCCTCTGCTGCTATTCTCATGAGACCATCCCGAACCATAGGCTGATTTTCCTTCCTAGGGTTAAGGTTTGAATTAGGTTAAGGGTAAGAGTTCTTTTAACCAGAAGGCCCTGAGTTCCAAGAACACAGCAGCTGCGAAGGACTACCCAAGAAGAGCGCAAAAGAACCACAACGCGACTGCCTCCACAGCTTTTTCCTTGGGGACATGCCTAATTCCTGGCTGATTTGCCTTTCTCGTCTTAGGGTTGGGGTTCAGCCTAGGGCTTGGAGTTTTTTAACCAGGAAGCCCTGAGTTCCAGGCTTACTGCATCTGCCAAAGGCATCCCAAAGGGAGTGCAAAAGTGCCACAACATGGCTGCTTTCACGGCTTTTTCCTTGGCAAGAAGCCTAACACCAGGCTGATTTTCCTTCCCAGGGTTACTGTTACGCTTAGGCGTAGGGCTAGGATTTTTAAAACTAGGAAGCCCTTAGTTCCAGGCACACTGCAGCTGCGAAAGGCATACCAAGGGGAGTACAAAAGTGCAACAACATGGCAGCTTTCACAGCTTTTTCCTTGGCACCATCCCTATACCTAGGCTGATTTATCTGCCTAGTGTTAGGGTTAGGCTTCAGCCTAGGGCTTGGAGTTTTTTAACTAGGAAGCCCTGAGTTCCAGGCTTACTGCATCTGCCAAAGGCATCCCAAAGGGAGTGCAAAAGTGCCACAACATGGCTGCTTTCACGGCTTTTTCCTTGGCAAGAAGCCTAACACCAGGCTGATTTCCCTTCCCAGGGTTACTGTTAGGCTTAGGCCTAGGGCTGGGATTTTTAAAACTAGGAAGCCCTTAGTTCCAGGCACACTGCAGCTGCGAAAGGCATCCCAAGGGGAGTACAAAAGTGCAACAACATGGCAGCTTTCACAGCTTTTTCCTTGGCACCATCCCTATACCTAGGCTGATTTATCTGCCTGGGGTTAGGGTTAGGCTTCAGCCTAGGGCTTGGAGTTTTTTAACTAGGAAGCCCTGAGTTCCAGGCTTACTGCATCTGCCAAAGGCATCCCAAAGGGAGTGCAGAAGTGCCACAACATGGCTGCTTTCACGGCTTTTCCCTTAGGAAGAACCCTAATACGCGGCTGATTTACCTTCCTAGGGTTACTGTTAGGCTTAGGCCTAGGACTTTTAAAACCAGGAAGCCCTGGGCTCCAGGCACATGCAGCTGTTAAAGGCATCCCAAGAGGGCCGCAGAAGTGACACAACTTGGCTGCCTCTGCTGCTCTCCTCATGAGAGCGTCCCGAACCATAGGCTGATTTTCCTTCCTAGGGTTAAGGTTTGAGTTACGCCTGCGGTAAGGGTTCTATTAACCAGAAAGCCCTGAGTTCCAAGAACACAGCAGCTGCGAAGGACTACCCAAGAAGAGCGCAAAAGTACCACAACATGCCTGCCTCCACAGCTTTTTCCTTGGGGACATGCCTAATTCCTGGCTGATTTGCCTTTCTCGTCTTAGGGTTGGGGTTTGGCCTAGGGCTAGGATATTTTTAACTAGGAAGCCCTGAGTTCCAGGCTTACTGCATCTGCCAAAGGCATCCCAAAGGGAGTGCAGAAGTGCCACAACATGGCTGCTTTCACGGCTTTTCCCTTAGGAAGAACCCTAATACGCGGCTGATTTACCTTCCTAGGGTTACTGTTAGGCTTAGGCCTAGGACTTTTAAAACCAGGAAGCCCTGGGCTCCAGGCACACTGCAGCTGTGAAAGGCATCCCAAGGGGAGCGCAAAAGTGACGCTACTAGGTTGCCACCACTGATATTTCCATGAGACCATCCCGAACCATAGGCTGATTTTCCTTCCTAGGGTTAAGGTTTGAGTTACGCCTAGGGTAAGGGTTCTATTAACCAGAAAGCCCTGAGTTCCAAGAACACAGCAGTTGCGAAGGACTACCCAAGAAGAGCGCAAAAGTACCACAACATGCCTGCCTCCACAGCTTTTTCCTTGGGGACATGCCTAATTCCTGGCTGATTTGCCTTTCTCGTCTTAGGGTTGGGGTTCGGCCTAGGGCTAGGATTTTTTTAACTAGGAAGCCCTGAGTTCCAGGCTTACTGCATCTGCCAAAGGCATCCCAAAGGGAGTGCAGAAGTGCCACAACATGGCTGCTTTCACGGCTTTTCCCTTAGGAAGAACCCTAATACGCGGCTGATTTACCTTCCTAGGGTTACTGTTAGGCTTAGGCCTAGGACTTTTAAAACCAGGAAGCCCTGGGCTCCAGGCACACTGCAGCTGCGAAAGGCATCCCAAGGGGAGCGCAAAAGTGACGCTACTTGGTTGCCACCACTGATATTTCCATGAGACCATCCCGAACCATAGGCTGATTTTCCTTCCTAGGGTTAAGGTTTGAGTTACGCCTAGGGTAAGGGTTCTATTAACCAGAAAGCCCTGAGTTCCAAGAACACAGCAGCTGCGAAGGACTAGCCAAGAAGAGCGCAAAAGTACCACAACATGCCTGCCTCCACAGCTTTTTCCTTGGGGACATGCCTAATTCCTGGCTGATTTGCCTTTCTCGTCTTAGGGTTGGGGTTCGGCCTAGGGCTAGGATTTTTTAAACCAGGAAGCCCTGAGTTCCAGGCTTACTGCATCTGCCAAAGGCATCCCAAAGGGAGTGCAGAAGTGCCACAACATGGCTGCTTTCACGGCTTTTCCCTTAGGAAGAACCCTAATACGCGGCTGATTTACCTTCCTAGGGTTACTGTTAGGCTTATGCCTAGGACTTTTAAAACCAGGAAGCCCTGGGCTCCAGGCACACTGCAGCTGCGAAAGGCATCCCAAGGGGAGCTCAAAAGTGACGCTACTTGGTTGCCAACACTGATATTTCCATGAGACCATCCCTATACATAGGCTGATTTTCCTTCCTAGGGTTAAGGTTTGAGTTACGCCTAGGGTAAGGGTTCTATTAACCAGAAAGCCCTGAGTTCCAAGAACACAGCAGCTGCGAAGGACTAGCCAAGAAGAGCGCAAAAGTACCACAACATGCCTGCCTCCACAGCTTTTTCCTTGGGGACATGCCTAATTCCTGGCTGATTTGCCTTTCTCATCTTAGGGTTGGGGTTCGGCCTACGGCTAGGATTTTTTTAACTAGGAAGCCCTGAGTTCCAGGCTTACTGCATCTGCCAAAGGCATCCCAAAGGGAGTGCAGAAGTGCCACAACATGGCTGCTTTCACGGCTTTTCCCTTAGGAAGAACCCTAATACGCGGCTGATTTACCTTCCTAGGGTTACTGTTAGGCTTAGGCCTAGGACTTTTAAAACCAGGAAGCCCTGGGCTCCAGGCACACTGCAGCTGCGAAAGGCATCCCAAGGGGAGCGCAAAAGTGACACAACTTGGCTGCCACCACTGATATTTCCATGAGACCATCCCGAACCATAGGCTGATTTTCCTTCCTAGGGTTAAGGTTTGAGTTACGCCTGGGGTAAGGGTTCTATTAACCAGAAAGCCCTGAGTTCCAAGAACACAGCAGCTGCGAAGGACTACCCAAGAAGAGCGAAAAAGTACCACAACATGCCTGCCTCCACAGCTTTTTCCTTGGGGACATGCCTAATTCCTGGCTGATTTGCCTTTCTCGTCTTAGGGTTGGGGTTCGGCCTAGGGCTAGGATTTTTTTAACCAGGAAGCCCTGAGTTCCAGGCTTACTTCATCTGCCAAAAGCATCCCAAAGGGAGTGCAGAAGTGCCACAACATGGCTGCTTTCACGGCTTTTCCCTTAGGAAGAACCCTAATACGCGGCTGATTTACCTTCCTAGGGTTACTGTTAGGCTTATGCCTAGGACTTTTAAAACCAGGAAGCCCTGGGCTCCAGGCACATGCAGCTGTTAAAGGCATCCCAAGAGGGCCGCAGAAGTGACACAACTTGGCTGCCTCTGCTTCTATTCTCATGAGACCATCCCGAACCATAGGCTGATTTTCCTTCCTAGGGTTAAGGTTTGAGTTACGCCTACGGTAAGAGTTCTATTAACCAGAAAGCCCTGAGTTCCAAGAACACAGCAGCTGCGAAGGACTACCCAAGAAGAGCGCAAAAGTACCACAACGTGCCTGCCTCCACAGCTTTTTCCCTGGGGACATGCCTAATTCCTGGCTGATTTGCCTTTCTCGTCTTAGGGTTGGGGTTCGGCCTAGGGCTAGGATTTTTAAAATCAGGAAGCCCTGAGTTCCTGGCACACTGGAGCTGTGTAAGGCATCCAAAAGGGAGTGCAAAAGTGCCACAACATGGCTGCTTTCACGGCTTTTTCCTTGGCAAGAAGCCTAACACCAAGCTGATTTCCCTTCCCAGGGTTACTCTTAGGCTTAGGCCTAGCGCTAGGATTTTTAAAACTAGGAAGCCCTTAGCTCCAGGCACACTGCAGCTGTTCAAGGCATCCCAAGGGGAGTACAAAAGTGCAACAACATGGCAGCTTTCACAGCTTTTTCCTTGGCACCATCCCTATACCTAGGCTGATTTAACTGCCTAGGGTTAGGGTTAGAGTTCAGCCTAGGGCTTGGAGATTTTAACCAGGAAGCCCTGAGTTCCAGGCTTACTGCATCTGCCAAAGGCATCCCAAAGGGAGTGCAGAAGTGCCACAACATGGCTGCTTTCACGGCTTTTCCCTTAGGAAGAACCCTAATACGCGGCTGATTTACCTTCCTAGGGTTACTGTTAGGCTTAGGCCTAGGACTTTTAAAACCAGGAAGCCCTGGGCTCCAGGCACACTGCAGCTGCGAAAGGCATCCCAAGGGGAGCGCAAAAGTGACACAACTTGGCTGCCACCACTGATATTTCCATGAGACCATCCCGAACCATAGGCTGATTTTCCTTCCTAGGGTTAAGGTTTGAGTTACGCCTAGGGTAAGAGCTCTATTAACCAGAAAGCCCTGAGTTCCAAGAACACAGCAGCTGCGAAGGACTACCCAAGAAGAGCGCAAAAGTACCACAACATGCCTGCCTCCACAGCTTTTTCCTTGGGGACATGCCTAATTCCTGGCTGATTTGCCTTTCTCGTCTTAGGGTTGGGGTTCGGCCTAGGGCTAGGATTTTTAAAATCAGGAAGCCCTGAGTTCCAGGCACACTGGAGCTGTGAAAGGCATCCAAAAGGGAGTGCAAAAGTGCCACAACATGGTTGCTTTCACGGCATTTTCCTTGGCAAGAAGCCTAACACCAGGCTGATTTACCTTCCTAGGGTTACTGTAAGGCTTAGGCCTAGGGCTAGGATTTTTAAAACTAGGAAGCCCTTCGCTCCAGGCACACTGCAGCTGTTCAAGGCATCCCAAGAGGGCCGCAGAACTGACACAACTTGGCTGCCTCTGCTTCTATTCTCATGAGACCATCCCGAACCATAGGCTGATTTTCCTTCCTAGGGTGAGGGTTAGAGTTACGCCTAGGGTTAGTGTTTTTTTAACCAGAAAGCCCTGAGTTCCAAGAACACAGCAGCTGCGAAGGACTACCCAAGAGGAGGGAAAAGTGCCACAACATGGCTGCCTCCAGCGCTTTTTCCTTGGGACCATCATTGAACCTAGGCTGATTTACTTGCCTCCAGTTGCACCTATGGTCACGCCAAGGGATAGGGATTTTAAATCAGTAAACCCTGAGCTCCAGACCCAGTGCAGCTGCAAAAGGCTTCCCAAGGGCAGCCAAAAATTGCCTCAACATGCTCCTTCCAGTGCTTTTTTCCTTGGGAACATCCCTATACCCAGGCTGATTTATCTGCCTAGGGTTAGGGTTAGGGTTCAGCCTAGAGATAGGATTTTTTCAAACAGGAAGCCCTGAATTCCAGGCACACTGCAGCTGTTAAAGGCAGTGTTCTACGTCAACCGCAACTTAGTCTGAAATAAATGCTTTTTCCCTGAGAGCATCTGAGAGGTTTGCATGAAGCACTGATATCTGACATTTGCAATTTTGAATAGGAGAGGAGAAAGAAAATGGGAAGAAGTTTTTAATTTTAGTGGTTTCAATGTTAATTTCCGTACACTTTTTCAAAACTTGTCAGCTCAAATGCCCATCAACATCTTTTAGTCATCTGTAAGTCAGTATTCATATAAAATGTGCTTCAAATCAAAAGAATTTCAAATTTGCACTCCAAATTTCTATGCCTAGATTTATGATTTCCTACACATATTAGATGAAAGGAAGGCCTTTTTTACTGTGGGAGTGCTGGAACACTGGAACAGGTTGCCCAGGGAAGTTGTGGGTGTCCCATCCCTGAAAGTATTCAAGGTCAGCTTGGACGGGGCTTGGAGCAGCAACAAAGGAGAAGCTTGATGGTAGAGAAACAAAGTTGGACTATAGAAGAAACTGGGATTGAAGTATAGGAGCAAGTTTTCTCTCAGCTCTTGGGGTAAATTCAAAGTTGTACAAAATTACATTTATCTGTGCTATTCACTACTGTAACAGAAATGTTCATGAAAACTGTACAGAAGATAGCAAATTTTAAAAGAGATAAGAATTACAGCATAAAATCCATGGGATGGGTTACAACATGAGACACTCTCTAAGAGAAAATCTCTGTGTTTCAGCACTTCATCATGGTAAGATTTCATGAAGTGCCAAAGAAGGCGGCAAAATATCATTCGGGACGTTATTTCCTGGAATTCAGCCTGGCCATTAGTAGGAACTGGGTTTGAACACATCATGTAGATATACCACACACACTTGCCCTTCACTGAAAAATGACTGTTTACAACGAAGAAGCAATTGACGATCAAAATTGATTGAAAGCATCTTAAACATGTCAAGTATTTCATTGTAGATGATCTGTGATCCAAATGCTTCTTCCACCTTCGAGAGGGACAGAACAATTCTTCCATATCATGATGGTTTAAAATTGTATCAACCAATGTTTTCTGCTGAAAAGATAGCATCTATTTTTTTCTATTTTTGGAAGAAAATATTCCTAGACATACAACAGGTGAGAACTAAGTAATTTTAAAGAAACAAATGAAAAGAAAATATTCTGTAAATAGAATGAAATGAAAAGCTGTGTTTTAAATAGGAGCTAAATATGAAACAGAATTTTTGTACCAGGCATTTGAATTACTGCACCAGCTCTTTTGCCCATCAAGAGAGGCGTTTAGCATTTCAGTCTTTTCCAAGGTGTTCATGATCTGCTATGCTGATCTCTGTGTGTGCCTAGGTGTGTGTGGAAGGGGGGGCATGTGAAGGGGAGTGTGTATGTTTGCTTTACAATTGTTGTGGCAGATTCATGCCTCAGCTCCACATTTTGTTTTAGAAAGGTCACACAGAGTGGATGTGAAGTTTACTATCAACAAGAGATCAATTCCCAAATCATCCATTTGACTCTACCTTATAAATCATGTGCTTTGTTGCATATTTTATCAAATCTACTTTCAAGCCAGATGGAGGAAGGAGGATGTGGCAATCCCTCCACCATCTTGCAACTTTTATGCAAGTAGGTTTTCAAGAAAATCATCATTTCTCTTTGAAATATGTCTGGAACAGGCATGATGGTAGTGTCAACCTGTTGGAGTTTTTGTTGCTGGAAGAAGTTATACAAAAGGATTGGTTTTTACATTGACCGGTTACTGAATCAAGCGCAGGAATACATTGGAAATTCAACTGGGGCTTCCTTTCCCCGGCAGACTACTTCTAGAACGAGCTTGTACACTGAAGCTTACTCTTTTGCCCTCTTTTTGTTTCTTTCCTATTTTCTTGGCTTCTTTGCCACTCTCTAGACAATTTTGGAACTTTTTTCCCAACTAAAATGATTTCAATAGTCTGATTGTGATCATACATTTTTACAAGGAATTTTTAAAATCTTTCCTCCAGTTAAGAAAGTCAAGGACTTAGGTCTTTTTCTTCCCTTATCAATATTGCAATGCAATTGATAAGTAAAGACCAACTCTTTCTTTTTGTTTTTAACCCAAGCAGATAATTCCCATCCATTCATCCATTTGGTGGACCAATAGTTGCCATTCTGATGGAAGTTGTCACTTCTTAACAGTAGGCATTCTGTGACTATGTTGACAGCACTTTGGGTGAAGATCCTAACTGGTCTTAGATACACATAGGGAGAAATTTGCTCAGCCAGTGTCAGTCTTAAGCATGCGTATCAGAAGATCTTTCTAGAGCTGGGAATTTTCCCATGAAAGGGATTCAGTTAGGGAAGAGACACTTGCCCCAGAGGTTTACATTCTTCTTGAAGACTGCTTAAGGAACTTAGATGCCATGTCCATTTGGATCTGTGTCTGCACAGAACTTTGTCATGCCAGTGCTTGAAATGCATCTTGAAGAGAATTCACTAGCACAGAATGAATGAGAGTGGAAGGGGTTGGTGGGGCTAACCAGGCCCAACCCCCCTGCCTAAACCAGGATACCTAGAGCCTCTTGCCCAGGATTCTATCTGGGTGTACTTTTAATGTCTTCAAAGATCCAGGCTCCACAATCTTTCTGGGCAGTCTGTGCCGTGGTTCACTCACCCTCACAGTAAAGAATCATTTCCTGATGTTCCTGTATTTCAGTGTGTGCCCACTGCCTCTTGTCTTTTCACTCAGCATCACTGAAAAGACACTGATTCCCTCCCCTTTGCACTATTGCTTCCATATGGATGTGTGCTGCCATGTAGAGATATGTCAAAAACCTCCCTGAAGCCCAGGCAGATAATATTCCCTTCATCTACCAGTCAAGTTGATTCATCAGAGGAGTTTAAAGTTATGTTCAGCATGAAATGACCCTGAAAAATCATGCTAACTACATTATTGTGTCGTCTTTCATGTGCCTGGCAAGGTTTTCCAGGAAGAGCTGTTTCATCAACTTCCTGGGTATAAAAAAGAAGCTGGCTGGTTTGTACAATTGCGAGTCCTCCTAATTGCCTTTCTTGAAGATGAGTGTCATTTGCTCTCATCCAGTCCTTAGACTCTCTTGTCGTCTACATCTTAGCAAAAAGCTTTTCCACTATGTCTGGCAAGGAGAAATTGTACCAGCACAGAAAACATCTCCTATCGTGTTCTAGACGTTGCACGGAGGTGTGCCGAGTGTTTGGTATGAAGAAAAGAAAACTTGTCCAAAACAGCTTCCAATCGAATGTTCATGTGATTGGAAAAGTCAGGGGAGTGCAAAGGTACTGTTTTCTAGCAGTTGGCAAGCTGCGCACACAATCCCAGTGTTGTACAGCTTCCTTCTTCACCTTTCCGAAGGTGCCGCTCTCTCCGGCTCCCGGAGGCGAAGAAGCGGCTTCTTCGCGCAAAGACGATTGTGCCGCTCACTGTGCACTCCTTAGCGCGGCTTCTGCCGAAAGACGCCCGGGAGCGGCTCTTAGCTCCGGACAGCACCGTACCTTCGTCTTTAGCGTCTCTTCTCGTCTACATCTTAGCAAAAAGCTTTTCTACTATGTCTGGCGAGGAAAAACTGTGCCAGCACAGAAAACATCTCCCATCGTGTTCTAGACGTTGCACGGAAGTGTGCCGAGTGTTTGGCATGAAGGAAAGAAAAGTTGTCCAAAAGAGCTTCCAATCGAATGTTCATGTGATTGGAAAAGTCAGGAGAGTGCAAAGGTACTGTTTTCTAGCAGTTGGCAAGCTGCGCACACAATCCCAGTGTTGTACAGCTTCCTTCTTCACCTTTCCGAAGGTGCCGCTCTCTCCGGCTCCCGGAGGCGAAGAAGCGGCTTCTTCGCGCAAAGACGATTGTGCCGCTCACTGTGCACTCCTTAGCGCGGCTTCTGCCGAAAGACGCCCGGGAGCGGCTCTTAGCTCCGGACAGCACCGTACCTTCGTCTTTAGCGTCTCTTCTCGTCTACATCTTAGCAAAAAGCTTTTCTACTATGTCTGGCGAGGAAAAACTGTGCCAGCACAGAAAACATCTCCCATCGTGTTCTAGACGTTGCACGGAGGTGTGCCGAGTGTTTGGCATGAAGGAAAGAAAAGTTGTCCAAAAGAGCTTCCAATCGAATGTTCATGTGATTGGAAAAGTCAGGAGAGTGCAAAGGTACTGTTTTCTAGCAGTTGGCAAGCTGCGCACACAATCCCAGTGTTGTACAGCTTCCTTCTTCACCTTTCCGAAGGTGCCGCTCTCTCCGGCTCCCGGAGGCGAAGAAGCGGCTTCTTCGCGCAAAGACGATTGTGCCGCTCACTGTGCACTCCTTAGCGCGGCTTCTGCCGAAAGACGCCCGGGAGCGGCTCTTAGCTCCGGACAGCATCGTACCTTCGTCTTTAGCGTCTCTTCTCGTCTACATCTTAGCAAAAAGCTTTTCCATTATGTCTGGCGAGGAAAAACTGTGCCAGCACAGAAAACATCTCCCATCGTGTTCTAGACGTTGCACGGAGGTGTGCCGAGTGTTTGGCATGAAGAAAAGAAAAGTTGTCCAAAAGAGCTTCCAATCGAATGTTCATGTGATTGGAAAAGTCAGGAGAGTGCAAAGGTACTCTTTTCTAGCAGTTGGCAAGCTGCGCACACAATCCCAGTGTTGTACAGCTTCCTTCTTCACCTTTCCGAAGGTGCCGCTCTCTCCGGCTCCCGGAGGCGAAGAAGCGGCTTCTTCGTGCAAAGACGATTGTGCCGCTCACTGTGCACTCCTTAGCGCGGCTTCTGCCGAAAGACGCCCGGGAGCGGCTCTTAGCTCCGGACAGCATCGTACCTTCGTCTTTAGCGTCTCTTCTCATCTACATCTTAGCAAAAAGCTTTTCCACTATGTCTGGCGAGGAAAAACTGTGCCAGCACAGAAAACATCTCCCATCGTGTTCTAGACGTTGCACGGAGGTGTGCCGAGTGTTTGGCATGAAGGAAAGAAAAGTTGTCCAAAAGAGCTTCCAATCGAATGTTCATGTGATTGGAAAAGTCAGGAGAGTGCAAAGGTACTGTTTTCTAGCAGTTGGCAAGCTGCGCACACAATCCCAGTGTTGTACAGCTTCCTTCTTCACCTTTCCGAAGGTGCCGCTCTCTCCGGCTCCCGGAGGCGAAGAAGCGGCTTCTTCGCGCAAAGACGATTGTGCCGCTCACTGTGCACTCCTTAGCGCGGCTTCTGCCGAAAGACGCCCGGGAGCGGCTCTTAGCTCCGGACAGCATCGTACCTTCGTCTTTAGCGTCTCTTCTCGTCTACATCTTAGCAAAAAGCTTTTCTACTATGTCTGGCGAGGAAAAACTGTGCCAGCACAGAAAACATCTCCCATCGTGTTCTGGACGATGCACGGAGGTGTGCCGAGTGTTTGGCATGAAGGAAAGAAAAGTTGTCCAAAACAGCTTCCAATCGAATGTTCATGTGATTGGAAAAGTCAGGAGAGTGCAAAGGTACTGTTTTCTAGCAGTTGGCAAGCTGCGCACACAATCCCAGTGTTGTACAGCTTCCTTCTTCACCTTTCCGAAGGTGCCGCTCTCTCCGGCTCCCGGAGGCGAAGAAGCGGCTTCTTCGCGCAAAGACGATTGTGCCGCTCACTGTGCACTCCTTAACGCGGCTTCTGCCGAAAGACGCCCGGGAGCGGCTCTTAGCTCCGGAGAGCACCGTACCTTCGTCTTTAGCGTCTCTTCTCGTCTACATCTAAGCAAAAAGCTTTTCCACTATGTCTGGCGAGGAAAAACTGTGCCAGCACATAAAACATCTCCCATCGTGTTCTACACGTTGCACGATCCCTATACTTATGCTGATTTTCCTTCCTGGGGATAGGGTTAGGCTTCAGCCTAGGGCTTGGAGTTTTTTAACCAGGAAGCCCTGAGTTCCAGGCTTACTGCATCTGCCAAAGGCATCCCAAAGGGCGTGCAGAAGTGCCACAACATGGCTGCTTTCACGGCTTTTCCCTTAGGAAGAACCCTAATACCCGGCTGATTTACCTTCCTAGGGTTACTGTTAGGCTTAGGCCTAGGACTTTTAAAACCAGGAAGCCCTGCGCTCCAGGCAAATGCAGCTGTTAAAGGCATCCCAAGAGGGCCGCAGAAGTGACACAACTTGGCTGCCTCTGCTGCTCTCCTCATGAGAGCATCCCGAACCATAGGCTGATTTTCCTTCCTAGGGTTAAGGTTTGAGTTACGCCGAATGAAAGAGTTCTATTAACCAGAAAGCCCTGAGTTCCAAGAACACAGCAGCTGCGAAGGACTACCCAAGAAGAGCGTAAAAGTACCACAACGTGCCTGCCTCCACAGTTTTTCCTTGGGGACATGCCTAATTCCTGGCTGATTTGCCTTTCTCGTCTTAGGGTTGGGGTTCGGCCTAGGGCTAGGATTTTTAAAATCAGGAAGCCCTGAGTTCCAGGCACACTGGAGCTGTGAAAGGCATCCCAAAGGGAGTGCAAAAGTGCCACAACATGGCTGCTTTCACGGCTTTTTCCTTGGCAAGAAGCTTAACACCAGGCTGATTTCCCTTCCCAGGGTTACTGTTACGCTTAGGCCTAGGGCTAGGATTTTTAAAACTAGGAAGCCCTTAGTTCCAGGCACACTGCAGCTGCGAAAGGCATCCCAAGGAGAGTACAAAAGTGCAACAACATGGCAGCTTTCACAGCTTTTTCCTTGGCACCATCCCTATACCTAGGCTGATTTAACTGCCTAGGGTTAGGGTTAGGCTTCAGCCCAGGGCTTGGAGTTTCTTAACCAGGAAGCCCTGAGTTCCAGGCTTACTGCATCTGCCAAAGGCATCCCAAAGGGAGTGCAGAAGTGCCACAACATGGCTGCTTTCACGGCTTTTCCCTTAGGAAGAACCCTAATACCCGGCAGATTTGCCTTCCCAGGTTTACTGTTAGGCTTCGGCCTAGGACTTTTAAAACCAGGAAGCCCTGGGCTCCAGGCACATGCAGCTGTTAAAGGCATCCCAAGAGGGCCGCAGAAGTGACACAACTTGGCTGCCTCTGCTGCTATTCTCATGAGACCATCCCGAACCATAGGCTGATTTTCCTTCCTAGGGTTAAGGTTTGAATTAGGTTAAGGGTAAGAGTTCTTTTAACCAGAAGGCCCTGAGTTCCAAGAACACAGCAGCTGCGAAGGACTACCCAAGAAGAGCGCAAAAGAACCACAACGCGACTGCCTCCACAGCTTTTTCCTTGGGGACATGCCTAATTCCTGGCTGATTTGCCTTTCTCGTCTTAGGGTTGGGGTTCAGCCTAGGGCTTGGAGTTTTTTAACCAGGAAGCCCTGAGTTCCAGGCTTACTGCATCTGCCAAAGGCATCCCAAAGGGAGTGCAAAAGTGCCACAACATGGCTGCTTTCACGGCTTTTTCCTTGGCAAGAAGCCTAACACCAGGCTGATTTTCCTTCCCAGGGTTACTGTTACGCTTAGGCGTAGGGCTAGGATTTTTAAAACTAGGAAGCCCTTAGTTCCAGGCACACTGCAGCTGCGAAAGGCATCCCAAGGGGAGTACAAAAGTGCAACAACATGGCAGCTTTCACAGCTTTTTCCTTGGCACCATCCCTATACCTAGGCTGATTTATCTGCCTAGTGTTAGGGTTAGGCTTCAGCCTAGGGCTTGGAGTTTTTTAACTAGGAAGCCCTGAGTTCCAGGCTTACTGCATCTGCCAAAGGCATCCCAAAGGGAGTGCAAAAGTGCCACAACATGGCTGCTTTCACGGCTTTTTCCTTGGCAAGAAGCCTAACACCAGGCTGATTTCCCTTCCCAGGGTTACTGTTAGGCTTAGGCCTAGGGCTGGGATTTTTAAAACTAGGAAGCCCTTAGTTCCAGGCACACTGCAGCTGCGAAAGGCATCCCAAGGGGAGTACAAAAGTGCAACAACATGGCAGCTTTCACAGCTTTTTCCTTGGCACCATCCCTATACCTAGGCTGATTTATCTGCCTGGGGTTAGGGTTAGGCTTCAGCCTAGGGCTTGGAGTTTTTTAACTAGGAAGCCCTGAGTTCCAGGCTTACTGCATCTGCCAAAGGCATCCCAAAGGGAGTGCAGAAGTGCCACAACATGGCTGCTTTCACGGCTTTTCCCTTAGGAAGAACCCTAATACGCGGCTGATTTACCTTCCTAGGGTTACTGTTAGGCTTAGGCCTAGGACTTTTAAAACCAGGAAGCCCTGGGCTCCAGGCACATGCAGCTGTTAAAGGCATCCCAAGAGGGCCGCAGAAGTGACACAACTTGGCTGCCTCTGCTGCTCTCCTCATGAGAGCGTCCCGAACCATAGGCTGATTTTCCTTCCTAGGGTTAAGGTTTGAGTTACGCCTGCGGTAAGGGTTCTATTAACCAGAAAGCCCTGAGTTCCAAGAACACAGCAGCTGCGAAGGACTACCCAAGAAGAGCGCAAAAGTACCACAACATGCCTGCCTCCACAGCTTTTTCCTTGGGGACATGCCTAATTCCTGGCTGATTTGCCTTTCTCGTCTTAGGGTTGGGGTTCGGCCTAGGGCTAGGATATTTTTAACCAGGAAGCCCTGAGTTCCAGGCTTACTTCATCTGCCAAAGGCATCCAAAAGGGAGTGCAGAAGTGCCACAACATGGCTGCTTTCACGGCTTTTCCCTTAGGAAGAACCCTAATACGCAGCTGATTTACCTTCCTAGGGTTACTGTTAGGCTTAGGCCTAGGACTTTTAAAACCAGGAAGCCCTGGGCTCCAGGCACTCTGCAGCTGCGAAAGGCATCCCAAGGGGAGCGCAAAAGTGACACAACTTGGCTGCCACCACTGATATTTCCATGAGACCATCCCGAACCATAGGCTGATTTTCCTTCCTAGGTTAAGGTTTGAGTTACGCCTAGGGTAAGGGTTCTATTAACCAGAAAGCCCTGTGTTCCAAGAACACAGCAGCTGCGAAGGACTAGCCAAGAAGAGCGCAAAAGTACCACAACATGCCTGCCTCCACAGCTTTTTCCTTGGGGACATGCCTAATTCCTGGCTGATTTGCCTTTCTCGTCTTAGGCTTGGGGTTCGGCCTAGGGCTAGGATTTTTAAAATCAGGAAGCCCTGAGTTCCAGGCACACTGGAGCTGTGAAAGGCATCCAAAAGGGAGTGCAAAAGTGCCACAACATGGCTGCTTTCACGGCTTTTTCCTTGGCAAGAAGCCTAACACCAGGCTGATTTCCCTTCCCAGGGTTACTGTTAGGCTTAGGCCTAGGGCTGGGATTTTTAAAACTAGGAAGCCCTTAGTTCCAGGCACACTGCAGCTGCGAAAGGCATCCCAAGGGGAGTACAAAAGTGCAACAACATGGCAGCTTTCACAGCTTTTTCCTTGGCACCATCCCTATACCTAGGCTGATTTATCTGCCTGGGGTTAGGGTTAGGCTTCAGCCTAGGGCTTGGAGTTTTTTAACTAGGAAGCCCTGAGTTCCAGGCTTACTGCATCTGCCAAAGGCATCCCAAAGGGAGTGCAAAAGTGCCACAACATGGCTGCTTTCACGGCTTTTTCCTTGGCAAGAAGCCTAACACCAGGCTGATTTCCCTTCCCAGGGTTACTGTTACGCTTAGGCCTAGGGCTAGGATTTTTAAAACTAGGAAGCCCTTAGTTCCAGGCACACTGCAGCTGCGAAAGGCATCCCAAGGGGAGTACAAAAGTGCAACAACATGGCAGCTTTCACAGCTTTTTCCTTGGCACCATCCCTATACCTAGGCTGATTTATCTGCCTAGTGTTAGGGTTAGGCTTCAGCCTAGGGCTTGGAGTTTTTTAACTAGGAAGCCCTGAGTTCCAGGCTTACTGCATCTGCCAAAGGCATCCCAAAGGGAGTGCAAAAGTGCCACAACATGGCTGCTTTCACGGCTTTTTCCTTGGCAAGAAGCTTAACACCAGGCTGATTTCCCTTCCCAGGGTTACTGTTAGGCTTAGGCCTAGGGCTGGGATTTTTAAAACTAGGAAGCCCTTAGTTCCAGGCACACTGCAGCTGCGAAAGGCATCCCAAGGGGAGTACAAAAGTGCAACAACATGGCAGCTTTCACAGCTTTTTCCTTGGCACCATCCCTATACCTAGGCTGATTTATCTGCCTGGGGTTAGGGTTAGGCTTCAGCCTAGGGCTTGGAGTTTTTTAACTAGGAAGCCCTGAGTTCCAGGCTTACTGCATCTGCCAAAGGCATCCCAAAGGGAGTGCAGAAGTGCCACAACATGGCTGCTTTCACGGCTTTTCCCTTAGGAAGAACCCTAATACGCGGCTGATTTACCTTCCTAGGGTTACTGTTAGGCTTAGGCCTAGGACTTTTAAAACCAGGAAGCCCTGGGCTCCAGGCACATGCAGCTGTTAAAGGCATCCCAAGAGGGCCGCAGAAGTGACACAACTTGGCTGCCTCTGCTGCTCTCCTCATGAGAGCATCCCGAACCATAGGCTGATTTTCCTTCCTAGGGTTAAGGTTTGAGTTACGCCTGGGGTAAGGGTTCTATTAACCAGAAAGCCCTGAGTTCCAAGAACACAGCAGCTGCGAAGGACTACCCAAGAAGAGCGCAAAAGTACCACAACATGCCTGCCTCCACAGCTTTTTCCTTGGGGACATGCCTAATTCCTGGCTGATTTGCCTTTCTCGTCTTAGGGTTGGGGTTCGGCCTAGGGCTAGGATTTTTTTAACCAGGAAGCCCTGAGTTCCAGGCTTACTTCATCTGCCAAAGGCATCCCAAAGGGAGTGCAGAAGTGCCACAACATGGCTGCTTTCACGGCTTTTCCCTTAGGAAGAACCCTAATACGCAGCTGATTTACCTTCCTAGGGTTACTGTTAGGCTTAGGCCTAGGACTTTTAAAACCAGGAAGCCCTGGGCTCCAGGCACTCTGCAGCTGCGAAAGGCATCCCAAGGGGAGCGCAAAAGTAACGCAACTTGGCTGCCACCACTGATATTTCCATGAGACCATCCCGAACCATAGGCTGATTTTCCTTCCTAGGTTAAGGTTTGAGTTACGCCTAGGGTAAGGGTTCTATTAACCAGAAAGCCCTGTGTTCCAAGAACACAGCAGCTGCGAAGGACTAGCCAAGAAGAGCGCAAAAGTACCACAACATGCCTGCCTCCACAGCTTTTTCCTTGGGGACATGCCTAATTCCTGGCTGATTTGCCTTTCTCGTCTTAGGGTTGGGGTTCGGCCTAGGGCTAGGATTTTTAAAATCAGGAAGCCCTGAGTTCTAGGCACACTGGAGCTGTGAAAGGCATCCAAAAGGGAGTGCAAAAGTGCCACAACATGGCTGCTTTCACGGCTTTTTCCTTGGCAAGAAGCCTAACACCAGGCTGATTTCCCTTCCCAGGGTTACTGTTACGCTTAGGCCTAGGGCTGGGATTTTTAAAACTAGGAAGCCCTTAGTTCCAGGCACACTGCAGCTGCGAAAGGCATCCCAAGGGGAGTACAAAAGTGCAACAACATGGCAGCTTTCACAGCTTTTTCCTTGGCACCATCCCTATACCTAGGCTGATTTATCTGCCTGGGGTTAGGGTTAGGCTTCAGCCTAGGGCTTGGAGTTTTTTAACTAGGAAGCCCTGAGTTCCAGGCTTACTGCATCTGCCAAAGGCATCCCAAAGGGAGTGCAGAAGTGCCACAACATGGCTGCTTTCACGGCTTTTCCCTTAGGAAGAACCCTAATACGCGGCTGATTTACCTTCCTAGGGTTACTGTTAGGCTTAGGCCTAGGACTTTTAAAACCAGGAAGCCCTGGGCTCCAGGCACACTGCAGCTGCGAAAGGCATCCCAAGGGGAGCGCAAAAGTGACACAACTTGGCTGCCACCACTGATATTTCCATGAGACCATCCCGAAACATAGGCTGATTTTCCTTCCTAGGGTTAAGGTTTGAGTTACGCCTGGGGTAAGGGTTCTATTAACCAGAAAGCCCTGAGTTCCAAGAACACAGCAGCTGCGAAGGACAACCCAAGAAGAGCGCAAAAGTACCACAACATGCCTGCCTCCACAGCTTTTTCCTTGGGGACATGCCTAATTCCTGGCTGATTTGCCTTTCTCGTCTTAGGCTTGGGGTTCGGCCTAGGGCTAGGATTTTTAAAATCAGGAAGCCCTGAGTTCCAGGCACACTGGAGCTGTGAAAGGCATCCAAAAGGGAGTGCAAAAGTGCCAGAACATGGCTGCTTTCACGGCTTTTTCCTTGGCAAGAAGCCTAACACCAGGCTGATTTCCCTTCCCAGGGTTACTGTTACGCTTAGGCCTAGGGCTAGGATTTTTAAAACTAGGAAGCCCTTAGTTCCAGGCACACTGCAGCTGCGAAAGGCATCCCAAGGGGAGTACAAAAGTGCAACAACATGGCAGCTTTCACAGCTTTTTCCTTGGCACCATCCCTATACCTAGGCTGATTTATCTGCCTTGGGTTAGGGTTAGGCTTCAGCCTAGGGCTTGGAGTTTTTTAACCAGGAAGCCCTGAGTTGCAGGCTTACTGCATCTGCCAAAGGCATCCCAAAGGGAGTGCAGAAGTGCCACAACATGGCTGCTTTCACGGCTTTTCCCTTAGGAAGAACCCTAATACCCGGCTGATTTACCTTCCTAGGGTTACTGTTAGGCTTAGGCCTAGGACTTTTAAAACCAGGACGCCCTGGGCTCCAGGCACACTGCAGCTGCGAAAGGCATCCCAAGGGGAGCGCAAAAGTGACACAACTTGGCTGCCACCACTGATATTTCCATGAGACCATCCCGAACCATAGGCTGATTTTCCTTCCTAGGGTTAAGGTTTGAGTTAGGCCTAGGGTAAGAGTTCTATTAACCAGAAAGCCCTGACTTCCAAGAACACAGCAGCTGTGAAGGACTAGCCAAGAAGAGCGCAAAAGTACCACAACATGCCTGCCTCCACAGCTTTTTCCTTGGGGACATGCCTAATTCCTGGCTGATTTGCCTTTCTCGTCTTAGGGTTGGGGTTCGGCCTAGGGCTAGGATTTTTTTAACTAGGAAGCCCTGAGTTCCAGGCTTACTTCATCTGCCAAAGGCATCCCAAAGGGAGTGCAGAAGTGCCACAACATGGCTGCTTTCACGGCTTTTCCCTTAGGAAGAACCCTAATACGCGGCTGATTTACCTTCCTAGGGTTACTGTTTGGCTTAGGCCTAGGACTTTTAAAACCAGGAAGCCCTGGGCTCCAGGCACACTGCAGCTGCGAAAGGCATCCCAAGGGGAGCGCAAAAGTGACACAACTTGGCTGTCACCACTGATATTTCCATGAGACCATCCCGAACCATAGGCTGATTTTCCTTCCTAGGGTTAAGGTTTGAGTTACGCCTAGGGTAAGGGTTCTATTAACCAGAAAGCCCTGAGTTCCAAGAACACCGCAGCTGCGAAGGACTACCCAAGAAGAGCGCAAAAGTACCACAACATGCCTGCCTCCACAGCTTTTTCCTTGGGGACATGCCTAATTCCTGGCTGATTTGCCTTTCTCGTCTTAGGGTTGGGGTTCGGCCTAGGGCTAGGATTTTTTTAACTAGGAAGCCCTGAGTTCCAGGCTTACTTCATCTGCAAAAAGCATCCCAAAGGGAGTGCAGAAGTGCCACAACATGGCTGCTTTCACGGCTTTTCCCTTAGGAAGAACCCTAATACCCGGCAGATTTACCTTCCTAGGGTTACTGTTAGGCTTAGGACTAAGACATTTAAAACCAGGAAGCCCTGGGCTCCAGGCACTCTGCAGCTGCGAAAGGCATCCCAAGAGGGCCGCAGAAGTGACACAACTTGGCTGCCTCTGCTGCTATTCTCATGAGACCATCCCGAACCATAGGCTGATTTTCCTTCCTAGGGTTAAGGTTTGAATTAAGTTTAGGGTAAGAGTTCTATTAACCAGAAAGCCCTGAGTTCCAAGAACACAGCAGCTGCGAAGGACTACCCAAGAAGAGCGCAAAAGTACCACAACATGCCTGCCTCCACAGCTTTTTCCTTGGGGACATGCCTAATTCCTGGCTGATTTGCCTTTCTCGTCTTAGGGTTGGGGTTCGGCCTAGGGCTAGGATTTTTAAAATCAGGAAGCCCTGAGTTCCAGGCACACTGGAGCTGTGAAAGGCATCCCAAAGGGAGTGCAAAAGTGCCACAACATGGCTGCTTTCACGGCTTTTTCCTTGGCGAGAAGCCTAACACCAGGCTGATTTCCCTTCCCAGGGTTACTGTTACGCTTAGGCCTAGGGCTAGGATTTTTAAAACTAGGAAGCCCTTAGTTCCAGGCACACTGCAGCTGCGAAAGGCATCCCAAGGGGAGTCCAAAAGTGCAACAACATGGCAGCTTTCACAGCTTTTTCCTTGGCACCATCCCTATACCTAGGCTTATTTATCTGCCTAGTGTTAGGGTTAGGCTTCAGCCTAGGGCTTGGTGTTTTTTAACTAGGAAGCCCTGAGTTCCAGGCTTACTGCATCTGCCAAAGGCATCCAAAAGGGAGTGCAGAAGTGCCACAACATGGCTGCTTTCACGGCTTTTCCCTTAGGAAGAACCCTAATACCCGGCAGATTTGCCTTCCTAGGGTTACTGTTAGGCTTCGGCCTAGGACTTTTAAAACCAGGAAGCCCTGGGCTCCAGGCACATGCAGCTGTTAAAGGCATCCCAAAGGGCCGCAGAGGTGACACAACTTGGCTGCCTCTGCTGCTATTTTAATGAGACCATCCCGAACCATAGCCTGATTTTCCTTCCTAGGGTTAAGGTTTGAATTACGCCTAGGGTAAGAGTTCTTTTAACCAGAAAGCCCTGAGTTCCAAGAACACAGCAGCTGCGAAGGACTACCCAAGAAGAGCGCAAAAGTACCACAACGTGACTGCCTCCACAGCTTTTTCCTTGGGGACATGCCTAATTCCTGGCTGATTTGCCTTTCTCGTCTTAGGCTTGGGGTTCAGCCTAGGGCTTGGAGTTTTTTAACCAGGAAGCCCTGAGTTCCAGGCACACTGGAGCTGTGAAAGGCATCCAAAAGGGAGTGCAAAAGTGCCACAACATGGCTGCTTTCACGGCTTTTTCCTTGGCAAGAAGCCTAACACCAGGCTGATTTCCCTTCCCAGGGTTACTGTTAGGCTTAGGCCTAGGGCTGGGATTTTTAAAACTAGGAAGCCCTTAGTTCCAGGCACACTGCAGCTGCGAAAGGCATCCCAAGGGGAGTACAAAAGTGCAACAACATGGCAGCTTTCACAGCTTTTTCCTTGGCACCATCCCTATACCTAGGCTGATTTATCTGCCTGGGGTTAGGGTTAGGCTTCAGCCTAGGGCTTGGAGTTTTTTAACTAGGAAGCCCTGAGTTCCAGGCTTACTGCATCTGCCAAAGGCATCCCAAAGGGAGTGCAAAAGTGCCACAACATGGCTGCTTTCACGGCTTTTTCCTTGGCAAGAAGCCTAACACCAGGCTGATTTCCCTTCCCAGGGTTACTGTTACGCTTAGGCCTAGGGCTAGGATTTTTAAAACTAGGAAGCCCTTAGTTCCAGGCACACTGCAGCTGCGAAAGGCATCCCAAGGGGAGTACAAAAGTGCAACAACATGGCAGCTTTCACAGCTTTTTCCTTGGCACCATCCCTATACCTAGGCTGATTTATCTGCCTAGTGTTAGGGTTAGGCTTCAGCCTAGGGCTTGGAGTTTTTTAACTAGGAAGCCCTGAGTTCCAGGCTTACTGCATCTGCCAAAGGCATCCCAAAGGGAGTGCAAAAGTGCCACAACATGGCTGCTTTCACGGCTTTTTCCTTGGCAAGAAGCCTAACACCAGGCTGATTTCCCTTCCCAGGGTTACTGTTAGGCTTAGGCCTAGGGCTGGGATTTTTAAAACTAGGAAGCCCTTAGTTCCAGGCACACTGCAGCTGCGAAAGGCATCCCATGGGGAGTACAAAAGTGCAACAACATGGCAGCTTTCACAGCTTTTTCCTTGGCACCATCCCTATACCTAGGCTGATTTATCTGCCTGGGGTTAGGGTTAGGCTTCAGCCTAGGGCTTGGAGTTTTTTAACTAGGAAGCCCTGAGTTCCAGGCTTACTGCATCTGCCAAAGGCATCCCAAAGGGAGTGCAGAAGTGCCACAACATGGCTGCTTTCACGGCTTTTCCCTTAGGAAGAACCCTAATACGCGGCTGATTTACCTTCCTAGGGTTACTGTTAGGCTTAGGCCTAGGACTTTTAAAACCAGGAAGCCCTGGGCTCCAGGCACATGCAGCTGTTAAAGGCATCCCAAGAGGGCCGCAGAAGTGACACTACTTGGCTGCCTCTGCTGCTCTCCTCATGAGAGCATCCCGAACCATAGGCTGATTTTCCTTCCTAGGGTTAAGGTTTGAGTTACGCCTGGGGTAAGGGTTCTATTAACCAGAAAGCCCTGAGTTCCAAGAACACAGCAGCTGCGAAGGACTACCCAAGAAGAGCGCAAAAGTACCACAACATGCCTGCCTCCACAGCTTTTTCCTTGGGGACATGCCTAATTCCTGGCTGATTTGCCTTTCTCGTCTTAGGGTTGGGGTTCGGCCTAGGGCTAGGATTTTTTTAACTAGGAAGCCCTGAGTTCCAGGCTTACTGCATCTGCCAAAGGCATCCCAAAGGGAGTGCAGAAGTGCCACAACATGGCTGCTTTCACGGCTTTTCCCTTAGGAAGAACCCTAATACGCAGCTGATTTACCTTCCTAGGGTTACTGTTAGGCTTAGGCCTAGGACTTTTAAAACCAGGAAGCCCTGGGCTCCAGGCACTCTGCAGCTGCGAAAGGCATCCCAAGGGGAGCGCAAAAGTAACGCAACTTGGCTGCCACCACTGATATTTCCATGAGACCATCCCGAACCATAGGCTGATTTTCCTTCCTAGGTTAAGGTTTGAGTTACGCCTAGGGTAAGGGTTCTATTAACCAGAAAGCCCTGTGTTCCAAGAACACAGCAGCTGCGAAGGACTAGCCAAGAAGAGCGCAAAAGTACCACAACATGCCTGCCTCCACAGCTTTTTCCTTGGGGACATGCCTAATTCCTGGCTGATTTGCCTTTCTCGTCTTAGGGTTGGGGTTCGGCCTAGGGCTAGGATTTTTAAAATCAGGAAGCCCTGAGTTCCAGGCACACTGGAGCTGTGAAAGGCATCCAAAAGGGAGTGCAAAAGTGCCACAACATGGCTGCTTTCACGGCTTTTTCCTTGGCAAGAAGCCTAACACCAGGCTGATTTCCCTTCCCAGGGTTACTGTTAGGCTTAGGCCTAGGGCTGGGATTTTTAAAACTAGGAAGCCCTTAGTTCCAGGCACACTGCAGCTGCGAAAGGCATCCCATGGGGAGTACAAAAGTGCAACAACATGGCAGCTTTCACAGCTTTTTCCTTGGCACCATCCCTATACCTAGGCTGATTTATCTGCCTGGGGTTAGGGTTAGGCTTCAGCCTAGGGCTTGGAGTTTTTTAACTAGGAAGCCCTGAGTTCCAGGCTTACTGCATCTGCCAAAGGCATCCCAAAGGGAGTGCAGAAGTGCCACAACATGGCTGCTTTCACGGCTTTTCCCTTAGGAAGAACCCTAATACGCGGCTGATTTACCTTCCTAGGGTTACTGTTAGGCTTAGGCCTAGGACTTTTAAAACCAGGAAGCCCTGGGCTCCAGGCACATGCAGCTGTTAAAGGCATCCCAAGAGGGCCGCAGAAGTGACACTACTTGGCTGCCTCTGCTGCTCTCCTCATGAGAGCATCCCGAACCATAGGCTGATTTTCCTTCCTAGGGTTAAGGTTTGAGTTACGCCTGGGGTAAGGGTTCTATTAACCAGAAAGCCCTGAGTTCCAAGAACACAGCAGCTGCGAAGGACTACCCAAGAAGAGCGCAAAAGTACCACAACATGCCTGCCTCCACAGCTTTTTCCTTGGGGACATGCCTAATTCCTGGCTGATTTGCCTTTCTCGTCTTAGGGTTGGGGTTCGGCCTAGGGCTAGGATTTTTTTAACCAGGAAGCCCTGAGTTCCAGGCTTACTTCATCTGCCAAAGGCATCCCAAAGGGAGTGCAGAAGTGCCACAACATGGCTGCTTTCACGGCTTTTCCCTTAGGAAGAACCCTAATACGCAGCTGATTTACCTTCCTAGGGTTACTGTTAGGCTTAGGCCTAGGACTTTTAAAACCAGGAAGCCCTGGGCTCCAGGCACTCTGCAGCTGCGAAAGGCATCCCAAGGGGAGCGCAAAAGTAACGCAACTTGGCTGCCACCACTGATATTTCCATGAGACCATCCCGAACCATAGGCTGATTTTCCTTCCTAGGTTAAGGTTTGAGTTACGCCTAGGGTAAGGGTTCTATTAACCAGAAAGCCCTGTGTTCCAAGAACACAGCAGCTGCGAAGGACTAGCCAAGAAGAGCGCAAAAGTACCACAACATGCCTGCCTCCACAGCTTTTTCCTTGGGGACATGCCTAATTCCTGGCTGATTTGCCTTTCTCGTCTTAGGGTTGGGGTTCGGCCTAGGGCTAGGATTTTTAAAATCAGGAAGCCCTGAGTTCCAGGCACACTGGAGCTGTGAAAGGCATCCAAAAGGGAGTGCAAAAGTGCCACAACATGGCTGCTTTCACGGCTTTTTCCTTGGCAAGAAGCCTAACACCAGGCTGATTTCCCTTCCCAGGGTTACTGTTAGGCTTAGGCCTAGGGCTGGGATTTTTAAAACTAGGAAGCCCTTAGTTCCAGGCACACTGCAGCTGCGAAAGGCATCCCAAGGGGAGTACAAAAGTGCAACAACATGGCAGCTTTCACAGCTTTTTCCTTGGCACCATCCCTATACCTAGGCTGATTTATCTGCCTGGGGTTAGGGTTAGGCTTCAGCCTAGGGCTTGGAGTTTTTTAACTAGGAAGCCCTGAGTTCCAGGCTTACTGCATCTGCCAAAGGCATCCCAAAGGGAGTGCAGAAGTGCCACAACATGGCTGCTTTCACGGCTTTTCCCTTAGGAAGAACCCTAATACGCGGCTGATTTACCTTCCTAGGGTTACTGTTAGGCTTAGGCCTAGGACTTTTAAAACCAGGAAGCCCTGGGCTCCAGGCACACTGCAGCTGCGAAAGGCATCCCAAGGGGAGCGCAAAAGTGACACAACTTGGCTGCCACCACTGATATTTCCATGAGACCATCCCGAAACATAGGCTGATTTTCCTTCCTAGGGTTAAGGTTTGAGTTACGCCTGGGGTAAGGGTTCTTTTAACCAGAAAGCCCTGAGTTCCAAGAACACAGCAGCTGCGAAGGACTACCCAAGAAGAGCGCAAAAGTACCACAACGTGACTGCCTCCACAGCTTTTTCCTTGGGGACATGCCTAATTCCTGGCTGATTTGCCTTTCTCATCTTAGGCTTGGGGTTCAGCCTAGGGCTTGGAGTTTTTTAACCAGGAAGCCCTGAGTTCCAGGCTTACTGCATCTGCCAAAGGCATCCCAAAGGGAGTGCAAAAGTGCCACAACATGGCTGCTTTCACGGCTTTTTCCTTGGCAAGAAGCCTAACACCAGGCTGATTTCCCTTCCCAGGGTTACTGTTACGCTTAGGCCTAGGGCTAGGATTTTTAAAACTAGGAAGCCCTTAGTTCCAGGCACACTGCAGCTGCGAAAGGCATCCCAAGGGGAGTCCAAAAGTGCAACAACATGGCAGCTTTCACAGCTTTTTCCTTGGCACCATCCCTATACCTAGGCTTATTTATCTGCCTAGTGTTAGGGTTAGGCTTCAGCCTAGGGCTTGGTGTTTTTTAACTAGGAAGCCCTGAGTTCCAGGCTTACTGCATCTGCCAAAGGCATCCAAAAGGGAGTGCAGAAGTGCCACAACATGGCTGCTTTCACGGCTTTTCCCTTAGGAAGAACCCTAATACCCGGCAGATTTGCCTTCCAAGGGTTACTGTTAGGCTTAGGCCTAGGACATTTAAAACCAGGACGCCCTGGGCTCCAGGCACACTGCAGCTGCGAAAGGCATCCCAAGAGGAGCGCAAAAGTGACACAACTTGGCTGCCACCACTGATATTTCCATGAGACCATCCCGAACCATAGCCTGATTTTCCTTCCTAGGGTTAAGGTTTGAATTACGCCTAGGGTAAGAGTTCTTTTAACCAGAAAGCCCTGAGTTCCAAGAACACAGCAGCTGCGAAGGACTACCCAAGAAGAGCGCAAAAGTACCACAACGTGACTGCCTCCACAGCTTTTTCCTTGGGGACATGCCTAATTCCTGGCTGATTTGCCTTTCTCCTCTTAGGCTTGGGGTTCAGCCTAGGGCTTGGAGTTTTTTAACCAGGAAGCCCTGAGTTCCAGGCTTACTGCATCTGCCAAAGGCATCCCAAAGGGAGTGCAGAAGTGCCACAACATGGCTGCTTTCACGGCTTTTCCCTTAGGAAGAACCCTAATACGCGGCTGATTTACCTTCCTAGGGTTACTGTTAGGCTTAGGCCTAGGACTTTTAAAACCAGGAAGCCCTGGGCTCCAGGCACACTGCAGCTGCGAAAGGCATCCCAAGGGGAGCGCAAAAGTGACACAACTTGGCTGCCACCACTGATATTTCCATGAGACCATCCCGAAACATAGGCTGATTTTCCTTCCTAGGGTTAAGGTTTGAGTTACGCCTGGGGTAAGGGTTCTATTAACCAGAAAGCCCTGAGTTCCAAGAACACAGCAGCTGCGAAGGACTAGCCAAGAAGAGCGCAAAAGTACCACAACATGCCTGCCTCCACAGCTTTTTCCTTGGGGACATGCCTAATTCCTGGCTGATTTGCCTTTCTCGTCTTAGGGTTGGGGTTCGGCCTAGGGCTAGGATTTTTAAAATCAGGAAGCCCTGAGTTCCAGGCACACTGGAGCTGTGAAAGGCATCCAAAAGGGAGTGCAAAAGTGCCACAACATGGCTGCTTTCACGGCTTTTTCCTTGGCAAGAAGCCTAACACCAGGCTGATTTCCCTTCCCAGGGTTACTGTTACGCTTAGGCCTAGGGCTAGGATTTTTAAAACTAGGAAGCCCTTAGTTCCAGGCACACTGCAGCTGCGAAAGGCATCCCAAGGGGAGTACAAAAGTGCAACAACATGGCAGCTTTCACAGCTTTTTCCTTGGCACCATCCCTATACCTAGGCTGATTTATCTGCCTTGGGTTAGGGTTAGGCTTCAGCCTAGGGCTTGGAGTTTTTTAACCAGGAAGCCCTGAGTTGCAGGCTTACTGCATCTGCCAAAGGCATCCCAAAGGGAGTGCAGAAGTGCCACAACATGGCTGCTTTCACGGCTTTTCCCTTAGGAAGAACCCTAATACCCGGCTGATTTACCTTCCTAGGGTTACTGTTAGGCTTAGGCCTAGGACATTTAAAACCAGGACGCCCTGGGCTCCAGGCACACTGCAGCTGCGAAAGGCATCCCAAGAGGAGCGCAAAAGTGACACAACTTGGCTGCCACCACTGATATTTCCATGAGACCATCCCGAACCATAGGCTGATTTTCCTTCCTAGGGTTAAGGTTTGAGTTAGGCCTAGGGTAAGAGTTCTATTAACCAGAAAGCCCTGACTTCCAAGAACACAGCAGCTGTGAAGGACTAGCCAAGAAGAGCGCAAAAGTACCACAACATGCCTGCCTCCACAGCTTTTTCCTTGGGGACATGCCTAATTCCTGGCTGATTTGCCTTTCTCGTCTTAGGGTTGGGGTTCGGCCTAGGGCTAGGATTTTTTTAACTAGGAAGCCCTGAGTTCCAGGCTTACTTCATCTGCCAAAGGCATCCCAAAGGGAGTGCAGAAGTGCCACAACATGGCTGCTTTCACGGCTTTTCCCTTAGGAAGAACCCTAATACGCGGCTGATTTACCTTCCTAGGGTTACTGTTTGGCTTAGGCCTAGGACTTTTAAAACCAGGAAGCCCTGGGCTCCAGGCACACTGCAGCTGCGAAAGGCATCCCAAGGGGAGCGCAAAAGTGACACAACTTGGCTGCCACCACTGATATTTCCATGAGACCATCCCGAACCATAGGCTGATTTTCCTTCCTAGGGTTAAGGTTTGAGTTACGCCTAGGGTAAGGGTTCTATTAACCAGAAAGCCCTGAGTTCCAAGAACACCGCAGCTGCGAAGGACTACCCAAGAAGAGCGCAAAAGTACCACAACATGCCTGCCTCCACAGCTTTTTCCTTGGGGACATGCCTAATTCCTGGCTGATTTGCCTTTCTCGTCTTAGGGTTGGTGTTCGGCCTAGGGCTAGGATTTTTTTAACTAGGAAGCCCTGAGTTCCAGGCTTACTTCATCTGCAAAAAGCATCCCAAAGGGAGTGCAGAAGTGCCACAACATGGCTGCTTTCACGGCTTTTCCCTTAGGAAGAACCCTAATACCCGGCTGATTTACCTTCCTAGGGTTACTGTTAGGCTTAGGACTAAGACATTTAAAACCAGGAAGCCCTGGGCTCCAGGCACTCTGCAGCTGCGAAAGGCATCCCAAGAGGGCCGCAGAAGTGACACAACTTGGCTGCCTCTGCTGCTATTCTCATGAGACCATCCCGAACCATATGCTGATTTTCCTTCCTAGGGTTAAGGTTTGAATTAAGTTTAGGGTAAGAGTTCTTTTAACCAGAAAGCCCTGAGTTCCAAGAACACAGCAGCTGCGAAGGACTACCCAAGAAGAGCGCAAAAGTACCACAACGTGACTGCCTCCACAGCTTTTTCCTTGGGGACATGCCTAATTCCTGGCTGATTTGCCTTTCTCGTCTTAGGCTTGGGGTTCAGCCTAGGGCTTGGAGTTTTTTAACCAGGAAGCCCTGAGTTCCAGGCTTACTGCATCTGCCAAAGGCATCCCAAAGGGAGTGCAAAAGTGCCACAACATGGCTGCTTTCACGGCTTTTTCCTTGGCAAGAAGCCTAACACCAGGCTGATTTCCCTTCCCAGGGTTACTGTTACGCTTAGGCCTAGGGCTAGGATTTTTAAAACTAGGAAGCCCTTAGTTCCAGGCACACTGCAGCTGCGAAAGGCATCCCAAGGGGAGTACAAAAGTGCAACGACATGGCAGCTTTCACAGCTTTTTCCTTGGCACCATCCCTATACCTAGGCTTATTTATCTGCCTAGTGTTAGGGTTAGGCTTCAGCCTAGGGCTTGGTGTTTTTTAACTAGGAAGCCCTGAGTTCCAGGCTTACTGCATCTGCCAAAGTCATCCAAAAGGGAGTGCAGAAGTGCCACAACATGGCTGCTTTCACGGCTTTTCCCTTAGGAAGAACCCTAATACCCGGCAGATTTGCCTTCCTAGGGTTACTGTTAGGCTTCGGCCTAGGACTTTTAAAACCAGGAAGCCCTGGGCTCCAGGCACATGCAGCTGTTAAAGGCATCCCAAAGGGCCGCAGAGGTGACACAACTTGGCTGCCTCTGCTGCTATTCTCATGAGACCATCCCGAACCATAGCCTGATTTTCCTTCCTAGGGTTAAGGTTTGAATTACGCCTAGGGTAAGAGTTCTTTTAACCAGAAAGCCCTGAGTTCCAAGAACACAGCAGCTGCGAAGGACTACCCAAGAAGAGCGCAAAAGTACCACAACGTGACTGCCTCCACAGCTTTTTCCTTGGGGACATGCCTAATTCCTGGCTGATTTGCCTTTCTCGTCTTAGGCTTGGGGTTCAGCCTAGGGCTTGGAGTTTTTTAACCAGGAAGCCCTGAGTTCCAGGCTTACTGCATCTGCCAAAGGCATCCCAAAGGGAGTGCAGAAGTGCCACAACATGGCTGCTTTCACGGCTTTTCCCTTAGGAAGAACCCTAATACGTGGCTGATTTTCCTTCCTAGGGTTACTGTTAGGCTTAGGCCTAGGACTTTTAAAACCAGGAAGCCCTGGGCTCCAGGCACACTGCAGCTGCGAAAGGCATCCCAAGGGGAGCGCAAAAGTGACACAACTTGGCTGCCACCACTGATATTTCCATGAGACCATCCCGAACCATAGGCTGATTTTCCTTCCTAGCGTTAAGGTTTGAGTTACGCCTGGGGTAAGGGTTCTATTAACCAGAAAGCCCTGAGTTCCAAGAACACAGCAGCTGCGAAGGACTACCCAAGAAGAGCGCAAAAGTACCACAACATGCCTGCCTCCACAGCTTTTTCCTTGGGGACATGCCTAATTCCTGCCTGATTTGCCTTTCTCGTCTTAGGGTTGGGGTTCGGCCTAGGGCTAGGATTTTTTTAACCAGGAAGCCCTGAGTTCCAGGCTTACTTCATCTGCCAAAGGCATCCAAAAGGGAGTGCAGAAGTGCCACAACATGGCTGCTTTCACGGCTTTTCCCTTAGGAAGAACCCTAATACCCGGCTGATTTACCTTCCTAGGGCTACTGTTAGGCTTAGGCCTAGGACTTTTAAAACCAGGAAGCCCTGGGCTCCAGGCACTCTGCAGCTGCGAAAGGCATCCCAAGGGGAGCGCAAAAGTAACGCAACTTGGCTGCCACCACTGATATTTCCATGAGACCATCCCGAACCATAGGCTGATTTTCCTTCCTAGGGTTAAGGTTTGAGTTACGCCTAGGGTAAGGGTTCTATTAACCAGAAAGCCCTGTGTTCCAAGAACACAGCAGCTGCGAAGGACTAGCCAAGAAGAGCGCAAAAGTACCACAACATGCCTGCCTCCACAGCTTTTTCCTTGGGGACATGCCTAATTCCTGGCTGATTTGCCTTTCTTGTCTTAGGGTTGGGGTTCGGCCTAGGGCTAGGACTTTTAAAATCAGGAAGCCCTGAGTTCCAGGCACACTGGAGCTGTGAAAGGCATCCAAATGGGAGTGCAAAAGTGCCACAAAATGGCTGCTTTCACGGCTGTTTCCTTGGCAAGAAGCCTAACACCAGGCTGATTTCCCTTCCCAGGGTTACTGTTAGGCTTAGGCCTAGGGCTAGGATTTTTAAAACTAGGAAGCCCTTAGTTCCAGGCACACTGCAGCTGCGAAAGGCATCCCAAGGGAAGTACAAAAGTGCAACAACATGGCTGCTTTCACAGCTTTTTCCTTGGCACCATCCCTATACCTAGGCTGATTTATCTGCCTGGGGTTAGGGTTAGGCTTCAGCCTAGGGCTTGGAGTTTTTTAACCAGGAAGCCCTCAGTTCCAGGCTTACTGCATCTGCCAAAGGCATCCCAAAGGGAGTGCAGAAGTGCCACAACATGGCTGCTTTCACGGCTTTTCCCTTAGGAAGAACCCTAATACCCGGCTGATTTACCTTCCTAGGGTTACTGTTAGGCTTAGGCCTAGGACTTTTAAAACCAGGAA